>LR990629.1:13516328-14895586 GCA_905147815.2 Phalera bucephala
GTTATGACGTCACACGTTACTTGCGGGGAATCTCATGTGGCATAGCGAATAAAGGCCCAGGGCCTTTATTCGCTTCCTTGACGAGCCTTCGCGTGGAATTACAAAATGGTATTCGGTATGCCGTAAGGAATGTTGTCTACGGCAATTTTATTTTTAATTTGAGATTTCGCTGGATTCGTTTATAATCTTACATCTGTTAATTTCGGTAAAGTATCGGTTTTTCGAATATTCGTTTCAACTTATTCAATTTCGGTAAAAATATATTTATATGTGCTGATAACATGATTTTAAGTATGTGTCTATTGAAAACTAAGTAAATAAGTAGGGCCAGATATAAAAAAGGCAACTTTAATTAACATTAAACAAAGATCCAAGTTTTAGAACGTACGAATGTCAAATACAATAACCTATACCCACACCTAAACAAACAAAGACTTGTCCCACACATATATATAGTCTGTTTTTTTTAAGTGGTCAATTTTACATAAAAATATTGTATGATAACTTAAGGCAATACAATTGGTTCAAAATTAGTTTATTTTATTCATTCATTAATTCCCCAATCCTTGCTCTTCGTCCGAACCGACCACTTTAGTGTCTTTAGTTGTCACACCATGTTTTTTCATAAAATTGGCCACTTAAGAAAAACCAGACTAAACCGAGCACCATTCCGATCTCAGCCTTGAACCTATTCGCACCTATATAAAAGCCCTTTTTAGCTGCTGCCGCCTACGCACTTGACTCGCCTCCTATCAGCCGTTATTGCTGCCCGCGCCATATTTTCAGCAACCCTTACAATGCCCTTACTTCCCTCCTATCAGATACCGATATCACACACAGGATTAGACACCGACCTCGCCGGCGACGTGGAAGAATCCCTTGTCCGCTGGCCAGTGCATCTCTGCACTGGCCAGCGGACAAGTTTCTTTCATGTTCACCACGGCGAGACACCTAATGTATGCCTTCCCCCATAGCAACAGCCCAGCGGTCCTCCCTGAACCTAGTTGCCCCTATGCCCCCCACTCCGGGAATACCGGCGTGACGGTGTTTATTTTTTGTTTTAAAGTTTGTTTTGCAAATATACATACAGTGATTTAAAAGGTATACTTTTTTATTTAGTTTATTTACTATGTATCTTTATCTTTACTAGCTATCTATCTACACAGATACATAGATAGATACATAATCTATGTATATATCTAAATTAAATAATTAATAAAGAAAATAAAAAATAAAATAATAAAAACATCATCAAGCCAGATCCCCTGCGGGGCAGGTATGTATATAAATGAAACAAAAGTAATTGGTAAATCAACAAGTTTTATTTATGAATAACAAATCAATAATCACATGCAAGTCATTTGGTATTGTTAAATGGAAACTTGTAAGTCCTCATCAGAACAACAACACATACCATATTTGTAACCTATGACCACAATAAATGCTATTTTATTTGATTTGAACAACAAACATTCAAAATTATACAGTTTGGTATACCACACAGTAATGGTTCCAGTTTGCTACCAAGGTTACCACACCATAACTATGCAGCTATAATTGAAAAACAAATTAAAATGAAAACATTTTTCTTTAATTCATTAGTATAAAAATTCCCATCACACATGACATCACCGCACATCTTCCTCTACAAGAATGGGTCAACTTGGGTGTTCTAATTTTCTCAACCATCAGCAATTCTGTAAAAGAAGTTTCATATGAAAGATATGATATTAGATGCAAAATTAGTGCTTCATAATATATGCAACACATTATTTGATGAACAATTAAGACTCACTAATAGAAAATGCATTATAATAACCCTACATTCCACTTGTAATGAAAATTGATAATGAAAAATAGCCTATTATGTTATTTTAGGTCAACATCATCCACCTATGCCCTATAATTAAATCAATGATACAAATATTTAAATTACCACAAAATCAATAATGTAGCACACCACAAATTATTTGTCTTTATAAAATAACAAAAGTCACATTTATTTTAGTAGATACGTACCTGTTTTTTATGATCACAGTTTTAAATGGGCCTCCTAACGCATTTAATTGGTAGGTTAGGTCTTTCCACATTTCTCGATGACCTTCCTTGAGGAGAACAATTGATGTACCCAGATTCCACCTGGGGGTGGGTAAATATGCTAATTGGGCTGTAGAAGCTTTCGTCCGGTTCATTGTGACTACAAACTAAAACAAAACTCCATATTTTTAAGATAAATGTGTACACTATTGTTGAAATTGAGAAGTTCACTTTAATAGATGAGCCACCACAATTTTCCAATGTCACTGGTTATGAGTAATAATTTATTACTACGACGACGACGCGATTATCATAATATATCATTTAAATTGCAATAAAACTATTTAAAAATGTTTGTTTACATTGAATTACCTTAGCAAGTTTTTAACATGTTTTCAATAACACGCAAGCGCGGAGCGTGTTATTTTGACAGTTCGAAACATGGCGTGTGACGAGCCTTGTCATGTTTTCAAATCTGACAGTGGCATACAGAATTCCATTCCACGCCAATAACACGTATGTTTGATAACACGTCTTGTTTCGTGTTTAAATTGTCATAGCGAATAAGGGCCCAGTAATAAATCCAAGCGAGGGGCGACGTTTTAATAATAAAAATCTCTGTACTCTCTGACTACCCTGCAAGGGATCTGGCGTGAAGATATAGATAGATAGATTAAGATACGTAAGGTTACGGATGATGTCATGTAATGTATCCTTAGTAATGTTGTAAAAACGCTCGAGTCGGCGCTTAAAACTCTCGCGTTTTCTACGTGTTTGAACGCTCGTAAGCGTCGACTCAGCGCTAACCGCTCGACTTCAGCGCTCATTTTTACAACACTAATCGTTAGTCTATTGGCATGTTGCTTGCGGCAGACAATACAAGGGACTATGACCGATGTCGGAAAATGCCAAATATATCGTCTGTGTCCGGAGAAGAATAATTTGGGTATCTTTCAATCTACAGTGAAAAGTCTAAAGTTACTGAGTCAGCGAGACACATCTTTGGCGATACCTTCACTTTTTATTAGGTGAAATAAAGGTCCATCGCTGACCAGAATGGCCAATAAAAATAAGAAATCTAGTAGCAGTCACATCATCATTACGAGTACAAGAGGCATATCACTGCTCAAATTCAATGAAACACAACTCACAATAATTAGTTAGCTGATTCAGCACTCTAATATCAAAACGAAAAAGCTTAATTTCCCCTATTATTGGTTTTTAGTTGCCACTATCTTACTCAGCCAGCGATATGATTTAACTATGAATGAAAGAAAAGAAATAAACAATTATCAGCTGTTATCGCTCCCGGAAATTGTAAAATAGGGAAATGTGTCACTGTGGCGCCTGTGGATGAGAACAACAAATTATTATCATCATGTGAAAAAGGGGGAAGAGAAGACTTATACCCAGCGGTGGGTAGAAGGAGCTAGATGTTATTCTGATAATGATCGTGTGGAATATGCTTGATGAATATCGAGAATCGCCAACCGTCATCTTAGCAGTATAATAGCTTGGCGGAACACGAATGTACTAAGATGGACGATTTGGCGCAATGGTTAAGAGCTTAAGCGGCTCCGCCCACTGGGTCGAATAGTCGCGGGCTCGATTCCCTCACGGAACAAAATTTTGTGTGACCCACAATTATTTGTTTCAGTCTGGATATTTGTGTATGTGAAATTTCATGTTTGTAAACGCACCCACAAGATAGGAATAAATTCTAGTATGGAGCTACGTTTTTTTTTAAATAACACAAAAAAAACTAAGTTTCTCCTATCATTATTCCTTTAAACTTAGCAGGCGTTATCCATGATGATATTTTGACGAACTAATGACGTCTGCCATGGCTTGGTTAATTAGAGCATGGGCCGCTCCGCTACTGGATTGCAGAGACGGGTATTTGCAGAGATGATCCCCGCACAGGGTAAATCATTGTTATCTAAAAACGTTTGTTTTGATCTGGGTATATGAGGATTGTATCCATTACATTGGGACCAAAGTAAATAGAATATGAATACACACAGCACACTTCTGCCACCCGCAAGAGTCTCTGTAACAACGAGCGTGTATGAGACGAACTATGAGAGTGGAGGAAGCCAGAGAGGTATGTAAGGAAAGAACCTGTTGGAACTCGTACTCTCTGCCTACCCTGCAAGGGATTTGGCGTGATGCTACAGATAGAAAAATAGATAGACTTTGGCCCTCTTGCCTATGGAATATAGGTGAGACTTTTTTAACCACAGAAAAGTTAATAATTCAGTCTCGATGTCTTTACTTTGTAGTTTATAGCAATGTAAGTTCAAGTGCTGCAAGCGTGAACTTTGTATTAATAGAAACCTTTCAACAGGACCCTGGCATCGTTAGATAACGTTATAATATGTGAAGTGATGTCTCCAACAATGTCAGGTTGAACAAAGTAATGAGGAAATCATCCATTATTTTATCTTAAGTATAAGTCATACAACGTCTCGTCAACAATCGTATCAATTGTATTATATATCTTATATATGTATTTAATTCTTATTCGTGACAATAACACATCAGCATGTCCCTCTCAAAATCAAAAATTGTACCATCTATGTTTATCATCACGTCAGATCCTTCCCGTAAATCCCAACAGGTTCTTTCCTTACAGACCTCTCTCGCTTTCTTCCCTCTCATAGTTTATCTCATACACGCTCGTCGGTTACGGAGACTCTTGAGTTGCCCTTTAGATTAGCTATGGTCTATTTAGTCATGGTAAGATAGTCTGGACCTTCCCCGGTACCTACATCCTTTCACTTTTACTATCTGTTGTGTCTGTCATCTGTTTTGTCATTCTTTCATACGTCATTCTTTTTATATGTCCGAACTACCAGGGCATACCCTTTACGATGTTCACACCAAAGTACTTTTGGTATGGAATTTTGGCTATTTGTTCAGAATGTCATTCCTATAGAGAAGAAGGGTAAGATACTTCACAGTTAAAGTTTTAAAATTGTGAGTTGCAATTCTTTTTATATACAGTATGATCCAGATATCAGTGGCCTCCTTTCATAAGTCAAGATGAGAAAGAATTATAAAATTAATATAAAAATAGGGCACCTACAGTATAAGGCTTAAGCACGATCCACACCTGTCTTTCGTAACTTTTTGGTAGGACATCCTATTTAGAAAGCGTTCTCTCTCTCTCTCACTTTCCAACTTCGGGCTTACGACAAGGACGATAGGATGTTGGATTTCTAATAATGATGATAAAGTTAGTACTTTCGTACCTTACTCCTAAATCGGACTGAGTGTAGTACAATCGTGTACTAAACACAGTCCGATTTAGGAGTAAGGATGAGACAGGATGGGAAGGTCTGGATGCCGTTTTATCAAAAGCACGCATTTAGTACGCCTGTAAAGGTATATCCACTTCATATGAATACGACACAATTTTCAAGCATTAATATTTTATCGCCATTAAACTCAAAGGCTAAAATATAAAATTCTCATGTCAAATGTCTCAAATCTACCTACAAAATTATTGTCCAAAGCGAAGCCAAATTAAGCACCGCAGTTAATTCCCGCTCATTGACTTTATTTCCTTGCTTTTCACCGTCTCGCTCTATCATCACTTCCGCTTACATGTAGGAAAGAGATGGGCAAAGTGAATGAATGAATGGACGCCCGGTTCGCATTGAGTGTAAGGTCAATAAGGTGATTCAACTCTTGATATGATATTATTAAGGGGAATTAAAAGAAAGGAGCGGCAGACGAACATAGACGCTACAAATATCAATAACTTTGACGTGATTATATAGAAAGATAGACATTAAAAGTATGTAGTCCCATTCATCAAGTTAGTCTAGTGGGGTATAATGCGCGTAGCAATCACGGGGCCCTGTTTTGACTCCTAGATCGGAAAAAGTTAGTAGTAGTTTTTCTATTTATCTATATCATCTTGCCAGATCCCTTGCGGGGTAGGCAGAAAGTAAAGAGTTCGAACAGGTTCTTTCCTTACATACCTCTCTGGCTTCCTCCACTCTCATTGTTCATCTCATACACGCTCGCAGGTTACCGCCGCCGGGAAATGAGTGGTTTTTTTATCTTTTGAAAAAATCCCAGTATCAGTCCTGAATCTAGAATTTTGACCGGTAAAATTACATCGGTCCTACCACCGTCCGCCCCTCCTACATGGAACCTGCAGCGAAAAGTGGGTATACAGTACGTCTGTGCCACCCTGATTAGGCAATATAAGTGTCACGGTGTTTAATTTTTATTTAATCAAGTAGATTGTACAATGATGATCTCAATATAGTCTACTCACCTCAACAGAATTAGTAATTCTTTCATGGCACAAGTTTTACATCTACAACAAATTGCTTATAGATATTCCTCAATATATTATATTTGATCTATGTAATTTCAAATACGTAATATTCATATTTATTATTGTGTGTGTATGTATGTGTGCGTGTGTGTGTGTGTGTGTGTGAATGATCCACGCTGTTGGCCACGGGGCCTTTACAGCTAAGAGGGCGAGCGTGCAACCACTACGCTCGAGCGAGACGGGCATGGGGGCAACTAGCTCAAGGGTGCCTCAACTTCCTGAACCAATCCCCTAGGGTATTGGCGGCTGCCTGAAGGTTTCTGGTAATAAAACCTTTATTCCTATACGAGACATAGAGAGCGGTATCATTCGTGAATAGGGCTAGATGCACCTTACTCGAAAGAGGAATATCGTTCGTGTAAAAGCTGAATAGGAGGGGGAAGCTGAGCCTTGTGGGACACCAGCTAGTATGAAGTGGGGGGTAGAGCGCGTCATTTCGACGCGATACCGAAAGGCGCGATTCGACAGGAAGTCTCGTAAGATGAGCACGAGTCTGTCTGGCACAGTCATTTGGTAAAGCTTGTCGATCAAGCCGTGCCTGACCTTGTCGAACGCCTTCGTGACATCGAAGAAAAGGGCACCCGTGTAGAGGGGTTTGGGTTTGTTGAGGCCAGTGAGAATGTGCTCCGTGATGCGGTGCACTTGATGGACGCAAGAGTGTTTGACTCGAAAACCAAACTGCTTATTGATGAGAATATCCCTGTACGATACAAAGTCTTCGAGCCGTGCCAGGAGCAGGCGCTCGTAGATCTTTCCCAGGGAGTTGAGTAGACTTATGGGGCGGTAGCTCGTGGGACGGTCACGAGATTTACCAGGCTTAGGGCATATTTGTTATTATTTTATTAAAACTATGAGAGTGGAGGAAGTCAGAGAGGTCTGTAAGTATAGAACCTGTCGGAACTCTGTATTTACTGCCTACCCCGCAAGGGAACTGCCGTGATGATATAGATGGATAGATAGATTTTATTAAAACAATTATTTCTACATAAGTACAAAAATTGGATGAGTGTAGCAAAGGATCGTACTGAGTGAGCAATTTGAGAGTCTAATGTCTAGAAGTGAAAGGCTATAAGCTGAGATGGTGATAACGTAAATACAAAACTCATTATAAAATTTACTTATTTTATTCCTAACCCAACAACGGTGACTATTAAAAGACAATTGTTGTGAAATTCTAATGCCATACGAGAACACTTGGTGCGCAGGAGTTCAAATAAACATCGCGTCAAAATGTATCGCCAGCGCAACGATATGGAAGCGATTTTGTAACGGCGATGACGGAGTTATTACTAAAATGTGGCAAGCGAGAGACTGAACAAAGGATGCTATTACTATCCTGCTAATCATATAGACGCGATTTTCGCATTTTCCATTTTCCTACTTTCAGGGAAATATTTTAACAGGTGGATTCGCACGGTTACAATTAAAAAATTATCCTTGGGTAAATGACACTGTCGAAAATTGCCCCAGAACCAACAAACATTTGACCCATGCCATCATTATTTATCAATTTTATCAAAATAATGGCAAATAACCGTATCTAACGGCCAATTCGCAATCTAAAACGAATATTTCAAAGTATTGTAAGTAATATTGAAGTCGCCGACATGTTTACTGAATGTCAACACACACAATATAACCTCATACGTATTAATGGCTGCTGAATTATAACCTCAAATCTAATACTTTTTGTGGAATATTGCGATTCCCCCGCTTGTCCGTGTTTAATAATAAATACCTTAAGAATTTATGGGTGATTTGAAATCATACAAGTATTTTTTCATTGCTGTTGGTTCTGGGGCAAAGATTGTATGGGCGCAGAACAATGTCTTTTCATAGTAAAAGGCCACTCTACGTTTATTATGAAGTGGCACTTCACTTGATGATAGCATTAGTTCCGATTTTGGCCGCGGGCAACAAGATCCTTGTATGACTGTAGTTTAGTGCTCTCAAGCATTGAGGTTCCCTCACTAGATTTTCCTTCATCGCAACCAAGTGACGATCACACACTATATTTATAGTATTTTGCGCGTCATCATCATCTCAGCCTTTACTTGTCCACTGCTGTACATAGGCCTCCCCAATCGCTTTCCAGCGTAACCGGTCCGATGCCACCTGCATCCAACGACTTCCTGCGATTTTCACAAGATCGTCGATCCATCTGGCAGGTCGTCCCACGCTGCGCTTGCCAATACGTGGTCTCCACTCTAGAAGCTTTCTGCCGCAACGCCCGTCCGATCTTCGCGCTATGTGGCGCGCCCATTGCCACTTCAGCGTGCTAATGTTAAGGGCTATGTCGGTGACCTTGGTTCTTCTACGAATCTCCTCATTCCTGATTCGATCACGTAGAGAAACGCCAAACATAGCTCTCTCCACAGCTCGCTGAGCAACTCTGAGCTTTTTTATGAGACCTGTAGTAAGAGACCACGTCTCTGATCCATATATCATCACTGGTAACACACATTTTACGCGTAGTAACTAATAATCTTTAGTTGTAATTAATATATTATTTTAGGTGTTATAGACATATTTGTACAGGCCATATGCCATATTTAGATTCCTCTATATTTTATGAAAAACCCAATACCATTCTATTAAGTTATGTTTTAATTGCAAATATGAGGAAAGATCTGTTGAAGTAACTATATTGTAAATATAGCTAATATATATATATATATATATATATATGAGGTAAGGAAAAGTGATTTTCTGCAAATATTTAGCCAGTTAATAGGATTGCGGTTTATAATTGACAACAAGAGGCTGATATAAAGTACTGTGGCAATATATACTAAAAAATAATAATATTAGCCCTGTTAAGAAACTGTAACACCGTTGGGCACGGGCATCCTCGTAAACTGAGAGAGTTTAGGCCATAGTCCATCACGCTGGCTCAGTGCGGGTTGGCGAACTTCAGACACCTTCGAGAAACTCTTAGGCATGCAGGTTTCCTCACGATGATTTTCTTCACCGTTAGAGCAAGTAATAGTTAATTTTTAAAACGCACATGCTTTCGAAAAGACAGAGGTGCGTGCCTGGGTTTGAACCCGAGAAATCTGACTTTGCAGTCGACGGTCTAACCACTAGGCTATCACTGCACTATCTGTAAACTCTAATGAGTAAATATTTGCATAAAAATTTGCGTAAATCAGGCATAAATTAAAAACGAAAACCAAATTCCAAATTCAAAGGTATTATAAGGTAAGGTATTATATATTCAAAGGTACCCTTTTTTTAAGCACTATAGCACTCATAAACGTCAAAATTTTCGTCAAATTACATTTTTAACATCTACCACCGGATCGGAATGCGGCCTCCACTGAGAAGATCCAGCGAGAAACTCAGCGGGCTTGTCTTTTAATTTAATTTGTTTGGTTTGTATTATACGTCATTGATTAATGTTGCTGATTGAGGAGCTGCTCAAACCAAATCAGTTTTATCGTCAACATAATCTGAAATTTTGTAATACCCTATCTTACAGTCTAGTTTTAATAGCCTTATTAAACTTATTGATAGGCATGTTTCGGATAACTATGGTTAATCTGTTGTAGAAACGTATTATACACTGCCCCGTCAAAGAATTACTAATTCTGTGGAGACGAGTGGAATGTACAATAAGATCATCATGGTTCCGTGTAAAAAGATACCGTATAATTAAGGTAACTAACTAATGTTCGTAGCCAGTCTCAACCGAATAGCATCAAAATGGATTTCGAAAAGCTTTCGTTCCGATCAACATCGTTATCTGATTTAGAAGATTTTCAGACAGATTAAGAATGTCTAAATGTTTTAAAGAAAAAATTGAGTCAGAATGAAATAGGTCTTGTTATACTATTTTTTACATAGGATGGGTACTGACAGTTTTAATTGCGAAACGAAATTAATATTTAACTCAATGATGTTAAGGCCATAAGTATAGAAACGGGCATGCCTCTTATTGCCATTGAATAAAGTATGATTTCGTTTCGCAATTAGAACTGTCGGTACCCATCATATGTGAAAAATACTATACAAGGTCAATAAACCAGTGTATTAAATACTATTGCAACAGTATGGGTAATCTATCAAGGAGTGGTCACATTTTCGAACGTCATCAACTGTTCTGTGGTCCTCGCCAAACGTCGGCGTCGGCTTGATAAATAGGCATTCAAGAATTGAATGACTCACTTAAAAATGTATCAACGTCTTACATTACTAGAGTTATCTATTTTATGTCCAATAATGATGTCATGGAGCCTACTTACATCATTCCTGGGCGCCATGTCGGAATTAACTTCAGTGAGTTTTTTATTTCTCTAATTTTATTGAAGTACATTATAGTATATTTCGTGTATCTATTTAGCAGATGAAGCTAGATAGGTTTGGAACTCTGTGTGAAAAATACACTTTATGAGCTGCACTCACATTTAATATATAACAAGTCCAAGGATTAATTTCGGTGTAGACATCAAAATAACACATAGTCTATAGAAGCGACCGGTTATAAAATTATGACAGATTGTTACCTATCTTGTACCTATTCGTTTTCTTACATCGCAGGTTTATCCTGGAATTGGTTAGACCTGTGTGCTTCACTGATTTTTTATTTATTTCACTTAAGTAAATTAAAACATACAGAATTATTACTACATAAAACGTGCATAACTGAAACTATACTAACTTTATTGGCTATATGTAGCCAATAAAGTTTCCATTAATTAAGATGTTACTAAATTCATTTTTTTTTTTCAAAACGTAACGCCACACTAGGATTGATTCCTGTGTCGTGGGTGCGGTTACAAACATGAAAATTCACGTACACAAATACCCAGACCGGAACAAATAATTGTGGGTCACACAAAGATTTGTCCCGTGTGGGAATCGAACCCGCGACTATTAGACACAGTGGGCGGAGTGGCTTAAGCTTTTAACCACTGCGCTAATTCATTTGAGAGAAACAGAGAAACATAATAAAACTAATATTGAAAAAAAAGGTAAATTGTCAATCTATAACAGAGAGCTAAGGTTGGATGAACCCGTGAACCCTTTTATGGAAGTTAGTTATTTTGGTTATTACTAAATCAAGCAATCGAAAATCAATCCACGCGTGGAACAAATTTTTGGGTGACCCACAAACATTTGTATCGATCTGGGTCTTTAAACACCTAGACACTTAAAACTCGCACGAATTTCTAGTTTGTAAAGAAAAAATGTCAAAAAAAAAATTATAAATGCAGAGCTATGATTTATTTTTCATTTAATTTTGTTTTCATATATAAAAACGTGGCAAGCCCTAAAAGCGGCCAGTAACCTCGACGCATATCGAGAAGAATTGCCATTATTGAAATGGGATAGAGATCGCACTTTAATTTTGTATTTAATATAATAAAAATCTATCTATCTATCTATATCATCACGCCAGCTCCCTCGCGGAGTAGGCAGAGAGTACAGAGTTCCAACAGGTTCTTTCCTTACATACCTCTCTGGCTTCCTCCACTCTCATAGTTCGTCTCATACACACTCGCCGGTTACGGAGAAAATTGTTTTCTTAATTCTAGTTAATTCTAATGTACTAATTGCACCCAATAATGTTATTCTCTGTACTTATAGGAAGGCGAAGGTATCTGTTATACAGTTTTTTATAACTAGTACAAAACCCCCGCACCACAAAGTTGTTGCTCTTGTTCCCTATACTTTAAGTGCATATAATAACTGTGATGTAAAAAATGTCTCAGGGGCTCAGGGGTGTAGAGGTGTGCTGCGTTTTCTCCGAAGTTACTCGCGGCGTTATGCCCTTTAACACTTCCACCCCTGGAGTACATCGACGAAGGATCGCATTATCGTTCTACGTAGATATAGCTCTCACGGCTCCTCTCTGGACGGCCAATTAAGGCTAGCCAGATACGAGAGTCCGAAGACACGCCGAGATGGCGGCCGTGACAAGCTCTATGAAGCACTCGGGTCCGTGGTGTCGTTACTCACCAACAACTATTATTTATTATTATCGTAAGAGAAAAGAGGGGAGAGACTCGTGCCCAGCAGTGGGACATAGCAGGTTAGTTAAACAAACGTAGCCCAGTACTAAAAAGTATTCCATGATTATTGTACTTGCTAATTAGATGAATGAAATACTCATTTCAATCCAAACAATCATTTAATGATTCTGAAACAATACATCATTACCGCAGACTATCATTGTGACAGACCGTTTAGTGGTTCGTTCGCTTGCTGGCTCGCTCGCCTGATTCACTGCGCGTGCGATGTTTACATTACTATTTCCAAAGAGCAATAACCTACATAACTGACCTTAGCCACTACTATTGGTATGTGCTATCTACATGTTTGATGTCTTTAGCGGGTCGTAGAAAATCGACAAATTTTCCTATGGACAGCATAGTTAGTCTAAAGTTCTCACGAGGTGCTGCGTTTAAACCTAGATCGGAAAACACACAGTCACGCCTCTATTTCCTAAGCGGGAGTGGCAGAGGTTTACTGTGTACTCGTCGGATCGGACAATGTGCGCATTTTCTACTTTTACTTTAATAAAAAAGTTATAAGCTCGCCTCTTGTACTATAACAATTGGCTTGTCTGTAATAGGTTCGCCCCCTATTGCATTTGTAGCTAATATCATAGGTAAAGTGGGTGTTGATATTAGAGACGCTCATAGCGCTGTGCGACCACGATGTTTTTATCTATCACCAAGGTTAAGCAGCGTTCGACTCGGTCGGCCTGAGATGGGTGACCGTTTGTGGCATTTTCATATTCGAGCGTCTCCGTGCTTCGAAAGACACGTTAAACCGATGGTTCCGGTTACCACGTAATGTCGTAGTCGTTAAGCCGAGTTGGAAGCCTTATAGGCGGTGATAAGTTCCAACAGCAGGTGGGCACCAACCTGCCCCCACCAATATGAACCGGGTCCGCGTGATGGTGTATGACCTAATCTCTTTCATATCAATTTGTGAGAGAAGGCCTTTGCCCAGCAGTGGGCAGTATAGGATGATATTAATATATATGTGGGTGTACACAGTACACCTCTTTCATCCGGGTTGGGGGAATATAAGCGTGTTATACGTATGTACGTATAACACGCCGTATATTTTCTGTGTTATTAAGAAGTTGTCTTTTGGGTAGCGTTATTACCATAATATTATGATCTAAATACATTTACATATTAATAATTATAAATTTTAAATGTGATATTTAAATCTAGAATGTTAATGTTAAAATTAGACTTGCATTGAATTTCTTGCAAGATCTAAAGAACCTTGTTAAGATACTATTATTAACTTTACAGCTCCTAAACATATTCAGTTCCGTGATTTAATAATGACTGTTAGAGGTAATATAGTATTTGTTAAAGCAAGATGGCGGGTGAGTAGAACCTTGGAGTCATGGATGGACATTCGTGAGAGGAAATTTATTCGGTGCTTTAAATGACTTATCAATTGATGAGATCTTAAATCTGGCTATTTGCATATTAGGTTTAGTCGGTTACAGGTAAGTAGATTCGGTCAATACATCCCGAATACAAGCCATAGATCTGTTTAGCAAGTTCTTGATCGAAGCGCCAATATTGAAAAAATTGGATAGGTAGGATTAGACTTGTAATAGACGCACCGGCGCATTCTTCTCGGTGATCCCGGAATCCCTCTGACACGTCCCAGTGCCGGCCACCGTGGGGTTTTAGTCGGTAAGAGTCCGACATGCCCCGCCAGCTTACTCCTAGGCTGGCGGAAGTCCATGAGGATTTCCCCACGAAAAACAAACACTTGTAATGGACAGAAAAACTACATTAGTCACGCCTAGTTTTAGCCGTGAATGAATAGCATACCCTTAATTAGTCAGCCCATAACTAGTTGTAGCCGGCTAAACTTAGGTGTAAACACATTTGTTTTTAGCCGTAACAAACCTCATATGTATAGCATAGTTGCGACCAGTCATAGCGAATTAAATAACAGATCATCCAAAAATTTTCAGAAATTTTATTAAATTCTCATTTTTATTATTATTTCCTCGAGTATTAATCGAGTTGCAATGGTAAGGGATCAAATTGTTTGTTTGCCCGACAATACAGGAAGTTACGGGCGTTTTACTATGAAGCTCCGGACGGGAGTGACGCGCCGCGCTGGTTACATCGAACTTTGGTGTACGCACTCTGTTGCTTACACGTGTAGAGGTACAGAAATTAAAATAAAAAGAAACAAAAAAAAAACTGCGAAAAGGAAATAAGACAAAAAAAATATTTATAAGACACTAGTAATGATGACTGACGATGACACGATTTTATCCAAAACACACATGCACAAGTTGAAACAAATACACACAGTCTCACACACACTCTCATTAATACATTCCGATGAATTGTAATACCCTTCTAAGTATAGTTAGAACGAACGATTTTCCGCAGTTCAATATGCTGCATATACCATTTTTGCCATGGTATCACATACCGCAGTACTAAATCACATAATGCGCATTTATGGTATCTTTGTTACATATGTGATAACGAGTTTATGTGGCTATAGTGTCTTATTGTTCAGATTTCGGGATGCAATGAAAGAAAACAATAATATCTTAACAACCATACACTTGCTACTAAAGTTCTCCTATTCTGTAGTTCTTACCATATATTTAAACTCAGGTGGAGGTGGCCATGATACGTTGATAGATACGGTGACAGCAAGAGTAGGTGTCTGATGGAATGGTGTCCACATAAGGGATACCGCAATCGTAGAAGGCCAGTACAAAGATGGGTCGATGATGTGGTTGAATGCATAAGTAAAATAGGGCCAAGATTGGGATAAGTGGCGTTTATGGAGGAAGCTTCTACCCTGCAGGAAGTGAAGCGGGCTGTAAGTGATGATGAGATCCATAACCTTTAAGCGGTCGTAGACATGGTAATGCAGTTTTAAAAACATATGATATTGCTTAACCTACGAAGCTGTTGTGCCACCAAAGCCGGTGGAGTATACCCGCAAGAAGTCCTTATATACTCTGAGGGTCTTTGTTGGGCGAGTTCCCACAGCCAAGCAGGATACCTTCATGAGCGAGGAGTTCTGGCCGAGGGGTGTTGTATTCAGAAGATTTCGTGGGAGACTGCGAGACACCCCTGTACAGCGCAACATGTCGCCGGAAACACATGTTACTTAGTTTATAAGTTTTTATATGATTAAATGTATGTTAGTCTGTAAGGTATATATTCTATGGGCCTGTAAGTTCCACAAAATTATGTCTTGTAAAATTTCAGTTACCTGAATTAAATGACATTATTATTATTACCGTCAGTTTAAATGAAAAATTTATTAAGAGAATACTAGATGAAGTGCCCCTTGTAGAGAAAGGCTGGGGTGTAGGGATTTTTAGATCTCTCAGTCACCCGTTAATCATAGTAATAATTTCACTACTTCACATCAGTTTTCTGTCAGAGGTTGTTACGTCCCCGATCAAGTCAGCCCAAATACAACTTGAAACCCAGATTAACGATAGGCTTAATTGCTGTAACAGTGTAGTTTTGCCGTTTTATAATCTTTTCGACTGCGTCTTTATAAAATACACCTTAATTTCAAGAACCGTACCTACTTTTCTTTGTTTAAATGACGTCATCAAGTGCAAAGCCCCTCCTCATTAGCTAAACGCGCGCCCGCGGCTAACAAGGAAGCTACAATATTAACACTACATTATAATACACAAAGGAACATTTACATAGCACTTAAGTCCTCGACTTAGTATTCAAAGTGCTGTTGTAAGATCTAGGCGCTTTGGGAGTGCGGTGCCGCTGCGAGCTTTTAGCGAGTTATCGTAAGCATTATAAACGCTCATTATAACTCGCTAACAGCTAGGTATAGGCACATCTACCTATCATATAGGTAAATACACGTGATATATATGATATCCAAATACCGTGATACGATTGTCAGAGAGGTATAAAGTGAACGCACGCTCACATTACAGAACGTCGTCTCGACATTAGTGTTAATCGGCGTTAAAGATTTTTTTAGGTATTTTAAATTCAGAACGCATCAATCCATATTAACAATTTCTGGGGCAGCGCCATGCAAACGTTCCGCAAATATAGCCTAGAGATGGCTAACTTTAAATGCACTTGGAAGATTATGGAAGAGACTTTTGCGCGACAGTGAGACAATATAGGTCGTAAATTAGTCTATACTATTGCACACAAATCGACCTTAGAGATTAGGCCATATCATCGCACGTAGCCAGTTAGTGTGGATTGACGGAGGTTAATGTGTATGTAAAAAGTAAGAAAAAAAATCAGTATCTAGATTTTCTTAGTTCCTGTTAACCGCTGCCAACGCAATCTTCATCTTATCCAATATAAAAATCATAGCAATACACCGAACTACTTTCGTAAAAAACTCATCAGACATACTATCCGTCAATTAACTACCGCCAACCGTTTCTGATTCTCCGCTCTCCGCTGCTACTTACAACCCGTCCCTACATCCTCAAATATGCGAATCATGACCGCACACCTTGGTCTCCTTATAAGCTACATTAGTTGTGCCATGACGGGCGTCCGACAGTCTGACGGACTGTGTACGTGATGATCGGCAAGTCTTTGGACAACACTATTCGATTGCCGATAAGCTATATTGTTGAAATAAATGATCGGTTGCTTGAATGAGAAAAATATGCTGATGTATGTTTAAAGGTATTGTATTGGTGAACGACGACGATTGTATGACACTATTTAACCGACTTCAAAAAGGAGGAGGTTCTATGTTCGGTTGTATGTATGCTTTTTTTTTTTTTTTTTTTTTTTTTTTTTTATGTATGTTCAGCGATATTTCCGTCAATTGTGGACCGATTTTGATAATTTTTTTTGCATTGGGTTCAGTATATCTCCAAGGTGGTCCCATATTAATTTTATTGACATTGGACTTTGGACTTAGAAGATACACCAGGGAACTCCTTAACGACAAACAATAGGCATGTGTAAATTGCGATATTATGGGTATTACGTCAATCCTATAGGTACCCTACTATAGAATACACTGGTCACTTAAAATTGTAAAATAAAAATCTTTTATAAAAAAAGGTAAACCGACTTCAAAAAGCAAAAAAATAAATATTTGAAGTCGGTGCCAAGTAACCGACTGCACCAACCAGCACCGACTTCAAATATTTATTTTTTTGCTTTTTGAAGTCGGTTTACCTTTTTTTATAAAAGATTTTTATTTATTAATTAACACGGTCAGAGAATGACGAACTGACCGCGCAAAAGTCATAAGAACGGAATATAAAATGAAGACAATATAATATTTTAATAAAACAAAATTCGGCGGGGTGTTACCTGCTCTATAGAAAAGTCGAAACAAGAGTCTGACCGGTCGAGTATTTTTATTATTTATTGTAGTGTAAGTCCACAAATAAACAAAAAAGAAGAACGCATTGCATAAAAGTTATGTTTCGTTACATCAACAACTTCGTCTGCAATATTCAAACGCATGAATCTAACACAAAGCTTCGCACTCAAACCATTTTAAGTCAAGACATTTTGCTGAAAGCGACGCAACTAAAAAAACAGAACAGGAGAAAATTAATTTTATAGTTTCGAAATTGGAATGCTAACTCAAATAAAGTCAAGTCTTTTGGAGTTGTGTCTCTCACTAATATATTCGACCAGTTATTTGCCCTAATTAACATTAAAATGACCTTGCTCGACGAGTCACGATGTCGCTCTCAACTTATTCTTGTCATTTGACATCTTATGACGTGTCATGACATTTGTATTGCACATGCGCGACGATCGTGCACCGATAGATGATTTCGAGAAGTATCGTTTTTATTTGCTCCCATTGCGCAGGAGTCGAGCACGCTTCCTTTCTGAGAAGGTGTTTTGGTATGTTTTTTATCCCTTGTGTTTAACCGCCTGTATAGAAAATTGGCTTGGAAAGAGCACTGGAACAATATAGGCCATGGAAAAAAAATTGAAAAGCTAATACTGATAGCAAGCGCACAATAAACAACACTATTGTGTTTATCTGCGGAATGCGCAGGATTTGATAATGTTAGGAAGTAAATAAGCATGCATTTGCGGCACGCCGCATTCCCCATTGGTGATTAGTAGATTTTTTAAATCATGCAAACGCAGTGATATCAAAGTGGTCGAACTAGTTTGGTAGTTTTTTGAAGGCTGACCATTTTGACGTGAGATTTAAAATTAAGAAACGTCATTATATATCATAAAACAACTATACCCATTACGTCTGTCTGTGTGTTCAGTTATTTTTTTTTGTTCATAATCATACCAAAGACACAGGGGTAATTTGTAAACTTAAAAAAACAACTTCCTGGTTCAACCGCTATCAAAACTTTAGCATGATTTAAATAAGTTTTTGTACAAATAAATAATTAAAAGCATGCAGCCACGTAATGGTGTAACGGTAAATCAAGTAGCTCTAATTCAGCTTAGAAGATTTAACACAAAAAACAACTAACAAACATTAATAACATAATAATAATTAGCCCTGTTAAGAAACTGTCCCACCGTTGGGCACGGGACTCCTCTTAAACTGAGAGGGTTTAGGCCATAGTCCACCACGCTGACCCAGTGCGGATTTGCGAACTTCACGCACCTTCGAGAAACTCTTAGGCATGCAGGTTTCCTCACGATATTTTCCTTCACCGTTAAAGCAAATGATAGTAATTTTTTTATACGCACATGTCCCCGAAAATATTGAGGTGCGTGCTTAGGTTTGAACCTGAGACCTCTGGCTTTGTAGTCCAACGGTCTAACCACTAGGCTATCACTGCTTAACAAACATTGCAAGTTAACTATCACCAATAGGCTGTGCGGGATGACATCAGCGCACGCTCATTCACTTCCTAGCATCATAGAATCCTGCGCATTGAGGAGATAAACTCAATGGTTGTTGTTTTTTGTAGGTACGCTAACTATCGGTGACCGCAGTTAACGTCATAATAACACCATGACACATGCCAGTAAAGAGTAACTAAGCGTTTGCTTTCAATTAATTTAATTATCCTTTTTAAAATATTTTATAAATAACTTTAAAAAAAAAAGGGAAACCGTCTTCAAACAGCACAAGATATATATTTGAAGTCCGTGCTGGTTAGTGCAGCCGATTATTTCGCACCAACTTCAAATATTTATCTATTGCTTCTTAAGGTCGGTTTCCCCTATTTTATAAAGTTATTTATTTTACAATTTTAAGTAATGAGTGATTTATTTATTAATATTTATATACCTACATTATGTTAATCTGCTTAGTTCTACAGTAAGGTACCTACATGATTGATATTATAACCATAATAACGGAATCTTTACAATCGTGATGTTTGCTGCTAAGGATATGCTAGGTCTATCTTGAAAGTCCAAGGTGCAATACCGATTTCATTAAAATGGGACCAACTCAAAGCTATACTAAACCCAACGCAAAAAGAATCATCAAAATCAGTTCATAAATAAACACGTTATAAAAACACAGACGAATTGTAAACCTCCTCCTTTTTTAAAGGCAGTTAATATTCTGATTACTTATATTAGGGAACCTATAGGACTATCAAAATACTTATAATAACTCAATCTATTGATTCGTATTATTTGTCGTTAAGGCGTTCCCTGGTGTATCTTCAAAGTCCAAGGTCCAATACTGATGAAATTAAAATGAGACCACCTTGGAGCTATACTGAACCCAATGCAAAAAGAATCATCAAAACCGGGCTGCAGTTGACGGAAATGTCGTACATAAAACATACATAATAAAATAAACATACATAATAAATCATATATACAGATGAACTCCTTCTTTTTTGAAATCGGTAAAAAATGCAATGAAAGGAGCTAATGCAATGAAAAGTCTTCAAAGACTGAAAGCGATGAATGAAGGTGTACAAATGGGTGACTTAGTGGTAAACCATCTACTTTATGCAGATGACGCGGTTTTAATAGCGCCAACAGCCACTGATCTGCAAACACTAGTCACAGTTATGAAAAACGACTGCATGATCAATGGCTTACACTTGAATGTGAAGAAAACCAAGATTATGGTTTTTGAAAGGGAAGAAACCAGAACGAATGTAAGGATTGTGGTTGGTAACGATGTGCTGGAGCAAGTGAATGAGTTTGTATATCTTGGGTGCGCTTTCAGTAAGGATGGGAAATACACCGCTGACATAGAGAGAAGAGTGAGTGCAGGGAACAGAGTGAATGGTGCGATGGGAAAGCTACTCGGGAGCCGGCACTTAAGCCATAAGGCGCAGCTGGCCATACATAACGGAGTTCTTGTCCCAACGCTGTTATATGGTAGCGAGAGCTGGGTATGTAAGAAGGAGAATGAAAGTAGGATAAATGCGGTAGAAATGCGAGCTCTGCGGAAGATGTGCGGAGTGAAGCTGACCGACCGCGTTAGCAACAGCATAGTAAGACAGCGAGTAGGTATGAAAGAGAATATCGGTGTAAAGATGAGAAAGGGCATGCTCCGTTGGTTCGGGCATATAGAAAGAATGCCAGAGGAAAGAATGACAAAACAGATATACAATGTGAAAGTGGAAGGATGCAGGTACCGGGGAAGACCTAGACTATCTTACCACGACCAAATAAACCGAGTCTTATCTGATGGAAAAGTCAAGAGTCTCCGTAACCGGCGAGCGTGTATGAGACGAACTATGAGGGTCGAGGAAGCCAGAGAGGTATGTAAGGAAAGAACCTGTTGGAACTCTGTACTCTCTGCCTACCCCGCAAGGGATCTGGCGTGAGGTTATAGATAGATAGATAGATAGAAAGGAGCTATGATAATAAAATGCTATAAAACCACTGTACAAGACTGTCGCATTGTTCCGGTGTAAATGACGATTACAGTCTGAGAGCTTAGCATGAAAACATTGACGTAAACGTGATGCTAGCGGTTTGATATGCCATCCTTGTTACATTATAAATTCACTATATAAACATTAATGTGACAGCACGATTACTCGCTAACGTCAAAGATTTCGTGCTAAGCCCTCTGAATAGAATCCTAGATAAGACAGTGATGCTGAGGTTCGAAAAAATTTTAACAGCTGTCCTTAATCTGGAGTGGTGCCAGATGTAATGGCAATTAGTTTGTCCTCTATTATATGGGGACCACAGATTGTCGGTAAAATGTCGTTGTACACAATACACTGCCACACATCCTGGAGTATACCACACATAGTGGCATGTTATTAGTATGTGAATGATCTACGCTGTTGGCCGCGGGGCCTTTACAGCTTCACCGGACAAGAGGGCGAGCGTGCAACCACTACGCTCGAGCCAGAAGGGCAAGGGGGTAACTAGCTCAAGGGCGCCTTAAGGAGGAACGACCTCGGCTTGAGCAGTCGCTATGGGGGAGAGTGTATACTAGGTGTCTTGCCGTGGTGCTCTGCACCGGCCGGCGGGCAAGGGATTCTTCGACCTCGCCGGTGAGGTCGGTGTCTGATGTAAGGGCATCGGGAGGGTCGGTGAGAACATGCCGCGGAAGGCGGTAGCGGCTGATAGGAGGGGAGTTGGGTTCGTAGTCGGCGGCGGCTACAATTAGCGGATTTCTATGACTGAACGCCTTCGCGAAATATCGAAATATCGGGTTGTCGCCTTCTTAATAAAGGCGCGAATAGGTTCGAGACCGAGATCGGAATGGAGATCGACCGAACCTTCGGCTTCGGCCACCTTCAGCCAAAACTTCGGCTTTGGCAAAAATGGGCCGAAGCTTCGAAATTAAACGATCTATTACGATTTACGAATGCGCGAGAGCGCTGCGGAATAGGCGACGCGCGAGGGCTGGGGTCATATTGCGTTGCGCCGGCCGGCCGCCATTGCCAGTAAATAACCAAATCAATACAAAACAAGTTCGTTAATACAGGCAAAATAACTTTTTTTTTTTAAATTTGCCAAGCATGAACTAAATATCTTAGGCTATTAAATCAAAAGGTTTTGGCGATGGCCTATTAATCGGCTTTGGCTTTAGCTTCGGCCAAAAATCGACCTTCGGTCGGACACTACATGATATAATCATCACAGTTCAATGTATTCTTTAAATTGAGTAGGTGTTGAGACGTTAAGGTGAGCAAAAGCTTTAAGTGCGATTCTGATGTGTTTGTTATTATATTATTGCATTGGTCATTTATAAGCCTGTTATAAGACCAATATTATTATATGGGTGTGAAGCTTGGACACTAACACTAAAAGAGGAAAACAAGCTACTTGTGGCGGAAGGAAGATTCTTCGAATCATCGAAAAATCTTGGGCACGTTCGCAACTCAGATGGAAGTTGGAGAGTCCGCAATAACGCCGAAATCGAAGAACTCATAGCTGGCCCTAATATCATAGGACAGACCAAAGCGTACATACTCTGAAGGCTTGGCCACATTCAAAGAATAGGAGAAGACCGTAGTGTAACCGACCAATTGGCCGCCAACCGGTCGGTCGTCTCATGTATCGCTGGAAGGACATGGTTAAGGCGGATCTGCGGGAACTCCAAGCCGAAGACTGGCAGGGAATCGCGCAGAACCGTGAGAAGTGGCGGAATCTCATTTCGGTGGCTAAGACTCACTTTGGGTCGCTGAGCCAACGGAGTAAGAAGTATTGGTCATTTATTATATGTGTTAGCAGTATGCCATTACCTTTATCGTCGTAGGAAAGACAAAAACAACCAAACCACTTCACTGTAATGAGAATGTACTTCTGGGTTCATATAGGTTTTGATTTAATAAAATTTCTATACTTAAATGCATATTCTGACAAGATTGACATACATTTAGCATAGTCCAGAGTCCTGTTACAGAGTAGGTAAATTGTACTAATGAGCTCGTCACGCCCCCTGCCAGATGCCACACGATATAGCATAATAAATATAGATTGTGTTGTTTACTTGTATATTATTTGAAATTATCGTAACTATTTGAATGACCTAACATTTTTTTCTGCCTTTAAAGTGACTCTAAAAACAACGAATCATATTTCTGGTTTCGAAAACCACATCCAATATTTGTAAAGGTGACTCAACAGGGTCTCAGTACACTTCGGCTAACTCCTTAGAAAATAATAAGTATGAAGTCTTATTTATTAATTTATTTGCACATTCCGAGAATCCCAGAGAATAAATTGAACTAGTAAGAACAATACGCCCCCTGCCAGATACCTCGTCCAAATGAAAAAATACAAGAGAATTGACGTATATCAGATTGTTATGTTATTGTTCATGAAGCTTAGTATGTTTATTGTAAGGAGTGAGGGATGAAAGCTATTAAAAGGAAGAGGAACTCAGTCAAAAAATTGGCAAAGTTATCACATTAAATTCTTAGTTCTTAGTTGAGGCTGTCTGCTTGCTTTTCTAGGATATGTTGTGATAATACATTGTATTTAGCATAGTCCAGAGTCCCAGTTGGTTCATGCGCTGGTAGTGAGCTGCCACGGCCCCTGCCAGATGCCTCGCGACCCAAATGCAAGATAAGTAATGTGTACCGGCTTGTTATGCTGTTTATTCGATCTAATGCTATTATTGAGATAGCTGCGTAGTGAGAACCATATGGTATTATGGGCAGTTTTACTTTAGTATACACCTAGGTACTAGAGTAAGGACCCAGGTCCAAGATGGGGTAAAGGATGGAAAAAGTTTTTTCGGAAAAAGACAATTTCTTGTGCAATTTCGGTAAAAGGTTGAAGTTAAGAAAACATTTAGAACAGTTATTTTTTTTAGTTTGTTTATTCTACTTTCAAGATGCATTGATTTTCGAGCAAGCAAGGAGAAATACCCCTTTCTAATGATAAATTAAAATTGCTCGCTACAAATAGGTCAAGGATGATTTAAATTGGAATGTGGAGATTTAAATTTTATGTATAAGACAAGTTGGTGTGCAGTTTTTAATCACTTCACCTTGAGACACTGGTGAACGGTGATCATATATAGGCAGTACATGCGCAGGTTTTGTTACTATTACGACCATCTCTCTGAATCGGATATATGTATCTTCCGAATGTCGGAAGCGCTTTGGATAAAAGCGTCCATACAGTAGGTCTAAGTTGCGGGGAATCACAGCGCAGCAGGCATAGAAACAGGTGGCGATCTTAGCTGGACTAAACTGAGCTGCACATGATTACTAGATACAAGAATATACATTAGTACTAAAACAATACTATCTATAGCATCACGCCAGATCCCTTGCGGGGTAGGCAGAGAGTACAGAGTTCCAACAGGTTCTTTCCTTACATACCTCTGTGGCTTCCTCCACTCTCATAGTTCGTCTCATACACGCTCGCCGCTTATGGAGACTCTTGACTTTTCCTTCAGATAAGACTCGGTTTATTTGGTCGTGGTAAGATAGTCTAGGTCTTCCCCGGTACCTGCATCCTTCCACTTTCACATTGTATATATATTTTGTCATTCTTTCATCTGGCATTCTTTCTATATGCCCGAACCAACGGAGCATGCCCTTTCTCATCTTTACACCGATACTATCTTTCATACCTACTCGCTTTCTTACTAGAACAATACTGGGTTACAATACTGAGATTAAGAGGGAAGCCTATGCCTTGCAGGGGGACAATATATCTTCCAAAAGGACCGGATAGACGCCGCTTGCAAATTCTAAAAAGAACTAAGGGACCATTTTTAGTTCGTTTACCTCTAACTTTTACGTACATCCACAGGAAGCTTACTGTTTACGAAGATGACCAGCCAAGTGCTCGTGACGTCACCCTCTCGTGTCCAATAACTTCGCAATAATTATACAAATGAAGTATCGCTGCATGTAGGTGCGTATTAGCAGTCGGGGACCGTGCGCAAGCGCTTCCTGTCCTTGGGCACATATGACCAATCATTCGGAACTGTTTGCTACAATGTAATTCGAGTTAGTACTATAGATATAACGAAACGCCTCGTAATGACGGTGCCAATAGTTAGTGACAAAAAAGTACGTTTCCCAAGTGAGTATAGGAGGGATAGTAAAAAAAACTTTTTTTTGAACGGGAAGAAACCAGAACGAATGCAAGGATTGTGGTTGGGAACGCTGTGCTGGAGCAAGTGAATGAGTACCCCGTAAGGGATCTGGCGTGATGATATAGATAGATAGAGATACACATGAGGTATCCCACTTTTATCCGACGATGTTGTCTCATTGTAATGACGGACGATTTAGTGCAGTGGTTAAGAGCTTAAGCCGCTCCGCCCACTGTATCTAATAGTCGCGGGTTGGATTCCATGGAACAAATCTTTGTGTGATCCACAATTATTTGTTCTGGTCTGGGTATTTGTGTATGTGAATTTTCATGTTTGTAAACGTGCCTACGACACAGGAATAAATCTTATTGTGGGGCTACTTTTTTAAAAAAAAGAGAGGCGACCTATTACTATTATAGCGGATACAATGCTAGACTCCGGATTGATACTGGGAATTTGCTCGTGTAAATATTTTGTCCCACCTAGAATACGAACCTAAGACCGCGTGATTAGTACGTGCATTTTTCGCCACTAGACCAACGAGACAGGCAATAATTATTATATACTTGCGACGCTGTCCCAGTTGTAGGGGATAGAAAGATGCGTCAAATTAATATTTTTCACATAGGATGGGTAGTGACAGTTCTAAGTGCCAAAGGAAATTAATATATAATTCAATGGTGTTAAGGCATAAAACCATAAGTATAGGAACGGGTCATGCCTCTTATTGCCATTGAATAAAGTATAATTTTCTTTGACACTTACAACTGACACAGTACCCATCTTACATGAAAAATACTATAGAAAGAAAATAAATTTATTCGCCACAAAAAATATTTTTTTTTTTTTTTAAACGTAGCCCCACACTAGGATTTATTCCTGTGTCGTGGGTGCGTTTACAAACATAAAAATTCACAAACAAATACCCAGACCGGAACAAATAATTGTGGATCACACAAAGATTTGTCCCGTGCGGGAATCGAACCCGCGACTATTCGACACAGTGGGCGGAGCCGCTCAAGCTCTTAACCACTGCGCTAAATCGTCCGTCAACACACTAAAATAACAAAAAAACTGATATTGTTGCGAATCGGTCCCAACTCAGCATTGTGCTGACTGCAAGCAATCAGCGCTGGTCTTCCGTTGGAGCCGGATACAGACTTTAACATGTCTTAGTACCGGATAACAATGCAATATTCTAAAACGTACACAAAACCAAAAAACACCATAATTGTTGAGATAAAAAATATATCGAAATTGTCAAACCAATACCTGCTATGTGCAAAAAGTATACCGTCACGCCTATATTCCCCAGAGGGGGTGGCAGAGGTGTACTGAGTACGTACGTTTCGCCGACGATGTTAGGTCCCATGTAATAGGGGGCAAGCCTATTGCCTATTGCGGTCATTGCCATATACCGGGCACAATTCCAGACTCCGGACTCATACTGGTAATTTTGATTAGAAAAACTACATTTGTCCGACCTAGGATTTGAAAAAAGGATAACTTTGAGATATTGAATAAAAACTTTTTTCCGTAAAATTTTATATGAAGCAGATTTTTTAAGCATGTTTTTACCGACCACAGTTCGCCGTATAATGCTTAGACTCACATAGCAGTCTTTATATAAAAATTTGGTTTGTAAACTAGTCATAATAGTCAAAATGTCGTTATTTCCAAAGTGCGCATAGCAGATATACATTTGACAACGGCAATATATACCACGTATTTCAAAATGGAATGATAAGTATAAATTATTACGTGAAAATGATAAATGAAGGTGTATGCAATAGATGAGCAGTGATAGCCTAGTAGTTAGACCGTTGGACTGCAAAGTCAGAGGTCTCGGGTTCAAACCCAGGCACGCACCTCTGTCTTTTAGAAAACATATGCGTATTAAAATTATTTATCACTTGCTTTAACGGCGAAGAAAAACATCGTGTGGAAACCTGCATTGCTAAGAGATTATCGAAGGTGTGTCAAGTTCACCAACCCGCACTGGGCCAGCGTGGTGGACAATGGCCTAAGCCCTCTCAGTTTGAGAGTAGGCCCGTGCCCAACGGTGGGACAGTTTCTTAACGGGGCTAATATTATTATTTATAATTATGCAATAGATAGATATATAGATAATAGTAAGGAGAGTAATGGGAGAATAGCTTTCTTGGAGAAAACTTACACATAAAAGCTTTATTATTTAATCTGTGCCTACATTAGAAGGTGGAAGAAACACCGAAACTGATCTCTTGTCCTCAAGCCTAATTTTAAATCTGGTATTCACATTATAGAATTTCTATAGTTAGTACCGCAACAAATTTATACTTACGCTTAGTAAAAACTAGGTTTAAAAGAGTTTTTTTTCTATAAGAAAGCAGATTGTTTTACATCAAGACGTAAAGAGACTGGGAAAATCGACATATAACATGACACCGTCACGCCTATTTTCCCCAAACGGGGGTGACAGAGGTGTACTGAGTACACCCACGTTTCGCCGACGATGTTAGGTCCTATGTAATAGGTGGCGAGCCTATTGCCATATACCGGGCACAATTCCAGACTCCGGATTCGTACTGGGAAGTTTTCGTTAGAAAAACTACATTTGTCCGACCTATGATTTGAACCCAGGACTTCGTGATAACAAAGCGATGCGCTTTGCGACTAAACCAACGAGGCAGAAACATGACGATTTGATAATTAAACGTATTATCTTATTATTTTAGGTTAAGTGCAAATTTTAAAGTCTTATACGCTTTGTTTTAATAAGATAAGACGGATAAGAAACGGTCAAATGGCAACATAAATGCCAATATTTTTATTTAATTAAAGCAAGTACTTCTTTTTAATAATACTAGCGGTCGCCCATTGGTCGAAATTCGACCTACTCTTTCAGGTTATGTTTGACATTCAGTAAGACTATAGACAAATAATATTAAAGACAAACAATATAAATCCATTCTCAATTTGAACACAGACTTTAACAATAAACAAAAGAGTATAGCGCGTGTGTGTCAAATACATGGTAGTGCGTGTAATGTTTTTTTTTATTTATTTAATGTATTTTTATGCATAATTTAAAAAAAATATTAGCATTCTGCACTCCTTCTCAATATAAACTATAAGTGTGGGAAATTTCATACTCTGTCCGCGCAATTTTCGTAAAAAGGGGTACAAAGTTTTTGCTTTACGTATTAATATAATGATTTTACACGAGCCGAAGAAATATTGGTATGATGGCTCTGCTTGCTCTAAACAAGTGAGTAATTATAAAAAAAATGCTTTTAATAGAAACACAGACACTTCTTAAAAGCATAGAAAACATAACAACATTTTTCAAATTTTATACCAAACATTAAGATCTTCTCGCGCCTTCGTTAAGTGCTGGTTAGTTACTTCTCGATTAGCGTTACGCGGCAAATAAAACTGGCTAGTTTAACCGTCGGCTACGGCTATGTACTCAGAAATGGTGAAATTTGTATATAAAATTACATGCCACTTTAATTGTCGATTAGTCTACTTCAAACTAAACTCGAGGGCGGTGAGAGAGGCTCTTATAACAATATTATTAAATAAATGAAAAAATTTATAAACAGATTTAAAATATAGACATTTCGTGACGCAATATTAAAAATGAGATGTTCTTCTTTGATTTTAAATATTCGATCCCGCCATCTTGTTATGTTAATAATTGCGTACAAGGAATTGCACCAAACAGCCTATTTTACGCAACGAATGCGTTCTGTTACTTATTTTTTTCAACGGGTAGTTTTTACTTTGTTTCTTACTGGTTTGTTCAATGGAGTGTTGAGAACATTTTCTATCTAATCAACAATGTAAATGAGTTCAAATTGCCGGTGAGGGGCCTAGTAATGAGTTACGTTGAATGATAATGACACTGATGCTAATACCCGCATGTTATGACAGTTATGTTTACGAAGATAAATAACGCACCACTTACTTTTTTAAATGGAGTGATAAACTTTTAACATAGAGTGGTAAACTTTTAACAGGCTCTTTTTGTGACTTCACTTGTTAGTATTTCTGTGTGAGATTATGTTAAAAGAATAAGAAAGATGTAGGTATTTACCTTTTATTCTATTTTTTATGTTTACGAATATAGATTACCACTTACATTTTTAAATGGTTCATGATCCATAGAGTAGTTAACTCTTTACAAGTTCTTTTTCTTTCTTCTGTATGATCTCTCCACTGTTATGCTGTATAAGATTATATTGAAAGAACTGGTGGAAGATGTTTGCAGGTATTTACTTCCTATTCTGTTTTACGTTTGTTGGGAATATTATTATCGATAAAAGCTAAGGTTATTTTTTTATTTTATTTTATTAACTGACAGAAATTGGGCCAGATCGCCCTATCAAAATTAAAATTGGAACCATTGCTCTCATGTAAATTTTAGGTTATCGAAACGCACACTTCTTAGTTTGCTTATTAAGAATTTTTAGGTAAACGGTGCTGAATTCTATAACTTAAAAAAATAAACGCATCATTCAATAGCAGTTATAATCAAAGCCAATACTTATAGAGTTTAATAAGTGTGCATTCAAACGTCAAAGATGCCATTAATAGTTGTGGATAACCAACCATCACCAGCAGGACCATAAATAAAGAAGTTCAATGCAGAACAAAAGCCTCCACCGGTGTTGTACGCATTCAGCTTCCACCTGCGATCTTCACCACCTCATCATCGTCAGATCATCGGTCCTCCTTTTGCACTCCCTAAACGTAATAAAAATATGCATTCCGTGACTGCCTCGTTGGTCTAGTGTCGAATAATGTGATGTGAGATCCTGGGTTCAAGTCCTTGGTCAGACAAAAGTAGTTTTAAAAAAGTCCCAGTATCAGTCCGGAGTTTGGAATTGTGCCCGGCATATGGCCATAGGCTCGCCCCCTATTACGTGGGACTTAACATCGTCGGTGAAAAGTGGGTGTACACAGTATACCTCTCAACCCCGCTTGGGGAATATAGGCGTATATAATGAATGATGCTAGTTTCGGGGACTTTTGACGCCTCTTATTTATTATTCATTGAAAGCCAACATATTAGATAATTTTTGTTCGCGTAATTACAAATTACTCAGCGCTTTGTTGAAATGTTAGTTATTAGGACACGATTTGTTCTGTGTCGTGTGTGTGTGTGTGTGTGTGTGAATGATCTACGCTGTTGGCCTCGAGGCCTCTACAGCTTCACCGGATTTTAAAGGCGAGCGTGCAACCACTACGCTCCAGCCAGCCAGAAGGGCAAGAGGCGACATACTCGAGGGCGCCTCGAAGAGGCGCCCTCGGTTGGGACAGTCGCTGTAGGGGGACGGGTGCACTATTAAGCGCACCGGTCAACCGCCGGCAATGGGAGGGGATCTACTACTACGTCTGCGACTACTTCGTTGTCGCTCGTATTCTGAGCGGAAAGAAGGGATGACAAAGCATCGGGGGGGTCGGTGAGAACATGTCTCGGCCGGCGGTAGCGGCAGGGGTCGCGAGGGAGGTCGTAGTCGGCGGTGGCTACGATTAACGGATTCGCATGGGAAGATGCGTTCGCGAAGTGACGTGTTGACGCCTTTTTAATAAAGGCGCGAATAGGTTCGAGACCTAGATCGGAGTGGAGGTCGACGTTCCGTACGAACCAGGGGGCTCCTACGGCTTTACGGAGGAAGCGGTTTTGAACCGCTTGAAGTCTGTCGATGTGAGAGGGGGCCGAATGCCCGAACACAGCACACGCATAAGTCATGATGGGACGAACGCAAGTTTTGTAAAGCGTCACCTTATTTCTAAGGGACATTTTACTCCGCTTGCAGATTAACGAATGGAGACGACCGAGCACGAAGGATGCTCGGTGACGGACCCGCTTGATGTGCGGGCCGAAGGTCATGGTACTGTTCAGGGTGACCCCTAGATATTTGACCTCTTTGACCCAGGGAATGGGTCGGTCGAACATGGTCACTTGACCTCGGTTCCTTCCGGGGTGGCGCAGAGAGTGGTGCGAAGCTGCACCTCTGGAGAAGAGCACCGCCGCGCTCTTGTCCGGGTTCACCTCGATTCGCCACTTCCTGAACCAATCCCCTAGGGTATTGGCGGCGGTCTGGAGTTTCTTCGTGATGAGGGCCTTGTTCCTATTGGAATAATAAAGAGCGGTGTCATCCGCGAATAAAGCTAGTTTAACATCACTCGAACGAGGAATGTCGTTCGATGTTCTGTGTCGTCATCCTACAGTACTTAGAGTTAAACATGTTAATGTAAACAGAAATGAACGAACGTTTAAAAACATGTAAATTATTGTAAATGTAAACAAACGCGTGTAGTTGGACGTGCATTAAAATTAGGGTTGTGGAGGTTAATTAGAAGTAGAAAGTTATTCCTAGCGTTTTTACATTACCGCAAATAAGCTAGTTGGTGACTACTGAGAGATAGGTCATCGACGAATTGAGACCAAAAACACCTCATTGAACAAATAAATTATAATGTAGCATGAATGGGAAGTGACTATTAGAATACATTTATTAGGGTCCTTTTTTCACTGTAAAAGTTCTTTCAAAGAATAATTTTTATTAGTTTTAAAGCATTTAACCAAGTTTTTTATATTTTTTAAATGCTCTAAGGTAGGACTAAGTAACTCTGATCAATGACAAATGTGATTGAATGGACATGTAGGTATAGGGAAATAAGTGGTTTTGTAAAGGAACACATATTTCATTGTCAATTTTCAATAAAAACTAAGTTGATTTAAACAGGCCTGAGGCAGATTTAGGCCGAAATAGAACGTTACAATTAAATGGTATTCAAACAATATTTTCTTAAGCTAAAACTGGCTTGGTTACACGTAACGATAACAGTGGGGAAAGAGTTTAGCCGGGTATTGAGATAGAATGCTGATGAGCATTTACAGCTTAACCTGACAAGAGGGCGAGTACAGTAACTACGCTCCAGTTGAAACGGTAAACGGATCACCTAGATGAAAGGGCTTCTAGGAGGGCATCAGCTCGGATAGTCGATATAGTGGTTGATACATTAGGCGTCTGATCATGGTCGTCTGCACCGGTCGGTGGGCAAAGAAATCTTCGACATCGCCAGCAAGTTTGGTGTTTGAACAGTGATCCTATATGCAACATTTGTATGCTGAAGAAGAGAATTGAGGACATCGGAAGTGTCAGAATTCGATCCCCTTCAATAGGACCATTTTATTATGATAGTTTAGGTTGCCTAAGTCTCTCCAGCTGAGTCAAACTAAGCTTTGATCTTAAAGTGACCCTAATGACTTCTACACACAACTCTCGCTACATAATATCCCACGTGGATTTGAAACCAGCTATTAAGACCGTTTTAGCGAAGAAGTTCGAAAATAAGGTGAAACTATTGGCGACTTCATACAAATCTCTTACTATATATCCAACGTGAAAAAGGCAGCTTCAAGTAGCGCTTTATCTTGGATTTGCTAATCAGTAATCAGCCACTTATAGCCGGTTTTTGCTAGGGTCTTAATTTTTTTCTAGATTAACATATTCTTTCAGCTTGATAGAACATCGGTATTTGAATGTTTTTGCTTACGCTTACTTAACCCGATTCGTGTGTACCACCTACCCCGTATTGGCAATAATGTAACCGCTCCGTTAGTTAATAAGTACAGGGTAATTAGAATGATTAGATTACGAAATTTAAATCACTGTTGTTATGTGGGGATTAGTGGAATGGTGGTCGTGTAATGATGGATAGTTCTTTTTCTATCTTCTTGATTTGTGACGACCAGCAATGCAATTTAGACCAATTAAGGAGTGCCTTTGCAAACGGGCTTATATGGGCAAACACATTTTTGACAGTAATAATATTAAAATCTGTGGCAATATTTATATGGACTTATATACTATACTAACTATCAGTACCCAGTAGGATCCCTAGATTCCCTTTAACTTCGACCTTTGTACCCACACTACACCGAACCAAAATTAATTGCCCCTTGAATCGTATTACTAAAACATACAATGAAGTTAATAATGTTGACATCTTCAGCAATTCCCTGGTCATGTTTCGTTGTGAATTGTTTAAAATATTTGGTGACACCTAATTATTTTATTGTAATCTTATTTTAATTTCCATTATTCTCCTATTCTAAATTGATTGCGACTAGAATTATATAATAAAAATGGCATAATAATAAAATGATTAAATACCATATATTACAATTTTATTATATAATATCTCTAATCTCCATAATCTTGACTTTTTCATGTTTTTTTTTTTGTATTCAAATATTCTTACCAATAGATTGCATGTTCACATAACAATCTTGTATTCTTTTCTGTAAAAGCTGTACACTCCTGTAATGAAAATTCACACTGTCCTAAACTGTTACAATATTTATACTGTGATATCTGTGATTCTGTCGATGGTGTGTCTTTATCCTAAATAAATAAATAAATATAGCAAAATAATGACATTAAAATAAAATGTGTTGTTTTAGTATAGTTTTTCGCATCAATAATAACTGTAGAGGTAAACTAGAATTGCTTCTGTGAAGTCACAGTAAAGATACTTCACCCCTCTTAAGCTCCTTTTCACCCAAAGGAAAAGGAGAGGCGTGTATAGTTCATCTACATTTTACCAAGAAAATTTTGGACCCAATGTTATGGGAAGTGAGCCCTGTCCACATTCCTCAAGCTTAAATATTCATATTTATGATTTCTCTCCAAATGTTTTAATCACTCAGAGTTTAATACTATTAAAATTTAACATTTCAATAGCTATTATAAATTATAAAAAAAAAACCACAAAGCTAACCCCTCCTGAACTATTCATAGAATATTAATAAAGATAAACCATCCAATTACAAGAGCCAGTTGTTTTTGTACAAACAATAGAATCGTAAACAAATAAATGGATAATATTCATTGAAGTGAGTTTTAATTTTAAGATATATATTCCTGGAAGTGTTATGGTAAATTCTTAGAAACATCAGGAAAATAGTTTAAGGATTCTTCGGAATTAAGTGGATCAGGTCATATTTAATTCTTTTTTTCTCCCACAACAAAATGTAGATAGAAAAAAATGACCGTGGAGTTTCTTGCTCTTCTTCTTCGTAGGAATGATATTACAAAATGGTGATAAAGATGTCTTTTTTGCATTTTGAATTAGACAAAATGGCTATAAAAAAGATCATCATCATCATCATCATCAGCCTATAACAGTCCACTGCTGGACATAGGCCTCTCCAAGTGCACGCCACTGGGTACGATCCTCGGCTACTCGCATCCAGTTTCTGCCAGCCGCCCTACGAAGGTCATCGCTCCACCTAGCCTGAGGGCGTCCTGCATTACGTTTGCCAGTCCGCGGTCTCCACTCAAGAACTCGTTTGTCCCAGCGGTTATCGGTTGTTCGGCTAATGTGACCGGCCCATTGCCACTTCAGCTTACTAATCCGGTGGGCTATGTCGATAACTTTGGTTCTCTGTCGAATGACTTCGTTCCGGATTCTATCCTTCAGAGAAACTCCGAGCATAGCCCTTTCCATAGCTCGCTGAGTGACTTTAAATTTATGAACCATTCCAACCGTGAGTGTCCACGTCTCGGACATAAAAAAAAAACTGACTTCTAAAGCATGGCACTTTTAAACACACTTTTTATTGGAAGAGAATGAAGCTAGAGAGTTCCGTAAGGAAAGAACCTGTTGGTACTTTGTTCTTTCTGCCTATCCCGCATGGGATCTGGCGTAATGATATCGATAGATAGACTTTGAAATATTTGTCTGATTTATTTATAATCCTACTTTTCCTATTTAATAAAACTCTCAACACCAACTTTTAGCTTCTAACTTTTCCAGCGTACTACGACTATGGTCAGAAAGTTAATTCTATCTGAATCATCACGCCAGATTGCGTTCGGGGTAGGCAGAGAGTATAGAGTTCCACCCGGTTCTTTTCTTACATACCTCTCTGGCTTCCTCCAGATAATTATATCTATCTCTATCATCACGCCAAATCCCTTGCGTGGTAGGCAGAGAGTACAGATTTTCAACAGCTTCTTTCCTTACATATCTCCCTGGCTTCCTCCACTCTCATAGTTCGTCTCGTAATGGTCCAGATAAATGTCTTTATTAAATAAAAAAATTAGGAAATACACAACGCCTACTGGTATTACGGAAAAGTCTCTCAATTTTACAAAAAAGTCTCAAGAAATCTAAATTTGATCTGATATCTGGCGTGATGATAATAGATAGATATTCTATTTAAAATAAAATAAAAATGATTCTATTTTTTTTTTAACTCGTTTATATAGTTCTCCTTTTTCTTTTATGAATCGTGTAAATAGTCTATTTCCTTTAGAATATAATGTTAACTTATAAATGTGTTTTAGTGAATGAATGACCCGTTGGTCTAGTGGCAAAGCGCATCGCTTGGTGATTACGAGGTCTTGGGTTCAAATCCTAGGTCGGAGAAATGAAGTTTTTATAACGACAACTTCCCTGTACGAGTCCGGAGTCTGGAATTGTGCCCGGTATATGGAAATAGGCTCGCCCCCTATTAAATGGGACCGAAAATCTTCGGCGAAAAGTGGGTGTACACAGTACACCTCTGCCACCCCCGCTTGGGGAATATAGACGTCACGGTGTGTGCAGTGAATAAATCCTATTTCAGCCCTCCAATCTTGTTATGCCACAAGGGGATATTGGGAAGAGCCCGCCAAATCCCTTGCGGAGTAGGCAGAGAGTAAAGAGCTCCAACAGATTCTTTCCTAACAAACCAAGAGGTAATAATACCATTAAATTATGTCTTAAATATTGTTATAACGAGGTACAAAGGTGCACATGTTTCAATCAACTGAGTACGATGTGACGTCATACGGCTTGGAAGTCGAATCACAAAATTAGCATTGACACATGGCAGCCCTCTATTGTCTATAGGTACATAGACACGCATAATTTTATGCAATTTCAATTACATTGAATTTTTAATTCGCTATTCATTGCGGTTTCGTTGATACCTTGCGCGAATGAAGAGCCATGAAAAAAAAGTGATTGAATAGAAACAACCTACTCCTATAGAGGTCTAACCTCTTTACTAGCTATCTATCTATATCATCACGCCAGATCCTTTGCGGGGTAAGTTAACAGTACAGAATTCGAACAGGTTCTTCCCTTATAGATCCCCCATAGCGACTGCCCAAGCCCAGGCCGTTCCTCCTTGAGGCGCCCTTGAGCTAGTTGCCTCCTTGTCCTGCTGGATCGAGCGTAGTGGTTGCACGCTCGCCCTCTTGTCCGGTGAAGCTGTAAAGGCCTCGCGGCCAACAGCGTAGATCATTCACACACACACAAATCTTCCCTTACAGACCTCTTGCTTCCTCCACTCTCATAGTCTCATGAAAGAATTATAATAACAGAGATTAAGGTTCCGCCTGTTTCCTAATTGATGGTGATGGATTCTCGTTTCCTCCGCTTTCAAAGTTCAGATGCGAAAGTGGAAAGATGTAGTTACCGGGTAAGACTGGAGGACCCGAGGAATTGTGCCCGGTATATGGCAATACGCTCTCCTCCTATTACATGGGACCTAACATCGTTGGCGAAAAGCGTTCGAAAACTACACACGGGTGTACACAGTAGACTTCTGTCACCCCCGTTTCGGGAATATAGGCGTGACGGTGTGTTTTTCTTTCCGAAATCGACAGAGCCTCATTCTGACCACGTGACTTTTCGATATGAAATGTTATTCCCGTGTTTTTTTTTGGGTTTCTATAAGCGTCGACCACTGTTGAAAACCATCTTAGTTACAAGACCGGGTAATAAAGTGGCGTTATGCTACTAAACCGGAAAGTATACTGAAATACAAACTAACCACCGATTCATCATGCGTTTCCTTAGGATTACCATTATTTACTTTAACTCATTATTTTAATGAATAACTATTATACTATTGTGACGTTACTCATAATTGCTAAATAGAAATTAAAACGAATTAATTGGAAGCTCTGACGCATTGTTTACATAATTCATCCTGCTTGTACTAACAATATTGTTTCTACAAACAAATTGGCCCTCGTGGCGGCATATAAGGGAAAATAGACATGCGTTAGAGAAAGCGATAATAACCCTTATTAACTCATCAGGATGCTTTCGACCTCCTGGCAATTTTTTTTAAAATCTGTTGTTGAGGTTTAGGCGTAAAAAAACCAACATACAACCTGAGTTACAAAGATAACTCAGTATCAATAGGTAGTGTCCGAATAAACTCTCGGTTTCGGCCAGTTTCAGCGCAAAATTGAAGTTTTTGTTTCGATAGCCGAAACTAGGACCGATGCCGAAAATACTTTTGTGAGCATTCAGGTGGCTTCCGGAAGCGAGCACCGACCGTGTCGAAACGACTGAACTACCGTCTAGGTATGCGATTTATAAAAAAATATCTTTAATTTGATTGTAATCGACCGAAACAGAATCCATTTTTGATCAAATCGAGACTTAAAACATCGTTATCGAATAAACGAGGAGTCATGGTCGATTTCAACTACACAATATAACCCCGTCGTGATTGGGCCCGTTGGATTTGGCTTGATTAGTGCTAAAGTTTTAGGTAGAATCTGATAATGGACCTGAAAGGTGACCCTAGGAACTTTTCAACTAAACAAGATAGCCTTATCAATTTGGACTTGTTAGATTTGTTTTGATAAGTTATATAGACTACAGGCGACAGAAGGAATGGAATTCGATACAACATACAACGTAACTTCGTCGTATTTGGGCTCGGCGGATTTATCTTGAAAAGTACCATATACGAGTATCTAGGTGGGGCGCAAGGTCTGAGCCAAAAGGAGGCCATAGGAACTTCTCAACTGAGCAAGATATCTCCGTCGTATTTATTCACTTGTTCGCTAGGTACTTAAGTAGTATTGACGTCACAAGTTAAAATTAAAAATCGACTGCTAGTATATCAAATAAAATCACGGGTACCAATGCTACCAATACATTAATTATTACTGTAATGACGAATAAGTAACTACATAATAATCAGAGATATTAAGATTTCTAGCGATATAACCGTAATGGGACATCGTTAATTAGTTACCTATTCATTTCGAACCACGATTTTATACTTACAATTTCTATTAAGTTTCGTTTTTCTAATAAATAAAATTATAGCAAATTACGTTAAGTACTTTTTACTTAATTGATTTTGTTGTCGAAATGTGACACTAAAAGTATTATGCGTATCATCGTAAAGAAATTTAAAAGCTTTCTTTCATACACAATCTGTGTTGACGTAAGAAACATAGATAGTGATATATGTTTTGAAGTTTACGCATTTTTGTCTCTCTGAACGTATCAACAATTTAAAAACAAATTTTGGAATGGGACAAAATTAAAACAAGAAAAATTATCAATAAACGAAAGGCAACCGAAATTTGTACTAAGCCTAAAAATGCAGCTTTAGCGTTAATAGCCTTAAGTCTCATTAAGGAAGTATAACGAATATAATCCCACACTGGCAACATAAATAAAGGGTTATGCCCCTACTACTTTCCTCGTATGACCAATTTAATCAAAGAAAACCACAATCTCAAATAGCCAAGATTCAAAATACATTATATCTTAACCACTACCACTTACTTCGTCTTCCTCATCGTCATTGTAGAAAGGATCCAGAAGCAAGTTCTTCCAGTAAATCACATCAGCTGGCACCGCGTACGCATCATGATCCCTGAGATTCGCGTATAGCGGGCTCTCTCTTCCCACACCTTCAGAACTGGCACTGATAGAACAACTCTCCACCTCAACACTACCACCGGAGGAACAACCCTCGTCGGTATAACTACAACCGTACTCGATCTCCTCGTAAATATTTTCGTCCGTAATCGCGTCCCTCACCGGCTCGTAGCCGTCGTCCGTCGGCCTTTCCGGCGTCATAGCTACTGAGTCGCCGTCACACCTGTCCTTACATTCTCCCACCTCGTGAAGTGAGTACACCGAATACCGGTCAGGTATAAAGTCGCTCGCCGTATCGAACGACAGACGCGATATCGTCGCGTGCTGCGAGTGTTGGCGCAACATTCGCAACAATATTTTATTAGAATTGTGGTACCCGGTTGAATGGGCCCACACCTCCGCGTATGGGTTTACATCATTCTCGTCCGTACTACAATCCTTGTAGCTCCAACACGTGCTCTCCGAATAACTATCCGAATCACTGTCCCTATTCGATTCCATACTCGATACCGTTTCGCAATTCGATTTTAATCGAGCCCGCCTCGGAGGTATCGGCGTGCCCTGGCCTTTATCGAATATCGCGTTTATGTTCACTTTGGCACTGGCCGGCGTGCTCGTCACGAACGACACGTCCGATAAAGTAGATTCACATTCACTATCACTGTTATTGTTTTGTTTCTCGTCCGCCATGCGTTCCAAACACTCGTCGAATATGTTTAAAATGCTAAGCGACACTTCTTTTTCGGCGGGCGCTAAGTTGCGCTGGTACTCGTCCAGTTTGTATATCTCCTTGCCGAGTTCTGAGAGTATTTCGTCGAACTTGCTGTCAGCTGTCTCCGGCTCGGGTGAAGGGGGCGCAACCGTGACTAGCGGATCGTACTCTTCTATAGTCAATCGAATTGTCGTAAGCCATTCAATGATCGGTTGCGCCGTCTCGGAGCGCAGTGTAACCGCGACTGCGTTCGGAATCCAACTTGCTAGTTCACACATTTTGCCCGCCTCAGTGCTCGATAACCGGTGTATGAATCAACACGCGAGATTCCGCGAAACTAAGCTTCAGCTTCTCCATGACAATATTGTTGGACGGTGGTACGATATCGTCGACATTTGCACTCGACCACGATCGCTTATCAATGTTTTCCTAATTATACTCGGCGGACACATATTTTGACCTTTCTGATTAACTTGAATTTTTATTTTACCTACTTTATTTTTTTAACAAAAAATGTTTTAAAAACATAAAAACGATTTACAAAAAAAGAACCACATCAACCGAAAAAAAAACAAGAAAGGTATTCGATTAAAAATTTCGCGCGCTTTTTGGTAATTAGTAATATTTTTTAAATATCGAACGTAAGCGTCCGCGCGCGGCCCGTCCACCACGATAGTGGTGCGCCGAGCAGCAATTAATTCGATGCGTTCATTCCGCGCTCGTGTCTGTGTGACCGATATTCTACGTTATTTCTGTGGCGGCCGAGTGCGTGGCGCAACCACACTAAAAACTAAATGCAATGTGCATTAGATAAGGCAGACAGACAGATCAGGCGCCGGGACGTGTGCACTGCCTATATCTTTGTTATATCTGTACTTATTGTGTAAGTATAAATAAATAATGTTGACAATATACATGTGGTTCGTATTCACCAAGCGTATTCTTTGTGGATCTATACAACGTCAACGTTGTCACAACAGCTACATTAAAGTTTGTCCGGAACATTTTATCAAGATTTCCGTGATACACATTTCAATAAAATATCGAAATTTTTATAAGACGAGAAAAAGGAAATCAGCTTAATTTTTTGTATGTAGTTAACTGATTTTTTTGGCCGATTTTCAGAGAGAGTGCATTAAATTTCTGAACGGGCTGGAGTAAACTGTTGTTAGACGAGATTTCAATATGGTTTTTCTATTTTTTTAAGATTATGACGGGACATAGCATCTTCAACCAGTTCCATCCAAAATTCAGCAGAAATAAACGATTTAAATGCTTGTACAGCAGTAGGTATATTGAGTTTAAAAGTCATATACTTAGTAAATACAGTTATTTATTCCAACATTTGCTTAGGCTTGGTTATAAATTCTTTTCCTACAATGTAGTTAAGTATTGGAATATTAATTTTATTGTTTTCCTGAACTTATGGCGTTGCAACGAGCAACCTACATCATTCCCTTAATTGCTATTTGATTTTAGACTTTACGGCGTTACGATAACAGTTAATTTAACTTAGAGAATTATACCAGCTGTTGATCGCGTTTGTAAAATCGTAACAGGATAATTTTCAATAGCGTTCAGAATAAAATAACCGCCATTTTATTTCAGATGTATGAAACGTTTGTTACCTATTTAAATTATATGGGTTTCACTATTTTTACAATTTAAATTTAAAGATAAAAATTATAAGGAAATAATAATTAAGATTCATTGGCATCAATACATAAGTACCTATGTACATAAACTTATTGACGTACATTAATAATCAGATTTTATCACGTTACCATTCGCATAAAAAAATAGAGCTCTTTACTCTAATGCCTACCCTGCAAAGTAACTGGCTTGATGATATAGATAGATACATTTCAAAGAGTGGTACTACTCCACAAACCCACAAGCGAATCTTGGAATTCTAAACTTCTCATGTTAAATCAATCTTCTAAAGTTACCTAACATCATAAAGATTACGATCAAAAACTAGGCGAAACATTTACAGCCAATAAAACGTAAGTATAATAGTACGGTTCGATCAGAATCGGCTTCAAAAGCTTTGTACCTATTCATAGTTTTCTTCAAAATCGTGCGTCTAATGTGGTTTTAGCCTACTTTCGTTAGGAGCACTATAATATAGGTGTATACAGAGATATTTCCTAATAATTTTCGATCATTCATTAATTTTAATAAGTGAATGGCATACAATAATTGCATGTTCCCCGTATCAGCTATAAAGATCAAAATAACATGGTGAAACGTGACAGTACTATGTACACCTCTGCCTTTCCCTTCGGCGATGACATGGATGTATCCATGTCATCGCCTAAGGGAAAGGCACACACAGACTCCCATGTGGGTGTGGGCGTATGTGTGTTTGTGTCATGTGTACATTCCCCAAGCGTGGATTGGAGGGTTGTATTGTAACCAACCACATCACCGATGATAATAGGTCCCAATGTCATATAGGGAACCCATTGTTATATCAGGCACAATTCCAAGCTCCAAACAAAACATATCGAGTAATTTCTGTCAAAGCAATGTTATCAAGTGTACCCTACATGGGAAAAATTCCACAACCTTACTCTTCACCCTTTTATCTAAACAATCCTTTTAGAAAGATACCTAAATGGTATCAAAGCCTTTTTCATAACATTTATCCCATAACAAACAAAATATTAATATCAATAATGCTCTCGGTTTATAAAAATCTTCTCCCAATTGTCCGGAATTTTCCCGCAAAAACATAGTCAACCCCACATAACGCGTACTGTATACTACAAAGCCCATTCATACAGAGAAATTTCTGAACTTACATCGCCATTATTAACTCTAATCCCGATCCCTAAGGTTTATTTTCAATTAATAGTAAAATGCTTTAAGACCCTTAGTTTTGCCCTTAGTATGTGAATAGCCACTGTTTTCCAGTTCGCATATGCACGCTAAGATGCCTCATTGATGTGGAATTTCTATCTATTTGTTTTCATCCTAAAGCCACGTTCTCATTATATGTATGGGACCCTATTTAACTTATTGAAGCAATCTATAGACATACAATTATTAGGCATAAAATAATATAGAAGCATGTTATAACTTTGTTACATTACCTAATGTCTGTATTAAAAAGTCAGCAGGGCTAGCACAGATGGCGTTAAGGATTTAGTCGTCCTAGGCGTAAGATAACCGAACTATATTTCATTGTCGTTTTCACATATTTTGACTTATGTACGAGACTTAAATCATGATGAATGAATGAGCTGACAAAATATTTACCGCGCGAGAAAAGTCTTGCCCGCTGTGCTAGCGCTGCAGGTCTTAAAAATTCTTGCATATTATTACTTTTGACTGTGCTACGAATGCAAACAAAGAATAGGTTGGTGACGACGCAATCAAGCTTCTAATTATGAAGTTGAGATACAAAATATGATGGAAAGAAAGAAAGAGAAAATGTTGTTGCCCACAAAATTATTTCTTGTCATGATGTCAAACATTTAGCCAAATCAATGAGAAACTAAACATACTCTATGGGCCAAATAACCTTCATTTGGACAATATTACTCTCATGCCAGTCATTTTGGCTGCAATCTTGGACCGAAGACGTACCGCAGTGCGGGCTAGGGCGTCCCCCCGAGGCCACGCGTACCGGCCCGCCCCCGTCGGTACGAATATAGGTGGAAGCGGCGATGGGGGCCGCCACCCATCACGCCGAGCCCGAACTGGCGAGTCGTGGGGTGCAGAGTGCCGAATAGGCACTTGGAATGTAAGAGGTTGTATGGAAGATAAGATGCATGAGGTGATTGATGTGATGAAAGAGAGACGCCTGGATGCTCTGTGTGTAACAGAGACTAAGCGGAGGGGCAGTGAAACCTGTGATCTTCCTGATGGAACGATAGCTCTGTGGTCTGGGGTACCGCAGAGCAGTCGTGCCAGCATGGGGGTGGGTATCTTGCTGTCCCGTCGCCTGACCTCTGGAGTGAGAGATTATGGCCTGTGCGATGCGAGACTTCTCTGGGTCCGTTTAAAACTGGGTGTCACTAGAGTATTTTTGGTCGCAGCATATGCTCCCGTAAGCTCGTCGACACCCGAGGACCTTGAGAAGTTTTGGGATAATGTCAGGGAAGTTCTGGATTTGGCTGAGGCTAACGAAAAGGTGATTTTGTGTGGCGATCTGAACGGATGGGTAGGAACCAGGCGGCAAACTTGCGACGCTGCTCTGGGTCCTTATGGTGATAAGAGAGTGAACGATGCAGGTAAGCTCATTGTAGATGTTTGTTTGGAAAGGGGTCTCCTTGTGTCTAACACGATATTCCAGCACAAGGACATACATATGTATACGTGGAGAAGGAATGAACAAAAAAGCATGATAGATCTGATCCTGGTTGATAACCGTCTCCGAAGCAAACTACAAGATACGCGTGCGTATAGAGGCCCCACTCTGGAATCAGACCACTATCTCGTAGTTGCGCGGTTTAGTGGTCTGTTCAGGAAGTGGAGGCACTGGCGAGAGCGAATCTTCTTCGGAGACCTCGAAAGATTAAAGGTTGAAAAGTTGCAAGATGAGAGCGTGAGGAGAATGTATGAAGACAGAGTCCGGGACAAGCTTTTGACAGCAGGCTCTTTGGACTCAAATGTAGATGAATGCTGGAATAGCCTGAAAGAGAGTTTGATGGAATCCGCGAAAGAAGTATGTGGTTGCTCAAAGAAGCATATTACAGCAAAAGGTGATGCATGGTGGGATGCGGAGTTGCAAAGCTCCGTAGAAAGTAAGAAGAAAGCATGGCAGGACTATGTATCTTCTTTGAACCTGAATGCCAGTATGACAGAGATGAGGAAAGAAATATACCGGCAATGCAAGAATGCCACTAAATTTTTAGTGAAAGAAAAGCGTGAAAGAGCCAGTATGACTGAGGAGGAGAGGCTGGCGAAGAACTTCGAGAACAACACCAAACTCTTTTGGAGCAAGGTGAGAAAGGCCCGAGGTGATTCGTCAGGCTCCAGAATGGAAAGGATAAAATCTAAAGATGGTGACATTCTTGCAGACACACAAGCTGTGCTAAACCGGTGGAGTGAATATTTTGGAAAAATGTATGGAGATGACCCGGATGCTGATGTCGCAGACGTGCCCAAAGGCGAGATTGCGGCACCAGAATCAACGGAGGACATCACTATGGAAGAAGTTGAATGGGCGATAGGAAGTATGAAAAACGGTAAAGCTGCGGGAGTAGACATGATATCTGCCGAGATGATCAAATATGGTGGAACTTGCGTCCGGGACGCTTTCCGGGCCCTTGCAAACCTTTGCTGGAGGACCGGTAGAGTCCCTACAGATTGGCGCCGCGCAGTCATAGTACCCTTGTATAAAGGCAAGGGTTCACAATATGACTGCGCCAATTACAGAGCCATCAGCTTGATCAGCTTGGCAGCCAAGGTGTACGGTAAAATTATTGAACGGAGAATGCGCGTGAAGTCCGATGGAATGTTGTGCGAGGCACAAGGGGGTTTCAGGTCTGGAAGAGGATGTTCGGATCAAGTCTTCTCACTCCGCAACATCGTAGAGAAGCATCTGGCAGTGGGGCGGAAGGTTTTCTGCGATTTTGTAGATCTGGAGAAGGCATTTGACAGAGTTGTGCGAAAGAGACTTTGGGACATTTTGCCAGAGTATGGTATAGATGGCACTCTGTTGCGAGCCGTCCAGTCCACTTATGTGGACTGCAAGGCATGCGTACGGATGGGCGGTAACAGGTCACCCTGGTTTGACGTTAAAATCGGCGTCAAGCAGGGTTGCGTGTTGTCCGCTAGACTGTTTATAATATATCTGGACAAAAGTCTTCAAAGACTGAAAGCGATGAATGAAGGTGTACAAATGGGTGACTTTACTTAGTGGTAAACCATCTACTTTATGCAGATGACGCGGTTTTAATAGCGCCAACAGCCACTGAACTGCAAGCACTAGTCACAGTTATGAAAGACGACTGCATGATCAATGGCTTACACTTGAATGTGAAGAAAACTAAGATTATGGTTTTTGAAAGGGAAGAAACCAGAACTAATGTAAGGATTTTGGTTGGTAACGATGTGCTGGAGCAAGTGAATGAGTTTGTATATCTTGGATGCGCCTTCAGTAAGGATGGAAAATACACCGCTGACATAGAGAGAAGAGTGAGTGCAGGGAACAGAGTGAATGGTGCGATGGGAAAGCTACTCGGGAGCCGGCACTTAAGCCATAAGGCGCAGCTGGCCATACATAACGGAGTTCTTGTCCCAACGCTGTTATATGGTAGCGAGAGCTGGGTATGTAAGAAGGAGAATGAAAGTAGGATAAATGCGGTAGAAATGCGAGCTCTGCGGAAGATGTGCGGAGTGAAGCTGACCGACCGCATTAGCAACAGCATAGTAAGACAGCAAGTAGGTATGAAAGATAGTATCGGTGTAAAGATGAGAAAGGGCATGCTCCGTTGGTTCGGGCATATAGAAAGAATGCCAGAGGAAAGAATGACAAAACAGATATACAATGTGAAAGTGGAAGGATGCAGGTACCGGGGAAGACCTAGACTATCTTACCACGACCAAATAAACCGAGTGTTATCTGATGTAAAAGTCAAGAGTCTCCGTAACCGGCAAGCGTGTATGAGACGAACTATGAGAGTGGAGGAAGCCAGAGAGGTATGTAAGGAAAAAACCTGTTGGAACTCTGTACTCTCTGCCTACCCCGCAAGGGATCTGGCGTGAGGTTATAGATAGATAGATAGATAGATTACTCTCATGCAAGAATATGTCAAATATCGTGCAAGAAACTGCTGTCTTGAAATATTTAGGAAATTTAGAAATAAATAAAAATAAAGTCATGTAGTTTCGTGTAGGACATAACAGGATTTTTTTAGAATGTAGGTCGAATAAGTGGGACGACCCAAGAACAAATCATCATCTATTGTGTTTGCAGCCTATGATTATTGACTTTTCATTATATTGTAACAACACACTTTCTTTTAATTTAAAGTTACACACATTAGTTGCTGAAGAGCAATAGGTTATGAATGACATTTGAAAATTAACTTGTTTAAGTATTAGATTTTACATTCTTCCTAAAAGATTCGGCAACACTCGTAAAGAGGAACTTAAACTTAACTGTAAAAAACTTCAACAAATAGCTATAGTTTGTTTTTTTTCTTGTGTGGTCCATTTATTTATATATAAAAGACCTTAACAAATAACCTAACAACTATTAACATTAACTTAATATGGTTGGAAATCATTCATTGAACAAAGTTCATTCATTTTGTTCAATCATTGATTTCCCAACCATATCAAGTTTATTGTTTTTAGGTGTCATGCAATATTTGTTTATAAAATTAGCCATTAAAAAACGGACTTTACTTGCTTAATCCAAGCTTAAGCACAGCTTAAGTAAGTCCTTTGCCTACATGAAATACTGAGTCACGGAAAACATACAACATTATGTGAAATAATGTTTTCCGAGACACTTTGAACTTTAAGTAAAACTATTGTGTAAGAAAAGCAGGTCAAATTCGTGACTAACAGATAAGTAGCTATGCCACAATAGTTATGCGATAATTACAAACTCAAGTTTCGTTTACCCCGAACCGTGAGAATAGAAGCAAAGATTTGAAAGAAGTAATGAAGAAAAAAAGATTCATGGATTTACGGGTATAAGCGGAGACTCACAGGTTTAATCCGGACCATTGGAAGGTTTGCGTGGAGACATGTGTCCAACACGTACAGGCTCGTTGCGAGAACTTAATGTTATATACCACTTGCTGATATCAATGACTGAAAATCTATCCGTCGAATCCCTTGTAGGGTAGGCAAAGAGTACACCGTTCCAACAGGTTGTTAAAAGAATTCTTACAGGCTTCCTCCCCTTTGAATCTCCTTCATTAAAATCTCTCAATCAACATGTATATGTTGATTGAGAGATTTTAATGAATGAGGTATTTATCAATTCGTTAAATCAGTTTGAGTGACAGGGGATTACATTTTACACGAACAAATCGGATCTACAGATATTACATCCAAAAAGTGAGGATCTCGGATTGCTTTTTTGCTATTGTATTGAATGGAAAGTAAAAAAATTAGTAAAATATATCAAGCGACAGAAAAACAGTCTCATTGACACTACCTATTTTAAACTTAAACCCAAATAATTTATTGGTATAAGCCCTGGTGCTACAAACAGTCAATATACATTTTTTTTTATCTAATATAACTACTAATCTACCACCGGATCGGAACGCGGCCTCCACTGAGAAGATCCTGCAAAGAAACTCAGCGGGCTTATCTTTTTTATTTATTTCTCTTTTTTCCTTTTTTCAATCATATTGAGAGAATATAATATTTAGGTTACAATTAAATTGTTTACGATCTAGCTCCAGTGTGATGCCTTACGACTAAGACTTAATGACGTTATACTTAAAGAGTGTCTAAAGGATTGCAAAAGGACCAGTCCTCACAAGCAGTACCCGTTCACGAGTATGACTACTGCATCAGCCATCACTCCCCGTGGGGAGGGAAGGGAGAGACCCGCGCCAGTCAACCACTGCAAGCAAAGACATTATAAAAGTGAGCATGACTTTTCTCACATAGAATTAAGTCTTCGTTTGTAAGCCACTAAAAACTCAACGAATATATTTATAGGCCCAATTCCCAAGCGTGACTCAAAAAAGAACTAACAATTAATTGAGCTACATTGGCTACAATTAACGAGGTGGACTGTAAATTGTCTGAATTGACGGCTGGGTGAGTGGTCAGCTGGCAGCTGGCTGGAACAGATCCACACCGGATATAAATAAAACATAACGGTTAATTTCGAAATTAAGCTAATAAAACGGAAAAACAAAAATTCTAGAGTTCTGAAGGCTTTGAGGACTGTTGGTTCAAAATTGTCATTTTCACGTTAAGCAAACTTCACAAAACACATTTAAGTGTATCAATCACTAAGCTAATGTAAGCACCTTTTAAAGGGACCAGCGAAAATGAAGCTATTATATTATAATAAATACTATTGATCAAAAGTATTTAGTCTTGCAATCTTAGCCTAAGACATGTCTACACGGAGAATAGCTAACAAAAATGGTGCTTAAGGCGGCCTCAGTTAAGCACTGTGTGTGCGTGATACCAGTGTTCGATTTTTAAAAATTTGTTCAAAGCTTTGAATGTGTGCGTGAACGTACGTGTGCGTACTACAATTTATCTACTCTGGGTAGATAACATTTATTTTATTTACTAATTGTATGCCGTTTAGACGCGCACGATGCTCGATCTTCAGTAATTTATCTAAGCTCGCGATAAACTTCTACTTATTTTATTATACGTTTTAGTGAATTTTACGTGCAAGGATGTGCGTGATAATATAGACAAATAGATAGTCCATAATTTTTGATACTTTTTTTATTATATGTTTTATTAAGCATTTCATTTTCAAAATACTGCATTAACAACAATTTACTGTTCCAAGCTGTATACGTTTAGCGCTTAAAATAATATAGAAGGCGGTCGCGCGGTGAAGCCCGAAATTCAACATACGCCCCGCACTCACCGCACTTCCCATCCGCGTAATGTTGGCAGCCCAGAAAGATTACCACTTTTTGGGGTAAATGTTGATGACATAAGAGTAGACGATAATAAAATCATTGTTGCGGTAACGTGTATTTTAATGCATATTATATATGCATGCATATATTAAACTCAAGAAATATATATACTTGATCTATTAAGGCTTCTAGTAATTGAATGTAGGGAAAATATATTTTCATCATGTTAACTAAATATGAAAACCGTGATGTTGTAGTTAATTATATTATAATAATGCTGGACAAAGGCCTTCTCTCACAAATCGAGGTAAGAGAGTTTAGGTCATACTCCACCACGTGGATCCAGTGCGGATTAGCGTTAACTATATTAATATCATTTGAAACTAGAATTTATAAAGTCCTCAGCAAATAAAATGTTATACTAGCAACACTAACAAAATGGACGCGACTATAACAAAATAACACTTTTACTATGACAATTACATGCGGAAGAATTAATTCGATATTTAAGTTATATGGCACCGGAATGCACTAGTTACGTATGAAATGTGATCCTACCATGTTTTTTTTGAGCTCAACAGCATGTTTTCAGGCAGGAACGACATAAGACGGCATAATTCAATTTAATTGGACACTCGCAGAACACGTTATTTCGTACGACGGTCGCAGACTGACTACTCCCGTGAACGTGTGACTACTTGCTTTGCAGGTAGTAATTTTTGCTTCAATTGTCCGCGGGTTCTAGATTATATTTCTAGATTTTATTCTAAATTTTAGCGATGAGTTGTTGTTTGTATCCAAATGATCTTTTCGTCCTGCTGTTTTACTTTTTTTAATAAGATCACCAAAGGCGAATGCACGATGAGGTCACAGCCGATGACCGAGAACCCGCATATTCTAATGAACACATGCACAGATAAGATATAGCTAATCGAGAATTGTGTGTAGCGAGCACGAATCAGTTTATATTAGGTACCGTATAGTTCTCATTCATTCCTATCACGAAAATGATTACTACGTTTTATTAATTTTTATTTGATGTAATTACGATTACAATGTCAGTAATTTCACTTGTAAAAATATTTTATAGGGAATGCTTTTTAGTTTGCTGAGTAATGGTGATAACATCGCTCTTGTTGCTATTTGCTGCTATAGTAAAAAATGAACTGTGATTAATCTGCTAAACGATGACATCCGAATAATATTGTTATTTTTTTATCAAGTGTGTTTGATTGCCATTATAAAGAAAGGTAGCATACCTATGTGACGAATGAAAAATAATTTCATATGATTTTTCACATGTTCCGCTCGTTTTTAGGGTTTCGTAACTAAAATGAAACCCTTATAGGATCACTTCGTTGTCCGTCTGTCCGACGGTTATCACCTTTTTTAAGACTTTTTTTCTCAGGAACGGAAATAGGTATTAAGTTGAAATTGATACCAAATACGAAGGTCTACAGTCCCCTACTAGTGTAAAAATGAAGGTTCTAAGTAAACCCAAACCAAAGATATGGCGATTTAAACGCACTACTTAGAATCTATATAGCACTTCCCGTTGACCTAGAATTGTGGAATTTGGCAAGAAGCAAGGTTTTAAGGTACAACTAAAGGAAGAAGTCCGATATTTGTCAATTTATAACTATAACATATAAAAAAAATATTATTTTCTATAAATATTATTTGTCTAGTGACTACCTCACACACTACAACAATACTTCTCTGTCTATGTGCTATCAGTGACATTTTCTGGAACTATTTTGATTTGTGGTTAATATTTCTTCACACACACAGAGATGGCGCCACAGATCTCTTGGATCTGTGGCGCCATCTGTGTACGGTATAGGACGTAAATTGGATTAGATTGTCGATTTATTCTATTAGTTTTATATAGTTTGAATGAAAATTAAATGTTATTAATTTATATACGGCCAAATTTTATATAGAAAGAGCACTTTTTGAAAAGGTATTTTTATGGACTGCCTCGTTGAATAAGTAGGTACCGTATAATACGTTTACAGATCGCGGAGGATCTCGTACAAATTGTAGGGCGAGCAAAATGTAGTTTTTCTATAGACAATTTCCCAGTATTAGTCCGGAGTCCGAAGTTGTGGCCGTTATAATAGCAATAGCCTCGCCACTATTACATTGGCACCTTACATTCTCAGCAATAAGTTGGTGTGCGCACATGGTACACCTCCCGCTTGGGGAATGTAGGCGTCCCGGTGTGCGTGAATTTTTTATACGGAAATAATTGAATATCAACGTTGTTCATTTAAATTGTAAAATATATAAAAAAAACATCGTTATACCTGTATTCCCCAAGGTGGGATGATAGGTCTCATGCAATAGGGGGCAAGCCTAATGCCATTATATCGGACACAATGCCAGTTGACACTGGAAATATTTCTATCGAAAAATTACATTTGTTCTGACCTGGGATTCGAACTTAGGACCTCGTGATCGCTACGCGCATTATTCGCTAATAGACTAACGAGTTATAGGTAACTTTTTAGAACCTTGGTGTTCTTATGTTCTTATATCTGTCTTTCTGGTTCAAATCTTGTAATACATTATCAAGCACTTCGGGTATTTTATTTATTAGTTTTATTTTATTTTATTAAGATATCCAATAGCGTTTGACTATAGAAAGCATGTATCCGACTGAGCTGAAATTTAGTATACGTATGTAAGTTCGGTGACAATGCAATAATATAGTGCATACCATGGACCCATCTCCAGAACAGTCTTTTGATGGGGTCGAAAGGTGGCCATGGAACAATGTCAACTACACAACATAACCACATCGTGTTTAGGCTTGTTAGATTGGTATTGACAAGTACTATACAACCAGATAATGTTTAGGGTCTAATGATGAACTACCCAACTACTCAACATAATCCCACCGTGATTGGTTTCATTGGATTTGTCTTGGCGAGTTCTGTAGACCCGGATGATATCATGAACATAATCCTGCAGTGTTTAGGCTCGCTGGGTTTGTCTTGACGAGTTTTATAAATCCGGACGCTGTTCAGGGTCTGATGATGGAGCCGGGGGGTGCCAATGGCACTACCCAACTACTTAACATAGCCCCGCCGTGTTTGGGCTCTAAACTATGGCCAAATGAACTACCCAACCACTCAACATAACCCCGCCGTGTTTGGGCTCATTGGATTTGTCTTGACGAGTTCTCTAGACCCGACGAAACTACAATTTGGCGCTGAAACTTTCCGAAACTGTACCCGGTACGAAACCCTTGGAGCGCGAGTCCTACTTGCACTTGTCCAGTTATTTCTCAATAAGCTCGCGCTGCCCAGCTTCATATTGATTTCACTAATCACTTTCAAGCCAATAAGTTTAATTTCAAATGTAAACGATCAATTGATTGAGATAGCACGCCATCCTGCTTCTGATACGTGTTTTTTTTAAATAAGCATGAACGTAGCAGTGTGCTTTTTAAACGATAAAGGCGTGCCTGGATTATAATGTCGCCCCTCCCATTTTATCGTCGATATCGGTGTGACAAGCATTAAAAATGAATCCAAAATATGTGTGTGTCGTCACGTTTATGTTATTGATTTAATTGTAGGCAGGAAGAGACGATTGAAAACCACTTCAATGGATGGAAAATGAATAGAGGACACAAGTGGAGTTTTGGAATTTCATTGTATTTGTCGTTGGGTGTGTGTGTGTGTAAATCTAGAAACAACTTTTGATTGCATTTAATAAATATTTAGTTATAGTTATTTATTAATTTATCAAAAAAGTCTTAAACACAACTAAAGTCTAATCTTTTATTTAGGTCTAATCTACATATTTTTTGATAATAAATTATTATATTTGACTGTTTTTGAAGAACTTTGATGTAAGTGATATAACTATGTATATTGTTTAGAGTAAAGATTGTATAAGTTTGAATTATGGTAAATTATAACAGCGAAATGAGGTATGATTGGAGTGTAGTATTCGTATTAAAAAATGTAACACATAACATTAAAAAGGCAGTTAAAATCGATTGAGAAATCGATTTGGAATAAACAAATTTCAAATCTTGCGATTATCTATCTCTCTATCTATCTATATCATCACGCCAGATGCCTTGCGGGGTATGCAGATAGTACAGAGTTCCAACAGGTTCTTTCCTTACATACCTCTCTGGCTTCCTCCACTCTCATAGTGCGTCTCATACACGCTCGCCGGTTACGGAGACTCTTGATTTGACGTTCAAATACGACTCGGTTTATTTGGTCATGGCAAGATAGTCTAGGTCTTCCCCGGTACCTACGTCCTTCCACTTTTGCATTGTATATCTGTTTTATCATTCTTTCTTCTGACATTCTTTCTATATGCCTGAACCAACGGAGCATACCCTTTCTCATCTTTACACCGATACTATCTTTCTTACCTACTTGCTTTCTTACTACGCTGTTGCGAATACGGTCGGTCAGCTTTACTCCGCACATCTTCCACAGAGCTCGCATTTCGGCCGCGTTTATCTTACTTTCATTCTTCTTCTTACATACCCATCTCTCGCTTCCATATAACAGCGTTGGAGCACTCCGTAATGTATGGCCAGTTGCGCCTTTTGGCTTAAGTGCCAGCTCCCAAGTAGCTTTCCCATCGCACCATTCCGTCTGTTCACCATTCACTCTTCTTTCTATGTCAGCGGTGCATTTTCCATCCTTACTGAAGGCGCATTCAAGATATACAAACTCTTTTACTTGCTCCAGCACATCGTTACCAACCACAATCCTTGTGTTAATAAGACACATTACTAGTTATATTTTTAAAACCCACAAATTTACTATTATTAGTATAACGTAAGCAAAGTCCAGTACCACTTACCCCATAAGGAGTGAGGCGTGATTCACAATCCTAATAGAAACCGATGGGTTTTTATATAGCCGCCATTAATGTATCAATTCGATAGCTCGTAAAGTTTTTATTGTTGCTTTCGTAATGGCGCCGTAAAATTGAGTCCATACAGTTCATAGACTTATGATAAAATATGGAGTACATACTTTAAATATATTCCTCAAGCGAGGTGACAGAGATGTGAACATTCACATTTCCAGTACTTATATAGATTTTATTCATAAAGAATCATTAAGAGACACTCGTAGCGCTGTGCGACCGCGGTGTTCTTAGCGATGGGTGACCGTTTGTGGCATTTTCATAATCGAGTGTATTCGTGCTTCGGAAGGGTATGATAAGCTGTTGGTCCCGGTTACCACGTAATGTGGTAGCGTTAAGCCGACTTGGAAGTCTTATAGGCGGCTTGATAAGTTCCAACAGCAGGTGGTGACAAACCTGCGTCCGACAATCCGCACTGGGACCGCGTGGTGGAGTATGGTCTCATCTTTCTTATCTCTATTTGTGAGAGGTCTTTGACCAGCATTGGGACTGTATAGGGTGATATTACATATCATCTACTCCTGAACATAGGCATCCCTAATCGCTCTCCAGCGCAACCGGTCCAATACCACCTGCATCCAACGACTTCCTGCCATCATCGTCCCACGATGCATTTGCCAATACGTGGTGTCCACTCTAGAATCTTTCTGCCTCAACGGCCGTCCGATCTTCGCGCTATGTGGCCTGCCCATTGCCACTTCAGCCTACTATGAGTTATGTCGGTTATCTTGGTTCTTCTACGAAATATAAATAATATGGCAAAAACAAATATTAATCACCGGCGTGAGCCTGATAGACTGGCTCGTTGGTCTAGTGGCGAAAAAGGCGCTATGCGATCACGAAGTCTTAGGTTTAAATCCTAGGTCGGACAAGTGCAGTTCTTTTATCGAAAATGGAAATGGAATTCGTGCCCGGTATAAATCAAATACATTTTTATTTTATTTAATAGGTCAATACGAAGCATGCCTTTTAAGTACTGTCGTTTCCATATTTCCCGACAAGTTTGAATTTGGAACTGTTCTATATTCGAATGTGTTTAAATTTTGAATCTCAAAACAGTTGAAAGTATTAGGATTAATGTTATTGTTTAGTCACAGCGTCGATTGGAATCTGTCAAGTTACGTACGAAAATGAATCTTTCTAAGGAAAATGTTCGTGCAATAATTTTCTACAACTTTAGAAGAGGCCTGACACGGCTTCAGTGTTTTGAAGAGCTAACATCTGTGTTCAGTGATGAAGCCCCATGTCTGCGGACTGTCGAACGCTGGCATTTAGAATTCCAGCGTGGACATACTAGTGTTAGTGACAAATCTCGGGAAGGACACCCAAAATCCGCCTTCACTGAAGATAACATCATTGCTGTGAGACAACTAATTCTCGAAGATCGTCATGTGACGTATCGAGAGGTAGAGGCTCTATTAGCCATCTCAGGGACAACCATTCAGAAGATCTTGCATGAAGCGCTTGGTGTGAGAAAGCTAGTTTGCCGTTGGATACCGCATCTGCTTTCCGACGATCACAAGGCGGCCCGCGTCAGATGGTGTAAGAAAACTCTGCAAAGGTTCAACCGAGGAGAGTCAAATCACGTCTACGACATCATCAGTGGTGACGAATCTTGGATCTATGCCTACGATCCTGATTCCAAACAACAATCTACAATCTGGGTCTTTCAAGACGAGCCAAAGCCGACTAAAGTTGTTCGTTCTCGAAGCACTTCAAAGAAGATGGTGGCCACGTTCGTTGGAAAAACTGGCCATGTTGCTACTATTGCACTTGAAGATCGTAGAACGGTTAACGCAGAGTGGTATACCACAGTTTGTTTACCACAAGTCATCGCCGAACTTCGAAAATCTAACTCAAAGCGACGCATTATCCTGCACCACGACAACACAAGCTCACACAGCGCTCGTCAAACGATACTCATATTTGACGCAGGAAAAAGTAGAAATTCTTGACCATCCTCCATACAGTCCTGACCTAAGCCCTAACGATTTCTTTACATTTCCTAAAATTAAGAAAAGTCTTCGTGGTCAAAGGTTCCATTCCGGTGAAGAAGCAGTCGACCCTTTCAAGTCAGCTATTTTGAACACCCCCACTTTAGAGTGGAATAAATGTTATAATAACTGGTTTGAGCGAATGGAAAAGTGTATTAAGCTACGTGGCGAATACTTTGAAAAACAATAAAAATTACTATAAGGTTCTAGTTGTGTTTTTTTCTTCAAACGACAAAACTTAAAAGGCATGCCTCGTACAAGAGCACTCACAACTTATATGGCAATAGGCTTGCCGGTATTTTATGGGACCTAACATTGTTGGCAAAGTGGGTGTCCACAGTACACCTCTGCCACCCCCACTTGGTACTACAAATGGGGGTGGCAGCGACGAGACACTCCAAGGCGTGTGGCGTCACGCCTATATATCTCGAGCGGAGGTGTACTATATCCCTTATTTCGGCGACAATGTTAGATCTCAATGTAGCAGAGGGCTAGTCTATTGCCATTATACCAAAGTTTTATTTATTAGTGCCTTATTTAACGCGCATTTCGACGCAGGCGTTAACATTATCGCAATGGAGTTAAAGTTATAAATCTTACGGATTTTTTATAACATAAAACCCTACTCTTCATGTTACAGTTGCTGTTGATCAAACCAGAAAAACAGCCTGACAGCTATCTCCCGATGCGTATCGTGAGGATACCGGTTCGATTCCCGGCTAGCACATTAATATTGATTCTCGCAATAAGCGTCGGTACCCGACGTGATCTGTTTCACACAAACTGTGAGCTGTCAACATTGAAGTCTTAATAATAAGCCACTAGAAGACGTATAGCGTGGTAAACTTTATTTTTTATTAAAAAAACGTAGCCCCACTATAGGATTAATTTCTGTATCGTGGGTGCCACCAACCCGCACCCAGCCAGCGTGGCGAACTTTGGTCTAAACTTTGGGTTTTCGAGGAGAGCTGTGCCCAACGGTGGGACAGTATCTTAACAGGGCTAATATTATTTTTATTATTATAGAATCTTAACCGCCACTGTTCAACGGCGATTAGTTATTTCTTTTTTATTTAAAGGCACGTAGCCAGTCGCCTATAGTGGAAAATTCACGTACACAAATACCCAGACGGGAACAAATAGTTGTGGATCACACAAAGATTTGTCCCGTGCGGGAATCGAACCCGCGACTATAAGACACTGTGGGCGAAGCGGAGAAAATTAACACAAAATGCTTTGGTACTGCGTGGACCAATTTATGTGGACCGGTAGGTTAAGTTGGTATTTGGTTGCATATCCATCTGCGGAATGTCTTCTAAAACTTGTAACTGTACTAACAGGGTAATATAGTTAATTAGACTCAAACTCAATCTCAAAATAATTTATTTTGTATACACCCTTACAATACACTTACAAATAGTAAATTTACAATTTATTTTTAATTTAATTTATCTAATAATCAAGCACCGGATCGGAATGCGGCCATCACTAAGGATCCGCCGAAGAATCTAAGTGGGGTTGTCTTTTTTATTTAATTATCTTTCTCTATCTAGTTTTTAATTGCAAAATATTTGTTTCTTTAAGTCAAATCTCGCAAACTCAATTAAAACCACTACCTGTTAGCCACCGGGCTTAAAATTGACATGTTGTTTTAATTCCGAAGACAATGCGTTCTTATGGTAGCCATGTCCCGATTCTACATCCAGGATTGTCTCCAGATGAAGGAACTTGCCAACGGCGAACAGCATAGATACAAAATTTGGTACGAGGCCGTTCCTCCTTGAGGCGCCCTTGAGCTAATTGCCCCCTTGCACTTCTGGCTCGAGCGTAGAGGTTGGACGCTCGCCCTCTTGTCCGGTGAAGAAAGGCCTCGCGGCCACCAGCGTAGATCATTTACACGCCGAGGCCGTTCCTCCTTAAGGCGCCCTTGAGCTAATTGCCGACTTGCCCTTCTGGCTCGAGCGTAGTGGTTGCGTGCTCGCCCTCTTTTCCGGTGACGGCTGTAAAGGCCCCGCGGCCACCAGCGTAGATCATTTACACACACACACATTTAATATTAATTGGCTGTTCCAAATGGCACCAATTTACTGGCTACATAAAAACTTATTTTTAAAAATGTTTTGACTATTAATATATTTCAAACCGAATGAAATCGCACTCTGTTTCACTTCTAGTGTTGTTATAATAACGATTTCTGCGGCTGTCACGCATCATATGTGTGTTATGATAATTTTTATGTGCGTATTGATTTGTTCGGCACGCCCTGGCAATACAGCGATCTCATGTTTATTTGGTTTCAACTGGTGGTCTGACAGATGTATATTTTTCAAGCGGAGATGGCACTCGTGTACCGCTGTTTTGCGACGATGTTAAGTTCCAATGTGATAAAGAATGCGTCTAATTACCATGATCATAAAAATACGTCCACTGTAGGACAATGACCTACCTTAAAGATAGCTACGACGAACGGCTCTGTTCGATACGCTTTTGCCCTTAAGGTTTGTGTTCTGTTCCAGCTCCACTTGATTGAATATGGACAACTTGTTTAGCTATTATTATTTAATATTCCCTCTCTTCCTTCTATTAATTTAGTAAAATGTGTCTTTTTTTTCTCATTTCTTTCTCTGTAAATTAGGGAACCATGTAGCCATTCACATGAATAGTATAATTTGTATAATTTAACCTAGACCCACCTGATAGACCAGCCTACATCGTTCTCCTATATCCCACAACAATATGTATATGGAAAAAGAAAATGTAAAAATACTATTTTAAAAGAGTAACCGTGGAGTTTCTTGCCCTTCTTCTCCACAGGAATGACATTCCGAAGTGGTGGTAGAGTCTTTGTTACTTTTCTGACGATTCATAAATACTGTAATGGTTTACATGAATAAAAAATATTCTGATTGTGATTCTGTTTTGCCACATAGCTGACGCAGTGCGACGGGAGCGCGGCGGTAGCGCGGCTTGGGGAGTTCTAATGTACTGAAATGTACGGGAGACGCCACACGGCGCAGCCCCGCTCGGCGCGACAGCAAACGTCATGGCCGAACGTCGTCGAGCGCTGCCGTCGCGCTTCCGTCGTGCTGCGTCGGCTATGTTGCGAAACCTTTAAGCTTCACGAAGTCATCGGTCGACGTTTTTCGGTCCAATGATTTGGTGAAAGAATCCAATTATTTCTTCAGAACCCTTAAAATTTCTCTTACTATTAACGGATCAACGTACCTGCTACGTACGGTAACGTATCTGCATGTATGTTTGTATTTAAATCCAACTGGTTAGCTAGGTGAACTTCGTACCAACAAAAATTGGTTAATTGTAGTCATAAGCGATTATCAACATACAAAAGAGGTCATTTGTATTTGATATTTCACCTGTTCCTTTGAGTTTTCCCTAATTTTCTTATTTCCTTAACCACCCACTACTGAGGTGAACAATACAAAACAAATGAAACATTGAAATCGGTCAAGCCATTATTGAGTTTTTCCGAGACTAACGCACGGCAATTTATTTATATACCTACCATCTAAAATATCTAAAAATTTGAGGTCTCTGGAACTTTTTTGCTATCCTACCAAATGAACAGACCGTCACGCCCATATTCCCTAAGCGTGGGTGGCAGAGTGTACTGAGTACACCCACATTTCGCTGACGATTTTAGGTCCCATGTAATTGATGCAAGCCTATTGCCATACCGGGCACAATTCCAGGCTCCGGACTCATACTAGGAAGTTTTCGTTAGAAAAACTTTATTTGTCCCACCTGATTTGAACCCAGGACCTCGTGATCACCAAGCGATGCGCTTTGACTAGACCAACACGGCAGTCAAATGAAAGATGAGAAAATTCTGATTTCACAAATATTTATATAATACAATATTAAATATACCAAGCGATACAAATTAACTTTACTATATTCTGGCGTCTTTTCTGTAGCCGGGTAACAATATTTTTAACTTTTTCGTTGTTGCTCTAGGCTACTTTGGGGATATAATCCTTTGAGGTTATAATTTAGTGTGATTTTTTGTAGAAAATTTAATTCATCACACCCGCATTGTATCATCAAAATATGACGACATTATTAATTTTATTTATCGCTATGGGGGTGCGAACATAAATCGAAATATCATAATTAATATTAGGGGAGGGGTCGATGATTAGTCCATTTATATATTTACACACATTTTAATTAGATACTTAGAATAATTATACTTTCTGGAACTATTTTAAACGAAGAGTATATACACACCGTCACGCCTATATTCCCCAAGCGGGGGTGGCAGAGGTGTACTGAGTACACCCACGTTTCGCCGACGATGTTAGATCCCATGTAATAGGGGGCGAGCTTATTGCCATATACTGGGCACAATTCCAGACTCCGGACTCATACTAATAATTTTTTCGTTAGAAAAACTACATTTGTCCGACCTAGGATTTGAACCCAGGACCTCGTGATCACAAAGCGATGTGCTTTGCCACCAGACCAACGAGGCAGTCAAAAAAAACGAAAGAGAAACGAAGAGTAATTAGTTTAAAAGCAGTAATAAGTTAATTTTTTACTAAATGAAAACAAAAATAAGCAAATATAACGCTTGCGAGTTGATATGCCATCCTTGTCTAAATAAACATCCACGTGAACGCTTACTCGCTAGCGTCACGCTAACTCCAATCCGTTCGTGCTAAGCCCTCTTATCAAACTCGATACGGAATAATAATAAGATATTTTTTAAAACGATAGTTTGACTTAAATTATTGTTGTATGTAGTAAATACATTACCGCTTCACACGAAAATAACTTCTGCCTTAAATTACTTACCTGAAAAGAAAAATAAAAACATTAGAATGTTACAAATGAACGACTTCCTTTTTAAAATAATTATATAAAAAAATATATGATACAGCTATACAAGGTGTCTCGCAAATAACGCAAGACCTCAGACACCGCAATTAGAGAATTGCTTCACAAATTCCAAATTAAAAGTTATCACCCTTTCTTCTTCTTCTTCTTCAAGTTATGGCTTCACACTAATTATAAGTGTATTTTGCCAGTGTCCAGTGAGATATATAATCGTGTTAGTTTAAATAAATTCAACTCCCCGATGAATTTGATTACAACGATGATAATGAAATTAATGAAGTGCCCCACCCTGGATAGTAAAGCGGTGGATACTTTACATACCAATTGCAACGGCCGTTTTGAAGGAAGTCGAAAAGGCACCTTTTATCACTTTGTTACAATACCTTTACTCATGCACATATAAGAACACATAATGGTTAATATTCCACCAACATTACACATTATTAGTCGAAATAACACAAGTTTTGGAAATTAAAACAAATTGACAACATCACTCTTCGACTTCCCGCCAAAACTCCATTCTTCTTCTTCTTCTTCAAGTTATGGCTTCACACTAATTATAAGTGTATTTTGCCAGTGTCCAGTGAGATATATAATCGTGTTAGTTTAAATAAATTCAACTCCCCGATGAATTTGATGACAACGATGATAATGAAATTAATGAAGTACCCCACCCTGGATAGTAAAGCGGTGGATACTTTACATACCAATTGCAACGGCCGTTTTGAGGGAAGTCGAAAAGGCATGTTTTATCACTTTGTTACAATTACTTTCAATCATGTACATATAAGAACACATAATGTTTAATATTCCACCAACATTACACATTATTAGTCGAAATAACACAAGTTTTGGAAATTAAAACAAATTGACAACATCACTCTTCGACTTCCCGCCAAAAAACCTTATCACCCTTTTGTTAACACTTTTATACCCCTAATTAACAATGAAACTTGCACGTGTATGTGTGCGTATTGAGAAATACGTTTAAGAAATGCATTTAAAGTCTCCGTATTGCTTAGAATCAAGAATAAACAATGAAGGAGTAACAGCATTTTTGGCAAATTAAAAAAAAATGTAAGATACATTAAAAATTGTTGAAATCAATTCAGTTAAAACCAACTACTTTCAGGTCTTGCGTTGATTATGTTACACCTTGTATACATGTTTTTTTTTAAAATAAATATGTTCTAATATAACTGTCGTCTATCTATCTATCTATATCATCACGCCAGATCCCTTGCGTGGTAGGCAGAGAGTACAGAGCTTCAAGCAGAGTCCAACGGGTTCTTTCCTTACATACCTCTCTGGCTTCCGTCACTCTCATAGTTCGTCTAATACAGGCTCGCCGGTTACGGAGACTCTTGACTTGTCTTTTGTCTTGTCTCTAGGCTTGGTCTATAACTGTCGTGATTATATAAAAATCAAATAGATAGATAGCAAAATAGCCTTAAGTCGGACGACTTGTTGGTTAAGAGCTAAGTCGCTCATCCCACTGGATCGAGCAGTCGCGAGTTTGAACTCGCAACTGCTCGATCCAGGCCTTGAGGCCAGCACGGATCAAATGTGTGGCCCACAATTTTTTGTTTACGGCTGGGGGTTTGTATATGTCACTTTCGTGTTTGTAAACGCACCCACGACACTGGAATTATACCTAGCGAGGCAACGCTTTAATAAAAACACCGCATTGATAGGAGCGGGTTATTTTCAAGAATAATATCAAAGAGTGTAAGTATTATTGACGGACGATTTAGCGCAGTGGTTAAGAGCTTAAGCCACTTCACCCACTGTGTCTAATAGTCGCGGGTTCGATTCTCGCACGGGACAAATCTTTGTGTGATCCACAATTATTTGTTCCGGTGTGGGTATTTGTGTATTTTCATGTTTGTAAACGCACCCACAACAGAGGGATAAATCCTAGCGTGGGGCTATGTTTTTTTAAACTAAAAATTTAGAACGCATTCCAATTGCCAGGACCATTCGAGAAGGTGCTCGTAAAGCTACGGGACCGCAGTGTTATAAACGATAAGCAGCGTAAAGGAGCGTTTGGCTCAATCAGTCTGTGATGGGTGACCGCTATTGTCAGTTCCATGTTCGAGCGCTGCGTAGCCGTGCTTCAAGTCTAAAAGTTCGGTCCAATAGCCGAAGGAGCGCGACGGAAGCGCGACCAAAGCGGCTACGTTCGGTTATGACTTTTGCCGTCGCACCGAGCGGGACTGCGCTGTGTGGCATCTCCCGTAGATTTCAGTACATTACAACTCCGCAAGTCACATCACCGTCGCGCTCCCGTCGCACTGCGTCGGCTATGTGGCGAAAGTTTAAACGGTTGCTAAGTTGAGAGTTTTAAGGCTTGATAAGTTACAGACGTTACAGTTACAGTTGTGTATGAGACGAACTATGAGAGTGGAGGAAGCCAGAGAGGTATGTAAGGAAAGAACCTGTTGGAACTCTGTACTCTCTGCCTACCCCGCGAGGGAGCTGGCGTGATGATATAGATAGATAGATAAGTTACAGCCTAGGAAGAATACTTTTTCTTCCATGGTTGGCTGTTGACAGCAGGAATTAAAAACCTGCCTCCCCTAATCCGAACTGGATCTGCGAGGGATATGACCTATTTTCTCTCGCCTCGATTTGTGACGAAAGGCACAACTCATAAATAATCCGTTTACCGGCCGACTGCTAGGCAAAGTCCAAGAATGATAGACCCAGAATTAGTGTTGTAAAGATGAGCGCTGAACTCTAGCGTTTAGCGCCGAGTCGACGCTCACGCACGAGCGTTGGAACACGGAGAAGACGCGAGCGGTTTACGCGCCGACTCAATTTTCAATTGCATTTAAATCATACTCCCTAACGTTCTCCGGAATATCTATGACTTTTGGACGTCAAACGCCTTAGTCCCTCCCGTTACAATGGCTGCTGTAGAGCACTAGAAACGTCGGGTATTTATAAAACCAAAAATAAATCTTAAATATTATCTATCTATATCATCACGCCAGCTCCCTCGCGGGGTAGGCAGAGAGTAGAGAGTTCCAACAGGTTCTTTACTTACATACCTCATAGTTCGTCTCATACACGCTCGCCGGTTACAGAGACTCGACTTGACTTGACTTGCCCTTTAGATAAGACACGGTCTATTTGGTCATGGTAAGATAGTCTAGGTCTTCCCCGGTACCTACATCCTTCCACTTTCGCATTTTATATCTGTATTGTCATTCTTTCTTCTGACATTCTTTCTATATGCCCGAACCAACAGAGCATACCCTTTCTCATCTTTACACCGATACTATCTTTTATACCTACTCGCTTTCTTACTACGCTGTTGCGAATACGGTCGGTCAGCGTGAATCCGCACATCTTCCGCAGAACTCGCATTTCGACCACATTTATCCTGCTTCCGTTCTCCTTCTTACATACCCAACTCTCACTGCCATATAACAGCGTTGGGACAAGCACTCCGTTATGCATGGCCAGCTGCGCCTTTTGGCTTAAGTGCCGGCTCCCAAGTAGCTTTTTCATCGCACCATTCACCCTATTCCCTGCATTCACCCTCAATATATTAATAGTAATTTAATGTTTTCACAAATAATTTTTGCCCAACTGACATACTATGGTGTCCCAATCCTGGGTCTTTGCCTAGCAGTGGGTCAGTACTTACATGCTGATTTGTAAAACACCATCCACGCCAAGTGTTATATGTTTAAGTATTGTATAAATAACCCCTTAATTAATGGAACCGATGAATCTATCAGGCGATCTATCCCGTGATCATAAGATAAACTATTATTAGACCACGTCCGTTCTTGAGCACGTGTTAATATTATTTACGACTGTTATACGCACACCAACTGCTACCCTTTTGGTGAGACGTCCCGATTGATATGGGACCAATGACCTGTGGGCACAGTTACTTAGTTATGTTCACTCACGGGAGCGTATATCTATTCCGATCTTGGTCTCGAACCTATTCGCGCCTTTATTAAAAAGGCGACAACCCGATATTTTGCGAACGCGTCCAATCATTGGAATCCGCTAATCGTAGCCGCCGCCGACTACGAACCTAACTCCACTCCTATCAGTCGCTACCGCCGTCCGTGGAATGTTCTCACCGACCCTCGACGTTTTGTTCCAACAAGAATAACGAATGGGCAAAAACAATAAGATTTGTTGATGAGAGCAAATCGTCTAAATAAAACGTCCCGACTTCTACTCAACACGCATGGAATTCCCAGTTGAAATCCCATAAGATATGGGAATCGATATTGGTAGAGCACTGAGGATGTGGCGATAGATTGGAGCTATTTGGGTGGCCGGCAGAACGCCTCGACTGATTTATATTTCCTCAAATAAATCTACACTCAAGATAAGGTTAAAATATAGTGCATTTGCCTGGACGTATAACCTAGGCATTGTTGTAGATAGGTGAAAGTATACACTATCTGATAACAGGAAGCATCTACAAAGTAGTCAGATTCGTTAGAAATATATCTATTTTTCAATAGACATAACATTTACCTGTGGAGACAGGCAGATTACATAATAAAGCAGCCACATGGCTGTCCTAATTAGCACAAAAAGAAAATATAATGGGATTATAAATATGCTTGACAGAAAATTAAGATAATTGACAAAAGTGTCCGTCAACGCCATCTAGCAATACATGCATGAACAGCTTGAAATTGGTGTGTGCGCAGAAACGTTTCCTTTATACAATGTTTCGCTAGATGGCAGCACCACAGACAACGTTGACGAATAAAAGAATTATAATAAAAATGTACTCTTAATTACTAACGTAAATTATTGATAAATGACACAAAAAAATATATGAATGGTATAAAAATTATATTTATTCATAATTCATATATTTTTTGTTCCACCAACATTCACTCAGTTTCTATATTTAGTACAATACACAGTTCTATGACGGCTAAAATAAAAGATAGAAATCTTTCGCTTTTTAATCTATAACTGCATGTTTTTTGCTAATCGAGTTAATTGTATGGCGAGAGCTTTAACGTACAAATAACCTCCGGAAGAGACCTACTGTTACAAATTACTAAATACTTTAGTTTAACAAACTACCTACATACTGACGTAATAATCAGCCTTCGCTAATACAACATTTCCGGTTCAACTTATTTTTTTAATACGCTTAGATAAGAATAGCTACCTCCTTCGTGGATACTATAATGCAGGTACCAAAAAAAAAAATGTAAAAATAGCGACCTAAAACACACTGAATTGAGTTTCACAACAATGAATTGAGTTATTCATGACTTACAAAAGTTTGACGTACTATAAGTGACTACCCATGTACTAGAACGGAAAGTGGAAGGTGGTAGGTACTGGGGAAGACCTAGACTATCTTAGCACGACCAAATAGACCGAGTCTTATCTGAAGGACAAGTCTAGAGTCTCTGTAACCGGCGCGCGTGTATGACACGACCTATGAGAGTGGAGGAAGCCAGAGAGGTATGTAAGGAAAGAACCTGTTAGAACTCTGTACTCTCTGCCTACCCCGCAAGGGATCTGGCGTGATGTAATAGATAGATATGTATATATATTATCCCATTGCTGGGCAAAGCGCTTCTCTTACAAAATCGAAAGAAATTATACTCAACCACGCAGCCTGAGTGCGGATTGGTTGGCAGAGGCAGGTTTGTGGCCACCCCTTGTACCTAGCGGGCCGCCTATTAGGCCCCTAACTAAGCTTAAAGAGTACCAAATTAAGTGGTAACTGTGACCTATGGCTTAACATTCCTTCTTAGGATATTCACGGAGACGCTCGAACATGGAAATTTCAACAACGAATCTCCAATTGACCGAATCAGATGCTGCTTACCCTTGACTTAAGAGAGCATGCCGACCATGGGCCTCGAGCCATTAGGGATATTAATAAGGAATTCCCCGATCACGCAATGCGTCCTTAAATTAGGGATGCCCCTTTAATAAAGCATAATTCTTTTATGCCGTATTGTATGTTTTTTTACACCTATGTACTTTAAAAAACAGGTAATTTACTGTATTTGTATGCCAACCAGCTGGTGCAGAGCACAATGGCGTGACACCTAGTATATGCCCTTCCCCATAGCGACTGCCCAAGCCGAAGCCGTTCCTTCTTGAGGCGCCCTTGAGCTAGTTGTCCCCTTACCCTTCTGGCTCGAGCGTAGTAGTTGCACGCTCGCCCTCTTATCCAGTGATGCTGTAAAGACCCGACGGCCAACAGCGTAGACCATTCACACAGACACAAAAGCTCTGTACTCTCTGCCTACTCCGCAAGGGATTTGGCGTGATAATAGATAGATATATAGATTACCTCTACCCAATATCCCCTTGTGGCATAACAAGATTGGAGGACTGAAATAAGATCGATCTATGTATCTATCAGTAAATGTTGTATATAAAAGCTTTGATTTATTCACTAAAACCCGTTAATATATTAACATCGTATTCAAAAGGCCTTCAAATAAAATATTTACACGATACATAAAAGAGAAAAGGAGAAATATGTAAACCAGTTAAAAAAGTATAAATAGACCTTTCTTGCTTCCTCTACTTTCTTAGTTCGTCTCATACACGCTCGCCGGTTACGGTTTTGTTAAAATTGGCTCTTGACCATATTTTATGCTTCCATAATATTTGAACCTTACAAACTAGGTCAGCCAAGAGTCTCTGTAACCGACGAGCGTGTATAAGAAAAACTTCGAGAGTGGAGGAAACCAGAAAGGTCTGTAAAGAGAGAACCTTTTGGAACTCTGTACTCTCTGCTTACCCTGCAAGGGATTTGGAGTGATGATAAAGATAGATAGAGATAAACTAGCTTGGTATGTGCAAGCTACGGGCTAACTCACGTCCATAACATCAGCAGGGAGGCCTTCGGGATCGTGGACGCAGAGAAGGCGAGGAGGACGGCGGTATGGTGTGCACCGCGTCGATGCGGGGGGGGGGGTCGATTTCAAGTCTCCCCTGATGGCGGGCTCTTAAGAGCGCGGCACAAGAGGGGCACCGGTGCTTTGCATACGGAGATCCCGGAGGCTCGCGGAATGCAGGATTTTTCCCAGGTTAAAAAATAAAAAAAAGGGTTGGTATGTGCACAAGTAATGATGCAAACCACCATGTTAATAAATAAATTCCACCTAAAAACTTTCTCTAACTGTATTTTAATTAGAATCCTTTCTAACATAATCCATCATCGACCTTGCCAAGTCAATGACCGTGTTTCATAGATCTACGATTATAGTGTATATCGTGGGGCACGTGCTCAAAGTCGGAACTAATCCTGTCATCCATTGAATGTCACTTCATGACAGTCGCAGATTTGCCGTTTGCTATGAAATTTACACAATTTCTTTTTTTTTTATTGGTAGTAATTTCCTCACAGATATTTTATTTTATTTTGTTCTATAATTCAATTTTATATTGAAGCAGTGATAGCCTAGTGGTTAGACCGTTGGACTGCAAAGTCAGAGGCCCTGGGTTCAAACCCAGGCACGCACCTCTATCTTTCTGAAAGTATGTGCATATCAATATTTTATTATCACTTGCTTTAACGGTGACGGAAAACATCGTGAGGAAACCTGCATTCCTAAGAGTTTCTCGAAGGCTAAGAGTTTCTCGAAGGTGTGCGAAGTTCGCCCACCCGCACTGGGCCAGCGTGGTGGACTATGGCCTAAACCCTCTCAGTCTGAGAGGAGGCCCGTGCCCAACGGTGGGGCAGTTTCTTGACAGGGCTAATATTTTATTATTATTCAATTTAGTTGACTGTGTCCACATGGTAAATACGTCGAGTGAATGCGCCAACTCTCTTTAAATTTCACTGTAGGGTCTCACTTGTTGAAATATTTCCCAGGAAGCAGGAAAATTTCACTAAAACCTAATTTCACACTATCCTCCCTGTCAATGTCATTCAAGTGCCAAAAGAGTCGGTGTCGCAGTATAGAGACTTTCTCTAGCCTTATTTTAATAAGAATCCTTTCTAACATAAATCATCGACCTTGCTAGGTCAAAGACTGTGTTTCATAGATCTACCATTGTATTGTACACTCGGCTGTGATTCGCTACGCCGCGCGCTACGCTAGCGCCACGCCGCCGCGCGGTGATCTACAGAACTACCGTTGCGCAAGAGTTGATTTTAATTAATGAAACCGCTCCGGTTGATGGACGCCGATGATTTCTTTAGATTGTTATTGTAATTATAACTATTAAGCGCTTTTGTGTAGGCCAAGGAGGGAAGTTATGGCTACTGATTAATAACCGTGTCTTTATATTTCCCGTGTCTTTACTTAAGAATGTCGTGGCTGCCTATAAATGTGACAGCATTTAAATATAGTATGTTAACATGTCTGTATCATCATCATCAGCCGAAAGACGTCCACTGCAGGACAAGGCCTCCCCCAAAGATTGCCACAACGACCTGAGACCTTCACCAGGCTCCGCCACACTCATCGCTCAACTTTGTGGGGGGCCTGCCCACTCCATGTCTTCCGGTACGAGGTTGCCACTCGAGAACTTTTCTGCCCCAACGGCCGTCAGTTCTACGAGCGATGTGCCCCACCCACTTCCACTTAAGTTTGGCAATTTTGAGAGTTATATCGGTGACTTTGGTTCTTCAGCGGCTCTCCTCATTTCTGATTCGATCGGGCAGAGAAACTCCGAGCATAGCTCTTACCATTGCCCTTTGGGTGACCTTGAGCCTGTCATGTCTGTATACTAATATAAGATAATGTTTGTCACGTTGGCGATCCCAAAATAAATAAATATGATATCTATCTATCTATCTATCTATATCATCACGCCAGATCCCTTACGGGGTAGGCAGAGAGTACAGAGTTCCAATAGGTTCTTTCCTTACATACCTCTCTGGCTTCCTCCACTCTCATAGTTCGTCTCATACACGCTCGCCGGTTACGGAGACTCCTGACTTGTCCTTCAGATAAGACCCGGTCTATTTGGTCATGGTAAGATAGTCTAGGTCTTACCCGGTACCTACATCCTTCCACTTTCGCATTGTATATCAGTTTTGTCATTCTTTCTATATGCCCGAACCAACGGAGCATACCCTTTCTCATCTCATCAATATGATATCTGCCTCGTTAGTCTCTTGACGAATAATGCGTGTTGGCATCCCAAGGTTCAAATCCTAGGTCGGACAAATGTAGTTTTTCCATCGAAAATTTCCTAGTACCAGTCCCGAGTCTGGAATTGTGTCCGGTATAAGGCAATAGGCTTCCCTGTTACATTGGACCTAACATGGTCGCCGAAAAGTGGGTGTACACTACACCACTACCCCCGTTTGGAGAATATAGGCGTGACTATTTGCTCCGTGGTCGTGACGGTGTTTATGACAGTTTATTTATCTAGTAAAATAGCATAATATTTCCTGTCGACTTAGTACGTTATAAGCGACCTTTCACGATTTTGCTTGGTTGGCTACAAGTACTTGGTTGGGTACTTATTAGGGACAAATAGTTAAGTAAATCGCTTATGTATCAAAATTATAAGCTTAGGTAGGTATTCGTGTCAATGTTTGATTTTACGAAATGTGCAGTGGGTATCTCTATTCCTTTAAGATAAACCGCATCAAGAATAACAATTTGGTAATTCATGTTTCCCAAAGATTATTTCACCGTCACGCCTTTATTCCCCAGAGGGGGTGGCAGAGGTGTACTGAGTACACCCACGTTTCGCCGACGATGTTAGGTTCCATGTAATAGGGGGCGAGCCTATTGCCATATACCGGGCACAATTCCAGACTCCGGACTCATACTGGGAATTTTTCGTTAGAAAAACTACAATTGTCCGACCTAGGATTTGAACCCAGGACCTCGTGATCACAAAGCGATGCGCTTTGCCACCAGACCAACGAAGCAGTCAATTATTTCCTTAAATAAAAAATAAATTTAATACTAAATCATAGTCAAAATCATCTAAAAATAAGTTCAATCCAAACAAAACAATTGTTCTATCAATTTTATCCAATTATTTTTTAAAGCTATTTTTTAAACGCTTCTTCTTTAAATTATGGCTTCACACAATTTTTAAGTGTATTTTGCCAATGCCCAGTGAGATGCAATAATCGTGTTTTTAAATGAATTTAACTCCCCGATGAACTTGATGCCAACAATGATAATTAAATTGATGAAATACCCCACCCTGGTTAGTAAAGCGGTAGATACTTTACATACCAATTGCGACGGCCGTTTTGAGGGAAATCGAAAAAGCACGTTTTATCACTTTGTCACAATTACCTTTACTCATGCACATATAAGAATACATAATGGTTAATATTCCACCAACATTACACATTATAATTCGAATTAACACAAGTTTTAGAGATTAAGACAAATTGACAACATCACTCTTCGACTTCCCGCCAAAAACTCCTTTAAACGCTTTTTTGTTTTCTTTTTCTTTCAAGGCAGTGGAGTGTCGTCTCGCCTCTATTCCGCGCTGAGCAAATACATTTATATATAAAATTTATTACAATAATTCTTTGTACTAAAACAACTAATGGTAAAACCAGCTGGATATTAATTATAATTGCTGATTTCAATGCAATGATTGAGCTGTCGTAGGAATCAATGCGGGATTTCCGTCGCCTATGCCTTATCAAGAGTTCGTATGTTCGCAATTAAAAAACGGTTGGTTGCCTACACATTAAAAATAGGGTTGTGAGATTTTCGCAGAAAGTTGAAGAGAGATATCGTCAATTTGTTATAATTTCGAAAATTTGTGTTATTTTGAATAATAATGTGTAATATTGGTGGAATATTAACCATTTTATATGTGCATTAATGAAGATAATTGCAACAAAGTAATAAAACGTGCCTTTTCGCTTTCTCTTAAAACCGCCGTCGAAATTGGTATGTAAAGAAGAAGAAGAAGAAGAACGATGATAATGAAATTAATGAAGTACCCCACCCTGGATAGTAAAGCGGTGGATACTTTACATACCAATTGCGACGGCCGTTTTGAGGGAAGTCAACAAGGCACGTTTTATCACATATAAGAACACATAATGGTTAATATTCCACCAATATTACACATTATTAGTCGAATTAACACAAGTTTTGGAAATTACAACAAATTGACAACATCACTCTTCGACTTCCCGCCAAAACTCCTCCATTATCTTCATTGTCATCAAGTTTTTTGGGGAGTCAAGTTAATTCAAACAAACACGATTAAATATCTCACAGGACACTAGCAAAATACACTTAAAATTAGTGTGAAGCCATAACTTGAAGAAGAAGAAGAAGAAGAATAGGGTTACTAACTTTTTTAGAAGAAATACAATCTGAATTTGAAAAGAATAAATACACACTCAAAAAAAAAATCGTTTGTGAACCCCATAGCAAAATGCAGATGGAAAAAATAGAAACAAAAATTAAAGATTCACCGTGGAGTTCCTTAACTTAGTTTCTTGCCCCTTTTCAGCACAGAAATGACATTCCGAAGTGGCAGTAGAGTCTTTGTTACTTTTCTGACAAATTGTAATTACTACAATGGTTTGCATGAATGAAAAATATTTAAATCCTGATTACCAAACAATTTTTAACAAAAATAGTGTTAGGTTACTTTATTTACCGTAGGTATTCTATTAGTATTATCCATACTAACATTAAAAATTCGAAAGTAACTCTCTGATATTGATTAAATTCGGCAAAGACGTAGTCTTAAAAAGAAGGGTGAGGAATATACGTCTGAAAATAACATGAATGAAGTTGCGAGTACATCTGACTAGATGTACTCGCAACTATATTCATACTAGACTTAGTAGATTATAAACTTATTACAAAGTACACTAATGGATAACAGAGCACAATAACTTATCTATTAATAGCACGGTTAAGTATAGCAAGTGGAATTTTACTTTTCCTACTCCTCCTGTTTTTCTTTCTAATTAAATTTGTTGCGGGTACCAAGACGTAATTAAAGCGCTTCGCGGGACACCCCAAGGTTCAAACCTTGGTGTCATCTAAGGAGACCATTGTGGATCCTGGCTAACAGTAGTTACAATGGTGGGAATATATGGCGGGCTTAGTCCCAGAAAATAAAGTATAAAATTTATTTATTTATTTATTTGGCTCACAAAACAAGTTACAATCATAAATAGTAAACATTTATAAATCTTAAAAGATAAAACTAGATTGTAGCTCTAACTATGTGTGCACAGAGAGATCCAGATAAAAGGGTTAGTTGTGTTAGACCATAATTACGGGGCTACGGGCTTACATCTAAAGTGTTAGTATTTAAGTACAGTACAATATAAAATAAAAATACTAAAATAACTAATGAAAGATGAGTGCTATACTAAGCCAGATCTGGCACAGAGAATACTTTGGATTTCGGTTTTGAAATTCCTGAGACTACTTTTAAACAAATCAATAGCGGGATTCTTAGAGACGATATCATTATACAGTCGACACATCCTTATTAAAGGATTGTACAAGGAGGTATTGTTTTTATAAAATTGGAGGGAAAATATTCTGGGGGATGGTTTACGAGATCTATAATGTGTATTAAAGTTAAGGACAGATAGCAAATCGGGGCAATCAATGTGTGAGCTGTAGCAACCCTAATTAAAACCAAACCGATACGACGATACACAATCTTCAATTACAAGTTGACTTTTATGGCCACGTGGGAAGACGGATGGTGACTCTTTCCTTTCGAAACATGTTTGCAACGGTATTTTGGCAAACAAATTGCTGGTAATAACCAGGTCAGCCTTAGAGGAAACATTTGAAAGGAGACTCCTCAATTATTTTTCCCTGACAAGTTTGGAAGGAGAAAATCACGGGGCGGGAGAATGCTATGCTATGCTATATCATCCCGCCAGTTTCCTTGCGGGGTAGGCAGAGAGTACAGAGTTCCAACAGGTTCTTTCCTAACAGACCTCTCTGGCTTCCTCCGCTCACATAGTTCGTCTCATATACGCTCGCCGGTTACGGAGACTCTTGACTTGACTCCTTGCGGAAGAATGTAGGAACTTTTCCCATCGCATCCACAAGGTGCACGCTCGTAAATTCGGATGATTCAAAATTCATGATTGTGTATTATTTTTCATGCATATTTTGTTCACTTTAGTAAATGTCTAGTAGGATATATCTATATCATCACGGCAGATCCCTTACAGACTTCTCCGGCTTCCTCCAATAGTTTCTAGTATGATTCCCTCATAAAACTGAACATAAGAGAATACATTCATATGTGGGAGGCACCAAAAAAACTTCTTCTTCTTATTAAAGTTATGTCTTCACACTAATTTTAAGTGTATTTTGCTAATGTCCAGTGAAACATATAATCGTGTTTGTAAGATTTCTAAATTAATTGAACTCCCGGTGAACCATAATTAGAGATGATCGACTTCTTAGTTTATAAATAGGATAGGATTGACTTGGTTGTAAGGTTTGGCGGACACGTAAGGATTTGAGGAAAGTAAGCAATATAAACATAAATTTAATCAGATAATTTGAAAAACAGTTACATATAGACACATATTATAAAATTAATTGGAGATATTATGATGTGAAGTAAACCTTAGAATAGCTTTAATATATAAATTGTTAGATAATGATTATTTTTGAAAGGGAAGAAACCAGAACGAATATAAGGATTGTGGTTGGTAACGATGTGCTGGAGCAAGTGAATGAGTTTGTATATCTTGGATGTGCCTTCAGTAAGGATGGGAAATACACCGCTGACGCTACTCGGGAGCCGGCACTTAAGGCGCAGCTAGCCATACATAACGGAGTTCTTGTCCCAACGCTGTTATATGGTAGCGAGAGCTGGGTATGTAAGAAGGAGAATGAAAGTAGGATAAATGCGGTAGAAATGCGAGCTCTGCGGAAGATGTGCGGAGTGAAGCTGACCGACCGCATTAGCAACAGCATAGTAAGACAACGAGTAGGTATGAAAGATAGTATCGGTGTAAAGATGAGAAAGGGCATGCTCCGTTGGTTCGGGCATATAGAAAGAATGCCAGAGGAAAGAATGACAACACAGATATACAATGTGAAAGTGGAAGGATGCAGGTACCGGGGAAGACCTAGACTATCTTACCACGACCAAATAACCCGAGTCTTATCTGATGGAAAAGTCAAGAGTCTCCGTAACCGGCGAGCGTGTATGAGACGAACTATGAGAGTCGAGGAAGCCAGAGAGGTATGTAAGGAAAGAACCTGTTGGAACTCTGTACTCTCTGCCTACCCCGCAAGGGATCTGGCGTGAGGTTATAGATAGATAAATAGATAATGACAAAATAGTTGATAAATTATAAGGAAGAGGAGCTTTACATTCAATAAGGAAATCGTGTAAAGATGAAAAGCTATAACGAGGACAAGAAAATAAAATGTGAGTAAGGTCGCCAATTACTTGGCCACACCACTCGCACAGCGGCGAGTTTATCATATTTAAGTTATAGAGATGTAAAGCACTGCAACAATGATTACATCTAAGAAGGAAAAGGATAGAAATATATTTTTTAATTAATTTTAATTAGGAATACCACAATTTCTCTAGCAATATTAGTTTACTTTTTACCTGCCTTAAATGAAAGAGACGATGCTATAAACTGCGTATATCCACGACTCTTTCTCACGGTAATGTGAGATAACTTGAGATTGCGGTGCGCGTCCTGGTCCAATGGTTTAAGTGTATGCCACTCGAATCACTGGATCGAGCAGTCGCCGGTCCGAGTCCCGAATGGAACGACATACAGTGTGGTGCAAGTTTTTTTAAAAGACTTATAGATTTTTATTCATGTGTAATTAAGTGCATAGTACTTGACGATAGATGGAAGTCTAGAAGAACATAGTGTAGTTAGCAAATACGAGGTCCTGGGTGCAAATTCTAGGTCAGACAAAGTGTGCTTGTTCTGTCGAAAAATTTTTAGCCCGGAGTCTAGAATTGTGCCCGGTATAATGGCAATAGTTTGCCCTTTATTACATGGGACTTAAGGTTTCGCCACATAGCCGATAAATACGGGAGACGCCACACAGCGCAGCCCCACTCGGCGCGACGGCAAACTGTCCATTCCGATCTCGGTGTCGATCCTATTCGCGCCTTTTTTAAAAAGGCGACAACCCGATATTTCTCGAACGCGTCCAATCATAGAAATCCGCTAATCGTAGCCGCCGCCGATACGACTCCGTCCTATCAGCCGCTACCGCCGTCCGCGGCATGTTCTCACCGACCCTACATTCTTCTTTCGGATACAGATACCGCACACAGGATGAGACACCGACCTCGCCGGCGAAATCGAAGAATCCCTTGCCCGCCGGCCGGTGCTGAGCCCCACGGCGAGACACCTAGTATACGCCCTCCCCCATAGCGACTGCCCAAGCCGAGGCCGTTCCACCTTGAGGCGTCCTTGAGCTAGTTGCCCCCTTGCCCTTCTGGCTTGAGCGTTGTGGTTGCACGCTCGCCCTCTTGTCCGGTGAAGCTGTAAAGGCCCCGCTGCCAACAGCATAGATCATTCACACACACACGACCGAACGTAGTCAAGCGCTTCCGTTGCGCTCCCGTCGTCAAACGTTTCACATATACGGCGATATGTAAATGTACACAGTACACCTCTGCTCCACCCACTTAGTGTATAAAGGCGTAACAGTCAAACAAAAGTATTTACAATAGGCGCCTTTCTCGTCAATAAGTGGAACACTAAACGGTAACAATACTATGATAATTAGCACCACTTAGAATAGCATTGACAACAGTTATTACGTAAACAAACACGATTTAAACACCGCTAAACATAGTAATGAGACTAAAATCTTGTTAAGCAACTACCTAGTCGGTGCTAGTATTGATCTTTAAACTGGGGATTCATATTATCTATATTAAAATTAAATTAAAATAAAATAAAAGCAACACGAAACACTGTAAGTCGTAAGTAAGTAATTATAAGTCTAAATCTTGTCCGCGTGGTATGGTGGCAAGAGCGCTGGCTGCATTGCCTCGCTGAACAGCTAAGCTAATTTTCTGCGTGAGGAAATATTTAAACTATTTTAATATAATAAGGCTAAAGAGTGTGTTTTAACAAACTTTTATTTAACTTTTAATATTCGTATGACTGTCTGTCTCTCTTTCCGGTTCAAATCGTGTGATCAATTATTCAAGCACTTGAATTTGACATATTTATGGTACCATAGAGCTAGTCTGATGGAGTCGGAAGGTGGTCATGGGAACTTCTCAACTAAGCAAAACATTTATTTATTTATTTATTTCCATACATACATCTACTTTTACAGAGTATATTACAATACAGTAGTGTTACCAATTCTAAAAAAAATATTTATTTATAACATATAACCATGCTAGTTGTCTTTGTGAATTCACTCAGAGCACAGTGAAATAAGTCTATCTTGGTATCAATAAGGTTAATGGTGCGGAGCGCGCGCGTCAGCGGCGCCTCTTTTAGTAAGTTAGTGCGAGCTCGCGGCACCACCACCAGCGGCGGCCGGCGGCGCCGCCATACGAAACTGTTCGGAACACTTATCCCTACACGTACTAATATTTCCCTATTTTCTATTTTACCCCTTAAAACTTTTCAAAATATATGAGACAAGTGCGTGGTATCTCCTAACACTTAATTCATTATACCCGACCATACCCAAAATAAATAGAATCGGATACATCAGTGGGTAAAACGGGTACAACCCGTACTGTCTCATATATATACGTAATAAATTACCTGTTTGTACCTTCTCCCACATAAGACTATACTTAGTTTCATGTGGAGCCCAAATGACTGCGTTACACTCGAGATGACTCCTAACTGGCGCGTTGTACAAGGCTTCAATAGCTTTCATGTCCGTAAATCCCCCAACCATGCGAAGCAAAAATCCTAGGTTCCTAAAAGCTTTTTTGCATAGCTGAACAATGTGATCGCGAAACGTAAGCTCAGTGTTAAGTTTTTACCATTATTGTGGCTTATTGTAGGCTGATCCATTATCAAATCGCCATTGTTTCTACTGATTTCGTGGCCATACGTTGCTTTGACTCGTTATTGTTAACTACCTGCATTTGATTTTGTGTATGCTTAACTACATTCACAAATGATAAAACTGGTTCTAAGCATTCTTGATGTTTCATCCTTATTTCAATAGAGAAGATGGCTGGGTGCTTCCATCGACTTGGGATCCGGTAATTAATATAATCAAATCCAAAACCAAGCATAACACTGTAAGACGACAAGACACCGTGAGCTCATTCTGTGTAGATCGGACCAACAAAAATAATTAAGAAGTTTGAGGGTACCCCGGAACAACCTTTTGGACGTCTAACACCTCAGTTCCTACCGTGACCATGGGTGCTGCAAAGCACTCGAAACGTCGGGAACTTAAAAATAAACAACGATAAAATTCGAAAAACAGTTTTATTTCAAGATAGATACAGTTTAGAATCTAGCTTAAGGTAGCCCTTCACCCCGAGAATTATCTTCGCGAATAGTTTTTCGAGAGGGTTTTCGTGGTTGCTAACTTTTAATTCAACCCCGAGCGATTGCTTTGCCAACTTAAATAAGTAGTAGCAGTAATAAAGAGAACACACAAAAAAGAAAAAAAAAGTTCTAAATTGGCCTTTTTTGTATTCAAGTAAATAGAAAACCAGTTTTTTATATGTAACTATCACTAGTGAACTTTGTACCCCAAAAAAGTTGAACACCACCAAGTGATGACGTTAAAAACAACGAACGTTGTTGGATCGAAACTTGCTCAAAGGACTTCGTGCTCGCAGGCGAACTTCGTTAATGATAATCACAGAACCCATTAACTCAGAGAGATAATAATAGTATGAAGTACAGGGCGACCATTACTCTACATTCTAGTTAAATACGAAAACAACTGTGGACGATTTAGCGCAGTGGTTAAGAGCTTAAGCCGCTCCACCCATCTTTGTGTGATGCACAACTATTTGTTCCCGTCTGGGTATTTTTGTATGTGAATTTTCATATTTGTAAACGCACCCACGCCACCACACAGGAATAAATCCTAGTGTGGGAATACGTGCCTTTTTATAAAAAGAAAAAACTAAACGCCGTTAAACAGTGGCGGTTAAGATTCTATAATATTAAAAATAATATCCTAGTGTGGGGCTACGTTTTAATAAAAAAAAAAAAAAAATAAAAAAAAAAATATATTAGCCCTGTTAAGAAACTGTCCCACCGTTGGGCACGGCTCTCCTCTAAAACCCAAAGTTTAAGCCAAAGTTCGCCACGCTGGCTGGGTGTGGGTTGGCGAACTTCACACACTTTCCAGAAACTTGCATTTCTTCACGATGTCTTCGTTCGCCGTTAGCAAGTGACAGTTATCTTTAATACGCACATGCTATCGAAAAGACAGAGGTGCGTGCCCGAGACCTCTGACTTGCATTCCAACGGTCTAAACCCTAGGCTATCACTGCTTTCTTTAAGTTAAGATTCTGCTTTGCGGAAATTTGTTGGTCCGTTTTTTAGTGCAATAAAGTATAATGTATAGTCGTAAATGTGAAAGGATGTATATTTGGATCATTGGAACTCTGTGCTCTCTGCCTACCCCGCAAGGGATCTGGCGTGATGATATAGATAGATGTTTGGATACTTGTTACTCCATCACGCAAAAACGGCTAATCTGATTTGGATAACGTTTGGTACCCAGTTTATTACCTAAATTAACAAATAGGATACTTTTTATCTTGGAAAAATTTTAGGTTCCTGTCTAAAGTAAACGCGGACAAAGTCGCGGGCAGAAGCTAGTATGGTAATATAGTTATATTATTAGTAGAATAATTATCACCCAGGTCTTTTGTTACTTTGAGACAACTGGCAATACAGTGCGTATCAAATAATTAGAATAGGGATATTTAATCGTGTGGTCCGTATCATTAGCAGTACAATAAATTTGTTATCTATCTATCTATATCATCCCGCCAGATCCCTTACGGGGTAGGCAGAGAGTACAAAGTTCCAACAGGCTCTTTCCTTACATACCTTTCTGGCTTCCTCTACTCTCATAGTTCGTCTCATACACGCTCGCTGGTTACGGAGACTCTTGACTTGTCCTTCAGATAAGACTCAGTCTATTTGCTCATGGTAAGATAGTAAAATAAATAAATTTGTTATCTATTGCATTTTTATTTTAAATTATTTTTCAGAATCAGAATCAGAAATCATTTATTGCTTGAAACACGGTTACACAGATATTACAAACTGAATTATAGTTCAACATGTTTCACCAAATAATTGGCATGCAATATGTAATAAATAATATGAAGTTTGTATTCCGTAACGGGTGGTTAGGTAACACTAGTTATGACCAGTGTCCGTCCTTTGACATAGCCCTCATTCTTTTTCTATAATTTACAATAATCCTGTTGGGGTCGGTTCGCTGTTTATATTTCTTCATGTTCAGCAATTGATCTCGGCAGGTGACTAACATAACATTAAGTCCTCGCAAAGGGCCTCTACGTGTTGGTCCCTTCGGACCCCCATGCAAGCCTTTCAAAGGACCGGCTAAAACCCGTGAATCTCAGCAAGATATTATTAAGATTTCTGTGCAAACAACAAAACAGACATAAAAGCGAGTTAGTAAAAACGTGCTATACTTAAAAAAAGTTCATTGAACTGTAAACTCGCACAATAGTCACAAAACTGCCATGTTTCGTTTAAGTAATTCAATCGGCCGCTGAAAATAATGTAACATTATGAAGTTTCACGTTCAATGAACTAACTCGGAGTTTAGCAATCTCGGTATTGTGAACTTATTGTATAACTAATCGCTTGTTATTCTTAATACTGTGTTAGGAGATGTTACAAAACTTAGAGGTAGTAGTAAATTGTTTCAGTACATAAATAACAACATTTATAAAACCAAGCTTTTTTATACAGCCAGACCAACGAGGCCAGACCAACGAGTCTAGTTTAACGATGAGCGATTATTACTAAAAACAATCGATTCATTCGATTGTTCCGTTTATTCGAATACAATCGAATGACAATCATAATTCTTCGATTGTTGGTCGATTGTTGCTCAGCGTTTCGACTGCGCGCGCGTAACTTTAGTAACGAGTATGCAATCGACAGACGAATCGACCGCACTGTCGATTGTTTTGGCGTCGTTAAATAGATGTGAACCGGACTTATTTTTTAAATTTTTTATATAATAATTTATGTACTTATAGAAAATGAATTCCAAAATTGTTTACTATTAGTAAATAAGTATACTACTATTAGTATATAAGTATAATTCATAAAAATACTTTGAAATTTGTTGTTATCTATCATCACGCCAGATCTCCTGCAGGGTAGTTTAGTGATTATAACTACGTTAGATTTGTTTAGATTTATCTAAAATTCAGTCGATATTTCCAACTTAACCTAAGCCCTTTATCGACATGACTTTCATCGACAGAAATTACTGATCAACTAAAAATTATTGAAACATTCCCCCGTATCGATTGTACCCTGTGTTGGCATAGCACCGTTGATTTTCATTCGTTCGTCGATTGTTATTCGATCGTATTTTTGTGAGGACGAATGAATCGACAATCGAATGTGTGTAACTACAATTGTCGATTCATTCGATAGTTTTTTTTTGTAGCAATCGCCCATCGCTAGTCGAGTCCAAATGACAGGACAATGTATGTAATTAAAATAATATAGCACTTGGTCTTTTGGCGGGAAATCGAAGAGTGATGTTGTCAATTTGTTTTAATTTCCAAAACTTGTGTTATTTTGAATTATAATGTGTAATGTTGGTGGAATATTAACCATTATGTATTCTTATATGTGCACTAGTGAAGGTAATTGTAACAAAGTGATAAAACATGCGTTTCGATTTCTCTCATAACGGCCGTTGCATTGGTATGTAAAGTATTCATCGCTTTACTATCCAGGGTGGGGCACTTCATCAATTTCATAATCATCCTTGTCATCAAGTTCATCCGGGAGTTGAATTAATTTAGAAATACTTGACATTGGCAAAATACGCGTCGTCGTGATGCCATAAACATAAAAAATATAGCACTTATTATTAAGTAAAGTTCAATTGAATCCTTCAAAAGCAAATGGATTCTTCTGATAAAAAATTGTAGGTTATTTTGTCCGTTTCTACATGAAATAGTATCGCAATGCAATAACATGTTTATTTTATTTTCTTACAAACGACATTTTTTCGGTTTCATAGATTCCTACAATTTTATTTCTAATCCGAACGCCAGTAACATTTGGTAAGGCGCCAAACTGTCTGTCCCAAATACTTGCTCGTTTATTTCTATCCAGCCAACTGAATCAAATACACAGTTAAACCAACCTCATTTAGTACACAATACAGTTGAAAATGCTTTGTTTGGATACATCCCGATGGGACAAAGTAAAATAAAACTTAATGATTCGGGAATATAGTTGAGAATATTTTTGTAGGTTGTTTTTTAAACACTTGATATAGTTACAATGGAAAATGAACTTTATGGCATGTAGAAATGGGTTTCAGAATTATTTTTTGTCATTATGAAATTAGATTCGATAGTAAAGTAAATAACGATGTCTTGTAACTCGGAAATGCGAAAAGTTTAAGTAATATTTATTTACTTCTAGTTAATAACTGAATTTTTATAACTATTTCACAGTTTATTGGAACACTTCCCTATTCCAGAGATGCTGACAGACCTGTAGCTTCTGATTAAATATACCAACTTGCATATTAAGCAAATATGTCTTCTTCTTCTAGCTTCTATCTTCAGCCGAAAAACGTCCATTACAGGACAAATGCTTAGATAATATTGAGTTATTACAAGTATACTCAATATTTAGTTAAGCATACATTTTTTTTTAAATTTTCTTATAAAACCGTAGCCCCACCTTAGAATTTATTCCTGCAACGTGGGTGCGTTTACAAACATAAAAATTCACATACACAAATACCCAGACCGAAACAAACAATTGTGGGTCACACACGGTTTCGTCCCGTGCGGGAATCGAACCCGCGACTATTAGACACAGCTTACGGCTTAAGCTCTTACACACTGCGCTATATCGTTCGCCAAAAAAAAGTAGTGACCCTTGATATACATATACTACTGGACATTATTGTTACTGTATAATAATAAAACACCCTGCACTGTCCCAATGCTGGGCAAAGGTCTTCTCACACTAATCGAGGTTAAAGAGATTAGATATTAATCGACCACGCGAACTCTGTGAGGATTGGTGGAGACTGGTTTGTGACAACCTGCTGTTGGAACTTATCAAGAAGCCTATAAGGCTTCCACCTTGGCTTAACGACTACCATTTAAAGAAGTAACCGGGAACAACGGCTTAGCCTGCTTCCCGAAGCACGGAAACGTTCAAATATGAAAATGCCACAAACGGTCACCCATCTCAAACCGACCGAGGTGAACGCTGCTTAATCTTGGTGACCGAAGAACTCCGCGGTCGCACAGCGCTAAAAGCGCCTCTAGAAACAACAGACTAGTTAGTATATAACTAGTATAATCAAAAGTACGAATATCCGAGCGTTTTATTAATAATCATGTACCGTTATATTGACATTGTAGTTTATCTGCGCCCACGCAGCGCAGACGACAGCCGGTGGGAACTGGCACAAAGATTGTTTTGCATTGATTTGCGACGCCGTTCAATGCGGATTGATAAAATAACTGTTACTATCAAGTACGGCAAGAAGGGCAAGTCAAGTCTCCGATCCCCCCGATGCTTTGTCATCCATTCTTTCCGCTCAGAATACGGGCGACGACGACGTAGTTGTAGATCCCCTCCCATAGCCGGCGGTTGACCGGTACACTTAGTAGTGCACCCCGTCCCCCCACAGCGACTGTCCCAACCGAGGGCACCTCTTCAAGGCGCCCTCGAGTATGTCGCCCCTTGCCCTTCTTGCTCGAGCGTAGTGGTTGCACGCTCGCCCTTAAGTCCGGTGAAACTGTAAAGGCCTCGCGGCCAACAGCGTACATCACTCACACACACACACACACTCTCCTTAACCAGCGAGCTTGTATGAGACGAACTATGAGAGTGGAGAAAGCCAGTGGTCTCTAAGGAAAGAACCTGTTGGAACTCTGTACTCCGAATACCCCGCAAGGGAACTGGCATGTTAATATGGATAGATAGACTGACAATTACACTGTTATATTTATTATGAAGGTTAATGCTGTAAGTAATGTTCCGGTGGTAGATTAATAAGTTAAAAAAGAATGTAAAATTGACGAGTTTAAGTGCCCCCACAGGTTTTATGCACAATTAATAATTTGAGTTTGATTCCACACAAGATGGTCAGATCTAGTGTAGGTCATGGGTAAAAGGTGGATATATACAACATATTCATAATGCATACTATTAAGAAATGGAATTCTATCCCACTCCGTCTCTTTTCTAAAGAAGTATAACTTGGGTATCTTTAAATCCAGAGTTAATAACAATTAAATATAGGTAGATACACGCTCGCCACATTAAAAATGGCACCTCCAAAAGGCACACAAAAGTGGGCGGTACTAAAAATGAACCGGTTTCCGCTCTTTAGCAAATACAACTTAAAAGTGATGTGAATAAGGACAATATGCTCTAATTTGTGCTACTCACATGGCTTTGGGGACGTTTTTTAGTGTAAATTTTGTACGGAACTGTAGCTTGTTATGATATATTGATTGAGATAATACTTTACTGAGTAAGCTTCATATTTGGCCCCATCATCATTTACCATGAGATGAGATAGGGTTACTGACCAAACCTCAATAAAATTCCCAAAGTAGGTCGTCGTGACGATCTCTAAGAAGGAATATGTCCTGCAGAAACGTCTTTTGGTTGATGATCAGAATATTAATGGATGTCAGGGATACGAAATTTAATACAGGTTGTAAGGAACAGGCGTGCAAAACTAAAACAGGTGTGTGTGTGTGTGTGAATGATCTACGCTGTTGGCCGCGGGGCCTTTAGAGCTCACCGGACAAGAGGGCGAGCATGCAACCACTACGCTCGAGCCAGAAGGACAAGGGGGCAACTAGCTCAAGGGCGCCTCAAAGAGGAACGGCCTCGGCTTGGGCAGTCGCTATGGGGGAGGGCGTATACTAGGTATCTCGCCGTGGTGCTCAGCACCGGCCAGCGGGTAAGGGATTCTTCGACCTCGCTGGCGAGGTCGGTGTCTGATCCTGTGTGCGGTATCTGTATCCGGAAGAAGGGATGTAAGAGCATCGGGAGGGTCGGTGAGAACATGCCGCGGATGGCGGTAGCGGCTGATAGGAGGGGAGTTAGGCGGCGGCTACGATAAGCGGATTTCTATGATTGGACGCGTTCGCGAAATATCGAGTTGTCGCCTTTTTAATAAAGGCGCGAGACTGAGATCGGAATGGACATCGACATTCCTTATGAACCACGGGGCTCTAACGGCTTTGCGGAGGAAACGAGATTGAACCGTTTGGAGTCTATCAATGTGAGTGCGGGCGGCGTGCCCCAACTAAAACAGGTGATAATGTGCTTACTTATAAAAAGAAATAGCGTTTATTATCGGACAACCGCTGTTGAATTTGGATCTCTGAACCCACTTGTGCACAAATTTTGCCTAATTGCGGAGCCGATGTCCACGCCAGCCACCGTAGTTAAGTGCAGGTAACCTGTTATCTTATTATAACTCGTTTTTTGGACTGGCGTTTCTGATAACCATTTTTCATTTTATTTCATTTTTGTTATTCACACACCAATCACGAAAAGTATCGAATCGTTAAAGTGTTGACGGCGTTAAAATATTAGGAATCCAACAGCTTTATTGACACCAAGAGAAAGTCGCGGCGTCGAATCTCCACGGTATCAATTAAAACCAGTATTTGTGCATTATATGTGTATGTGTTCGGTAACATAGGCGGTGTAACGGTATCTTCAAGCTGGCAAGTGCAGAGGCGCCAGGAACCTGTTGGGTGGCTATAGCAAAGCCGCGTTAGACGAGAAATGAAGGTGATAAGGCATGATATTTATCTCTAACATATTTTATTTGACAGCAATATACATGAGTTAATGAATAAGTGAACGTTGATTCTACCATATATACAAGTTCTTAGCTGATTATTGCCAGGGCGATTGATATTTCTTTAACAGCAAGACGTCATTCGTGTGGCTTTATATGAAAGTTAAGTTATTTTCGGCTTAAAAGTACGCAAAATTTTTTGTCGTTTTTTTTTGTATATATTACGAGTATATACAACAATATGAAAGGGAGCATATAAAATAAACAGTAATTACATATGGCTCAATGTTCCCGCACCACTCCTGGTTAGCTGGTTGCCTAGAACGCTGGCAGCTACATTGATCAATATGTAAGGATTTCCATTCAGCGTTGCAATGCTTACGCGTTGTTCCAAAACAGTTGCCAGTATTCCGGATACCAACTGCAAACCCATTTTGGTCTTAGAAGCGTTCCTAGCCCTACGGGATTGCAGTGTTCTTAGCAATCATCATTCAGATTGTTAAGTAAAATTCGGTTCGGCCTGTCTGAGATGTGTGACTGAAGCAGGTGACTATAAAAATATCCTTTATATAAAGAGTCCGGGTCGTGGAATACTACGACCAGTCTCTTGGACAGTACGACTGATTTGTTTTACATAACTATTATGATCTCATGCATCTTTCACCATACATTACTATTGTACTTCAAACATTTCACATTGAAGAGACGGTTACAAAACAAAAGGTTGTCAACTCTAACAGAACAATGTTCATGTAGCGGGGACCGCCATTATACAATTAGGTCAGAGCACTCGAGAATTCTAGACCAATTTGTATCAGGCGAGTTCGACAGTTGAAATATCTTAGCGGGTCCGCATCGGAACTTTAGTAATAGGTGCTAACTAGGTACGGATAGTAACTGACTTTGCTGGACAAAAGCAAACTCTAAGTCGTAATGTTACAGAACAGTTTTGAATATAACTATACCTTTATCAGACTGACAAATTTATGATGAGGAATAAATTGGAATAGGTAAATGTAGGTAATGTAAAATTGTTCCATTCTAGGATTCTTTGCTGTAGTCTGAATGCGTTTACAAACAATTTCACAAATATCACACCGACAGAAATAATTAGAGTCACCAAACTATGGTCCGTGCGAGGATCCAATCCATTACTACTTGATCTAATGAACCAAGGGGTCTTCCCTCAAACCACTAGACGAAGCCGTCAATTACTTCTGGCTATACATGATTTCATATCTTCATTCCCATTTCAATTACAAACACTGTTATCAATTAACAAACTCAGATACTATTAAGTGAGTTCCGAAAACTGACTTCTAAATTCGAAAAACCGGTCCCAAAAACAAAGAAAATTATTTACAAAAATTGTTTAGAAAAAACCTAACGGTTAAGCCGATTAATAATATCAGCCTATACTGCCCACTGCTGGACAAAGGCCTTCTCTCACAAATCGACGTGAGAGAGATTAGATCATACGCCACCACGCGGACCCAGTGCGGATTGATGGAGGCAGGTTTGTGGCCACCTGCTGTTGGAACTTACCAAGCCGCCTTTAAGGCTTCCAACTCGGCTTAACGACTACCACATTAAGTGGTAGCTGGGACCAACGGCTTAACGTGCCTGCCGAAGCACGGAGACGCTGGAATATGAAAATGCCATAAGCGGTCACCCATCTCGGGCCGACCGTGTCGAACGCTGCTTAACCTTAGTAATCGGTAAGAACACCGCGGTCGCATAGCGCTGCGAGCGCCTTACGTTAAACCGATCAACGACAGCTTAACTTAGCTATCGTTACTCTCAAATGTTACACATAAATCCAGAACCAAAAACGCAAGCAACAGAAGCAATTTTATTTATAAATAATCAAATTCTACGATATCAAATACCAGTGTTTAGCTGGTAGCTCCAATCCCGCGCGACCTTACGCCTCCATTAGCGGTGGCGATGCGAAAGCAATTATAACGGTGATCGACACAATCGACCGCCGCGCTCGAGAGTCACGCCGCACCGACCTTGGTAATACTAATAACCAGGCGATGACGGCTCGGTCTGGTGGTTGGAACACATGCCGCTTTGTTTACTGGATCGAGTAGTAACACGTTTGTTCCCTGAATGGGACAAATCTTTGTGTGGCCTCATAGTTTATGTAACCCTAGAGGAATCCGTAAGTTAGTCCCAATTTGATGAAGTACATATTTCGGATGAATATCTAATATGTCCAAGAAAATTGCTCTTTTCGATAAGTTACCTTCGATAACTCAATGGTTCTGTAATAGGTCCTGTAGGATTTATGCTAACAATCTTGTCATTCCATCATAATCGTTTGTCTCAAACATACATACTGACATATAACCTTTACAAAAATTAAGATTATTTTCATCATATTGAGATAACTTAGCCCATCCATGATTACAAAAGTCAACTCCAACAAATTTGGTGCTGTTCTAAAACAACAATTATTATTACAAGCAGTTATGCATAAACTATTCTTTGTTCAGTTTTCTTACACAGCCCTCGTTCCACTAAAATGTCTCCCATTTTTCACAATTCTCATTATTATGTCTACCAAGTTTCCAGCCTAATGATTCTTTTATTCGACAATCCAAAAATAGACTGGAAGAGCCTGGAAATGGGGGGAGGGATATCCGTCACCCTCCCAAAAGCCGACACGGGTGGGGCAATGTTGCTAGCTTCGCTTAATAAAATGAATTGTTACAAGATATTCTGCTATCTGCTCTGAAGAAAAAAAAAAGAGTTTGTGTAATATTCTGGGTTCTAGTTTATGATGGGCTAAATAGAATTTATTATTTGTCTGCCTTGCTTGATACAAATAACGTGAAAATGTTATGAGATATTGTGTTATGTTGAGAAGATTGAGCTTTATCTGTGGTGTCTAAATTTAAGCACAAATACGTCAAAATAGTAACTATTTCATTGTAAGGATATCGCATAACTGCAGTCAGATACAGAGAAAAATAAAAATATGTGCCAGATTCTGTCTGTTATTTTAATAAGAAACTTTCTTTTTTTTTTACTTCAGCCTCTAACGTCCCATTGTTGGGCAAAGGCCTCCCTCCACTGAGTCAGTGAAGGGAGTCACTGAGCCAGTCTTCCAGGAACGAGTCCAGCTCGTCCCGCCATCTTCGTCTGGGCCTGCCGCGATGTCGTTTGTAGTTTAGTGGGACCCAGTTGGTAATTATTTTTGCCCAAGCTGTATTAGACATGCGGCAGATGTGGCCAGCCCAGTTCCATTTTAACGTGGCGGCTTTATGGCCCACATCAGAATTTTTTGACATGGAGCGCAGTGCACTCCTAATATGGTCTGTTAGTTTAATGCCTAGCTGGCAAACCACGAGTGTGGACTTCTGAAGTTTTGTCAGAGACCAAGTCTGTGCACCATATGTGAGGATAGGGAGAATGCACATGTGCATAAGAAACTAAATAGAAAAAAAATGTCAACTGACTTATATACACAAGTTTATAAGTACATTAAAGCTACATTTACTGATAGTTTTTGTATTAAATTATTATGGCGTTATTGCGTTCACAACGAATACCGCTGAAGTAATAACGAGAACAGAGGACGAATTTATGTTTCCTTAATCCGCATAGTAACATAAAACTACTCGACCCAGTGTGTTGACCAATTAACCCTGGAGCCAACAAAAGCGAGGTGCAATCTTTGGAAGAAAGAAGCATCGCTACTGAATTCTTTTATTTCACCTGCTGAGAGCCTCCCTCCTCGATATAAATTACCATGGCCGATCTGGAAGTCTCTAAATAGACTTCGAACCCAGGTCGGTCGGAGCAAGAAAATACTCAGGTGGAAACTCACTGACAGCACTCATCTGGAGTGTTTGTGTGGTGCAACCCTAACGATGTCTTACCTTATATCGTATCCTGCGTACCCCTGCACGCGCCAAGACTTGCTGTATGCTTCCAAAAAATCAGTTAGTGTGGCTGGCTTCTGGGCAGCATTCATATAATTGTATCATGTCGATACGCTAAGAAGAAGAAGAACTCGACCCAGCAAACGATTTCACCTACGGATGGGCTCCGACTCTAGTAAAAAAAACCTCTAAAACTAACGATTGAAAAAAAAATAAACAGCAACGATTGTAATCTTAACTTCTTTTGAGTAGAATATGTTTCGTTTTCACGGACAGTTTCAAATTCTACCTCAAACAGAATGCTATTGGCGGTTTTTAAAGGAAATATGGTCCGAAAAGTAGAATTTGTGCGGTTTATAATATTAGCCCTGTTAAGAAACTGTCCCACCGTTGGGCACGGGCCTCTTCTCAAACTATGAGGATTTAGGCCATAGTCCCCCACGCTGGCCCAGTGCGGGTTTGCGAACTTCACACACTTTCGAGAAACTCTTAGGCATGCAGGTTTCCTCACGATATTTTCCTTCGCCGTTAAAGCAAGTGATAGTTAATTTTCAATACGCACATGCTTTCCAAAAGACCGAGGTGCGTGCCTGGGTTTGAATCCGAGACCTCTGTCTTTGGAGTCCAACGGTCAAACCACTAGGCTATCACTGCGCCACTGAGCGGTATAATCAATGGCAATAGGCTTTACATTAGGACTTAACGTTGTGGGTAAAATTTTAGAGTACTCAGTGTTCCTATACCATCCTCAATTGAGAAGTAGGTATAGGCTGAAGCCCGTTGTCACCACCGGCGGTACGTGTTTTTATGGAACATTGGTCAGCGATTGATCTATCACGCCTTATGGAAAGTGAAGATGAGCTCGATTATAATAATTTTTAACCATGAAATAAAACTATTTTTTTTAATTTTATCGCGGTTAGCCTTTTTAGCTCCCAACGTTTCGAGTACTTTATAATACCCAAAAAGTGAGAAATAAACCGCAATAAAATTAAAAAAACATATATCATGACATATTCGCGTAATACTAAGAACACTATTTAATTTTTAAGCTTCTATGTTTACCGTAATTTTTATTCTTTAAATATTTTGTACTATAACCAGTCATCCTATATTTATAACTTAAGTAAGTGCCCACATTAAATAATATTATCGGATATCTCACCCCTTACCGGAGCTACCCGTTTTGGGAGATAGGGGTGGGGAACGGAACGCAGGGGAGGGGATGCTGCAGTGCGCGTCAAGGTTGCGCAGAACGACCTTGACATTTCCCCCGAGGGGTCACCGGGAAATCCTTGGAGATAAACTGAGTTTCGCCGAAATAGTGGATTTATCTTCAAATTGCGCTTTATTAGGACTTAATGGCTGCCTCCGACAATGCAAGTGGCCGCATTCTGGGCCGCTTCTGTGTAAATATAAAATGTCTGCCGTAGAAACAATAAGAAGAAGATTAAACCAATGATAGGCTGATTGATAGAGCGCTGGTGGCGAGGATTAATATTTAAATGCTGAGTCGCAAATTTGGCTTATTCAAAATCTACGAGTACGTGTGAATGTCGCCAATTGTTCAAGGTAAAGATAACCTTATTGTTTATGAGAAGTTAAAAGAATTGCTAAGAAATGCGTTATGATCTACTCGAACGGTGACAGTGTCACGCCCTAACATGCACCAAAAATATTCTTTTTTTTTTTTTAAACGTAGCCCCACACTAGGATTTAATCCTGTATCGTGGGTGCGTTTACAAAAACATGAAAATTCACATACACAAATACCCAGACCGGAACAAATAATTGTGGATCACACAAAGATTTGTCCCGTGCGGGACTCGAACCCGCGACTATTAGACGCAGTGGGCAGAGCGGCTTAAGCTCTTAACCACTGCGCTAAATCGTCTAAATTCTGGGCGAAATATGGATACTGATTTGATTTATTTCTTTCTTTAACAATATATTTGCGTATGAACATAAACTTAAATTATATAAGTTAAATAGCTCAAAAACAAATGTAATTTAAGCTTAAGTGTGTACCCTACGTATAGTCTATTCCAATCAAACTTTAAAACTTTTTCACTCAACCTAAAAACGTCTGGGATCTGACGTGATGATATAGATAGGTAGATAAAAACTTCGATGTCTTGCTGTCAGCATTTTCATTTCGATGTTCTCGTTATAAATTACAAATGAATCATCCAAAAATGGTGTTGGTTCACAATATCTTAAATTTTGATTGGAATAGACTATATATATCTTTCGCCAAAAAATGGGTGTGACGCATATTTTTTATTTATTTATTATTTTAAGACCGCTAACATATTTGCTCATCTAATAATCATTATTAAACCTAAGTAAAACTAAACGTAACTGTTAAATACACTTGTTACAGATAGCAAGATATACTAATCATCATTATATTAATACGTGAAGCAAAAACTTTGCACCCCTTTTTACGAAAATTGCGCGGACGGAGGAGTATGAAATTTCCCACACTTATAGTTTATATAGAGAAAGAGTGCAGAATGCTAATATTTCTTTTAATTATGCGTAATAAATATATTAAATCAATAAAAAAAAACAACAGACACTACCACGTATTTGACACAATAACTTTAAAGTTACCGACATAGCTCGCAGACTCAGTAAGCTAAAGTGGCAATGGGCTGGTCACATCTGCAGAAGGACCGACGGCCGATGGAGCAAGCGTGTCCTAGAGTGGAGACCGCGACTTGGTAAGCGTAAGGTAGGACGGCCCCCAGCTAGATGGACCGACGACCTCAAAAAGGTCGCTGGGACAGACTGGATGCGGAAGGCGGAGGACCGTGTGCAATGGCGCGTGTTTGGAGAGGCCTATGTCCAGCAGTGGACTGCGATAGGCTGATTGATTGATATTGTTTGTCTTTAATATTATTTGTCTATAGTCTTACTGAATGTCAAACATAACCAGCAAACGATGAAAGAGTTTTATACAAAAAAACATCGTTTACAGAGAAGTTTTGTATCATTAATTAAATTATCGAAATATGTATGTCAAGTTCAATGAACAGCACTTTGTTTGTGGTTTTTTGTATTAATAAAATTTTAATCATTTTTTGTTTTTTTTTTTTATTTAAATTTCAGATAATTTGTTTGAAAAAAATAGGCAAATTAACAGTGTAGCCTTGGCGAACATGGCGGCAATATGTGATTATAAAAGTATAGTATTTGACAATAGAACCTTAATAATGTTCAAACTTATAATTTAAATTAATTATGGTCGAATTTCGACCAATGGGCGACCACTAGTATGTAAATAAAAGGTATGATCTTTTCGGAAATATTGTCGCCTTCATATTACAATCACATAGATTAAAATCACAATAAAACCTCTAAAATGGTGATGGTTTATTTACAAAGTTTCAAAGTTTGATTGCAAAGGACTATATATACATTTTGCCGAAAACACATATTTTTTAACCAAATTATCATCATTAAACAGAACTAACGCTAAACGTGACTGTTACATACCTGTTACAGATAGCAAGAAATACTAATATGTAAATAACAGGTACGGTGCCTACTGCATATTAATTCTAACAAAAAACACTTATATGCAAATAACAGGTATCATAGACCTCGGTGATAACTAGAGTCGAACGGCAGCCATTACATAACAAGTCAACTTGATCTTGGAAGGCTATAAACGTTATTGTAAACTGGTCTTTGTATTAGTCCATTTATACTGTGAGAAAGAAAATATTCCGATTGTTGAGAGAAATTGTCGCTAGTGTTTTCAAACCTTATGTAAGGTAGGGGTAAGGTAAATAACAGCGTAGTAAGAAAGCAAATAGGTATGAAAGAGAGTATCGGTGTAAAGATGAGAAAGGGTATGCTCCGTTGGTTCGGGCATATAGAAAGAATGTCCGAAGAAAGAATGACAAAACTGATATACAATGCGAAAGTGGAAGGATGTAGGTACCGGGGAAGACCTAGACTATCTTACCATGACCAAATAGACCGGGTCTTATCTGAAGGACAAGTCAGGAGTCTCCGTAACCGGCGAGCGTGTATGAGACGAACTATGAGAGTAGAGGCAGCCAGAGAGGTATGTAAGGAAAGAGCCTGTTGAAACTCTGTACTCTCTGCCTACCCCGTAAGGGATCTGGCGTGATGATATAGATAGATAGAAGTACGTAAGGTACTTACCTTTATGACAACTAATCTATATAATATCAGACTTTACTAGCCCACTGCTGGGCAAAGGCTCTCACAAATCAAGGTGACGGCGGACGATTTAGCGCAGTGATTAAGAGCTTAAGCCGCTCCACCCACAGTGTCTAATAGTCGCGTTATCGATTCCCGAACGGGACAAATCTATGTGTGATCCACAATTATTCGTTTCGGTATGGGTATTTGTGTATGTAAATTTTTATGTTTGTAAACGCACCCAAGACACAGGAATAAATCCTAGTGTGGGGCTACGTTTTTTTTACATAAAATAAGGTGAGAGAGATTAGGTCATACTCCACCACGCGGACCGGGGTTCGTAGTCGGCGGCGGCTACGATTAACGAATTCGCATGGGTAGATGCGTTCGCGAAGTGTCTTGTTGTCGCCTTTTTAATATAGGCGCGAATAGGTTTTTGTGTGATTGAGTAACGAACATCCAAACATCTTGATTGAGTAACGAACTGCATACTTTCACACTTATAATAATAGTAGAATGACCTGTGTATATATGGTTATTTTATACCGTCTGTTAGAAAAATAAACGTGATATATACTAACAAATATTTTTATTAAAATAATCATAATCAACTTAGTCACAAAGACACAGAATCCCAGGATATTTCGTAAGTAATTATGCACATTTGTCCGGTTTTTGTAGCAGAACAATTATTAAGTAATCATTATTAATACGTGAAGCAAAAACTTTGTACCCCTTTTTATGAAAATTGCGACGGAAGAGTATGAAATTTCCCACACTTATAGTTTATATCGAGAAGGAGTGAAGAATGCTAATTATTTTTTTAAATTATGCCTAAAAAATACATTAAATCAATAAAAAATACATGACACATACTACCATGTATTTGACACAATACACTTCAAATTGAGAATAGATTAATATTGTTTGTTTATAATATTATTTGTCTAGTCTTACTGAATGTCAAACATAACCAGCAAACGATGAAAGAGTTTTTACAAAAAGCATTGGTTACAGAAAAGTTTTGTATCATTAATTAAATTATCGAAATATGTATGTCAAGTTCAATGGACAGCATTTTCTTTTTGGTTTATAATTTCAATAAAAATAAAATGAAAAAGGTATTTTTTATTTTAATCTTATTTGTTTTTTTTTCTAATTATATTTCATATATTTTGTTTGAAAAAAATAGACAAATTAATAGTGTAGCCTTGGCGAAATCTGTGTATATAAAGGTATAGTCTTTAATAATGTTCAAACTTATAATTTAAATTAATTATGGTCGAATTTCGACCGATGGGCGACCACTAGTAATTTTAAATAGCCTTTCAGTTATATCGCGTTCATCACATTTCAAAATGGAGGACTAAGGCTAAGTCCACATAAAGGGGCGCACGGTACCTTTTTGGTGTGTGAATGACCTATGCTGTTGGCCGCGGGGCCTTTACAGCTTCACCGAATAAGACGGTACCGCGCGGACGACTCAGCGGGCAACACAAGAATTCAAACATAACATTATATTTAATGGTTACAACAGTCAAACATATAATATTAGCCCTGTTAAGAAACTGTCCCACCGCTGGGCACGAGCCTCCTCTCGACTTGAAGAGAATTTATGCCATAGTCCATCACGCTGGTCCAGTGCGGGTTGGCGAACTTTACACACCTTCGAGAAACTCTTAGGCATGCAGGTTTCCCTTCACCGTTAAAGAAAGTGATAGTTAATTTTTAAAACGCACATGCTTTCGAAAAGACACTGGTGCGTGCCTGGGTTCGAACCCGAGACCTCTGACTTTGCAGTCCAACGGTCTAACCACGAGGTGCTTTTTAAGTCAAACATAACATCTTTATATTATTTTTCTATACAATTTTATTAATATTTAAATTTTATATACAAATGTAATGATTTTTTAACGTACCTACAATTATTTCTGTGTCGTGGATGCGTTTACATACATAAAATTGACGTACACAGACACCTAGGCCGAAAAAATATTTGTGGGTCACACAAAGATTTTTCCCGTGCGGGTATCGAACCCGCGACAACTACATCCAGTGTGCCGAGCGGCTTAAGCTCTTAACCACGACAACAAGCTCTCGTCTGTGATTCTTGTAGTATTTTTTAAAATTTGATTGTATGCCTAGTAATATGGTGAATACTGTACGGACCTGTTATTGGTGTACAAATCGGAATGTGTTTATATCTATGTTACAAGTTATTAATATTCAATGTATTATTATAATGATGCCACTCGAGTAGGATTTTGTGACTCGAGTCACTCGGGTTACTCTATTACATCAATCGAGTTATACTCGAGTTTTTGAGCAACTCGACTGAATGTTATCACTCGAGTTGAGTTTAGATTACTGTACTTAAAGCATTTTTAAATAGGTACCTTTATTAAACAAATAATATGAACAAACAATTATAGCACAACCACTTCACAAATCGAACTAAGTTCATGTTTGTTTTCTTTTCAATATGTAAGTTAAACGTGTTTATAACCTGGTGACATATACTATAGTGAACTAGTAAAGTGACATCTAGCTAGCGCTCACCGAGTCTACTTGGTGCACCACTCGGTAACTCGAGTGCAAGCAGACTCGAGTAAATGTATAATTACTCAAATACCGAGTTAGACTAAACCATGGCTGGTGCCGCATCCCTATATTATTATAAACACTGTTGGTGTCTCAATAAATTGAATTAAACACTAAATCGTCTAAGAAACTCCAAGGAATTTATTAACTCTTGGAGCGATAGTAACAGAAAGAGAGTACTAAGGCACAGCAAATGCCAACTAAGGCAACTTATTGAATTACATATAAGATGAACCCATGCAGAGACATAGTATGCAGGGGCTGTGGCCCGGAAACTGAAATAATTAAGCATATCCTCTGCAGATATAACGCATTAGCGGCACGGCGATTAAGTCTACTAGGTGGTGGCCTATCCATTACTATCTACAGGAATTTCAATTCTTCCTTCCTAGCGGAATACACAACCTGATACATGGATTATTTGGAACACCAGGTACGGTAGACCACTCAGGCACAGGGCAGCACAAAAGATCCCATAGGGTCGAAGTGCGTTTGAGACAACTCAGCCGCAAATGCCAGAAAAAGATATGATGTGTAAAACGCTTCTATCGCGCGTCTTGCCGCGTCTTACTGCGCCGTTATATAGACTTAGCCTTAATATCTCGATAGCAATTTGCACATTTCGTATACATTTCACTACTCTCCACGAAATGAAAGTAGTTATGTCAAGTTTTGATAACTTACACAACCCTGGCTAATGTTCATATTGCTTAAAGTCCACTTAAAAAGCTGTAAGTTACAAGTTAGTTTCTGTTTTAATAGACTTGCAATTTTAACATATCTGTAGATTTCATAAATTTTTGGCATCATGACATCTACATTCACCTAGCGAGGGTAGCAAAAGCGTACACTTACAAACAATCGTAAATGTTAGGTCCCAATATAAAAGGGGATCAGGCTGACCATTATACCAAACTGCGGACCTACTTGGAATCTCCGAACTTATCTGGGGTAATGCAATCATCCGTCCCGGGCGACGACCTAGCATTTAATCCTACGATCCCAACAGTTTCATTTCATTAAAACAAGATTTGGTTCAGTTCACACAGTCAGTTGGTCTGCCCTTTATGCCCCACCACCTGTACAATGCAAGAGCTGAGTGCGGCCATAGACGGCACGATCGAACTAGCCACACAGTTAGCGGGACAAATATGAACCATCGAGACAAAAAGTCAGGAGTTCACACATGGCCATGGCAAGCCTTCCTATCAGCCGACATCAACGCCCGGGGCATATTTTTACCGATCCTCCTGATGCCCTTACCTCCCTCCTTCCGGATACAGATACCGCATGCAGGATCAGACACAGATTTCGTAGGGGAGATCGTGTGACACACCTAGTATTAGCTACTACTAGCTATTGGGGACCATAGCGACAGTCCAAGCTGAAGCCGTTCCTCCGAGAGGCGCCCTTAAGCTAGTTAACCCCTTGCCCTTCCGGTCAACAGCGTAGGTCATTCACATACAACAACATAGTTATTTAAACACTTTATAAGGAATCTCGTTAATTACAGCGTATCCCAAATTCAAACAAGTCAATATAAGTTCCGTGGTTCGTGCATTGTGTTCGTGCGATGAGTAACACGCTAATACACAGTCAAACGAGTGTGATGACCTTATAACTCGCTAGCTTCCTATTGTGGCAATGACTACATATGCGGGTTGTAAACTGGCAGATTAACAAACAAACACAAGTTTATAAAATAAAAAAGTAAACGGGAAGGCCAGTCGAATATCTAAGTCAAAAGACAAAAGAGGTCTGTAAGGAAAGATTCTTTTAGAACTCAGTTACTCCGCAAGTGACCCAGCACTATCCGCTGAGTTTCTCGCCGATTCTTTTTAATGGAAGTCGCAATCCGGTAGTAGATGTAAAAAATGTAACAATACTGACGTTTGTGAGTGCTTTTTTGTCGGTTTATAATAGAAATAAAATAATTTTAACGTCGATTTTGATAATTGTGGTTTAGAACTGCATGATAAATTTTATAACACAAAGGAATACCGACGAGCCTGCCTAACATAGTCGTATATGCCATATATAAACATTGGCATAATATATGACTTTGATCTACAACATGGACCGTACCTGGTGATGGTCGCAGGTAAAAGCTGGATGCGTGATAGATAATGACAGTACAAAACCAGTCATCGTGGCGAACATTCGGGGGGCCTATGCTGGATGCGTGATGGATGATGACAGCGCAAAACCAGTCGTCGTGGCGAACATTCGGGGGGCTTATGCTGGATGCGTGATGGATGATGACAGCAGAAAACCAGTCGTCGTGGCGAACATTCGGGAGGCTTATGCTGGATGCGTGATGGATGATGACAGCGCAAAACCAGTCGTCGTGGCGAACATTCGGGGGGCTTATGCTGGATGCGTGATGGATGATGACAGCAGAAAACCAGTCGTCGTGGCGAACATTCGGGAGGCTTATGCTGGATGCGTGATGGATGATGACAGCGCAAAACCAGTCGTCGTGGCGAACATTCGGGGGGCTTATGCTGGATGCGTGATGGATGATGACAGCAGAAAACCAGTCGTCGTGGCGAACATTCGGGAGGCTTATGCTGGATGCGTGATGGATGATGACAGCGCAAAACCAGTCGTCGTGGCGAACATTCGGGGGGCTTATGCTGGATGCGTGATGGATGATGACAGCAGAAAACCAGTCGTCGTGGCGAACATTCGGGGGGCTTATGCTGGATGCGTGATGGATGATGACAGCAGAAAACCAGTCGTCGTGGCGAACATTCGGGGGGCTTATGCTGGATGCGTGATGGATGATGACAGCAGAAAACCAGTCGTCGTGGCGAACATTCGGGGGGCCTATGCTGGATGCGTGATGGATGATGACAGCGCAAAACCAGTCGTCGTGGCGAACATTCGGGGGGCTTATGCTGGATGCGTGATGGATGATGACAGCAGAAAACCAGTCGTCGTGGCGAACATTCGGGGGGCTTATGCTGGATGCGTGATGGATGATGACAGCAGAAAACCAGTCGTCGTGGCGAACATTCGGGAGGCTTCAAATCAAATCAAATCAAATCATTTATTTGCGAATATGGGTGTTACAGATGTTACAAATTGGTGTTGTGACGCCATAATCTGCTGTTAGGCATGCAAATACATAGAATTTTTCATCATATATTTTAGTATCATAATTACATTGAACCATCATTATAAACATATCGATTAAAATTAATTACTGGTCATGATATAATTTTTTTATGTCAATTTGTGAAAAGAAATTTATGAATGTCATTAAGTTTGTCATTATTACATTATCCTTCATAAGTTATGAATTGTCCTCTAAATTATCTGATAAATATTCGGCGACACTATAGTAAGCCTTGTCTAATAATAAACATTTTAATTTAGTTTTAAATAGCTCATAACTTGTGACTTGCAATACACTAGTAGGTAGATGGTTATACATTCGCGGTCCCATACAAAATATACTCTTATCAAACATGGCGGTTTTGTGTGGGGGACAATTAATTTTAAATTTGTGGCGTATACTTTTATAACTGACGTACATATTAAAATTTCTCTTTATAAAACAAATCGCTTCATATATGTAGATACATGGCACTGTTAATATTTTAAGACTTATAAAGAAAAATTTACAACTATCCGTTTGATGCAGTTTGCAGATAGCACGTACACATTTTTTCTGCGATTTAAACACTCGTTCCTTGTCTGTCGAGTTACCCCAAAACATTATACCATATCTCAATATGGATCCCACATTACCATGATATGCTGTCAGTACTACTGATTGGTTTACTATTTTAGCGAGCATATAGAGAGCATAGGATTGCTGGTTTAATTTTATGCATAGACTTTCTACATGTGATTTCCAGTTAAGGCTGTTATCTATATTTAATCCTAAGAACTTCGTAATATTTACTTCTTGGATCATGGTCCCGTCGTAAGTAATGCTAATATTGTCCAGTTGCGATTGTCTGTTTTTAAATGTCATTATGTTTGTTTTATCTAGATTAATTTTTAAGTTTATTGTTGTCAACCATTGTATAACATTATATATGCTTTTGGTTATTTCAAACTCAAAAGAATTTTTTTCTTTACCGGTGAATATAATAGTGCTGTCGTCTGCAAATAAAATTGTGGGATGCTTTGTTACCTTAGGAAGATCATTTATGTAAATATTGAACAATAATGGACCTAGTACACTTCCTTGTGGAACACCAACTTTGACTTCCTTGTGAGTAGACACATAATGTATTTCTTGTTGTAATTTAGGGCATACTCTAGTAATTTGTGTGCATTGTTTCCTGTCAGATAGATAAGATTTCATGAACTTTAAAGAATTTCCCCTTATTCCGCATGCATGTAGTTTTTTTAGTAATGTGTCATGATTTACGCAGTCAAATGCCTTGGTAAGGTCCATATACAGTGCACACACGGGATTTTTATGGTCAACATTTTCCATGACTAATTTTAAAAAATTATAAATAGCCATATTAATAGATTTATTTTTCCTAAATCCCAATTGTTCTTTAGCAAATATATTGTTACATTCAAAGAAAGAGTAAATCCTATCATGTACTGACTTTTCAATAACTTTTGACAAGTTAGATATTAAAGCAATTGGCCGATAACAAGTAATGGAATGTTTATCAACTTTCTTAAATAGTGGTTTTATCAATGTCATTTTCAGCTTTTCAGGAAATTTACCATGTGTTATGCAAAGGTTAATGACATGACTTAAAATAGGGGATATATTTAATGAGACTTGTTTTATTATGACTGTGGATATTTCATCGTGCCCAGTACTATTTGTGTTTTTTAGATTTGATATAATCCTATGTATCTCGTCAGAAGTGGTTGGTCTCATAAAAATTGAATTAGGGATACTGTTAGTAAACGTGTCAATATTATTGGGTCCGGGATATTGTTTTTGAATGAAAAAGTCATTGAATGAATTTGCTATAGTTAATGGGTCATCAGTGATTGTTCCGTCAGATAATTTAATGTCATGAATTTCGTCTTTAGGAAAATTACATTTTGCACTATTAATTATTTTCCACGTAGCTTTACACTTATTTTTTGCTCTTGTGATGTAGTTATTATTATGGCTTTTTTGGGTAAGTTTTATTATACGATTTAGCCTATACGAGAGTGTTCTAAACGCATTTTCATTCTGTATGGTAGGTTTTTTACGAAGCTGCCACAGCAGCTGCCGCTTTCGTTTGCAGCACTTTCTAATACCTTGCGTTACCCAAGTTAGTCGTTTTCTTACAGTTATTTTTTTGTAAATTACTGGGAAGCATAGGTAATAGAATAGTGTAATTGTATCATAGAAAATATTAAATGATTCATTAGGGTCAGAAATATCAAGGGCGTCTTGAAATGTCAATGAGTTTATGCAGTTCTTGAACTTTATGACATTATCCTGACATAAATCACGTTTCTTAATATACCAATGTTTCAATTTACTGCTTTTTTTCACCGGACAGTTCAGCAATTGAGCGGAATGATCAGAAAGTGCAAATTCAATTATTTGACCTGTACAGCCTCCGAAGTTGTACATAAAATTATCGATACATGTGCCGCTTATTAAGCGTGTAGGTTCGTTAAATTCCAATTTAAGGTTGTGAGATGATAACATCTGCAAGAAATCTTTAGAGATGTTTGTTTTAATTATTGTATTTATATTAAAATCACCGCATACTATAAGTTTATATTTACTATGAGAGAATTGATCAAGTAGAGCATTAAATTTTTCAAAAAACCTGTTAGTATCATTTTGGTTTACTTTGGGTGGTCTGTATATGCAGATAATTATTATTTTGTGGTCAAGCAGTTCTATTCCTGCAGTTTCAATCACGCCTTCGATGCAGAAGGTGTTTAATCTTTCAATTGCCCTGAATTTATGTGAGCTTCGAATAAGAATACATGCGCCACCACGTCGTGTTTTACGATAATAACAAGATTATAATAATTTTCTTCTTATTCTCTAATTGTAGATTTGCTGTTTTCTCAATAGTATTCGTCATCTTGGCTTGTTGCAAAGTTTCCAAGGTAGGCCTTTTTATTGGTTCCTCTTTTAGAGATTTATCATTATTGATATCAATGGAGTGGGGTACTGTAATTACGTCGCGGTGTATATGATCTATACTGTCTTGCTGTAGTTCTTCTCTGCTTACATTGCTAAGTACAGTGTCATTAATGTTTTCTATCACTATATCGTCTTTTACGGTATCAGGTGATTGAGTCAGTGGAAGTATTTTGTCGAATCTATAGTCATCATGAACACTATGCCTTTTCGATTTGCGTGATGACTTTTGATTTTGTGTGTGTGCTATTTTTGATTGCGGTTTTTCAGTATATTCGATTTTTTTATATAACTTTATAATTTCATTGCACCTTTGTAGCTCACCTTTTAGTGTACCAATTTCTTGGAGCATGTTATCTATTTCGGTATTTGCCGATAGCAAGTTAGCCTTTAACTTATTTACTTCTTCACGTAGCTCTTCACAACATGGACTCGGTTCATTAAACGATGTATTGGGCAGACTTAGCATAGTTGAGTCGAATATAGATGTCTGTGAAAGATCCTGTGTAGAAATTGACTGACACTTTTTGCGAATTGTTATATTATCTTGATCCATATTCATTTTACAAATTTTATATTCTTCAAAAAGATCAATCTCGGGTTTGAACTGCCGAACTTATCGTGCAGCCGCCGTAGCTGGAGTCGTAAACAACCACGCCACGGTGAAGTTAGTTAAAGATTACAAATTGGGCTCTAGTTAATGCACGTATTGTTTGTGTAATATATATATAATTCTTAACTTTAACACTAGATGTCACCCTACATTAGTTATTATTTTATTGTTACTAGCAACATTATCCTACTTGTTATGTTTTAGCTGCTATCATCAACTAGATGTCGCTGATTATATGAAGGTGTATGGTTTGAACTTTAAAGAAAAAAAACGGTTCTAGTCTTTGAGTTTTTGCAGTTTTTATCATACTGCATATTAATTGCTCACAAAAAGTCACAGTTTAATTGTTTGTGCACTGTTATTGTATATTTGATTAATTATATTTCAATTTTAAAGTGGTTTAGAGTTAGTTAGTCACAGGTTTTAGAACTTCATGTTCAAGTTGAGTGAATTGCACTATTCATTGGAATACGCGTTGGATAACATTATCACTGTTCACTGATGGTATTTACTTCACTTTCGGCGTAAAATATTTAGATAAAGACATAAACATCTATTTTTAAGACAAATTAATACACAGAGCCGTTTGTTGACGTTTCAGAGGCGCCCTCTCAATTTTATGCTGGATGCGTGATGGATGATGACAGCAGAAAACCAGTCGTCGTGGCGAACATTCGGGAGGCTTATGCTGGATGCGTGATGGATGATGACAGCGCAAAACCAGTCGTCGTGGCGAACATTCGGGAGGCTTATGCTGGATGCGTGATGGATGATGACAGCAGAAAACCAGTCGTCGTGGCGAACATTCGGGAGGCTTATGCTGGATGCGTGATGGATGATGACAGCAGAAAACCAGTCGTCGTGGCGAACATTCGGGAGGCTTATGCTGGATGCGTGATGGATGATGACAGCAGAAAACCAGTCGTCGTGGCGAACATTCGGGAGGCTTATGCTGGATGCGTGATGGATGATGACAGCAGAAAACCAGTCGTCGTGGCGAACATTCGGGAGGCTTATGCTGGATGCGTGATAGATAATGACAGTACAAAACCAGTCATCGTGGCGAACATTCGGGGGGCCTATGCTGGATGCGTGATGGATGATGACAGCGCAAAACCAGTCGTCGTGGCGAACATTCGGGGGGCTTATGCTGGATGCGTGATGGATGATGACAGCAGAAAACCAGTCGTCGTGGCGAACATTCGGGAGGCTTATGCTGGATGCGTGATGGATGATGACAGCAGAAAACCAGTCGTCGTGGCGAACATTCGGGGGGCTTATGCTGGATGCGTGATGGATGATGACAGCAGAAAACCAGTCGTCGTGGCGAACATTCGGGAGGCTTATGCTGGATGCGTGATGGATGATGACAGCAGAAAACCAGTCGTCGTGGCGAACATTCGGGAGGCTTATGCTGGATGCGTGATAGATAATGACAGTACAAAACCAGTCATCGTGGCGAACATTCGGGGGGCCTATGCTGGATGCGTGATGGATGATGACAGCGCAAAACCAGTCGTCGTGGCGAACATTCGGGGGGCTTATGCTGGATGCGTGATGGATGATGACAGCAGAAAACCAGTCGTCGTGGCGAACATTCGGGGGGCTTATGCTGGATGCGTGATGGATGATGACAGCAGAAAACCAGTCGTCGTGGCGAACATTCGGGAGGCTTATGCTGGATGCGTGATGGATGATGACAGCGCAAAACCAGTCGTCGTGGCGAACATTCGGGGGGCTTATGCTGGATGCGTGATGGATGATGACAGCAGAAAACCAGTCGTCGTGGCGAACATTCGGGGGGCTTATGCTGGATGCGTGATGGATGATGACAGCAGAAAACCAGTCGTCGTGGCGAACATTCGGGAGGCTTATGCTGGATGCGTGATGGATGATGACAGCAGAAAACCAGTCGTCGTGGCGAACATTCGGGAGGCTTATGCTGGATGCGTGATGGATGATGACAGCGCAAAACCAGTCGTCGTGGCGAACATTCGGGAGGCTTATGCTGGATGCGTGATGGATGATGACAGCAGAAAACCAGTCGTCGTGGCGAACATTCGGGAGGCTTATGCTGGATGCGTGATGGATGATGACAGCAGAAAACCAGTCGTCGTGGCGAACATTCGGGAGGCTTATGCTGGATGCGTGATGGATGATGACAGCAGAAAACCAGTCGTCGTGGCGAACATTCGGGAGGCTTATGCTGGATGCGTGATGGATGATGACAGCGCAAAACCAGTCGTCGTGGCGAACATTCGGGGGGCTTATGCTGGATGCGTGATGGATGATGACAGCAGAAAACCAGTCGTCGTGGCGAACATTCGGGGGGCTTATGCTGGATGCGTGATGGATGATGACAGCAGAAAACCAGTCGTCGTGGCGAACATTCGGGAGGCTTATGCTGGATGCGTGATGGATGATGACAGCAGAAAACCAGTCGTCGTGGCGAACATTCGGGAGGCTTATGCTGGATGCGTGATGGATGATGACAGCGCAAAACCAGTCGTCGTGGCGAACATTCGGGGGGCTTATGCTGGATGCGTGATGGATGATGACAGCGCAAAACCAGTCGTCGTGGCGAACATTCGGGAGGCTTATGCTGGATGCGTGATGGATGATGACAGCAGAAAACCAGTCGTCGTGGCGAACATTCGGGAGGCTTATGCTGGATGCGTGATGGATGATGACAGCAGAAAACCAGTCGTCGTGGCGAACATTCGGGAGGCTTATGCTGGATGCGTGATGGATGATGACAGCAGAAAACCAGTCGTCGTGGCGAACATTCGGGAGGCTTATGCTGGATGCGTGATGGATGATGACAGCAGAAAACCAGTCGTCGTGGCGAACATTCGGGAGGCTTATGCTGGATGCGTGATGGATGATGACAGCAGAAAACCAGTCGTCGTGGCGAACATTCGGGAGGCTTATGCTGGATGCGTGATGGATGATGACAGCGCAAAACCAGTCGTCGTGGCGAACATTCGGGAGGCTTATGCTGGATGCGTGATGGATGATGACAGCAGAAAACCAGTCGTCGTGGCGAACATTCGGGAGGCTTATGCTGGATGCGTGATGGATGATGACAGCGCAAAACCAGTCGTCGTGGCGAACATTCGGGAGGCTTATGCTGGATGCGTGATGGATGATGACAGCAGAAAACCAGTCGTCGTGGCGAACATTCGGGAGGCTTATGCTGGATGCGTGATGGATGATGACAGCGCAAAACCAGTCGTCGTGGCGAACATTCGGGAGGCTTATGCTGGATGCGTGATGGATGATGACAGCAGAAAACCAGTTGTCGTAGCGAACATTCGGGAGGCTTATGCTGGATGCGTGATGGATGATGACAGCGCAAAACCAGTCGTCGTGGCGAACATTCGGGAGGCTTATGCTGGATGCGTGATGGATGATGACAGCAGAAAACCAGTTGTCGTAGCGAACATTCGGGAGGCTTATGCTGGATGCGTGATGGATGATGACAGCAGAAAACCAGTTGTCGTAGCGAACATTCGGGAGGCCTATGTCCTCCAGTGTACATCTATCGGCTGAAGAAGGAAGCAAGGAATATAGGAATTTGTTCGACGGACCTGTGGATAGATATATTCAACATAGTTTCTTTTTCTGCTGAGGTGAAAATAAAATCTATTAGCTTAAACATCACGCTAAAATACTCCCATCACGCTAAAAAACGCAGGTATTTGAGTCTATAGGGCGAGCGAAGACACAAGGAGGGCCCAAAACACAATCTAAATCTGTGTTCCAAAAAAAATCTGTGCCATACTTGTACTAAAAGTATCACAAAACTCAAATCAATCATGTTGCATCCTTGTCACATTTCAAATAATAAAAAGGATAGCATTTATTTTTAAGTATCATTATTTTAGACTTTATACTCAATTTATTTAGTTTTAATATCAAACTACTCGCAACTATATTTCAACGGTGTTAGACGTAATGACCCTTATTTTTTCCGCAACACAGTGTCCTCAAAAACTCCGGCATGAAAAATCGAATTAAATCAGAAGAAATGTTATTTAGCTCGAAAACCGAAGATGAACACCGATGATGAAGAATATAGAATGATATAGAGTGACAAACCTCATCATCATCATCAGTCCGTGTCAGTCCACTGCTGGACGTAGGCCTCTCCCATGGCACGCCACTGAGCTCGATCTTCAGCTCTCCTTCTCCGATCCCGGCCCGCTGCCTTACGAATATATAGACACAGACACACCTCATACATAGCTAAATGAGTTATAAAGCAAACTTAACAACTTATACATACAATAAATTACGGCGTCGATTACGAAAACTACACGTGTTACGTTTATTGGTACATAATTAAGACGTTTCACCTATTTATGAAGCATAATTACCTATTTGAAAGCCTTGATGGATGAACTCGGGTCTCGTAATCTTCGAGTCGCGAGTAAAGGAGTATGAATCCGAAGTCGGTTTTCCGAAATCTACGCTTTTACTTGCTAACAAATGACGAATAAAATCTATCTATCTATCTATAACCTCACGCCAGATCCCTTGCGGGGTAGGCAGAAAGTACAGAGTTCCAACAGGTTCTTTCCTTACATACCTCTCTGGCTTCCTCGACTCTCATAGTTCGTCTCATACACGCTCGCCTGTTACGGAGACTCTTGACTTTTCCATCAGATACGACTCGGTTTATTTGGTCGTGGTAAGATAGTCTAGGTCTTCCCCGGTACCTGCATCCTTCCACTTTCACATTGTATATCTGTTTTGTCATTTTTTCCTCTGGCATTCTTTCTATATGCCTGAACCAACGGAGCATGCCCTTTCTCGGACGACGAATAAAATCATAACACACAATCCGCATCTTTCTTAAATCCTAGAAACGTGGTCAACACACCGGACCTTATAATTTCAAGGTGAACTATGATTACAACATTCAATCGGAATTTTTATGTAGAGCCTCTCAGTAAGTGGATCTTAAAATGAATAGGAAGATCATGTCATACCATCATGTCGCTCTTACTCCGGTGAAAGTTGGAAGATTATACACAGGACAAACAACTCAACCACATATTGGAAGACGTAAAGATCGCGTTCGCACCAAATCGGTCGCCATAGCGATCTTTGGAGGAGGCTTATGTTCTGCAGGATAAATTTTGGTTGATGATTGATTTGATTGAATCTTTGTGTGTCGATATTCTATATTTGTTAACAAACCAGTACATGGAAGTCTTAATGTGGTAGTCTTTAAGCCACGTTGAAAGCCTTATAGACGTGATAAGGAGAGTTTTGGCGGGAAGCCGAAGAGTGATATTGTCAATTTGTTTTAATTTCCAAAACTTGTGTTATTTCGACTAATAATGTGTAATTTTGGTGGAATATTAACCATTACGTGTTCTTATATGTGCATGAGTAAAGGTAATTGTAACAAAGTGATAAAACGTGCCTTTTCGACTTTCTTCAAAACGGCCGTTGCAATTGGTATGTAAAGTATCCACCGCTTTACTATCCAGGGTGGGGTACTTCATTAATTTCATTATCATCGTTGTCATCAAATTCATCGGCGAGTCGAATTAATTTAAACAAACACAATTATATATCTCACTGGACACTGGCAAAATACACTTGTAATTAGTGTGAAGCCATAACTTGGAGAAGAAGAAGAAGAAGACGTGATAAGTTCCAACAGCAGCTGGCCTGCCTCCACCAAGCCGCAGTAGGTGTGGAGTCACCTCGATTAGTGATAGAAGGCATTTGCCCAGCGGTGGGATATTATAGGCTGATCATTATACTTGAATAGTGTAGGCCAACGTTTTATACACAAATAATTGTTTGCCATCCAATATTACCTCCGATTATAGTTAAATGCGGAGTGTGTGGCACATAACGAAACGGCTCGAGGCCGCCCCCTTCACTCGCACTTTGCGATCCCTCTCGTTCCACCGCCGGTTGTTATACATACACTTGATATTTTTTACCACTTTTGAAACTAATAATAACGACATTGTTATGTCCAAGGACCAGTGTAGTCATTAAGTTAATTGTGAGAGGATTTAGGCGAGAAATTGCTGTTTATTTATTTCGTTTGGTAATGGAACTTGTATTTTTTTTTCTTTCAACTTCTATACATTTGTATCAGATTTCAACAATGAAAAATTTTAGTAATATCAAATGATGAAACTTGCTGTGTTGTTTTGAATATTAATGTGCAATTATTACAGAACAAATGAAAACTAAACTTTAGTGGAATGAGCCCGCGCTTGCGCATGTGTTATTTTTGCAATTTATTTTATTTTATCGTTAAATAATATAATTTCTTCTATAAAACTGAGAGGGTTTAGGCCATCGTCTACCACGCTAGCTCAGTGCGGGTTGGCGAACTCACACCTTCGAGAAACTCTTAGGCATGCAGGTTTCCTCACGATGTTTTCCTTCACCGTTAAAGCAAGTGATAGTTAATCAGAGGTGCGTGCCTGGGTTCGTACACGAAACCTCTTACTTTGCAGTCCAACGGTCTAACCACTAGGCTATCACTGCACTACACACACCGTCACGCCTATATTCCCCAAGCGGGGGTGGCCGAGGTGTACTGAGTACACCCACTTTTCGCCGACGATGTTAGGTCCCATGTAATAGGGGGCGCCAACCCTTGTGACATATACCGGGCACAACTCCGGACTCATACTGGGAAGTTTATATTAGAAAAACTTTATTTGCCCGACCTAGGATTTGAACCCAGGACCTCGTGATCACCAAGCAATGCGCTTTGCCATAAGACTAACAAGGCAGTCACTGCACTAAGTTAATTATTTCTCTTCTTTCATCAAAATTCGTTCAGTAGTTTTTTCGTGAATTGATTCATACTTCCATCCTGACAAACCTTCGCGTTTATAGCATTTAATATGAGTAGTATGACATGAATATTACAGGCTCAGGATCGATTTGTACGTAAACGCAATAGGGGAGGCCTTTGCCCATCGGTGGGATACAGAATAGGCTAATAAACGGACGATTTAGCGCAGTGGTTAAGAGCTTAAGCTGTTCGCCCACTATGTCTTATAGTCGCGGGTTCGATTCCCGCACGGGACAAATCTTTGTGTGATCCACAATTATTTGTTTCGGTCTGGGTATTTGTGTATGTAAATTTTCATGTTTGTAAACGCACCCACGACACAGGAATTAATGGGACCTAACATCGTCGGCGAAACGTGGGTGTAGTCTGTACACCTCTGCCACCCCCGCTTGAGGAATATAAGCGTGACGGTGTACTTTATAGATTTCATTATCATCATGTTCATCAGGAAGCTAAATTAATGTATCTAGTTAACAACTGGATTTATTAATATTTATTATGCAACTCGACACTGGCAAAAATGGCTCAATTTTGTAGCTGGTTTCCGTAAGCCGAAAATAAGAAGAACAATCAACTGTAGAAATATCTACATCTTAAGAAGCATTAATCTTTACATTGACCTCAATTATTTGGACTGCGAGAGTGGAAGAGGTGGTAGAAGAGATTTCTATGTGCACCTGTTTGGACTCTGTGCCTCGCGGAGGAGATTCTGCCTTCTCCGTAAGGCATCAGACGAGATAATAAAGTATTTCACTAGAGGTCGAAGGCACGAGGTTATCATCTTTGGATTATAACTCGCATAGAAGTTCCTGCCTTTTTAAGTAGCATCAGCACCGACCCTTGCGATGCCCTTACATCCCTTCTTTCGGATAAAAATACCGCACACAGGATCAGACACCGGCCTCGCCGGCGTGGTCGAAGAATCCCTTGCCCGCCGGCCGGTGCTGAGCATCACAGCGAGACACCTAGTATACGCCCTCCCCCATAGCGATTGCCCAAGCCGAGGCTGTTCCTCCTTGAGGCGCCCTTGAGCTAGTTGCCCCCTTGCCCTTCTGGCTCGAGCGTAGTGGTTGCACGCTCGCCCTCTTGTCCGGTGAAGCTGTAAAGGCCCCGCGGCCAACAGCGTAGATCATTCACACACACACACACACACACACACACACACACACACACACACACACACACACACACACACACACACACACAAAGATGATATATTTAAAACGTCGAATGCATTAGAACAACCATCTTCGATTGACCAATTCACATCTTCTTGTTCCGAATCTCTTAAAAGTAAAACCTCCTAACAAATGTATAACTATCTCGTAGTTACCTAATTAATCAACTAGCGTGGGAAAATCAGAAGATCCACCGGTAGCCATTCTTTTTTCATTCTAGCCGGCAGAAACGTATGGAAGCCGATATTTTTTGCTACCCACACGTGTTGAGATTCTATTTCTATCAACTAGAGAAGAAATTCCTACGAACGGTGTTATAATGAAATAATTTACGAAATACTTGCGTAAAGTCTCATTGAGAATTATCGTTTCATTTGGAGACAAGATGGTCATTCATCAGATCATTTAATAAAATGACAATTCTTTTTTGACACAGGCAATTGACTGACAAAAGCTACGAAATTCAGACATTATTTTCAACTTAGAGTTGCAAAATATCAGATATATCAAGCTTTAAATTAATTAGTGTCTCCAAAAAACTGTCATTCATGAAATCGTGGCATTTTCATATTCATGCATCTCCGTACTTTGGACGGCACGTTAAGCCGTTGGTCCCGGTTAGCACTTAATGTGGTAGTCGTTAAGGAAAGTTGAAAGCCTTATAGGCGGCTGTTAAGTTCCAACAGCAGATGGCCACAAACCTGCCTCCGCTGCCCTCACTTGGTTCGCGTGGTGGAATATGACTTATTCTGCCTCACTTCGATTTGTGTGAGTTGGCCTATGCCCATGGCAAGTATAGACTCATTAATTACTATTTATCTATATCGTCACGCTAGATCCCTTGCGGGGTAGGCAGCGAGCACAGAATTCCAACAGGTTCTTTCCTTATATATCTCTTTGGCGTCCTCCACGCTCATAGTTCGTCTCATACAAGCTCGCTGGTTACGGAGACTCTTGACTTGTCCTTCAGATAAGACTCGGTCTGTTTGGTCATAGTAAGATAGTCTAGGTCTTCCCCGGTACCTACATCCTTCCACTTCCATTATTATATTTATGAAAATAAAAATCTTTTATAAAAAAAAGGTAAACCGACTTCAAAAAGCAAAAAAATAAATATTTGAAGTCGGTGCCAAGTAACCGACTGCACCGACACACATTAGTATAATATTATGTGCTGGTTGCACATAATATTATACTAATTAAATTATAACATATATTTTCATAAATATTACAATTTTAAGTGACCAGTGAATTATTCTATAGTAGGGTACCTATAGGATTGACGTAATACCCATAATATCTCAATTTACACATGCCTATTGTTTGTCGTTAAGGAGTTCCCTGGTGTATCTTCTAAGTCCAAGGTCCAATGTCAATAAAATTAATATGGGATCACCTTGGAGATATACTGAACCCAATGCAAAAAAAAATATCAAAATCGGTCCACAATTGACGGAAATATCGCTGAACATACATAAAAAAAAAAAAAAGCATACATACAACCGAACATAGAACGTCCTCCTTTTTGAAGTCGGTTAAAAAACAATTAGAACATACTTGACAGACCAATTACGAAGGACATTTAGGTGGATATTTATGTTATATTTTCTCATTTTTTTAACATTACCTTCACTCATGCAACTTTAAGAATAAATAACATAACTTATGTCCAGCGACATTACATAATATTATTTAAAATATCGCAAATTTTGGGAATTGAAACGAATTGGCGACATCAATCTTTACTTCCTGCCAGAATATGAATGTCAGTTAATATTTTTGGCATTAACTGAACAGCTTTATATAACTAAACAGTAAAAAAATCGATTGCCCATTTGATAACACCATTGGACATTAAACTCTATTACGTAATGCATATCCATCAAATTTTGTAGTGTAAAAATATAGGTATTGTATAAGAGAGATCGTTGTTGCGTAATTTCGGAAATACGTTAAATTTACGTGCGTAAGACTATCAATGCTGATATGTATACTGGTTATGCGTAGGCGCAAAGCCAAATCGTGACAAGGATCTTTTGGCACGCGGCTATTATCGGAACTGCAGTCCTTCAAGGATCTTTTGAATTTAGAATTCTCTCATCGAGTGAAAGGTGACACTACATGATAATCGCAGAGTTGCTGTTTGCAATCAAATTTACCTAAGTACTTTTAATTGGTAACCGTGGTCATTTTACTAAATGATAACCCTAATTCCACACCATCGCCCCCCCTCTGAGTGTCTCTATATACCTAGAGTACGAACGAAATTACACAAAATCTGAAACTAATTAAAATATTAGACTCCTTAGATCCCACAGGTGACTAAAGAGGCATAAACTTAACGAAAGAATCCGAAAACAACTTCTTCTTCAAGTGCCTCTCCATTATTGGAGGTTGGCCGTCAGCTTCGCGTATGTGCTTCTTTCTTTAGCCATACGAAACAACTGCTCAACGCTGGCCATTCCAGTCCACTCCCTAATATTTCGCAGCCATGATTTCTTCCCCATCATAATCAATTGAAGCAGGTGATACGTATCTTCACGCAGTACGTGTCCGAGATATCCGATTTTACTCTTTTTATGGTTTTCATCAATATTCGGGTCATACCAATACGCTGAAGAACTATAATTGCTGACCTTCTGTGCCCAGCGTATACGGAGCATGCGGCAGTAGCACCACATTTCAAATGCTTCGAGGCGCTTCTTGGTATCCTCCTTAAGAGTTCAGGCTTCACAGCCGTACATGACTATAGGCTAAATATAGCAGAAGAGAATGAGACTTCTGTGCCAGCTAGAAAACAACTAGACGCCGTAATACTATCACCACCGCGCCGGAGACACGTTTCCTGTTAATTCGTACACAGTACTCACTCTCTCGTACACGTGTATGTTTATATTAAGTTGAAGGCAATTTAACGTTATAACCTCGAGTAGGCCAATGGGTACCGCTAAGTCTGGTTCGTGCAAAGGCCTTAGTGAAGTAAAGAGTACGAAAATTCAGACAGGGGTTCAATTCTACAAACGAAGTTCCACATAAGCCGAATCATAAGCACTTCCGATTAACGCTGATTTTAGTAGAAAACAGCTTTTACTTACGATTTTTCACTGTACTTACAAACTCTTCAAACCTAAACCTATTTTTCTTGGAACATTTTGGTCTTTAGTCAGTTTGAAAGTAGACACAAATGTAATTAAATGTACTAATTTCGAAAATCACATTGCATAGTACCGTGCAATAGAAAAAATGCTAGAACGTTTCAAAATAACATGAACGAGCATTTTTATAATCACTGGTTTTTTTTCCTTCAGCTTATTGGTTTTGGTGTTAGACTGATTTTTTCTCAAGGTCCCTTTTGTGTTGCTCATCTATTATACTTAATAATATTATTTTAGTAAGCGAGCAGTTATGAAAGATAGCATCAGTGTAAAGATAAGAAAGGGTATGCTCCGTTGGTTCGGGAATATACAAAGAATCACAGAAGAAAGAATGACAAAACAGATATACAATGCGAAAGTGGAAGGATTTAGGTACCGGGGAAAACCTAGACTATCTTACTATGACCAAATAGACCGAGTCTTATCTGAAGGACAAGTCAAGAGTCTGCGGGCGAGCGTGTATGAGACGAACTATAGGCGTGGAGGAAGTCAGAGAGGTATGTAAGGAAAGAACCTGTTGTAACTCTATACTCTTTGCCTATCCCGCAAGGGATCTGGCGTGATGATATAGATAGATAGTTTTTTTTTCATCTATTCATTGCTAGGTATCCACCCGGACTACCCCAAGGTTTAAACCTTGGTGTCATCTAAGGAGACCATTGGCTCCTGGCTTACAGGAGTTACAGTGGTGGGAATGTGTGGCGGGCTGAAAAACCTGCATTGCTATTTTAAAGAACTAGTGTACCCTACTGCTGGTCAAAGGTCTCCTATTTTACCCATTAGGTAAAATAAAGGTTACGTATAACACGCTATATAAAATGTACGAACAAGAAATTCATATTTTTGAGTAATGCCAATTTTGGCCAGCGATATGAGATTCAGAAGCCCTTGATCGCTAAGTCTGAACAATCATACCCGTAAAGAGATTGCCGTTTTTTCTACAATTAAAATTAATAGAGGAAGTAAGTCGTTTAACTAATTAGAATAGGCAGGAAACGAAGATTAAACTAAAATTTTACTACTTAAAACATACCTTGTACAAGTAAATGTTACCCGCGAGAAATATAATACTCCGATTATTTATGCTTTTATCATTTACATAAATTAAATGTAAGTAGGTCTGATCATGAAAAAAAAACAACATATATTGACATTCGACTATTAATATCGATAAGATCTGATTCAGTTTAGAGCCAAAACAGACTTGCAGCTTTAAGCATTTAACCTAAATGAAATTATAATTTAAATGCAGTTATATATACTGCACAAAAACAACATCGGACCAAATTGCTGTTTGGCAGCTGACGTGCTGTTTACAAGGAGGCCGTCCGTTAAGACCTTAGTTGCTTTTCTTATTATGGGCACTCGCACCATCAGACAATGAAATAATCTCATGGAAACAGAAAATAGAATAATAAAAAAAAAGTCAGTAAAAAACAAAAGACAATACAGTGCATTCGTTTCCTTCGCCCAAAAAAAAAAATTATACTATCAGATTTTGTGGAAAGATTAAAAATAAACCCTTGAAAATATTATCTACTAATTTACGCTATCATAAACTTCGCTCATCCCTTTCCACTTTGTAAACACATGCAGAGGTGTGAAAGGGATAAAAATAAAACACTGTTTTATATCAGGTAACACAGCTGAGCAAATAAACATTGTCTCGTGGAAGCGATGTAAGCCGCAAAAGTAAACAGCTTGGTTAGTTTTTGTAACGGCAGTGGACGACGTCTGGCTTTATTGTTTTCACGTAAATTGGTCGGGCATACGACGCTAAATATTTACTTATTTACGCAACCCAGTAGGGTTGGCGCTCATCTATCTTGAAATAAAACTGTTTTTTTGGATTTATCGCTGTTTATTTTTGATTTTTTATTTTCCAATATTTATCATTTATAAGCACCCTTCATTTTAACTATAGTGTTCGTTCACATATCGGCTCGTAGAGCATAGGAGAGTTGTTATTTCACACTAACTGGATGTCGGCTGCACGCACGCGGAAGAGCTCGCGAATAAGGGGAACCGGCTCTGTAGCGAAGTGGACTTTCTACAGTCGTTAAGGCTAATAAAAAACTGTATGGGAATGACATTTTACAACGAAAAATCATATGGTCAGAATAATGCATTACCCACTGCGGCAAGACAATGGAAACAAAACGGTTGTAATTTACCTCCGTCCCTCCGGTCGGCTGTTTTGCACTCTCTGCCTACCCTGCAAGCAGTGTGCGACCGACACTTCGATCACCTTCGGCCGACACTTCGGCTTCGGCCAAAATGGGTCGAAGTTTTGGCTGAAGAGGACGGATTCTAGCAAGCACCGAAATTGAACGATCTATTACGATTGATGATGTACGAATGTGAGAGGGCGCAGCGGAAGAGGCAACGCGCGGGGGCAGGGGACATATTGCGTACCGCCGGTCGGCCGCCATTGCACATAAATAACCAAATCTAAATAAATCAAGTACGTTAATACAGTCAACACATTATTTTTAAAAATTACCCAGTCATGAACTCAATATCATAGGGTTATTAAACCTTTAGCTTCAGCCGAAGGTTTTGGCGATCGCCTATTAATCGGCTTCGGCCAAAAATCGACCTTCAGTCGGACACTACCTGCAAGGGATCTGACGACTTACCTATCTACCTAACTATATTATAAAATATAGATAGATAAGCTCCTACTATTCCATTACTAGGCGTATCACCTCCACATCAAGAAAAAAATATACAAAAATAAATAAATCCATAGACGTGTGGGCGCCAACCTTTATCAGTCGTGGTGCGCACGCGCTATTATTAGCTGAAGCATGTTCAGCCGACATTTGATTAGCACAACTGTTTATTATGGATAAACACCAGCCAGCGTTTACGCGTCAATTTATAAAGTCATGCCGAACAAAATGATCGACACGTGGCGGTTTCTGAACAGTGTGTTTTATAATAACTTTTGTAAGCATCAGATGCTTAAAAATAGTTATATATATAAATTCGCTTATACTGTTTGCCTGCTAGGCCTTCTCCCCCATATGCAGCACTGAACATTTTTTCATGCAAATCATGATTGTAAATGGAATAAAAACACATCGTCACACCTACATAGAGATATTTTATAGATTACTGAGCAATTAATTAATCTATCTATCTATATCATCACGACAGTACCCTTGCAGGGTAGGCAGAGAGTAAAGAGTTCCAACAGGTTCTTCCCTTACAGACCTCTCTGGCTTCCTCCACTCTCATAGTTCGTCTCATACACGATTACCGGTTTCGGAGACTCTTGACTTGCCCTTCAGATAAGACATGGTCTATTTGGTTATGGTAAGATAGTCTAGTTCTTCCCTGGTACCTACATCCTTCCCCTTTAGCTCGACCTAGGATTCCAAGCCTCGTGATGGCCAGCCAACTACCTAACAAGACCAATGAGACAAAGGTCCAGTACAATTGTAAAGGCACATTCTAGACAAAACAAGTTATTAAAATTCCCCGTTTTATGCCAAGCTAGGAACAATGGCGAGTCGAGCTGGCGCGACCGCTATTATGTTGGTTTTCCGAGGTATTGTGTTGCGTTCTCCGTTTCACATGTAACTGTGGATGGTATTTCGCGAATTGATACGTCTCGGTATCAGTGAAAGGTCTATGTAAATCTGTTACCTGCATATCACTGCCTTTATCCTGGAACAGGTGATTAGAGACATTGAAAATATATAGTAGTAGGAAGCCAGAAAGGTTTGTAAGGGAAAAATCTGTTGGAACTCTGGACTCTCTACCTACACCGCAAGGGACATGGCGTGATGATATAGACAGATAGATAGACAAAGTTTAAAAAAGTATTGAAATTCTAGGCCACTTAAGGCACTATTTCGGGTTCAAACCCAGGCACGCACCTCTTTCTTTTCGAAAGCATGAGCGTCTTAAAAAAATTTAAAAATTATCACTTGCGTTAACGGTGAAGGAAAACATCGTGAGGAAACCTGCATGCCTAAGAGTTTCGAAGTTCGCCAACCCGCACTAGGCCAGCGTGGTGGACTATGGCCTAAACCCTCTCAGTTTGAGAGGAGGCCCGTGCCCAGCAGTGGGACAGTTTCTTAACAGGGCTAATATTATTAAAGCACTATTTGTCTGTTTTTTCGACCATATTTTTACCTAATACTCTACCTCTTCTAATCAGAATAACCCCTTGTCGAAGTAAAGAAGTTAAAACAGAATACTAACCAATAGGTAAATAATTTTGTAATGGGTTTTGTTCTATGCATCTTGACCGCGAGGGCGGATACACCGCATACACGGAGTAAGAACACGCGCCATGTTTTTTTAACGGTAAATAATATTTTTTATAGATTTTTGTACAGTATTAACAGTGTATCTATCTATCTTTATCATCACACCAGATCCCTTACTAGGTAGGCAGAGAGTACAGAGTTCCAACAGGCTTTTTCCTTACATACCTCTCTGGCTTCCTCTACTCTCATAGCTAACAATAGTGTACCTACTACTATAAATTCTAAGAGAATACAAAACAACAACTACAGTTAAACCTGTATATGCAATGACATAAAAATTTATCACCCAAATTTATCAGTACAGGAGTACATTTTCATATACAAATGGAAAAGGTTACCAGACTGTTTTAAGTGATCATTAAATATGTTTATTACATTCAACATTTCTGTTTGACGAGTAAGATTCCTGCACACTACAGACTAAAGACGGCTAGACTTAAGCTTGACTAAAAATTCGGCAAGTATAGTCGAATGCCGTGGTCGGAAGCATACGCTTTTTTCCAATTGGAGAAGAGGTGTATTGTATACACCTACATTTCTCCATCAGACGATGTTAAGTCATAACATATAAAGTGAACCTTATTATATTATGTCAAATATTTTATTTAGTATATAAAATAAAACAAAAATAAACACCGTCACGCCTATATTCCCAAAGCGGGAGTGGCAGAGGTGCACTGTGTACACTCACTTTGATTCACTTCGATCTTAAGGCCCACGTAATAGTAGACCTATTGCCACGAACCGGGAACAATCCCAAACTCCGGACTGATACTGGGAATAACAAGAAGAAAAACTAAAGAAAAATTAAAATAGAAAAACTACTTTGTCGTCAGAGTCCGAGTCCGAACTAGAAACTCAGGGCCTCGTGACCACAAAGCACAATATTTGCCAGCTAGGCCAACAAAGTTTTAGTATCTTTTTTAATACCCACTTCATCAGTCGAAAGACGTTCACTGCAAGACAGGCCTCTCTCCCTATAAAGATCACAACGACGACCGGCTTCGTTCTGTACGTATCCAATTTTTACCTGCGACCTTCACCAGGCCATCAGTACACCTTCTGGGACCTGCCCACTCCACATCTTTCAATACGTGGAAAAAAGTGTGGCGTTATTCTATTAGATGGCGACTATACAGGAGTTTACAAAAGGGTTAATTTTGTCGATAATGTGGAGAAGATCTTAAATCTTTTACATTATTCGACAGAATAAAAATAGCGTTGATTGATGTTACCAAAATTGCCATACTCAAATATAAAATGAAGGTTACGCTCTCTGACGAGATTCAGAGCAACGCGCGAACGTCAATAAAATTATTCTGTTTATTTCGTTAGTGATGTGAAAGATACAAAGACATTAATATGTAATTTACTTATATTTTAATTGTCTATTTATATCATCACCCCAGATCTCTTGCGGGGTAGGCAGGGAGTACAGAGTTCCAACAGGTTCTTTCCTTACATACCTCTCTGGCTTCCTCCACTCTCATAGTTCGTCTCATATACGCTCGCCGGTTACGGAGACTCTTGACTTGACTTACTTTAACTGTAGTAAGAAAAAAGACGGCTGAATTTTTCCAAGGGAGTGGCAGAGGTACATCCATATTTCGTCGAAGATATAAGTTACCATTATAATAGAAAGTAAGCCTACACCGGGCATAATTTTTTTTTGATAGAAAAACCTTAATTACATTTAGTATGACGATAGGATTTGAACCACACCTGGTTTCGGATCCAACGAGGCAGTCTAGGCTAGGTACATATATCTAGTACTATAGTATTTTAATATATTTCCTTTTTTTCTGAGTAAAGGTTTAAGATACACCGTCACGCCTATATTCCCCAAGCGGGGGTGGCAGAGGTGTACTGAGTACACCCACGTTTCGCCGACGATGTTAGGTCCCATGTAATAGGGGGCGAGCCTATTGCCATATACCGGGCACAATTCCGGTCTCCGGACTCGTACTGGGAAGTTTTCGCTATAAAAACTACACTTGTCCGACCTGGGATTCGAACCCAGGACCTCGTAATGACAAAGCGATGCGCTTTGCCACTACACCAACGAGGCAGTCAAAAATTTAGGATTAATTTGATAAAATACGTCTATACCTAAGCACATTAAATTACTTATATTTAATTATATGTATAATTGAGACTTCAGAAAACGACTCGGGTTAAACAGAAATTCAGTGAACTAATTTTAGCATCAAGTTGAATAAGTTAGGGAAAATTTTGCGCATAAATTATAATACTACTTTTGAAGCGGTTAAACTTCATTTAAATATTGATAAGAGCTAGTGTTTCCTATTGTAAATAATGACGGAAATGTTTTATTAATAAAAATTTTCACAAACATACCAGACTCTCCTATTTTCTTCCATAATTGGGGGTGTTTGCCATACTCGCCACGCTTGGCAGGCGGGTTGGCAAGCGCAGTTATTGGTCGTCGAAGTGTTAAGGGAACGCTGCTGCCCATTCCCTAGTTTTCCCTTAGTCGCCGCCTTAGTGGCAATGGGCTGGCCACATAGCGCGAAGATCGGACGGGCGTTGGGGCAGAAAGATTTTAGAGTGGAGACCACGTATTGGCAAGCGCAGCGTAGGACGACCGCCTGCCAGATGGACCGACGATCTTGTGAAAATCGCAGGAAATCGTTGGATGCAGGTGGCATCGGACCGGTTACGCTGGAAAGCGATTGGGGAGGCCTATGTTCAGCAGTGGACAAGTATAGGCTGAAATGATGATGATGATGATGACCAGACTCTTGTAAAACATTTTTACGTTTGCGATTGATCGAAAGTAACTCCATATTTTGATGAAGCTCACTTTGATGTTAGCGTGACGCTAGCGAGTAATCGTGCCGTTACGTTCATATATATTTAATAAATTTGTAATGTGACAAAAAAAGCATGTCAACTGGCGTTAATCTTTTCGTCGAGTGTTAAGTTCAGAATATCGAACGAAAAGTACACTCACACATCATGAAAAATACTAAAGTTAGGAAAACGTGTTTTATTCAACCATCGTTAACTATTTCAGGTGGCAGCGCACATCACTGGCCAACATTGGAAAGTGCAGAGAATCGTATTTATGCAGATATCCATGTCTCCACCGAGTGAAATGTGGCGGTCGGATTCTTTCACATCCGTCGCTAAATGAAAACATTATTAATTATAGTTTTTTTTTATATCGTCTACCTCATCAGTCTGGTAGCGCATATTGCAGGTAGCGATCACGATATTCTGAGCACAAAACTTATCCGTGTACCCTCCAGGAAGTTGAAATGTGGAAAGAACGAACTTACATCGAACAATGTTGGTCGGTACATCGGTTTTTCTATCGAAACATTGTCAATATCAATCTGGAGTCTGAAATTGAGCTCGGCATAATGGATCGGTATTGTATTGATACCTAACGTCGCCAGCAATATAGGTATATCAATAATGTATAAAAGATATAGACTTGGCATGACATAAAAAACGCTGTTCTCATTTCAATGAGGAAATAAAATATGTACCGAGTTTCAGGAGGAAGCAGCAGGACTGCCTCGTCGTGGCGTCGGAATAATGCACGTAGCGATTACGCGGTCTTGGGTTCAAATCTTCGATCACATAAATTGTGTTTTTTTATTAAAAAATCGTCCATAGCATCCGAAGTCTGGAATTGTGCCCGGTATAATGGTAATACTCTCACCCCTATTACATTAAGACTTTACAACGACAGCGGTATGCGGGCATATCAATGATAAATAAAATATATGGACTTGGCATAACATAAAGAACGATTACCCATTTTCAGTGATGAACTAGAATAGCGGTATATTTTTTCAGGCACGTTTGACAGAAGAACAACGAGAAACTCAAATAGCAAACTGGCTTTAGAGTGTTTTCAATAAAACACGTAACGCAGTGTGGTAAGTTGATTTCGGGATCGTTTAATGATACCCCATCGGCTTACAGAATAACCATTACACGAGCATTTCACGGAGTTATCGTAACACACAGCGTTTGGTAATAGCGGATAAAGGCTCTGGATGTCATCTTATTTGTATCATGTCCATATTGCATTTACAAAACAAGTTTTAGATTCTATCTCAAATCTCTCATGTGGTAACATAATATCGTACGCGTTTATACAATACTAGCAGTTTACCGCGCCTTCGTATCCGGTCGAATATAAGAAATTCAGAAAGCTACCTTCTCCAGACGTAACATAGGCAAGTAACATATAATATAGCCTCGGTAGGTGGCGCTGTCGTCGACGGGTACAAAGTCGCGGGAAACTGCTAGTTGAGTATATTATTGTAATATAGTTTTATGGGATATTGTAAATAGTATGAAGTAGGATCTTAGTTTGCGGTTCCTCAATAAAATAAAACAAAAATAAAATATATTTGATAGGTCATCGGAGTGTATACAGATTTTTTTAAACAACTGGCATGAATCCTAAGACTCTATCTATCTATCTATATCATTACACCAGATTCCTTGCGGGGTAGGCAGAAAGTACAGAGTTCGAACAGGTTCTTTCCTTACATACCTCTCTGGCTTCCTCCACTCACTTAGTTCGTCTCATACACGCTCGCCGGTTCCGAAGACTCTTGACTTGTCCTCCAGACAAGACTCACTCTATTTGGTCATCCTAAGACTCATTGATTAATAACCCAATCTATCATCAAGAGATCTTCAACAGATCTCCATCATTATATAACTGATCATAACCGTCGTATCATGCGCGGTCGCAATAAAAGTGTATAGATCTGCGTGCGCGCAAATTACAAACCATTTCCTTATTTACGTACACACGATAAAAAAACGAAATTGATTTCTTGTTCATGAATAAAATTTTATTGGTCGGCCATATTTCCTAGATTTTACAATACGCCGAGACTAGTAATAGTTACTGATAGTAGAATATCGCCACAGAAGCTGTAAAGGCCACGCGGCCAACAGCACAGATCACTCAAATACAAAAAAAACCACTTAGAATATTGAGTGCGGTTACGTTTTTTTCGGGTTTTGTGGGGAAAATTCAGAAAGTTACAGTTCTCTGTGGGGAACGTTCGTTTTCCCTAGCAGTAATGTAGGTAGAGCCACTCACACTGCCGTCTTTTTCGGAATCGCTCTATCAATTAGATCGCCAGCATCCCGCACCCTAGATTTTTGCGATCCCAGCAGGACTCGCTCGGTTGGCAAAACTTTCCCCGCGCGGAACAAAAGTTTCTTGAAACCAACTTTATCGTGTTAAACTTTTGTCACTGCACGATATTCTAGCGTGTAAGACAGAACGATTAATGCTTGATTGACAAAGTTCGTGGCATATATCTTGTCGCGCCACCTGTGCTAGCTGTGTTGAGAGAACTCTATTCTATAACAATTAGTGTAAAAATACGAAAAAGAGTGCAGCGAATTATTTCAATAATTTTATTGTATTAACCAACCGCATCCACTACGGTAAATGCACATTTATCAGCCGTATATTGTAATTGAGTCATATTTTTATAATCGTCACAAGGATATCTATATGAGAATAATTCCGACCTACTTTCGTATTTTTATGATACATTTTAAATTTAAACTTTGAAATAAACTCATATGAACTACTCAATCTTTTTTATTAACACCTACCTAATTTGCAGTTTGTTTTTGACACGACCCAGAAATAGTTTCTAGTGTTACTCGTTAACTTTTTCAATAGTGATAATTGATAGTGAATACTGGATCGATTTGATTTGAAAATGATGACAACACTTTTCTACAATAGATGCCTTTATATTAAAAGAAGAGCAGTGTAAAAACTATAAAGTATAGTACGATAGTATGTCTCTAAAAAAACTTATCTATCCTGGCTGAATAGTGTCTAAAGCCTACCCTACTAAGTAACATTATATCCAGCTTAGCACACAATACATCGACAACTTGCGGTCAGAATGCGGTACGGCTTCACCCCAATACAAGCAAAATGGTTACTGTGGCTTTCTATTTATATAATTTGATTTATCATCGGGACGTAACAGCGAAAAGACGATTAAAGACATATGAACTAATTCACATTTTCCGACTTCGCCTATAGGCATTTTACTAAACTTTCTAGGCCACATAATAGATAGATAAATAATTTATTTGTAACAAAAGGACACACGTAAATAAATAAAGAATACACATGCAATACAGGTATAAAATTAACAGATAGATTTCGTAACACCACTATACGCTCTTAAACGGGAATCGTTGATGTGGGCATTACATCTGCAAAACTTAAATGGGAACTTGCAGGGCATGTGTGAAAGATGGGCTAGAATCGTCACGTCGTCGGGGCAGGCCTAGGAAACGTAGGCGTAACGATTAGATGCTTTTCAAAAAGATTGGCCAGAGATGACCAATCTATGATCAACGTGGAAGATTATGGGGGAGACCTTTGTCCAGCAGTGGGACAGAAAAGGTTATTAAAAAAAATACGTGCTTACTAAATAATATTAATAATATCAGCTTATCCTCTCTCACCGCTGTGCCTCCTCTCACAAATCGAGTTGAGATGAGAGAGTTTGGGTCATACTCCACCACGCGGACCCAGTGCGTAGCGGTGGAGGCAAGGTGCTTCAAAATACTTTTCAAAATTCCAAATTATATTTGAGCACGTGTGTCAGTGTAGTACAAATAGGCTTCTAGGATAGGAATAGGCTCAGCGCGGAATTTACTTGAGGAGCAAAGACGACCGTGTCCCGCAACGGATAAATCGTTGTGTGCCCCTCAAATATTTGATGCAGTCTGGATGTTTGTGTTTGTAGATTTCATGTAAACGTACCCACGACACAGGAATAATTCCTAATGTAGAACTACATTTTGTAAAAAAAGTTACATAGCTTAACCAACTCTGACTGTTTTGCCAGTGAACTATTGGTCATGCATGTCTAGACAACCTAAGCTTTTGATTTAGAACCTAATCACAATTTCAGAAAATTCAAATTTGAACACTTTCACGGTCAATGTAAACAATAAGCAGAGACGCAATCACCTACAGGATGATCCCGCAGCAAGGGCACTCATACAATTACCGCCATCCTGTCGCTCCCCCCTGCTTCCTGCTCTGTGATGGCCTACACACACTTACTATCGACCTTATAGTATCAGTCACAAGGTTCACTTTAATCTGCTAGATGTGGTAGCGACGTAAATCTGTACGCGGATGCTGTCACATCGGTTCAACAGAACATTTGTGTATTGTAGCGCATTGTGTGTATTGAAGCTTAGTTTTTTTTAAATTTCGATGGATGATTGGGTTTGATGATGGCCTCCTCAAGTAGTTAAGGCGCAGGCCGTTCCAATTATTGGATTAAGTAGTCACTGGTTTGACCCTCGGTCCTCTTTTATAGTGTTTGACCTAGTACGGTTGATTTGGTAAGTGGCTATCCCATTGACTGTAACGCACATTTACAAAGCGCAATGATACCAAGATCTTAAAGTGGAAAGGACTGGTGCTCATCGCGTGTCACACACAGAAGCCTCCTAAATAAATAACAGATGACTAAAGAAAGGAACGCCAAAGACCGGTGCCTTGGTACCACGAAGAATCTACCACTACCAAATTAATGCTTCTTATATCGTATTGGCAAGCGCAGCGTGGGACGACCGCCTGCCAGATGAACATCGCAGGAAGTCGTTGAATGCAGGTGGGATCGGACCGGTTACGTTGGAAAGCGATTGGGCAGGCCTATGTTCAGCAGTGGATAAGTATAGGCTGAGATGATGATGATGATATCAACTGATATCCTACTTCACTAACATTGCATATTATAAAGAAAAGTCCCCCCCACCGCGTCTGTCTGTCGGAACGCAATAAACTCAATAGCTACTAAATACATTTTCATACGGTTATCACCAATGAACGGAGTGATTCAAGAGGAAGGCTTATGTGTATAATTCACCCGAACGAAGCCTGGACGGCTCGTAGTATATTATAAATGTGAAAGATTGTATGTTTGGATGTTTGTTACTGAATCTCGCAAAAACGTCTTACCGGATTTAGATGAATTTTGGCACAAATATAGCTTATTGCCTGGATAAACACATATGATACTTTTAATTCTCGAAAATTGTTCGGTTCCTGTCTAAACGCGGACGAAGTCGCGGGCAGAAACTAGCATTGTATAAATATATCATCTAAAAGACGTCCATTACAGGACATGACCTCCCTCAAAGAACACTATAAGCTAGTATTCTCACCTATAGCGACTGCCCAAGCCGAGACCGTTCCTCCTTGAGGCGCCCTTGAGCTAGTTGCCCCCTTGCCCTTCTAGCACGAGCGCAGTAGTTGCGAGCTCGTCCTCTTGGCGGTGAAGCTGTAAAGGCCCTGCGGCCAACAGCATAGATCACTCACACACACTCAAAAAGGACCGGTTTTGTACTGTTCTATTACCATCCAGCTTTCCTACGGCCTTATCCCCCCTTTCGTGCTTACTATAAATAATAAAATCAACCTCTACTGTCCCACCGTACATCGAGGTGAGAGAGATTAGGTCCTACTTCGCCACGCGGACCCAGTGCAGATTGGTGGAAGCAGGTTTGTTGGAACTTATCAAGCCGTCCACTAAGTAATAAGAAGGACCAACGGCTTAACGTACCCGTACGGAGACGCGTGAATATGAAAATGCCACAAACGGTCACCCAACTCAGGCCGACCGAGTCAAACGCTGTTTAACCTTGGTGATCGGTAGGAACACCGCGGTGGCACGGCTCTACGAGCGCCTCGCTTTCTATAAATACACATAGAAAGAAAATATTTTTCAATTTACAGTCCTAATAATGACATCCTCGCGGCACATAGGTGGCTAGAAATATGCCTATTAACAACACGCAACGCACAAACGTGTTGTATCTACCAGTTCTGCTGTAAGTAAATTCCATTCATGATAATAATTATTGTTTTTATATTACAATGAATATGGATGAAAATTGAACGAGTTTGGATAGTTGTTAGCGCACGTTTTTCAGCTGTGAAATTCACAGTTAACGAAAAATAGATATTTTAAGCCTATATTTCTCAAGCATCAGGCAGTATTGTCTGTGTGACTGCCTTTATAATTCGTGTAGTGACCACGAGGACCTGGATTCGAATCATAGATCGGAATAAATATATTTTCCTATGTAAAAACTCCCTGTATTAGTCGGCTAGTCCGGAGTCAGGGATGGTGCCCATTGTAAAGGCAAAAAGGATAATGGGTGTACACCAAGAAAGTATTTTTATTAATTCCTTTAAAGTAGTATATTCCTTCAGTATTAGTAAAAATAAAATAAATAAATAAGGTAGCCAGAGACGTATGTAAGGAAAGAACCTGTTGGAACTCTGTATTCTCTGCCTACCCCGCAAGGGATTTGGCGTGATGATATAGATAGATAGAAACAATAAATAAACACCGTCACGCCTATATGCCCCTAGTGGGTATGCACAGAGGTGTACTGTTTACACCCACTTTTCGCCGATGATCTTAAGTCCCATGTAATAGGGGGCGAGCCTATTGCCATATACCGGGCATACTTCTAGACTCCGGACTGATCCTGGGAGTTTTTCGACCGAATAATTATATTTGTCCGACTTAGGATGTTAACACAGGACCTCGTGAACGCAAAGCACATTATTCGCCACTAGACCGACGAGACGGTATTAGTTTTGTACGAAATATTGGCACCAGGAATATAATTTATTTTTGGTTTTAAAATATTTACCAAGCTGAAAGAAATAACATAATAAATATTTTAAAAATAAATGGGGCTCAAATAGGATCATTTTTTAGCTTCCTTGCGGAACCATTGTCGGATGAAGCAAAAATGTTATATAACTTAGTGATAATTAAGTGAGCAGTGATAGCCTAGTGGTTAGACCGTTGGACTGCAAAGTCAGAGGTCTCGGGTTCAAACCCAGGCACGCACCTCTGTCTTAAAATTAATGATCACTTGCTTTAACGGTGAAGGAAAACATCGTAAGGAAACCTGCATGCCTGAGAGTTTCTCGAAGGTGTGTGAAGTTCGCCAACCCGCACTGGGCCAGCGTGGTGGACTATGGCCTTAACCCTCTCAGTTGGAGAGGAGGCCCGTGCCCAGCAGTGGGACAGTTTCTTAACAGGGCTAATATTATTATTATAAATACGTGTATAATAAGAAATAATTAAGGACAACCCTGTACTTAGGATACGATGGAGCTGGCATGAACTATTGTTCAAGAGCTCCTAAAAGAATAAGATAATAAAAAAAAGGAATATATTTTATTTATTTATTATAAATTACAACATTCTTACAGTTACCCAAATCGAAGTTATAACCAACAACATTATGTATGTTCAAAAATTAAATCATATTATTATTAATTGGAAAGAGCTATGCTCGGCGTTTCTCTACGTGATCGAATCAGGAATGAGGAGATTCGTAGAAGAACCAAGGTCACCGACATAGCCCTCAGGATTAGCATGCTGAAGTGGCAATGGGCTGGCCACATAGCGCGAAGATCGGACGGGCGTTGGGGCAGAAAGATTCTAGAGTGGAGACCACGTATTGGCAAGCGCAGCGTAGGACGACCGCCTGCCAGATGGACCGACGATCTTGTGAAAATCGCAGGAAATCGTTGGATGCAGGTGGCATCGGACCGGTTACGCTGGAAAGCGATTGGGGAGGCCTATGTTCAGCAGTGGACAAGTATAGGCTGAAATGATGATGATGATGATGATTATTAATTTGTTCTAAACACCTAGTTGCGCATTAAATAAATGTTGTCTGGCTGACAGCTTGACAGTGTCTATTTATTTTAGACTAGCAGTTTCCCGCGACGTCGTACTCGATCTACAACAGCGCCACCTACCGAGTCTATGTTATATAGCCTATGTTACTTCTGGATAAATTAGCTTTCTAATGGTGAAAGAATTTTAGAAATCGGTCCATTAGTTTTTGAGTTCATTCGTTACAAACATACAAAAATACCAGCCTTTTCTCTTTGTAATATTAGTTTAGATAGGTATTAGTTTTATACAAAATATTATGTATCTGATCGGTGATTGGTTAAAAAGCAATGAAATCTGCAGCGTGCCGGCTTGCGTCATAGGTTATATAAATCATAGAAGGTCAGGAAGTTGGCAAGCCGATACTCGCGATGTCTGATCTAATGAAAGCCGACTTAGGGTTGTCACCCGTGTATTGTGTAAATATTGTAGCATCTAGAATCGTGTTGTTTTTCTCGGGATGTACTTTTAGAATTGAGTTCTTAAATAGAGTTTATGTTATGGGGGGTCGAAAGTAACTCAAAATGGTTTGTACAACCACACGGCCTGGTGTGTTGCTTTGAGTGTAGTAAAAATGCTCGAGTCGGCGCTTAAAACATCTAAGTATCTCAATGTTCCTCCTAGATTTTAAGCGCTATTTTCTCTTTAGCAGGAGAAAAATCTCTGAAAATTCTTAGTCTCCTTTATAGAAGACTAAGGGATAAGAGACTTCTACTACGCTCAAAAATACCCGTGTGTTCTTCTTCGACAATATAGGTGGCTTTGAGATCTCCAAACGAAACAATACGGTGAGACACATAGGTAAATTTTTAACTAAAAATAGAATGAAAATTTAGCCCAACATTTTTTTATTTCTTTATTTTATTTCACAAACATTGTTACAGCTACCATTACAGGAGTTCACAACTTAGTAGTGTAATAACATTATTTATAAATAACTGAAAATTAAACTAATTACTGATGACTGCCTCGTTGGTCTAGTGGCAAAGCGCATCGCTTAGTGATCACGAGGTGCTGGGTTCAAATCCTAGGTCGGACAAGTGTAGTTTTCCTAACAAAAACTTCCCAGTACGAGTCCGGAGTCTGGAATTGTTTCCAGTATATGGCAGTAGGCCCGCCCCCATCACATGGGTCCTAACATCGTCGGCAAAACGTGGGTGTACCCAGTACACCTCTACCACCCCCGCTTGGGGAATATAGGCGTGACGGTGTGTGTGTGTTTTACATTAAACTAAATAAAGCAATAATAATGTTTAGAAAGTAAATACAAACCAAATTGAATAATAAACCCAATTTTAAATAATATTTTTGAACAGTAGTCAATAATTTATGAGATAACATAAAACATGTAAAGTTCCCTTGCAAATTCGCTCATTAAAAATGAGAATACGTCCAGCTCAGTGGCAAGGTTTATCTCGAGTAGTACTAAACATGTCCGAGGGCGGTGACCTACACCTCTCAGAAGTATTGTATACTTGGTAGGTAGGGGCATTCTGCGAAAAAGTCCGTCCGGTAACACTTTCAGAGGGCATTTACGGCCCAAGGCTGCTGTTAAGGCGTCCTCCATCCGAAGTCGGGTATAAGGTTATACCGCCTATGTTCAGTTTCCAGCTCAGCGCTCTGTCATTCTCTAATAGAGAGCACCGCGGAAATTTCTTATTTACTTTACCGATTTTACCAGTATCCCATGCCTCGAACGTTAAAACGTGACAACCCTAGCTGAAATCGAGATTATACACGCACATTTTACTGTAAATTAATGGGCTAAACGTAGTTTACCCACATTCTGTTGCTTGAAATTTTTAACTTTGATTGTTATGTGAAAATTTATTTAGTTAAAAATAACACCATCACGCCTTCATTCCCCAATAACAGAGGGCGGTGGCAGAGGTGTGCTAAGTCCGCCCACTTTTCGCCAACGATCTAAGGTGCCAGGCGCTCGTAGCGCTGTGCAACCGGGGTGTTCTTACCGATTACCAAGGTTTAGCAGCGTTCGACTCGGTTCGCCCGCGATGGGTGACCGTTTGTGGCATTTTCATATTCGAGCGTCTCCGTGCTTCGGAAGGCACGTTAAGCCGTTGGTCCCGGCTACCTCTTAATGTGGCAGTCGTTAAGCCGAGTTGGAAGCCTTAGAGGCGGCTTGATAAGTTCCAACAGCAGGTGGCCACAAACCTGCCTCCACCAACCCGCACTGGGTCGGTGTGGTGGAGTATGACCTAATCTCTCTCACCTCGATTGTGAGAGAAGGCCTTTGCCCAGCAGTAGGCAGTATAGGCTGATTATATTATATATCTCTCGATTAGCAATACATTTCGATTTCGAAACACTTTCGAACTTTACAGAGCTTGATTTTCGTCATCAAAAGCAATTACAATAAAAAAAAATGCACTTAGCGAAAACGATCTACATTTCCATCGCATCGCCCGCAACACTAATCCATCAATCCATTCTTTTCACACGATAGTATTCTGACATCCTAATATACACCAGACGATTAGAAGCATAAGGTTCAGTTTCTTTCAGCAGCGCAAACAGAACTATCATTTTGCAAATGAATGTTGTATTTTCACACAAGAGACAATGGACAGTGGTTCGGTTGCTTAATTTCAGTCTACTTTTAGAAATTCAAAGGTTATGATATAAATAACTATACTAGCAGACTAGCGGCAACACTTGCGGCAACACGGCTACACGAGCGGCAAGACTTGTTTCAATATTTAGTAAAAAAATATTTAGTAAAGGCTACTTAGATGAATAAGTAATTTATCATCATCCATGCTTCATCTATACAAGTAGTCAAAATGAAGCAGCGCACGCGCGGAAACGGCATAAAATTTATCTACCCAGGTGTAAAATTTATCTTTAATTGTAGTACGCACACGCACGCGCGCTAATATTTTTTTTAAACGTCACCCGTCACTAGGATGTATTCCTGTGTGGGTGCGTTTACAAACATGAAAATTCACATACTCAAATACCCAGACCGAAACAAATAATTTTTAATCAAAGAAAAAATAAAAATAATTTATTTTGTGCTCACACAACTAAACACAAAAGAAAGAAATCAGTGAGAAATGTAATCAATATGTCAAAGAGTATTTATAAAAAAAAAAGTAGAAATGCAAAGCAGTGATTGTGTAAGACCCAAAATTGGTCCCTGCCTCAGCTGTATTATGCTGCAGCGCTGATCTTGAGCGCCATGTTTCGGTAACATCACGGGCGGTCTCTTTAAGATATATTAAAATCTAAAACTACTGAGGTATATAAAATATCGTCGTCGGTTCGGTCAGTTCACGTTCGTCGGTTACGGAGACTCGACTTGCTCGAAGACATCGTGTCATTTATTATTATTTTTTTTCATATTACAACTGCGTATAGCAGACCGTAATGAATAAAAATAAAACGGTCACAGAGACGATTCTCATGAATGGCATCGGTGCCCAATAGACCGTGGCTTGACCGGTTCCCTTGCGGCCATCGCACCGGTTCTACTCGATTATATTACACTAGCAGTTTCCCGCGGCTTTGCACATGATTGACAACAGCGCCATTTATGTTATTTCTGAATAATGCACCTTTCTAATAGTGAAATAATTATTAAGTAAGGATGTTTCAGTAAGGATGGAAAATACACCGCTGACGTAGAGAGAAGAGTGAGTGCATGGAACAGAGTGAATGGTGCGATGGGAAAGCTAGTTGGAAGCCAGAACTTAAGCTAAAAGGCGCAGCTGGCCATACATAACGGAGTGCTTGTCCCAACGCTGTTATATGGCAGCGAGAGCTGGGTATGTAAGACCGAGAATGACAGTAGGATAAATGCGGTGGAAATGCGAGCTCTGCGGAAGATGTGCGGAGTGAAGCTGACCGACCGTATTCGCAACAGCGTATTAAGAAAGCGAGTAGGCATGATAGATAATATCGTTGTAAAGATGAGAAAGGGTATGCTCCGTTGGTTCGGGCATATAGAAAGAATGTCTGAAGAAAGAATGACAAAACAGATATACAATACGAAACTGGAAGGATGTAGGTACCGGGGAAGACCTAAACTATCTTACCATGACCAAATAGACCGTGTCTTATCTGAAGCGCAATTCAAGAGTCTCCGTAACCAGCGAGCGTGTATGAGACGAACTATGAGAGTGGAGGAAGCCAGAGAGGTATGTAAGGAAAGAACCTGTTGGCACTCTGAACTCTCTGCCTACCCTGCGAGGGAGCTGACGTGATTATATAGATATATAGAAAGAGAATTTTTGGATTTCATCGATTCCAAACAAACAACTCTTATCTCTATATAAAACTAGTTTCTGCCTTTGTTCGCGTTGACTTTAGACAGGAACCTTACACTTTTCCGAGATAAAAAGTCAACAAAACACTCTATGTTAATCCAGGTAATGAACTGTGTTCCAAATTTCATTTAAATCCGTTCAGCCGGATTTTTTTGCAAAAAAATTTAGCCCCACACTATGATTTATTCCTGCGTCGTGGGCACGTTTACAAACATCAAAATTCACGAACACATTTATGTATGTGAATCTGGGTACTATATAAATGAAAGGAAATACCCAGACCGAAATAAATACTTGTGGGTAACAAAGATTTGGTTTAACCTCTCAACCACTGCGCTAAGTCGTCCGTCGTCGTTCTTACGTGATTAAGTAACGAACATACACACACCTAAACATAAAAACTTTCACGTTTATAATACCAGTAGGATATAAGTATAGATAAATGCGGAAGGGCCAGTCGAATAAAACAGTACAACATTAAAACAATATTATTAAATAACTAGCCGGCTAAATTTTCGCCGGATATTCTCAGTGAGGGCCGCGTTCTACACCGGTAGTAGATCTAAACAAATGTAATAATTTTGACGTTTTAAATGCTTTTTATTGACCTACTAGTTTCTGCCCGCGACTTAGTTCGCGTGGACTTTCGACCGAAACCTAATAATTTTCCGGGATTAAAATCATCCTTTGTATTAACACAGGTATATATAAATCTATCTATCTATCTTTATCATCAGGCCAGATCCCTTACGGGGTAGGCAGAGAGTATAGAGTACCAACAGGTTCTTTCCTTACATACCTCTCTGGCTTCCTCTACTCTCATAGTTCGTCTCATACACTCTCGCCGGTTACGGAGACTCCTGACTCGTCCTTCAGATAAGACCCGGTCTATTTGGTCATGGTAAGATAGTATATATACATCCTTTGTGCTAATCCAGGTATAAGTAATAAACTATCTGTGTGCCGAATTTCAGCCGAATCCGTTCATCCGTTTTTGCGTAATTGAGTAACAAGCATCTAAACATCTAATTATCCAAACTTACAAACGTTCACATTTATAATGTAAGTAGGATAAAAATAAATGATTTTTGACTTGGAAATAAATATCTCTGACGCCTGTAACAGCCTTCTTAGTTCACGAGGTGCTTCATTAGAATCCTGAGTCGAGCAATTCTATCGGAAAATTCTTAAAAGCGGTCTGGAATCTTAAATTGTGTTCGGTTTTATAACAACAGACTAGACTTCGGTTACATCTAATAAATGCCACGTTCGATTTATAAGAGAAGGCCTCTGCCCAGCAGTGGGACGGCATATGCTGATTTTTATTTTATTACAGTAATAGCCTAGTGGTTAGACCGTTGGACTGCAAAATCAGAAGTATTGGATTCAAACCCAGGCCAGCACCTGTCTTTTAGAAAGCATGTGCGTATTAAAAATTAACTAAAGTATCACTTGCTTTAACGGAGAAGGAAAACATCGTTAGGAAACCTGCATGCCTAAGAGTTTCTCGAAGATGTGTGAAGTTCGCCAATCCGCACTGGGCCAGCGTGGTGGACTATGGCCTAAACCCTCTCAGTTTAAGAGAAGGCTAATGTTATTTTTTTTAATATATCCATTACCAAATAGATCGTATCATACTGAACGGCAAGTCAAGAGTGCCCGTAACCGACGAGCATGTATGAGACGAACTATGAGAGTGGAGGAAGCCAGAGAAGCCTGTAAGAAATAACCTGTTGAAGCTCTGTACTATGTCGGCCCCGCAAGGGATCTGTCGTGTTGGTAGAAACAAGTAGATACTGTCCTTGATTTTAAAATCGCTTACAATGGGTACTATAGGTATTTATAATGTAATGTGACTGATTCGTTATTCTATAAATAACATAATTCGGAGGTTTTGTGGTTTCACAATATGTCAATGAGTTATTGTACTACGTACTATAGAAAACATCACAACTATTTTTGTAGCAAAAGTTAGAGTGCATACACTCTAGCTGACTTTGTACTAGTTGCTATTTTTTTGGGACTAAGTCCGCCACTCATTCCCACCATTGTAACTCCTGTAAGCCAGGATCCACAATAGTCTCCTTAGAGACGCCAAGGTTTCAACCTTGGGGTATCCCGGGAAGCACCTTAATTGTCTTGGAACCCGCAACAAATTTATTTAGAAAGAATAAAAACAGGAGGGGTAGGGAAATAAATATTCCACTTCCCTGCTTTACAAAGCGGGAGACACAAAAAAAATGGCAGATCAGCCATAAAGAAGGAGACTACAACTAGGATAAGCCCAGTTGCAAAGCACCACGGTCACGAAAAAATAATAAGGTGCTTACTACAATTTGATATGTTCGAGTGCCAAGGTTTATTTCAAAAATATGCCTTCACGTGCACCGAGATACTGTTTAAGCAACACAAATCGAGAAACATTATTATTTTTATTATCTATAATATAATATTAGTACAATAGTTACATGAAAGCTTATGACTAAATAGTGTACGTAAGAAGATGACATGACGTAAGGTAACAATTATTGATAGAAATAGGACGTGCATTACAAAAAGGGTCCTAACTCAGAAGTCAGCCAGCGCTGATCTTCCGTTAGCACATTTTAACAGACCATTGACGTGACAGCACGATATATCACAAAATACGCAGAGAAGAGAAGTCTTTGCTCTCAGTGAGACTATGAAAAAATATTAATACTAGAAAAGAAAATAAAAAAATAATCCTATGCTAGTCAACAAGCGCTCTCTCAACACGCCGGGCTGAAAACTGTAAGCGCTATCTGTGAAAACACAAACATCCCCGCTAAAGGTTTCGCCACATTACCGACGCAGCGCGACGGTGGCGCGGCTTGGGGAGTTGTAATGTACTGAAATGTACGGGAGACGACACACAGCGCAGCCCCGCTCGGCGTGACGGCAAACGTCACGACCGAACTTACCCGAGCGCTTGTGTCGCGCTCCGTCGGCTATTTGACTAAACTTCCACTACCATCAAGTTACACGCCATTCCTTGATTGAAGTAGCTTATCCAGTAAGTAGCAAATACACAATAACTCTATGTAGGTGTAGTCAAAAACACACAGATGAGGAAAATTAAAAGTGTAATGTAGATTATCGGAGGAAAAATATGTCGTTCTTATATTTAACAATGACAACTTATTATTATTAAAAGTAATAAGTAAACTTGAAGTCTGTCTATAATTTCCAAATATAGACCTTTTTCTTAAGCTTATATAACTATAAGTGCGAAGCTAAAAGCCAAACACGTGATTTTTTCAATTATTGTCTATCTGTCATAGGACAGTAGCAAGGTACGAGCTATACAAATATTTGAAAATGCCTCAACTCACACTCTACTTAAGCGTCGCTTATCTACTTATTTCTTAAATGAGAGTGTGGAAGTTAGACACGTGAGATCATGCATTAATTAAATGCGTTATCTAAGTGATAAGCTGTTCATATGTACATATCTGTAGTTAGTTACTATATTGTCGCAGTAAACACATCTAATTCAACGCGTGCACCGTTATTTATTCTATCGAAAATTTGACTCTATTACTAAGCAGCTGGAGTTCTAGTTCGAATGACACTATTAATGCAGTTAAAACGTTCTTATTTATTTATAATTAACCGTTGACCCTATATATGTTATTAAGTGGAAAATCAAGTCAAGAGTCTCCGTAACCGGCGAGTGTGTATGAGACGAACTATGAGGAAGCCAGAGAGGTATGTAAGGAAAGAACCTGTTGGAACTCTGTACTCTCGGCGTGATGATGTAGATAGATAGAAGTGGAAAATGTTCATAATTACCCACGTGTGTGTAAAGGATCATAGCATAGTGAAATATGTGCGTAAGTGAAAGGGACAGGTGCATAAACCTGAAACAGGTGATGGTACTTATCAATACCAACAACTTTTACTAAAGCAACATTTACTGGAAAAGATAAAAACATACAGCAGTTTCATACATTTTGTATAAAACCACTTTTTTTATTTTCATGGTTGCCATTTACATATATAAGGTTTTTTGTTATCCAAGATGGTCGACGGTTATTTTGATCAAATCAACACGAATTCAACTGTGGCTTGTGAGTATAGTAAAATAGAGATAGAAATAAAAGATACAATAGTTTCATACAACTTGTATGAAACCGCTTTTTTCAGGGTTTCTATTTACGATACAACTATTTTTCTTTATATCCAAGATGGACGAAGTTTATTATGATCAATACGAATTCCACTGTGAGTTACGAGTGAATATTTATCCCAAATACATAATATTAAGTAGATAATTAAGTATTCTTAAAAAATAAATATTAAAAACGGACTTCTTACCATCTAATAGAATTTGACTCTCGCCTGTTTAGGCGGTTTCACGCTCTACATATATCAACAATCTGGTTCATAGACCAGAATTAAGTTTATACGGAACCACACTGGAGCGCTATAAGATTATAGTCATAAAAATTATTAGTCATAAAAAATAGGTATAGTCCGACAAGGATTTTTGACTAAGGATGATAGGGAGCGTTGGTGTGAAATTGGTGTTACCGTTTAGTAAAATTTTGGTAAAATAGGTATAGTCCGACAAGGATTTTTGGCTAAGGATGATAGGGAGCGTTGGTGTGAAATTGGTGTTACCGTTTGGTAAAATTTTGGTAAAATAGGTATAGTCCGACAAGGATTTTTGGCTAAGGATGATAGGGAGCGTTGGTGTGAAATTGGTGTTACCGTTTGGTAAAATAGGTATAGTCCGACAAGGATTTTTGGCTAAGGATGATAGGGAGCGTTGGTGTGAAATTGGTGTTACCGTTTGGTAAAATTTTGGTAAAATAGGTATAGTCCGACAAGGATTTTTGGCTAAGGATGATAGGGAGCGTTGGTGTGAAATTGGTGTTACCGTTTGGTAAAATTTTCCTACTTCCAAAGAGATATTTCAACAGGCGGGTCCGCACGGTTCATCATCATCATCATCTCAGCCCATACTTGTCCACTGTTGAACATAGGCCTCCCCAATCGCTTTCCAGCGTAACCGGTCCGATGCCACCTGCATCCAACGACTTCCTGCGATTTTCACAAGATCGTCGGTCCATCTGGCAGGCGGTCGTCCCACGCTGCGCTTGCCAATACGTGGTCGCCACTCTAGAATCTTTCTGCCCCAACGCCCGTCCGATCTACGCGCTATGTGGCCCGCCCATTGCCACTTCAGCTTGCTAATCTTAAGGGCTATGTCGGTAACCTTGGTTCTTCTACGAATCTCCTCATTCCTGATTCGATCGCGTAGAGAAACGCCGAGCATAGCTCTCTCCATAGCTCGCTGAGCAACTCTGAGCTTTTTTATGAGACCTATTGTAAGAGACCACGTCTCTGATCCATATATCATCACTGGTAACACACATTGACTGAAAACTTTAGTCTTAAGGCACTGAGGTATTTTGGATGAGAAGATATTGCGCAGTTTCCCGAACGCTGCCCAGCCGAGTTGGATTCGTCGATTGACCTCTCTCTCAAAGTTGGACCTACCTAACCGGACTACCTGTCCCAGGTAAATGTATTCGTCGACAACTTCAAGAGTAGAGTTCACAACGGTGAGTGCGGTGGGTACGACATGGACGTTAGACATTATTTTGGTTTTGTCCATGTTCATTTTAAGACCCACTTGTTGAGATACTCTGTTGAGGTCACCGAGCATTCGTCCTAGATCTTCCAGCGACTCCGCCACGACCACAATGTCGTCGGCAAATCGAAGGTGAGTGATGTATTCGCCATTGATGTTGATGCCAAGTCCTTGCCATTCCAAGAGCTTGAAGGCGTCCTCTAAGGTGGCCGTAAACAGTTTCGGAGAAATGACGTCTCCCTGTCTTACTCCTCTTTTTATGGGGATTGCCTTCGTGCACTGCCCCTGTACTCGGACTGACATGGTGGCGTTATTATACAAGCACTTCAACACTTCGATGTACCGATAGTCAATGCGGCATCGCTGGAGAGATCTAAGAACCGCCCAAGTCTCGATCGAATCAAAGGCTTTCTCATAGTCCACAAACGCCAAGCATAGTGGCCGATTATACTCCTCGGTCTTCTGTATAATCTGCCGCAGCGTATGTATGTGGTCTATGGTACTAAAGCCTTTCCGGAAACCGGCTTGTTCGGGAGGCTGGAAGTCATCAAACCTGCGTTCGAGACGATTCGTAATGACTCTCGAAAACAACTTATAAACATGGCTCAGCAGTGTGATGGGCCTATAATTCTTCAGTAAAGTGTTATCACCTTTCTTGAAAAACAGTACCACCACACCCCTGTTCCATGCTTCCGGCGTTTTCTCTTCGAGCAAGACGGAATTAAACAGCCTCTGAAGGACTTTAAGTACTGGCGTTCCGCCCGCTTTCAGAAGCTCTACGGTAATTCCGTCTTCGCCCGGCGCTTTATTATTTTTGAGTTGTTTGAGAGCCATCCTAATCTCGTACAGGCTGATGTCCGGGATATCTTCAGTGTGGTGTCGGGTTAGCTTGGCTCTTGGGTCTTTTACCAAGTCAACAACAGGTTCAGCTACTGAGGTATACAACTGCCCATAGAACCTCTCTATCTCCCTGAGCACCTCCGACCTATTCAACGTTACGTTTCCGTCCTCCATCTTCAGCTTCGTCAACTGGCTTTGCCCAATAGACGCGTCTCTTGCGAACACTTTAGAGCCCTTGTTCTGTGCTATGGTCTCCTCAATACGCCTTGTATTGAAGGACCGTAAGTCTTGTCGCAAGGACTTCAATATCTGTCCATTGAGCTGCCTATAGGACTTAGCATCATCGGAGGTTTGGAGCGTCATGGAACGTCGCTCAGCCATGAGGTTTCGGGTGTAGTTGGATAGTTTTTGAGGTCTATTTTTACGGTGGGGCTTAAAATACTTGGACCCGACCGTATGGACAGTCTCTACCAGCCTGTTGTTGATTTCGTCCACTGATGCGCTGCTGTCTAGCAATTCGAAGCGGTTTGCCAATTCGAGTTGAAAGTTCTCGGGGTTTTGGATATGTGCATTACAAGGTCGGAGCGTAGACTTCATCAGACGCGATCTTTCCATTTTGACATTAATATTTAATGTGCCTCTGACCATTCGGTGATCACTGCCGGTTTTTACCCTGTGGATCACGGAGACATCATTAAATATTTGTCGCTTGGTGCTCATTATGAAGTCTATTTCGTTTTTGGTGGAACCATCAGGGCTCATCCAGGTCCATTTCCTATGAGGCGGCTTCTGGAAGAAAGAGTTCATCATAAAGAGTCCCTCCTTCTCCAGGAATTCGGCCAGCCTCTGACCCCTGGGGTTGCGCTGCCCATATCCAAATTGCCCCACTCTCAACTCATCATCGCCCCGTTTGCCCAGCCGCGCATTGAAGTCACCCATAACCACTGTAAAGTGTGTTTTGGAAGTATGTATGGCTCTACTAATGTCCTCATACATAACTTCGACATCATCATCTGAGTATGTCGAGGTCGGTGCGTAGACCTGTATGACCTTCAGCGAATATCTTTTGGATATTCTGAGTATCAGGTACGCTACCCTGCTCGACACACTAGTGATGGACACAACGTTGTCTATGAGTGACTTGTGGACGATAAATCCGACACCACCTTGGGACTGCTGTTCGCCCTCCCGGTAGTAAAACAAGTTGCCGGATTTTAAGGTTATCGTGTCCTCGCCCTTTCTTCGGACCTCCGATAAACCGACAATATTCCACCGCAACTTGTTTATCTCTTCTTCCAGCTCAACAAGCTTCTCATCTGTCCTCAAAGTGCGTGCGTTGTATGTCACCAGGGCCAATTTTCGTTTTTGGTGGTAGCCGAATCTCTGCCGGAGATTCTTAGCACCCCTTGTCCTGTCGTTACCATGGCTGCTACCGTGGCCAGGACGATCAGGACTGCCGGGGACTAGGGGCCTGGTTTTCTTCTTTTCTTCCATAATAGTGATTGGGGGGATTTGCCATACTCGCCACGCTTGGCAGGCGGGTTGGCGAGCGCAGTTTTTGATCGCAGAAGTGTTAAGAGAACGCTGCTGCCCATTCCCTAGTTTTCCCTTAGTCGCCTTGTACGACACCCGATGGGATGAGATGGGTTGGTCCTATTCTAAGCCGGGAACCACGCGGGTCCGCACGGTTACCAACTAAAAAAAGAACTTGGGTAAAGTTTTTAGCAAACGGCAACTCTGGGACTGTCATGAAGTAACATTTCACTTGATGACAGCGTTGGTTCCGATTATCCTAGTATATATGTATATATCCTAGGCTTTTGTTTTTTGCCCGTAATGGCGACAAGAAGGCAATTTTTATAATTTACTGTTATACTCTATTACTACTTGACATTGGCGAAATACACTGTTAAAGTGTGCGGCCATTAATTAAAATAAGAAGAAGAAGATATATATCCTAGTACTCCAACCTCTTGCGGTCTAATAGAAGTTTTTGATCCTTATAAGAAACAGGGTCGATTAGTGAGTTTTTGTGCAGAGGACATCGTCGACAACGGCCAATTTCTTTTTTAATAAACAAATTAAAAACACCGCCATGTGTAGACATGACGGTGTCTTATCTGAAGGTCAAGTATATTCCTCATACGGGCGTGGCAGAAGTGTACTGTTTACACCCTAATTTTTCGCTGACGATGTTAGGTCCCAGGTGACGGGCCTATTTTTTTCTCTTACTATTTTTTTTTTAAATGTAGCCCAACACTAGGATTTTTTTCCTGTATCGTGGGTGCGTTTATAAACAGAAAAATTCACATACACAAATACCCAGACCGGAACAAATAATTGTGGATCACACAAACTACTATCAGACATAGGGGGCGGAGCGGCTTAAGCTCTTAACCACTGCGCTAAATCGTCCGTCAATTCGTATTATTATTATCTATCTATATCATCACGCCAGGTCTCTTGCGGGGTAGGTTCTTTCCTTACATACCTCTCTGGCTTCCTCAACTCTCATAGTACGTCCCATACACGATCGCCGGTTACGGAGGCTCTTGACTTGACCTTCAGATAAGACTCGGTGTATTTGATCTATCTATCTATCTATAACCTCACGCCAGATCCCTTGCGGGGTAGGCAGAGAGTACAGAGTTCCAACAGGTTCTTTCCTTACATACCTCTCTGGCTTCCTCGACTCTCATAGTTCGTCTCATACACGCTCGCCGGTTACGGAGACTCTTGACTTTTCCATCAGATAAGACTCGGTTTATTTGGTCGTGGTAAGATAGTCTAGGTCTTCCCCGGTACCTGCATCCTTCCACTTTCACATTGTATATCTGTTTTGTCATTCTTTCCTCTGGCATTCTTTCTATATGCCCGAACCAACGGAGCATGCCCTTTCTCATCTTTACACCGATACTATCTTTCATACCTACTCGCTGTCTTACTATGCTGTTGCTAATGCGGTCGGTCAGCTTCACTCCGCACATCTTCCGCAGAGCTCGCATTTCTACCGCATTTATCCTACTTTCATTCTCCTTCTTACATACCCAGCTCTCGCTACCATATAACAGCGTTGGGACAAGAACTCCGTTATGTATGGCCAGCTGCGCCTTATGGCTTAAGTGCCGACTCCCGAGTAGCTTTCCCATCGCACCATTCACTCTGTTTCCTGCACTCACTCTTCTCGCTATGTCAGCGGTGTATTTCCCATCCTTACTGAAGGCGCATCCAAGATATACAAACTCATTCACTTGCTCCAGCAGATCCTTACCAACCACAATCCTTACAGTGTATTTGATCATGGTAAGATAGTCTAGGTCTTCCCCGGTACCTAGATCCTTCCACTTTCGCATTGTATATCCGTTTTGTCATTCTTTGTTCTAACATTCTTTCTATATACCTAAACCAACGGAGCATACCCTTTCTCATCTTTACACCGATACTATCTTTCATACCTACTCGCTTTCTTACTACGCTGTTGCGAATACGGTCGGTCAGCTGCACTCCGCACATCATCCGCAGAGCTCGCTTTTCCACCGCATTTATCCTACTTTTATTATTATTACACTTTTTATTATATACCTTTACAGTCTTTATTTTGTAAATGAGAGGACTATGTAGACACCGACTGATACCATGAATCTAAGTTCACTTATGTTTAGTCGTAGCTTTCTGCACGGCTGTTCTCCCATACTCCATGAATGCAATATATACAAAAAGAATTGTAAAACTCTCATTTTCGAAAAGGGGAACTGTGGGATTTCTCCACAAGAATAACTTTCCGAACGGGTGGTAGAGTCTTAAGTAATCAATAATTTGCTCTTTTTGACTATTCATAAGTGCTTTTTGGTCTATCTTTCTAACTATAACATTACGCCAGATCCCTTGCGGGGTAGGCAGAGAGTACAGAGTTCCAACAGGTTCTTTCCTTACATACCTCTCTGGCTTCCTCGACTCTCGTCTCATACACGCTCGCCGGTTACGGCGAGCGTGTATGAGACGAACTCTCACTTATCTTACTCTTATCTTTTTGGTATACATGATTAAAAAACTTTTGATTTTAATTGCCATATATCGGGCGCAATTTTAAACTCCAGACTAATACTAGGAATTTTTAATAGAAACACTACATTTGTTCGATTAAGAATTTCATCCCAGCACTTCGCGATCGCAACGCACACCATTCGCTACTAGCCCAACGAGACAGTGTTAATATTTTTATAAAAAAAATATATTCAAATTGAATCTTTGTCATTTTGACAGCATGTGCGTATAAAAAAAATAACTATCACTTGCTTTAACGGTAAAGGAAAACATCGTAAGGAAACCTGCATGCCTAATAGTTTCTCAATGGTGTGTGAAGTTCGCCAACCCGCACTGGGCCAGCGTGGTGAACTATGGCCTAAACCCTCTCAGTTTTAGAGGAGGCCCGTTCCCAACAGTAGGACAGTTTCTTACCAGGGCTATTTAAAAAAACATCAAATTAAAAATCTTCCCCATTTTTGAAGTCGTTTAAAAACATTATGCATACAAACTACGACGTACGAAACGACTGTCGTACTGGGTACGAAATATAATGCATCTAATAAAAACAAAATGCCGCCATGACCTTATTCCGCTGTGCCAAATGTGTCCTTTCACGAGTCTAGAGTCGGTCCACAAAAAACCAAAGTTCACCTCAAACCGAGATCTTGTTATTAAACACAAAATTGCAATTCAAGTTGTTTTTTTTCTTTACGTCCCACTTTTCATTTTACAGTGTCTGTTACGTATCTCAACTAGGTATGAAGCATTACAATAGAATACCGGTCAATGAGTTTATTTCAACATAGTGATCGTATTTTTTTTTATCTATGTATCTGTATCACGTCGGATCCCTTGCGGGGTAGGCTTCCTTTCTTTTCATAAAGAGTGCTAGGAATTATTCCTGTATCGTGGGTGCGTTTGCAGTGTGCGTTTTGTGCGACACACAAATATCGAGACTCATTTGTTGATCACACAAAGATTTGTCCTGTGCGTCAATCCAACCGGCGACTACTCGATGCGATAGGCGGAGTTACTCAAGCTCTTAACCAATGCTCCAAACCGTCTGCCATTTCGTCGTCAATCTATATATATAAATAAAAATCAATGTGTTGTGTTTGTCAGGACCAGGTTTATATGAAAGAAAATGTTTGAAAAGTGAAAAATTTGGGTTAAAAAATCCCCATATTAAAAGTGAGTAAGACAGAAGACAGTAGGAAGATCTTTAAAAATATTGACAGAATGGTGTCATTTTCTTCATTAGTACACCCGTGCGTCGTCGGGCGGTAACTAGTCGACACTAACACTAACAACTACTATACCTACAAATAAATAAAATTGACGTGTATGTTTGTAGACAGTTTACTAAATCCATATGAAAGCAGGTATATACTGCCCATATAACAAAAAAAAAATTGTCTGTCTGTCTGTTTGTTCCGGCTAATCTCCAAAATATCTGGACCGATTTTGACGCAATTTTCACTAGCAGATAACAGATTTTATAAGGAATAAGTTAAGCTACTTTTATTTCCGAAAATCACTTTGTGTTAAATATCCCGCGGGAGAAGTCGCATTATTATTATACAGGTTATATGATAATAATTTTATAAAATGGCGACATTTCAGAATATGTGTGTACTACCTACCGCCACAAGTCGTGTATCTATGTTATTATTTCCTATTAATATAATAGTAGGTACCGCTTAAATGCAAATTCTAAACATGTTTTGTAATAAAAAACATACGGTCATTTTATTATAATTATGGTTGAATACCAATAGGTTAATTGAATTATCCAGCTGCATCTCTTGATATTTGCTAATGCGTATTTTATTATAATATCCAACAAATTCAAGACGCATCACTATTAAAACTATGCAACATCCTTTCTAAATATCGTGATAATATCAATCAAACCTGAAATAGAACCTTTAAAAGAACGTTCCATTGTTAACAGAAAGAAAAAAAAACTGTCACAATTTCATCGCGAAACGGAAGTGCAAACGTCAAAATCACCAATCTTTTTTTTTCGAATGCAAAATTAACAGTCGCGTTCAGTAATTAAAAAGTGCACCTACCGGATACCTCTCCTCCTCAGCATTCAGCAGATCACCAACAGAAGATGCCTTCGCTTGACTCGCTAAATGCCTCCTGCTGTTCAAAACATAGGACAACTCATCCAGGTACCGTAGCGTCAAACCATTTGCCATTGCCATTATTTCACAAAACACAACACTAAGAACTGAACATTTATCGTCACTCGCGCCAACAATAGCTGGTAACAATGAAATGGGAAAGAACTGTTCACGTAAACAATGTAGAGACGATTTTGTGATGAATAAGCGCGACGTCCGCCATAGCCAACACGCAACTGCAAACTGGCGCGCCACGGCTGCGTTCGGCGGCGGGCATAGAGTAAACATTCGTAGAAAGTTAATCGGGTACGACCTTAATATATATAATAAGTTTGGGGCTTTGATATGATTTAGATTCAAACTGATTGAATCACACTTTGAAGTTACGTTGACAGAGGTTTGGAAATGCATGGATTACCAACCGATCTGAGCAATAGCGTTTACTGGATAAAGAACTATCAGTTAGTCTATCAATCCACTATATATATCAGTTAGTCTATTATTACCACATTCAGAGCTCATAGCTCATGTAGATATAATTAACGGATTTTAAAGTTGGTCTCTACATATGGGTAACATCGATGAGTTACTTATATGCTATTAAAATAATTACATCGACGAATGCCGCAGTTGTTAAACCGTGAATTAAGTTTCCCATATAAGTGAAAGGATATAAATCAATATCATATCAAGCACAATGTACTCATGAATCGTCAGAAATATAATACAAAGAAAATGCAAGTGATTACTTAAGACTTTACAACCCGTTCGGAACGTAATTCCTATGGAGAAGAAGGGCAAAAAACTCTGCAGTTACTCTTTAAAACAGGTGAGTTTTAAAGTTATTTTTGCATACAGTATGTGTAAGGAAGAACAATGAAAAACAAGCTACACTTACACATATGGCCCTTTTGTGTACAAAATACGTTAATACGTGTAGGATCAAGCTATATTAATATAAATGTAACACTTACCAGTCTTTGAATACTAGACTATCTGAGCATGCTGGCCCTCTGTAAATGGCCTTTTATACGATGGTGTAGTGTAAAAGCCGGTAGTAGAGCATGAGTTTTAGCTTTTAGTGACCTTCTACGAGCCATTTTCCACCATTTCCCCCTCCTTTATTAAGTTCTCTTGACGATAAACTATGCTAATATTATTGATCTGAACCTTTTTTTGCCAAGTCATCCTAGCTCTATTGATTTTAAAGTATCGAACTTGGAAACCAAGCAAACTATAAACGAAATAAACTTTGTTTTTGTATAGCTCTACACTTCGTAAATATAATATTATGATGAAAACTTTATCTTGAGACTTTCATAAGCTAGGAAAACAAGAAGCTGATTCAAAATGCGGGTTCTAAAACAGAATCTGATTCGAAACCTGACCGTTCTAACGGGGTTAAGTAAGCCTCTCTTTCATTGATGCATACAACTTAAAGACAAGATTAGAATATATATAAATGAGTCTCTGTATCCGACGAGCGAGTATGAGATGAACTATGACAGTGGAGGAAGTAAGAGAAGTCTGTAAGAAAATAACCTCTACTCCCTGCTGGCATGATGATATGGATAGATATTATTATTTACTTGCCTTCTTGGATAGATATTATTATAGGCTGCCTCGTTGGTCTGGTGGCAAATTGATCGCTTTGTGATCAGGAGGTCCTGGGTTCAAATCCTCGGTCGGACAAATGTAGTTTTTCTAAAGAACAATTCCCAGTATGAGTCCGGAGTCTGGAATTGTGCCCGGTATATGGCAATAGGCTCGCCCCCTATTACATGGGACCTTACATCGTCGGCGAAATGTGGGTGTACTCAGTACACCTCTGCCACCCCCTCTGCGGAATATAGGCGTGACGGTGTTTTTTTTTAATTATTTACTTAGAATATACAACAAAATGCACAATGTTAAATCAAAGTCTCAAAAAAACTATGCAAACATTATATATAATAACCATATTTAACTGTGGAGTCTTGGTAGATAGAATATTTACAAAGTGTCAAAAAATGTCAAATAAAAACACTTGCCATATTAGCTGAAATACACATGTAATGGGCAGATCTCTTTTTCGCTGAATTTGTTAAGACCAACATAAAAAATAATATAAAAAAGGTCACCGTCATAAACGCAGAATGGTTATATATCTATCGCCAATTTAATATTCATTTTGCTTGCATCAGCTAAGATTGCGAATCGCTATCTGTTAATAATCTGAGGTTATTTAAAAACATACATAAAACGTGTGTTAATTAATGTGTCGACCACTTAGTGTGGTGGTCAGATTACACGCTCCTCTAACTGCATCGATCTACAAATTTTTGGTTCGGTTTCAGTAGATGATTTTCACGACAATGGGGTCATTTCTAGGGGGGTGTAATGTCCTAAAAAATCTACAAAAGGTAATTTTTGTATGTAAGCGGTTCACAGTAGGGGTGGACCGATTTGAAAAGACCGCACAAGTTTGTTAAAGAAACAAAAATAAAATTGGTATGCGTCCCGGAAAATTGGAAAATTTGAGGTTAACTGAAAGTTTTTTTTCCAATGTGATAAATTTGGACAAAGTCTGTCGGGTCAACTAGTATATAATGTATATTGAGACCTATTAAGATCTCAATTTAACCGCACCGTTAGCGTGTACGATGTATTTATTGCGAATTTAATATTCAATTTGCTTGCATCAGCTTATATTGCCAAACGGTTATTCTGTTAACATTTAAAATTATCGTCTTAAGTTAATGAAAACTATACATAATATTCAACAATAGAATAAAAATGTTTCATAATCTTTGGCATCGGTTGCATTTGCGATCCATTTCTCGCGCCGTCTGTGACGCTAAACCGCTCGAACTGTTCGAAGTCATTTCCTACGTGTTACGTAAAACGTAGACATTCTGGGGACGACGCACATTGTTGTCGTCATATCTTCATGCTTTTACGTACAGGTGTGTTGCAAGAAAAATGTTTCTTTCAACACTGTCGTTAATCCTATGAATTTTCTATAAAAGAAATAAACACTCTACGCCTATAATTAAACAAGCGGGGATGGTCGGGGTGTCCTGTGTACAGTCACTTAAATAGGAGGCAAGCCATTATACTGGTCACAATTTCAGACTCCAGACAAGGAATTTATTGATAAAAAAATTACGTTTTGTCTGACCTGAGATTCGAATCCAAGACCTCGTGATGTGTTTGTATGAGGTAATCTTCGGAGCTACTGATCTAATTCTGAAAATGTAGATCACTGACAGGAAGCTACATTATTTCTGAGTTTTATAGGGTATCTTAATGTGATTAAAACACTGCCTTGTTGGTCTAATGACGAATAATGTGCCTTGCAATCACGAGGTCCTGGATTCAAATCCTAGGTCGGACCAATGCAGTTTTTCTGTCGAAAAACTCCCAGTATCAGTCCGGAGTCTGAAATTGTGCCCGATATATGGCAATAGGCTCACCCCCTATTACATGGGACCCAACATCGTTGGTGAAAAATGAGTGTACACAGTACACTTCTGCCACCCCCGCTTGGGATATATAGGCGTGACAGTGTGATAAAAACAATCAAATTGCAAATTATCAGCATGTGAAGCAGTGGGGATTACCTAGTGATATTGATAGTTGGAGCAAGCGTGTCCTAGAGTGGAGACCGCGACTTGGTAAGCATAAGGTAGGACGGCCCCCAGCTAGATGGACCGACGACCTCAAAAAGGTCGCTGGGACAGACTGGATGCGGAAGGCGGAGGACCGTGTGCAATGGCGCGTGTTAGGAGAGGTCTATGTCCAGCAGTGGACTACGGATAGGCTGATTGATTGATTGATAGATAGTTGCACAACTAGTTCATCAGTTCAGTTGGTCGGAATAGAACGATAGCGATAGTCCATAAACAAAACATGACTCTACAATATTGAAGCCTTAAGACAAATTAATAGATTCCTACAGAGTCCTCCCAACATAACCCTATTCAATTCAAAGATAACTTACTAGGTCGCATATATATTATGAAATTCTAGACATCTGAAACGCTAGCCTGAAATCAGAGCATGTTTTGTACAGAGCTTAATTTAGTAAATGTAATAAGATTGATGATCGTGTTAAGAATCCATTGTGGTGGTATCCGTGTCATATCGGTTTGAAAGTTGAGTTCGGTATTTCAGTACTAATAAGGTCGAGGAGAGGAGTGTCTTGCTGTACAGTTTCTTAATGTCTCAATATATGACTAATGTGTTACTAAAATTTGTCTCTAAAATCGTTGCTTGGAACAGCGGTTCCTAAACTTTTAAGTTTCGTAAAGCTCGACAAATGTATTTCAGGGAACTCTACATGATTCCAAATAAAAGGCACTGTATTTAAACATAAGAGCAAACACCTAAATTACAAATATTTAAAAGTGAAATAGTTTCGCGTAACTATATGTCCGGGCCGAATTTACGCTAACCACAGTAATGGGTTTATCTCAAACACTATTTTGAACATTATTCCAAGATAGTATTTATAACTGTAGATTATTTAACAGCTAAAAGTAATTCAAGGATTAAACGACAAATGCAATTTCGCGAAATCATAATAACTTTCTTAAGAAACCCATGGGTTCGGCGGAACTCAATTTGAGAATCGCTACCTTAGAATTTTTTTTATCTCTCCTAGTTTTGAAGTTCGCTCATTGTAGGCATCTCTTGATATTACAACTGGTCTTTCTATCTTTCTTTATTATTACGCCAGATCTCTTGCGGGGTAAGCAGAGAGTACAAAGTTCCAACAGGTTCTTTCTTTACAGACCTCTCCGGCTTGCTCCACTCTCATAGTTCGTCTCATACACGCTCGCCGGTTACGTTGACTTTTGACTTCAGATAGGACTCGGTCTATTTGGCCATGGTAAGATAGTCTAGGTCTTCCGCGGTACCTGCATCCTTCCTCTTTCGCATTGTATATCCGTTTTGTCATTCTTTCTTCTGACATTTTTTCTATATGCCCGAACCAACGGAGCATACCCTTTCTCATCTTTACACCGATACTTGGTGATACCGAAAAGTGGAAACTTTTGCATTATATATCTGTTTTGTCACTCTTTTTTCCGAAATTCTTTCACCAAAAAGACCAAATTGGAAAAATAACGTTTTGGAAAAGTTGTACAAATGTTTAAATTATTTTTTATGGTATTTAAGAAATTTCATTACGCCAGGAGTAGGCAGGGAGCGCAGCGTTCAAACAGGTTCTTTCCTTACAGTGCCTACCCCGCAAGGGTTCTGACGTGATGATATAAATAAAAAGATGGTCCAAACTAGAATTCAAACTATGGAGCATTAGACCAACAAGACTTTTAATAATGTAACTTCACAAACAATTTTGACTTTTTTGTCCATTTTAAATTTAAGATTATAATTCCAAGAAGCAAAAAAAATTATTGAAACGAAAAAAGTAAATGTCGTTTATCCTGACCGTTCGTACTTCGAAAGCGGTCCAATAACTATACAACACTAAATATAGAAATATATTTTTAGACGTAATAATACTGCATATTTTTGTAAAAAAAAATATGCGCAATCGGTAATTGAAAAATATCTAGAATTTCGATTCCATTTATAATCTGTTGCGACTTTATCAAACTGTTTTTTTTTCTGTGTGTCTGTTCAGAGAAAAGTTGCTCTACAATTTGTTTTGACAATTTACATACAAGTAGTTGTTGATTACATTTACGTTTACATACAATATTTACGTTTTGACACATAATTACATATATCTAGCATGCACAATTTAGCCAACAAAACCGAACAGAGCTCCAAAAGTTTCTTTGCTTGCAGACCTCTCTCTCTTCCTCCATTTTTATAGTTCGTCTCATACACTCTTGCCGGTTACGGAGGCTCTTGACTTGCCCTTCAGATAAGATTCTATACTGTCTGCCTGCCCCACGAGGGATCTAACGTGATGATAACGATATATAGATAGTAAATCAAACAGTTTAACATTCGTTATCAGAACCATTCGTTTTTTTATACATATATTAAGATGACAAATAAGCCAGCAAAATTGTACATAGGATTGCTTTCCACGATAGATAAAATGCATTTTTTTTAAAATAAAACTAAAATAAAATCCCTGATGTTAACTCTTGATTATGTATAAATATGATTTATGATTATGAATTCTGTTCGCGACCTCGTCCGCGTTAACTTAGACAGGATTACTTAACCAGACAGGATCCTATATGGTAATCCAGGGAATAAAATATCTATGTGCCAAATTTTATCCTAAAACCGTTCAGCCGTTTTTGCATGATTGAGTAACAAACATATATATATATTCATATTTATAATATATGCAGGAAGTAGGATTATCAATTTCGTGTCTTGATTGTCTCAAGCATATCTTGATCTATCTATATCATCACGCCAGATCCCTTGAGGGGTAAGCAGAGAGTACAGAGTTCCAACAGGTTCGTTCCTTACATACCCATCCGGCTTCCTCCACTCTCATAGTTTGTCTCATACACGATTACCGGAAATGGAAATCTGATGTCTCAAGCATATTGAGTATAAAACGAAAAAATATAAAAATAGGACGGTATTTCGTTTTTTTGGGATGGGGATAGACATCTTTCGTCAGATGATGATAGAGAAATTCTCTACGAGTGTATTTAGCAACTAGGGCACTCTATCTTATAGTGCAACCACAACGCCCTGAGTTCAAATCGTAGGACACATGTAGATTTTCTATCGAAAAATTACGAGTATCGGCAGGGTCTGAAATTGTGCCCGGTATATGGCGATATTCGACCCTTATTACATGGGACCTAACATCGTCGGCGGAAAGTGGGTGTACGCAGGACACCTCTGCCACCCCCGCTTGGGGATTATGCGTGTGTAATTATTATTATTCTCAATCTGTGTTACTAAGTTGTGTCTCGGATGTTATTGATCCAGAACTAAATAAGCGTGTCCTATGTTAAGCTAGACGCGGAACGCACGAATGTTTTGTTACATTTTTTGTTAGAGCAGCCTGTATACGTAGGTATTTGGAATGACATGTCTAGACGGCAATGTGGTTTATAAGGAAAACGTGGGTATTTTCGTTTTATTCTTTTTTCTTTTTATAAAAAACGTAGCCCCACACTAGGATTTATTCCTGTGTCGTGGGTGCGTTTACAAACATGAAAATTCACATACACAAATACCCAGACCGAAACAAATAATTGTGGGTCACACAAAGATTTGTCCCGTGCGGGAATCGAACCCGCGACTATTAGACACAGTGGGCGGGGCGGTTTAAGCTCTTAACTACTGCGCTAAATCGCCCGCTAATCGCCGTACATTGTTATTCATATACCCGTGTTTTTGTTGCTACATCACGGATTGGACGATAATAAACACCGTCACTCCTATATTCCCCAAGGTGGGGGTAGCAGAGGTGTACTTTGTACAGCCATTTTTCGCCGATGATGTTAGGTCCCATATAAGAGAAGGATAGCCTATTGCTATATACTGGGCACAATTCCAGGCTCCGGATTAGTAATGGGATTTTTTTCGATAGAAAATGTACGAAGTCCCTAACGTCTTAAACGTCGAACGTGTATAAGACCTATTATAAGAGTAGAGGAAGCCAGAGAACTCTGTAAATAGACATGACACAAATTTCTCACTGTTTAGATTCAATCATTTGTAACTAAAACTGTGCAAAGATTCGAATCCCAATTTATGTCATTTGAATCGGCTAAATTCAAGTCAGTTGGCCCACCGACCGACATCGCATCGCGTATACGTTCGTTTCGTGAGACGGCAACTTTAGTGAATGTAAGATCGAGATTCAGTTTCAGATTGGAATGAAATATGAAGCATTTTGTTTGTTCTGTACGATAAGTGCCTTTGTATACTAACTGGTGAATGTAAGATCGAAATTAAGATACATATGAAGCATTTTTCTATACAACTGTTTCGAATCTTGTAGTTCTATCTATTTATATTATCACGCCAGTTCCCTTGCAGGGTAGGCAGAGAGTTATTTGTTTCGGTCTGGGTATTTGTGTATGCCAATTTTCATGTCTGTAAACGCTTCCACAACACAGGAATAAATATTAGTGTGAAACTAGGTTTTTAAAAGGAAAAAGAATGTATATTATCTTTTCAAATCCCTTGCATACCCCAGCAGAGATTACATGCATAACTTCTGACATACCTATTTCACTTCATCTACATTCATACGCTCGTAGCGCTGTGTAACCGCGGTGTTCTTACCGATCACCAAGGTTCAGGAGTTTTCGACTCGGTCGGCCTGAGATGGGTGACCGTTTGTGGCATTTTCAGATACGAGCGTCTCCGTGCTTCGGAAGGCACGGTAAGCCGTTGGTCCCGGTTACTACTTAATGTGGTAGTCGTTAAGCCGAGTTGGAAGCCTCACATACACAAACACCCAGACCGAAACAAATAATTGTGGGTCACACAAAGATTTGTCCCGTGCGGGAATCGAACCCGCGACTATTAGACACAGTGGGCGGAGCGGCTCTTAACCACTGCGCTAAATCGTCCGTTAATATTATAAATGTGAACGTTCTTATGTTTAGATGTTTACATGTTTGGATGTTTGTTACTCAATCACGCAAAAACAGCTAAACGAATTTAGATGAGATTTGGCACACGTATAGTTTTACCTTGATAAACACATAGGATACTTTTTATCTCGAAAAAATAAGGTATATGTCTAAAGTCCACGCGGAGGAAGACGCGAGCAGAAACTAGTAATATATATTCCTTTAGGTAGTCGTCTTTCTGTCGATATGAAAACCTAAATAACGCTTTATCCAACCTAATCTTTAGCTTAGTTTAGCAATAGCGAAACTATCGATAGTATATCGATATTATCGTCGCCTCAAAAATAGTAAAGGTATCGATTGCATGATAGGGTCGATATAGACTATCGATAGCATTCGATAGTATCGATAGTATTTGATACTAATTATAGTACGTACTATTTTTTAAGAGATCGGAGTGGAGACCGAGATCCGATCTCGGTAGCGAACCTATTCGCGCCTATATCAAAAAGGCGACAACTCGACACTTCGCGAACGCATTTACCCATGCGAATCCGTTAATCGTAGCCGCCGCCGACTACGACCCCCCCGACCCCTGCCACCCTCGCCACCGCCGGCCGCGACATGTTCTCACCGATCCCCCCGATGCTTTGTCATCCCTTCTTTCCGCTTCGAATAAGGGCGACGACGACGACGAAGTTGTAGATCCCCTCCCCTAGCCGGCGGTTGACCGGTGCACTGAGTCGTGCACCCCATCACCCTGCAGCGACTGTCCCAACCGAAGCCGCCTCTTCAAGGCGCCCTCGAGTATGTCGCCTCTTGCCCTTCTGGCTCGAGCGTGCCACCATGCACGCTCACCCTTAAGTCCGGTGAAGCTGTAAAGGCCTCGCGGCTAACAGCGTACATCACTCACACACACACACACACACATTATTTTTTAAGGTTTAGAGAATCGATATTAAGATGTCAAATTATCGATGGTTTTGTGACTGACGCTAAAAGAAGTCGAACCCAGGACGTCCATCGTCAGCAGTTCGATGCGCCACCAGTCCAGGGAGGCAGTTACATTGTATCAAGTAATGAAAACCTACATAATACAAGTTTTGTATTTATTACGCCGAGTTTATGTTCAGTTTTGTTACTGTTACGCGGACTGATGACAACCGAGATACGAGATGCAGCAATACTCGTATTGTTTTGCATTTCGGCCCACTTGAATAGCGATTTTAATGCATCAAACAATATTAAGCCACTAGTTTTTAAAGCCACAATTAAATGCATTACAGAGCATCGATCGCATGATTTAGCGCAGTGGTTAAGAGCTTAAGCCGCTCCACCCACTGTGTCTAATAGTCGCGAGTGCGATTCCCGCACGGGACAAATCTTTGTGTGATCCACAATTATTTGTTCCAGTCTGGGTATTTGTGTATGTGCATTGTCATGATTGTAAACGCACCCACGACACAGGCATAAATCCTAGTATGAGGGTACGTTTTTATAAAAACGGATTTCGGTTAATTAGAGAGTATTGGCTCTCTAGAGTAGCGATTTTAAGGCAAATGAAATCATTATTAGTGAGATTTCTACTAATTTCTAGTGATGTATCAGAGAGGTCAGCGACCAGAAAAGTTTGTAAGGAAACAACCTGTTGGAACTTTGCACGCTCTACCTGCCCTACAAGGGACCTGGCGTGATCACATACGTAGGTCAAATAGTGTCGCTACTTAAAAAAAATGTTTCTTTTCCCTGTTAAGGTTATTTTATGTGTCATTTTGCCAAGGTTACTTTGTGTGCCATGTACCACTGTTTGTTTACCCAAATGAATTAAAAAAAAATTGTAGTCAATACCACTTACCAAAATACACAGAATATATTTTAACAGATAAATTTGTTAGATTGCGAGCTGGGATCCGGATACTGAAGAATAACTTAGCTATGTTTAATTATGAAATAACGATGTCAAATATTTTATTCAGAATTTATACATCTTAAATACAAAGAGATCTAGACCGAAACAAGTGTTTGTGGGTCACACGAAGACTTGGCCCCGTACGGGGATCGCAGCTCAGACTCGAGCCGGTAAGTGGAGCTGCCTACGCTCTGAACACTAGACCAGGCGGTTCATATAAAACTGTTTACCAGGATGCTACTCAAGCGTCTAAAAAATATCGCTGGTTTAATACGGCGATATCTTTTGTATTTATTTAAAAAAAAACCTAGCCTGACACTAGAATTTCTTCCCGTGTTGTGGGTGCGTTTACAAACATGAAAATTCATATACAAATATATCCAGACCGAAAAAAAAAATTGTAAGTCTCACAAAGATTTTTTCAGTGCGAGAATCGAACCTGCTACTAATCGACCCAGCAGGCGGAGCGGCTTAAGCTCTTAACTACTGCGCCAAATCGTCCGTCATGAATTTTAAAACTCCTAATTTGACATCGTGAAAAACGCCTCCGCTTAGTAGTAGTATTATATACAGTATGTACAATTATATAAAAAAAACAGCAAATAATTATTATTAAAAACGGGTGTAAAAAAGGATAATACCTATTTACATAGGGCCAGATGGTTCGACGCCACTGTCAGTTGGCAGTGTACCTAGAACGCTGGCAGCATTGCCGCGCTGAATAGCAATGCTTATATGCTGACCAAAATACATACCAGCGTTCCGGTCGCCAGTACACTCCACCAAACGTTTCGAAATTTCTCGAAACATCCGGTGGGCTCCCGGCCCCCACGGACCCAATGTCTCTACCCCAAACGCCTCAAAAATGTATCCCGAGCCAAGGGAATCATATTTGCGGCGTTTGAGGGATTCTGCGCTCAGTGCAGCGTTGCCTGCCCGCACCGAGGACGCTGGAAGATGAGACGGAGCGAGTGTCGATTTAATATTATTATTTTTGAAAAATAGTTTTATATCACATAATAGCAAAATGCCAATCATAATTATTTATATTTAGAGGAACGTCTATAAGCTCACTATGAAAAAAACCATTTCGTGGAGTTCGGTTCCATGTATAAAAATATTATTTACCATCGTGTAATTTTGATAAAGATCGTTTTTGATATGAAAGCCATAAAAAAGAATAATAAATAAATATTTTCTATCTATCTATCTATAACCTCACGCCAGATTCCTTGCGGGGTAGGCAGAGAGTACAGAGTTCCAACAGGTTCTTTCCTTACATACCTCTCTGGCTTCCTCGACTCTCATAGTTCGTCTCATACACGCTCGCCGGTTACGGAGACTCTTGACTTTTCCATCAGATAAGACTCGGTTTATTTGGTCGTGGTAAGATAGTCTAGGTCTTCCCCGGTACCTGCATCCTTCCACTTTCACATTGTATATCTGTTTTGTCATTCTTTGCTCTGGCATTCTTTCTATATGCCCGAACCAACGGAGCATGCCCTTTCTCATCTTTACACCGATACTATCTTTCATACCTACTCGCTGTCTTACTATGCTGTTGCTAATGCGGTCGGTCAGCTTCACTCCGCACATCTTCCGCAGAGCTCGCATTTCTACCGCATTTATCCTACTTTCATTCTCCTTCTTACATACCCAGCTCTCGCTACCATATAACAGCGTTGGGACAAGAACTCCGTATGTATGGCCAGCTGCGCCTTATGGCTTAAGTGCCGGCTCCCGAGTAGCTTTCCCATCGCACCATTCACTCTGTTCCCTGCACTCACTCTTCTCTCTATGTCAGCGGTGTATTTCCCATCCTTACTAAAGGCGCATCCAAGATATACAAACTCATTTTCTATACGTACGTTAACATGTTTTATTTGCAAATCTAGTACTTATTTAAAACGTGTTTATGACATTGTTTTGAGTACATATTAAAAACAGTAGAAAGTACTGTAAAATCTGAACTTAATATACACACCTATGGTTAAATCTACTTGAACTCATAAAATTTTGCAATATGGATCACGGATCACTGACTCGTCAGACGGGTTCAACATAATCCTCTGAATAGCCTCCCGAGCGGATTACAACGCATCAGTGGCAGAAAAGTAGGTTTATTATCTTACCAGATATAATAATAATAATAATATTAGCCCTATTAAGAAACTGCTGTCCCACTGTTGGGCACGGGCCTCCTCTCAAACTGAGAGGATTAAGGCCATAGTCCACCACGCTGACCCAGTGCGGGTTGACGAACTTCACACACCTTCGATAAACTCTTAGCCATGCAGGGTTCCTCGCGATGTTTTCCTTCACCGTTAAAGCAATTGAAATTTAATTTTTAATACGCACATGCTTTTCGAAAATACAGAGGTGCGTGCCTGGGTTTGAACCCGAGACCTCTTACTTTGCAGTCCAACGGTCTAACCATTAGGCTATCACTGCTTTTTACACTATATATACCTATGGTTTAATCTACTTGAACTCATAAAATTTTGCGAAAAGGATCACGGCTGACTCGTCAGACGGGTTCAACATAATCCTCTAAATAGACTATCGAGCGGATTACAGCGCATCAGTGGCAGAAAACTAAGTTTATTATTTTAACCGATATTACTTCACTTTAATTTTTTATCTCCATTGATGTTACAACATGTTAAACATGTTAAGTGATTAAAATAACTGTCGAACTATGATCTAATGATAGAATAAAACTATTTTTCTGATTTTACCGCGGTTTACAGCACCCATGAACCACTCAAAGCATACAAGTAATTCAAAAAATATACTGCCATAAAACCCGAAAAGAAACTACTTATAAAAATACCTAGTGTGTTTCAAGTGTAGATTCCTAGTATTCGCGTAAATCTAAAACCTTTATATAAAATGATCTTATAACTTTCTTTTTTAATTGATTCGAAAAATAAAATTTAAAATAATACTAAACACTATACAAGCTGTAACATGATAAACGCAAGACCTGAAAGTAGTTGGTTCTAAATCGTTAACTGATTCCAACTATTTTTACTGTATCTTATTTTTTTTTTTAATTTTCAAAAAATGCTTTTATTTCTTCAGTGCGCTATAACAAACTAAATTTATTATTGATTTAAAGCAATATGGAGATTTCAAATGCATTCCTAAAACGTATTTCTCAAAACGCACACATACACGTTCAAGTTTCGTCGTTAATTGGGGTATAAAAGTGCTTAAAAGAGGGGTAAAAACCATTCAATTTGGAAATCTGGTTTTCGTTTTGAATTTATAAAGCAATTCTCTAATCGGGGTGCCTGAGGTCTTGCGTTTATTATGTTACACCTTGTATTTTTCCAAAATTCATCTGGTGTCGTGTGTATTTTGGTACCGTCATCACAGAATAGCGATACCCATCCTTTTAGGACGGCGATATCTGAAAAAAAGTAATTAGAGGGGAAACACAATTTGACATTAATCAAACAAACTACGAGTTAATTTCCGTGAAATGACTCCCTCAGAATAAAGCTCGCAATGAGAAAATGAAAAATCATAAAATATAATATTACATAACATCTATAACAATTCGTCAAATTAATCTTTCATAATCACAACACGCAAGATATTAATACGCCATTGTTTATGTCCGCCATGTTGGCGCGCGTTTCCGCCCGCTTTCACTGTCTGCGCCGACGCAGCGGCTAATTACACGCGACGTGATGCGATGTGCGCGTGCCTTTATATGACGGATTATATAATAGTCATATGACGAATGGGATTTCTGAAATTATAAGCGTCACGTCTTACCATTATCCTTTTTGGACATTCTGGATCAAGTTAAAACAGATCCCCTACTGTTGGTAGGGAAGATTGCGAAATGGGGGATATTTTCTTTGTTTCACACAGGCCTTTTTCGAAGCGAAGAAGGCACACAAAGGTTTCTTAATGCCGTAAAAACTCCCTACCCTACTTACACTAAAAAGCTTGGGTTTTTTGGAGACTTTCTTCCCGCGGAAATAAAGGACTCAAATGCAGGGTCTTCTTACGGTTCTGACAGTTTTCCAAACACAAATTTATTTGTAAAAAGACTGAATATTTATTAACTTGGACTAGATTTATAAGTTGTATTTGATTTCCAAGGTTCCTGACCGTTACCATTGGAGATAGACTTGATACACTTACATAACTGAGCGATAAGCTTTCCATGTCGAAAAAAAAATACATATAGACGAACATAGAACCTCCTTCTTCTTGAAGTCAAAAAGACTTATAGAAAACACTGTCACGCCTAGAAATTACGGATGGCAGAGGTCTACCATGTACACACACATTTCACCGACAATATTACATCCTAATTGAATAGGGGGCGACTATTGCCGTTTTATCGCGGTTTATTTTTAACTAGCGGCCGCCCGTGACTTCGTCTCCATATTATTATGTATCTTCATAAAGTATAGCCTATTTATTATTCTGATGTATAAGCTACATTGATAGCCTAGTGTTTAGACCGTTGGACTGCAAAGTCAGAGGTCTCGGGTACAAACCCAGGCACGCACCTCTGTCTTTTCGAAAACATGTGCGTATTAAAAATTAATTATCACTTGTTTTAACGGTGAAGGCAAACATCGTGAAAAAACCTGCATGCCTAAGAGTTGCTCAAAGGTGTGTAAAGTTCGCCAACCCGCACTGGGTCAGAGTGGTGGACTATGGCCTAAACCCAGTTTGAGAGTAAGCCCGTGGGAAAGTTTCTCAACAGGACTAATACTATTATTTTAAGCTACATGTTCAAGATGGATTCTCAACTTCAATATATCATTATCGATCGATAATCCTCAGAAACTTTTTCGTTTATAATATTAGTAGGATATACAATGACAAAGACGTCAAACATATCAGTCCTTCCCCTGACCAGAAAGAAAGGAATGACATTCGGAATGGTGCTAGAGTCTTCATTACTTCTATGTCAATTCATAAATATTGCAATGGTTTACTTGAACAAAACTGTTCTTATACCGATTCTGATTATGATGATGGGTACAGAAAAGCACGAAGAACTCCGGAAACTTTTTTTTATTAACCCAATGTGTTCTACTGCTAGACAAAGATCTCTTTTTCCTTCAACGATCTCTATCCCCTGACAATAATGGCCACGGGACCTAAAAAATTAAAAATAAGCATGAAACAATACATCATTTTATTTTTTACACTAAAGTAACGTTCCAAACATGAAAATTCACATACACAAATACCCAGACCGAGTCAAATATTTGACCCGCGACTTCTCGATTCAGTGGGCGGAGTGACGCAGGCTCTTGACGACTGGACTAAACCGTCAGTCAATAAGTCATATTTGTAGTACGTAACTATATTTTAAAACTCTAAAACAAGGCTCATTAGTTTTTTAATAACTCTACACGTTTCTGTGTCAAATAAGTGTGCCATCGCACTTGCGACTTCTTCACAAAAGATAATCCACCTTTACCAACAATAAAAGTGCCAAATACGTCGTTTTTGTGTGGAATGTACCGTGAAATAGGTTTTGCCGTAAGAACGAATCATTTATTAGCGAGATAATTCAAAGCGGTACAAAGGATAGTTATGACACAATGTATATATAATATATACTGTGGATATGATAAACACATTTTTTCTCTATTTATCTATATCACCACGTCAGATGCCTTGCGGGGTAGGCAGAAGGTATAGAGTTCACCTCTTCTATCAGCCGCTACCGCCGTCCGCGGCATGTTCTCACCGACCTCCCCGATGCCCTTACCCCTTCTTTCGGATACAGATACCGCACACAGGATCAAACACCGACCTCGCCGGCGAAGTCGAAGAATCCCTTGCCCGCCGGTCGGTGCAGAGCACCACGGCGAGACACCTAGTATACGCCCTCCCCCATAGCGACTGCCCAAGCCGAGGCCGATCCTCCTTGAGGAACGGCCTCGGCTTGGGCAGTCGATGAAACTGTAAAGGCCTTGTCCGATGAAACTGTAAAGGCCCCGCGGCCAACAGCGTAGATCATTCACACACACACACACACACACACAAAGGTACAGAGTTCCAACAGGTTCGTTCCTTATAGACCTCTCTCACCTACTCTACTCTCATAATTCTTCTCATACACATTCGCCGGTTACGAAAACTCTTGAAGCCCTATATTAAGAATTATTCCTGATGTGGGTGCGTTTACCAACATGAAATTCCCAGACCAGTATTCTGGAGTCTGAAACCGCACTCTGTATGTATAAACTCTCTGTCTACCCTGCAAGGGGTCTAGCGTGATGATATAGATAAATAATAGCAATAAACTCGCCTTCTATTATTCACAAAAAAATACCTAAGTATGGTGCAATGTTTTTTTTGTGATGATTTAATGCAATGAGTTACATTATGTTAGATCACATTAAGTACTGCCTTTGAATAGATTCTGCGTCGATAAATCGAGATCGTGATTACACAAATCGTTATTTTGTAACTAAATGGAGGAATGTTTGCAATACAAAATGTAGCACGTACATAACCGTTTTCTATACTATAGACAGCGAAGATCCAATTCGTTCAGCTCCAGTTTACTCGGTATAATAAAATTTTGTTTGGGGTATTCCTTTTCACACATATGTACTTTCATGCCTGCCTGCCTTAACTGCCTTGTTGGTCTAGTGGCAAAGCGCATCGCTTGATGATATCACGAGGTCCTGGGTTCAAATCCTAGGTCGGACAAATGTAGTTTTTCTAACGAAAACTTCCCAGTATGAGTCCGGAGTCTGGAGTTGTGCCCGGTTAGGCAAAAGGCTCACCCCCTATTACATGGGGCCTAACTTCGTGGCGAAAAGTGGGTGTACAACTCTGCCACCCCCGCTTGGAGAATATAGGCGTGACGGTGTGTGTACTTTCATTTTCATCATTTCACGCAAGCAGTTACTCGTGAAACACAATATGTAATTCAAGTTCTTAAAGTATCGTGTTTCGTCGGTAACTTGCGACATGGAATATTTCTATAGGCTCAATTCTTTTTTTTGTGCAATTAACGACAGGCAGGTAAAGGAAAAACGTTTTGCAATCGTGTTTGTATGTTTGTAGCTTGTTTTGATAGAGAATATTTATTTTCATGTGAACTGCATGAATTATTACATTTATATAAGTACAGTAAAATATTTTATTAAAAAGATTTTGATTCAAATTTTTTAGTAATATAACGTTAATTATTATTGAAAAAAACTGTCCTACTTAAACTACCTGTGTGCCTGAAGCAGTGATAGCCTAGTGGTAAGACCGTTGGACTGCAAAGTCAGAGTTATCGGGTTCAAACCCAGGCACGCACCTCCGTCTGTTGGTAAGCATGTGCGCATAAAAAATTAACCATCACTTGCTTTAACGGTGAAGGAAAACATCGTGAGGAAACCGGCATGTCTAAGAGTTTCTCGAAGGTGTGTGAAGTTTCGCCAACCCGCACTGGGCCAGCCTGGTGGACTATGGCCTAAACCCTCTCAGTTTAAGAGGAGGCCTGTGCCTAATGGTGGATCAGTTTCTTAATAGGGCTAATATTATTTTTTTATTATTTTAACTTAAACTACCACACTTACACTACTTAAACTTTTAAAGTAGGCTACTTAAACCAGTTTTTAAGAATATAAGCCGCTCCACTTACTGCCACTATGGATCCTGATCCACTCAGCCGAAACCACTATGGTTCCTGGCCTACAGGAGTAACAGTGATGGAAATGATGTGGTGGGTTAAGACCCATTAAAAGACCCTATACTAGGTCTATAACGGACGTCTATACTTTTCTCGCACACAGACAAAATTTTGTCGGCCCGTGTTCCTAGTCTCCTACGCAATTTTTTTTTTTAAACGTAGCCCCTAGCATTTATTCCTGTATCGTGGGTGCGTTTACAAACATGAAAATTCACATACACAAATACCCAGACGGGGACAAATATTTGTGGATCACACAAATAATTGTCCCGTGCGGGAATCGAACCCGCGACTATTAAACACAGTAGGCGGAGCGGCTTAAGCTCTTAACCACTGCGCTAAATCGTCCGTCAAGTCAAGCATAATAGTCATGTATGTACGTCAATACAATTCTTAAAACGAATTATCTCGTATCAAATTAGGGGCCGTGCTGTGCTAGTGCGTATGTAAAAATAGTTATCTACCGCCAAGAACGATAGAGTCCGTGTCATATGTCTTGTCGCCTCCTGCATGGCTAGTCCTGGAGTATAGACAATGTAAACACACAGGATCAGACACCGACCTCGCCGGCAAGGTCGAAGAATCCCTTGCCCGCCAGCCGGTGCAGAGCTCCACGGCAAGATATTATACGGCCTCCCCCATTGCGACAGTCCAAGCCGAGGTCGTTCCTCCTTGAGATGCCCTTGAGCTAGTAGATGCCCTTCTGGCTGAAGCGTAGTGGTTGCACGCCCTTTTGTCCGGTGAAACTATAAAAGCTCCCTCCGCCGCTACCGCCGTCCGCGGCATGTTGTCACGGTCCCTCCTAATGCTCTTACATCCCTTCTTCCGGATACATAAACCGTACACAGGATCAGACACCATCCGCGCCGGCGAGGTCGAAGAATCTCTTGCCCGCCGGCCGGTGCAGATCACCACGGCGAGACACCTAGTATACGCCCTCCCCCATAGCGACTGAGCGTTGAGCTAGTTGCTCTTGCCCTTCTGACTCGAGCGTAGTGGTTGCACGCTCGCCCGCGTGTCCGGTGAAGCTGTAAAGGTCCCCGGCCAACAGCGTAGATCATTCATACACATATAAAAGCTGTAAAGGTCTCGCGGACAATTCCCGCATACAAAAAAAAAGTTTATTTAAACTCCCAGTACAGGTACTGCTACTTGTAAAATGTACAACGTTGTCAACCCGCATGACAGGTATTCTTCGATCATCGCCCCATTGCCCACATCCGGTGTTTTGTTGGTTTTACACAGTACCGTACACATTCAATCACGATCGTATTCCGTCGTATTTAAGTTAAATATCGTGTGTAAAAAAGATTTAGTACTGTGTGAACAGTAGATGAAGCGTCATTGAAAAAGGTAGGACGGAAGTATCGAGTGTCCCACCGAGTCGTCAATATTGTAAGGCATTGGACGAAAACGTTGACGATGGCGTGACGCTTGCGAGTAATCGTACTGTCACTTTCATGTTTATTTAGTTAATTGGTAGTGTGACAAGGATGGCATATTAACTCGATAGCGTCACGCTAGTGTCTGTCGTTTCATGCTAAGTTCTCTGATTTTAGTAAAAATATGTGATAAATAAGCGATTTGTTCCGCTGTGATCGAGGTTTTTACAGTCAGTTCATTTTAGTACCTTGTCACAGTAACGTCTGTATTATAAACGCAGGTCTTCGTAACCTTGTCGTTTATTATGACAAAGTCGTGACTGTAGTAATTTGAGCGTGTATATCAATTGGAGCGTATTATGAAATTCCCTTTATGGAGAATTCCCTTCATTCCCTAACACGTTCACGCCTATATTCCCCAAGCGGGGGTGGCAGAGGTGTACTGAGTAGACCCACGTTTCGCCGATGATGTTAGGTCCCATGTAATAGGGGGCGAGCTTATTGCCATATATTGATTCTAGACTCCGGACTCATACTGGGAGTTTTTCGTTAGAAAAACTACATTTGTCCGACCTAGGATTTGAACCCAGGACCTCGTGATCACGAAGCGATGTGCTTTGCCACCAGACCAACGAGGCAGTAATTCCTTAAGTTTATGGAATGTCATTTTTGATGTAGACATAATTCTGGGAGGTAAATGATAAATGAATAAATTCGGCATCAGTCCCTGTTACATACTGTTTGATAATCTGAAATCGTTTTTCTCTTTTGTCTTCATAGGGACAACATTAGAAAACGTATGTATAGTATAAATGAAAAATGTCTCGTCCTCTATTCCTCAAGCGGGAGTGGCAGAGCTGTACCATGTACATCCACATATAGATGACAATGTTAAGTCCCAACGAAATAGGGGGGAAGGCCGAATTGTAGACTCCGTTTTACTACTGAGAATTTTTCGATAGAGAAACCAAATTTATATTCTAGGACCCGAACCTAGCGCTTCATGATAATCAACCGCACTATCCGCCAATAATCCAACAAGTCAGTTCTAAAACAATGTCACTTAGACACTTACTTAGAGTTCTAAATATGATCTCAATATTTTAATGTTTTTTTTTGGTTTACCTGGGTAAAATCCTGCGTAGGACTTCTGCGAGCCTCGGGGGAAGCTCGCGGGGCGTGTCGGATTCCTACCGACTAAAAACCCCAGGGTGGCCGCCATCAGCACTTTGGAGGGGCTCCGGGATCTCCGTCTGGAACGCACCGGTGCCCCTCTTGTGCCTCGCTCTGACGAGCCCGCCATCGGAGGGAGACTTGATGACATGCTCCCACCCGCACCGACGCGGTGCTCACGGCGACGTGGGCCACACCACGCCGCCGTCCTCCTCAGGGTTGCTCGTGAAGGACGCTCAGGGCCACCCCTTGCGTCCGCGACCCCGAAGGCCCCCCTGCTGATGTTGTAGCAGGGGTAATATTTTAATCTACATCAACTTCACCAGTAGGCGCTCTTAACGCTGTGCGGCCCCTGTGTTCTAACCATTCACCAAGGTTAAGCAGCGTTCGACTCGGTGGGCCTGAGATGGGTGACCGTTTGTAGGATTATGAAAGTGCGAGCGTCTCCATGCTTCGGAAGCTTAAGCCGTTGGTCCCGGTTACCACTTAATGTGGTAGTCGTTAAGCCGAGTTGGTGGCTCTAAGTGTTTGGTAGTTCCAATAGCAGGTGGCCACAAACCTATCTCACCCATCCTCACTGGGTCCGCGTGGTGGAGTATGTACCTTATCTCTCTCACCTCGATTTGTGAGAGAAGGTCTTTGACCATTAGTGGGACAGTATAAGCTGGTTTTATTATACAAGGTGTAACGTAATAAACGCAAGACCTGAAAGTATAAAATAAATAATATTAGCCCTGTTAAGAAACTGTCCCACTGCTGGGCACGGGCCTCCTCTCCAACTGAGAGGGTTTAGGCCATAGTCCACCACGCTGGCCCAGTGCGGGTTGGCGAACTTCACACACCTTCGAGAAACTCTTAGGCATGCAGGTTTCCTCACCTGAAAGTAATTTGTTCTAAATCGATAACTGAACTGATTCCAACAGATTATAAATTTTCAAAAAATTCTGTTACGCCTTTAGTGCACTTTAATAAACTAAATTTATTCTTGATTTAAGGCACTTACAGAGATTTTAAATGCATTTCTAAAACGTATTTCACAATACGCATACATACACGTACAAGTTTCATTGTAAATTGGGTTACAAAAGTTCTTAAAAAAGAGGTAAAAAGATTTAAATTGGGAAATTTGGTTTTCGTATTGAATTTGTGAGGCAATTATCTAATCGGGGTGTCTGAGGTCTTGCTTTATTTACGATACAGCTTGTATAGTATGAAATGAGTAAATGACTTAAATTTATCACACGTGTACTAGTGAACGAACAAATCTTTCTATGTCGTGTATCACCGACAAACCCGGTCACGGCGACACTGTTATACCAAGTGACGTATCTTAACTAATGGTTCGATAACGGTCCGTCGCACAGTAAAAATATGTAAACAGTAGAACAGATTAGTACTAGTGGTTGGAATAAGAATCACGCAAACAGCCTTTCGTTGCGTTGTGCGACCGCGGTGTTCTTACCTATAACTAAGGGTAAAGCAGCGTTCGACTTGGTCGGCCTGAGATGGATGACCGTTTGTGAATTTTTTATATTTGAGCGTTTCCGTGCTTCGGAAGGCATGTTTATCCCTTGTTCCCGGCTACCACTTAATCTGATAGTCGTTAAGCCGAGTTGGAAGTCTTATAGGAGGCTTGATAAGTTCCAACAGCAGGTGGCCACAAACCTGTCTCCTCCAATCGGTACTGGTCCGCGTGTTGGAGTATGACCTAATCTCTCTCACCTCGATTTGGGAGCGAAGCTCTTTGCTTATCAGCGGGCAGTATAGGCTGAAATTATACACAGACGCGCGGTCTACGCGGCTTCTCGGTAGCTGCGCCGCGTATCTGCGTGTTTCTTATTTTTATCACTAGTACTGAGATGTTCTACTGTTGTCATATAATTACTGTGTCATCGCCGTATTTGTAAGACAGACGCGAAAAAAGTGTATTTAAGGGGACGTCTGCTCGGCAAAAATAATTTTAGATATCTCGATGCTCAATGTTGTGGGTGGGTGTAAAATGTAGGTGCTTATCCGTACGGAAAAAACTGGCCTGATAAGTATAAACGGAGGTACAATGTCAGAGGACTGAGAGACGAAACAGATTACCAATACAAAGAAAGGATTCGTACCGAGGAAGATCCAGACTACCATACCATGACCAAATACTCGATCGTATCTTATCTGAAGGGCAACTTGAGTCTCCGTATTTGTGAGAGTGGTGGAATCGAGAGATTTCTATAAGGAAAGAAATATTGGCACTTCGATCTCCCTGCCTACCCTCTGGCGTGTCGATATAGATAGATACAGATAGACATGATTAAATGAAACTATGTAGGCAATCTTGACAAATATTTTAAAGATTATATTAAACTTAACAAATATTTAACAGGCATTATGTCTAAAGATTGGTGATAGACTAAAAATACTTCGACGAAACATGAGTGTACAATGAACTCCTACTCTTTCAAGGAGAAAAAGGTGAGACTTAATAAAAAAGAGGAAATGTAACGATCGTTGTTCAAACAACGACATCGCCATATAAGTTTATTTATCTCTTTCTGTACTCTCTGCCTACCCCGCAAGGGATCTGGCGTGATGATATAGTTAGTAGTTAGTTAGTATTTCTTTCTCTTTCTTATTGCAAAATACACTATAAATCTATCTCGCTTTACCACTACTTGTCAAATCTTATTTTCTCTTACATATCTTATCTTTTATGTTTATCTTTATTTAGAAAACGTAGCCCCACATAGGAATTATTCCTTTGTCGTGGGTACGTTTACAAACATGAAAATTCACATACACAAATACCCAGACCGGAACAAATAATAGTGGATCAGACAAAGATTTGTGCCGTGCGGGAATCGAACCCGTGACTATTAGACACAGTGGGCAGAGCGGCTTAAGCTCTTTACCACTGCGCTGAATCGTCCGTCAGATATATTCATACTATTGCTATCTTTTTCATTTACAATTTATCTCAAACGATCCATTACTTCGCATGTCCTTTAAAATTAACATTATTTTATAATTACAATAAGTAAAATTAAAATTTTGCACATTCATATCTCACAGAAAGTCCTTCAGAAGACACTTTTCGAAGACTTGAAGCGAAATGTAAAGCTTTTTACAAAAGCCTCTTGTTTCACAAACTATTTTAGGAGACAACAATAACCAAATACCTTTTATACTCAAACTCTCTCTAGAAAAAGTATTCGTCATTGTTTTCTTATATTTTTTTTCTCTGTTGTTGTCCACTTAAGTCGCCCACGCCGCAAAAAATATGGCGAACCGACGTCTTTGCTTTGGGCCCTTATTCGGAATAACAAAACGCGCCGCGTTACGAGAACTCCGTGACATAAAAATGTAATGGTTCTCTTGTGGCGTATAGAATACACAACCAATTTTAAAAAGTTTTCGCCAGACACCGCGTTTGGTCATAACGAATAAGACTGTTGCCAATTGCGAATATAGAATTGTCTCTTAAAATATTTGGGTAAATGTGAATCATAATTTATTATGCCATATATCTTTCAATTTGTTATGCTAGAGATGGACATTTTCATGGTAGAGCATAGAATATTGTATATTCTAAGGAGACTGAAATCTTGATGACACAGGCTGTTTTCAAACGGGCCTTGGATTTGAGTGCAGGTTTTTAGATAGACGATTGAGTTCTCTATCTATCTATATCATCAAGCCAGATCCCTTGCGGGGTAGGCAGAGAACAGTGATCTAACATAAAACAAATGATGATTAAGTTAGTTGATTGAAATATTAATTGCAATATCAATTGTAAACCACAAGTCATGGATTTGCTTGCAATTACTTTTAATTGCATCGAACAATTAACCGATCAGAACAGATACCGGCGAAGACACTTTCCAGGACAAATAGCAAATATAAAGAGGAGTCAGCCTAAGCAACTGTGCACTGTGTCTTTAAACTAGGCGGTGATGTCATCGCAGTGGGTTACGTAAAGGTACGGCCAAACTGACGCGTCTGGCGTGACGTGACTGCACGGTGGCGATCAGTTTCTGCTGTAGTATCTGTATGAACGTGTTCACACCAACGCGTCCAGCGTCCTGCATGCATGATCTATGCGGTATATGCATTCGTGATCATAGGAAGATACTGATTGCCACCGCGAACGCCATCGCGGTAGCGCCTGGACGAGCTGGTTTGGCTGTACCTTAAGTCTGTCATTTTCAGCTAGTTAGCTAAAAAATGGGTAGGGTGTAACATCATCTTCGGCCCGCACCACCTTGCTCAGTCACGCTTGACTGTATACGAAAATCGCCGCGTCCTTATTCGCTATAACAAAAGGCGGCGAATTACGATAACTTCGTGAAATGATGGTGTAATGGTATTATGTACTTCGCGCCTTTATTAAAAAGGCGAGAACCCGCTACTTCGCGAACGCGCCTTATCATAGGAACCCCCTAATCGTAGCCGCCGCCGTCTACGAACCTTACTCCTCTCCTATCAGCAGCTACCGTCACCTGCGGTGTATTCGCACCGATCCCCCCGATGCCCTTACTTCCCTTCTTTCGGATACAGATACCGCACACAGGGTCAGACACCGACCTCGCCGGTGAGGTCAAAGAATCCCTTGCCCGCCGGCCGGTGCAGAGCACCAAAGCGTGACACCTAATATAGCCCTCCCCCATAGCGACTGCCTAAGCCGATGCCGTTTTGTTGTACTCTCTTTGTAATCAATTCTATACTCTCACATTTTTCCGACGATGTTGTCCCGATGCAATAGGGACTAGCATTTTGCCATTATTCCGGGTACAATTCCTGCTGCTGACTGCTTATAATATTTTTCCAAAAAAAAAAAGTCTAAGGCCTCGGACACGAAGTCAGCGGGAGCGAGGCGGCGGTGGCGGCGGCGCGGGGAGAGGCGCGTTTCAATGCATACATTTATATGGAACTGGCCTCGAAAGCAGCGGCGCGGGGAGCGAGCGGCAAGCGGCGTACGAGCGGTGCGTACCAATCTAGCGGTGCCCGCGCGTCTGCATTGACGTAGTGTTGAGTTGTAGTTTTCTTTTTTTGCTTTTTAACGACCGAAGTTTCAAAATGCCCGCCGACGTGTTGGAGCAAATTAATACAATGATTTTTGATAGAATTTGATTTGATAGATTTGCTTCCTCCCCGGTTGTAGGAATTTACATCTTCTTTTGCCCACAATAAATCAAACTTTAGGAAGGAATTAGTATCAATAAGTTGTTGTCTTCGCTGTTAAGACATTTCGTTTGCGGACAAAGATACTAATTTCTCGTAACACAACACTACACCGCTCTAACGCCGAGCGGTCTGCCCGCTGGCTTCGAGACCGGGTACAGCGTTGCCGCGCCGCTCCCCGCGCTGCCGCCGCCGCCGCCGCCCCGCTCCCGCTGACTTCGTGACCGAGGCCTTATAACACCTTGTCCGGTGCGATATTAGTCAAACGAGGCAGTTAAATAACACCTTTATTTATGTTATAATTACATTACATCATATAAGTAGGTAGGTAATGTTTCGAAAACATTACATTATGTTCATAATCAGTATGTAATTCCTCTTGAAAAATGTAGGTAACACTTCACATTTTAGTTTTAATGCATCATAACATAACCCTAATAGGTACTGTGAGTGCTGTTATATTGCTTAATTATTACACATTAAGTAAATCATAACACTTGCACAAAATCAGAATAGTTCTACTGTGACATAAGTCTATACTAAAATTATAAAGAGGAAAGAATTGTTTGTTTGTAAATGATAAACTCTGAAACTACTGAACTGATTTTAATAATTAATTCTCAGTTACAAAGCTCAAGAAGTAACATAGACCCGGTAGGTGGTTCCGCTGTTGTGGACCGAGTGCGAAACCGCGGGAAACTGCTAATAATTTATAAATATATATCTCTCTTCTTCTCTTCTTCAGCCGAAAGACGTCCACTGCAGGACAACGGCCTCCCCCAAAGACCGCCACAACGACCGGCTTTGTGCTGTACGCATCCAACTTCTGCCCGCGACCTTCACCAGGTCATCGGTCCATCTTGTAGGGGGCCTACCCACTCCACGTCTTCCGGTACGTGGTCGCCATTCGAGAACCTTTCTGCCCCAACGGCCGTCAGTTCTACGAGCGATGTGCCCCGCCCACTGCCACTTAAGTTTAGCAATTCTGAGTGCTATGTCAGTGACTTTCGTCCTCCTGCGGATATATATCTATAGAAATTTAATTACTTAGTCTTAATAATTTACTTACTAAATTTGCTTAACTAACTTCTGACATTTCTCGCTATTGACTGTTTCTCAACCATATAATTAAAATGATGTGCTAAGTAAATACTTGAGTAAAAGTAACTACTTAGACATATTTATAGATACGGGTGTAAGTCACGAGCGGCCGGTAGCAAAATATAAGAGATATAGTCCTATTCAGCAGTCATGGGTACGCTGACGTTTAGAACTTGACGTTTCTAGAAATATGGTAACGGTGAAATAGAATCTATTTTATATCGTATCGAGTAAATTTATAACAAAGAATGAATCGATATTAATAAAAATAATTTACGAACAAAAAGAGAACAAAATAAAATAATCTCATTATTTATTTACGAATCAAACCATTGGTCGGAAAAATTGTTGGACAAATCGCTTGATTCGTCGCTTTTAATATGTCAAAATAACGCCTCCACGTTTATTTATTAATTTCTTGACCATGAGAATACTAAATATTCCAGTCAGATAAAGAGAATAGAATAATTTATTCGTAAAAAAAAATCGATAACATTTGGTACCGTTTAAAAAACAATCTATCTATCTATAACCTCACGCCAGATCCCTTGCGGGGTAGGCAGAGAGTACAGAGTTCCAACAGGTTCTTTCCTTACATACCTCATTAAAAACAATATTGATTATAACGATTTTTATGTGACAGTCCCTTAAACGCTAACCGTTACAATTTACATAAATGTTCTAATAGAGTATTATTAAATTCTTTTAAATAATTACGCAAATTTATGAATAGTATATGATTTAAATGAAAACTAAAGAAGATTTTTGATGTATTTTTATATTCCTGTTTATTTTTTGATTTCTATATTGTCAATATTATTTTAATAGAATATGCGTGAAATGGAACATGATCAAACGTCACCCTACCCATCTCTTGTGAAAAAGACTATAGTAAATATATCTACAATCTATCTATATCATCACGCCAGCTCCCGCGCGGAGTAGGCGAGAGTACAGAGTTCCAACAGTTATATCTACAAAACGTTTTTTATACTCTGTGGAACTACTCTGTGGATCCCGAGTTCCTGGGTTTGTGTACTAGATTTAATAAACTATGATTTTACTCTCGAATCATTCTACGCAGTTCTGAGAGTGGAAATGTAAGTAGTGTAATGACTTTAAGCTCGCATTCTATTATATTGGGACGTAATATTTGGATATACATGGTACAGATATTCCACGTCCGCCTGGGGAGTATAGGCATGACTTTTTACTGTTTATCTATACGTATATCATCACGCCAGATCCCTTACGGGATAGGCAGAGAGTACAGAGTTCCAAAAGGTTCTTTCCTTACATGCCTCTCTGGCTTTCTCCAATCTCATAGTTCGTCTGATACACGCTCACCGGTTACGGAGACTCTTGACTTGTCCCTCAGATAAAACTCAGTCTATTTGGTCATGGCAAGATAGTCTAGGTCTTCCCCGGTACCTACATCCTTCCACTTGCGCATAGTATATCTGTTTTGTCATTCTTTCTTCTGACATTCTTTCTATATGCTCGAACCAACCGAGCATACCCTTTCTTATCTTTACACCGATACTATCTTTCATACCTAATCGCTTTCTTACTACGCTGTTGCGAATACGGTCGGTCCGCTCCACTCTGCACATCTTCCGCAGAGCTCGCATTTATCCTACTTTCATTCTCCTTCTTGCATACCCAGTTCTCGCTGCCATATAACAGCGTTGGGACAAGCACTCCGTTATGCATAGCTAAGGAGCTTTCCCATCGCACCATTCACTCTGTACCCTTTGTGTGAAAATCGTATTGACGTCATTCTCTCGTTGATCTAGTGGCACTCGCTTTGTGATCACGAGGTCCTGGGTTTAAAACCTAGGTCGGCCAAATGCAGTTTTTCTCAGGAAAAATTCCCAGTATGAGTCCGGAGTTTAGAATTATATCGGGTATATGACAATAGCCTCGCCTCCTATTACATGGGACCTAACGCCGTCGGCAAATAGTGGTGTACTCAGTATACCTCTGCCACCCCGGCTTGGGGAATATGTGGCGTGACGGTGTTTTTATTTCTATTATATTGAGACGTAACATCGTCGGCAATAATTGGATGTACATGATAGACCTATGCTACTTCCGCCTGGGTAGTATAGGCATGACTGTTTATTTTGTTATTGTGTGAAAAAACGTATCCATTGTCACGAAATGTGGATATAAAACCACAAAATGCGCTCAATTCTTGAATGTGGACTAGAAATAATGAGTAATCCCTTACATAAAGGAAACCATAAAATACGACCTTCAGCTCCCAACAGAAACTGTACAAGTGTCATGGATTAGTTTTAGCGTTATTTACACAAATTGCGATACCTACTTCTTGTAGTGTCTGTAGCCGACGAGCATGTATGAGGCGAACTGTCAGAGTGGAAAGTGGAAGCCAGAGAGGTCTGTTAGGGCAGGATCTGCTGGAACTCTGTACTCTCTGCCTACCTCACAAGATAGATGGAACTCGAAAAGAATCTTAAAATCCGTCCACAATTGACGAAAATATCGGTGAACATACATACAGACGAACAAATAACCTCTTTTTTATTGAAGTTGGTTAAAAATTTTAACCACCGGACCATAATAATGAATCGATTGACACCTTATCAACTAAATCGAATGAGGAGTTTAGGTGCTACGGTGAAACATACGTAAATTCAAGCATACTAGACATGTGTCGATCTTTACTGATGTGAAGTGAAACACTGGCAGTTTCCCGCGACTTGGTACCCGGTCGACAACAGCGCCACCTACCAGTTCTATGTTATATAGCCTATATTACTTCTGGATAAGGTAGCTTTCTAATAGTGAAAGAATTTTTGAAATCAGTCCAGGGCCTTTATTCGCTATGCCACATGAGATTCCCCGCAAGTAACGTGTGACGTCATAACAAGCAGTAAACATTAACACGCTTCCTTGACGAGCCTTCGCGTGGAATTACAAAATGGTATTCGGTATGCCGTAAGGAATGTTGTCTACGGCAATTTTATTTTTAATTTGAGATTTCGCTGAATTCGTTCATAATCTTATATCTGTTAATTTCGGTAAAGTATCGGTTTTTCGAATATTCGTTTCAACTTATTCAATTTCGGTAAAAATATATTTTTATATGTGCTGATAACATGGTTTTAAGTATGTGTCTATTGAAAACTAAGTAAATAAGTAGGGCCAGATATAAAATAGGCAACTTTAATTAACATTATACAAAGATCCAAGTTTTAGAACGTACGAATGTCAAATACAATAACCTATACCCACACCTAAACAAACAAAGACTTGTCCCACACATATATATATAGTCTGTTATTTTTTTTAAGTGGTCAATTTTACATAAAAATATTGTGTGATAACTTAAGGCAATACAATTGGTTCAAAATTAGTTTATTTTATTCATTCATTAATTCCCCAATCCTTGCTCTTCGTCCGAACCGACCACTTTAGTGTCTTTAGTGGCCACACCATGTTTTTTCATAAAATTGGCCACTTAAGAAAAACCAGACTAAACCTAGCACCATTCCGATCTCAGCCTTGAACCTATTCGCACCTATATAAAAGCCCTTTTTAGCTGCTGCCGCCTACGCACTTGACTCGCCTCCTATCAGCCGTTATTGCTGCCCGCGCCATATTTTCAGCAACCTTTACAATGCCCTTACTTCCTTCCTATCAGATACCGATATCACACACAGGATTAGACACCGACCTCGCCGGCGACGTGGAAGAATCCCTTGTCCGCTGGCCAGTGCATCTCTGCACTGGCCAGCCGACAAGTTTCTTTCATGTTCACCACAGCGAGACACCTAATGTATGCCTTCCCCCATAGCAACAGCCCAAGTCGAGGCCGGTCCTTCCTGAACCTAGTTGCCCCTATGCCCTTCTGCCCCCCACTCCGGGAATACCGGCGTGACGGGGTTTATTTTTTATTTTAAAGTTTGTTTTGCAAATATACATACAGTGAATTAAAAGGTATACTTTTTTATTTAGTTTATTTACTATGTATCTTTATCTTTACTAGCTATCTATCTACACAGATACATAGATAGATACATAATCTATGTATCTATCTAAATTAAAGAATTAATAAAAAAAATAAAATAATAAAAACATCAGATCCCCTGCGGGGCAGGTATGTATATAAATGAAACAAAAGTAATTGGTAAATCAACAAGTTTTATTTATGAATAACAAATCAATAATCACATGCGCGACATTTGGTGTTGTTAAATGGAAACTTGTAAGTCCTCATCAGAACAACAACACATACCATCTTTGTAACCTATGACCACAATAAATGCTATTTTATTTGATTTGAACAACAAACATTCAAAACTATACAGTTTGGTATACCACACAGTAATGGTTCCACTTTGCTACCAAGGTTACCACACCATAATTATGCAGCTATAATTGAAAAACAAATTGATATAAAACCATTTTTCTTTCATTCAGTAGTATAAAAATTTCCACCACAGATGACATCACCGCACATCTTCCTGTACAAGAATGGGTCAACTTGGGTGTTCTAATTTTCTCAACCATCAGCAATTCTGTAAAAGAAGTTTCATATGAAAGATATGATTTTAGATGCAAAATTAGTGCTTCATAATATATGCAACACATTATTTGATGAACAATTAAGACTCACTAATAGAAAATGCATTATAATAACCCTACATTCTACTTGTAATGAAAATTGATAATGAAAAATAGCCTATTATGTTATTTTAGGTCAGCATCATCCACCTATGCCCTATAATTAAATCAATGATACAAATATTTAATTTACCACAAAATCAATAATGTAGCACACCACAAATTATTTGTCTTTATAAAATAACAACAGTCACATTTATTTTAGTAGATACGTACCTGTTTTTTATGATCACAGTTTTAAATGGGCCACCTAACGCATTTCATTGGTAGGTTAGGTCTTTCCACATTTCTCGATGTCCTTCCTTGAGGAGAACAATTGATGTACCCAGATTCCACCTGTGGGTGGGTAAATATGCTAATTCGGCTGTAGAAGCTTTCGTCCAGTTCATTGTGACTCCAAAGTAAAACAAAACACCATATTTTTAAGATAAATGTGTACACTATTGTTGAAATTGAGAAGTTCACTTGAATAGATGAGCCACCACAATTTTCCAATGTCACTGGTTATGAGTAATAATTTATTACTACGACGACGACGCGATGATCATAATATATCATTTAAAACTATTTAAAAATGTTTGTTTACATTGAATTACCTTAGCAAGTTTTTAACATGTTTTCAATAACACGCAAGCGCGGAGCGTGTTATTTTGACAGTTCGAAACATGGCGTGTGACGAGCCTTGTCATGTGTTCAAATCTGACAGTGGCATACAGAATTCCATTCCACGCCAATAACACGTATGTTTGATAACACGTCTTGTTTCGTGTTTAAATTGTCATAGCGAATAAGGGCCCAGTAGTGTTTGAGTTTATTCGTTACAAACATACAAAAATACAAATCTTTCCTCTTTATAATATTAGGATAGAAGAACGAGAACTACAAGATTTGAAACAGTTGTATAGAGAAAATGTCTCATTTGTATCTGAATCTTGATCGTTCATTCACCAGTCATACAAAGGCGGTGATCTTACAGAACAAACAAAATGCTTCATAGTTCATTCCAATCTGAAACTTTATCTCGATCTTACATTTACTAAACTTGCCGTCACACAGAACAAACGAATACGCGACGCAATGTTAGTATGTAAGCCGACGGACTTCAATTTTGCTGATTCAAATGTATTGCTGATTCGAATCTTTGTACTGTTTCAGATACAAATGAACGAATCCAAACAGTGAGACACTTTCGTCATGTCTAAAGGATAAATACATACTGTTAAAAATATAACCCTCCCTTTTGGCTTTGCCGAATCGAGAGAAGTAAAAATACAAAGAGACCTTCGACCAATTAGGTTATAATTCTTAATGGCGATTTTAAAAAGTTTGGTCTTTTAAACAAAAAGTATAATGATGGTGCAACAGCCGACTGCATTGACCTTTAAATTATTCTTGTTTCGTGTCGTATTTCACAATCGTAACTGTAATTAAACCTTTTTAGTGCGAATGGGTGCACACAAACACTCAAAGTGTAACTTCAAATTATACAGGGTTATTTGTAGTGTTGTAAACGCTCGAGTCGGCGCTTAAAACGCTCGCGTCTTCTACGTGTTTCAACGCTCGTGAGCGTCCACTCAGCGCTAAACGCTTGACTTCAGCGCTCATTTGTACAACACTAATTATTTGAAGGTAATAATTGGAAGAAGCTAGAGGGGTATGTAAGGAAAAAAACTGTTGGAACTCTCTGCCCTCTATTTGCCTACTCCATTAAGAATCTGGCGTGATGAGATATAGATACATAAGGAAACTGAAAAAGCATTATCTATCTATCTATAACATCGCCAGATCCCTTGCGGGTAGGCAGAGAGTACAGAGTTCCAACAGGTTCTTTCCTTACATACCTCTCTGGCTTCCTCGACTCTCATAGTTCGTCTCATATACGCTCGCCGGTTACGGAGACTCCTGACTTTTCCTTCAGATAAGACTCGGTTCATTATCTATGTTCGTGCTAAGTTAGTATTACCATAATATTAAATTTGTAGACTCAACTGACTCCACAGTCAAACTGATTGCACTGTTTTGTGGGGCTATGAATTTACATTGTGCATTAAGTTGACTTTCTATATAAAAAAAAACAGTGACACTTTGGAAGTGCCGACAGAAGTGAAAACTTAAACAATAACGTGTGTATTTTTTGAATCGGCAGGAAATATTTTTTGAGTTTTTTTATACAAAGTGTAACTTAATAAACGCAAGACCTGAAAGTAGTTTGTTCTAAATCAGTAACTGAATTGATTCCAACAATTTTTAATGTATCTTAAATTTTTTTAACTTTGCAAAAAATGCTTTTACTCCTTCAGTGCGCTATAAAAAAATAAACTTATTCATGATTCAGAGCAATAAGGAGATTTCAAATGCATTCCTTAAACGTATTTCTCAAACCGGATACATACACGTGCAAGTTCACATTGATAATTGGGGTATAAAAGTGCTTAAAAAAAGGGTAAAACCGTTAATTTAGGAAATGTGTTTTGAACTGATAAAGCATTTTTCTAATTGGGGTGTCTGAGGTCTTGCGTTTATTATGTTACAGCTTGTATACAGAGGTGTCGGTAAAGGTAACAATGTCGCGAGTTCAATTGTTTTTGCCCATCTCAAAAAATGCCCTAAAGAAGTTTTCAGTTTAATAAATATGTAATGATTTCAGAGGCTGCTGACCTGTCGGGAAGCCCCGTAGAGCGGGCTTTGGACCACTAGTACTAAGATTCTCTACTTTTGACGTAATTATATTTAGTGTCCTGCTACAGAGAATTTTTAGATAGAAACATCTCAACAACTCTATTTTTTTTCTTTGTATTTCTGGTCCAGAACCTTGTGATCACCAGCACCATACGTTACTAGAACACAAGTAGAAAAATGATGTAGAGATACAACCCAAAATATAATTGAGTTACATAAATCAGGCTGATTTAAGAGGCGGGTCATTTATCTCTAAACAAATAAACGCCTAAGTAGATGTCTCGTTTATGCCAGTCACGAGCGCACAGTGGCACGTTACAAATTGAAATACTGGATAAGGTGGCGGTCACGTTGATGATAGAAGAGCGGTGTTTATATCTGTTAAGCCTCAACCTTACGGGTGCGTTATAATTATTGATGTCGATATTACTCGTAAAGCAATATATAAAAACGATATCGGAATGTTTTTGCGACGTTACTAATCAATAAGAGTGTGTAAACGTTGTCATTAAGGAAAGTAACTATAAAAAGGAAATCAGCATAAAGAGTTAATAACTCATAACCATATTATATTGACCTACGTTTTTCTCTTTCACTATTGCCGTGCCCGACAGGGTTCATAATTATACCTCATTTAACGTTTACCATGCAGAAAATGAAACATTGGCGTTAGAACACCCATGGTAGTTTTCAAATTGTTTGAGAAAACATATAATTTTAACAATATAAATGGGCGTTTTCTGTGTTGTCGTATATAAATAACGTGAAAACTGAGCTGTATGAGAATTCAAACTTATTAAGTATAATATTAATTAATTAATAATTTTATTAAATGAACGGGTCTTAGGAGAGGAGAGAGGAGAGTAAGTACCTGCCTTTGAAGAAATACAAAATATTGTTCCAATTTTAAGAAAGTAGATAACTGGAAAATTCACAAACACAGGAAAAGTAAAAATAAGCCTATTCGCATTATCAATAAAATAAATATATATAAATTTATAGCATTATCGAGAATTTTTTATCTATTTCTTTGCTATGTTATCTGCCGTATGACTTTATCGCTCTCCAGCAACATTTACGAAATTTCATAACACGTTATATTTAGTTTTGCAATGTTGCGTATATCTAAGAAACCGACGCGACGTTTTGTTTCAATAGGACCAGTTCTTTTGTTTTTGAAATCGCCTAAAAGTAAAAAATATGCACTTAATAAAATTAAACGATAAAACGTCTATTTATATCGTTTTTTCGGTTTCATTAATAGCATAAATTAATCCTACTAATATTATAAATGTGAAAGTTTGTATGTTTGTTACTCAATCAAGCAAAAACGGCTGAACGGATTTGGATGAAATTTGGCCGATAGTATATAGATATTACTTGGATTAACATAGGGTACTTTTTATCCTAGAAAAATGTTAGGTTCTTGTTAGGGCTAAAGTCCACGCGAATGAAGTCGCGGGCAGAAACTAGTTCTCAATAAATATAAAAACTCGGGTAAATCACATCATATCACTAGCCAATCAACATTTTAATAAAATACAGTCACAAGTTAGTTACTATTTAATCGCTCCCGCTTATATCTTCGCTTAACACAGTGCCCAATGTCCGGTGCCGGTGCACGCAATGCCTACACACGTGTCCTTATAGTCCGGACGCACGTGTGTTGAAGTACCTATACAAATCTAAGTACATACTGTTTACCAAACAATTAGCCCCGGCTCTCAGTTCATGGCACGCCCCTCTTACTTCGAACGGGTAGGAAAAGATATATTTGACTGTCGAACTTTTCAACCAGGTTCGATGACATTAATGTGTATAAAGTACATTAGAAAAAAAAACACCGTCACGCCTATATTCCCCAAAGGGGGTGGCAGAGGTGTACTGAGTACACCCACGTTTCGCCTAAATTAATTGTGTATTGTCATCCACTTGTGGGCAATGTTGAAAGTTTCAAGTATATAGCTCATGGGGAACTTAGTTAAAGATAAACTACAAATTCTGTACCGAACAGACAAACAAACGAAGAAGGTGATAAACGTGTTCAAGAAGGAACAAGTTTAACTTTACATGGCACTAGTACAACAGGCGACCTTGTCTCTAATAGTTCTTTTACCCTATTAAAGACAGAAAGTAAAAAATAATTTGTATCTAAATTATAAACACCGTCACGCCTATAACTCCCAGAGGGGGTGGTGGAGGTGTACTGAGTACACCCACGTTTCGCCGACGATGTTAGGTCCCATGTAATAGGGGGCGAGCCTATTGCCATATACCGGGCACAATTCCAGACTCCGGACTCGTACTGGGAATTTTTCGTTAGAAAAACTACATTTGTCCGACCTAGGATTTGAACCCAGGACCTCGTGATCACAAAGCGATGCGCTTTGCCACCAGACCAACGAGGCAGTCGTTGTAAGTACGTTAGAAACATCTGCAAACCTGGCGGTTGTAGCAGCCTCCAATAATATGCAATCTTATAAAAACCTGAGTGTGCGAAGGACAGATTTTAGTCTTTAGACTTTCAAAAATAGTCTTTAAACTATTTTTGAAAGACATAATGTCTTTCAAAAATAGTTTAAAGCCTCGTATTTGTTAGGGGAGTAATCCGACATGTATCGCTTGTGATGACGAGCGACGTCGGGCAACGTCGCCTGTCATGTCTGGCGATATGGTGCAACTTGTTCCTTGTCATCGCGACGCTTTAGTTGAGGATTAAGTCACAGAGTGTAGACATGTGTTGCGCAACAAAATTAACAGAAGACAGCAACCGACTACAGTCATACACGGATCTTTTGGCCCGCAGCCAAAATCGGATCTAACGCTGTCATCAAGTGAAATGTCACTTCATGACACTCGCAGAGTTGCTGCTTGCTAAGAAAGTCATCCAAGTTTATTTTATTAGTAACCCACCTGTCGAAATATTTCCCTGGAAGTAGTGAAATTTTATGAAATGATAACCCTAATTTCACACCAATGCCCCTGTCAACGATATCGACAGGCCAAAATATTCTTGTCGTACTATAAACAGATATGGACGTCATAGGTCGCGGGTCAAGTCGTCAACCGAATCACGTGGTGGTCCCGCGACACGTGTGTATATGCGTACACCCCACATGGAACATTTGTCATCTTTCGTCGCTGAAATTTTTCTTGGACTTTTTCCTACTTTATTCCCTACAGTTAAAAAGTGACCATCATTACACCAACTACAATCTGTATTAATTATTATCTCTATATCTTAAATAATTCGAAGGTGCGAGGAATTAGCCGCGTCGTTTGTACGACAAGCGATTGATCATTGGTTTGTAACTTACGATTTAACGAGTCGCTGTGAGCGAAGTTATTGAGTTCGCTTTCAGACGGCAAGAATAATAGACGGAATGAATTTTTTCTGTCTGTGCATAGAGAGAGAAATCAATTGAGGAAGCGATACCTTATGTGTTCTACACATTACATTCAAATCCGTTGTATTGGCGGGCTTGTTGTTGACGGGTTAGTCGACGTAGTAGCTTCATCAGTAAGTCGGAAATCTTGCCTACGGCATGAGATGAGCAACTTGGTTTCGGCAATTAGTACTAGCTGGCTGAATGTGATCGGTGAACTGCTTAGTTCATTGCCAGCATGCCAAAAAGAATTTCAGTGTGTTGAGCAAAATAATTCAGATGTTTGTCCCTCAGTGTCCCGTTTTCTATTTACATTTATGGTCTCTTGTCATCAATGATCGCTAAATCTAACAAAAAAAACATTCGCACATGAATTTGACAGATGAATTGCGAGCCAGAGTTGCAATCCTAATAGGCAAGCAACTAACTTGGCTAGCAATTATTAGTGTTTTTTTCGTATATATAAATAGATTATTATTGACTTTGCTTTTCAGTCTATCTTACATTTTTAGTCTGAGCTTTCGTGATATTGTTTCATTATTCGCCCGTGACTGGTTCTCACGAGTTATACCCGCTTTTACTTTCACGATTGCCATTGTGTTGCCAGAGACTGAATAATTATTTAATTCAACACTAACACCTCCTCGGCTGTTTGATCCTAAACGGGCTTAGTTAAATACCGCCGCTCCCGCCTTGCGGATATCATACAAGGCAATAAAACTTTGTTTAAACAATCTACCAAGAGATTTATAACCTACCATAAATAAATTATCTCTTACTGCTCCACTTCTGGGCAAAGGCTTCTCACAGATCGGAAAAGAAAAAATCTTGATATTACACCACGCATTGCGGATTGGTAAAGGCAGGTTTGAAGTACCTGCTCTTGGAACTTATGAGGCCGCTCATAAGACTTCCAACTTAGCTTAAAGATTACCACATGCAACGGGACCAACGACTTCCAAGGCACTCTCAAACTGACCAAGCCTAACACTGTTTAACTTTGCTGATTGCTACAACACAGACCGGAAAAGAGTCTATGTTCTGTGGCTGTGCAAACATCTCAGAATAATGTTATCTTTTGGTATTGCTTTTTCCTATAACTTCTATTATATTCTTGAAAAATAAAACATATAGAGATGACGTATACATATCGCAAATAGTTGTTATCTAGATACTAGACAGGTTAGTACTAGGGTAAGCTCCGCTAGTTCGGGCATGTAGAAAGAAGGTGGAAAGAAAAAATGACACAACAGATATACAACGCGAAAGTGGAAGGATTTAGGTACCGGGGTAGACCCAGACTATCTTACCATGACCAAATAGACCGTGTATTATCTGAAAGACAAGTTAAAGAGTCTCCGTAACCGGCGAGAGTGTGAGAGCCAGAGAGGTCTGTAAGAAAAGAACTTGTGGGTACTCAGTATTCTTTGCCTACCCTGCTAGTAATCTGGCGTGGTGATATAGATAGTGAGATCGATACTAGATTACAAAACTTAATATACCGTAGCATTGGAAGTGTTAACATAACGGAACTACTAACATATGTATCGGAAAACACACATAATACTTTTCTCAAGTTATTATGGCAGCATAATATCATGTGACTCCCATGGGCAAGTCAAGAGTCTCCGTAATCGGCGAGCGTGTGTGAGACGAACTATGAGGGAAAAGGAAGCGAGAGTGACTTCTAAGAAAAGAACCCGTTGGAACCCAGTACTCTTTGACGTAGTGATGTAGATATATTGATATAATTTATTGATCACGTAGATATAACGTGGAGTTTTCGAAATATTTTAGTAAAGTATGGAGGTACGTCCGTCCTTTTCATGCTCCTGCATCGTAATACGCTAATGAATACAGTAACTAAGACTTAACGCAGAAATCGCAAATATTAAATGCGTCAATTGTGATGTGGAAATGTGTTTTTACACTTATTTACATTAACATTACCGCAGATCTCCGCTGATTTTTAACTGAAAAATTACGTTAAAAGCACGTTTTATGTTATTTCAGGTACCACCTTTTTTAAACTATTACAAAAAATAAACAATAATATTGACGGAACGTGACAATACTGACAGATGGTGTCATAACAATCATTTGTCAACGTTACTGTCACTTTCGCAAAACGCAACATTTCCCGCCTTTCTACGCGTATTGTCTTCCATTTATGAATATGAATGTAGTGATGTGATTACAAAACTGGTATTGACTCGCAAACTTTACGATTAGATACATGCATAATCGATACGGTAAACGTTATCGATTAGGTTACATATATTTCAATAATTTTTATATCGCTATCAAGCCCAAGTTTCAAAAGCTTAGTTTTGCCAGAAAACAACAAAAAAAGCCCAATACTTTTAGTTACGTATTGGTAATCCCAGTCAGACTAGCACTTAGTCAGTCTTTCTTTACGATAATAACCTGTTTAATAAATTGAATTATTGTGTACAAGGTACAAGAGAAACAAACATCAAACAAATAATTTTAATTTGAAAATACGTTTTAAAAACAAGCTTTTATAGCCAAAACACAACAAAGATATTTTTGCTTAGTTGAGAAGTTCCTATGGCTTCCTCCCGGATCCAACATCAGACCTTGAATACTATCCGAGTCTAAAGCACTCATCAAGATAAATCCAACGATCCCAAATACGGCGGGGTTATTGAATAATTGGGTGGTTCTATTGTCCACCTTTTAGCTTTATCACCAGACCCTGAACACTATCTGGTTGTATAGTCTTTTTCATTACCAATCTAAGAAGCCTAAACACCAGGGGGTTAAGTGGTATAGTTCACATTTTCCCAATTATGCCTAATTTCAACTCAATCGGATAGCCTCAAGTGCCTGAAAAATTAATCACCTGATTTTGGACCGGAAAGACAGATATACATGTATACAGTGAAACAGGGATATTTTGGTCCATGGATTACAAGGAGGTGTTGCAAATTAGGGTTATCGTTTAGTAAAATTTTCCCACTTCCAGAGAAATATTACAACGGTTACTAATATAAAAAAACATCTTGCAAGTTAAATAAAATCTTGTAAAAATGGCGTGTATCATCAAGTGATAACCGCGGAGTGAGCGGGGATTTTTGTTTTTTCATAGTTAATAAAATCTTAATTCTCGAGTTGTAAACAGTGTCTCAGTGCACATGGAAAGAATTTTACTACATATATTATTGATATTGATTTCTTTAAGATCAGAGTCTCTCAGCTTAAAAATATGTTAAGTGGTCACTTTTTTCTTTAATTGTATGTGTTTTCTCTGATTGTATGATATTTACCTATACGTTTTATCGTCACTTTATGTTCTACCGTGCTCTATTCATGTTGTTAGTTTTTCTTAAATGAATATAATACAATATTATAAAACAAAGTCCCCGGCCGCGTCTGTCTGTCTGTCTGAACGCGATAAACTCAATAACTACCGAACGGATTTTTATACGGTTTTCACCAATGAACAGAGTGAGTCAAGAGGAAGATTAATTCACCCGTGCGGAGCCGAGGCGGGTCGCTAGGTATGAATGAAATAAATCTTAGCCCTCGAATGCGTCACGTTGCTGAAAGCACCTGGGGTGAAGTGAGCTAGAGTGTAAACACTAACTTTTGCTACAAAAGAAATAGTTGAGGTGTCTTTTTTAGTACTTAGTACATAATAACACGATGGTTTAATGACACAAAATAGGTGCTAACCGGCTTTCTAGTCTACAAAATCCTTAACAAGGTATAATCACACTAAATGCCCTGTGCTGTCGACACGGTCGCGCATGTGAAGCTCTGGGTCGTGTAATTGTCACGTTTCTACTAAATTAATTGCGTGTGACTATTGTTGATAGTAGTGTTAAGTTATGGCATAGCCTAATTGGTCGAGCATACATAAGAAACAAGTGGCACAATTATCGGTAACGAACCATAGCGTATAATACAAAAAATAAAAACTTGGCGGTACAGCTTTGCACCTTCTCCCGCCCACAAGGACGAATAATATTTCCACTTAACGGTCAAGAAATACCTTTAGTCCTACACATAAATAAATATGTGAGTCATATAGTAGCAAAACCAGGACCGTTTATATCGATCGATATGGATGTTGGTGGTTTTCTTAAACCTCTGCCACCCCCGCTGGGGGTATATCACCACATCAACATCATCGTCGTACTTTAATATTCAAAATTCATAATGTTACGTTTGCGGGGTAATCAAATGCCAAATAACGTGCGAAGTACTTTATTAGGCGCTGTACACACAAAACAGTACGTCGTATGCAAATACACACGCGAACTAATCACACACTTGTACTACTTTCGTTAGTACCCAAATATGTTACTGCTTTCAAGTCGCTGAGTAGCATCCGTATATCGTTGCTAAAGTCGCCGGTGTATTCCACTTAGATCGCTTGTTCTCCGATTTGATCACTATCGCTTCCGAGGAGAGACTGTGTCCGTCCCCGCGCTCTGTGTTCCTTTTATACTCGTATGAAAGTTCTAGAAAGGACGCGAACCCTCTAAGTACATCGATAGAAGTACATCGAACAATAACCGGTGCGGCCCATATAGCGGTATTATTATTACATACCTACTTATACGGGAACGAATAGGTACTTGTATACCGCGACCGCGCGCCGGCTGTAATTAAAGGGGTGGAATCTTCTAGACGTTTCAGCACTTAAGCGCGGATTTTTTCTGTATCTAATGCATTTTAAGACCATAAGATCTTTCTGTATGTAATGCATTTTAAAATTAACATTCCCCGATATGGGGTTTACGAGCTATCAGGGTGTATTAAAATCGTAAAAATATGATTAATATTTAATATGTGCTTAAAAACTCATTTTAACTCAAAGAAAGTTACCATTTTGTTTTTTTATTGTTTTCTATTACTGTAACGGTGTACAGAACAAAATCCTAGTGGGCGATATTTATTCATTTTTTTTTCTTCTAATTGGACAAACGGATTCTGTCTCATTGGTCTAATGTCGAATAATGCGCGTAGGGATCATGAGGTCCTGGGCCGGAAAAATTAATTTTTCTATCTATCTATAACCTCACGCCAGATCCCTTGCGGGGTAGGCAGAGAGTACAGAGTTCCAACAGGTTCTTTCCTTACATACCTCTCTGGCTTCCTCGACTCTCATAGTTCGTCTCATACACGCTCGCCGGTTACGGAGACTCTTGACTTTTCCATCAGATAAGACTCGGTTTATTTGGTCGTGGTAAGATAGTCTATGTCTTCCCCGGTACCTGCATCATTCCACTTTCACATTGTATATCTGTTTTGTCATTCTTTCCTCTGGCATTCTTTCTATATGCCCGAACCAACGGAGCATGCCCTTTCTCATCTTTACACCGATACTATCTTTCATACCTACTCGCTGTCTTACTATGCTGTTGCTAATGCGGTCGGTCAGCTTCACTCCGCACATCTTCCGCAGAGCTCGCATTTCTACCGCATTTATCCTACTTTCATTCTCCTTCTTACATACCCAGCTCTCGCTACCATATAACAGCGTTGGGACAAGAACTCCGTTATGTATGGCCAGCTGCGCCTTATGGCTTAAGTGCCGGCTCCCGAGTAGCTTTCCCATCGCACCATTCACTCTGTTCCCTGCACTCACTCTTCTCTCTATGTCAGCGGTGTATTTCCCATCCTTACTGAAGGCGCATCCAAGATATACAAACTCATTCACTTGCTCCAGCACATCGTTACCAACCACAATCCTTACATTCGTTCTGGTTTCTTCCCTTTCAAAAACCATAATCTTGGTTTTCTTCACATTCAAGTGTAAGCCATTGATCATGCAGTCGTCTTTCATAACTGTGACTAGTGTTTGCAGATCAGTGGCTGTTGGCGCTATTAAAACCGCGTCATCTGCATAAAGTAGATGGTTTACCACTAAGTCACCCATTTGTACACCTTCATTCATCGCTTTCAGTCTTTGAAGACTTTTGTTCAGATATATTATAAACAGTCTAGCGGACAACACGCAACCCTGCTTGACGCCGATTTTAACGTCAAACTAGGGTGACCTGTTACCACCCACCCGTACGCATGCCTTGCAGTCCACATAAGTGGACTGGACGGCTCGCAACAGAGTGCCATCTATACCATACTCTGGCAAAATGTCCCAAAGTCTCTTTCGCACAACTCTGTCAAATGCCTTCTCCAGATCTACAAAACCGCAGAAAACCTTCCGGCCCACTGCCAGATGCTTCTTTACGATGTTGCGGAGTGAGAAGACTTGATCCGAACATCCTCTTCCAGACCTGAAACCCCCTTGTGCCTCGCACAACATTCCATCGGACTTCACGCGCATTCTCCGTTCAATAATTTTACCGTACACCTTGGCTGCCAAGCTGATCAAACTGATGGCTCTGTAATTGGCGCAGTCATATTGTGAACCCTTGCCTTTATACAAGGGTACTATGACTGCGCGGCGCCAATCTGTAGGGACTCTACCGGTCCTCCAGCAAAGGTTTGCAAGGGCCCGGAAAGCGTCCCGGACGCAAGTTCCACCATATTTGATCATCTCGGCAGATATCATGTCTACTCCCGCAGCTTTACCGTTTTTCATACTTCCTATCGCCCATTCAACTTCTTCCATAGTGATGTCCTCCGTTGATTCTGGTGCCGCAATCTTGCCTTTAGGCACGTCTGCGGCATCAGCATCCGGGTCATCTCCATACATTTCTCCAAAATATTCACTCCACCGGTTTAGCACAGCTTGTGTGTCTGCAAGAATGTCACCATCTTTAGATTTTATCCTTTCCATTCTGGAGCCTGACGAATCACCTCGAGCCTTTCTCACCTTGCTCCAAAAGAGTTTGGTGTTGTTCTCGAAGTTCTTCGCCAGCCTCTCCACCTCAATCATACTGGCTCTTTCACGCTTTTCTTTCACTAAAGTTTTAGTGGCATTCTTGCATTGCCGGTATATTTCTTTCTTCATTTCTGTCATACTGGCATTCAGGTTCAAAGAAGATACATAGTCGTAGCTTTGCAACTCCGCATCCCACCATGCATCACCTTTTGCTGTAATATGCTTCTTTGAGCAACCACATACTTCTTTCGCGGATTCCACCAAACTCTCTTTCAGGCTATTCCAGCATTCATCTACATTTGAGTCCGAAGAGCCTGCTGTCAAAAGCTTGTCCCGGACTCTGTCTTCATACATTCTCCTCACGCTCTCATCTTGCAACTTTTCAACCTTTAATCTTTCAAGGTCTCCGAAGGGGATACGCTCTCGCCAGTGCCTCCACTTCCTGAACAGACCACACAACCGCGCAACTACGAGATAGTGGTCTGATTCCAGAGTGGGGCCTCTATACGCACGCGTATCTTGTAGTTTGCTTCGGAGACGGTTATCAACCAGGATCAGATCTATCATGCTTTTTTGTTCATTCCTTCTCCACGTATACATATGTATGTCCTTATGCTGGAATATCGTATTAGACACAAGGAGACCCCTTTCCAAACAAACATCTACAATGAGCTTACCTGCATCATTCACTCTCTTATCACCATAAGGACCCAGAGCAGCGTCGCAAGTTTGCCGCCTGGTTCCTACCCATCCGTTCAGATCGCCACACAGAATCACCTTTTCGTTAGCCTCAGCCAAATCCAGAACTTCCCTGACATTATCCCAAAACTTCTCAAGGTCCTGGGGTGTCGACGAGCTTACGGGAGCATACGCTGCGGCCAAAAATACTCTAGTGACACCCAGTTTTAAACGGACCCAGAGAAGTCTCGCATCGCACAGGCCATAATCTCTCACTCCAGAGGCCAGGCGACGGGACAGCAAGATACCCACCCCCATGCTGGCACGACTGCTCTGCGGTACACCAGACCACAGAGCCATCGTTCCATCAGGCAGATTACAGGTTTCACTGCCCCTCCGCTTAGTCTCTGTTACACACAGAGCATCCAGGCGTCTCTCTTTCATTACATCAATCACCTCATGCATCTTATCTTCCATACCACCTCTTACATTCCAAGTGCCTATTCGGCACTCTGCACCCCACGACTCGCCAGTTCGGGCCCGGCGTGATGGGTGGCGGCCCCCATCGCCGCTTCCACCTATATTCGTACCGACGGGGGCGGGCCGGTACGCGTCGCCTCGGGGGGACGCCCTAGCCCGCACTGCGGTACGTCTTCGGTCCAAGATTGCAGCCATAATGACTGGCAGGGGTCGCGACGAGCACGCTCTTGGACAGACAATATCTAGAGGCAAGAGGCTCGCCCCTCATTACATGAGACCTAAGTCATACCAGTCTGTCTTTCCGGTTTAAATCTTGTGATCCATATTTCAAGCACTTAAGGGTAACCATTTGTACTGAAGTTTGGCATACGTATGAACGTTCGATGGCAATACAATAATATGGTACCATGGAGCTGCTTTGATGATAGAGTCAGAAGGTATCCAACTACTCAACGTAGCCCCGCCGTGTATGGGCTCGTTGGATTTGTCGTGACGAGTACTTTAGACAGTTATGGTATCCAGAACCTGATGATGGAGCCGGAAGGAAGCCATAGGATCTTCTCAACTTAGCAAGATGTCTCCGTTGTTTTTGCTATAAAAGCTTATTTTTAAAAAGGTCTTTTTAAATTAAAATATTATTTTAAGACCAAAGGAAATAGTCCTTTTTACAGGACATAACAGGTCCCTACTGAGTCCGTAAGGAATAAAAGCGTACAATACAGTAGTAAAAGCGAAACCACCAGCGCCGTGCGCTGACGCACCATTCAGGGCGGAACGTTATGCCGCCTTTCACCGTCCGATGCGTTCGGTACTGTCACCAGGTGTTTCGCGACGAAATTCGGGACACCATGCATAGATTCACTAAATACTACTTATTAGGGATGAAACCTCAACAATATTTTTGTTGCTTAAATTTTTATATTATGTACTAAGTACCAGAGAAGACACCTCACAATTTTTCTGTAGCAAGAGTTAAGAGTCCATACACTAACTTTGTGCCAGATGCTTGCCGCAACGCAACACATTCGAGTGCTAAGTTTTATATCAAAAATATGCCTTCATGTGCACTGAGGTACTGTTTAAACAACTCGAAAAACATAAGATTTCATTATCTATGAAAACACAAACAGCCTCGTTAACCCCCGCGGTCATCAAGTTACGAGCCATTTTTCGCTTCTCTAATCATTTTTGAGCTTCTCTAATATCGCAGTACACAATAACTCTATGACAGCATGTTAAAAGAAGGAGTACTACTAACACACAACAATTATTATTATCATTATTACTTTGTTTGTAGATATATGGCAATAGGCTCGCCCACATATTGCATGGCACCTAACATCGTCGGCGAAACGTGGGTGTACTCAGTACACCTCTGCCACCCCCACTGGGGAATAAAGGCGTGACGGTGTTCTTTTTTGGTGTGTAGTTTGTAGGAGTGTGTTAAATTCTATCTTTATATCTATATCAACACGCTAGGTTTCTTGCAGAGTATGCAGAGAGAACAGCTTCTTAGAGACCTCTTTGGCTACCCTTATTCTTTTATTTGTCTCATACACGCTCACAGATTAGAGAGACTCTTGACTGGCAATGCCTATGTGCCATTAGGGACCTATACAAAATGGGGTGTCCTAATTCATCCAGAAAGTGTGGTCGTCCTATCCCCCGCAGGGCGTCACGCGCTTTAGCATAGCGCACGTACTTTGCTCATCATATCATTACAATGTAAGTAGGTGCTGTGTGCATAGATAAGTGGGACATGACGTTGGAAGGTCGCAGTTCATAGGCTAGTAGTTAAGTAGATCTTGTTGTCATTATTTCACTCGTAGGTTTGTTTACATGTTAGTTATATCGCTTGAAATAAGGTCTTTCGTGATCGCAAGGACTGCCGGATTAGTTTAGTGGTGTACGGCTGGTGATCACGAGGTTTTGGGTTCGAATTTTAGGTGCTATCAAAACATTACCGCCAGCTATTATACCGGGCTTTGTTCCAGAATTTGACTTGATGATTCCAGAATCAGAAATCTGAAGTCCGGAATTTTCTGGGATACTAGCATCATGACTGTGATGATCAAATTCCCCTCTTATTACATCGATACATAAAATCTTCGAAACAATGTAGGCATACACAATAAGTATACTTCTCTCTCGCTTAGCAGAAGTCAATGAAGGCAATGCGTAAAGCGTAAATTACGCATCTTTTATATACACATCCCACCTTCAGAACAGTATAGACTTATCTCAAAAAATCAAGTTTTTGGGAAACTAATCGCGTCCCTTTAGAACCGAGCGGCGCGCGTAGAGGGAGGGACAGGAAAGAGACCGAAGTATCGTACTTCTGAATTCTACCATAAAAACGCCGCTGTTTTAATATTCACCAGATAGAGCGTACTTTTTAATGGCCCTCTATGACCGTAACTCGATTTCTTAGATTTTTTAGTTAAGTCTATACTGTTCTGAAGTGCGACATATTAATCGACGTTTCTCTGTGAAGTACAGCGTCAGGACAAAATATATAGGTATTTTGTAAAAGAAGTCAAAGGGTGGAGCATAGAGCAATTCCTAACTCTCAAGCAACCGGATCGGCCGAGTCAAATGCCACGCCGTTTGATCCCACGACCTGAGCCGCGATTGCCAGTTGCCAATAGAATGTGATAATTCGTAAATGTCACATAGAATAGTTTACTTGACCAATGTACTAGGGAAATAATGAAGACTTACATGTCTATCTGTCTATATTATCTCGCCAAATCCCTTGCAATGTAGGCAGAGAGTACAGACTTCCAACAGATTCTTCGTGCTCTCATAGTTCATCCGAACCAAGGGAGCATACCCTTTTTTATCTTGCCTCTTTTTTTATCTTATTTTAATTGCCCTAGAAGCGAAAAGTGCGGTAAGCAATTTTGAGATCCTGGATTCGAATCGTCGGTCGAACAGAGTAGATCTTTACCAAATCTTCTCAATAGCAGTCCCAAATCTAGAATTAGGGCCGGATATAATAGCAACAGGCTTGCCCCCTCATACATTGATATCTAGTATCGTCGGCTATTTTTATAAGGGTATTTTAGTATTTTGTCATGGTAGAGTCTGTATTTAAAACCCCGTGAGTGCCGCATGCACATACGGGTGTACAGCAATATCTCGGGCGCAACGTGTCTAGTGAAAACCGGAGTGTACATAAGCAATGTGCTGGTGTTAATCGAGGACTTTTTACGATTTAAGACTAGCGACATTCGGGGCTGATATACAATCATAAGTACAGCACTATTGTAAATAATTTTGGCATATTGACGGTGATATTGAAGCGTAGCGAGTCTAAAAAAATATAAACCATGCAGGTCTTTGGTCCGCATCGGCCATTTTCGTTTTGTTTTTGAAACATTGACATATTTATCATGGTTTCTTGGCTGTATCAGTGTTTCATGATAAATCATATCGTTTATGTGATCAGATTTTTTATAATGAAAACAATGATATACATATTATGCTGTAATAATCTTATTATAACCTCGAAATACAGTTTTTTGATGACCTATGTAAAAAACAATTGCAATTAACGGAGGAGTTTACAAAGCTACTTTGACAAAATATTAAGTCAGCCATCAAGTACATAATTAAAGTAAACCAACCATCAGAACATACAGATGGATGCCTAAGTACGTGCGATCAGCTGAGGCGGCGTATCTCCTCCATTCATCTGATAGATAGATGATCGATAGAACACACGCTATCGCTGTTATCACACGCCCTTATCGCCCAGCCTACGGTCGGACTGTTGTATCTTTCACCTTAATAAATGTATATTATATGAGATGAAAAAAGGGTATGTTCCGGTGTATGTCCATACAGAAAGAATGTCGAAGGAAAAATGACAAAACAGATATACAATGTGAAAGTAGAAGAAAGGTGTGTATATGAATGTTATGTTTGTGAACGCACCCAAGACACAGGAATTATTCCAAGTGAAGTCCCATATTTTTTAATAAAAAAAGGATGTCACCATCAAAGTAGGCTACAGTATTGTCGCATATGGCATTGTCCAGATTTTTTTTTCCGTGATTGTCCCAATTTAGGCGCCAATGACGCGCCGCCGTTTTTATATATTAATCCTTCCTTATCAAAGTGCTTATCTATTGAATGTGTCCAACGCGAAACGTTTCCGTCATCGTTCAAATATTGGACATTGATTTGAAAATGAATCAGACTCATGTATTTAAGTATTTTTATATGAAGTAAAAGAAATAGAATTAACGAACTTGCCATCATTCTTGATAATGTTGACCCTATACACGATTACTGTGTGGGTCAAAACATAGAAGGTACCTATATACAAGGTGTAACATAAATAACGCAAGACCTCAGACACCCCAATTAGATTATTGCTTTAAGAATTCAAACTAAAAATCAAACTTCCCAGTTTAAGAAGTTTTCTATAAATTTTTAAAGCTTTTTGGTACCCAAATTAACCATAAAATTTAATAAATAATTAACTTTTGTATGTAACTTTAAAATTGCCGTAATGCTTTGAATAATTATTAAATGTTGTTTAATACAGCAAACAGAACGAGTAACAGCATTTTTAGAAAATAAAAATTAAAATAAAATTATCTAAATTTTAAAAATAGTTGAAATCGATTCAGTTGCCGATTTAGAACAAGCTACTTATAGGTATTGCGTTACTTATGTTACACCTTGTATAGTATGTACATCCCTACTTGGTATCAACCAAAATGGCCTCAGAATATGTGGTATTTTCACCCTAATGTTATTGCTTTAATATAGCGCATAACTGAATAAACAAGAAAAACATATACATGTCGGATAATTGCAACAGGGGCGGTACAATCACAAAATAATTGGTCGGATAAATCCGACTGGTTGGTTAAAATATTTCTCTCTCTCTCTCCCTCCCTCTCTCTCCCTCTCTCTCTCTCCCCCTCTTTCTTATCACACTAGATCTCTTGCGGGGTAGGCAGACAGTAGGAAGAGAGATCTTATAAATTTTTAAAATATTTAATAATTATATTATAAGTCCATAACTTTCTTAGATCCTGAATTTGTCGCGCCAGGCGCGTCATTGGCCTCATTGGTTTTTTTTATGACCAATGATGCCAATGACACGCGTAGTAAGGCAGTGGCCAGGAATCGGTTATAGAATAACCCTTGTTATAACTGAGTCAGTTAACCGAGTTATCAGCTCGTATCGTCCGCCACTAACCGTTATCGACCGTGCAGATAACACCCGTATTAATCTAATTGTCAATATATGTAGGTCAACAGCTTTGATTAGTAGGTACCGTTGTTGAGTTTTCGAACAGGGAAATGAAGTTTCGACATCACCTACCCTTAGACTTACCTACTACCACCCTATATTTAATATTCAGGGAACCCTAGTTTAAGAAGCAGGGCAGCAGCGGTACAGATTTAAGTTCTGCACCCTACATATATCAATCTGTAATTACTTATGCTTAAATAAATACAGAGACATATAATAGTAGACACAACCGCGATTTACCGAACGGTATCCGTCCCTATATGACAGACGTGTTGCTAATCTTCAGCCGTCTTTGTAATCTCAAAATACTTAAATATTAAAAAATGAAACAATAATTCTGCGTTAATTATATTTCAATTGCCGAAAAATACAATAGGGTTTATAACGGTTATGACTATTATTATATTGTTTTGAGTATTTAGATAAAATCGTGATGTTAGCAAACACGACTCTGTCACATCATCTAAACCTAACACTACCTGCTTTTAACGCAATTGTCGTTGAAAATTCCCAATCAGACACACACGGCACGTGTATCTTTCAGCTCACTGTCCATCCCACTCTTTCTTACGAGTAGGTTATGAACGTAAACGAGATAAACGCACACATAAAAATATTGCCTCTTAATGCGGACTGCGAAAGTAATCATAGCGAGCGTACTCATTACAAATACATTTGTTATAAAGCGACAGGATCATACTTACATATTCTTGAAACAATAATTATTTATATTTATAAAATAAATACAACAAGTTAAAAGTCCAGATAATGCGACAACAATCGCCCAAAACAGGCGCTTATCAGTACGAATGCAACACGGTATATTAATCCAAACGAGATAAGGGAAATGTACTTACATATTTCGTCGAGCTCATTCTCCTCACTCTGTTCATGTCTTTCTTCTGGCCTCTTCTGAACTTGTTGCGTTCGCTGTTCACCTGATCCTCTAGCACGAACCAATCCGTCACTGAACCTCGCCTGGCCGTCCTTACAGCAGAAGCACGTTTCACACTTAACGCTCTAGATAACTCTTTTTTGAAATCCTCACTAACTTCACTAACTTTATTCACTTGAACCACTTTTGGAGACGGCAGTGATGAAAATGACGAACTCTTTCTCTTCTGTTTGAGCGTTAACTGCTTCGATTTAGTATAAGGCTCGCAATCGCTGAGGTAATTCTCGCTGAATAATTCAACAGCTTTGTTAAATTCGTTAAAGACGTCTTGGACTGAATCCGACTTGAGGATGTTACCAACGTTTGCGCTGGAAGCGGATGTGACTGTCGACATGCTAGAGTCGTTGTTTGAAGACTCGGAAGGGAACTCTTTGATGCTTTTCAAGAACACACCGTCCTCGTTGTCGTAATATACGTTGGAGATGTATTCGAGGCTCTCATTGGACGTCCAAGCATCACCCATGGTATCACTGCTTCCAAAGACATAAGATTGGCTATTTTTTGTTAGAGCTCTCGGAGATTTTTCATCTTCTTCCTTTATAGCTCGAGGCAGAAATTCGAAGCTCTTACTTCGCATATATATAGGTGTCCGCTGTTTATCTCGCTTCTCTATATTCCTAAAGAACCAGAAACGTTTGTTGCTCTTATTTTCCTGCTCAATTTTAAAGTCCTGTTTAGGTTTTTCCCAGCCGTGATTCACTGTGGGATCTTCCTTTTTCTCGTCCTCAGCAATAGTCTTCCATTTTGGTTTATCTTTGTCTTTCCCGAAGAAACTTATTCTTGAAAATTTATCTCGAAAACTAAAGGACTTCTTGAGCGGGGAAACATTTTCGTCATCTGATGACGCTCTCTCCGAGACGGGGGACGGAGAATCCGGAATTACAGGGAGACATGATGATAATAATCCTGATGGTTTTGCGACGACTAACTCCTTTGATTGCCCTCTGTACGGCACTATAGGTGGCGGTTTGAGTTTCTCTGGTAGGTCACCAAGAAGGCCTCTCTCTATCATGTACAGATGGTCAGCATTAAGCTTTTTAAGGACGTCTGGACGTCGAACAATAGGTTTCTTATCGCCCTCCATGTCCGGACGACATCACCGGTCCGCGGTGTGTTTTCGACTGCCGCTTATCAACCGCCATATCTTGAAAACAGATAAGCATTGATAACATTCTCTCGTGTTGTGTGTCTAATTTTACTGTTTGTTAGCCTGCGCAATATAAAGAAAATCAATAGAAATATCCGGTATTATTGTATTTGTGCAATTAGAGTAACAGTCTTGAATTTCATATAGATACATTTTTCAAAATGTTATTAGCACTGATCTACAGACCCGCTTTGGATTCTCATTCTTCTGCTAACGTTTATTCATTCGATTGGACTACTGACCATTAGGTAGACATATCATTTCCTCTATCACTTATGAAAATTTTCCATTGTGAGTCATCCGTTTATAAATATAATATAATATTAGCCCTGTTAAGAAACTGTCCCACTGTTGGGCACGGGCCTCCTCTCACACTGAGAGGGTTTAGGCCATAGTCCACCACGCTGGCCCAGTGCGGGTTGGCGAACTTCACACACCTTCGAGAAACTCTTAGGCATGCAGGTTTCCTCACGATGTTTTCCTTCACCGTTAAAGCAAGTGATAATTAATTTTTAATACGCACATGCTTTCGAAAAGACAGAGGTGCGTTGCCTGGGTTTGAACCCGAGACCTTTGACTTTGCAGTCCAACGGTCTAACCACTAGGCTATCACTGCTTTTTTTTATCATCCGTTTATCTTAAATAAAATTAATCTAAACTGGCAATTACCATATTGCCAAGCACAATCTAAAAGCATATATATAAGACCACCATAATTTACCCAAAAGTGTTCTTCTGCCGCATTATACCTATTACATGTCTATCAAATACATATTTATAAAATGAAACTTCTTAAATTGTCTCCGACCTGAGGGTTTCTTCACATAGGTTTCTCTCAACGCAATTTGCAAGTGACAGTGCATAAACATAATGATAACCGAGAGCAATATTCATGCATTTAGAATATACGGAACTGTACTGTCTCCATGATAAATGATCAGGTAGTGAATACAGCATATAATGTGAAGGCGTCCAGTCTTATAATTGAGGAAATTATTAGGAAGTCATTATCTACGCTAGTTGTTTGAAATGTAGCCAAACTTACATCCGGTTGCTGACTCAGTATCTTTTATCCTTTTTTTTTTTTTTTTTCCTGGGGAAAATCCTGCGTAGGACTTCCGCGAGCCTCGGGGGAAGCTCGCGGGGCGTGTCGGATTCCTACCGACTAAAAACCCCAGGGTGGCCGACATCAGCACTTTGGAAGGGCTCCGGGATCTCCGTATGGAACGCACCGGTGCCCCTCTTGTGCCTCGCTCCTTAGAGCCCGCCATCGGAGGGAGACTTGATGACATGCTCCCTCCCGCACCGACGCGGTGCTCACGGTGACGTGGGCCACACCACGCCACCGTCCTCCTCGGGGTTGCTCGTGAAGGACGCTCAGGGCCCCCGCCCCTTGCGTCCGCAACCCCGAAGGCCCCCCTGCTGATGTTGATGCAGGGGGAGTATCTTTTGTCCTTACATTATCTTGACTAGATCCAGGTGAATCTTATAAAGTATTTCGAGATTGTTAAATGTACACAAGATAGATGTGCTAATAGACTTCGTTTAAAATTTAAATAGTAGGTACCTAAATGAGCATTGAAGATTGCATGAAAATGCTTTGATATTTCTTATTATTTTGTTGTATATTACTACGCTAATGACATATGTTATTAGCGTTAAATATTTTATAATATCTAAATATCCCAAAGATTTCAACGAAAGTCAACGAAATATGCTGGGACCAATAAAAAAGAGAAGATATTCGTTGGTTAGTCAAAAAGATCTGGAAAGCAAGGCTGCCACTACTTAGCCGAGCTTAACCTTATTGACGAGATAAAAACTCACAGACTCAAGCTTAGTCATGTAGAAATTTTGCCAGAAAAGCCAGTCGTAAAACTTGCAGACTTGGATCGGCGTACTGGGCGCAGACCTATTCGCCATTCGAAATGATCAGGTCGAGAAAGACTTGCGACAGCAGACTAAATCTTGGCAGAAAAGACGTCTTCTAATAGCAGAAGTCAAGACTCAGTTTCTGTCACTGGACTCAGTACTGTAGCTACGAACGTAGCACTCAGTGTAAGGTTTGAATTTTGCACCCCTTGCAAAAGCCCCTCGAGGTTTAAGCCCTTGGCGACTACCCCTGAACCCAACCCTTAGCTACGACCGTAAATGCGTCTAAAATAACCTAACTGGACGAAATAATAATAAGCAATACAATAGTTGGAAATGTTAATAGTTTTAAGTATCTAGGAAGTTTAATTACAACAGATGCAAGGTGTACCCCAGACATTAAATTCAGAATATCAATAGCAAAATAGGCCTCCAACAACAAGAAGAACGTATTTGCAACCAAAATATCGAAGAAAATTAGAAAGAAATTAATTAAAACATACATTTGGAGTATAGCACTGTGTGGGTGCGAGACGTGGACTATGATAAAGAAAGATAAGGAAATACTAAAAGCTTTTGAAATGTGGTGCTAGAGGATGGAAAAGATCAGTTTGACAGCATAAGTTACAAATGAAGACGTACTAATAAAAAAGTCAATAAAAAAGATTACTATTAAAAACTATAGAAAATCAAAGGGGAAAGATAATAGGGGTCGATATTATACGACATGACAGTTTTATTCAAAACATCTTGGAAGGGAAAGTCGAAGAAAAGAGAAAAGAGGAAGGCCCAGGATAAGCTGCACCAGTCAATCAATAGAGATTTTTTTTATCAAATCCTATAAGGAACTCAGAGTACGCTTTGGAAAGGGTGGAATGGAGAAAGAGGCATACATCAGCTGCACCAACAAGACTTTAACTCTTAAATTGGAATGAATGAATGAAGGATAGGTATGAAAGAAAGCGTCGGTTTAAAGATGAGAAAGAGTATGCTCCGTTGGTTCGGACATATAGAAAGATTGTCAGAAAAAAGAATGAAAAAACAGATATACAATGCGAAAGTGGAAGGATGTAGGTACCGGGGAAGTCCTAGACTATCTTACCATGACCAAATAGACCGATTCTTATCTGAAGGACAGGTCAAAAGTCTCCATAACCGAGCGTGTATGAGATAAACTATGAGAGTGGAAGAAGCCAGAGAAGTATGATTGGAAAGAACCTGTTGGAACTCTGTACTCTCTGCCTACTCCGCAAGGATCTGGGGATAGATAGATAAATATATATCCTTCCACTCTAACCAACTGAAACATGTTCACCTTTTTAAATTACTAAGTCATACCGTAAGTCGTCGTGTGTGTGAGTAGTGCCCCCTATGTCAGGAACAGGCTAACCCTGTATCTAACCTTGGAGCGGTGTTTAATCAATAGATATGTACGAGTACCTACGTCGCTGCCGAAAAGATTTATTTTGTATGAATCATGGTATTTATCTGAGGCCTCCCGTGAACAGATCGACGAAATGTAGTTGTTACAAAATGTGTGATTGTTTTCTTATTTTGTGAAGTGTTTTGTGTCATTGGAAAAATGCTCTATATTTTTAACTACATATGTTCAAGATCTTACCTACGATTTCTTGGGAATTAGCCAACGTTTAGAGCTTAATTTTGGAAGAACTTAATAACCGACCATGCTTACATACACATTGCGTAACTATAAATGGAAAATAATCTCAATCTAGCCTTCTTACATGTGTAATAAGTCTTTGTCTATCTATCTATCTATATCATCAAGCCAGATCCCTTACCACCATTACCATTTACCATATACCATTTTAAAAAACTACAGCCACCACAATAAACCGAGAAAGACCACAAAATCAGTTTGAATTAAATGGACAGTACAATAAAAAGTTTCCCACAACAGCTGTAAGCAAAGGAAGCGGGTATAATGGTGTTTTGTTATAAAGAAATAACAGACACCCCGCGACGGTCGGCCGCCACCTCGCCCCGGAAGCGGTCACCTGCCATCAGGATTCAACATGGTGAGATCTAGATGATGTATTTGTCTGTTACCTTTTCACACCTGAACCGTTGAACAGATTTTGATCAAATTTGGCATGGAAATACATTTTAGCCGGGAGAAGAACATAGGCTACATTTAATCTCAAAAAAAATGAGCGTGTGAAATAGGAAATGAAGTTTCGTATGGGCAGCCCATTATTATTTAAGTTAGGCACATGAAAATTCATACATGATAGATTTATGATAAGAAATATAGGACAAAGTGTTTCAACGTTTTTGAAAAATCATCCCTCAAGAAGATTAATACACTACTATACCTATGTCAAATTACAAAATAACCGCGTGCACAGCCGCGAGTAACAGCTAGTTTAATAATATATAGGCTTACACTATCCCACTGCTGTGCCAAGGACTTCTTTTACAAATCGAGGTGAGAGAGATTAGATCATACTCCACGCGGACCCAGTGCTGATTAACAGAGGCAGGTATGTGGCCACGTGATGTTTAAACTTATCGAACTGTCCTTACGAAGGACAGCTTGGTAAGTTTCAACTTGGTCCGACTTGGTTAACGACTATCAAATTAATTAGTTAGCCGGACCCGGAGACGCTGGATTTTGAAAATGCGACAAACAGTAACCTATCACAGACCGGCCAAGCCGAACGCTTTATAGCCGAATTTATTATTTCGATTTCGGGGATACTATCGAACTTAAAATTTTGTGTTCCAGTGGCGCAAATCCTATGTGTGAAAAAGTGTGCGACTTGTATTTATTTAGTATAGGTAACAATAAGGTGATTCTTTTGTGATGTTTCATATAGATAGGTACGCTGAGGGTAATAGGGTCCTTAGGATAAAAGTTTTCTTTTCACCGAAATAGTTTACCTTTTGAAAAAATGTACCTAAGTGAACATCTTTGTGAAACATTGCACATATTATTTATTCAGGAGCTAGAGCGTTAGGCGCCCCCTTTCTCCCCCCTCCCTACTAGGCACCATGCCGGTGTCACTCGACATGGCGTCTCCCCCTTGAACTGGGCGACAGACTCCCCCGAGTCTGCCACCCAGGTGATTTCGATGGAGACACCCATGTACTCAGACTGTAAGATCTGAGGCCATGGGCATCTCCGCATCTTGCGCCCTAGGGGCACTTGCCTCTATCGACCGCTCCTGCGTCGCGGAAATCGACCCAAGGGCGGCAGACTGAGCCACCTTACTCCTACTGGGCTTACAGGCCCTACATGCCCTGCCGCCTAACAAATGGCCGAAATTTCGTCCGGTGTTGTCACACAGCGCGCAGTGTGGAGCGGATTTGCAGCCGGCGGCCTTGTGGCTCGGCTTTCCGCACCTGTAGCAGAGCGCACTGCGATCCGTCCCCTCTTTGCAGGAGAGGGGCGTCAATATACCAACGTTACTTAACATCGTCCAACCGATCTGCTATAGGTACACTTCCAACAGGTTCTCGCCTTATAGATCTTTTCCGTTTCCTCCACTTTCGTAACTTGTAGTTCGTTTCATAAATAGTCCTAGGTTACAGAGACACTTGACTTACCCATCATATAATACATGGTATATTTGGTTATGGTAAGATAGCCTACCTACCTACCTACATCCTTCCTAATATTTCTTCCGACATAGTATCTCATATTTTTACAGGAATACCAGAAAATATTTCTCATTATTCCAGTATCAAGTTCAGTCTCCCAGCTGTTGGGCTCTGTGGACTATGAGGCTCATAGCAGTGGTGTCCTGGACTCCATTCCAGAGAGGGAATGGCGGCTGCTGGCCGCACTCGCACGCAAGAGAGAAGAAGATGATGAACGCGAGAAGCTCGCCGACCAGTTCCGCAAGATGTGGCAGAAAGAGAAGGAAGAACGAGAAATTGTTAGTACATCATCATTATCAAAATCAAAAGTTTTTTATTCATGTAGACCATGAGGCACTTACAAATAGTCAAAATTAGAAAATTATTGATTACTGAAGACTCTACCACCCGTTCGGAGTCATTCCTGTGGAGAAGGGCAAGAAACTCCACGGTTACTCTTTTTTTTTAAATTGAGAGTTTTACAATTCTTTTCGTATACATTGCGTTCAGGGGGTATGGGAGAACAGTGTAGAACGAGCTAAATAGATGTGCTGCTGCTATGCGATCCGAATAAGAAAAGGTAGGAAGATAGAAAGGTGTCTTAGGTAGGAAGGAAGTAAGGTAGAAAGGTGTCTTTTAGCCATACTGTAAGGTCTTTCTGAAATGACTCTTAAAAATAATTTTAAAACTGTGATAGATTTTGTATTAAGTTAGTTACATAAAAAACCGTTACGAATACAAAATAATAAATTAGTAGCCACAAGCCAATCAATTCATTGCAAGGGCCCTAGTATACTAATTAACTGGTATCTTCATGTAAGGAAATAACCTGTTGGAACTCTGTACTCTCTGCCTACCCCGCAAGGGATCTGGCGTGAGGTTATAGATAGATAGATAGATCTTCAAAAAACTTAATTGCAGTCATTGGAATACCCAAGTACCTACATATTTCTTTTAAAAGGCTTTATTTAACTTGATCAGGTAGAAGCGGAAACATCAGAGCAGTACAAACGCTACATCCACGAGAAGAGACGCGAGGAGCGATCGTGGCAAGAGTTTAAACAACACCAAAAGTCAGTGAAGCATCAGCTCAAGAAGCGCCAACTCATGGACTGCATCAGGGATAAGGAGCAACGGAGCGCAGACTTGCTGGCTTGGATTGACGATAGAAAGGTACGAGTTATGGTATGGGTACACGATGTAAATTTGTATCGTGACAACGACACAAAGAACATTGTTCTGCGTCCATACATAATTTGCCCCAGAACCAACAGCAATGAAAAAATGCGTGTATTATTTCGAGTTACCTGCAAATTATCTTCATGCATTTATTATTAAACGGACAAGCGGGGGAATTGCATTATTGCACAAAATGTATTAGATTTTGAGGTAACAATTTAGTAGCCAACAATACATTTGTAAAATCGTTATGTAAAAATACACTAGCAATAATCAATTCGATCATTATTGAATGTAATCAATTGAATACAACCGACTTTATCGCGGTTTATTTTTTGTTTTTTAAGTTCCCGACGTTTCGAGTGCTTTGCAGCACCCATGGTCACGGGAAGGACTAAGGTGGTAGACGTCCAAAAGGTATAGTTGTTCCGGGGTACCCTCAAACTTCTTAATTATTTTTGTTGGTCCGATCTACGCAGAATGAGCTCACGGTGTCTTGAGGTCTTGCAGTGTTATGCTTGGTTTTGGATTTGATTATATTAATTACTGGATCCCAAGTCGATGGAAGCACCCAGCCATCTTCTCTATTGAAATTAGGATGTTTTTTTTAATTTCAATAGCCACGGGAACCATCCTTGGTAGGAATCGGTGTTCTTTCACAAGGATTTGTGGTCTATCAAATCTGATGTTATGGCGGGTGCGGTCAAGGACATGTTCACAGACTGCAGACTTCTTTGAGCGACGGTGTTTTAGGTCAGCTATGTGTTCTTTAACCCGAGTTTTACTGGTCTTTTTGTTTGTCCTATGTAAGAGAGACCACATTAACAATCAAGCTTGTATACTCCTGCATCTTGTAGAGGGATGTGGCACTTGACAGATGGTCAAAACTGACTGATCTTCTTCGGCGGCTTATAAAATGTTTTGATTGAAGCACGCTTCAAGATATAGCCAATCTTGTCTGTGACTCCTCTTAAGTAAGGTAGTACAGCAGGGAGACGCTCGACTGTGGCTGGTTTCACTCGGTCACTGTGACGTTGGCGTGGGACTCGAAGCTTATTGTCGTGCAGGACTTGCTTGACATGTTGAAGCTCGGCAGCCAGATGTTTCTTGTCACAGATCCCTTGTGCTCTCTGAAGCAAAGATTTACCCACGGTAGCTAACTGTGATGGATGGTGGTAAGATTCACCGTTTAAGTACCTATCAGTATGGGTCTTTTTTCTATAAACCGTATGGCTTAAGGTGTTGTTGGGGTTACGGATTACTGAGACATCTAAGAAAGCTAGGGAATTGTTTGCCTCCAACTCCATTATAAACTGAATTTTAGGGTTAATGGAGTTAAGATGATTAAGGAATACGTTAGTTTTGTCAGATGGTAATATTGTGAAAGTATCATCTACGTACCGCTTGTAGAAACTTGGCTTTACAGGTGAGGTACGAAGGGCTCAAAGTCTTCCATGAATATATCGGCAACAATGGGAGATACAGGGGAGCCCATCGCCACACCATCTACTTGCTTGTAGAACTCCTCCTTCCACAGTAAGTAGCCAGATGTAAGGCAGTGTCTCAATAGTTTTGAGTATTCCGCTGGCATGTTGTTCTCCGCTAGTTAGTAAAATAGTTTTATTTCATGTGTAATATTCGCGTAAATCTAAGAACTCAGTATACAACCGACTGATAGGATTGACATATCCAACCGTAATTCGTTAAAAACGTTGACATTCGGAAAAGACGTTGGCGACTTTAAATTAAGTACTTACAGTAAAGATGTTTACAACTACTATAATAAAACAGATAAATAATTATGGTATATGTCACATGTGTGTTGGTTCTGGGGCCATTTCCGACGATGTTCTTTTGACACTAGTGGTAGTGGTATAGATCGTGGGCCGTTCTGCTCAATTGACGGAGTGGTCGATAGCCTGATCCCCACACGGAATAAATAAATCTTTGGATAACCCAGAAACATTTGTTCCTATCTTGATATTTGTAAACGCACCCACGACACAATAAATTTCCAATAGTGGGTCTTCGTTTAAAAAATCTCGATATCGCAACGCGTTGGCACCTTGACTTGACATTCGGTGTTTAGACTTAAGTGTATAATGACGTCGTACATTATTGCCATAAATCAAACTTTACACATTCCAACTTGAACAACTTTTTTTACGAAAAACAGTTCCTTGACCTTCCATAACTCATAGCACAAGCATCACTTGATTCAGTGCGCTTCGTCGCATAATGACCGATTTGCAAAGCGTGCAGCTGTCTCACAAAACGTTGCAGAAAGTCCAATTCATGGGGTCTAAATTCCTTCATTCACCATTTTATATTAGGCTATTAAACTGATACATCGTTATATCCCGCAGGCAAACGACATGATAGACAAAGCGATGGAGGAAGACGCCCGGGCGCTGCTGGCAGCTGACCGACGCGTGCGCATCGACGAGGCGGAGCACCACCGCAAGCAGCTGGAGCTGGCCGACACGCAGAAGAGGGCCGACGATGCCATGAAACGGAGGAGTACTATGCTTAGAGATGCTTCGCAGGCGAGTATAAGCTTGTAGACTATAGGCAAATACAGTGAGAATAGTGTTCTCTTATTGTACACCAGCTTAATTACAGTAAGGAACTACAAAAGTCAAAAATCAATTATTTGTTTAGGCCAATACATAAGCACTTACAAACGTCTAAATTATTACATTTTTTACATCTACCACCGGATCGGAACGCGGCCTCCACTGAGAAGATCCGGCGAGAAATTCAGCGAGCTATTCTTTTAACTTAATAAGAGTGCAGGGCAGAGTATTTTCTTATACTTGTAAAGTTTCCTGTTTCACGCATAGCATGGTATCTAATTCTAGCTATATTAGACTAATTATAGAGATCTAGCGCTGGTTCTGGAAAGCATTTAAAATGTCACAAACCTAAATTGCCTCGTTGGTCTAGTGCCGAATAATGTGCTTTACGATCACGAAGTGCTGGATTCAAATCCTAGGTCGGGCAAATGTAGTTTTTCTATCGAAAAACTCCCAGTATTAGTCCGGAGCTTGGCATTGTGCCCGGTATATGGCAATAGGCTTGCCCCCTATTACATGGGTCCTAACAGTCCGGAGCTTGGCATTGTGCCCGGTATGTGGCAATAGGCTTGCCCCCTATTACATGGGTCCTAACATCGTTGGCGATAAGTGGGTGTACTCAGTACACCCCTGCGACCCCCACTTGGGGAATATAATATAAGATACATAATATAAGGTGTGACGGTGTATGTTTTATTTTAATATGAATCCTCTCCTTAACAAACTTAGCAGTATCACCTAACCTCACAATGATTTCCTTCAGCGTCTAGCAATAACCAACGCTCTTAGTACTTGGGAAACATCAGTACTGAGGCAAGAGGTGTTAGCCATGGAGGCAGCTCGACGCGGCCACCACGCTGCGCGCGCAGCCCTGGCCGATGCTCGCAGCGCCAGGCTGGCGCGTGCGCGGGAGGCCCGTCAGCGCCGGGCCAGGAGACTAGCGGCCGTAACCAGACAAATGAGGGACGCTATCAGGATGGGCAAGATCAATTAGCCAAATTTACTTTCAAAACTCGTCACAAATCCACGGAGAACATCACAGTTCGAAACGTCAAAACATAATGTTGCCAGCTAGAGACGAGTAGTGTAGAGCTAACAACAAGATCAATGGGATATAAAATTAAGGTTAAATTTTACTTGGTGTCCATTTAAACAATAAGTGTATTAAATAAATCTACTTTGAAAATAAATAACGATTCTACTAAGGATTTTAAAGTAATTCAGATTCTGAATAAAATATTAACGATATCTATATTTTTTACATCTGTCTTAACATTCAAGAATTAATTATATAATAAGATTTATATTTAACCCCTCTGATCGGGAAACACTGCCAACATTTTAAGTACTTTTTCGGAAGCGGCCGGGCGGGCGAGGCCGCCATTTCTTTTTTTTGCAAAATTTATATATAATTCAAAAACTATAGCAAATTTTCAACTGAAATAAAAAGTAAACGACTTTATGATAATGACGTGTTTTGTTAAGGTACGTTTCCGTTGAGAATTTCAAACAAACACTGTTTATCACTCATATTTTTCAACTCCCGATAACATAATGTACACAAATGTTTTACGAACACATTCTAACAAGAATTTTTATATGATTCATTCATCAATAACAATAACACATTTTATTTGTTTACACTCACGGCACTTGACAGCCGCTTAGCGGGCATGCGCATTCACGATACCACTAACACAGACTACAACGTATTATACATTAATAGAACGAGAATAATTTCCTCCACATTTCGTTAAAACATTGTTTATGGCTACGATTTGATGTTGAGCCGCAAAACAGATACAAAAAATGGACTCGCCCAACGTATGATTCATACGTTCCCGAGTTTACGGGGCAATTATGTGCGTATGAATTCATACGTTCCCGAATCTAGAGGTATTGATATAAGATTTAGTTGTATAAGATTTTTTTTCTACTATCGACAAAATATATTATGGTACATACATCACTATACCAAAAAGCGTTAATATGTGTATGTCCGTGGATATGTGAACACGAATAGAGAACAAAAATATGTACGCGAATTACATTCTGACTGTGTATATCTTACGTTTATTTCTCACTGCAAAGTAAGATCAGAGTTATGCTGCTAGAGATTGCAGTATTCCCTTAGGGTCGAGTGCATATATTAAGTGTTAAGAAAACTGGAGACTAATGTGGGAACAATGTAGGGAAGGATGCATGTAGGTCAGGGTGGAGAGAGTATAGATTATTAAAAAGAGAAAGTTCTTGAGCAGATTTGGGAAGCTACAGAAGAAAAATGTAGATGAATGTGTAGACCAGGGAAGGAAGAAATTTGACCAGGATGGAAAGGGTAGAGATCAAGGTACGGATTAGTCGAAGATGATGATGGGAAGGATATAGAGAAACGACAGTATGTCTGATACTTGTAAAAGTATTATTTATTACATTTTAAATAATTTCACGTGGAACTACCTCATAAAATGTATTGATAAAAATAATTTTGTAGGGTTGTAAATTTATATAATATAACATAATAATAATAATATACTTCTACGTAAAAATAATAAGTAAATGATTATTTACGTAGTTGACGTGTTTTATTTTGCACTACAATAATACAGATTGTACCTAATAATTGATTGCTACCACTAATACCGCTACCTAAATATCAGCCTTCTTGTCCATACCAATGGCGTCTACACACAATGACAGCAGCACGACTACTTGGCAAACCATTCATGGCTATTAACCACGCGTCCAAAACCCGTGATCATTAAAATGCAGCCATGACACGCAGCCATGCAGCAATGTGTTAAGGAGCTATGCTAGCTAATATCCCAACAGAGACGAAAACTGTATAATAAACACCCAGGGGTAGTGCAAATAAGGACCACGTGGAGTCGGGGTAACTTGATTCAATTTAGTGAAATGATGTATCCCTAACCCTGTTGGAACTCTGTACTCTCTGCCTACCCCGCAAGGGATCTGGCGTGAGGTTATAGATAGATAGATAGATAGATGTATCCCTAAATGTTTTTATTAAACGAGTAGTAGAGACGTACGAGTTTAGTGATTTCGTGGTATTACACGAAATCCCTGGTATCCTCATTTTTCTACGACATGTGAAACTACCGCGCAACGATAATCCACTACTACAAGAACACGCTGCCCGAGGACAATAGCCGGCGTACAACAGTTTTGTCCTCGAGCGGTGAATACATCGACTTATCCAATCTTCCTCCACGACACAACTGCTTGGCAAAACTAATAAGGACGCAGGAGATGTTTCTTTCACGAATCGGTGAGAGAGCACACACACACTGCCGCGTCTTAGTTGTGTACGGTCAGTCACATAACAAACTGAACATTTTCTGTTTTTCAAATCGCTTGAACACTTTTTTTGCATGAGTTCTATTTGTTTTTCTTAAACTAATTTAAATATATAAATATTGTCAAATTCAAATGTAATTGCAATCCATTGACAATGTTTACAAACGTTTGTAAATTAAAGTGTTTTTACCGACTTGAAGAACTAGAAACGTTAAGTGTCTTACTTTGCTTACCGTACTAACGTAGCGTGGTTATATATAAATATTTGCTTTTAGCAATCATACCCACGAGCGCTTTTTCAACGCATATTAATAAAGCGCTAGAAGAAAACGATTGGCTAATGACAACGATATATTATTTGATAGGCTAGTGGTACATGGAGAGGTAAATGGAGAGAGGCTCATATAGTCCCTATTTTCAAAAAAGGTTCTCGTGTTAAGGCCGAAAATTATAGACCAATATCTATTCTAAACGTGTTTGCTAAAATCTTCGAAAGGTTTATTTATAACTTTATATACCCTACATTATATCATGGCATACCTAATTTTCAATACGGTTTCCTTAAGGGTAGATCCACTTCAAGCAATTTAACACAGTTTAAACAAGAAACAGTTCAAAGCTTGGACGGTGGCGGTCAGGTTGACGTGATCTACACAGATTTTGAAAAGACATTTGATAGTGTGGATCACGTTATCCTGATCCGCAAATTAGAAATGCTCGGAATTCGCGGATATCTCTTACGTTGAATAGGATCTTATTTGAGAAATCGTAGTCAAGCTGTAGTTATAGGCAGATATTGCTCTGATTTTATTGAGGTCACATCCGGAGTGCCACAGGGGTCTCATTTAGGGCCCCTTTTCTACAATACTTACCTCTACGATATCTTCACATGTTTCAAACACTCATCTTTTATGTTATAATCCAAGGATAAAAAAAATATCTTAAAATTAATAACATTTATGACTGTTATAAGCTACAGAACGACCTGACACGTCTAGCATCCTATTACGAACTCAATCGTATAACAATTAACGTTAAAAAATGTGAAACTATAACCTTTACATGTAAACCAAAACCTATCGTATTCACATATAAAATTAACGACACGAGTATTAAAAAGGTAGAGCTTGTCAGAGATTTGGGTATTTTTCTTGATAATAAGCTAACATTTAGCTCTCATATCGATTATGTCACGAACAAAGCCTATAGAAAATAGGCTTCGTACTACGCACTTGTTAACCTCTCAATAATTTAGTCTGCATTAACTTCTACATTATTCCTATGTTCGTAGAATTATAAAATATGGAAGCGTAATATGGTCTCCGCAATATCAAGTATGCATAAAGTTGAACAACTACAAAAGAAATATTTCAAATTCCTAGACTTTAAAATTAATAAGCGTCATGAAACATATAAAGATCACAAACTACTGCCTTTAAAAGATCAAAGAATAATGTTAGACCAAATGTTACTTTATGACATTATTCACGGTCATTTATATAATACATATTTACTTGAGCAAATCAAGTTCTCTACGCCTTCTCATCGCACCAGACAAACAAAATTATTTTCCACGACTTTCGCACAGACCAATTATGCACGCAACTCACCTATAAATAGGATTTGTTCTGCATATAACCACATGTTCTCGGATTTAAACTTAAAACATAGATCTTTTTAATAACAGCAAGCAAGTTCTTAGAAAAAGAGTTTTTAATAAACTGTTCACCAGATTTAAACTGACATCCTCACACACACACGAACTCAAACACACGCACATACACTCCTACACAAACACGTCCTGGCACAAATCGCAATTAGTACTTACCTTTTCTATAAATTAAAAAAAACAAGTCTTATTATTTGTATGTATATATATGTATATATATACACATACATATATATATATATATACACATAATATTTCTTATGATAAGATCACTTTCATAAAGCTACAAAACTGTCGCTCCTAATTTTAATATGTGTAATTACTTTAGGAAATCCTATAAATGGCTTAATTTAAGTTCATTATGTATTGTGTATTTTTATATCACCATAGCTGTTGGTTTTCTATTAATAAATATATAAATACATTCTTAAAACACGCTTACATAGCTATAAAACGCGCGTTGAAAAAGCGCTTGCGCGTATATGGGCTTATGTTTAGTCCCCACAGGCGTGTATCTTCGACGTTTTTAAGACCATTTGAGCCAGTCCGTACGCGTACTAGTAAAGCTTAAACTATTAATTAGAACATCAAACAAATATGTTCCCGTAGCTATGTTAGATAAACTTACTCATCGCGCATGTGTCAGCTTAAAGACGGAATATATATTTTCTACTTATATTCCACTCCGATCTAGGTCTCGAACCTATTCGCGCCTTTATTAAAAAGGCGTCAACACGTCACTTCGCGAACGCATCTACCCATGCGAATCCGTTAATCGTAGCCACCGCCGACTACGATCTCCCCCCCGACCCCTGCCGCCACCGCCGGCCGCGACATGTTCTCACCGACCCCCCCGATGCTTTGTCATCCCTTCTTTCCGCTCAGAATACGGGCGACGACGACGACGTAGTAGTAGATCCCCTCCCATAGCCGGCGGTTGACCGGTGCACTTAGTAGTGCACCCGTCCCCCTACAGCGGGACGCCCTCGAGTATGTCGCCTCTTGCCCTTCTGGCTGGCTAGAGCGTAGTGGTTGCACGCTCGCCTTTAAGTCCGGTGAAGCTGTAAAGGCCTCGCGGCCAACAGCGTACATCATTCACACACACACACACACACTTCTCAATTATCTGTATAGGATTTATCCTATCAGACCTCACCCATCACTATACTTTACATCCTCGAGATCTCTAGTCGCAGCTGCAAGCCTAGCCCTCGCTTTCCTGTACTTCCTTAGAGCAGTCTCTGCACCCTGCAGCAGTGCTGTGGCAGATCTGCTGCCGACCGGTGGGGAGAGCGCAGTGCCAGGGGACGTGCTTTGGGAGATCACGCTCCAGCGCAAACTGATCGACCCTGTCGTTAGGTACTTATAATTTGCGTCCTGAAGAATAGGTAAGATAAGCTGTTATAATAAAAGATTATATTATTTTTACTACGAGGACTGCCTCGTTGGTCTAGCATAGCGCATATCTTTGTGATCACGAGGTCCTGGGTTCAAATCCTAGGTCGGACAAATGTTGTTTTTCTAACGAAAAATTCTCACTATGAGTCCGGAGTCTGAAATTGTGCCCGGTATATGACAATTGGCTCCCCCCTGTTACATGGTACCTAACATCTTCAGTGAAAATATAGGCATGACTGAGAGGAAGACAACTATTTTTTATCTTCAGCTGTAACACGTCCACTGCAGAACAAATGCCTCCCCTAAAGACCGTCTCTACAATCCCCTTTGTGCTATAAGCATCCAACTTCTAACCGAGACCTTAACAAAGTCATTGGTCCATCTTACTATGAGGAAGTAGACTTTATCTTATCTGGAGGGCAAGCCAAAGTCTCCGTAACCGACGAGAGTGCACGAGCGTATCTATGATAGTGGAGCAAGCCAAAGAGGTTCCCATCGGTCACAAGGCTAGTTTGTTGTAAAAAATGGAAATTTCGGTGTTGTCCGTTACTCAATTAGAAAAGGCTTAACAAATTCGGTTGTTAGACAATTAGATATATTCACAATATCGAGATAGACACAGGCGATATATATTTGTTTACGTTAGTAAGTAGCCTAGACTTTTTCCAAGCAATCATTTTGCACACATAGACATCAACTCATCCACATAAAAGAAATCTTAATAACGTACTTGTAACTGGGGTGACGCCAGTACGTCCAAATCCTTGATTAAATGGCATCCACCGACGAAGAATCTTCGGCTCTCGGCTTCCACTGTATTCAGCTCCTCAGGCCTGGAGCACGCCAGCCGCCTGGTGTACCGGCCAGGGTCCAAGGGCAGTGGGAAATAGCAGTAGCCTTCGGTACGGTGGCTACCCCACCAGTCCGTTGATATCACTTCGAAGAAAACTTTGAGAGGGGATGGATCTGTAATATTTTCGAAGTTATATAAGTATCATGCAATCCACGATACAAATCGTCTAATTTAAAAGCATTCTAAGGCGAAATACAAGTCGTTTATTTGTATAAACCAAAGAAAGTATTTAGGACAAACATCAGAAACATAAGAAAATTACAGCATATTTTTTCTGGAGTAACCCGTTACCCCTCTGCCGCCGGGATGCTCAGGTACGGTTTTATACGGCTGGTAAAAACGGGCCGTAGTATGGCAAAACCTTACATACCGCAGTCTTGTTCACGAAGGACTGAGAATCTTAATGACCAATTTACACACTGCCGACTTCCAACTGAAGTGAGGGTAGGTAAGTCGTACAAACGCGCCACTTTCGCTCTACTTTCGTTCCCACATTATCAGTGTTCGGCGCACTCTTTGTTGGCGCGTTTTGAGCGGCAGGCAAAACTGACTGACCAAGCCCACTGTGTGGCAAAAAATATAAAAAAAATGTTTTAGGAAATAATTAAGGATCAATATTTTAGATATAGAAATGCAAAAAAAAATGTGAAGCTCATAGGTGTTCCTTGGGGATATTTTTGTAAAAACAATATCATTTCGGAGAAGAGAAAATCTGATGTCGGGAGTTTTCGCAAACACAGCGATGCTTGAAGTATGTAGGGAGTATGTAACCGTCGACGTTGCCGCGGTACAGCCGATTACTTTTGGCAGGAAGTGGTGGCAGTAGCAGTGTATAAATCTGGTATAAGATTTTTTCCTAATCCCTAACCTAACCTAAAAACATAAGCTGTTAAAACTAACACAGTAGAATCTGATACGGGAATATCCTTTTTGAATAAAATGAAGGGCGCTTGCTAAATGAAAATGACCAGTTCAAATCTGATCACCCCTTCTGGATAGCAGTTAAAGAACATCTTCCAAACTTTGCACCCACTACTGGGTGAAGCCAATACGCCCATATTACTACTAGTATAGTTCATCTCCGTCTTTTCACAAGCTCATTATTGTTTATTATTGTTTCTTTCACCCAATAACGCCACGGGTTTCCGTAAAAAGAATCTTGCATGTCGTCCCTAAGTGGAGATATCAGTAATATTGTCGATCTATGTAATATACATTCACAAAATTATGTAGGTACATACCTATTCCAGCATCTAACTCCAGTGATAACTCGACGATATGGCTAAAGTGCCACTCCTGTATACCTTCTGCAGACAAAGCTTGGCTGGTATGCGTTCGTCCATGAAGAGTGTCATTATATTGAATACCTTCTGGTACCTGATATAAATAATTTGAAATATGAAATGAAACTATTATATTGGTCCGATTTACGCAGAATGAGCTCACGGTGTCTTGAGCTCTTGCAGTGTTATGCTTGGTTTTGGATTTGATTATATTAATTACCGGATCCCAAGTCGATGGAAGCACCCCGCTATCTTTTCTATTGAAATTAAGATGTTTTTTAATTTCAATAGCCTCGCGAACCATCCTTGGTAGGAATCGGTGTTCTTTAACAAGGATTTGTGGTCTATCAAACCTGATGTTATGGCGGGTGCGGTCAAGGACATGTTCACAGACTGTAGACTTCTTTGAGCGACGGTGTTTTAGGTCGACGGTAATTAATATAATCAAATCCAAAACCAAGCATAACACTGCAAGACCTCAAGACACCGTGAGCTCAATCTGCGTAGATCAGACCAACAAAAATAATTAAGAAGTTTAAGGATATCCCGGAACAACTATGCCTTTTGGACGTCTAACACCTCAGTCCTTCCCGTGATCATGGGTGCTGCAAAGCACTCGAAACGTCGGGAACTTAAAAATCAAAAATAAACCGCGATAAAATCCGAAAAATAGTTTTATTTCATGTGTAATATTCGCGTAAATCTAAGAACTCAGTAAGTTGAAATAATTGACCACGAAACCGGTTGTGGGGGTGATTTCTGGGAGAAACCTTCGTCCTCCAGTGGATGTCTTTCGGCTAATCTCTATCTATTTATACATAGACAGAGGGTATAGAGTTTCAACAGACAGAGTTTCCTTGCCTCGTAATGATAAATCTATAGTGCGACAAGGATCTTTTGGCCCATGGAAGGCATCGACAGGCGTTGGTGCGAAATTAACATAGCGTTAACATTTAGTAAAAATTTTATACTTCTCAGGAGATATTTCAACAGGTGAGTCCGCACGGTTACTAATTAAAAAAAGAACTTGGCTAAATTTCATAGCAAATGGCAACTCTGCAGCTGTTATGTTATGACATTTCACATGATGACAACGTTAGTTCCGATTTTTGGCGCGGGCCAAAAGATCCTAGTACGACTGTAATATTATGAAGAGGAAAGGTTTTGTTTGTTTGTAATCGTTAAACTCTGAAACTATTTCAGAAATTCTTTCGCCATTATAAGCTACATTATCCAGAAATTGACTAGTAGGTGACGCTGTTGTCGACCGGTTGCAAAATCGGCGGGAGACTGCTAGTATCATGACAATGTTCTATGTTCTGCTAGTAAATGTGTTAGTTTTATGTACATAGTTACACTGGCATTATACATGTCATCATCATCATCATCAGCCCAAATTAGTCCACTGCTGGACATAGGCCTCTTCCAATGTGTGCCACAAAGCCCGCTCCTCGGCATTATATATCCAGTTCCTGCCAGCTATCCGACGTATGTATAGAAACAGGGCATGCCTCTTATTGCCATTGAATAAAGTATAATTTTCTTTGACACTTACAACTGTTCCAGTACCCATCCATCCATATGGGACATTATTTTTTAAAGAATAATGATACCTTTATATCAAACTCTATGTACAAGTCGTCCATGTCAAAATCTCGCGCGGTCAGTATTTCCAGAGTCACATAGTACTGTTTCTTTCCGAGTGGAGGCATGGAGAAACTCAACAAATATTTTTGCTTCTTCTCCCATTTCTTCAGCAGTTTTCTTAACTGGAAATTAATTGTATTATATTTTAAACGGAATTTTTACGAGGTGAGCAGAGAATAAAAGACTTTCTTGCTTTACCCTTCACATTCACGTATGAACGCTATAGGACGACCGACTTATTAAGCTGTTTTTAAATGTTGTCCCACGATATAAATTACAATAATATATAGTTATAATTAACATGCAGAAACACCCATACTGAAACAAAATGGCTTAGTTGTCGATTCGCACGAATTTTACTCGAACGGATCGTGCGATCCGTCACCTTTAAAAATTATGTTTTTTAGTAGGCGATTCGCATGAAGAAATTTTTTCGTGCGTATCGCTACCTTCAAATATCTGTAAGTAGGTCATACGCATAAGGAACAAAAAAAATTAAAAGTACAGTGAAGCACATACGACCTTAAAATATGAATAAAGTGGGCAAATAATAGTTAATTATCTTGCAGTTCTATGTGGAACAAAAGCTGCGTGACTATCTTGTTCGACTAGCCAAAATAACAAATTGGATTATTTTTGTTCAGGCAGTTCGATCACCTAAAGACGATATTGGTTTTGTTCACAAATCATTTTTATACCTATAAAATTACAAAATTACTTTGTTTACTCTATATATGCACTCCCCTACGCGAAATCAAAATATAAAGTGTGCAAATATCCTACTTACATATTTTTAAAGGTTGTAAACCTAAAAAAATGTTGTTGTCACAGAAAGATTACCCCCACGCGGCAAACCCACGACTCGTATTTCATTAGTACACCGTCACGCGTATATTCCCCAAGCGGGGGTAGCAGAGGTGTGCTGAATACACCCACCTTTCGCCGACGATGTTGGGTCCCATGTAATAGGGGCGAGCCTATTGCCATATACCGGGCACAATTCCAGACTCCGAACTCGTACTGGGAAGTTTTCGTTAGAAAAACTACACTCGTCCGACCTAGGATTTGAACCCAGGACCTCGTGATCACAAAGCGATACACTTTGCCACTGGACCAACGAGGCAGTCATTTACATTTCATTTCATATTGTTTAATTTCATTAGTAGCAACCGTTTAAAAAGGATTGGAGTGCCAAAGTCTGCCACGATAAAAAATATGACTGCAATCTTATTGAAATAGGATTCAAAATAATTTGACTTAAAAAGGATGTAATTTCATTCACGGGAAAACAAGATCGAGTCACGGAAGAACATAACTTTTTTGTCTTCCATAATGATAGTTACCGGATAGTCTAAATAGCACAAAAAGCACAGATACATATATCCATGGGGGCAAGCCTATCAGGCTTTAAAGGAGTTGAGTATAAATTACACTTACTAACAAAACCAGCTCTTCTCCACTCTCCATGTCCTGAAACTCAATGTCCACAGCATACTGGTAGCCCCACGGCACTCCCGCTGCGGTCTCCACGGCGTACGGATTCAGTTCCAAATTATTCGCATCGGGCATCATTATCAAGAAATTCTGGGATAAATTGTGGTATAGAGAGAGGAGGGTCACTTCTTGTTTGAATAAGACCTGGGAGTCGCTGTAGGAGAAAATTAATAGGTAGACAAAAAAAATAATAAGTGTATATAAGAGAATATATTATTTGGCTGATATTCTACGTTTTCAGCAATATCGTTATATTTTAATACTATATCAGTGATGCAATTGTGTATATCCAAGTACCGTTGTAATTCCCAGTGACTGAAAACTTTCTGTTGCCATTTAAAAGTATATTTTTCCGCAGGATTTTCTAAGTCCAGTATATTCGATTCTTTGGTATATTCGCGTAAAACACGTCTAGGGTTGTATCACGTAATTGTAAAAAAATGCCAGCATTAATGCAATAAAATTATTGTATACTTATTCGATATGCTCAAAGATTAAAGCTAATGCGTGTGTACACGAAAAAATATGTCGTTGCTACAACTGCAGCTGTAGTAAAGGTTACTACAAGTTAAAGTAAAGAAATGCCAACTCCAACTTGGAGTAACCTCTACCACACATGTAGTAACGCCAACTACAGTCATCAATGTTTACTACTAGTAGCACTAGTTAATATTTATAATATATGGCCGCTAGAATGGCGCCGATGAGGTCCTTGCCTAGGGCGCTCCCGACATTTTATCCACCTCTGCATATACTTACATTATTACTGTAACAAATATTTCCCGGCGAATAACATTACTTTATAAATTTTATTATTTTGTTTAATAAAAACGTAGCCCTATACTAGTACTCATTCCTGTGTCGTGGGTGCGTTTACAAACATGAAAATTCACATACACCAATACCCAGACCGGAACAAATAATTGTGGATCACACAAAGATTTGTCCCGTGCGGGAATCGAACCCGCGACTATTAGACGCAGTGGGCGGAGGGGCTTAAGCTCTTAACCACTGCGCTAAATCGTCCGTCAATTACTTTTTAAGTTTTGGAAGACTTTCATAACAACTTTAGACATACAATGGGCTTATTGGGCATAGTCCTGAGGTATTTTGTAATAATTTTATCACAGGTGCAGTGACAAGTTCATGCGACTATATACGACTTCTGGTGTCTTATTATTAGGTAATATTAATATTAAATATATTAAAAAAAACATAGTCCCACATTAGGAATAATTCCTGTGTCGTGGGTGCGCTTACAAACATGAAAATTCACATACGCAAATACCCAGACCGGAACAAATAATTGTGGATCACACAAAGATTTGTCCCGTGCGGGATTCGAACTCTTAACCACTGCGTTAAATCGTCCGTCAATATTCTATGGTAGAGACGCTATACCTACCACAGTGCAGCACCGATGCGTACATAGCGGAGATCCCAGAACCGCTCTGGAGTCTTGATGCTGGTTACTATGGGGTTTTACTTGGAGAGTCTAAATATATCCTCTCGTCCTCCCTTATTCTCCCAAATCTTGCGGGTGAGTTCAGATTTAATAACTTTTTAGGTGCGTTTACAAACATGAAATTCACATACATAAACACACAAAAGATTTATCCCGTGCGGGAATCGAACCCTCAACTATGTATAATATATATAGTCCTTTTCAGCAGTCATGGGTACGCTGACGCTTAGAATTTAACATTTCTAGAAATGTGGGGAGTGTGAAATAGAATCTATTGCATATCGTATCGAGAAAATTACTTAGAATGAATCGATATTATTAAAAATAATTTAAGAACAAAAAGAGAACAATATAAATTTACGAATTAAGCCATTGGTCAGAAAAATCTCTGACAAATCGCTTAATTCGTCGCTTATGTGTATTATTATTAAAAAATCTCTCTGTTTTAATATGTCAAGATACCCCATCCACGTTTATTTATTAATTGATTGAACATGAGAATACTAAAGATACATAGAATAATATATTCGTAAAAGCATCGGCCATCGATTTTATATATTTTAAAAAACAACATGGATTATAATGATTTCATTGTGGCAGTCCTTAAAACGCAAACCGTTACAATTTACGTAATTGAGTAGTAGAGTTTTATTAAGTTTTAGGTTTTTTAAATAATTACGCAAATTTATGAACAGTATATGATATAAATAAAAAGTAAAGTAGATTTTTGATATATTTTTATATTCCTGTTTATTTTGTGACTTCTTTATTTTCAATATTCTTCAATACAATATTCGTGAAATGGAATATGATCAAACGTCACCGTACCCATGTCTCGTGAAAAAAACTATAGTGGGTGGAGCGGCTTAAGCTCTTAATCTCTAGACTAAGTCGTTCGTCCATCCGGTTTAGGGGGACGTTTTAGTTTCAAATATCTTTTTAAATAGTTCTATTTTTTACCCCCGATATAAAAAGAGGGGTGTTATAAATTTTAAGGTGTGTATCTGTGTATCTGCCTTCGGCATGTTAGCTCCTAAACGTATGAAGTTATTTTCATTCGTTTTTTTTGTTTGAAAGTAACTCGAGTGTTCTTAGCTATGATTCATTTGTGTCGGGAGTTATTAAAAATTTTAATTCTAGCTTTACCTGTGTAACTTACTCATTATAATCAGAATTATCAAATACAATATGCATTGATGTCCATTCATCGTCTTCATAACTAATATCCTCGGTACTTGTAAACAAATGTTGTGTTGAAACTGTGTTCCTACCAAAGACTCTTCCAATCGCATCATTCAAGCTCGACTGTTCAATCTTTGATTGCAAATTCAAAATCCCAGGCGTTTTCTTTTTAAAATCTAATTGAAAGTTGCCATCTTCGTGTATATAAGAGAATATTTTACTTGGCTGATATTCTACGTTTTCAATAATATCGTGATATTTTAATTCTATATCAGTGACGCAATTGTGAATGTCTGAGTACCGCTGTAATTCCCAGCGACTGAAAACTTTCTGTTGCCATTTAAAAGTATATTCTTCCGCAGGATTTTCTAAGTCCAGTATATTCGATTCTTTGGTATATTCCTCGAATTTCGGAAGGGATATTACACTATCATGCGGTTTTAGAGCTATTCTGGAAAAATAAAGTTTATTTACCTGTGAAATTGTTTGTAGAAAAACAATAGTTGAAATCTAAGAGTTGAAATATTAAAATCACGTTCTTACAAGGACATACTGTAAAGCTAATACTCAGTTAAAACCTAAGGGTTAAAACATTAAGTTCCTTCCAGGGCAGTCGAGTAAAAACTTAAAAAAGGCGCGCATTGCCTAAATTTTAATTAAAGAAATACCCAGTATACAAAACTTCTAACATATTAAAAACAACATAATAATCATGCACTTACTTAATTTTCAATTCTTCTATGGAATTTTTTAACCAATACACGCCCGTAACCTTGTTACAGCGACTGAAATCATTCATCTTTTAACCAAACCTCAGACTTCGTTATAATTATTATCACACTTCCTATATCCTTAATTTACAATCCCCGTTTTTTATTTTTCCCAAATTTTCCCGTACTCCCCAGACTAACCTACAAATTAGGTTTGTTTACAACACACTATCACCATGGCAACGCCATATTGTATTCGAATAGTTGCGTTCGACAAAATCTGTTATAGGCTCCAAACTGATACATTCATAAATTAAACGTAAATATAAATAAAAAATATACACAGACACCTATATTCCCCAAGCGGGGGAGCAGTCCCATGTAGTACGGGCAAGCAATTTGCCATTATGCCGGGCACAAGGTCAGACTCCGGACTGATAAAGATTTTTTCTTTAAAATAGGTACATCCCCGACATAGTATTCGAATCCAGGCCGTCGTGATCGCTACGTGCCTTATTCCCTACTAGACCAACGAGGCAGAAAATAAAATGTAAACATAAAAATATAAATTGTATTTATTTCTCATCATACCATTACATTTGAATAATCTTTTGTGCAAATTATACAATTTATAGGAAATTAATAACTCAGGAACTTACGCTAAACAAATTGACTTAAAAACTAGAAAACTACCCTCCACGTAGTGAAAAACAATAACTACACAATCTTAGCAACTTTGTTTCTTTAAATAATAACGAAATAATCTAATTATAAGGAACATGTAGTGACGCGGAAATGAAAATGCATTTAGATTAACATAAAACCATACAAGATTGTTAGATAAATTTACTAAAAAATGCCAGGATTAAAAAAAACGGGACAGGTCAAAAAGGCATTTTTAAGCTGAAATATTATCTTTCTTGAGTTCTTAGATTTACGCGAATATTACACATAAAATAAAACTATTATTTCGGATTTTATTTTTATTTGCTTCCATCGACTTGGGATCCGGTAATTAATATAATGAAATCCAAAACCAAGCATAACACTGCAAGACCTCAAGACACTGTGAGCTCATTCTGCGTAGATCGGACCAACAAAAATAATTAAGAAGTTTGAGGGTACCCCGGAACAACTATGCCTATTGGACGTCTAACACCTCAGTCCCTCCCGTGACCATGGGGGCTGCAAAGCACTCGAAACGTCGGGAACCTAAAAATCAAAAATAAACCGCGATAAAATCCGAAAAAATAGTTTTATTTCATATTATCTTTCTTATTTCAGTCCACATAGTACTTGTATTTCGTTGATATCATCGCCATGACACTTCGGCGTGCCAAAACTTGCTGCGGTATGATATATGAATGAAATAAAAATCCTAAGATTATTGAAATAAGATTGAAAATAATTTAAGCTTAAAACATACAGTTTCGACCTTTGGCATTGAACTAATATAGTTAAATTAAATTTAGTTGCCAACCGCTGTCTGCAAAAACCAATATAAGCTCTATTGGCTATAAAAACGAATGATGATACTATACTAAATGATATGAACACAGATAATGCTAAAGCTAAATATGTATAATAAATAGACGGTCAAGTCGAGAGTATCCGTAACGATGAGACTAACCATAAGAGTGGGTGAAGCCAGAGAGGTCTGTAAGGAAAGAACCTCATGGAACTCTGTACTCTCTGCCTACCCCGCAAGGGAACTGGCGTGATAATATAGATAGATAGTAATAGACGGTACATCCAGCAGTCAAAGTTGTTGAACAAAATAGATTCTTAAAGCCTGATCATCAGTCTTGTGTTTGAATTTTCCGCCAGGAACTGACAAAGATTGGTCAACAAAACCACCGTAACGCCTAGATTGCAAAGGCGGGGTTGGCTAAGGTGTAAACCTGTCCCACCCCTGCTTAGGCAGCAGTACTGCTATCTACACTCTCATTTTGTTGAAGAAGTTGGGTCACAGTATAACAGGGGGCGAGCATAAGCTCGTGGCAATAATACCTGGACTCCGAATTATTACTAAAATGTAAACAAGCTGTAATTTTTTCAATAGGATAATCTCTATATATGTCACTCCTAGGTATACGTAATAGACGCAAGACCTGAAAGTAGTTTGTTCTAAATCGATAACTGAATTGATTCCAAGTATTTTTAATGTATATTACATTTTTATTGACAAAAATGCTGTTACTCCCTTAGTACGCTATAATAAACTAAATTGATTTTTGATTCAAAGCAATACGGAGATTTCAAATGCATGTCTAAAACGTATTTCTCAATTCGCACATATACATGTACAAGTTTCATTGTTAATTGGGGTATGAAAGTGCGTAAAAAAGGGGTCATAAATTTTAATTTCGAAAATTGGTTTTTGTATGGAATTTGTGAAGCAATTATCTAATCGGGGTGTCTGAGGTCTTGCGTTATTTATGATACACCTTGTGTAATAGGCAGCACTTTATAATTAAAATGTTTGTTTGCGAAATCCCAAACTATGACCTGTGGCTCCCAAAGCAACATGGAGTTAGTAGAAATCTTGACTATCTGACATCGATTACTAGGGTATAAAAATCAGTATCCTTTCAACAACTATCATTACTGACGGTACAGGCGCAGAGCGGTTGCGATAATCATATTAAAAAATCTATAAAATGACATATATGACCGCTGCCGTCCCCTTTTAAAAATGAACAAACACTGAATGATACCTTGCACCGTTATAAGGGAATGAACAATACTTTTAAATAATACACAATATTTTCTTACTTGCACATTTAAAAGGAAACAAACAAAATTATCCGAAGAGGTTTTCTTCTATCAACATATAATTCTATACAATTATTAAGATAAGAAGTCACATAACGCACAACTTCACACATACACAGAGATATTTACATAAAATGCGTACAAAACATACACTGCGAATAAATGCATCGAAACTGTATATACACATACATATAACTAGTTTTATTATAAGGCACGTTACCTAATTTAAAGTCGGTTAGGCCTTCACAGAACTAGCGAACACTGTTTGTAATAAATTTTATGATTCTTACTATAAATGCTAGCTTACAAGTGTAGGCTAAAGCTTTAGGCCTGACAAATGTTGACAACAAAATTTCTAATTGGCATGGGTAATCACTAGTTGGTGACGGTTGATACCGCAGTGGGCGGCGTCGGCTAAAGAAATTACTAGTCGGAATGGCATCACAAGTTTGGAGTGCAATCTTCACGAGTTCGGATTGAGTCACCGTCATTTTTAAAATAGAAATAACACTGATTAGAATAGACCATGAGACCGTATTTGCCTCGTGAGATGTTCTCATCATTGGTTATGATGGGAACCTCACTAGTTGAAATGGTATCACCGTTCATCGGGAAAGAGTCACCACTAATTGGAATAGGGTCATCACCAACTGTACTGCCTCAGACAACTGCGTGTAAACGGCTCACGACATAACTTATTCAATTTCGATCCACATACAATCGTATATCAATAAAACGTGCATATAATTATGGCAACACGCAATACTACACACGTGACACAAATACTGGTAAGCTTATAAAAATATTTAATACAAAAATAGTTTACAATACTCGTAGCTCCTACGCTCCGCAGAGTAAAGATTGAGCGAAACATTGTGCATAAAAAATAGTAACGATTATAAATATTTTATAAGGAAAATACATTTATTCGGTCCTTAATACTTTATAAGGCTGACTATACATTGCAGAGGAAGCGGAGCGGATACCGAAAATCATGTTACACTTCGACACTACAATTACTTGGACGGGAAAGGACATCGTCGAGAATGGCCCCAGAACTAACTAACATGTAACCTATACCATAATTATTTATCTATTTTATCCGTATCTAACGGACAATTTGCAATCCAAAACAAATATTTCAAATTATTCTAAGCAGGTTCTTAAATCGAAGTCACCGACAACTTTACCGAATGTGAACGTTGTTATCGAATTTCTGTTTAATCAATCAGCCTATCGCAGTCCACTGCTTGACATAGGCCTCTCCTAACACGCGCCATTGCACACGGTCCTCCGCCTTCCGCATCCAGTCTGTCCCAGTGACCTTTTTGAGGTCGTCGGTCCATCTAGCTGGGGGCCGTCCTACCTTACGCTTACCAAGTCGCGGTCTCTACTCTAGGACACGCTTGCTCCATCTGAATCTGAATTTCTGTTGGAGATGCTAATCCTGTCAATCGGTTATATTCAATCGATTACATGGCTACCCCGCGAGGGAGCTGGCGTGATGATATAGACAGATAGATTACATTCAACCATAATCGATTAGATTAATATTAATGGATTTGATTATATTAATTTTAAATATGTATTGTTGGCTACTAAACTATAACCCCAAAATATAATACTTGTGCAATAATGCGATTCCCCTGCTTGTCGGTTTAATAATAAATACAAGAATATAATTTATTGGTGCTTTGAAATCATACAAGCATTTTTTTATTGCTGTTGGTTCTGGGGCGAATTGTGTACGGACGCAGAACAATGTACATTCTGCCTTCGTGTTTGCGATACGCGAGAAATTCATTTAAACAGACATACAGAGTATAGAATTGAAGCTTACAGTACCTCTGCAACCTATTAGCTAATAAAAAATTAGCAGACATCCTTAATATCCTTCGTCGTCAGGAAATGGAAACTGGGAAAACTTAAATAATATCGTTCAATGCTCTATTGAAAAAGAATCAAATACTTTTTATCACTTTGTCCTGACCTCCGCTCCGCTTTCGCGCTCTCGTGTATAACTACCCTATATACTTCTGTAGGCAAAAATTACACATTATTTTATACTTAATTAATTCCTTACAATTTCTGGTAAACGAAAAAGTTTTTTTACCATTTTTTTATTTCTATCATAAATATAATTCACCTACAAAGCCTCGACAAAACACATTCAGATAACCGTACAAAGTTACAAAGGCACTTGGCAAGGCAGTTTTTGGTTCTAGTCTTAATATTTTACCTACTTCTATTTGAGGCAAGAAATCTGTTAGTGTATACGCTCATTCAATAGTCAAAACTCGTATACCATCGATTTTGACCATCGACTTAAAAACTGGGATATTTTGGATCAAAATAACCGAAAAACTGCTTTTTTTGCAAAGTAGCTTCCTGAGCATGCATGAACATTTAGCTCAATGCAGACAGAGTCCTGGGTAATAATAGCTACTCATTAATCATACTAAGAAATTGAACTGCCCTTATTTTCATTTGTGAAAAAATTGGACCACTTTAGAAACAATTTCTGTATCATAGATGCGTTTACAAACATCAATTCGACACATACAGTCGGCAACATAAGAAGCTTAACATTCTCATTTTTTCAAATCTTGCACTGTTTTGTTTTAGATTAAAACCAATCTTATTTTAGATCTAAATATATTTCAATATGTTCCTAATGATATAGCATTGAAAATGTTCACCAACTTCTGTAATATAAAGAGTATTACTGATTTGAAAAATTGAGAACGTTAAGCTACTTATTTTGCTGGCCGTACAAACACCCAGACCGAAATAAATGTTTTTGAGAAACATTTGATGACGGACGATTTAGTGCAGTGGTTAAGAGCTTAAGCCGCTCCACCCGCTGGGTCTAATAGTCGCGGGTTCGATTCCTGCACGGGATATGATCCACAATTATTTGTTTCGGTCTGGGTATTTGTGTGTGTGAATTTTAATGTTTGTAAACGCACCCACGACACAGGAGTAAATCCTAGTGTGCGAAAACGATTTGCGCAGAGATTGAAACGACTTGTCGGACCAGAGAACGGACGGCAATAGTCAAAAAGCTATACGAACTTCAATACGCAGACAAGTTTATAGGTACATGCTTAATACATAACAGAACATCTATAAAATCCTAGGTTATGTCTGTAATTTAGGGGGTGAATAGTCACAAACCTGAAAGCAATGTTAAAGCAATGTTGTTCGGAATTCCGACTATAAAGCAATTTTTATAATTGTAATATTCTGTTATATCTCGACATTGGCTAATATGCTGTTTAAGTGTGAGGCCATATAAATAAGAAAACACACCTTAATAATATTTTGTCCGATCTAGGATTCGAACGTAGAAAAGATTTTGGCCTACCAGTAGGACAATAGTAGGTTGCAAAAAAGCATTGTATATATATATATATATATATATATATAACGGCGTCCCCTTGTTTTGAAAGTAAGTCCTCTGACAGGTTTATAATAGTAGCCCTATTAAGAAACTGTCCCACCGTTGGGCACCGGCCTCCTCTCAAACTTAGAGGGTTTCGGCCATAGTCCACCACGCTGGCCTAGTGCGGGTTGGCGAACTTCCCACACCTTCGAGAAACTCTTAGGAGTTTGCAGGTTTCCTCACGATGTTTTCTTCACCGTAAAAAGCAAGTAATAGTTAATTTTTAATACGCACATGTTTTCGAAAAGACAGAGGTGTGTGCCTAGGTTTGCAGTGCAATGGTCTAACCACTATCTGGCTATCACTGCTGCTGGCCGGTTTAATCAAGAAAAAATGACTTATTCACCACTTAAAATACAAATAAAATAGGACCTTATTTATAACAACATAGAAACAAAAACAATAAAAATATACGAACATGTGATTTCTGTATCAGGTACGATAAAGCTAATAAATGTGCGTTCGCCGGAGGATCGAATACTGTCGCTTGTTAAGATGACAACGATGATAAATAAATAATAAAATCACCAGGCAAAATTACATCTTACGTCTCTAACTAAAAGTCGATTATTAATTGGATGCTACCAAAATTCTGACGGGCTGATGTGCAAGGTAACATACTTCTGTCTCTTTCTTTTCGTCATCAATTACTTTTCAATGGAGTCCATCAACGTTTTCATCTTACCAAAAGCGTGTATACAAAAATAAGTCTTATCAATTACTTAACTTAAAGCTCATTGTCGCGTCTCACTCAAACCTGGCAGTCCAGAATATGTTGGCGAGGATGCCAGCCAGCATCAGGGACACGTAGATGACCACCGCCGCCCACCAAAGCCGCTTCTCCCACTTCCTCTTCTCCAGATTACGGAGAATACCTATTCCTACTAATAGACCTGGAAAATATGGAGAAGAAAACCATGAAATTCTACTTCAAAGAGACTCACATCAGGGGTATCACAATCTCTTTAGCAGACATTAATGTAATCTTACTTTGCAGTAAAAAAAAATGAATTGAATCTCTTGTTCACGGAAGCGTAAGTCCCCCTACTAACTACTGCTAAAATGTTGTGGTAAGCACTGGGAATTGAGCGCTCTACATCTGAAACTGATTGAGATCATTTAGATGAGATGCTCCCCGTTTGAATGATCCTGAGTGTGGGAAGATGAAGTATGTGGAACTATTAACATAGGAACTAAAAACGTTAATAAAGGGCTCTTTCGGCACGACAAAGACGCGCAAAGCTCTTTTTGCTTTGAACTGGCAAAATTTATGGGAATGAGGGTTGGATGACATGACACTGGGATATAAGAAAATGGTTGCAACACCCGCCATAACTAGCATTCGACTAGTTATTTTTAATAGGCGGTGACCCATCGCTCACGCCCTAGGTGGGCCATCAAAACAGTCAAGTGTCACTCCTAATATAACCGATACTATTGATAGTATTGTCAGTAATTATTACTACTAGCCGATATGTACTAAATACAGTATCGATACTAGCGATAGTTTCACTATTGGTATACAAGTTATACCTTAAGACTTCCACCCCTGGAGCATTATGTATCTACTGTAGAAAACTAGGTACAAACCTGCGACAGCGCCGCCCAAATGTGCGACGTAGGCGACATTCTGCTCGACTTGTTGCCAGTACCGCGCGTACACCGCCGTGCCGATGTCCACGGCAGCCAGTAGAAGGAATACGAGCAGTTGAATGATCGCGAACTCCATCTCCGCCCAATTCTGCAACATTTGTCGAAAAATTAAAATCGTAGTACGTCGTTGGTCTAGTGGAGAATCTGGAGAATAATGCGCATGGCGATTGGCTACAAGGAGGGCTCAAATCTTAGGTCGGACAAATAGTATTTTTTCAATAGAAAAATACCAAGTATCATCCGTCCGACGAGTCCGGCATTGTGTCCGGTGTCAATAGGCTCGGCATTAGATTGGGACCTAACAACGTCGGCTCAAACGTGAAACAGTACACCTCTGCCACGCCCGCTTTGGGAATATAGGACGGGATTTATGTATTTTTTATGGAATATGTTGGAGAGGTCTGTAAGGAAAAAACCTTTTGGAACTCTGTACTTTCTCCCTTCCGCGGCCTATGCTCTTACCACTATACCAAGCCGTCATCGAGACAACTGGATCGTGTAACAGCGGTTTCGAACCTCGCATAGGACAAATCTTTATGAGATCCACAAATATTATTTCTAAACACGACGACAACATAAAAAGTTTCAAAGGAGAAGAAGAAGAGAGGGAAGTAGCAATCTTACTTAAAACACATACCATAATAATAGTAGCTACATGGGCTGTGATCAAGGCGTACACGCCTCCAGAAGCTCCGGCCAAAATGACCTTAGGATCCGCGAGGCTGGTAGCTAAGGATCCGGCCGCTACGCCAGCCAGATAGATCAGGATGACACGCCACCACCGGTGCACCATCTCCAGCGGTACTCCGAGGAACAACTGCACCAGTAGGTTCACTAGTAAGTGGACTACGCTGAAATGGGAGGACCGAGTTGGTGATACAATTTTACTATACATACTTATACAGCAAGACTGGTGAAACGGGCAAGATATTAAAGGTCAGTCATACAGTGTTCTATTATCATTTCAAATTTACTCGATGGGCCTTATAAAAAGGATCTTAAGGTAAAAGCGCAGAGAAGCTATACTTGGATTTTCTCTGCAAGATCGAATCAGAAACGAGGAGACAAAGAACCAATGTCACTGATACAACGCTTAAAATTGCCATCGCACAACAGACGCAGATCTTGCTATTGAGGCGTGGGATTGGAAATGACGTACCGTAAGACATGGAGTGGACAGGTCCCTAATAAGATGAAGCCACCTGGTGAAGATCACCGTTACAAGCTAAATGCGTACAGCATAGAGCCAATGGTTTTGGCTATTTGGGAAGGCTTATGTCCTGCAATGGACGTACATATATTGGCTGATGACTACTCATGATCCAAAGATTTCTAGCGGCCTAGTGCGCAGACCTTATGACGCAGACGCGCCCCTCAGCCTGACTGCCTGTCCTAACCCATAGATAGTCTGCCGCAGCTTAAGTACTAATGACTGAGCGATTATTAGTGAGAATAGGAGAACATCCGATGATTTCCAGAATACAAGATAAAATCCGGAACTAAGCAATTAATTTGTCTACTACTACTTCAGTCGAAAGACGCCCACTGCAAGACATTGGATTCGCGTATCAATATTCTAAACTCCAAACCCCAAAAGACATTAACCCAAAGATCGCCACAACGACCGGCTTACATTACTTTGCCAGAAAATCAAAAACCGCCTACTCACCCGACATGCACCAGCATATAAGTAATGAACCTCCACGCCTCCTGTCGCTTATGCGGCTCGTATCTAAACAGCTTGGCGATCGTGCCGTTGGCCTGTGTATGGCCCTCGGTCGCATCGTAACAGAACACCACGATCTCGATGAGCGATATGATGATCATGGAGACAGCCGGTGGCCAGCATGTGTACTCCTCTTCGTAGGTCCCGTCTGAGTATGTGAAGTATGATTTGCTTTGGGCTGGGCTCAACGAAACACAATGGGTAGGAACGGGGAGTTTGGAATAGTGAAGGAAATTTGATTTTGATAAAGAAATTTTGTTTATTTTTGCATGGAATGCCGTAATTTTGGAATAAAAACGAATATGTATGAGTATTTTTTTGTTGCCATTAATTTATTTAATGAAATGATTAAGTCAAGAATTTCATATATCGGTAATTCAAAAACAATATTAATAATCAAATTGTGAGAATAAAAGGTATAATAAAAAATTAAAGATAAAATGCCAAAAAAAGTATTACAAACAAGATATTGCCACGAGTAATGACAGCATTTTTTTATAAAATCAACGGGATATTGTTATTTTTAAATTGGAACAATATGGTGGCAACAATAGCACAAAAATAGAACACGCAATGACCGAGTGGCAACCATTAGGTATTGCGACAGCAATTGCGGGTCGCATTAACCAATTAAGGCAATGTGTGACGTTGAAAGGGCAAAATAACATTTAATTGCCGTACACCGGATTTATACGAGATAGAAACATCGTTTAAAGATCATTCCATACATCAAATAATTTACGAATAGAATCAGGTACATATAATATTTGGTTTCATTAAGGATTGGACAAAAACACAACAAATAGGAAATAGGAGACAAAGAAAAAATACTCAGTTAGTAACCTCCAACTATAATTTACTAATTAGTGTTAGCCACAAGCACAGCAACGGTGAGAGTTTTAGCAATTGTGATGTTCATATAAACGTGCACCTAAAAATAAGGTAAAATGATACATGCCAAATATTATACTATATATGCTGTACCCAAAAATAACGATAGAATTGTCTATAATTTATTTACAACTTAAGTTATAAAAATGTATACAATTATCTTAATTTTACTATCGTATGATTGTGCATGAACGTTTCCCAACAGACCAGAAATACAAACAGGTCTAGATTTTCTCACGTCACAAAAATAAAATTAATAAACTAATTGTATAACACTTGATGTCAAGTCAACGCGGAAGCCATGCAACGAAATAGGTAATTAATAAATTATTTCTATAATTGTTTGTCTAAGTATGTGTGTTTGTGGAACTGTTTTAGGAGTTCTTTCATGAGACAGAAAAAGGCCGATTTCAGATTTGAGAAATTCAAAAGAAGCGTCATCAAAATCAATTGAAAGTATGGCGTGACTGACGATTGTCAATATTTTGTATGGATCGCTTCCAATGTAACTATCTCTCCTATCTTATATTTCCTTGTCAGAATAAAATAGGCCGTCTCAGTGTGATTTTTGAATACAACAAAAAAAGCATATTAAAACCACAACCTATCCTTATTTAATTTCTTTTTTTATATTAATTAGCGACCAGTTTGAACCACATAAAAAAACCACAACCATGATCCCATGACCTCGACATTAAAACATGCAGTGATGGTACATTCTAAAGGCTTAATCTCACATCTGATCACATTCGATTAAGTACAAGGGCGTGCTTGATACAATCATATCCTTGTGCTGTATTACGAGCGAATGCTAATTCGAAAAATCCACAAATTACTGAACCGTTTGATACTGTTAATTTATAGCTTATACTCGATATGCTAACTCGAATTAGAAGATTAATTATTCCCGCCAATTAGTATATCTATTCACAATAAAGAAACATTCACTTATTCCTAAAAAAGTTATAGACATTTCCTTCGTAGCATATGAATAAAATAATTATGTAGGTTAGTAATTTAAAACATAGATTTAAAATACGAAAACGTACCAAAATATTCGATGATCTCTTTCAAATACCAGAGCGCCTTATTCCACGTGTGTCTACATACATTAAAACTATTATCACTCAAAATTCTGTACCCGCACTCGTAATTTTGTTGACAAGTTTTGAACCACATTTTCGTGCGCACTAACACCACAAATCCCCGGCACAGATAGCACGTCCATTAGAAACTACTTGTACAAAACAATTAAGATATATTTTGAGTTTAAGTTTTTGCTCCAAACGTTACACGGAAATGGTATGTTGTCTATTTAACCATGCTCTCCCCTTGAACGATGTTTTGTTAATTATTTTATAAGGAATTTAATTTTGAGATCGGACAAACGTGCAACTGAGTGTGCTGTGCATAATGTACTATAGTAAATACTTCGAAGCCGCCTGCGGCTTTGGTCCGCGTTATGCATGAATGGATTTCACGTTTCATCTGAATGGACCGCTAGCTTTAGCGTATACATAGCTTAATCTATACATGTAGGTTCATACTAAAGATACGGTTTTAATCGTAATGTTGTAAATAGTACTTTAAACATACAATTCTCATGCTCTACCCGCGTTAATATTAGCGTCTGGGTCGAAATGAGTTTTAAAAATAACAAGTTGCCAAATTACAATTACCTTATTATTTTTTTTATTTTTGAACGAAGCAGTGTTCTTATTAACAAAATTATTAATCACTGGCTGTTACCCGCGACTGCGCACGCGTTAATTTCGTAATTTGACATAGGAAGGTAGGTCTTTCCAAGATAGCATTACTTCAAGACTTAACACACCTCCTTACTAGGTGTCTTCCAATAGTTGAGTACTTTCTTTTAGAGACGGATTAGCAGTATGTCTATTTATTATGAAATTTTTGGGAAAATGGCTGATTTAAACCTTTTCTACCTACCCTGCCAAAGATTGTATTCCATTGTGTCCATTCATGTTTTTAGGAATCGGGTTAAACAATTTTACATGACTGAATAACTTGAATTATTAGCTTCTATTTGCTTGTCATTGTATGCTGTACATCCATTTCCAGTATTATTGTTATTATTTACACCATTTATGTGTTTAAGTAGTGTATGATAGATTTATTTGTGATTTATGTTAATTTGTTTATTTAGTACACCCCTAATCTTGCGATTCCTTTAAATTCTCTCCATCCAAAGGTTGCCTGGAAGAGATCACTATTAGTGATAAGGCCGCCCATTGTTACACTATCTTAGTAATTTATAAATTGTATTTCCATATTGTGTATCTTTCTATTGTAATCTTCCGTAATAATATTTTAAAAACCCTACATTGCTGGCTAAGTATGTAACAAAGTTTTGTCAGCACATTTCCTGTCAATCTTCTCGTAAGTGTATACAGTTATTACATTTACATTTTTATGATCAAAATTATGTTTAGATATCTTAAATAAATGAATGTACAAAGTTTCGTGTCCGGGTCATTAATCGTTAAAGAGTTCTCTCCAGAAGAGACAATACTGAATGCATCATCGGTCAAAATGATGTTTGAGTGTTAAAATCAAACGTGTATGCACGATTTTAAGTGAGTGCTTTTAACCACCGAAGAGTTTCTTGTGAGGAGAGGAACCTGAGTCCAATATAAGTTCATGGAGGAGTTCATGTGTAAGCAAAATCACACATTTTAACGTGACGTTGCAGCTCGAGACTAACAATTATTATAAAAATAATTAAGTTTTATGGTTTATCCCGCCACTATCCCGGATTGGTCCTTGTTTCCGGGATAAAAAGTACTTATTATTTTAAGTTAGGGTATAAGTTATTACGATACTAAATTTCATTGAAATCCGTTTAGTACTTATTGCGTGATTGAAACACAAAGAGACAGACAGACAGACAGACAATAATTTTAAAATAAATTTTTCGGCTTGTATACCGATAGAAAGAAGGAAGGGTAACCCAATTAAAATTTTCAAAAAATATACCATGGACATATTCGGCTCGGTTACACTCTCATTATATGTATTATTTAATTAATAATCATAGTCTCAACATCATGTAAAGTATGATAAAAGGGAATTAAGGCGGTTAACCGAACATACCTATTAAAATATCTTGCATTGTGAGAGGCTTACAATTTTCCTCTTAGCTACAAATCGAGTGTTCAAATCTAGGAGGATGTGGCTACTAATAAAGGAAGGCGAGTTAACATTGGTTCGTGTTGCTTTGTGATTCATACCGAAATAAAATGTAAGTAAATAGGTATATTTCACGGTGATTCATTACGAAAACAAACACGTCACGTGGAATAATTGATTACTTCGACCAGTATTTTTACTTTAAAATTAAATAGATACACAACTCAAAAAAGGACAGGAGAAATACAGATTTATAGTTATGAAATTAGGGTGCTAACTCGTATAATCATATTTTTGAGTGCCTGTGTTGTGTACCATCGGCCAGCTTGTGTTTTAACGAGAGGTCTCAAAACCAAAGCAGCGACAATCAATATGTTTTATTGGTTGGAATTACTCTCTTTCATATTCCAATAGAAACCAATTGTAAAATTTTAGGTATTTTATAATCATCATCATCATGTCAGCCTATACTTGTCCACTGCTAAACACAGGCCTCCACAATCGCTTTCCAGCGTAACCGTTCCGATGCCACCGCATCCAACGACTTCCTGCGATCTTCACAAGATCGTCGGACCATCTGGGTGTCCTGCGCTGCGCTTGCCAATACGTGGTCTCCACCCTAGAATCTTTCTGCCCCAACGCCAATCCGATCTTCGCGCTATGTGGCCCGCCCATTCGCACTTTAGCATGCTAATCCTAAGGGCTATGTCGGTGACCTTGGTTCTTCTACGAATCTCCTCATTCCTGATTCGATCACGTAGAGAAGGGCCGAGCATGGCTCTTTCCATAGGTCGCTGAGCAACTCTGAGCTTTTTTATGAGAGCTATTGTAAAAGACCACGTCTCTGATCCGTATGTCATCACCGGCAACACACACTGACTAAAAACTTTAGTCAGTACCTCAATCAATAATTTCATCAATAATTTGCTTGCAGTGTTAATATTTGATAAGGAGTCGCTCCGCTAACTAAACTTTTTTCCCACAATCACATTATAAATAATAATGTGCCTAATATATCTAAGTACATGATCACGCCAGATCCCTTGCGGGGTAGGCAAAGAGCACAGGTTATTTCCTTACAGTCCTCTCTGGCTTCCTGCACTTTATAGTTCGTCTCATACTCGCGCGCCGGTTACGGAGATTCATGACTTAAGAACGTACCTAATAATTTTATTATGAATTTGTTTTCTTTCCAGTCAAGTGGCCAAAACAAGGAAAATGTTATTAATATTTTTTTTATAAAATCTTCGTCATCACAATCACGCTTATATTCCTTAAGTGCTGGTGGCAGAGATGTACTGTGTATACGCTCTTATTGCCGAATAAACATATTAATATCTATCTATCTATCTATAACCTCACGCCAGATCCCTTGCGGGGTAGGCAGAGAGTACAGAGTTCCAACAGGTTCTTTCCTTACATACCTCTCTGGCTTCCTCGACTCTCATAGTTCGTCTCATACACGCTCGCCGGTTACGGAGACTCTTGACTTTTCCATCAGATAAGACTCGGTTTATTTGGTCGTGGTAAGATAGTCTAGGTCTACCCCGGTACCTGCATCCTTCCACTTTCACATTGTATATCTGTTTTGTCATTCTTTCCTCTGGCATTCTTTCTATATGCCCGAACCAACGGAGCATGCCCTTTCTCATCTTTACACCGATACTATCTTTCATACCTACTCGCTGTCTTACTATGCTGTTGCTAATGCGGTCGGTCAGCTTCACTCCGCAACATATTAATATATATGTACATACTGCCTACTATATTAAAATTCCTCGTTGGCCTCGGGGCGAATAGTACACTTGTGCCACCCCCGCTTACGGAATATAGGCGTGACGGTATTTTTTTTTATAAACACACATTTTTTGCTTGTTTATTTGTGGCTGTTTCCGACACTGGGAATTTTTAGCACGGAGACGGCCAAAAATGTTTAAAAGTTCACCCGTCTCACACTGAACCGACCTGAACGCTGCTTAACCTAAGTGTGTGGGTGTGAATGATCTAGGCTATTAGTCGCGGGGCCTTTACAGCTTCACCGGAGAAGATTAACTTAAGTGGTCGCTAGAATATCACGGTCTCGCAGCGCTATCAGCGCCTCTAACAACCTATGTATGTACATAGGTTGGTTGTTGCGCTGATAGCGCTTGATATATGAAGATATTATTGCTTATTAAAAGTGCAAACATATCTGAACATTTTCGCATACTTATGTACTTTATCAAGGTTTTTAAGATAAAATAAACTTATGTAATTCTGCTCCATGTAATCAGTATAATGTCATGTGCATTGATTAGTAAATCAAGATATTTGGTGGGTGTATCTAATCAGCAAATGCGATCATTTTTATATATACAAGGTGTATATAAAAATACAATATATATAATTATACAATATATATAATTCTATCTATCTATCTATATCATTACGCCAGCTCCCTCGCGGGGTAGGCAGAGAGTACAGAGTTCCAACAGGTTCTTTCCTTACATACCTCTCTGGCTTTCTCCACTCTCATAGTTCGTCTCATACACACTCGCCGGTTACGGAGACTCTTGACTTGCCCTTCAGCTAAGACACGGTCTATTTGGTCATGGTAAGATAGTCTAGGTCTTCCCCGGCACCTACATCCTTCCACGTTTGCATTGTATATCTGTTTTGTCATTCTTTCTTCTGGCATTCTTTCTATATGCCCGAACCAACGGAGCATACCCTTTCTCATCTTTACACCGATACTATCTTTCATACCTACTCGCTTTCTTACTAAGCTGTTGCGAATACGGTCGGTCAGCGTGACTCCGCACGTCTTCCGCAGAGATCGCATTTCGACCGCATTTATCCTGCTTTCGTTCTCCTTCTTACATACCCAACTCTCACTGCCATATAACAGCGTTGGGACAAGCACTCCGTCATGTATGGCCAGCTGCGCTTTTTGGTTTAAGTGCCGGCTCCCAAGTAGCCTTCCCATCGCAACATTCACTCTATTACCTGCATTCACTCTTCTCTCTATATCAGCGGTGTATTTCCCATCCTTACTGAAGGCGCATCCAAGATATACAAACTCATTCACTTGCTCCAGCACATCGTTACCAACAAATCCTTGCATTCGTTCTGGTTTCTTCCCGTTCAAAAACCATAATTTTGGTTTTCTTCACATTTAAATATAAGCCATTGTTCATGCAGTCGTCTCTCATAACTGTGACTAGTGTTTGCAGATCAGTGGCTGTTGGCGCTATCAAAACCGCGTCATCTGCATACAATAGGTGGTTTATCACTAGATCACCCATTTTTAGCCCTTCAGTCATCGCATTCAGTCTTTGAAGACTTTTATCCAGATACACTATAAACAGTCTAGCGAACAACACGCAACCCTGCTTGACGCCGATTTTAACGTTAAACCAAGGTGACATGTTACCACCCACCCGTACGCATGCCTTGCTGTCCACGTAGGTGGACTGGACGGCTCGCAACAGGGTGCCGTTTATACCATACTCTGGCAAAATGTCCCAAAGTCTCGTTCGCACGACTCTATCAAACGCCTTCTCCAGGTCCACAAAACCGCAGAAAACCTTCCGGCCTACTGCCAGATGCTTTTCTACGATGTTGCGGAGGGAGAGAACTTGATCCGAACATCCTCTTCCAGACCTGAAACCTCCCTGTGCCTCACACAACACTCCATCGGACTTCTCGCGCATTCTCCGTTCAATAATTTTACCATACACCTTAGCTGCCAAGCTGATCAAACTGATGGCCCTGTAATTGGCGCAGTCATATTGTGAGCCCTTGCCTTTATACAAGGGTACTATGACTGCGCAGCGCCAATCTGTAGGGACTCTACCGGTCTTCCAGCAAAGATTTGCGAGGACCCAAAAAGCGTCCCGGACGCAAGTTCCACCATATTTAATCATCTCGGCAGATATCATGTCTATTCCCGCAGCTTTACCATTTTTCATACTTCGTATCGCCCATTCAACTTCTTCCATAGTGATGTCCTCTGTGGATTCTGGTGCCGCCAACTCGCCTCTGGGCTCGTCTGTGGCACCAGCATCCGGGGCATTCTCATACATTTCTCCAAAGTATTCACTCCACCGGTTTAGCACAGCTTGTGTGTCTGCAAGAATGTCACCATCCTTAGATTTTATCTTTTCCATTTTGGAGCCTGACGAATCACCTCTAGCCTTTCTCACCTTGCTCCAAAAGAGTTTGGTGTTATTCTCGAAGTTCTTCGTCAGCCTCTCCTCCTCAATCACACTAGCTCTCTCACGCTTTTCTTTCACTAAGGTTTTGGTGGCATTCTTGCATTGCCGGTATATTTCTTTCTTCATCTCCGTCATACTGTCATTTAGATTCAAAGAAGAGACATAGTCCTGCCACGCTTTCTTCTTACATTCTACAGAGCTTTTTAACTCTGTGTCCCACCATGCATCCCCTTTTGCTGTGCTATGCTTCTTTGAGCAGCCACATACTTCTTTCGCTGATTCTACCAAACTCTCTTTCAGACAATTCCAGCATTCATCTATGTTTGAGTCCGAAGAACCAGCTGTCAAAAGCTTGTCCCAGACTCTGTCTTCATACGTTCTCCTCGCGCTCTCATCTTGCAACCTTTCAACCTTGATTCTTTCAAGGCCTCCGAAGGGGATACGCTCTCGCCAGTGCCTCCACTTCCTGAACAAACCACTAAACCGCGCAATTACGAGATAGTGGTCCGATTCAAGAGTGGGGCCTTTATATGCACGGGTATCTTGAAGTTTACTTCGGAGACGGTTATCTACCAGGATCAAATCTATCATGCTTTTCTGTTCATTTCTTCTCCACGTATACATATGAATATCCTTGTGTTGGAATATTGTATTGGACACAAGGAGACCTCTTTCCAAACACACATCTACAATAAGCTTACCTGCATCATTCACTCTCTTATCACCATAAGGACCCAGAGCAGCGTCGCAAGTTTGCCGCCTGGTTCCCACCCATCCGTTCAGGTCGCCACACAAAATCACCTTTTCATTCGCATCAGCCAGATCCAGAACTTCCCTGACATTATCCCAGGTCCAAACTTCTCCAGGTCCGGGGGTGTCGACGAGCTTACAGGAGCGTAGGCTCCAACCAAAAACACTAGTGACACCCAGTTTCAAGCGGACCCAGAGAAGTCTCGCATCATGCAGGCCATAATCTCTCACTCCAGAGGCCAGGCGACGGGACAACAAGATACCCACCCCCATGCTGGCACGATCGCTCTGTGGCACTCCAGACCACAGAGCCATCATGCCGTCAGGGAGATCATAGGCTTCACTGCCCCTTTGCTTAGTCTCTGTTACACATAGAGCATCCAGGCGTCTCTCTTTCATTACATCAATCACCTCATGCATCTTATCTTCCATACCACCTCTTACATTCCAGGTGCCTATTCGGCACTCTGCACCCCACGACTCGCCAGTTCGGGCCCGGCGTGATGGGTGGCGGCCCCCATCGCCGCTTCTGCCTATGTTCGTACCGACGGGGGCGGGCCGGTACGCGTCGGCTCGGGGGGACGCCCTAGCCCGCACTGCGGTACTTGCTCGGTCCAAGATTGCAGCCGTAGCGGCTGGCAGGGGTCGCGACGAGCACGCTCTTGGACAGACCCCATATATAATTGATACACATATTCAATATGAGAACCAAATTTAGTTTTTTTACCCTATTTTAAACACTTTTATACCCCAATTAACAATGAAACTTGTACGTGTATGTGTGCGTATTGAGAAAAATGTATTTCTTTTTATGTTTATGGCATCAAGACGACGCGTATTTTGGCAATGTCAAGTTTTACGAATATTCATTTCTAAATTGATTCAACTCCCCGATGAACTTGATGACAAAGATGATTATGAAATTGATGACGTGCCCCACCCTGGATAGTAAGGCGATGGATACTTTACATACCAATTGCGACGGCCGTTTTAAAGGAAACCGAAAAGGTACGTTTTATCACGTTGCTACAATTACCTTCACTCGTGCACATATGAGAATACATAATGGTTAAAATTCCATCAACATTACACATTATAATTCAAAAAAACAAGTTTTGTATATTAAAACAAATTGACAACACGCCACTCTTCAACTTCCCGCCAAAACGCCCCGGCAGAAATACGTTTTAAAAATCATTTGAAAACTCCGTAGTGCTATGAGTCAAGAATAAATTTAGTTTATTATAGCGCACTAAAGGAGTAACAGCATTTTTTACATATTTAACAATAATGTAAGATACAATAAAAAATTTTGAAATCAAATTAATATTCGAATCCGAAATGGCTATGAATTCAACATGCTTATGGATATTTACTTGGAATTCGTCATTCTGGATGATCACAGGATTTTATAACACGTTTTTATTTTGAAATCTAATGGTAGCGTATTGCGTGGTACGCCTGAGGAGCTTGGGGTATTGCTGCTTTGTAGACGCAATCTGACTACCGGCTTTGGGGTTCTGGTTAGGTCATGCTCACTATAATGTATTTGCTTGCGGTGGTAGATTTTATAACAAAATTCCAATTGACGTCACTAAACTTAGTCAAATAAGTTCAAAGCTTGTGTAAAACGAACACTTTGTAAGCAAGCTTATTTATTATTCAACGGAAGATTATTTAAAAGATAAAAATGCTTGGATAGATGCTATTCCAGCTCCACTTGAGTCATGACAACCTATTCATCTGTTGTTAGTTAACATTCCCTCTCTTCCTTCTATTAATATACAAAAACAATATGTACTTTTTTTGTAAATGAGGGAACCATGTAGCCATCCTCATAAATAGTATTATTCGCTCTTTTAACTTAGACTCACCTGATGACCAACCTACATTGTTCTCCCATACCCCACAACAGAATGTTGATGAAAAAGTTTGTAATTTTTTATTTTAAAAGAGTATCCGTGGAGTTTCTTGCCCTTCTTCTCCACAGGAATGATATTTCGAAGTGGCGGTAGAGTCTTTGTTACTTTTCTGACGATTCATAAATACTGGAATGGTTTACATGAATAAAAAATATTGATTCTGATTCTGTGGTTGTCAGCGCGGGTCAATCCCTTCACGCCAATATGGTCGAGGAGTGATGACTGTTCCAGTAGTCATACTCGTGAACAGGTGCTGCTTGTGGGGACTGGTCCATCTGGAATCCTTTAGACACTTTTTACAAATAACATCATTAGATTCATATCCCGATCGTAAGGCATCCCACTGGAGCTAGATCGTATACTATTTAATTGTAATCTAAACATTGTACCCACACAAAAAAAGAAAAGAGAAAGAGAATTAAATAAAAAGACAAGCCCGCTGAGTTTCTTCGCCGTATCTTCTCAGTGGAGGCCGCGTTCCGATCCGGCGGTATATAGATAAAACCGATAAAACAGATAAAACCGGCGGTAAAAGAGACAAAAAAATATATAAACTCACTATTTGTAAGCGCCCTCGCAGGGCTTATACAAAATAATTTTTTTGAGTTTGAATCAAAGACAAACAAACTAGTTAATATTTTTTAACCAACTTTCAAGGAAGGTGGTGCTAATTTATAACGTTTTTTTATGTTTAACACCTTATCTCCGGACTTGATGGAATGCGGTCATTTTTTTAACTTACTGAGTGGTCTGTAAGGAAAGAATCTGTCAGAACTCTATCCTCTCTACCTACCCCGTAAGGGATCCGGTGTGACAATATAGATAAAATAAATGTGATCCTAATCTGATGAAGGGTAGGTAGTAGGCTGATGAAGGTAACATCGTTATAAGCACTTATACATGTGAGCCGAAACGGCGTAAGTGTGCCAACAACATGGAACGCTTACGCCGTTTTGGAACGCATACAAGGTGACGCATCATAATAAACTCAAGACCTGAAAGTAGTTTGTTCTAAATCGATAACTGAATTGTTTCAAACTGTTTTTAATGTATATTATACTTCTTTAAATTTGCAAATAATTGCTGTTACTCCCTCAGTGCGCTATAATATCTATCTATATCATCACGCCTGATCCCTTACGGGGTAGGCAGAGAATACAGCGTTCCAACAGGTTCTTTCCTTACATACCTCGCTGGCTTCCTCTACTCTCATAGTTCGTCACATACACACTCGCCGGTTACGGAGACTCCTGACTTGTCCTTCAGATAAGACCCGGTCTATTTGGTCATGGTACGATGCCTACATCCTTCCACTTTCGCATTGTATATCAGTTTTGTCATTCTTTTTTCTGACATTCTTACTATAAGCCCGAACCAACGGAGCATGCCCTTTCTCATCTTTACACCGATACTATCTTTCATACCTATTCGCTCTCTTACTACGCTGTTGCGAATACGATCGGTCAGCTTCACTCCGCACATCTCCGCAGAGCTAGCATTTCCACCGCATTTATACTACTTTCATTCTCCTTCTTACATACCCAGCTCTCGCTGTCATATAATAGCGTTGGAACAAGCACTCCATTATGTATGGCCAGCTGCGCCTTTTGGCATAAGTGCCGGCTCCCAAGTAGCTTTCCCATCACGCCATTCACTCTGTTCCCTGCACGGACTCTTCTCTCTATGTCAGCGGTGTATTTCCCATCCTTACTGAATGCGCATCCAAGATATACAAACTCATTCAATTGCTCCAGCACATCGTTTCCAACCACAATCCTTGCATTCGTTCTGGTTTCTTCCCGTTCAAAAACCATAATTTTGGTTTTCTTCACATTCAAATGAAAGCCATTTTTCATGCAGTCGTCTTTCATAACTGTGACTAGTGATTGAAGATCAGTGGCTGTTGAAAACCGCGTCATCTGCATATAGAAGATGATTTACCACTAGATCACCCATTTTTACCCCTTAAATTATCGCTTTCTGTCTTTGAAGACTTTTATCCTAATATATTATAAACATTCTAGCGGACAACACGCAACCCTGCTTGACGCCGATTTCAATGTCAAACCAGGGTGACATGTTACCACCCACCCGTACGCATGTCTAGCAGTCCACATAGGTGGGCTGGACGGCCCGCAGCAGAGTGCCATTTATACCATACTCAGGTAAAATTTCCCAAAGTCTCTTTCGCAGTCTTTCGCTAAACTAAATAATAGAATTTTAATAATAACTTATTTCCCAAAAATAGACATGCAAATCCTTAAAAACTGAACATTAGATAAAAGGAACATGAGAAGCTAGAGTTACTGGTGCCTTCCACACTACGCAAAGCCTGTCTCGTGGAGACGAAGATGTTTCAAAATGAATAATGTTATACATGATAAAATTGCCGCGATCTACACAGTCAACAAAACGTGACGTCATGTATTCTTGATTCAAAGCAATACGGGGATTTCAAATGCATTTCTAAAATGTATTTCTCAATTCGCACACATACACGTACAAGTTCCATTGTTAATTAGTGTATAAAAGTGCGTAAAAAGGGGGGTTAAAATTAAAAATTTGGAAATTTGATTTTCATATGGAATTTGTAAAGCAATTACCTAATCGGGGTGTCTGAGGTCTTGCGTTATTTCTGATACACCTTGTATCTATCTATCTATAACCTCACGCCAGATCCCTTGCGGGGTAGGCAGAGAGTACAGAGTTCCAACAGGTTCTTTTCTTACATACCTCTCTGGCTTCCTCGACTCTCATAGTTCGTCTCATACACGCTCGCCGGTTACGGAGACTCTTGACTTTTCCATCAGATAAGACTCGGTTTATTTGGTCGTGGTAAGATAGTCTAGGTCTTCCCCGGTACCTGCATCCTTCCACTTTCGCATTGTATATCTGTTTTGTCATTCTTTCCTCTGGCATTCTTTCTATATGCCCGAACCAACGGAGCATGCCCTTTCTCATCTTTACACCGATACTATCTTTCATACCTACTCGCTGTCTTACTATGCTGTTGCTAATGCGGTCGGTCAGCTTCACTCCGCACATCTTCCGCAGAGCTCGCATTTCTACCGCATTTATCCTACTTTCATTCTCCTTCTTACATACCCAGCTCTCGCTACCATATAACAGCGTTGGGACAAGAACTCCGTTATGTATGGCCAGCTGCGCCTTATGGCTTAAGTGCCGGCTCCCGAGTAGCTTTCCCATCGCACCATTCACTCTGTTCCCTGCACTCACTCTTCTCTCTATGTCAGCGGTGTATTTCCCATCCTTACTGAAGGCGCACAATACCAAGATATACAAACTCATTCACTTGCTCCAGCACATCGTTACCAACCACAATCCTTACATTGTAAACATTACACCTTGTATATGCGCTTATATCGATTTTAGCGTGATTCGGACCGCAACCATGTCTCTGATCTGAGAGCCTAGACAAGTGTCTCATTGTGCGTGTGTGTGTGTGACTTCGTTTGACAATGCCATCGCCATATGTTTTTTTTATTGTTTTCTATTAGCGCTATCGACCGTTAAAAGTCTACTAGGCTACAAGCACTGATAAACTTATAGACAGGCGAAAGAAGTTTACTGTTAGTTAAGCGCAGTGAACTCGTTTTTTAACACTCGGTATATTTTAATTATATATTATAATAGCACCCAAATTAGGCTATGTGTTGCATTCTAAAAATTATTGGGCATTTTACTTGTTGTCACATAAAAAGTTTCACACAGCCTCACATACATAAAACAATGCATCATTTGAAAGTGAGTCACTGTATCGTAAATTACAAAATATTTGCGTATATTTTGTAATTTACGATACTGATGATACGTGGCTACTGATTGTGTGGGCGAATAACGACAGAAAAAAAGAAATGACAGAGACCGCAAAATGTTCGAAACGACCTCTATAATGCTCCTGCTCATGCGAGCATCGAACCTGCGACTCGGCCTAGTGGAGCGGCCGATACTTTAACCACTAGACCAAGCTTTCTTCATAAAAATATAGTGAAAATGTGCGTAAATATAACAACAACTACATAAAAGAAGTTCTAGTTACAACTCGTTATAAAAATCCATCAGGTAGATCTTAAGAAGTCAAGTTAGTTTAATGTCCACACTAATCTAACAACAAGTACTAAGTAATAAAATAGAATTACATCGGTAAACATAAAAATCTAAATTAAATCAAAAACATATTTACCATTCTGATCTGAAAATCTACAACAAACATTCTCTCCAGATATAGAAACAGTACAAGATAGTGATTTATAGAGGCATTTATTTAATAAATACTGAAGATATTATTAGTACATACTTATATATACCAGAAATATTTATAACCCGTGAACCTACGTACGAAATTACGTGGTGTGGGCGTAATACATAGTGTTGCCAGTTGTAGAATAAAAAATATTCAAAGATAAGATTTTTATATTGAATCGATTTGTCAATAATATTAAAATGGTCGATAAAATATCAATGCTGCTGATGCTGCTATGTTTTTTGTTTAAGTAGTACGGATTAAGAAGGAATCTTAACATTACATATTGATGATGGAGATGAGATCTTAAAAATGGCTACTATTGAAATTAACAAACCAGAAACTGTTGAAACAAATTAGCTCCTAATACCTGACCTGTAACACAGGTATTGCTATACCTATCTCAGGCACCAGTCTAGTAGTCTACTCACAATATAGTGAAAACTGTTTAGTTAGTTTTAAGCACAACATGTACAATTATTGTGATGAGAAAATAAATACATTATTATTATATTATAATATAAGCACTTGCCATAATTCAGAGACCACCTGTAAGTAAGTGTATTGACCCACAAAATATTCAAGCTAATGTATAAGTACAATATCTGGCAACACTAATACGACCGTACAAAAAGGCGAATTGATTTACCCACGTCTTGCAGATTCGGTTTCTATAGTTCTCGTACTGACTGGCCCATTGATGTAACGGGTAGACGGCACGTTTTCTTGAACGGTATATACGTAAGAATGTATTGGGACACGGCGATGTACGTCGGTTTCTACGGAACGATAAATGCCATTATATTCTTGGCATGACTTATTAAAAAAAATTTTGGCTTGTTGCTCTGAAGCAAAGGCCTAGAATCTGTAAATTTGTCATCGTAGATGAGTCAATAATTTCATTCATTCAATGTCTGTGTAATTATTCAAGCTATGAGTGTTGTAATATTCGTTCAACCAAAATTGTGATTTATACAAAAAATGTTAAGCATAAATTTTGCACTACATGTTTTCTTGGATAGATAGAGAATATTTAAAGAAATTAACCTCAAAATAAGTACAGCCATTGCAATAAAAATAGGTGCATATATCCTTGCATCTAGCCACTTATACTTTCCTGAACCATAGCCAAATTTAGTTCAAATAAAACCATACAGAATGTAAACGAGTATATTAATTTGATAGTCTATATTCTGATAATATCAACCGATTCATCGCACCTACATAAACCTAAATGAATTTGAATATACCGATTCTCAAATATGACTCAACCCAACAGCCAGAAACTTTTTATTAGGGCAACCCTTGAATATATATGCCCTTGACTATGTGTACATTTCACATTCCTATACGATAACCTAAACAGTCATCATATAGCCTAATAATAACCAGAAAAAGATCCGCAAAATGGAAGGCATTACCGAGTGTAGTGTAGAAACGTGGTAAAATTTGTAAGTTTAACGTCCCATGTTGAGCGCCCTCAGGCTTAGAATTTTATGTAGGGGTCAAGTGCCTTATTTAATAAAATTGATAATGCTACTTATTCCTTAAAAATTGCCAAAATTGACACAAGTTGACAAAACTCTCACAAATTGACAAACCTGTCACAAATTGGCAAAATCTCATATTGACAAAATTATAATTTTGCGCTGTTCATTAAGGCAATATATAAGTAAATTAGTGAAAGTGACAGATTGTCGCCTCCATTGTCGCTTTTACTAAACTGGACTCGGGCCATGGTAGTCCACTTAATTTAACAACGAGCACTATGGCACATGCTGATCGAACAGTGACGAATGGTGACTAATAACCTAGGTGGGTACAAGGTTAAAGATAAGGATTGAAACGATTACTATCATGTAATTTTACTTAAGAGTTTGGTGAATATTTCAGCGAGTTTTTGCCGACCACATGTAATGTCTCCGGTATGCGGAAGCACATGTTACATGATTCAGAAATTTCAATATCCTTATGTGTCGCCAAAAATGAGATCAGAGAGAGACTTTTTAACACGTTTAAGAAGTTTTTAATGTCATACTGGATAATTATGTATACTAAAGTGTCAGGATATAGGAACACACGACAGACACAACAACACTGCTACTAAGGTGTTAGGATATGGGAAGATTGACAAAATGTCGACACTTATATCATTGTCATACTGCATCTGCAACTCGCTCTAAAGAGTTGATTTTTAGTGCGTTTTTGCTAGTTCGGTTGTATCTAATCATTGAAGGGCTTTTGTTCCTTTTCTACTCGGTCTGAGGGTATAGATTTCGACGAATAAATGTTTCTCTGTTTATAAAAGTTTCTGAAAACATTTTTTTTTTGTTAGGAAATATTAAAAAAAAAAAAAACTGGATCTTGGACTATTTCCCAAATATTGGTCAAAGATCGCGCCCTCCATTAATCTACCTATCGGTACGCACGTTCGCACAGAAATAGCTTACTTATAATCCGATGATTCACGATAACTCATTAAAACATTACTAAATAAATGTATATACAAAGTGTAACATATGTAACGCAAGACCACAGACACCTCAATTAGATAATTTCTTTACAAATTCAGTACTTAAATCAAACTACCAATTTTTTGGGAGATTTCTACCATTTTTTTAAGCTCTTTCATACCCAAATTAAGCAAGAAACCTGTACTTATGTGTGCATATAGAGTACTTTGTGTGTTCATGTATTAGAAATGCAATTAAAATAGCCGTATTTCTTTGAATAATGATTAAATTTTGTTTGATACAGCGAAGTGAACGAGTAATAGCAATGTTTAATAATAACAAAAAAAAATAACATACTTTAAAAATTTATGTAATCGATTCAGTTGCCGATTTAGAACAAACAACTTATAGGGCCTCAACTCTTTTATTTTTATGTAATTTGTCATTATTACAGCCTGCAATGACCATTTAATTAATATTATTCCAAAAGTTGGTACTCTAATAAATTATCAATTATATCGCTAATTGCATTTTAGTTGTCAAAAAAACCGTCATAATAATAACAGAGTACCGAATAAACAAACAATCAATTAGTCATTGTTTACCAGATTACCAAATAACAACAATTATTTTCAAGTGGTATTCTTATGGAATCCCATAGTGACACCATTTAGTTATAGGATTACCAATTCTATTTTTAAGAATTCTTTAATATCAATAATCTACATTTTATTTAAAATAGCAATAGTAGAGTACAGCCCAGGTCTTGGGTTAATTTTGTAACACCTTGTATAGACTGTTAAAAAGACGGCCAAGTATAGAAAAAGCGCTATATTCTTGTTTACTACTACTACTACTATATCATCACGCCATATCCCCTGCGGGGTAGGCAGAGAGTACAGAGTTCCAACAGGTTCTTTCCTTACATACCTTTCTGGCTTCCCCCACTCTCATAGTTCGTCTCATACACGCTCGCCGGTTACAGAGACTCTTCTTGTTTACGTTTTAATATTTCCTCAACCAAGATATCATTACTGATAACATGTGTGATGTGTATATAAATAAAAAATATTCCCTGAAATGTCGATATGCAATGTAAATATCGATGGATGTATTGGTTATCTGAATAAAGGATCAATTCAAGGACGTTTTTTCGTAACCGAAGCGTTTATACATATATGTATAAAGTTTATTATCCCATATCACTCGTTATGCTATCTAATCTCAATAATTCATGTGGTACCAATGTTACCCTCCCGCCGTACATTTTGGTTGTTGCATACAATATTTTTTCAAAGAAGATTTAGTGCTATTTTATTGTGAAACTAGCCTGGATTATGCTAGACTTTAATAAAAGTAACAATGAGATTTAATAAAAAAAAAAGCATATATAGAGTCGGTAAAAAGTCGCATGCGCGTAAAGTTAAGTAGTAAAGCCCGTAGTACTAAATTACATTACCCAGAAGACTCAGAATTTCTGCTATTCCATGGTCTAGGACATGGTGCTGTACTAACATGTCATGACAATGTGACAAATTTATTGTCTTTTCACCATATTTTCATACGTAAGCAACGTGAGTTTTATTAAACAGAAATTTGTCAAATTGACAGGTAGTCACCTCTCGTCTACATTGTAGTCATGGATTACTGAATTAACTTTTAGACTCGTCTTTAAGATTTTGCACATGTTGTTCGAGAAATTATCAGTAACTAAACATCCTGCCTCATTTACACCACCATAACAGCTGAAATGTTCTCTCGGCGCTAAGCTAATATCATCATCATCATAATAATATCATCAACGATCGCTAAAACGACCGACTTTGTGCTATACTCATCCAGCTATTATTTTTTAATGGTTCAGACCTAAACGTGACATTACATGTTGTATACAAGCTGTAACGTAAACGACGCAAGACCTAAAAGTACTTTGTTCTAAATCGCTAACTGAATTAATTCCATTATTTTTTAATATATCTTATTTATTTGTATTTTTTTGCAAAATATGCTGTTACTCCTTTAGTGCGTTATAACAAACTAAATTTATTCTTGATTTAAAACAATACGGAGATTTCAAATGCATTTCTAAAACGTATTTCTAAATACGCACATATACACGTACAAGTTTCGTTGTGAATTGGAATATAAAAGTTCGTAAAAAGGGGTAATTTTTCTTAAATATGGAATTTCGGTTTTCGTAATGAATTTGTGAGGCGCTCGTAGCGCTGTGCGACCGCGGTGTTCTTATCGATTACCAAGGTTAAGCAGCGTTCCACTCGGTTGTCCCGAGATGGGTGACCGTTTGTGGCATTTTCATATTCGAGCGTCACCGTGCTTCGGAAGGCACGTTAAGCCGATGGTCCCGGCTACCACTTAGTGTGGTAGTCGTTAAGCCGAGTTGGAAGCCTTAAAGGCGACTTGATAAGTTCCAATAGCAGGTGGCCACAAACCTGCCTCCACCAATCCGCACTGGGTCCGCGTGGTGGAGTACGACCTAATCTCTCTAGCCTCGATTTGTCAGAGAAGGCCTTTGTCCAGCAGTAGGCAGGATAGGCTGATATTATAATGAATTTGTGAAGCAATTATCTAATGGGGGTGTCTGAGGTCTTGCGTTATTTACGATACACCTTGTATAACCACCTATGTCGCGCATAAGATTTATTAACCTATTATGCATATATATTATGCATATAGAGTTACTCCAATTGAGTCGTGTGTGTGTGAGTGATGTACGCTGTTGGCCGCGAGGCCTTTACAGCTTCACCGGACTTAAAGGCGAGCGTGCAACCACTACGCTCTAGCCAGCCAGAAGGGCAAGGGGCGACATACTCGAGGGCGCCTTGTAGAGGCGCCCTCGGTTGGGACAGTCGCTGTAGGGGGACGACGGGTGCACTACTAAGTGCACCGGTCAACCGCCGGCTATGGGAGGGGATCTACGACTACGTCGTCGTCGTCGTCGCCCATATTCTGAGCGGAAAGAAGGGATGACAAAGCATCGGGGGGGTCGGTGAGAACATGTCGCGGCCGGCGGTGGCGGCAGAGGTTGGGGGGGGGGGGGGAGATCGTAGTCGGCGGCGGCTACCATTAACGGATTCGCATGGGTAGATGCGTTCGCGAAGTGTCGTGTTGTCGCCTTTTTAATATAGGCGCGAATAGGTTCGAGACCTAGATCGGAGTGGAGATCGACATTCCGTACGAACCAGGGGGCTCCTACGGCTTTACGGAGAAAGCGGTTTTGAATCACTTGGAGTTTATCGATGTGAGAGGGGGCCGAATGCCCGAACACAACACACGCATAAGTCATGATGGGTCGAACGCAAGTTTTGTAAAGCGTCACCTTATTTCTAAGGGACATTTTACTCCGCTTGCAGATTAACGAATGGAGACGACCGAGCACAAAGGATGCTCGGTGACGGACCCGCTTGATTTGCGGGCCGAAGGACATGGTACTGTTTAGGGTGACCCCTAGATATTTGACCTCTTTGACCCAGGGAATGGGTCGGTCGAACATGGTCACTTGGCCGAGATTACTTCTAGGGCGGCGCAGGGAGTGGCGCGGGGTGGCACCTCTGGAGAAGAACACCGCAGCGCTCTTGTCCGGGTTCACCTCAATACGCCACTTCCTAAACCAATTCCCTAGAGATTTGGCGGTTGCCTGAAGGTTTCTGGTAATGAATCCCTTATTCCTATGCGAGACGTAGAGAGCGGTATCATCCGCGAATAGGGCTAGATGCGCCTTACTCGAACGAGGAATCTCGATCGTGTAAAGGCTTTCAGGGCTAGAACAGACGGTTCGACTTGGGCATAAGTCACGGATTTTGTCGTCCTAGAAACCGTTTTGTAATACGAATTGTATTGAAGTATCAATAACTTGCGTTCAAGACTAGAGTTACGGGTCGACGAAAGTTTGACTTGCTTACCAGGCTCGAATTACGGACCAACAAGATTTTTTTTTATTTAGCTCGTTTGAGATGAATCTAGCAGCCCATAATAGCCTTGCTGAAGAGGGTAAGTGCAAGTAAACAGGAAAAAAGCCCACAATTTTCCTTTCCTCAAATTTGTACGAACATGTCAAGGTGATGACACGAGACGACATACCAGGGAGACGGTCACGTATTGTCAGATAACGCGGCCACGTCAATAAACAATAACGAACTGTTATACGTTTGTTATAGTTATAATGAGAAACCATTATCCTTGCATACGGTTGCACAATTGTGCCACCGTATATGGCAATACCATGTTCTATAATGAGATGTGTAGTCGTCTGTGTGATGATGATGTGTAATGTGTGATGTCGTATCAAGTAGCAGGGAGCGTATAGAAAATTCGTTGATAATATTTTTCTTGTCTTTTAACTATTATAATCTATCTATCTATCTATCTATAACCTCACGCCAGATCCGTTGCGGGGTAGGCAGAGAGTACAGAGTTCCAACAGGTTCTTTCCCTACATACCTCTCTGGCTTCCTCGACTCTCATAGTTCGTCTCATACACGCTCGCCGGTTACGGAGACTCTTGACTTTTCCATCAGATAAGACTCGGTTTATTTGGTCGTGGTAAGATAGATAACTATTATAAAACGTGTTTATACCTATTCGGTCCGTTCTTTTCTGACAGTCAGGGTACGTATTAGGGTTGTTGCGTACATCAGCATATTAGCATCCATGGATGATCAGTATCGGTTTCGAGACCACCATCAGAATCCGCATTAATAGATGTTGATATTGGTTCCTCATGGTCGCGACATGATCAAAGATGACAGGTGTTACGGCACAAGCTTGCGAGTTTTAGCCAATCATAGCGTCTCCGACCTCGTTTCTGTATGTACACCGTCACGCCTATATTCCCCAAGCGGGGGTGGCAGAGGTGTACTGAGTACACCCGCGTTTCGCCAACGATTTTAGGTCCCATGTAATAGGGGGCGAGCCTATTGCCATATACCGGGCACAATTCCAAACTCCGGACTCATATATATATATAATTTTTCGTTAGAAAAACTACATTTGTCCGACCTAGGATTTGAACCCAGGCCCTCGTGATCACAAAGCGATGTGCTTTGCCACCAGACCAACGAGGCTGTTTCTGTATGTAGTTTTATCAAAACAAAATCACACGCCTTTCGCATGTATTTTTTATTTGGTTTCCAAGAACATTGAGAGCGACCCACGATGTTTTTATTAGTGATAAAACCCAAAGACAACAAATTTAGCCCCAACTGTGGTCACTGGAAAAGTCAAGGAAATTTGGGCGGGTTAGAGATTAATCAAATCTTAAGAAAAATATGTGGTATAAACTGCAACTCAAAGGCACAATTGTGTGGTTCGGAATTCCTAATCTAGTACAAAGATATCGCTAGATTCTAGTAGATAAGTATGTGATATTATTTTCGTGTCGAGTGTTGAACATTTTAATCTTTACTTTTGTGAGTCGTCTCTGTCGCTCAGACCACTAAAAGTGACGACAGCGACAAATCGTCACATAAGGTACTTAGTGACAGAGACGACGCTCTACGAAGCCAAAAGTAGCCGATTATCTTCCTCTTTAGATGGTGTGCATTCTTTACCGCCGCTTACTATACGTATGTGTTAAATAATAAAAACATAATATAAGACAATTTAGTCTTTAAAATATAGAAAATAAATTATTTATCTAATACGATGGAACATACGTAGTGTTTGAGAGATTATTCTAGGATAAAATATGAATGACTAATGAGATACGAATGAATTTTGAATTTGAAAAAATAAAACGGATAAACATACATGCTTACATGCTGTATACTCATTCTTGTGCTGTATCGTGTCCAGAATAATTAGTTTATACATTTATTAATGCCGATTACAATCTAGAAATTATTTATTATAATCTTGAAATCTATTTCGAATACAATAATAATTATATTAGCCCTGTTAAGAAACTGTCCCACAGTTGAACACGGGCCTCCTCTCAAACTGAGAGGGTTTAGGGCATAGTCCACCCCGCTGGCCCAGTGCAGGTTGGCGAACTTCACACTCCTTCGAGAAACTCATAAGTATGCAGGTTTCATCACGATGTTTTCCTTTACCGTCAAAACAAATACTTACGTAAAATGATTTATCGTCCTTCTTTTATGAGAAAGGATATTTTAGTTATCCAGATTCTAGTTTTAATTTAGAATCAGTTTTTAATCTTATTGCATAATTTCTAGATACTTACTACTTAGATTGATTGAATGATACTTACATAATATCAATCTATACATAATATAAGTTTCTAAATTTAAAATGAACATCAAAAAGTTGGATCTTTACCACAAACACCACAAGAATGTTGGAACTACAGTGCGACAAGGATCTTTTGGCCCGTGGCCAAAATCTGAACTAACAGTATCATCAAGTGCCAGTCGCAGAGTTGCCGTTTGCTATGAAGTTACCCAAGTTCTTTTTTTTTCATTAGTTACCGTGCGGACCCACCTGTTGAAATATCACCTTGGAAGTAGAGAAATTATACTAATGGTAACACTAATTTCACACCAACGCCATCAATATCATCCGCGATCCTTGTCGAACTATACTATAGTTATTATTAAACAAACTTAAAAATCACGAAGCATGTATGTTTCAAATTTCGAACACCACAAATGGAAAAGCCTGGAAGATGAGCCAATGATACTAAGCAAAACGAGAAATAAATCAAATTAAAAAAGTACCGGGTTCAACTGTAGATACAGATCGGAAGCCTGTCCATGGTCCTAGCAAACAAAATTAAGTGTTATGTCACAACTATATAAGATCGATTATCATTTGGGCTGTATGGTTGAATATAAATGTATAATTTCGCACATTAACCCCGTGATCCAATGGCGAATAGAATCGCGTCAGTTCCTTATTATTAATCAAATCTAGGATGCAATTTGTGATTGCTTTGTGATTTGACATTAAAATAAAATAAGTGTTTCTTAAATGTCAATTAAACTTTCGGCCGCTTTCTCACGGCGTTTTTATAGCCGGTTTTAATATCCAACATAAAAAATAGAATTTTGACATATTTTATATGGAAAATATGTCAAAATACTACAGACAGTAAGCAAATCTATCATTGAGTTGAATATTGTTGAATATAAGGCGATTGCGTACAGTCTGCATATAAATGAAATAAGTCTAAATAAACATATGGCAGGCCTTACCCAAGTATATATACAAAAGTAAATTGTTAAACCTGACTCATTATTTACTTTATCTTTTTACGAAATTATCAAATCAGCCATTATTCATTAGGTTCTAGATTAGACAACTTATATAAGTACAAACATGTCATGCAAACAGCTTGAATGCAATAGCATGGCATTCGCTGGCACTACATACATGCCATTAGATAAAATGGCACACCTCCAAATGTAAATAGTAAAGTATCTACTCGGAGCTCGCAAAATCAAAGTGCTTGAGTTTGTGTTTCCGCGCCAACGGCGAGATTAAATGGCGATTTACTCGCTAATGGATCAGAAGCTTAAAGGCATGTTATACAGCATATTTAATCAATAACATATTTTTATCGAATAACTACTAAGTTCAAAGGACTTTTTACGACATACCATCAGCTATAAATTTCTTTTATTTACAACTTAGCATTATATTACTAAAATATTAATGTATTTACAGAATAATTAGGTACCTATATACAATTTAATTAGTATATTTTTTTAGATAAAATGTAAGTAGACAACAGGCAAAGCTCAGTTATAATATTATAACCTTCGACCTGGTAAGCTCTTACGCATTCTTACATGTTTCGCTAAAACAGAACATAAATAGGTACATATTAACATGCTGTTGTGCATTATGCAAACAATTTGGACACAGATTAGCAATAACGTACCAATTATTAAAATAATTACAGTAAAAATAGATTTTTATCACTACGATCTTAACGTTGGTATTCAAATGAAACATTGAATGAGTTTGAAACGTTTCTGCTTATTTATGTCCGTTTTACAATAAAAAAGTGATTAATCTTGGACTTGGATAGGATCAAAACACTTGAGACCATGCAAACACGATCACACATCAAGTTTACTCAATCAAGTTGTATCCGCTAGTGATTATGCAAATTTTATTTTGTTTATTTGCGACTCTTGGGCGTTATTTTCTTATACTAAGTTTGTAAACTCAAAACGATCTTAAAATCGTACTAAAATAGTCAGGCAATAGCATTTCTACGTCAGGCAAAAGACGCCTACTGGTGGACAAAAGCCTCCTCCAAAGATGGCCATTAGCACCTCACCGTCACGCCTATATTCCCCAAGCGGGAGCGGCAGAGGTGTACTGAGTACACCCACTTTTCAGGGCGAGCCTATCGCCATATACCGGGCACAATTCCAGACTCCGGACTTACACTGGGAAGTTTTCGTTAGAAATAGTACATTTGTCCGACCTAGGATTTGAACCCAGGACCTCGTGCTCATAAAGCGATGCGCTTTGCCACTAAACCAACGAGGCAGTCATTAGCATCTCGTGTACGAAATACTATTTGACACCTTTTCTCATGCAGTATGAGTATTAAAATGAAACAAATATTCCCCCAATAGGTGGCAGAGATGCGCTGTGTACACTCACAGTTGGCCGACAAGATTAGGTCCATACTTTTACTAACAATTTTTATAGAAAAACAGCGCTATCATTATCCGTCCTTGTCATACGTACCGTCTTGGGTACGTCCGTGATCGGCAGCTGCAACAGACGCGCCTACAACGACGAGCTTGGAGAAAGGACAGATAGACTTTATCCCAATACCCAATCTAACGTAAAATATTGGCTATCTGATTTTGTATATTGATCACTCGATTTAATCGGGGGAAGTCCAACACCACGTCATTCACATGGAATTTTGTGTAACGACCGATATTTACACCATTATAATATACTGCACTCTAATCTCTTGGCAACGGACAATGTTTTTACATTTTTCAGGATGCGAGCCAAATAGATTTTTTTGAATCCGACATAGGGCAGAGTAAAATCCAGCATAATAAAATATAAATCACCCTATACTCGCAAGGTCTCCGGGATTTTAATCCCAAAGACCCTCCAAAGAGTGGATACCGGACACCCTGAGTTTTTTAGCCGGTAGGATTCCGACACGCCCCGCGAGCTTTCCCCGTAACTTTTAGAAGGTCTTTGCAGTATTTTATCCAGGTAAAATGAAAGGTCTACTCCGGTTCATTAGTTGCTTTAATCACAGCGGGTACGACGCAACTGAGTAACATCCATTTACGCAGCAGTCCTCGCTTAAAACAGCAAGCAACATACCTGTAGTATCAACAGGACTTCTGTGGGGTATGATAGAGTGTACGTATCTCGCCATGAAGTGTCCAAACACCGCCTTCAGCTCAGGGTTGTGCATCATGGCAACGAACTCGGGGAAGTCAAGGTACCCCGAGTTGTCGCGGTCTACAAGCTTCATGATCTTGTCGACCACGTTGTCGGGAAGGTCGTGGTCGTACTCCCGCGATTCAATAATGCCTTTGAGCTCGACGTATGAAATTTTTCCATCATTGTCTCGATCGTACTGGAAAAGAAAAAAGTAAGTTGAAATTTGGAGGGAAAGTTGGTAAGTGGCCATGGTGCATTGTGTATTTTGGCTGGTTGGTAGCACGTTGCGGCTCACGATCGCAATGCCATGGCGCATACCTCAGTATCTTCAACAAAGCTGTTATAATTTTACATAACTTTAAGAAAGAAATGTGGATATACGAAGTTAATATCCGTGTCCGGTTTCATGGCAAAGAGCAAGGGGCGGTGGCAGAGGTGTAGTTTGTACATCCACATTTCAGCAAGATATTTTAAGCATCCACATTTCGCCGACGATGTTAGCACGATCGACGGTGATATCTTTTTTAACATATAACACTGTCGCACGAAAAGTCTTGCCATCTGTGCTAGCTCTGCAGGTGACCCCAAAAATACCCCGTTCAATGTCTCTCACCTAGATTTGTAAGAGAAGACTTTTACCTAGTAGTGAAAAAGGATAGGCTGATTTATATTTTACGTTGCATCTTTTACTCCTCTAACTTCAACTTAGGTAAAACACGATATTTTTTCACGTCTTACTTTTCACAATATGACTTTCAGTCTGTACTGTTTCATGAATACTGTTATTTCTTAGGATTACATTATCATTATATTAATACGTGAAGCAAAAACTTTGTACCCCTTTTTACGAAAATTGCGCAGACGGAGGAGTATGAAATTTCCCACACTTATAGTTTATATAGAGAAGGAGTACAGAATGCTAATATTTTTTTTAAATTATGCATAAAAAATACATTAAATCAATAAAAAAAAACATTACACACACTACATGTATTTGACACACACACGCACATATACTCTTTGTCTATAGTCTTACTGAATATCAAACAGCAACCAGTAACCAGCAAATGATGAAAGAGTAGGTCGAATTTCGACCAATGGGCGACCACTAGTTTTGCTACATTATGCAAAGAAAACAATAGAACATAAACACAACCCTAAACCCTTAGAGTGATCGTGACTAGTGACGTCACGATCAGTCTAACCAATAGCGTTGCATTTCGTTCCCTCACATATATTGGAACTTTTTTTTATTATTACTATTTAAAATTCCTAACAAAAAAGCGATTAAGTACATCAATAATGTTCTATGGAAATAAAAATTACAGAAAATATTTAAATATCATGCACATTCCACATTACATTGGGACAATTTCCATTATTACATTGGGACCTTTTCCATTATTACATTGGGACCTAATTTCGTAGGTTCCATTGTGACTATCTAGTCTACACATTGTTCTTCAAATATCAGACGCATAAAGTGTATACGAAAAAGGTGAGGAGAAGAACATCTCCAATTTGTGATGACTCATAATATCTTAAGTAGTTAACTAAGTGTAGCACAAGTATGAATAAAGTATGAATGAATAAAGACATAAATTGCTTGTAGCCAGATCTATTTTCGTTTGAGTTAACACAAGAGATGTGGAATTCTTGCGTTCCAGACTAGCAATGTGCGACGGATAAGATCCTATAATAACTGAAGAAGAAAGAAAGAAAGAAAGAATATTAAATAAATAAATAAATACATACGGTAAGTAATAGCAACCAAGGAAACGTACCCATACTGACATGACCCGTTTTCATGGGAGTCAGGTCTTCAAAATACCACGCTTGGTCACAGGGGGAGGGGGGGGTTAGGTTTTCGTCACGTAGACAATATCCTGTAAGGAAATCTCGCGCTTTTTTGAGGCCAATTAAGCTAAATTTTTTTTTAACTTTCTTTTTGCAAATAATGATTGAAAATCGTATTTATGAAATTGTAAAAAATGGGTCACGTAATATGGGTACGTTCCCTAAAATGTTTTTTTACCTGTTTAATTTAATAAATCAATTTACCTTCCTTTTTACTACATATAAAAGCAATTTCTAGTAGGTAAATAAAAAGAAAACTTGAGCAAACGCTTTCAATTATCGATTCTGTTTACTTTCTTTCGACAAGCGGAGACCCGGAAAGCTGTTGATACGTTGGTAGAACTGTCCTAAAATAATCGGACGACGGACTTAACTTTCTACTGCACGAAACTGTGTACAAACAAACAAACAGCTTGCCGCTACGAGTACACACCTACCTATAGCTCATCCATGAAGTATAGTTGTCTTTTTTTAAAGCCCGTGTCTTATCTATCGATATATTCTGAAGTATGGCATTAGTTCCGATATCGATAATTATGGTCAAGCTTGCGAACACGGAGTATAGAGTGCGTGAGACCTATATGAACGTGCAACTATTATTAAAATCCGTGAATCTTAGCAAGATTATTTTGTATCTCGCTGTGATTCACAGATTTTATCGTGACCTTTAAGAGGTGGGGACGTGCGTCCAATACGTAAAGGCCTCTATGACGATCCGTTGCGTTGCTGTCCCACTATTGGGCGAAGAGCTTTCTCCACTGTTTTCATTTTCCTTTGTTAGTTGCTACGTCAGGCCAGTCTATAAAAGGTGTAACATACCACCATCTCAATTTGGACCTACCGCATTGCCTTTTCAAATTTATTGCGGACCAGAGAGCAGCTTCAAGATATAAAAATGCGTGATCGAAAGAGATTGACATTCCTAATCTAGGGCTATATTTACTGGGGCAAAATACCGACTTTATCATGACTATTCGTTAAATATAATGAAGATTTTTACTCGTCACGTAACCAATAATACATGAACGCGGAACCTAGAATTACATTTGTAAACTTAAAACAGTTTTAGAAACCTAGGTTCGTTACTCTAATTTCCAAAACTGCACCTATCTTGCACAAGGTCATTTTCTTGATGCGTTTTTTAAACAATTTTTTATTTTATTTTTAAATTGTCACAATCTATTGATTGACCTGTTAATACTTTTCGTAATTTAAATGTTTTCTAAACTTTGTTAAATAATTACTTAATCGTTGGTAAAGTATTTGACCAATTATTTATATCAAAAAAGCTTCATGATTGTTTGTGTTATGTACGAAAGGTCGCCTTGTAATTACAAATTGAAGTCATTAAGTATACCTCTGCCTACACCTTCAGCTATGAGTTTTCTATCAGCTATCATCACCCGAAAGACGGCCACTGCTGGACAGAGACTTCCCCGAAGATCGCCATGACGACTGGCTTCTTGCTGTACTCATCCAATTTTTAACTTCCTTCACCAGGTGGTCCGTACCGAAAGAATTTTCATACGGTATCACCAATGGACGGAGTGATTCAAGAGGAAGGTCTATGAATATAATTCACAAGTTCGAAGCGGGCGGGATCGCTAGTACTCAATAAAGCACAAAACTATTCGAATTATTCCATCTCACTAAATTACACCTTAATAAAAATATGCCAAGCTCGTATTAAGATATCATTATTAACAGGTAAAAGTAATATAGACGTTGCCGAGCCATTTGTGACATCAGCAGGTTAGACGACCATGAACTTAAGAGTTTGAGAAACTTTTAACACTTATTATCCCTACTGGCTACTAGACAAAAAATAAGAATTGACGGACGATTTAGCGTAGTGGTTAAGAGCTTAAGCTGCTCCGCCCACTGCGTCTAATTGTCACGGGTTCGAGTCCCGCACGAAATAAATCTTTGTGTGATCCACAATTATTTGTTTCGGTCTGGGTATTTGAGTATGTGAATTTTCATGTTTTGTAAACGCACCCACAATACAGGAATAAAAAAAAAAAAAAAATGACTGTCTGAGGTCGATGTTTGACTTAGGTTTCGTGGGAAATTTAATCTTAAAAAAACATTTGCAAATGTTAATGCATGTATTTGTTTAAATTTGACTACCCATTCTGATATAATGGTATGTATGTGTTTTCAAAATGCGTCCGAGATTGGCGTGGATTATACCATCCAACAGATACACAGAGTTCGTTGGCAGGAGAGGACATGGTCTCCTAATTAGGATGCCGTTAATTATGCTGGACGGTTTACGGAGATAGGGCGAGACGAACGACCAGGGCTCGGTTTAATATAAGTAACAATAACACCTATCTTGGGGGGTCTGTCCAAGAGCGTGCTCGTCGCGACCCCTGCCAGTCATTATGGCTGCAATCTTGGACCGAAGACGTACCGCAGTGCGGGCTAGGGCGTCCCCCCGAGGCGACGCGTACCGGCCCGCCCCCGTCGGTACGAATATAGGTGGAAGCGGCGATGGGGGCCGCCACCCATCACGCCGGGCCCGAACTGGCGAGTCGTGGGGTGCAGAGTGCCGAATAGGCACTTGGAATGTAAGAGGTGGTATGGAAGATAAGATGCATGAGGTGATTGATGTAATGAAAGAGAGACGCCTGGATGCTCTGTGTGTAACAGAGACTAAGCGGAGGGGCAGTGAAACCTGTGATCTGCCTGATGGAACGATGGCTCTGTGGTCTGGTGTACCGCAGAGCAGTCGTGCCAGCATGGGGGTGGGTATCTTGCTGTCCCGTCGCCTGGCCTCTGGAGTGAGAGATTATGGCCTGTGCGATGCGAGACTTCTCTGGGTCCGTTTAAAACTGGGTGTCACTAGAGTATTTTTGGTCGCAGCGTATGCTCCCGTAAGCTCGTCGACACCCCAGGACCTTGAGAAGTTTTGGGATAATGTCAGGGAAGTTCTGGATTTGGCTGAGGCTAACGAAAAGGTGATTCTGTGTGGCGATCTGAACGGATGGGTAGGAACCAGGCGGCAAACTTGCGACGCTGCTCTGGGTCCTTATGGTGATAAGAGAGTGAATGATGCAGGTAAGCTCATTGTAGATGTTTGTTTGGAAAGGGGTCTCCTTGTGTCTAATACGATATTCCAGCATAAGGACATACATATGTATACGTGGAGAAGGAATGAACAAAAAAGCATGATAGATCTGATCCTGGTTGATAACCGTCTCCGAAGCAAACTACAAGATACGCGTGCGTATAGAGGCCCCACTCTGGAATCAGACCACTATCTCGTAGTTGCGCGGTTTAGTGGTCTGTTCAGGAAGTGGAGGCACTGGCGAGAGCGTATCCCCTTCGGAGACCTTGAAAGATTAAAGGTTGAAAAGTTGCAAGATGAGAGCGTGAGGAGAATGTATGAAGACAGAGTCCGGGACAAGCTTTTGACAGCAGGCTCTTCGGACTCAAATGTAGATGAATGCTGGAATAGCCTGAAAGAGAGTTTGGTGGAATCCGCGAAAGAAGTATGTGGTTGCTCAAAGAAGCATATTACAGCAAAAGGTGATGCATGGTGGGATGCGGAGTTGCAAAGCTCCGTAGAAAGTAAGAAGAAAGCGTGGCAGGACTATGTATCTTCTTTGAACCTGAATGCCAGTATGACAGAGATGAAGAAAGAAATATACCGGCAATGCAAGAATGCCACTAAAACTTTAGTGAAAGAAAAGCGTGAAAGAGCCAGTATGATTGAGGAGGAGAGGCTGGCGAAGAACTTCGAGAACAACACCAAACTCTTTTGGAGCAAGGTGAGAAAGGCTCGAGGTGATTCGTCAGGCTCCAGAATGGAAAGGATAAAATCTAAAGATGGTGACATTCTTGCAGACACACAAGCTGTGCTAAACCGGTGGAGTGAATATTTTGGAGAAATGTATGGAGATGACCCGGATGCTGATGCCGCAGACGTGCCTAAAGGCGAGATTGCGGCACCAGAATCAACGGAGGACATCACTATGGAAGAAGTTGAATGGGCGATAGGAAGTATGAAAAACGGTAAAGCTGCGGGAGTAGACATGATATCTGCCGAGATGATCAAATATGGTGGAACTTGCGTCCGGGACGCTTTCCGGGCCCTTGCAAACCTTTGCTGGAGGACCGGTAGAGTCCCTACAGATTGGCGCCGCGCAGTCATAGTACCCTTGTATAAAGGCAAGGGTTCACAATATGACTGCGCCAATTACAGAGCCATCAGTTTGATCAGCTTGGCAGCCAAGGTGTACGGTAAAATTATTGAACGGAGAATGCGCGTGAAGTCCGATGGAATGTTGTGCGAGGCACAAGGGGGTTTCAGGTCTGGAAGAGGATGTTCGGATCAAGTCTTCTCACTCCGCAACATCGTAGAGAAGCATCTGGCAGTGGGCCGGAAGGTTTTCTGCTGTTTTGTAGATCTGGAGAAGGCATTTGACAGAGTTGTGCGAAAGAGACTTTGGGACATTTTGCCAGAGTATGGTATAGATGGCACTCTGTTGCGAGCCGTCCAGTCCACTTATGTGGACTGCAAGGCATGCGTACGGGTGGGTGGTAACAGGTCACCCTGGTTTGACGTTAAAATCGGCGTCAAGCAGGGTTGCGTGTTGTCCGCTAGACTGTTTATAATATATCTGGACAAAAGTCTTCAAAGACTGAAAGCGATGAATGAAGGTGTACAAATGGGTGACTTAGTGGTAAACCATCTACTTTATGCAGATGACGCGGTTTTAATAGCGCCAACAGCCACTGATCTGCAAACACTAGTCACAGTTATGAAAGACGACTGCATGATCAATGGCTTACACTTGAATGTGAAGAAAACCAAGATTATGGTTTTTGAAAGGGAAGAAACCAGAACGAATGTAAGGATTGTGGTTGGTAACGATGTGCTGGAGCAAGTGAATGAGTTTGTATATCTTGGATGCGCCTTCAGTAAGGATGGGAAATACACCGCTGACATAGAGAGAAGAGCGAGAGCAGGGAACAGAGTGAATGGTGCGATGGGAAAGCTACTCGGGAGCCGGCACTTAAGCCATAAGGCGCAGCTGGCCATACATAACGGAGTTCTTGTCCCAACGCTGTTATATGGTAGCGAGAGCTGGGTATGTAAGAAGGAGAATGAAAGTAGGATAAATGCGGTAGAAATGCGAGCTCTGCGGAAGATGTGCGGAGTGAAGCTGACCGACCGCATTAGCAACAGCATAGTAAGACAGCGAGTAGGTATGAAAGATAGTATCGGTGTAAAGATGAGAAAGGGCATGCTCCGTTGGTTCGGGCATATAGAAAGAATGCCAGAGGAAAGAATGACAAAACAGATATACAATGTGAAAGTGGAAGGATGCAGGTACCGGGGAAGACCTAGACTATCTTACCACGACCAAATAAACCGAGTCTTATCTGATGGAAAAGTCAAGAGTCTCCGTAACCGGCGAGCGTGTATGAGACGAACTATGAGAGTCGAGGAAGCCAGAGAGGTATGTAAGGAAAGAACCTGTTGGAACTCTGTACTCTCTGCCTACCCCGCAAGGGATCTGGCGTGAGGTTATAGATAGATAGATAGATAACAATAACAGCCGGCAGGTGACGATCTGACAAATATCTCAATAATACACACACACACACACCGTCACACCTATATTCCCCAGCGGGGGTGGCAGAGGTGTACTGAGTACACCCACGATTCGCCGAGGATGTTAGGTCCCATGTAATAGGGGGCGAGCCTATTGCCATATACCGGGCACAATTCCAGACTCCGGACTCATACTGAGAATTTTTCGCTAGAAAAACTACATTTGTCCGACCTAGGATTTGAACCCAGGACCTCGTGATCACAAAGCGATGCGCTTTGCCACCACATCAACGAGGCAGGCTCTCTCATCTCAATAATAAACCGTGCAAAACCGCTTTTGTATTATTTTCACAAATATGTCAATTTTATTATATAGGGCCCAAACGGATAGACGGATATCCGATTAACATACACATCAACTATTGTAATGCCGAAAAAGGATTAGGGACCGTAAATAACGACACATGCACAAAGTCACGCCTTTATTTCCTAAGCGTACGGTGAACACTCGCATTTCGACGACGATGTAATCCCATCACAGAAGTCATAATAATAAGACAGAGGGCCTAGACAAGCTGCAAGATTTTTGTTTCTATTCTCTTGTCGCAATCGATAGCGCATTGTTTTGACCACGTGACTTTTCGTTGCAAAATGTCATTCCCATACATTTTTCCGCTTTCTATTAGCGTTAACGACTGTAGATTGTCAACTTGGCTATAGGCGCAGGTTACGATGTCTGCGATCCCATAGCGCGCCAGCTCGGTATAGGCCTAATTTCAAACTTCGGGCTGCGATTGAGAATTTCTTTTATTGAGTAACAGCTAACAGTTATACACTAAGTTTTACAATATTCCAGATATTGTATTACAATAATATACTAAATAAGTGTGTAACGTTTGACTCTAAGTTACAATGGGGTCCTCATATTAAGAATTTAGGTAAACGGCTTAGCACCGCTGCCTATTCCGTAAGGAAGATCAGACAACTAACTGATGTGGACACCGTGAGGATAGTCTATTTCAGCTACTTTCATAGTGTCATGTCTTACGGTATATTATGGTAGGGTAGGGCAGCTGACATTGAGTTTTTATCTATCTATCTATATCATCACGCCAGCTCCCTCGCGGGGTAGGCAGAGAGTACAGAGTTCCAACGGGTTCTTTCTTTACATACCTCTCTGGCTTCCTCCACTCTCATAGTTCGTCTCATACACACTCGCCGGTTACGGAGACTCTTGACTTGCCCTTCAGATAAGACACGTTCTATTTGGTCATGGTAAGATAGTCTAGGTCTTCCCCGGTACCTACATCCTTCCACTTTCGCATTGTATATCTGTTTTGTCATTCTTTCTTCTGGTACTCTTTCTATATGCCCGAACCAACGGAGCATACCCTTTCTCATCTTTACACCGATACTATCTTTCATACCTACTCGCTTTCTTACTACGCTGTTGCGAATACGTTGAGTTTTTATCTTGCAAAAAGGGCTATTAGGGCCATCTATAACTTGAGTAGTCGCGACTCTTTAAGAGAACTGTTAAAAGTAGCTAATATCATGACGGTCCCATGTCATATATTTATGAAAACATTATGTATACTGGAAAAAAATTAGATCTCTTTAATCAACTAGGTGATAGGCATAGTGCTATAATACACGACATAGAAATAAATTAGATCAACCGCAATTTCGCCTATCAAAAATTCACAAGTTATTCATGGGGCACTATGTTAGATTATATAACAAAATTCCAATTGACGTCACTAAACTTAGTGAAATAAGTTCAAAGCTTGTGTAAAACGAACACTTTGTAAGCAAGCTTATTTATTATTCAATGGAAGATTATTCAAAAGATAAAAATGCTTGAATAGATGCTATTCCAGCTCCACTTAAGTAATGACAACCTATTGAACTCTTATTAGGTAGTTAACATTTCCTCTCTTCCTTCTATTAATTTAACATAATGACATTTGTTTTGTAAATGAGGGAACCATGTAGCTATTCTCATAAATAGTATAATTTACTTAATTTAACTGTCTCGTTGGTCTGGTGGCAAAGCGCATCGCTTTGTGATCACGAGGTCCGGGTTCAAATCCTAGGTCGGACAAATGTAGTTTTTCTAACGAAAAATTCCCAGTATGAGTCCGGAGTCTGGAATTGTGCCCGGTATATGGCAATATGCTCGCCCCCTATTACATAGGACCTAACATCGTCAGCGAAACGTGGGTGTACTCAGTACACCTCTGCCACCCCCTCTGGGGAATATAAGCGCGACGGTGTTTTTTTTTAACTTAGACTCACCCTATGACCAACCTACACTGTTCTCCCATACCCCACAACATCATGTAGATGGAAAAGTCTGTAAAGTTTTTATTTCAAAAGAGTAACCGATGAGTTTTATGCCCTTCTTCTCCACAGGAATGACATTCCGAAGTGGTGGGAGAGAGAGAGAGCGAGAGAGAGAGAGAGAGAGATACATACTATAATGATTTACATAAATAAAAAATATATTACTAGTTTCTGCCCGCGACTTTGTTCGCGTTGACTTTAGACAGTAACTTTACATTTTTCCAAGATAAAAATTATCCTATGTGTTAAACGAGGTAATAAACAATCAGTGTACCAAATCCATCATTTATCCAAATCTGTTCAGCTGATTTTGCGTAATCTAGTAACAAACAAACATCCAAACATACAAACTTTCACATTTATAATATTAGTAGGCCTAATAAAAGTAACAATAACAGATAAAGTAGCTTATTGATTAAAATAAGGAGATTAGGAAATAGTGAACGGTCATGTATTTATGTCACTATCATATTATTATGATAATAGCAGTGATAGCCTAGTGGTTAGACCATTGGACTGCATAGTCAGAGGTCACGCACCTCTGTATTTTCGAAATCATGTGCGTATTAAAAAAAATATAACTTGCTTAAACGGTGAAGGAAAACATCGTGAGGAAACCTGCATGTCTAAGAGTTTTTTCGAAGGTGTGTGAAGTTCGCCAACCCGCATTGGGCCAGCGTGGTGAACTATGGCCTAAACCCTCTCAGTTTGAGAGGAGGCCCGTGCCCAACGGTGGGACAATTTCTTAACAGGGCTAATATTATTATTATATTGTATAAACGCGGTCTGTATTGTTACTACATGAAAGATTAGTTAATATCTTCACAATAAGTGTTATACTGTTGTACCACCTGCCGGTGCGGAGATCAAGCCAGCGTTAGTGTGACAGGTCACCGTAGCGAATAAACTATACTTGCGAGCTCCGCGTCGGTTTACAGTTTTAGGGACCACATAAAAGGTGTATCGTAATAAAAGCTAGACTTCAGACACCACGATTAGGTAATTTCTTCATCAGTACAATACGAAAACCAAATTTACAAATTTAAAGTTTTTTCCCACTTTTTCAAGCACTTTTATACCCCAATTGACAAAGAAACTTGTACATGTATGTGTGCATATTGATATAAATGTTTTAGAAATGCATTTGAAATCTCCATATTGCTTTTAATCAATAATAAATAAGTTTGTTATTAGCGCACTGAAGGAGTAACAGCATTTATTGCAAATATTGAAAAAATATAAGATACATTAAAAATAGTTGGAAGGTATTCAGTCACCGATTTAAACCAACCAATTAAGGGTCTTCCGTATATAATGTAACACCTTGTATGTATATCAGTTACTTGATTAGCGTCATACAGTCTTATCATGTTGTGACAAGGGCTATATAAGAATATTACTCTAAGTAACATACATCTACTTTTTAAAGAAATAAGGCTGTACCTTTTAAGTAAATCACCATAAGAGCGATACCTATGAAAGTACCAATAATTTGCAATACACAAAAACTTACGCTGGACCCTAGAAGTTAGTCCAAGCTTAGGCTGAAGATGACTCTCCCCTCCGCCCCTTCGGCGACATCAAGTTTAAGAACGAATGTACCCTACAGTAGTATAAATTAACTACAATCAGAACAAGTTAAACTTTTAGCTACAAATGATGATGACCTTTCAGATCTTTATCACAACATCATCTGTAGCTCCAAGACGTCGACTACAGGACAAAGGCATCTCTCAAAGATCACCACAATGACCAGCTTTCACATCCAACTTCTACCTGCGACCTTCAGCAGGTCATCGGTCAGATCTTTATAATGGAACAAAAATGTAATATTCAGAAAAGAGCGTCCGTTATCCTCTATAAATAGCGTCACGTACTAGTTTCAGTGTATTTTCAGATGTAGCAATCGATTTCAAAATTTATAGACAAAGTGTCGGACAAATTTAAACCGAGGCGAATCGAAGAACGTTGGAAAAACTCAACTCTGTCAACTGTACAAATTGATTATTGATAATTTCACTAATATACCAAACTACTAAGCTTCTGCAGAATACGAGAATAGATATACGGCGTAAACGTTAACGATAATAGTATCTATTGACGGACGACTTAGCGCAGTGGTTAGGAGCTTAAGCCGCTCCGCCCACTGTGTCTAATGGTCGCGGGTTCGATTCCCGCACGGGATGAATCTTTGTGTGATCCACAATTATTTGTTCCGGTCTTGGTATTTGTGTATGTGAATTTTCATGTTTGTAAACGCACCCACGACACAGGAATAAATCCTAGTGTGGGGCTACGTTTAAAAAATAAAAAAAAAGATATAAAAGGGTACGCTTCGGTGGTTCGGACATATCTAATAAATATCGAAAGAACGATAAAACAGATATACAATGCGAAAGTGGAAGGATTTAGGCACCGGGAAGACCTAGACTATCTTACCATGACCAAAGACCGTGACCGTGTCTTTATCTTAAGGTCAAGTCAAGAGTCTTCGTAACCGGCGAGCGTACATGGACGAACTATGAGAGTGGAGAAAGCCACAGAGGTCTGTAAGAAATGAACCTATTAGAACTCCGTACTTTCTGCCTACCCCGCAAGGGATCTGGCATGATGAATAAATAGATAGGGATAAACGCCGTTTATCGAAGCTAATTCGGATACCTTTTAGTAATGATACCCCCATAGGACTTAGCCAAGTTGTAAGTATTTTGTATCAATTATTTTGTCACCGTCACGCCTATATTCCCCAGAGGGGGTGGCAGAGGTGTGCTGAGTACACCCACGTTTTGCCGACGATGTTAGGTCCCATGTAATAGGGGCGAGATTATTGCCGTATACCGGGCACAGTTCCAGACTCCGGACTCATACTAGGAGAAGTTTACTTGGTTAGGGCGCCAGGTAGCTTAAACAAACTCGTCACCTATAAAAATAATGCGAATAGGTATACATACTTCGAAGTATATCTCGCCATCTGCTCACAATATGTATACGTAAAGATCCCCGTATAAGTCAAGCATACAATATGAGTGACTCATATAAAATGGGGATTGTTTCTCGGATGTGAGGACGTGAATTGAAACAATTGGTGACGGCACACAAATAGGCAATGACTAAAGACGTCTAGACATATTATGTTCGTGTTATCTACCGGTCAATAAATAGGAAAAAAAATACTAAAAATCAAATGGGTAACAGAAAGATAGATGTAATGGACCTGAGCGAAATTTCCCATATTTCTTTACAAAACTCTAACACTGACTGACTGAACGATAACGCACAGCTAGAACTCGAGGTTTAAAGCAAATTTTGTATAGGATTTTCGTATATAACGCTAGTTGAGCACTAATAAAGAATTTTTGGTAATTCATCCCCTGAGGGGCTTAAATGAGAGCTTAAAAATCACCGACAGGAAATCTTATCGGACTAACGGTAACCAAGGCGTTCTCAGCTCTGCAGAACCTCAGTGTTCTTAACGATCACCAAGGTTAAACAACGTTCAGTTCGACCCTCTAAGATTGATGACCGTTTGTGCCATTATCATATTCGAGCGTCGCCGTGCTTCGGCAGGTTCCAGTCCGATCTCGGTCTCGCACCTATTCGCGCCTTTATTAAAAAGGCGACAACCCGATATTTTGCGAACGCATCCATTCATAGTAATCCGCTAATCGTAGCCGCCGCTGACTACGAACCCAACTCCCCTCCTATCAACCGCTACCGCCGCCCGCGGCATGTTCTCACCGACCCTCCCGATGCCCTTACATCCCTTCTTTCGGATACAGATAACGCACACAGGATCAGACACCGACCTCGCCGGCGAGGTCAAAGAATCCCTTGCCCGCCAGCCGGTGCATAGCACCACGGCGAGACACCTAGTATACGCCCTCCCCCATAGCGACTGCCCAAGCCGAGGCCGTTCCTCCTTGAGGCGCCCTTAAGCTAGTTACCCCCTTGCCTTTCTGGCTCGAGCGTAGTGGTTGCACGCTCGCCCTCTTGTCGGGTGAAGCTGTAAAGGCCCCGCGGCCAACAGCGTAGATCATTTACACACACACACACACGCTTCGGCAGCCGCGCTAAAAAAGTTGGGACCGGCTGCCACTTAATGTGGTAAAGTTGTGGCGGAATTAGAAGCCTTGTGATCACGATACCTTCCAACAGCAGGGGGCTACAAACCTGCCTCCACCAATCCGCACTAAATCTCTGTCGCGGAGTATAACTTAATCTCTTTGACCTCGGTTTGTGAGAGAAGGCTTTTGCCAAACAACGGGACAATATTTATTATTCTCGTAAATCGAAGCAATCAATAGTTCGTAGGAACAATACAGTAGGTATTATCGTTGCGGTGAAAGAACATAGTAAAGCAGCAAGTCGTATTTTTGCATTTAATATGAATCACAGAATGCCTACAGTTAGGCAGCTGGGTGGTGTGAGCCTTGACTATCAATTACAAAGTAATAATTGTATTAAAACCACTTTGCACGAAACGAGGAACGATGAAATTGGATCCGCGATGATTGAACATCCAATAGGCTGAAACGTTGATTGTGATTTTATTTTAAGATCTGACACGGTTCGAATAGATAGCCAAGTTCACGACCATTAAAGTTTGGAGGCCGAAGCTGCTTTCGTAGGATTTACACCCGTCCCTGGGCAGTACTAAACGAGCAGAACCTTCACCAGTAGGCTACGGGCGTGGCTCTTCACCACCCTCCCAGAAAAATTAGGCCACCAAGCGACCCAGTCGTGTTCCGGCATGTCACCCGGAGTTGCCTTACGAAGAAGCGATCGGAACTCGGTTTAACTTCCGTCTACTTAGCCCATTTCAGGGTCAGGTGAGATAAGGATCAATCGCTAACCAGTCCCCAATAGAACAAAGACGTGGCTGCAGTTTCGTGAAGAAAGTAAATCACTCGGCTCACTGGATTGAGACCACTCAAGTCCGGTGATGCTATAAAGGCCCCGCGGCCAACAGCGTAGATCATTTACACACCACCAAAGAATCGAGTGGTTACAGATGACAGGATGAGCGACACAACCAAAAAAGCAAAAAGAAAATAAACACCGTCAAGCACCGCACGCATATTCCGCAAGTAGGGGGTGTCAAAGGTGTACTGTATACACCCACTAGGTAGATTAGGGCCTATTGTAATAGACTGAACCCATTGCTTTTATACCTGCCACAATCCCAGACTCCGGATTGATACCAGAAATTTTTACTACAAAATCTACGATATGGCCGACCAACTAGAGAATTGACCAACGAGGTAATCTAACGCTAACTCGGGTAATCATATTTTTGAGTTGTGCCACTATTACACTCGGATAATGAAATAATGGAAATCTTCCGTACATGTACAATTATGTAATTCTTATGTAGGTACTTCGGGTAATATTCTGTTAGCAACACCAGAACAAAACTACAAATTACTAAGTACAGAAGAAGGACGCTAAAATAATAATTACAAATATTTTAATGTGATCCACGCTAAAGCTAACGTGGAGAACGTTAGCTTTTCATTACGAATTCGTCAAACAAGTCAAAACCTAGTGTAAACTCATTATTTTGTACGAAAAACACAGGCGTTCGACCCAAATGACGGTTAACTAGCTGGTCAGGCAAATATTTACTGAACAAGTAACTGGCGCTAAGTCATCCGTGTTTGATATGTGACCTAACACGTGTTTGTCGCATTCCAAGCCAGTGTTTAGGTATTCTTTCGGTATATAGTCGATAGCTTGGTGAAAACCTAAAGGTAGATCAGTAGTCATACTCGTGAACGGGTGCTGCTTGTGGGGACTGGTCCATCTGGAATCCTTTAGACACTCTTTATAAATAACATCATTAATGTCATATCTCGATCGTAAGGCATCACGCTGGAGCTAGATCATAAGCTATTTTATTGTAGAAATAGAATTAAATAAGAAAGACAAGCCCGCTGAGATCTCAGCGGATCTTCTCAGTGGAGGCCGCGTCCGGTGGTAGCTTATTAGTTAATTTGATGAAAAAAATGTAAACTGACAATTTGTAAGTCGGGCAGGGTCAATAAAAGTAAATAAATTGGTTATGACTTTGAAAATTTAATAGGGGCGAAATCAATTGCCAGGTGTTGGACAGCTACAGAGAATTTTTCGATAGAAAAACGACACACTTTTTTCGACTAAGTATTCGAAGCCAAGTCCTAGTGATCACGAACTTTATCATTCGTCTCTGGAACAACAATCCAGCCCTAAAAGACCACCCACGTAAGCGATGTGGTGTGTGCCCTCCCTAATAGGGACTGCTTAACCCCAGGCCGTTCCTCCCTTGAGTTATTTGCCCATTTGGCTTTTCGGGAACATAGTTGTTCCACGCTCGCTTTTTTCGGTGAAGCTGTAAATTAAGACTCTTGATTTTGTATAAAATCAGAATCCATTCAAACGGCTACATAAGTGTTAATATCACCGTTTTAAGCATAACTTAGTCAGATCTAAAACGATCGAAATATACGTCTTCTAAAGGAAAAATCACACGCACTTATGACGGTCTCAAATTGTCATACAAAAATCCAAAGGAATTACCCACAATCGACAAACGAATCTCGCTGCAACGGCCGTAGAATAAATAATTGCTAATTATCATATATCAATAAGGAAAACCGATGCTGTCTGTGGCTTTTTATATACTTATTACAGTTCCTTGCAGCTCTTCGTATTTTGGTTAAAAAGCTTTAAGCGCAAGGATCCTCGATGTACATATTTGTACAACGGGCTAAAATGTGAAGCTTCGTTTCTCGCATGTGACAATACCTTGAATAATCCATAAGTTTTTTTCGGTCTGAGAGATTTGTATTTTGAATTTTAAACATTAAAAAAACGTAGCCCCACACTAGGAATTATTCCTGTGTCGTGGGTGCGTTTACAAACATGATATTTACATGCACAAATACCAAGACGGACACAAATATTTGTGGGTCGCACAAGATTTGTCCCGTGCGGGAATCGAACCAGCGACCAATCGAACCAATGGGCGAAACGGCTTAAGCTCTTGATAAGCACTGGACCAAGTCATCCGTCAATTGCGATAAGCCCCTGAAGTATGAACAGGTTATCAATATTTAGGGTTCCGTACCTTCAAAGGGAAAAAATTAAACCCTCGTAAAGATCGCTCGTATGTATCTGTCTTAGTCGCTTTTGTCAGAAACATCAAAACCTAAGAAACCTAAAACCCAATTCCAAGATAACTACACAAGTTCATCAAAAGATAGGTTAACTTATGCAATACCTATTATGTCAAATAGAAATATGCTTTCAGTGATGCAATTCCGAAAGAAGAATAACTACTAATGTTTTCTTTATCAGAATACATTTGTTTGAATAACAACTGTAAATAATACGTGCTTTGAATCCTAGCCAACAGTATTGAATGTAAATAACATGAGAGAATAATGAAGAATAATGAAAATACCTTTATTATTATACGTAATAATAGGTTCATAAAATTGGATTTAGTTTGATATGATTATGGATATTCTTATTTGGATGACTTATCCTCCACATCTGCATTATCATAGCATTTTTGTACGTTTAAAAAAAAAATATAGCCCACACTATGAATGCTTCTTGTGTGCTGGGTGCGTTTACAACCATGAAATTCATATGCTAACACCCAGACCAAAACAAATATTTGTAGGTCACGCAAAGATCGTGCGGGAATCAAACCCGTGACTAATCAATCCAGTGGGCGGAGCAACTCAAGCTCTTAACGGCAGGAGCAAGCAGTCTGGGAAACTACTGAGTTTATTGTTGAAAATAAATAAAATATCTGAAGGTATTGAGTGGTAATAATATCAGCCTAGCCTGTTGGACAAAGAGACCTTCTCTCACAAATAGAGGTGAGAGAGATTAGGTCATACTCCACCACGCGGACCCAGAGCGGTTTGGCGGAGGCAGGTTTGTGGCCACCTGTTGTTGGATCTTATCAAGCCGCCTTTTAAGGCTTCCAACTCGGCTTAACGACTACCACATTAAGTGGTAGTCGGGACCAACGTCTTCACGTGTCTTCCGAAGCACGGAGACGTTTGAATATGAAAATGCCACAAACGGGCAAAATCTCGGGCCGACCGAGTCGAACGGTGCAACCTTGGTAATCGGTAAGAACACCGCGGTCACACAGTGCTACGAGCGCCTCAAAAAAGTGTATTAAGTGGTAAAAGGATTATAATATGAAAATGTTCCAGTTTTAGGGCCCACCGCGATCGACTATTTATCGACCGGGAGAGTGACAGTGATTCTATTACTTTACAAAAGAATAATAAGGGACGGATATATTGAGCGCGCGCTCACAACTTTTATCATTTTCACACAAATATTATCATTTTCTAAAAAAACTACACTACGAAATAAAAAACTGCTTAACAAGCATTTTGCTACAATTATTTGTTAGTTTTAAAGTAAATTATATTGATTAGTTCTTAAGCATTTCGTATTGGCATCAGAAAATGTAAAGCAATAGAGATGACTTTAGATTTTTTATTTTTACTGAGTAAATTTTGTTTAATTGTGTATTTCTTTTACCAGATTCTAAAATATACAGTCAAAAACATATTTCGAAATATTAAGTTTCAAATCCATATACGTCTTAAGTGCATAGAGTTCAAAAACACGTGTTTTTCGCGGTAGCTGCTTAAGTAGTATTTTTTTGTTCTGGAATCAATATTTTGCTAACAACACCAAAACATCCTAGTAAGGAATTGAGGAACCCATACTGGGCGAGTCGTCTCATAATTGACCAATTATATTATGATTAGTTTGAGTAAGTACTCTAATCTGTTATTTTACCCTGGCTACAATATTTTTTATCGTGTGTGTGACTGATCTACGCTGTTGGCCGCAAGGTGTTTACAGTTTTACCAGACAAGTCTATATTTTATCATTTGTGTAATTAAGTATACTTACAGCAAATGATAAAAATGAAATATTTTACAACATAAAATAATATGACATCAAAAAAAAAAAAAAAAAAAAAACAAATAGGTATGAAAGAGAGTATCGGTGTAAAGATGAGAAAGGGTATGCTCCGTTGGTTCGGGCATATAGAAAGAATGTCCGAAGAAAGAATGACAAAACTGATATACAATGCGAAAGTGGAAGGATGTAGGTACCAGGGAAGACCTAGACTATCTTACCATGACCAAATAGACCGGGTCTTATCTGAAGGACAAGTCAGGAGTCTCCGTAACCAGCGAGCGTGTATGAGACGAACTATGAGAGTAGAGGAAGCCAGAGAGGTATGTAAGGAAAGAGCCTGTTGGAACTCTGTACTCTCTGCCTACCTCATAAGGGATCTGGCGCGATGATATAGTATAGTAGTAGTAGTAGTAGTAGTAGTAGTAGTAGTAGTAGTAGTAAGTAATAAGTTTTATAAAAAATATTTGTGTCTAGAAAAATTGCAAATTTTTTTTTTCTGAATATACATCCAGATCTATACTATAAATTGAATTATAAATGTCTTGTCAATTGTTAACTGTATTGTATTTCTATGAATAAAGATAATAAAATGAACAAAATTAACTGTCTTTTATTATGCCACAAGCATAGGCAAAAAATGTATATTTTATTCCACAGAATATTTTCAGATATATGTTTGCTGAAAATACATGATAATAAAAATTATTAGTAAATAATTCACTTGTCATTTAAAATTGTTAACTAATAATCTTTTTAAAAAATAATAGAACTGACTCAAAAAAAAAATTAAATATTTGAAGTCGGTAAGGGTTAGTGCAGTCCGTCAAATATTTATTTTTATCTTTTCGAATTGGTTTATTTAAAAATAAAAGATTTCTGTATTACAATGTTAAGTGACAAGTGAATTATTTACTAATATTTATATACCTATATTATACTTTTTTGCTGAGTTGTACAGCAAGGTACCTACAGGATTGATATAATAACCATAATGACGGAATCTATACATTAATGCTGTTCACCATTAAGGAGTCCCCTGGTGTATCTTCAAAGTCCAAAGTGCAATACCGATTTCATTAAAATGGGACCACCTTGAAACTATACTTAACCCAACACATAAAGAATCATCACAATCAGTTCATAAATTAAGATGTTATAAAAAACAGACGAATTGTCAACTTTCTTGTTTTTTGAAGTCAGTTAATTATCTGATTAGTTATATGGTAGGTTACCTATAAAATTGATGTAATACCCATAATATCTCAATCTACGCATTCATATTGTTTGTCGTTAAGGAGTTCCCTGGTGTATCTTCCAAGTCGAAGGTCCAATACCAATGAAATTAAAATGGGACCACCTTGGAGCTATACTGAACCCAATGCAAAAAGAACCATCAAAATCGATTCATCATTGGCGGAATGATCACGTAACATACATTTAAAAAAACATAGTCGAATTGAGAATATCCTCCTTTTTAGAAGTCGGTTAAAAACTAAATATTTCACACCTTATTTAACCTAACTAGGTGTCAATTAATGCTATGAGAATAGGGTCAGAATAATTATGGATCAGCTGGGAAAACATTTTAGGATGTGTGTTACCTTGGCTTGCCATTCTTAGTTTAACAAAAATGCATCTTGACATGATTTGAAATGCCTTCCCTAGATGAGGGGATATAAAAAATAATAATATGAAGTACACATAACAATAGATAAAAATATTATTGCTTTACTCTCCACCTACCCCACAAAAAATCATTCGTGTTAATATAGAAAGATAGACTGTAAGCTACTTTTTTAAATTCTTAAAACTATTTTTTTAACAATTAAGCATGCATAGTACATAGCTAAATAAAATAAAAATAATACCACACTTCATGAATATTAAATGTACAAAATAACAACACAGCAACACAGAACCGGTTTAAAATACTTTTACATTGTAAGCAAAGATTTTTTTACTTGAAGTTCTAGTCACTGAGTTTTATTGTTTTCAAAAGTAAATAGGTACTTAATTATCATAAAACTTAACACAATCGTATGATACTTCGAAAAACGAAAAATTAAAAAACTAGCCCCTAGTTTAGGACTCTGCCAAGCGCAATCATAATTATATATTAGTATGGTACGCGTACATAACATTCATAAAATCAAACATACCTTATCAAATATTCGCCGCCAGTATAAATCTGATCTTGAAGGTGTTAACGGCATCGATACAGTCGTTTCCCTCTGTCCCGAAGGCATTTTCACTCAAAAAAAATACACGTAACAAACGAAAAATGCGAAAATTATTCAAGTAAATGGAGCATCATAAGTTCATAACACGAAAGTGAATGAGGTACCGCGTTGACTGAACATGATCGATTTATCCACGATAAATAACTTGCGATTAGATAACGCCTCGGAGAGTTTGTTATGTCGTGGTATATATTATAATATAATAAGAAACACAACAAAGCTAAGCACAATACCGTTAGCGACTGACTGACAAGTGACAGATAGGTACCTACTACTCACTTCGCTAGTCGAGCATTTGGCGTCTGTCATTTGACCCATATTGTCAATATCATAAATAATATCGTGTCTTATGTCTATGGTCATTATATTGAATCCATGATTTAATCTAGGTTAAATCTAGTACCTACTCACAATATTATTTAAGTTATATTGACGGTATTGAAAATAAAGTTCGTTGGTCTAAGGTTTGGTTCAATTTTTCTTTTATTTCTTTTTATGATTTTAAAATTGAGTGATGCTATTATTAAAATAAATTTTAGTCGCTTAAAAGTGGTCACAAATATAAAGGGAAATCATGTCTAGCTAGAAAATTACTATATAGACATAAGTATGACTCTTTATCGTTTAACTTGTTTTTTCTTTGTTTATATGTATATTGCCGTATTTGCCACTTTCGAGAGTTTAAATTGCTCGTACCGAAGGCCCAACCATAAAAAATAACTAGTTGGTACTAGGGATGCTTTGTGTTAATTATTAATTGATATACATGTATCGATTTTAGTTTTTCATATTTCATGTTTTGCGTAGTAGACAATTTATTATGACTTAGAATAGATGTGGTGTAAGAGTAAATAATTTTCCCATTCGACGATAATATTCATAGTAGTAACTTTTCATGTCATTACGATTTTCCGAAAAGGTTATAATCTAACAGGACTAATACCTCGTAAGCGTAAGTAAGTAATTAAGGTGGGTGTGTCCTTTTACAATAGCCTAATTGTATGTCTATTCAACCCTTATTTCTAATATCCTACCGAAACTAGTTTTTACAGCGGAACCGAAACCGAAACCGAATTCGGCCTCTGTCACAGTTTCCACCAAAACCGAAACTTCCTTTTAAGGATATTATACTTTTATGTTCAAATTAATTTTCTTTTTTAATTTTTTTTTTATCGTACCACATGACCTTTTTTATAATGTAAGGTGTTGTACGAATAAGCAGTTAAATTATGGTATCGAACTGCGTCTTGTGTTTGAATTCATATTTTTTATTGTATTAAGTCAAAAAATATTATTTGGTAACAAGGGCTCTATGTATGTCGGTTCTGTGTATACCATGAGAATAGCGAAGAACATATCGATAATAAATAAATAATAATGAATCTTTATTGTTAAAATACAGAACAATCAAGTATGATCGTGTGAGCGCTCACTTCAATAAAATGTGCAGTTGGTACTTAAAATAGGGAAGCCCTGTGCTATAAGTGCCAGCACTCTCCCAGTGACACTATTATGATAATCTTATGGAGAATGTAATCTCCACATTATCTAGTAGTATACCTAATGCATATTTACATATATTATCAGCTAATGGTATTACCTTAGTCTATACAATTAATACCCACATCGTAAATAGCGTTTTGGTGTGTTGTATGCTTACATACCAGTTATATATAATTTAGGATGGTTAGGTACTGTAAAAGTGTGATAATGATGTGTGTAAGTTTCACTGTATCGTATAAATAAGATTTTCTTTTACATCATACAAGAGTTATAATAACCTTTGTTTTGCTATTTTTTGCACTGGTATTTAGATTTAGAGACGACAACTAGGTGTTTAGTAATTATGTTGTATAGAAAGCTGCGTAGGAAATAGATGAATTTACGGCTAAACAAGGTTTTACAGGTGTGAAGATGGAGCAACAGGTTAAGGCCAGGGGATTTCTATGAAACTTTATTGAAATTGTAGTCTATTATAATAACTAAATTATATTAATAACTTAATTATATTATTTCATTAATTTATGTCATACCTACTTAACATTTTTATTACAACTGTATTTGCAATGCCCGTAAACGGCCACTAAGTCATAAGCACTTTATAATATTAAGATCTCATATTATTGTACACTTAGTCCGCAAATAAATATTTGAATTTGAATTTGAATTTGAATTTCACGATGTTACATAAGGATAATTTGTAGCACATGGAGCTGACGAATTATTAAAATGTTGCAGCATTGATATAACTCTTTAGTAGGAAAACGAAAGGATTTAAATGTACTAACTTTAAGCACAGCCCTTTGCGCCCGCCTAAGTTTAATTATATGACTTTTAGAAGCACAGCCCCAAGTAGAAATGCAGTAACCCAAGAGGGATTGACGTAGTGCAAACTATTGTCAGTACATCAAGCTGTGCTGTACATCAAGTGTGTGCTCAACATCAAGACACAAGTCTTAGATGTTTAAAGACAATAATGAGTTTTCGTGTTCTGCTGGATAATATATCAAGTGCCAAGTGTATAGTTTTGTGCTTTATATAAGGCACAAAACTTAGTTTTTGATGCAGTATTATCCCTAGGTATTTGACAGTGGCACTTTATTTAAACTAGGACATATACAATGTTAATTATTATTCCTAATATGAGTATGTACAGCAATTTAATTATGGTTTGTGTTTGTCAATTCAGTGTTTCTTGAATTAAATGTTACGAAATTTGTTTTGTCTACATTGAGTGAAAGGGAGTTCTGATCAAGAAACATCTTCACCACTACTTAAAAAGTGTTATGATCATTAATACACCTTCCCAACATATTCACACAAGCATAAATCGATTAAAACCGGCATAATTAAAATTAATACAGCACCCAATTGTGTATTCGCTTTTTGTGGCTATTCATATCTGCTTACCAGTAAAATGCCAAAAATGAATTTGACCATACAAGAAAACTGAGGGTGATTAAAACACCCAGCCAATAAGTGCATTCTCGTAATGTGGGTTGTAAGTCAAAACGCAATTACCTATCAGAGTTATCGTAATCACTGTTGACTGTGATATATTTGTCGTTGTAGATGTAGTTTATTTTTTCAGAATCCACAATTTCAAGAATATTGACTGCACACTACAAAATGAACATCGCATGAGCGCAAAATGTGATTGTCTATTTAAAATTTAAAATACATTTTTAGGTGTACAATAATCAATCGATTTAAATTGATTTGAAGTACAGTATCAATCTAGTGAATTAATTTAACACTTTTTTATTCACTTATAGTTTGACAAGGATCTTTTGGCGCCTGGATGATGTGAAATTAGGGTTAACAAATAGCAAAATTTTCCTACTTTCAAGTAGATATTTCAAGAGGTGGGTCCGCACAGTTACTAATCAAAAAAAGAACTTAAATTAATTCAATAGCAAACGGCAGCTCTGCAACTGTCACGTAATGACATTGCACTTGAAAACAGCATTAGTTCCGATTTTGGTCTGAGGGCAAAAGATCTTTGTCGGGATAGTTACAATGATAAATAGTTATAATTAAAAAGGTCTTTTTATAACAAGTTTTTACTGCGAACAAGTTTATCTTGCTTAGCTTAGGAGTTCCTATGGCTTTCTTTTAGTTCAGACTCTGTTCGACCACGGTATATGGTAGGTGTCAAATTAAATACCACTGGGTTATGTTGTATGTTTGGTAAATTCTATCTTTATCATTATTAAAACTCGTTAGAGCCTGACAAATGTGGCTTATATAAAACAAATCCAATAAGTCCAAACATAATGGATCTATCCCGTTTATCTGATTCGTTATCACCTGGAGACTACTTTAAAATATGATGGGGGTATATTGCATAGTTAAAATCGTCCTCGCTTCCTCGCTTAAAAATCTTAAGTCTCGATTTGATCATAAAATCGATTCTAGTACGTTCAACTAGAATTAATTTGTTATATATAATACATATTTTTTTACAAGAAATCGACATGCCTAGCTCGTAGTTTAGGTGCTCCGACCCTCACTGATTATTCCCGAAGGGCACCAGAATATTTACGAATGTAGTTTCGGTTTCCGAAGGTACCGAATCTCCAATTTTGGACCGAAACTAGCCGGAAACTAAACCAAAACCGTAATTTCTATAAATCAATACTGTTTCTATAAACTTAAATAGCTCTTTTACCTTCCGAGATTCGATCATTGTTGATCTTTCTGAATTATCGCCAGTTGGTCTAGGCAGGTAAATATTAGCTACACTCCCCATAAGAGTCATTACGTAAGGTTTCTGCTCAAGCCTCTCAGAGGATTGAGGAAAACCGTGACTCTTTAAAGAGATGCAATGTAAGCAACATTCATATTATTAATGCAGTAACAGTAGAATACACACAATTTACAATCAATTAAAAAAGGTATGATTGTAATATTACTTGTATTATTTGATAATAATCAGCGCATCCCTATTACCCAGTCATCACCTGAATCTTTACGTCAGTTAACTGTCAAAAACGTAATACTTCGTTGGTACGATCCGTACATTTTTTTATATTATTCCATTTTTATTCATTCCACTACTGAACGTTGTCCCGCGGATCATGTTTTTCGGGATCATTCACGCATACGTCTGACATTATACAGCGCAAATATATACTTTCGCGTGTACGGTCAACGATTAATATAGAACCAAACATGAAAGACATTCACACGTGTGTATTTGTGTTGTTTTCTTTATCTATTAACAAATGTGTTTCGCGATCTCTTGAAAATAATGACGAGTCTTTTCTTAATACGCCAAAATATACGAAATACGATGATTTGGTGAAGTTATTCGGTGAGCTCGAGACTTCGTATCCGGAACTAGCCAGGTCGTACTCAATAGGAAAGTCGGTTGAAGGACGAGATCTACTAGTTCTGCAAATAACCGAGGATATAAAGTCTCCACATTGCGACCGGCCAGCGTTTAAATATGTTGCCAACATGCATGGTGATGAGTCAGTTGGAAGGCAATTGGTGATATATTTGGCCCAATATTTGTTGTCTAACTATGGAAAAAGTGATAGAGTAATGAACCTGGTGAACAGTACGGAAATACATTTGATGCCTTCTCTCAATCCTGATGGTTTTGAAAGTAGTGAGGTAAGTTTAATTTAATTGTAGTTTTTTTTTATATAACCCATTTTAATATCTAGAGAGTTCTTTTTAAGCTCTGATTAATAGAATCTCTCTCAACTAAATCAATTCTCTGTATCTACTTTAGTAACTTGTATTACAACAGTTAAAGCATAAAAAAACAAAGCCTACATCATAATTTTTTCTTACCTAAAAAGTTTTTGACATGATATATTATAGGTATTATACAAATATAAACTCTGCATACTCTGAAACAATCTGTGGCAAAAGCGTTTATTGGAAGTCTTATCTTCCTGCTCACATGGAATGAAAAAACTGCATTTTTGAGTGAAATACAAAATACAGTGATTTCAAAACAAAACACTATGGATACTGACAAATGCCCCATGGTTTGTGACTAACGAACAACTGCACAAAGATCTCAAAATGCCTACAATCAGAGAGGAAATAGCTAGATACACCAAGTTCTACAAAGACAGAATTGCAAACCACCCTAATGTACTGGCTCAAAAACTCTTAGACAACCGACAGTGTTTACATAGACTAAAGTGCAAAATTCCCCAAGATGTGCTTCAGTGAAGGCACATGATTAGTTAAGGATAGGAAGTGGCACTGGTCGCATTTCTAATCACGTCTCCATAACCCCAACAAACCCACGGCTTAATGTTCCATGGTGGTGACAGATTGCTGTTTAAAAATAAGACAAAAAAAAAAAATTGCTCATGCTCTTTGAAGGAGAAGAATTAAAAACACATACACATCAGAATTTTATATTTAACTGTATACAGACGAACCTGGATAAGAGAGAGTTCAAGGGACTGCAATCTTTTTATTGCTTATAGAGGTTTCTCACTAATCCGAGTTTCTAGCGTATAGAGGTACAGAAATGGCCATTATCACTCATAAATGTTAAATAAATGATGCAGTAAATATATTTTTTTTCCGTTTTCTGATATCATGCAATTTGCTTACTAGCCATTTGCAGATGGGCTGTATGCCAATGGTTGGCGGGTGAGGTTCATCCTTCCAGTGAAGGATCTGCATTTCTCATTGCATCCAGGGTATCATCTAATAACAACATTGATCCCTACACCACATTTAATTAATAATAAAATGGCATTTGCTTATCACTTAATATAAATTTTATCAATTGGAAGAGAGTGCAAAAGAGCAATTGTAAACAATAATGCAATAAGGTCATTCACCTTACTGATTAATAAGTTGAAGCAAATCATGTCTCATTTATTCATGGGTATATCATATAGGTTTATCATAAATCTTTCTGTACAAACTTTAAGCAGACTTATGCACTATAATAAATCAAAGGAAATGCGAAAGTGGAAGTATGTAGGTACCAGGGAAGACCTAGACTATCTTACCTTGACCAAATAGACTGTGTCTTATCTAAAGGTCAAGACTTTGTGTGTGTGTGAGTGTGAATGATCTACGCTGTTGAGGGGGCCTTTAGAGCTTCACCGGATAAGAGGGTGAGGGTGCAACCACTACGCTCGAACCAGAACTGCAAGGGGGCAACTAGCTCAGGGGCACCTCAAGGAGGAACGGCCTCGGCTTGGGCAGTCGCTACGAGGGAGGGCGCATACTAGGTGTCTCACCGTGGTGTTCTGCACCGGCCGGCGGGCAAGGAATTTTTCGACCTCGACGGCGAGGTCGGTGTCTGATCCTGTGTGCAGTATCTGTATCCGCAAGAAGGGATGTAAGAGCATCGGGAAGGTCGGTGAGAACTTGCCGCGGACGGCGGTAGCGGCTGATAGGCGAGAAGTTAGGTTCGTAGTCGGCGGCGGCTCCGATTAGCGGATTTCTATGATTGGACGCGTTCGAAAAATATCGGGTTGTCGCCTTTTTTTTATTTATTCTTTATTGTACAATAGAAGAACACAGAAACAAGATTTACACAGAAGATGTACCTTTGTACATCTTCTGAGAAGAACACCGCAGGTCTCTTGTCCGGATTCACCTCAATACGCCACGCCCTGAACCAATCCCTAGGGTGTTGGCGGCTGCCTGAAGGTTTCTGGTAATGAAACCCTTATTCCTATGCCAGACAAAGAGAGCGGTATCATCCGCGAATAGGGCTAGATGCACCTTACTCGAACGAAGAATATCGTTCGTGTAAAGGCTGATCAGGAGGGGCGAGAGAGGTGAGCCTTGTGGGACACCAGCTTGTATAGAGTGGGAGGTAGAGCGCGTCATTTCGACGCGATAGCGAAAGGCGCGATTCGACAGGAAGTCTCGTAAGATGAGCACGAGTCTGTCCGGCACTCCCATTTGGTAAAGCTTGCAGATCAAGCCGTTGTGCCAGACTTTGTCGAACGCCTTCGCGACATCGAAGAAAAGGCGTTCGACAAAGTCTCTCTCTGTTCAAGTTCAACACAACGGTTTGATCTACAAAAGGGCAGGTCAAGACGAGTCTCCGTAATTGGCGAATGTGTATAATACGAACTATGAGAGTAGAGGAACCCAGAGAAGTAAGGAAAGTTGGAACTCTGTACTCTCTGCGATGTATAATGAATGGAGCGTGAGAATATAGATAGATAGATTGATTTATTCTAAATCAAACTATAATGTCCTACAGTCTGGCAAAGACCTTTTTTCATAAATCTAGGTGAGAAACAATAGTCAGTGGCAGGATTGTGGCCACCTACTGTTTAAGTTCGCTATAAGCCTTCTAAACAGGTCTTTTCCACTGTCATAGTTCATCGCATGCACAATCGCCAGTTATGGAAGTCTTGATTTGTCCATCAGATAAAAGATGGTCTATGTCATCATAGTAAGATAGTCTTATGTCTTCCCTGGTACCAATAGTCTTCCACTTTCAAATAGCATAAAAAATAATATTAAAGTTTGTTAAGTTCTCTGAGATAATTAATTCTTAATATCAAGCCGCTAGATACTTGCCTTATCATTAACATTATAAGCGTACAGTCACCTGCCCTAAGATCCTTTTCTTCTTCATCTTATTCGCTTCACTCTTGATAGAGTGGTCGTGGTCACGTTAAGGTGTTGTTATGTTTATGTTCCATAAATTAAAATTATTATAACCATCTTAAAAATAATGAATCCGTCTGTACTGTATTGTTGCTGGGAAAGGCCTTCTCTCAGAAATCGTGGTGAGAGAGAGTAGGCATACCCCAACGCGCAGACCGCGGATTGGTAGAGGCGAGTTGGTGACCGCCTGCTGTTGGAACTTATAAAACCGCCTATAAGGCTCCTGAATTGGCTGAACGACTACCACATGAAGTGGTAAAGGGGACCAACACCATGACGTCACTTCTTAAGCATGAAAAAAAAACAACGTCACGCCTATATTCCCCAGAGGGGGTGGCAGAAGTGTACTGAGTACACCCACGTTTCGCCGACAATGTTAGGTCCCATGTAATAGGGGGCGAGCCTATTGCCGTATACCGGGCACAATCCCAGACTCCGGACTCATACTGGGAATTTTTCGTTAGAAAAACTACATTTGTCCGACCTAGGATTTGAACCCAGGACCTCGTGATCACAAAGCGATGCGCTTTGCCACCAGACCAACGAGGCAGTTAAGCATGGAGACGCTCAAAAATGGTAATGCCACAAATATTCAACCATTTCAGACTAAACAAGCTCTGACCGAGAGCTGGTTAACCTTGGAAATTACTACGAACACCGCAATACCACAGAGCTACGATTTTTTTTCCGGGGGAAATGCCTAGCGCATATTGCCACATCGCGGGGTTTGGTGATGTGGCAATTACGTGGGGCTCGCACCCACTAAAACCTCCCGTCGTCCGTCTCTTGCCCGAGTGCTCTGCCGTAGGAATGGCGAGTGGCACAACATCTGCGGCGCGGGCAGGCCTGGTCTGTTTCGCACAGACCTCGCCTATATCTCGTGCTCTTCCTCGTGAGGGGGTGCGCAGGACGCAGCGCGCTTCTTTCACGGACCTGTCACTGTTCGGGCGACCAGTTGCCCTTTCCCGGCGCCCGTAGGCCTATGCTCATGGGGGCAAAGTTCATTCGCAGCGTATGCTCTACGCCTTCACCCGCCGCGTCTTCTACGAGCAGCAATAAAGGAGGTCTCCTGCCGCTCCCGCTCAGCCTCCACTTTTTTCGACAAAACGGCCTCGCAAAAGGCGACGGTCCCGCCCCGGCACTGAGCTACGACAGCGCCAGCGCTATGTTACCATCAACTTCGGCCATAACCTACACGTTTCTCAACGTCATTTTACTAAAACTGTATAGGTTATTCTTTGAATAAGTTCTAAGAGATCATCAGCACAAATTGACGATAACATGATTTTTAAGTTATGGAACGCACCTATTTTCTTTCACGCACCATCTTATTTCAGGTGACTATAAGTACAGTATTTACATCTTGGTGGCAATAAAGACTCACAGAAAAGAGAAGGATTTAATTCTTGATTCCGTGGTAACACTATTCTACTTTCTAGCGTAGGCGCAGCGGAAAAAAATCACGTGACGCACACCACAATAAGCAATCACCTGATAATGACCTTCAGCATGACATTTGAATAGAAACTCTAAATTCTGAGTAATAGAATTAAATTCCCAGTAAACATTCATGAATAATACATTATTGTTTATCAGTGTCCAAACAGCAATCACCAAAAGAATGTTTACACAATTGAGTTTGCGAAACAGCATTTACCTAAACCGGTTCGGTTTAATCTCGTAATAGATTTTACATAATTGGAGCGACAGTCCACGTGCTAAGTAGTAATATATTATAATTAATATAATAATTAGTAGTAATTAATATCTCTCTATTAATGAAACAAAATCGCAGAACATATTGCAATAGACCTGAGATGTAACGAGAAAGTTCTAGCTATATATATATATATCATCACGCCAGATTCCTTGCGGGGTAGGCAGAGAGTACAGAGTTCTAATAGGTTCTTTCCTTACAGACCTCTCTAGCTGATCTTACCATGACCAAATAGACCGGGTCTTATCTGAAGGACAAGTCAGGAGTCTCTGTAACCGGCGAGCTTCACTCCGCACATCTTCCGCAGAGCTCGCATTTCCACCACATTTATCCTACTTACATTCTCTTTCTTACATACCCAGCTCTGGCTGCCATATAACAGCGTTGGGACAAGCACTCCATTATGTATGGCCAGCTGCGCCTTTCGGCTTAAGTGCCGGCTCCCAAGTAGCTTTCCCATCGCGCCATTCACTCTGTTCCCTGCACTCATGTATGGAATATGGGTATGGTGTTAATTTGATACATTATGGTAGCATTTGCCATATTCTGCCAAAAAATGCAAAAGGTTATACATAACATTGACATGCAGTTCAATTTAAAATGCCTCAGTTCAATAGTATTATAATAACTCAAATATCACATAAACTGGTAAAATGTCACACTATTCAAAATGTCATCCTTGTCACAATAATTATTATTAATCTTTATTAGGTCAAATATTTATTATTTTATTCATAATTTATCATTAAAATAGGTTAGTAAATCACTTATGGTGTATTATGTCTTTAATAATTCTTTTACCTTCGTCTTAAATCTAGAAATGCTTTTAATGTCAATTAAGGATTTGGGTAATTTATTGTACAGTTTGGGAGCCGTGCAAAAGACACTTTTACTCAAGAGAGTGGTTTGCTCGGAGGTCCTCGAAATTTATTATTGTAACGAGTACTGTGAAATTTCTCGTACAAATGCATATTATTTTTTACAAAGACAACACATTCATAGATGTATAAACATGGTAATGTTAAAATATTTAATGTCTTAAACATTTCTTTTGATATTTAAAGACAGTCCCTCTTTCCGTAGAGTTTCCTCGTGATAACCAGCCTCACCATGCGCCAATAGATCAATGAGGCAATACATTTATGGTAGATACTTTTTAAGGATCTACTTTCCGCACTTGCCCTCTATCCTAACCCTTCGGTAAGGATGCGTCTGCATAGCACTGCCACATTCAACCGAGGCATTTGGACCCAACGTGACAAACGATAAGCTTGTCGCCATTCTCCAACACGCCTCTATCTACCTATATCATCATGCCAGATCCCTTGCGGGGTAGGCGAAGAGTACAGACTTCTCTGGCTTCCTTCACTCTCATTATTCTCATACACGCTCACTGGTTACGGAGACCTGAGTTTTCCTTCTATAAGACACGGTCTATTTGGTCATATTGTAACATCTGCTTATGAAAAGTTTAATTTCTTTTATTTTTCTTTACAGGAAAGCAACTGCGAATCTCTAAAGAATTTCGTAGGGAGGAACAACGCGAAAGGCGTGGATCTGAACCGAGATTTCCCTGACCAGTTTGACAGCGACAAGTCTAAAGATGAAGAATATCTTTACGCGCACCGGCAACCGGAGACCACGGCGCTTATGAGATGGGTGATGAACAACCAGTTCGTGCTGTCGGGGAACCTGCATGGTGGCGCCATAGTCGCTAGCTATCCTTACGATGATGCTAGGTGAGTATCTTTTCCGATGGTGCGTTCATAATACAGTACATGGTACGAGTATAGGAGCAACTATACAATTCTACACCCGGCCAATGACTATAAACAAACCTGGGCAGTGATGGTGTGAATATGAATACTCGCCGCCGTGAGCCCCACAAAGGTGCAGGAGGAACGATTTATGATCCCCGAATACTCAATCAAGGAAGGTACAAGAGAGGCTCAGGTGCTTTCCGTTTAGAGATGATTAAGCCCGTTCTGTCGTGTCAAAGGAGGTTACCGTGAGGTTTTTTTAGGGTAGTAAGTGTATTGTCGCGATCTTAGGAAGGCCTTGTCCGACAGTGGTCGTTTTTCAGCTGATTATGATAAAGTGTTCCACATACCTTTCCCACGTAAAGCTGGGGGTTGGTTTAATGATGACTTTCTTGCGGAAAGGAAACAAAATATCAGTGTTTGCTGCTTTTTCTTATTTTTCTTTAGCCGAAAGAAGCTTGCATGACTAGGGTCTCTCTCAAATATCGCCACCATGAACAGCTTTGTGCTGTACGCATCCAAGTCTTACCCCCAACCTTCACCAGCCTGTAGGAGGCCTGCCCCCTCTAGCGTTTGCTACTTGAGTGAAATATTTTCTTATACCTACCTTAAAAAGAGAACGGTCACCAATGTATGTATTGGATACGTCGGATTTATAGCGCTATAAATTGTAATATTCTTATATAAAATGCAATCTAAAAAATTTTGATTACAATTATACTTAAATAACAGTAAAAGGTAAACAAGGTTATTAAGACAGTAATCAGCTGTACAGTATTATCAGTACACTTGTTATGTTAAACAGTTATCTTTTATTTTGCTTAAACTATTTCATGGTATTTCCCCCGCAGGCCAGAGAGATGACTCACTGCCTAAATAAATAAAAAATGATAACCTCTTGTGAAGGTTCATGAATCATGAATTGTAATTGTTACGAAAAGGTTATTGGTACTCATTATGTTATAATTAAACAGAAGTAATGTAATTATATCTATACTGTAGGCATAGAGCAGTGATAGCCGAATGGTTAGACCGTTGGATTGCAAAGTCAGAGGTCCCGGGTTCAAACTCAGGTACGCACCTGTCTTTTCGAAATCACGTGCGCACTTAAAATTAACCATCACTTGCTTTAACGGTGAACGAAAACATCGTGAGGAAACCTACATGCCTGAGAGTTACTTGGAGGTGTGTGAAGTTCGCCAACCCGCACTGGGCCAGCGTGGTGGACTATGGCCAAAACCCTCTTAGTTTGCGAGGAGGCCCGTGCCTAACAGTGGGGCAGTTTCTTAACAGGGCTAATATTTTATACTGTAGTCATATAGAAATGTAAGTAGCGTGCTGCGTCATTTCTATATTTTTTAGGGCTATAAACCCTACAATTCGGATTTTTATTCGGTTTTCACCAATACATTTCGATGAAGGTATATGAACTATGATTTTTCTGTGCAAATTGGCCCAACCACGACCACTACCGAGCTGGGCTTGGTGATATTACTAAATATTAACCATAATCTAGCTTTGGGGTAAGAAAGAGATGTGGATGTTCGTAGTTTATCGCTAATAAGTGGTAATCCCTCAGGTCAGGCAAGGAGTGTTGCGAGGACAGTCCGTCGCCGGACGACGCGCTTTTCCGTCACCTCGCCACCACATACGCGTCGCAGAATGAGGACATGCGTGCGGGCGACAAGTGCCCACCAGAGAACTTCGAAGGGGGCGTTACTAATGGAGCATTCTGGTATTTTGTTAAAGGTTGGCATACTCAGTTTTTATGCAAAGGTATAGTCTAGCTAGTCTTATATACAAGCTGTAACATAATAAACGCAAGACCTGAAAGTAGTTTGTTGTATATCGGTAACTGAATTGATTACAACAATTTTTAATGTAGTTTACATTTTTTTTAAATTTGCAAAATATGTTTTACTTCTTCAGTGCGCTATAAAAAAATAAATTTATTCGTTATTCATAGCTAGAAGATGATTCCAGACGCATTCCTAAAACGTATTTCTCAAAACGCACACATACACGTACCAGTTTCATCGTTAATTGGGGTATAAAAGCGCTTTAAAAAAGGGTAAAACCCTTTAAATTTGAAAATTTGGTTTTTTGTTTTGAATTTATGAAGCAATTCTCTAATCGGGGTGTCTGAGGTCTTGCGTTTATTATGTTACACTTTGTATAAGCATGCTTGCCATAACTTAAAAATATGTAAATTGTGCGCAAAATGGTGTACCTACTTATTTTTAACGTTTGTTATTTTAGTGGAACAGATGACTGACTGGCTCGTTGGTCTAGTGGTAGGCATGGCCCGTGGCGCGTAGTGCGGCCGATAAAAATGTTCCCGGTTTAAATCCCAGGTCGGTTAAGTGCACTTTTTCTATCGAAAAAATGTCATTCGCAATCCGTCTGGAATTGCGCCCGGTAAAATGGCAATAGGCTCGCTCCCTATAGCTTTGGCACCGTACTTTGTCGATATGTGGAAGATCAGTACTTAGTACCTCTGCCACCTCTACTTGGGGTGGCAGAGGTACTAACACGTGCCGGGTTAGCCTACTACGTTGTTTTGCATAAGTACATAACGTTGGCCGAATGATAAGTAGCGCAACTCAAAATTTATTGTAATTTGCATCCTAATTCCGAGATTATAAAGCTTAATTTCTACTGTCTTTACTTTCAGTTGTGGCGATATTTCATTCGCCCAACGAATTATTAGGTACAAAACTTTACAGGCAAAGCAAGTTGATCAAATAAAAACTTTCAAACACAGAAATAATTTTTAGCAGAACTTTTTTGCAATAAATAATTTAAGGGTTAAAGTAATCTATCTTTATCATCACACCCAGATCCCTTGCGGGGGATGATTTTTACCCTTTCACCCAAAAGGAACAGTAGTAGTAACGCAAAAACAAAATAATACAATTATTATTTAACCCTTAATATATCCTCCCATTCGAGTAAAAAGAAAAATAATACACCGTCACGCCTATATTCCCCAAGCGGCGGTGGCAGAGGTATACTGAGTACACCCACGTTTCGTCGACGATGTTAGGTCCCATGTAATAGGGGGCGAGCCTATTGCCATATACCGGGCACAATTCCAGACTCCGGACTCATACTGGGAATTTTTAATTAGAAAACCTACATTTGTCCGACCTAGTGTTTGAACCTAGGACCTCGTGATCACAAAGCGATGAGCTTTGCCACTTGCTTTGATCAAAAATAATACAATATTACTTTTTTTTCTCCTAGGTGGTATGCAGGACTTCAACTATTTAAACTCGAATTGTTTCGAAGTCACTTTCGAGCTGTCGTGCTGCAAGTACCCGGGAGCGGCCGAGCTGCCCAAGTACTGGCGCATGAATAAAGAGCCTCTCCTCGCCTTCATGGAGCAGGCGAACATCGGTGTTAAAGGAATCGTGGTTGATGACACCGGGTTGCCAGTGAAGGTAAGAATATCAACATTTATACATACATTACTAATTCGTACTGGGTCCGTAACATGTCAATCGTGAGAAAATGCCTTTTCTCTGCAGTAAGATAGCCTAAATAATGGGGCATGACTAAAGGCATAACTGGTCTTTATGAAACAGATATACATCGGTGTTAAATGAATAGTGGTTGATGAGACCGGGTGGCCAGTGAAGGTGAGAATTACCGCATACTGATCTAATCGACTGTGCTGTCGATCTAGTGGTAAATAATGCGCGTAGCGATCCTGGCTACAAATCATAGGTCGGGTCAAAATGTTATTTTTGTATAGTAAATTTTCAGTATCAGTTCGGAAGCTGGTATTGCGCCCGTTATAATGCAATAGCATTCAGATTCCGAATTCTCGTCCCCTATTACATGGGTAATACCCCCGCTTGGGGCATATAGGCGTGACTATGTTTCTTTTATTTCTTTTTATGTACGATTCACGAAAACCCTACCCTTTTTCTTAACCACTTACAGTGACGGACGAATTAGCGCAGTGGTTAAGAGCTTAAGCCGCTCCGCCCACTGCGTCTAATAGTCGCGGGTTCGATTCCCGCACGGGACAAATCTTTGTGTGATCCACAGTTATTTGTTCCGGTCTGGGTATTCGTGTATGTGAATTTCCATGTTTGTAAACGCACCCACGACACAGGAATAAATCCTAGTGTGAGGCTACGTTTTTTTTTTAAAAAGAAAGAAAGATAAAAGTGCAAGTATGCAATTTTCTGCTAGTGTGTTATTCTATTGTTATACATGTGGCTGCCAATTCGCCTTCGCCGGAATGCTCACTTGTTATCGCTTTTATACAACGTCCTGTTTAATCCAGCATCTCCCTCCTATCTCAAACGACGATTTGACTTTCTCCATGTAACACATTCAAGGTTCCTAAGGTCATCGGAGAATCTCAGACTAAAAACACCCATGCATTCCACAAATTTCTATGATAAATCCTTTTCAGTTCAAGCTGTCCGTTTGTGGAATGCATTACCTCTGACAATTAAACGTGCACAGACATTGGCTAGTTTTAAAACGGATGGTTAAGAACCACTTCCTCTCTGCTGTCACTAGTGAGACGCTGTCATGATTAAATAAATACTGTATACAAATATTATTATATTTTTTATTTCTTACTATATATATATATATATATATATATATATATATATATATATATATATATATATATATATATATATATTACTTTTATTAGTTACTCTTAATCTTAATGAATGTATTGTTTTGTGCCTTACATTATTGTTTATTTATAATTTGGTGTACAATAAAGAGTTTTCTATTCTATTCTATTCTACATGTGTAAAGATGAAACTAACACACTAAGAGTGTTTGTTTTATCTTGAAACATGTGTTTCGATAAAACTAACACGGTAGCAAAACATTGCACGCTCTTCGTGGTTTGAACGGTATAAGACTTTCATTGTGACTACGCGAATTGAAAGTTGTATTATGATAATCTGTACAGGACGCTCAAATCAAAGTGGCGGGTATCAACCACGTGGTAAAAACGACGGAGCATGGCCATTACTGGCGAATGCTGCTACCTGGCGAGTACAACATCACCGCTGTAGCTGCAGGGTATGTATGATTAACATATATAACTGTCCGAATGAATAGTGGCACAAATCGTAAAGGAGAACAGTAGAATTTAAGCTTTATAGTCTTCAAATTAGAGTACTCACTCAAATAATTATAGTTTTGAGTTCAGCTAATTTACATCCAGGCAAAAGTCGAGATGTCGGTCGAAAGATTTTTACTTGTGAAAAATCCTGCATAGGATTTCCGTAAACTGAAATGTAACTCGGCGGGCGGGTTGGATACCTACCAGCTAAAAAGCTGAGGGTGGCCGGTATCCATTAACCATTATAGTATTTATGAATCATCAGAATAGTAACAAAGACTCTACCACCACTTCGGAATGTCATACCTGTGGAGAAGAAGGGCAACAAACTCCACGGTTTACAATACTCCACTCTTACACTCCACTCTTTTAAAATATAATTTTTACAATTTTTCCATCTACATTTTGCTGTGAGGTATCGACACTGCGGTGAGGCTCCGGCATCTTAGCTCGAATATGAAAATGCCATAAACGGTCACCCATCTCAGGCCGACCGAGTCGAACGCTGCTTAACCTTGGTGATCGGTAAAAACACCGCGGTCGCACAGCGCTACGAGTGCGTCCGAAAAATTCGTCGAAGTCGTGGGCAGAACCTAGTAGCTAATAAGGCCACACACACGCCGATTGTAGATGATAACATCCAACTTCCCTCTTTCAGTTACTCCACACCTCCGCTAACCACCATAAAGGTGCCAGCTAACCAGACCGCTCCAGTGCTTCTGAACATGACCGTGAGCCGCCGATCACGTTCTCTCGTCGCCGGTAAGTCCGCGATGCTGTACCACGACAACTCGGCCGTCGCCGCACTAACCCACTGCTCCGTGCTGATCGTTAACATGCTTCTGGTTGTGATTATTGACGCGTAACTAACTTGTTACACCATAGTGGATGTAGGGTTTTATTCGGACCGGATTGGCGGCGCGGTATGGCGCCGTTTAAGCGTTGGAATACAGAACGTATGGCATACAATTAGTGTTGTGTTTTAAAAAGAATTTATTGTAGACAGTTAAATATTTCATTAAATTTATATTAGAATATCAAACGTACGTACTAAAAATATGGTATATATTTCTTTGACACAAAGAATTTTAATGTTTTTTTTTTATAGAAAATGATTGCTCCATGCCGCGATGTCAATTTGAGCCGATACTTTCCAATCACTGGTGGGGAATTCTTAAGCTTAAAAAAGCTTTGAACTGTCTCATATTCTAAAGAAATCGGCGCATACGCACCAAACATGAATTTCGTACTTCAAATATAAAACCCGAAGTCCAAAAAGCTTATTTACCATCGGATTATGTTCCTTACATTTTAAATTGCAGTATAGATAAGCCGTACCAATAAAAAAAATATAAAAACCTTTCGAAATGGGATAAAATGAGATTGCTTGTCCATTTTGAACTGCGTTTTATTGAATCGACTTATACACCCACAACTCTTTTTTTTACCATTGGTTTTCACCAATGGACGGAGTCATTTAAGAGGAAGGATTATGTGTATAATTCATCCGTGCGAAGCCTGGGCTGATCGCAGATATCGGATAAAAAATCATACAATTTAATACTCACCGTCACGCCTATATTCCCCAGAGGGGGTGGCAGAAGTGTGTATGAAGTCATACAATTTAATAAAATTTAAATACACATATCAAAATATAATAATTGGCTGCCCCGTTGGTCTAGTGGCAAAGCGCATTGCTTTGTGATCACGAGGTTCTGGGTTCAAATCCTAGGTCGGACAAGTGTAGTTTTTCTAACAAAAACTTCCCAGTACGAGTCCGGAGTCTGGAATTATGCCCGGTGTATGGCAATAGGCTCGCCCACTATTACATGGGACCTAATATCGTCGGTGAAACGTGGATGTACTCAGTACACCTCTGCCACCCCCGCTTGGGGAATATAGGCGTGACGGTGATAATTGGCAATATTAAAAATGATGGTATTAAATTTTTTGAACTCCTAAATAATTCCTCATTCATTTACCTTCAATATTACGCAGATTAGTTGGTCATAAATTAGCTTACAATTCGTGTTATTATCGTATTATAAAAATTAGGTACGAGTAGATATTGGATATTGTGACCACAATTCTGAGTATTTTTAAAGCTTTGGGACATATGTAGTTCTTACAAGCTGGAATACGTCACAGTATCGTTCGTGATCTTCCAACACTTAAGTGCTTGAACAGGGTTGTGCGGAAATCATCTTTATGTTTAGTACGATTAAGGTATAAAGTTGATTATAATAAAAATGTCACTTAGGAGGTACTGGAAAGTCACGTTCGATATAGCAAATTATAGATCTCTCACAGATATACACTAATTTGTAGAGTATGAGAGTTAACATGGAAGGTTCGAGATAAGGCTTAAAGCTTAGTGTAAATAATGCTCGTAACTGCCAACAATTACAGTAGAGTCCCGAGCAGAAATATGTAAGCACTCTTAATAAACCTGCATATTTTTCCTTCATGTATAAAAGATAAAGGGTCGTGGGATTAAGGAAAAACACCATTGTTCTTATATAATCTTCTGTGTCGTACAAATTAATCTTACAATCATAACATCTCCCAGTCTTTTGTCTTCACGTTGTCACTCGTTCTATCTTGACGTTCATATATATGAACATGCCATAACTACGAAACTAACGTGCCAGCGTCCAGTCGTTAAAATGGCGGTCGGCCATACTGCAGCTCACGAATTTATATTGTTTATGACCGAAAATGTACTGGTAACCATGGTAACAGCTGGTCGTTAAAATGGCGAAGCGCAAATTGATTATTCCCAGAAACTAAACATTTCATGCTCATATATATATTACGTCATTGCTTTCATTAATTACACCAGACACTCTTAATTTAAACCATTATTTACATTAAAAATAAATCATCTAGCATAAAGTCTTCACACAAAATTCATCCCAAAGCCCACAACCCTCATGTATATTATGTTAAAGTAAAAGTGCTAACATGTTATTAGCTCTGACTGTACAATAGCCGGGACGAGTTGTGAGCACAAACTCATTTCTAGCAATAGTTAATTTTCTCCGTGGATCAAGTAATCAATTTTTCAATTTCTGCTCGGGACAAAAGCTTTTATGTATCGCGCAATTATTTTTCTGGTAAAAGCATTCATGATATACAAAAACATCAAGTTAAGTGTGGAAACATTCATAAAAAAATCTGAGAATGACAGACTGCCGTAAATCAGGCCACCCGTAATGATGGCCACCGTTAATAATCTGGGCCTAGTTAAAAGACACAGTGCACTGTTGCTTAGGCCGGCTGCTGTTTATATTTGCTTCGTGGCCATTACTTATTGCATACACATTATCGCTCGTGACTACAATTTTTACGCAGCTCGTGATCACAACTCGTACGGAATTTTGTAGCTAACATTATTTCCTTTAAAAAATACTCCTTAGCAATCTAATATTTAAGTCTATAATTAAAATATTATACATTTTATTCGTAAGTAACAAGGAATTAAAAGCAATATACTGATAGCTAAGGTCAGCATCGCGCAATTATTTCTCTCGATGTTCATGCATGTGCAACTAGTGTTTGTAAACGCTTTCATGATACACAAAAATATCTAGTGAGTTGAGAAAAATGCTTAAAAAAATTTTGAGAATGTTAGTCTGACATCCATCCATCATGATGACGTCAGGGCCAATTTGGAAGACACAGTGCACAGTTGCATAGGCCGGATCCCGTTTATATTTGGTTCGTGGGCGTTATTTAATGCGTACGCTTTTTTGCTCGTGACTGTACGTTGTATACACGACTCGTGATCACAACTTGTACCGAATTTTGTAGTCAACATTATTCCCTTTAATAAATAATACTAAGCAATCTAATATTTAAGACTAGAATTAAAATATACATTTTATTCGTAAGTAACAAGGAATTAAAAGCAATATACTGATAGCTAAGGTCAGAGCTTAAGTTAATGAATTATTGGTCGATTTCTGCCACGAAGTTTTCCTTCAGTTAGGTACGGATTGAGTAGCGATATATTAAGTAATGATAAGGGTTTAAAATTTTGGGATAGGGAATTATATAATACGTACATAATTGGTAAATATACACCACTGAGGTTTGTGACTTATACCAAGATAATTTGACGTACTTAAGGCTCCCACTGGGTCTTATAGTCGCGGGTTCTCACAATTATTTATTTCGGTCTGGGTATTTGTGTATGTGAATTATCATGTTTGTAAACCCACCCACGACACAGGAATATATCCTAGTGGGGGGGCTACGTTTAATAATAAAATATATCTGAATCTAGCCTATGAGTGTCCAAAGTGACGGACGATTTAGCGCAGTGACGGACGATTAAGAGCTTAAGCCGCTCCGCCCACTGTGTCTAATGGTCGCGGGTTCGATTCCCGCACGGGATAAATCCTTGTGTGAACCACAATTATTTGTTCCGGTCTGGGTATTTGTGTTTGTTAATTTTTATGTTTCAACCACGACACAGGAATAAATCCTAGAGCGGGGCTACGTTTTATATTTAAAAAAAGTAATTTAAATGTCTCATACTCTTTGATACCAAATAAACAATAAAAACAACAGTTAGTAACCTAGCTAAAGAGTTACGTAATTTAACATTAATTTGTACAACACACAACTAATATTTTTTACATAAGATAGGTAGTGACACTTTTAAGTGCCAAACGAAATTCATTTTTAATTCAATGGTATTAAGGCATAAAACCATAAGTATAGAAACGGGCCATGCCTCTTATTGCCATTGAATAAAGTATAATTTTCTTTGACACTTACAACTGTCACAGTACCCATCTTACATGAAAAATACTATAGTCAAACTAAGAACTGAGATAATAACATTTAAGCTATGCTTCAATATTATTTACACATCGCTACTCAATGTATGCTTAAGCGGAGCTTATCTCGTATTTTGGAATCAGAAACCGGCCACGTAATTGTAGAAAATAATATTTGATCAAACTTTTTTTATTATTTTAATCGTTTGGATCAAAGATATGTTGAATGTAAAATTGAAATACATTACGATGTGGATGATCTGAAGTTCATTATATTATTTATTAGAATATAGTTAAAATCCTTGAATTTTACATAGGTTAGGTCATTGAAGCTCACAATTAGAATGTAATGAATATAATATATAATATCAGCCTATACTGCCCACTGCTGGGCAAAGGCCTTCTCTCACAAATCGAGGTGAGAGAGATTAGGTCATACTCCACCACGCGGACCCAGTGCGGATTGGTGGAGGCAGGTTTGTGGCCACCTGCTGTTGGAACTTATCAAGCCGCCTTTAAGGCTTCCAACTCGGCTTAACGACTACCACATTAAGTGGTAACCGGGACAAACGGCTTAACGTGCCTTCCAAAGCACGGAAACGCCCGAATATGAAAATACCACAAACGGTCACCCATCTCAGGCTGACCGAGTCGAACGCTGCTTAATCTTGGTGATCCGGTAAGAACACCGCGGTCGCACAGCGCTACGAGCGCCTATGTAATGAGTAATCTCAACTATTAAAGTTCTTTAAATAGATATTTAATTCTTAGTACGCCATGCCACTATTTAGTGACGTTGTTAAAACAATTTTGTACATTTTAATACTAATAATGACTAAAATGTGTGCAAAAGTACTAGATTTATTAACACTTGGCAGGTATTTTATGAAAAGACAGCTATTTTCTATTTCATGTTTCCTGCTTCGGCGTCGTGCTTCCATCTTTTGTCCATTTACAATGATTTTAATTGACTATTATATTTATAAATATTTTTAAAAAAACTTATTGATTTCCTTACGTGTGTACCAAAATATGAGTCACATCCTGGATATTCTGTCTTACTAAACAACAACTAATAAAATGAAGTATTAAAGCTAAATTCATTGCGCTCGCTCGCTTTCTATCTCACTCACATTTTCCAAGACACGTCGACCTTAAATCAATTGATCAATAGAATCTTAAATGTGTTATAAAAAGTATGCACAGGTAAATATATGGAGTGACCGATCGCCTCATCTTAAAAATGTCGGATATCTAAAAGTGCTCATTTCACATCCGACATTGTTAATAACGTAGGTAGATATAATTTTTGTCGACTATTAAATTACTAAATTCTAATATTATAATCGTACTACGTATGTTTTGCATATTAAGCAATAAATAAAGTCAATTATGCTGGCATAAAACATGCTTTGATTGGTTAGGTTTATTGAAAGACTGCAAAAAAAGTATTATTATACAAATTCCTTTAATTGGTTATGCCAAAATTAGATCTCAGTCAATTCGACTATTTATAAATCATTATTATGATAAGGATGAATACTCAAAAATTGATTGTGATTTTAAAACTTAAAATAAGTTTTTAAAAATGTTCTCGATTTTGTGATCTAGAAATTATGAATTTTATTGGTTGTTTATTGACCACCTTATATTATTTAAATTTTGAATCAATTTTGTCATATTTGTATTGATTCGTCCATTATTACAAATTGTAAAAGGAAAAGAAATAAAGGTTATCAGTGTTGTATTGTAAGTATATGTTTTGTGTTTCAATTAACACCTCTATATATTTCGTAATCTAATTTTTTTTTAATTATATCTGTTACTAAACATTCGTATATGTTCCTGTATTTCAACTTTACTGACGATTTAGCGCAGTGGTTAATAGCTTAACCCGCTCCGCCCATTGTGTCTAATAGTCGCGGGTTCGATTCCCGCACGGGACAAATCTTTGTGTGATCCACAATTATTTGTTCCGGTCTGGGTATTTGTGTATGTGAATTTTCATGTTTGTAAACGCACCCACGACACAGGAATTAATCCTAGTGTGGGGCAACGTTTTAAAAAAAAAAAAAAAAAACTTTACTCACTTCGACATACGGGCTCTGGACGACACTTTCGTCAGTTCGAGCTGGCCAATATAATTTTAATTCGTTGTAAGTTTAGCCGTATACCAAAGCAAATAAAGTAGACTTTAAATTTTTATCGAGCTGATCTTTTTGGCTCCGCTCTGGCGGTCTTCACGGACACTTACTTGTTACTCACCGATATATTATAATATGTACTAGATTAAAGATGACAGTCCAAACACGGGCCCCAAAATAAGAGCACAACTGTAGGAGTGGCATTATTTCGAATTTGTTCGAACTAACCATTGCCAAAGAGAATACAAGCGAAAATGCTACACCTTGTTTAAAATATCCTAATGAAAGAGGTCTGTGGTCGTTATTATTTTAAAACTAATTTCTTCAGTTGCAAGCTACGAGTAGTTTGTGTTGATTTGATGTGTAAGTATATCCAAACGCGGCCGTTTTTGGCTGTCATTTGTTCGTGATCTAGTGCGAATTATATATAGATACTGTTACTATAATAATAGTATATCCATAGCGAAATCCACTTGTTTAGGTGCGTGGGTTTTATTTTAAATACCGAAATTCCTCCAATTTCGAGAAATAATAAACCTTCGAACATAATATATAATAATATAATTTATTTTCTCTACAAAAATAGCTGCTTTAAGGGTTACAATACTTAGTTACTAGTGGTATGTGTAACGGTTGTCTGGCTGTAAGCGATAAGACCGCCATTTGTACTATTTTTGTATTAAATTTGTTTCTTGTATTGATTTTTTTTGGTGTACGATAAAGTGTATTATTATTATTATGTGGTGATGGGTATCGTAGTTTATTGTTTTGTTTAAATTTCCTGCTTTCTTTTGGTCTCTGGTTTCTTTGGTGAGATTAATTATTATTATTTTCCAAGTTATGCGCTGTTGATTTGCCCCAATCTTCTTTATCCTGCTTATATTTTATCTTTTGTGATGTATTAGTATTGAGTAGTTTCTGTAGTAATTTTGTATCTGTAGTGTAGATACTAAACTGAACAATAAAACAACTGTTATGAATGGTAAAATGTTTTGTTGCATAGCGCACATTAATAGTAAATATTCATTAAATAATTTTACAAAGATGAGTTTGGAAATGACAACAACATAACAGTAGGGAGTTTTCGAATACTAGGAAAAGTTTTAATAAAGTTATAATTTATACTAAAAACATACACGCGATTAATACAGATTACCATTTTTAAGCAACAGACAGTTTCTGGCTACAGAAAAGTAACACAATGTGTTGCTTAGGAATGTTCATCTTAAATTGAAACCATCATCCGTCATTGATTCTATCTATCTACGGTATAATCTCGCTAACTACTACACGATTTTCATTCGTTTTTCACTAATTTCTAACTATGGTATATGGTATCTAAATAAATGAATATTATAATCAAACAATAAAGAACACAACTAATTTAAAACAATACTATTAAAATCCTAAAATATTTATAAAATTAAAATGTCACGGGCAAATCTCCAGAGCATGTCAGGGCAAGACGTCACGACATCGACGGTATTTCCACAGCGGACTTCGAACACCACAATTACCTGGCAATGGAGATTTACTTGAAGAAACTTAACGAACAGTACCCTCAGATCACTAAGCTCACCAGTATCGGGAAGTCTGTGGAGGGAAGGGAACTGTATGTGCTGGAGGTGACAAGAGACCCTGGCAAGCATATACCAGGTAAGAACTTTATTACTTGCTATGGACCTAAAAGAACCGTGCTGTATGCCACTTTAGGGATCTGTCATGATGATATAGTTTTGACTTTCTGAAACCACCAAATGGACCGATGAATGTCGCATGGCAATCTATGGGGGAAGCAAAGAGCAAAGGCTACAGTAGACGTTATTCGGTTAATGTTGATGGATCAGGTCCGGTGTGGTGGTATTCGACCACTGTGTTTCTGGTCTTTAACTAGTGTGGGTTACAAGGGACGGCAATGAGATGTGATCGCTCATGATGAGCCTCATAAGAAGGCTGAAGGTCACCTAAAGGTCAATGGAATTTTCTGATAGTGTATTATATGCAACCTGTATTAGTTCTATGTAAACAGTCACAGTATCTCTGGTAAACTGTCAGAAAGTAAAAAAAATACGCCTCGTCGTGATATCATAATCAAAATAAAATATTACTGTCAAAAGAGTTCAGATGACATTTGTAAGATTTTGAAGGGTGAAACTACCCACATTTTTACGGTTTTTTATTCTGTATAGGCAAACCGGAATTCAAGTACATAGCCAACATGCACGGCAATGAGGTGGTGGGCAGGGAACTCCTACTTCTTTTGGCGAAGTACCTGTGCCAGCAGTATACCAGCGGGGACGAGAGGATCCAGCGCATGCTCAACAACACTAGAGTACACCTGTTGCCTAGTATGAACCCTGATGGATATGAGAAGTCTAGAGTTGGTAAGTGCACACCTAACTCGTTAGTCTATATCTAGCTTACCACGACAATGTAGGCCATATGTAGGGTCTCTGTATACAAGCTGTAACATAATTAGTTTAGGTGATTTTTATTTTCTTTTTTTAAAACGTAGCCCCACACTTCGATTTATTCCTGTGTCGTGGGTACGTTTACAAACATGAAAATTCACATACACAAATACCCAGACCGGAACAAATAATTGTGGATCACAAAAAGATTTGTCCCGTGCGGAAATCGAACCCGCGACTATAAGACACAGTGGGCAGAGCGGCTTAAACTCTTAACCACTGCGCTAAATCGTCCGTCAAATTACTGCAAGACCTGAAGGTAGTTTGTTCTAAATGGGTGACTGAATTGATTCCAACAATTTTTAAAAGCAATACGGAGATTTCAAGTGCATTTCTAAAGTAAATTTTTCAATACGCACACACACACGTACGAGTTTCATTGTTAATTAGGGTATAAAAGTGCTTAAAAGGGGTTAAAAAATTTAATTTGGAAAATTGGTTTTCGCATTTAAAAAAAATTATATAAACGGGGTGACAGGTCTTGATTTATTTACTTACACCTTGTAGAGATATAATAAGGAATGACTATAACCGGCGGTAAATAGTATACGAGTACATCGGCTAAAGAGGAAGATAATCGGCTAACTACTAACTAGTGCAAAGAGTGAGCAGGGGCTACTACAACCTCCTTAACAAAATATATATATATATGCTTGAGTTTTCTGAATGGCCGTCTCAATGCTGGTAACGGTGAAAGGTGGATTTATCTTCGTTTTCATAGTCGTCCGCATGGTGGCCGAACATAAAGGAAATCTTGAAATAACACTGGGGTCTCGTCCGGCACACTGATCTTCTTTTATATGCGAGTATGCACACAATAGTTGTAGATAATAGTCACATGGAATGCAGTGAGGCTAGCTGCTCCACGATACGTTCGACCGCTTGCCCAGTTGCCAATCGAATCACTCAGTACGGCCGTCCGCCGTCTCACATCGACTATCTGTTATAATAGGTTGGTCGTCATCTGACATCTGTCATCGTACCACAACTAAACACACTCAGGCAATTATTATAGGCAAGGACAATTAACTTAAAAGACTGAACTTTCGCACTAAGTCACGTGGAGTTTGTCGCTCAAATAGGACATCAAAAGTCAAAAATCATTTATTCTTACATTAGGCGTTGTGAATTTAATACATTTTGTTTTCTTCTCATTAAGGAGAAGATTATTAATGTTGAACCAATGAACAACCTTAGACAGTGCGTTGTTCACATCGTCATAATTAAACAGCTGTCTCTTAATTTTGAATAATATAGAAGTATCATCTGCGAACAGCACAATGTCCTGATTATCCCCTACATAATAGGGTGTCATTTATATATATGAGGAAAAGAAATGGACCGAAAATCGAACCCTGGGGCACGCCCATTGTCACATTAGAACCGGGAGATCGTTTCCCATTAACAACGACCTTTTGAATTCTATCACACAGATAAGAAGTCAAGAGGTCGAGAGCCCTGTTCCTAATTCCGTAATGGTGTAATTTCCTGAGAAGAGTTTCATGATGCACACCGTCAAAAGCCTTAGACAAGTCGCAGAATATACCTAAAGCACCCTGCGAGTTCTCCAAGGCCTCAAAAATATTCCTCATTAATTCAACGCCTGCATCAGTAGTTGAGCGATTCTTAGTGAAGCCAAACTGGTTTTGATGAAGTAGTTTACGACTAATAAAGTGACATCTGATTTAAGATATGTTTTTCAAATACTTTACTTAACGTGGGCAACACAGAAATAGGTCGAAAGTTATTTGAATCTGATGTGCTATGGATTTGAACAAAGGAATCGTCTAATTAGTTATCCCGGTAAGAGTAAGCAAAAGGTGGATGGACTATGCATCTATGTTACGCTAAAAATATTGATTATGGTTATAATATTACCATTTACATTTATTAGTTACCATACATATATTTAATTTAAAAAGAAATATATATGTTTGTGAGATATACACTCAATGTTATTTTCTTATTTATATTTCACAGGTGATTTCAGTAGTCTGAAAGGCAGGTCCAACGCGAATAATGTCGACCTTAATAGAAATTTCCCGGACCAATTTGGACTGACAAAGGTAACTAAATATAATAAATCACAATGCACTTGACTTCTTTTTATTTTGATTTTTAAAAAAGAACTTTATATTTTTTCTAAAAAAGATCATTATGGCACAAGTTAGCAGATACTATTCTAAGTCTTAGTCACGGAACATGCAGCCCGACAAGGATCTTTTAGCCCGCAGTTAAAATCGGAACCAACGCTGTCATCAAGTGAAATGTCGCTTCATGACAGTCGCTGAGTTTCCGTTTGATATGAAATTTACGCAAGTTCTTTTTTAATTTAGTAACCGTGCGGACTCACCTGCTTAATTCCTCCTTGGAAATAGGAAAATTTTACTAAAAGGTAACACTAATTTCCCATCAACGACCCCCTGTCCATATCAACCACCATATCAACTACTTACATATCAATACAGGCGACTGATGCAGCAAATTTTACTATTGAAAAATTACACTTTGTCCTACGTAGGCTTCCGAACCAGGATCCTGTTATCGCAACTCGCATTATACACCACTAGACCAACGAATCTTGTCTTTACTCAGGATAATATAGACCGCGAGCCAGAAACGGACGCGGCTATGAAGTGGTCCCTTTCTGAGCCGTTCGTGCTATCCGCCAACCTACACGGTGGAGCCTTGGTCGCCAACTACCCATACGATGGCAACCCCGGTATGAAGAGTGGCCAGGAGTTCCTTACGCCAGATAACGACGTGTTCGTTCATTTGGCCCATGTGTATTCTGAGGTAAGTTGTCTAGCGAAAGCAACAATTCTATTTAAACTTTGTCGCACACTAACAATTATTCTATCCTGTGGATACTTTTAAAATCAAATTGATGTGGTCCTAAAATCAACGATTATACAACGATAAATCGACAGTTAAAAGGCTAATAGGAGTGTTGGTTTGTTAATTTGACTGTGAATTAGTAGGTTGGGAAAACAGTTAGGACTCATCTCCTAATCGCTCGGCGCCGAGTCTCGACACTCGTTCTTGAACACAATTATTGTCTATACTTTCTTGGGCCACACAAACAGTTTTGCTAATTGGTCTGGCCTGCCAGTTGTATATTTGAAGATTATGCTTGTATTTTAATAATCTTCGATGCGCGTGTGTGTGGGCGAGGTGCTTGTTCGGAACCGGAATCGGGAACTGATTAAAGCGGGGATATGATAGGAAGGTGAATGGATATTAGAGGTGGTAAAAAAGGAAATCGCCTATGTCGAAACTTAACAAGGAGTAAGCGACATTGAAATTATTGACGGATGTGTACTTTTAGATACGATGTCAACCGTTGAGCCATTTACAATTATCCTTTCAGTCGATATCATCGCTCGAGCTAGCGTTTCGACCACATTTTAATCGTATTCGGAGGTTCAATAAAGCTTTCATTCTGTTTTTTATACGATACTATTCAATATTTATTATAATCAATACCAGCTCTTCCCTGTTCACAAATACTTATATAAATATAAGTTAATTCGACAAATAATAATTTCACGAACTATACTTACCATTATTAGGTTGAAGTGGTGGTGGGCTCGCTACATTAGCCGAGGAACCGATAACCGCTGGGGTAAACAAGTTCTTGATGTCTTGTGCGGAAACCACGAGGTGGCCAACGTAGTGTTTCCAGTGGTCCTCTGTGACTAAGTACGAAAAGATTGACGTTAGCGTGACGGAAGCGAATTGATTTGTCATCCTTGTCTCGCTATATCATCATCATCTACCGAAAGACGTTCACTGTACGACAAAGGCCCCCCCAAATATCGCCACAACAACCGGCTTTGTGCTGCAGTTTTTACCTGCGACCTTCACTAGGTCATCGGTCCACCTTCTGGGGGGTCTGCACACTCCACGTCTTTCGGTACGAGGTCGCCACTCGAGCACCTTTCTACAAATTAACAAATAAATATGAACGTAAAAATGTCATTTTTTTCATGCTAAGCACTCAGGACGCCGTCTGGCGAGATGGAGCGACGATCTTTGTAGGGCGGCTGGCAGCTCGGATGAGAGTAGCCGAGGATAGTACTCAGTGTCGTGTAATTAAAGTGGCCTATGTCCATAAGTGGACTACTATAGATATACTTATAAATAGAGTCAGTTATTTTAATTTTTGTATTAAATATCAGGCTCATCACAAAATGCACCTGGGGCAGCCGTGCAAGAACATGCCAAGTGAGAAGTTTGATGGCGGAATTACTAACGGTGCCAAATGGTAAGTTTCAAACCAATTCTATCTATCTATATCATCATGCCAGATCCCTTGCGGTAACCAGAGAGTACACTGTTCCAACATGTTCTTTATAGGTCTCTGGTTTACTTTACTCTCATAGTCCGTCTCAACCGGATTAAGCTATGCACTAACGTAATGACAGTAGTCGCTCTGGATACTTGCATATGCAAGTAACTCGCATATGCGAGATTATTACATATGCTGGTGATTCGCATGTGAGTTACGGATTACAGAATTTACAGAAATCACTAGTTACTTGCATGTTCGAGAAACTCGGGTATCCGAGATAGTTACATATGCTGGTAAGTGACTTGCAAGTTAGACTTCTGAGATGACGTCGTTGAGAAGTTCAACTTGCAAGCTAGCATATTTTTATATTTTTTGATGTGTAACATCTTTCCTCTCGGTCGCTGGATATTTTTTGTGGGAGTGATTTTGGAAAAGGGACGGAAATATTTAACAGGAAACCAGGGAAGCGCGCGCTATTTGATTTAACCAATGAGCGTGCGCTATTTGATTTGAACAATGAGCGCGCGCAGTGGAACCTGGTAAGCGCGCACTATTTGATTTGACCAATGAATCATCTCAATTTCATAGTAGGATAAGATGTCAGATGTTACACATCATATGCGACTACTGTAAGGCTCGCTCGTTTTTATTTCTAACAGATAACTAACTACAAAATATAAGTTATCATAAACTTGTAATTCTTAATACACGAGAAATTTACATAAAATGCTGGAAATTAAATTGCTCACACTAACTCAGTTTTCAGTTTGACATAAACATTCCGTTTAACTATCTACAGGTATGTGTTAGCGGGTGGCATGCAAGACTGGAATTACTTGCATACCAACGATATGGAGATCACGCTGGAACTGGGCTGCTACAAGTTCCCCCCTGCGTCCGACCTGCCCACCTACTGGGAAGATAATAAGGAAGCACTTCTGCAGTTCATCGAACAGGTAAACTTTTGAACCTATCTTTAAAGACGTGTAGCGACCCTATACGTCACTACAAAAAGCTGTCACTATGTACCAATAGATGGCGCCGACAATCCGCAATATATGTCTAGAACGCGGTATTAGAGTTCGCACGACGCGTTACATATATACAAGCCCCCCACAACAACTCTTAGAGGAGTAGCAGGCCGCGCCAGACACCACACCCGTCAGGCTGGAAGTTCTTCCCTTTGTCTAATCTTACTACGTTCCTGCTCCTCAATAGTAAAATGGATTAGAAAGCCGTTCTTATTATTTTTTTGGTTGTTATTTTGGATAATGAAACCACGAAAGAACGTAAACGAAGGAAGTGCCCTTAAATAACCTCAAGAAGGTAACCGGTAAAACTAACTCACATAATTGCAAATTGAATAATACATTGCAATAAACCTTTTACACATTTTAAAATTTACAGTGAGTTTTATCGTAGTATCAGTCCGAATTCTGGAATCGTGCCCGGTATATGGCAATAGGCTCGCCCCCTATTATATGAGACCTAATACCAATGTTGACGTAAGGCGCTCGTAGCGCTGTGCGACCGCGGTGTTCACACCGATCACCAAAATTAAGCAGCGTTCGACTCGGTCGGCCGCTGGGATGGGTAACTTTTTGTGGCATTTTCATATTCGACCGTCCCCGTGCTTCGGAAGTCACGTTAAGCTGTTGGTCCCGGTTACCAAGTAATGTGGTAGTCGTTAAGGCAAGTCGGAAGCCTTATAGGCGGCTTGATAAATTCCAACTGCAGGTGGCCACAAACCTGCCTCAGCTAAGCCGCTCTAGGTTCGCGCGGTCGAGTATGACCTAATGTCTACCCAGCAGTGACAGTATAGGCTGATATAATTGAATGAATGAATGAATTATTTATTTGTCATAACATAGATATGGAATTAGATCTTAATACTATGAACAGTCTCACTATGTTTCACCCTAAAGGTATACAAAGGTTCATGTTAATAATAAAATGGAAACATTATTCGGTTAAAAACAATCAAGTAACACAGGTATACAAAGTGCATGCTAAGAGTATACAGAAATGCATTGTAATAATTAAATGAAATTAATACTTGGTTAAAAAGAAATGAAAATAATGCAATAATATAATATTGTGTCAACAACAGCAAATTATACTACATGTCATACTGTAACAAGTCATTGTATAATGTCAAATTAATATGTAACTCAAACACCGTTTAAATGTCATTGTCATTTAAGAAGTCGCCTATGCTATAATAACATTTTTCTACTAAGAACATTGACAATTTAGATTTGAATTCCTTTATTTGTAAGGTTTTGAATTCATTCGGAACCTTATTAAATATATGGACGGCCATACCTAATACGCTTTTTCTAGCAGCCGCACTATTACAACCAACTTTATTTTATTATTATCATCGACGTCCAAAAATATATGGCTTATTCGTCCAGGTGCACCACGGTGTCCACGGGTTCGTGCATAGCCACATTGGGCACGGGCTGGCTAACGCGAGCATCTCGGTGGGCGGCATCAGCCACCACGTGCGTACTGCCCGCGACGGCGATTACTGGCGTTTGCTTGAACCCGGCACATACAACATTACGGCCAGCAGAGAGGGGTGAGTATCAATCAATCAATCAGCCTATCGCAGTCCACTGCTGCACATAGGCCTCTCCTAACACGCGCCATTGCACACGGTCCTCCGCCTTCCGCATCCAGTCTGTCCCAGCGACCTTTTTGAGGTCGTCGGTCCATCTAGCTGGGGGCCGTCCTACCTTACGTCTCCACTCTAGGACACGTTTGCTCTATCGGCCGTCGGTCCTTCTGCAGATGTGACCAGCCCATTGCCACTTTAGCTTACTGAGTATACACGATATAATTTTAACCGTCCTCGACCGATAACCCAGGTGATGTTTCCAATGCATATTGTTCACTGGTAATGAAATAATGATAAAAGAACACTTAAATAAGTATCATCTCTATAACAATACTAATTTAGTCTATCTATCTATCTATAACCTCACGCCAGATCCCTTGCGGGGTAGGCAGAGAGTACAGAGTTCCAACAGGTTCTTTCCTTACATACCTCTCTGGCTTCCTCGACTCTCATAGTTCGTCTCATACACGCTCGCCGGTTACGGAGACTCTTGACTTTTCCATCAGATAAGACTCGGTTTATTTGGTCGTGGTAAGATAGTCTAGGTCTTCCCCGGTACCTGCATCCTTCCACTTTCACATTGTATATCTGTTTTGTCATTCTTTCCAATTTAGTGCATTCAAAAACACCTATATCAAGCGCAAAATGTCATTGAGCGGCATCTTAGCTGGCTAATAGAAACCTTCGGTGTTCCACTTCACTTTTATTAATTTTTATAAGCTTTTTTTTGCAATGTTCGTCTGTCTGACTGTCTGTCTTTCGGTTCAAATCATTTCATCCAATTTAAAAGTACTTGCGGGTATCGGATTGAGCTGAAATTCAGCATACGTATGTAAAATCGGGGGCAATGCAATAATATGGTATCATGGAGCTGGTCTAATGATGGAGTCAGAACCACTATGGCCACTATGGCCATAGGAACATGTGAATTATAAAGCGTTGGTTACGTTATATAATTCACTTGTGCTTATGTTCGTGTTTAGGCTTGTTACATTGGTTGGCAAGTTCTGTACAACCAGATAATCTTCAGGGTCTGATGATGGAGCCGGAAGGAAGTCATAGGAACTCTTCAACTAAAGAGATTATCTTCGTTGTTGTTTTTTAGCTATATAAAAGGTTTAAAAAGATCTTTCTAAATTAAAATTATTATTACCAGAGAACAGGAGACATTAAATATATTAGCTGGGCTTTCGCTTCAGGCCGATAAAAAATCACACTCTGTGATCGTGACGAAAATAATAAAACAATTAAGACTGTTTTCAAATTTTATGATATTAAACGGAATAACGGTTTCGGTGGGCGTGTGCGATCTCGCCGGTGGTCCAATAGAACTGAGGTCCGATCCTGTGTAGAGAAGCTGCGTGGCCGTCGCAACTGGCTGGTTTCTCGTCCCGTGCATATCACGTCTTCTTCCCCTCGTCCGCAGCTCACGCACCAGCACTCTGTATTAATTGTACACTTATATTCCATTGACATCATAGTGAATGGCCCCCAAGCCAACCAGACCTACGGGATTTTATGAAATAGGGTCATCAATAAATTACGTTACACATTTAGGGGGAGGGGGGAAGTGGTCAACAGTGACATGTGATTTTGATGAATGAAATGCCAATGGATTCGTTATTATAGTTCGGATGATACAGGTTTCATTTTATACGAACAAAATCAAGGATGTTACATCCAGGATTAGGAAGTCAAATGATCAAATGAGTCAAATGATGAATGAATGGACGACTTAGTACAGTGGTTAAACACTTCGGTTTAGAGAACATTATTACTCATAAACTGAAAAACTTAAGCCTATTTAACACAAGTCGCAGGTGCGATCCCCGCACGGAACAAATTTTTGTGTGCCCACAAATGTTTGTTTCGGTCTGGGTGTTTGTATATGTGAATTTCGTGTTTGTGAACGAGTCGGTTTACAGTATTTAAATTGTTTCCTTGTTTATAATATTCCTCTATTATTGCCGTTACTGAAAACATGGATAAACTGAAGATGCCCCAAAGACCTACTAAATTAATGATGGAATGTTAATTTTTTCTTAGGTACGAGAGCATAACCGAACAAGTGACCATCCCGCAAGACGGTTCGGTCTCCCTTAACTTCACCCTGATGGCAGACGACCCTCAGCACTGGTCTTCCGCCTACGACTTCCGGTGAGTCAACGCAATTCCGACCTTAACACCATCATATCACGTGTGACTTTACCTTGTTACTGCAACGCTTGCATTGTATGGCTTTCTTATCGTCTTGTGTGATCAGTTATTATATTTAAGCATGTTATTTATAATGTTATGTGCCACAAGGATCTTTTGGCAACTAAATGACGGGGGGGGGGGGGGGGCGTTTTTCTGCGCCCATGCATGATTTGCCCCAGAACCAACAGCAATGACAAAATATTTGTATGATTTCAAATCACCCATAAATTCTCTTAAGGCATTTATTATTTAATGGACAAGTGGGAGAATCGGAATATTTTACTAAAAGTATTAAAGTTTGAGGTTATAATTCAGTAGCCATTAATACATTTGAGGTTATATTTATGTGTTGATATTCAGTAAAGTTATCGGCGATTTAGATATAAGTACTTACAATACTTTAAAATATTCGTTTTAGATTGCAAATTGTCTATTAGATAAGGATATTTGCCATTATTTTATAAAAAAAAAAGATTATAATGATGGCATGGGTCAAATGTTTGTTGGTTCTGGGGCAATTTTCGACAATGTCCTTTAATAGCAACCGGCATTTTTGCGACTGTCATTAAGTGACATTTCACTTGATGACAGCGTTAGTTCCCATTTTAGCCGCGGGCCAAATGATCCTTTTGGGACTGTATGTTATTATACAATTTATTTTTATTATTTTTGCATACATATATGTTTAAATTATCTCTTTATTTCTATTACCGATAAAAAAGGTAACCAAATGACGTACCTCCGTTTTTCGACATCATATGCGTATAAAAAAAAATTAACTCACTTGCTTTAACGTTTAAGGAGAACATCGTGAGGAAACCTCCATGCCTAAGAGTTTCTCGAAGGTGTGTGAAGTTCGCCAACCCGCACTGTCCTAAACCTAAAGCCTCTCAGTCTGAGAGGAGGCCCGTGCCCAACAGTGGGACAGTTTCTTAATAGGGCTAATATTATGATAACAATAATAAATCTGCCTGTTGGGCAAAGGCCTTCTCCTACAAATCAAGGTGAAAGAGAAGGCCTTTGCCCACTTTTATAGTACAGTACAGTATTCCATATGTATCACTTGGTTGCCTTTTGTAAACTGATGTTTCTGTCTGTGTTTACACATAAATCTCATTGTTGTGTTAGAAACTCTACTTCTTATTTCTATAGATAATGGAAACGATAAGTGTGCGCCAGGCGATTATTTACTTATTCAAAAGTTATTATGACAAGTTATATTTTAATATTTAATATGTATTAAGACGGCTACTCCTATTTTCCTTTAGACAATTTGTAGTTAAATTTTTACACTTATTCTTACTATATTTCATTTTTTTTTACATTATTATTATGCTTAATATTACATTTATTGGATACTCATCGCTATTTTTATTAATAAATTGCTTAAGCACGCACATTTTAGTTTTTTTTTTAATACAAACACTCTCTGAATAAAACCCAGTGTAATGCCTCTGCCCCACCAACGTCCCACAAAGCGTTAATTAGCACGCTAACAACGACATTATGAAGTTTTAGCCAATTTGTAACGCGTTAATTGAGATGTGGCGACGTATTACTTTTAAAGCCTTGTTTAAATCGCATTCTGACGCTAACACTACGATTGACGTTAACACTGGTAGGGCAAGAGTATTAAGGTAAACCATTAACATTCATTTACAAAGTCGCCCGAATTTCAATATTAACTGATGATATATTAATATGCTTTTGTTTTATATTTTTTCCATAATAAGACAAAAGTTAGAGAGCCACTGCCCATACCAATATCAGACGCATTTGTGATCGATCTAAAATAAGCCATTTCCTAACTTTCCTTTAAATGTGTATGAAAAAATCTTTAAAAAAAAAAAAGGTAAACCGACTTCAAAAAGCAAAAAATAAATATTTGAAGTCGGTTTACCTTTTTTTTTTAAAGATTTTTATTTTACAATTTTAAGTGACGAGTGAATTATTTAGTAATATTTATATACCGATATTATATTATTTTGCTAAGTTGTAAAGTAAGGTACCTACAGGATTAATATAATGACTATAATAACGGAATCTATACATTCATGCTGTTCGCCATTAAGGAGTTCCCTCTTGTATCTTCAAAGTCCAAGGTCCAATACCAATAACAATAAAATAGGACCACCTCAAAACTATATAAAAAAAAGCATACATACAACCGAACATAGAACCTCCTCCTTTTTGAAGTCGGTTAAAAAGAAAGTTTTGTCAATATTTAAATGTTTCTATCTGTGTGCTCTCAGTCTGTCTTCAAGGCTGTATCATCTCCATTGGTCATGGAAACGATTGCTTTAGAGCCGTTTGAACTATTCGGTGACATGTCACGCTGACCTTACCTTACCAGAGCACTACAGCCTAGACAAGCCATTCATCTAAGGGCATTTCATATTAGAGCATCTTCGCTCTTCGTAAGGCTCGTTAAGCCTCTGGTCCAGGTGTGGTAGTCGTTAACCTGAGTTAGAAATATTATAGGCGTATTTATAAGTTCCAACAGCAGGTAGTCACAAACCTGCCTCCACCAAGCCGCACTAGGTTCGCGTGGTGGAATATGACTTAAACTCTTACCTCGATTTGTGGGAGAAGGCCTCTGACCAGCACTGGAATAGTATAGGCTGATTAAATATAATATTTTATGCTATCGGTGATATCCCTATGGCAACGTCCTGGTGAGGTATGGATCTGAAATACACAATAATTCCACTATTCAGTTTAGTAATTATATGTAATATCCACTGCAACTTTCCCTCTTATGCCACGCACAAAGAACAGTAATTCACTCACGCCCTTTCTGAAGGTCCGGTAATTGTTTATAAAACTGTATGTTATAAAGTTCTATCTATCTATCTATCTATCTATAACCTCACGCCAGATCCCTTGCGGGGTAGGCAGAGAGTACAGAGTTCCAACAGGTTCTTTCCTTACATACCTCTCTGGCTTCCTCGACTCTCATAGTTCGTCTCATACACGCTCGCCGGTTACGGAGACTCTTGACTTTTCCATCAGATAAGACTCGGTTTATTTGGTCGTGGTAAGATAGTCTAGGTCTTCCCCGGTACCTGCATCCTTCCACTTTCACATTGTATATCTGTTTTGTCATTCTTTCCTCTGGCATTCTTTCTATATGCCCGAACCAACGGAGCATGCCCTTTCTCATCTTTACACCGATACTATCTTTCATACCTACTCGCTGTCTTACTATGCTGTTGCTAATGCGGTCGGTCAGCTTCACTCCGCACATCTTCCGCAGAGCTCGCATTTTTACCGCATTTATCCTACTTTCATTCTCCTTCTTACATACCCAGCTCTCGCTACCATATAACAGCGTTGGGACAAGAACTCCGTTATGTATGGCCAGCTGCGCCTTAGGGCTTAAGTGCCGGCTCCCGAGTAGCTTTCCCATCGCACCATTCACTCTGTTCCCTGCACTCACTCTTCTCTCTATGTCAGCGGTGTATTTCCCATCCTTACTGAAGGCGCATCCAAGATATATAAACTCATTCACTTGCTCCAGCACATCGTTACCAACCACAATCCTTACATTCGTTCTGGTTTCTTCCCTTTCAAAAACCATAATCTTGGTTTTCTTCACATTCAAGTGTAAGCCATTGATCATGCAGTCGTTTTTCATAACTGTGACTAGTGTTTGTTCATGTTATATGTCATTCATGTTATAAAGTTACAGGACAAAATTGATTTTTGCATTACAAAAGAATTTTCAGGAATCGTTCTTGCGATGCTCCTTCGCATCACAGTATTGTGAAAGCGTTGAAGCTATTGTGTTTCTACGTAGCGGATATCGGCACGAAACAATTGTTGGCCATTATTGTCGGACCGGAGTCCGGTAAAATAACGGGCTTGGGCAAACGAAGTAACGTAGAATAAAAAAATACTAGCGGGCAAAATTATCATTTGGAATATTGTAAATACTGTGATAATCAAAATACGGTCAATAAAGTAGTATAAATTCATTACCCAGTATAATTCAGGAGATCTAGCACAAACTTTTCAGCAGTGCTACTATGCCGTGAGAAAGAGATAGCGCTATAAGCTGCGGATATACACGTCTCTATCTCACATCAAACAGATTGTGGTGAGCTTAGTTCATTATTCATTTCTGGTCGGCAGTGTGTTAGAGAACGTGATGAACACCCGGTACCACAGTCGACTGGAGATGTACTCGGAGTTATCAGACCTCGAGAACAAGTACCCGAATATTGCCGAGTTCAGGGCGGGGGACAGCCTCCTCACCTCCACCTTCCACCAGCTGAAGATGACTGAAGACGTAAGTACATATTTTTTTTCAAAAGACGTCTACTTGAAGATATCAACCTCCTCTAAAGATTGACACAAAGACCTTGTGGAGAGCCTACCTACTTCCTCAATTATGAGCACTATAGGTAAAATGGCCTGTTATTAATTTGAGAATTCAAGATCAACAACACTAAATAAGTCCTGTATCATAGGTACGTTTACAAATACGTATTTCACGTCCATGGAGATTTAGACTGAAACCTTTGTGTTCTGTGCAGGAATCGACCAGGTCTAGTCGTTTTTGTCGTTGCAAATCGTTGGTATTATATAAAAATTTATTGAGAGAACCATCGCACTGCCTTTTTTTGGTAAAAAAAAGTTGGAATGCCTCATAATTATACGTCAGACACAGTTGAGGTGAAAAATTCTCAATAGTTATCTTTTTCTTCAGTCTAGAGTCTGGAATTGTGCCTGATATAATGGTAATAGTACCCCCAATACACTGAGACCTAACATTGTCGAGGAAATAACACCTTCGCTTGAGGAATGTAGGCGTTAGTGTTTATTACAAGCGTTTATTTAACTTGCAATGTTCGTATGTCTGTCTGTCTTTCCGGTTCAAATCTTGTCAGCCATTTTACAAGCACTTGCGGGTATATGATTAAGCTGAAATTGAGCATACCTATGTATAGTCGGTGACAATGCAATAATATGATCCAAAGGTGATCGAAAGGTGGCCATAGGAACATGTGAACTATACGACGTAACCCCCTCGAGTTTAGACTTGTTAGATTGGTATTGACTAGTACTATACAACCTAATAGTGTTCAGGTTCTGATGATAAAGCCGAAAGGTGGCCAATAGAACCACCCAATTACTCAGTATAACCCCGCCGTGTTTGAGCTCGTTGGATTTGTCTTGACAAGGACTTTTGACCCGGATGATCTCCAGGATCCGATGATGGAGCCGGAAAGAAGCCATAGGAACTCCTCAACTATCTTCATTGTGTTTTTTAAACTCCACAGGCCGGATCTCCAGAAGAAATAAAGTTCCATCTAGCAATAACTAGCAGCTTCTACGCCTCCCAGCCGCTCGGTCAAGAGATACTCCTGAACTTCGCCCGTCACATCGCCACGGCCTACACAATCGGCGAACCAATCCACCAGCGCCTCTTCAAGAACGCCGTCATACATTTCATACCGAACATCGACATACTATCCGAGAAAGTTCTCAAACAATACGACGACACAGACAAATGTGATGTAGAACTCCTAGAAGAGGAATTTGGAGATAGCCTGTATGGTTACATCACGAAGAAGGATTTGAATCCCCTAACAAACTACACTAGAGAGAAGTCGTTTATAAATATGCTGCAATCGGAGAAATATGATCTTGTTCTAGAACTTTCATCGGGGACCGAAGATGTTTCGTATCCAGAAGTCTCAAGTATATATGATAAGTTTGCAAGGAGGTACCAGGATAACAGAAGTCCGAGTGATAAGTACCCGTGTAAGACGGTTAGTGCGGTGCGTGGGGACCTGATAGATGTTTTGAGTGAGAGATACAATACGCCGATTATTTCTGCCGGCGTTAGTTGTTGTAAAATGCCGAATAAAACGGAGATAGCTTGGGTGTGGAGGAACAACTTGCGTGGTATTATGAAGTTTGTGGAGCTGATTAATACCGGTAAGATAAATATCATTTAATATTCTTTATTGTCGTCTTTGTGGTAAAGAGATAGATATTTTCGCCACCAAGATGAAATATCGTGACGTTGCTAACAATAGCGTGTTACTCAGTAAAATCACCTGTACTGTTGTAAACCGTGTTACGATATAATACGGTTTATAATTGTAATATAATCGTTTCCGAATTATACTGTTATTTTGCGACGGACGGAATATAGAAAAAGTCATTCCTTCCTAGAAATTGTAAGCAACTTATCTTCAAGAGAGTGATATTATAAGAACAGGAGATTACCGCAACCTTTTTAGCGATAGTTTTTTAATTTTAGCCGACAGAGAGAGGTAGAGCTATAAACTGTATATCCACATCTCTTTCTGACAGCAAATTAAGATTGTATATTTGTTGTTAACATCTTATTTGTCGCTTAAAATGGCGGCGGAAATCGCGACGCAGTAACGTCACTCAGCTTGTTTATTGCAATTCGATGTTGTCAATACAATTAAAGTTGCTAGATTTTGGTTGACTGCCTCGTTGGTATAGTAGCGGATAATGCGCGTTAGTACGAGCTCTTGGCTTCAAATCCTAGGCCAAACAAATATAGTAAATCCTATAGTCTTTTTCACGAGACATGGTTATGGCGACGTTTGATCGTGTTCTGTTCTGGTTTGTATTTTAGGGACTGACACAATAAAATCGTTATAATCGATATGTTATTTTTCAAATGTTTAAAACGATTGCCGATTTGTTACGAATATATAAATATTTAGTATTCTCATGGTCAAGAAAGGAATAAATAAACGCGGATGCGCTATCTTGACATATTGAAACAGAGATTTTATAGATTTTTTAATAATAATACACGTAAGCGACGAATCAAGCGATATGTCAGATGACTTTTTTGACCAAAGGCTTGATTCGTAAATAAATAATGAGATTATTTTATTTTGTCCTCTTTTTGTTCCTACATTATTTTTATAAATATCGATACATTTTTATTATAAATATACTCGATACGATATTCAATAGATTCTATTTCACACTCACCACATTTCTAGAAACGTCGAATTCTAAACGTCAGCGTACCCATAACTGGTGAAAAGGACTATAGTATGACTGAGTCTGGAATTTTGGCCGTTATGACAAAAGGTTCGCCATGGGCCATAATATCGTCGGGAAAATGTGGGTGTCCGCAGTACACTTTAGCCATCCCCACTTGGGGAATATAGGCCTGACAGTGTTTAGTTTTTTTTTTTATCAGCTGTGGTCGGGTACGTGAAAAATGAGGAAGGTCTGCCGATAAAGGACGCGGTGCTGGCCGTCATCGAGGTGGACCGGCAGTACCGTGTGACGCGCAACCAGGGGCACTACCGCGTCACGCTCCCGCCCGGCGAGTACCGCGTCATCGTGCGCGCGCACAACTACCACGACATTGTACGTATCTCTACACATAATATCAGCCTATACTGCCTACTGCCGGACAAAGGCCTTCTCACAAATCGAGGTGAGAGAGATTAGGTCATACTCCACCACGCGGACCCAGTGCGGATTGGAGGCAGGTTTGTGGCCACCTGCTGTTGGAACTTATCAAGCCGCCTTTAAGGCTTCCAACTCGGCTTAACGACTACCACATTATGTGGTAGCCGGGACCAACGACTTAACGTGCCTTCCGAAGCACGTAGACGCTCGTATATGAAAATGCCACAAACGGTCACCCATCTCAGGCCGACCGAGTCGAACGCTGGTTAACCTTGGTGATCGGTAAGAATACTGCGGTCGTACAGCACTACGAGCGCCTATCTACATATTAGATAAATAAAATGTGGCCACTCACTGTGCGGCTTGTCCCCCAGTTCAAGGTCGCTCAGCGAGCTATGGATAGAGCTATGCTCGGAGTTTCTCTTAGGGATCGAATCCGGAACGAAGTTATTCGTCAGAGAACTAGGGTTACCGACATAGCTCAGCGAATTAGCAAGCTGACGTGGCAGTGGGCAGTTCACATATGCCGCAGAAACGATGGCCGTTGGGGCAGACTGGTTCCTGAGTGGAGACCGCGTGTCGACAAACGTAATGTAGGGCGCCCTGTCGCTAGGTGGGGCGACGATATTCGTAAGGCAGCGGGCAGGGATTGGAGGAGGAGAGCTGAAGATCGAGCTTAGTGGCGTGCCATGGGAGAGGCCTACGTCCAGCAGTGGACTGACACAGGCTGATGATAATGAAATAAAATTACAGTGTCTGTTTGTAATGTCAAAATAACAGCTTTTTACTAAATCCATGTGAAAATACAAGGTGTAAATGAAAGTAGTTCGTTCTAAATCGATAACTGCATTGATTCTAACAATTTTTGATGTATTTTACTGTTTTTTTTTAATTTGCAAAAAATGCTGTTACTTCTTTAGTGCACCACGACTAAAATTTAATATTGATTCAAATCAATGCAGATATTTTTAATGCATTTCTAAATCATATTACTTAATACGCACACATACACATACAAGTTTCATTGTTAATTGGGGTATGAAAGTGCTTAAAAAGGGCTAAAAAAATTAAATTTGGAAAATTGGTTTTGGTATTGAATTTGTGAAGCAAATATCTAATTGGGGTATCGGTGCCGTGTATCTGCGGTACTTATAACAATAATAATAAAATTAGCTCTGTTAACAAACTGCCCCACTGTGGGTATGGGCCTCCTCTTAAACTGAGAGGGTTTATGCTATAGTTCACCACGCTGGCCCAGTGCGGGTTGGCGAACTTGACACACCTTCGAGAAACTCTAAGGCATGCAGGTTTCCTCACGATGTTTTCTCACCTTTAAACAAGTGATAGTTAATTTTTAATACGCACATGTTTCAAAAAGACAGAGGTGCGTTCCTAGGTTTGAACCCGAGACCTCTGGATTTACAGTCCAACGCTCTAAGCACTAGTCTATCACTAACAAAAAAATATAATTGTCTGTCTGTTTGTACCGGCTAATCTCCGAATCGGCTGGACCGATTTTGACGGGACTTTTTACTGGCGATTCCGATTATACCGATTTACTGGCAGCAGTAACTAAGGCTTACCAAGTAACTAATTATATTTTAAAATATTAAAACTCATGAAATATATTTTTTTCACGCGGACTAAGTAGTGGCTAACAGCTATTTATAAAATAATAGTCTTAATTCATAAAACCAAACTCCAACTCTGTACTCTCTGTCTACCCCGCGAGGGATCTGGCGTGATGATATAGATAGATAGAATTCATAAAATATCGATTGAAAAGTTCAAAAAACTGTTACCCCACTACGGAAATTACACTATTGATATCCAGTACTGCTGATAGCCCTTATTGTATTCATAAACGTTGAAATATACTAAAATTGTCCTATCGCTATATATTTTATATTTATTTATACTTACGAACTCAATTTTTTTTTTCTCTTTCATTTGACAACCCACTCGATACGATAGCAATAAACATTGCTCAGGGATGCTGCAGGGAGCTCCAATTTTTTTAATGTAACTTCCGCTATATTGAATTTTGTCTTAAAAAAAAAGCATACATACAACCGAACATAGAACCTTCTCCTTTTTGAAGTCGGTTAAAAATGTAGTCTCTGTCACCCGACCACAATGTCGAATCGATTGATACCTCATTCATCGTAAATAGGATGAGTAGTTTAGGCGCTACGATGGAACACACTATACAAGATTTATCATAAATAACCTAAGACCTCAGACACCCCGATTAGATAATTGCTTCACAAATTCCATACGGAAACCAATTTTCCAAATTTAAAATTTTAAACTCCTTTTTTACGCTCTTTTATACCCCAATTAAAAATGCAACTTGTACGTGTATGTGTGCGAATTGAGAAATAAGTTTTAGAAATGCATTTGACATGTCCGTATTGCTTTGAATCAAGAATAAATTTAGTTTATTATAGCGCACCAAGGGAGTAACAGCATTTTTATCAAATAAAAAAAAAATATTAATATTAAAAATAGTAGGCATCAATTCAGTTATCGATTTAGAACAAACTTACTTCCGGTCTTGCGTTTATTATGTTACACCTTATATATACAACGGGCAAAATTAAACTAATAAAGCATTTGTACAATCATGAGTACAATAAAATCCTTTGAGTGATACACAAGGAAGTAAAAAAAGTCAAAAGCTTCTAAAAAAAACTTGATAAAACAAGTGGTTTTACGCATCCTCGGTCTTTTCGGCTTACTGTACTCTTCATTTACATATTCAAAATGTGTGGCGGACCTAGCGGTGGAGGTTGCTGTGGTGGTGGTTGCTGCGGAGGCGGCTGCCGCCCATGCATTACAATCTACACTTGCTGTGCTAAGATCTTCTAGCGTGGCGCGGGGACGTAGCAACTAAGTCCCTACAGACTAGCCCATGGTGTCCGCAGCGACTTCGTGTGTGCGCGCACGTTTCACGAGCTCCCAATGTTTGTCAGAAGTCCACTCAGTGCTGTCTTGTGGAAATAAACTACTATTTACTTTAAAAATTAATAAATAAACTATAGAGGGACTCCCGTGACCATGGGTGCTGCAAAGCACTCGAAACGTCGGGAACTAAAAATCAAAAACAAACCGCGATAAAATCCGTAAAATAGTTTTATTTCATGTGTAATATTCGCGTAAATCTAAGAACTCAATAATAAACTATTAGTTAGGTACCGTTTTTACAAGCTTTTATTTAACTTGCAATGTTTTTATGGCTGTCCTGTCTTTCTAGTTCAAATCTCGTCACCCATTTTTCAAGCACTTGCGGTTATCCGATTGAGCTAAAATTTGGCATACGCGGGTATGTTCGATGACAATGCAATAATATGGTACTATGGAGCTAGTCTAATTGTGTAGATGGCAGGTGGAGGAATATGTCAACTACACAACATAACCCCTTTGTGTTTAAGCTAGTTGGATTGGTGACGAGAACTATAAGCAGATGGTGTTTAAGGTCTGATCTATCTATCTATATCATCACGCCAGATCCCGTGCGGGGTTGGCAGAGAGTACAGAGTTCCAACAGGTTCTTTCCTTACATACCTCTCTGGCTTCCTCTACTCTCATAGTTCGTCTCACACACGCTCGCCGGTTACGGAGACTCTTGACTTGTCCTTTAGATAAGACTCGGTCTATTTGGTCATGGTAAGATAGTCTAGGTCTTCCCCGGTACCTACATCCTTCCACTTTCGTATTGTATATCTGTTTCATCATTCTTTCTTGAGACATTCTTTCGATATGCCCGTACCAACAGAGCATACCCTTTCTCATCTTTACACAGATACTATCTTTCATGCCTACTCGCGTTCTTACAGCGCTGTTGCGAACTGTTACTAGGGTCTGATGATAAGCCAAAAGGTGGCCAATGGAAATACTCAACATAACTCCGCTGTGTTTGAGCTCGTTGGATTTGTCTTGACGAGTTCTTTCCATCCGGATAATATCGAGGGCCTGATGATGGGGCCGGAAGGTGGCTATAGGAACTCCTCAACTATAGTCTTTTTCACGAGACATGGGTAGAGTGACGTTTGGGATTTGACGTTTCTAGAAATGAGGTAATGATAAAACTAAGTGCAATAGAATCGATTGATGAATCGTACCGAGAAAATTTGTAATGGAGAACGAATCGATTTTATTAACAATAATTTAGGGACAAAAATAAGAACAAAATACAGAATTCCATTATTTAATCACGAATCAAGCGATTCGTCAAAAAAATCATCTGTCGAATCGCTTAATTTGTCGTGCACGTGAATGATTCTTAAAAATTTCTATGAAACTGTCTATTTTAATGTGTCAAGTGTCAATTTAAGAAATAGAGTTATATTAGGAAGCCAGAGAGGTATGTAAGGAAAGAACCTGTTGGAACTCTGTACTCTCTGCCTACCCCGCAAGGGATCTGGCGTGAGGTTATAGTTAGATAGAGATAGATAGAGTTATATCAGGTTTTAAGTTTTTTAAGTAATTACGCAAACTTTAAAACAGTATAGATGCGAATTAAGATTCATTTTTTGGTTTATCTTTATATTCTTGTTTCTTTCCTGAATTCCCTATTTTAAATAAATCCACAATAAAAGATGCGTGTATTGGAATTTGATAAAACGTCACCGTATCCGTTTGTCTCGTAATAAAGACTATAAGATTACTAGTGCTTCAGTTATAAAAGCTTGTCTTTAAAAAGATTTTTTTAAATTAAAATTATAACTTAACAAATTTGTCTTTTTTCCAGTCGATGAAATGGAACTTCGTAGAGGGCGTAACCAAGACCACGGACATAACAATGCGTCGAGTGAACGCGGAGAGCCTGCCCGGCGGACAGTTCTTGGAGCTGCCCGTGGTAGACAACCCTGACGTCATCTACATCACCGGTACTATATTAAACTTAACAAAGTGACATGGCAGTTGTTGAAAAGCTTTTTTTTTTCACTCTAGGATTTATTCCTGTGTCGTGGGTGCGTTTACAAACATGAAAATTCACAAACAAATACCCAGACCGGAACAAATAATTGTGGATCACACAAAGATTTGTCCCGTGCGGGAATCGAACCCGCGACTGTTCGACACAGGGGGCGGAGCAGCTCAAGCTCTTAACCACTGCGCTAAATCGTCCGTCAAATCTGCTGTTGGAGGCGGAGGCCTAAAGGTCTAAAGGAAACCCCCACCAGCAGTCCCACACTCACACGACTGAGGCATTCTCACTCTAGGGCAAATCTAGATTGACAGAAATAAAAACCTAGTAATAGCAAAGCAAGCATATAAAGCATTTACACAATCTCATTCCAAAAAAAAGCTTCAACCTCTACTGACGTACCGTATCAATCAAAAACAACAACCAATCACTGTTACAACTAAACTGAAAAACAAAACAGACAAAAAAAATGAAGCGGCATGTACTATGCTAACTACAATAAAGCAGAACTAATAAAATACAACTAACACATAAAAAAGGTGCGGGACGAACCGGGGCCCGCAGTGTTTACATACAAAAAAAAATGAAAACTTAACAAATAAATACTGTCTGTTATCTGAAGGCCAAGTCGAGAGTGTAATTGCCGAGCGTATATGAGAATAAAGGAAGCTAGAGGTCTGGTCTGGCAGACGAGTATACCCACATATGACGGACGATTTAGCGCAGTGGTTAAGAGCTTAAGCTGCTCCGCCCCTTGTATCTAATAGTCCCAGGTTCGATTCCCGCACGGGACAAATCTTTGTGTGATCCATAGTTATTTGTTCCGGTCTGGGTCTTAGTGTATGTGAATTTTCATTTTTGTAAACGCTCCTACGACATAGGAATAAATCCTAGTAAGGGGTAGCGTTTCAGAAAAAAAATGAAATTAACGATGTTCGGGCCCAATGTAATAGGCATATCGCGATGATTTCGTGCAGAATCCCATGCTTTAGTCAGCGACTGAAATCATTTTCAATACAGGGGCCTTGGCAAAGCGCATCGGTTTGTGATCATAAGGTCGTGGGTTCAAATCCTAGGACAGACAAATGTTTTTGTAACCAAAAATTCCCAGTATGAGTCCGGAGTTTGGAATTATGGCCGGTATACGGCAATAGGCTCGCCCCCCCTTTTACATGGGACTAACATCGTCGGCGAAAAGTGGGTGTGCTTAGTACACTTCTGCCTCCTTGCTAGGGGAATATAGGCGTGACGGTGTTGGTTTTCTTTAATTTTAAAATACAGGGGCGGTACACGAAAACATTTTTCGAACAAATCTGACTGGGGTGGTTCAAAGTTTAATAATAATCCATCCAGTGAAACTTTACAATGAAAAAAAAACACCGTCACGCCTATATTCCCCAAGCGTGGGTGGCAGAGGTGTACTGAGTACACCCACATTTCGCTGACGATGCTAGGTCCCATGTAATAGGGGGGCGAGCCTATTGCCATATACGGGGCCCAATTCCAAACTCCGAACTCATACTGGGTAGTTTTCTAATATGAATTTCTAATATAAATACTACATTTGTCCGACCTAGGATTTGAAACCAGGACCTCGAGATCACAAAGCGATGCGCTTTGCCACTAGACCAACGAGGCAGTCGACCAACGAGTTTTTTCAATCATCATCATCATCAGCCCTTGTCAGTCCACTGCTGGACGTAGGCCTCTCCCATGGCACGCCACTGAGCTCGATCCTCAGCTCGATTTTCAAGAACACACTCTTAATCAGCTGTTAATTTTCTTGTATACCCAGGTTTGACACTAGATTACAACAGCAACCCACTAGCCAAGGCGGAGCTAACAATCCGCCCGCTGGGCTCCAAACTAGCAGTAGCCCGGAACGTGAGTGACATTCGCGGCCAATTCATGGTGTCGCTGCCAGTCAAGTACCGCGGGAAGGAGGTCGTCGGTACTGTTGCTGTAGACGGGTACATCACTGCAGAGAAGCATATTGTGGTTTGTGCTATTTTTCTTCTAAGACTTCCAAGACCCGCTGGCCTAGGTGGCGAATGCCCCCCAACCCTCCATTCTAGCATTTGTCCAGAATATGAGCGATCGTCCCAGTTCGTAGAATCACTCTCAGGCAAGTACCGCGGGAGGTCGTGGGCACCGTCTGTGGTCGGGTACATCACTGCAGAGAAACAGGTTTGTGCCATTTTTCTTTTATACCTACGAAAATCAGGGCGGTGAATATCACTGGGCTCCAACCCAGGTGTTGCTTAGAACGTGAGCTACCTTCAAAAACTCATTAGCCAAAGCACGGGATCCCATCGTTGAACTCCAAACTCTTGGTGGCCTCTTCAAAAACGTACTAGTCAAGCCGCCCCAGCTGGGCTCCAAGCCTAGCAGTAGCCCGGAACGACAGTCGCGGTTAGTTCGTGGTATCACTTCCAGTCAAGTACCGCAGGAAGGAGGTCGTGGGTACTGTCGCTGTGGACGGGTGCATCACTGCAGAGACGCATATTGTGGTTTGTGCCATTTTTCTTTAAAAACCAAGGCGGCAGATCCCATTAGGCTCCAAGCTAGTGGTCTCCTAGAAGTTAAGAGACAGTCGCCGCTGGTTCCTGGTGTCACTGACAGTCAAGTGCCGCGGGAAGGGGGTCGTGGGTACTGTCGCTGTGGACGGGTACATCACTGCAGAGAAGCATATTGCCGTTTGTGCTATTTTCCTTTATGCCTACGAAAACCAGGGCGGTGAATACCACTGGGCTCTAACCCAGGTGTTGCCTAAAACGTGAGCTACCTTCAATAACCTAGCCAGAACACGGGTTCTCCTCGTTGAGATCCAAGCTCTTGGTGGCCCCTTCAAAAATGTACTAGTCAAGGCGCCCCAGATGGGCTCCAAGCCTAGCAGTAGCCAGGAACGAGAGCAACGGTCGCGGCCAGAGCCCCAAGTCCGTTATTGCAGTTAGTTTTGACAAGTTTCGATCTACTAATTCATGCTTTCCAATTCTTATGGTACCTATCAATAATTCTTATGGTTTTCCATAGTCGTAGGTACCAGTTCAAACAATCGCCGGCTTTTGGTACAATTGTAATTAAACGATTTTTGTAGCATGTCATAATACACGTAATAATAAATACCATACACGTAAAAAATGGCAGACTTGAGGCACAGTTCGTGTTGTCGCCTACAGTGAAGTACCGTGGGGAGGAGATCATTGGCACCGTCGACGTAGAGGGGTACGTCGCTGCTAAGCAGCATATTGTGGTTTGTACCATTTTTCTTCACCTTCAACAACCCAGTAGGCAAGGCACTGGATTCCACCTAAAGCCGTTGCCCAGTAGCTCCCAGTCAAGTACCGCGGGAAGAGAAGCATACTGTGATTTGTACAGTTTTTATAACACAATTTATATAAACCTTCCAAAACGTGGGCGGTGTGGTATCCACCACTGGGCTCAAAGCTGGCCACCCAGGCTTAACATTAGTCCACAGCAGCAATTCGCTAGCCAAGGCGGCGCTAACAATCCGCACACTTGCATCCAAGCTAGCTGTAGCCCGGAACGCGAGTACCATTTTTACGTTCGAAATATTTGGGGCAATAATGCAGCTTCTGAAGAACCAATCGATTTTGACGAATTCTGGGCCGGTTTCATAACTATATCATGTTTGCCGTCGTAACGCTATGAAAAGACGTTTTTCTTTTCGTACAATAACTTATATCGGTTGGTTTCGAATGTTATCTAATGGAAATCAATAATTTCAAGACAAACCGTGGGGTACACGAATAAAGAGCTAATTTTTTTTTTATTTTTGCAGATAAACGAACAGGGAAACCTGACGCCGAACATATTGTTCAAACTGGAGGGAGACGACAACGTGCTTGGCATGCCCAGACTCGTATTTATCATGCTAGCTGGTATGTACAGCTTTTAATATCTATCTATCTATAACCTCACACCAGATCCCTTGCGGGGTAGGCAGAGAGTACAGAGTTCCAACAGGTTCTTTCCTTACATACCTCTCTGGCTTCCTCGACTCTCATAGTTCGTCTCATACACGCTCGCCGGTTACGGAGACTCTTGACTTTTCCATCAGATAAGACTCGGTTTATTTGGTCGTGGTAAGATAGTCTAGGTCTTCCCGGTACCTGCATCCTTCCACTTTCACATTGTATATCTGTTTTGTCATTCTTTCCTCAGCTTTTATTATGTTATTACATTTTCGGACTGCCTCGTTGATCTGGTGGCAAAGCGCATCGCTTTGTGATCACGAGGTCCTGGGTTCAAATCCTAGGTCGGACAAATGTAGTTTTTCTAGCGAAAAATTCCCAGTATGAGTCCGGAGTCTGGAATTGTGCCCGGTATATGGCAATAGGCTCGCCCCCTATTACATAGGACTTATTTGTTTATTTTTACATTTTGGAATAATATTGTATTCATTGTGAAACTTAAAATTGCTTTGTGCTTGTCAGTTTTTATTTCTGGAAACAAATTTTAGTTTCTTAATTCGTTTGTTCCTTAAACCTTTTGAATCTCAGCATCTAACCCGAAACCAGTGATAGCCTAGAGGTTAGACCGTTTGACTGCAAAGTCAGAAGTCTCGCGTTCAAACCCAGGCACGCACCTCTGTCTTTTCTAAAGCATGTGCGTATTAAGAATTAGCTATCACTTGCTTTAACGGTGACGGACAACATCGTGAGGAAACCTGCAATGCCTAAGAGTGTTTCGAAGGTGTGTGAAGTGCGGCAACCCGCACTGGGCCAGCGTCGTGGACTATGGCCTAAACCCTCTCAGTTTGAGAGGAGGCGCGTGCCCGACGGTGGGACAGTGTCTTAACAGGGCTCATATTATTATATCTAACCCGCAAGGTTAGGTGCTAAAGGTATTGTTAGGTTTGCGAGGTAATTAAATGCCGAATAACGTGCGAAGTACTTTATTAGACGCTGTACACACAAAACAGTACGTCGAATGCAAATACATGAACTAATCACACACTAGTACTACTCTCGTAAGTACCCAAATACTGGTTCCTGGTCGCTGAGTTACTCGTAGTATCCGTATATCGTTGCTAAAGTCGCCGGTGTATTCCACTTAGATCGCTTGTTCTCCGATTTGATTGACTTTTCAAGATATCGGGGTTTGTTCGGGTAGTAACAGTATGATATATTCTTCCAGACTTAAGAACGCAATGTATAAAAAAAGAATTGTTAAACTCTCATTTTTAAACAGTAAGCATGGAGTTTGTCGCCATTCTTCTCCACAGGCATGACATTACGAACGGCCGGTAAAACGTATTTCTCAAAACGCACACATACACGTACAAGTTTCATTGTTAATTGGGGTATAAAAGTACTTAAAAAAGTGTGAAAACCTTTAAATTTGGAAATTTGGGTTTCGTTTTGAATTTATGAAGCAATTCTCTAATCGGGGTGTCTGAGGTCTTGCGTTTATTATGTTACACCTTGTATAAATAAACGACTTGTGTATATTGCAACAAGGATATTTTAGCCCATTATTTTAGACATTGATAGGGGCGTTAGTGTAAAATTAGTGTTACAATTTAGTAAAATTTTCCTTCTTCTAAGGAGATATTTAACAGGTAGGGGCTCACCTGTTGAATATCTACGGTACGGTTACTAACCAAAAAAACTTGGGTGAATTTCATAGTAAACAGCTACTCTGCGACTGTCATAAAGTGAGATTTCACTTGATGACAGCGTTAGTACCGATTTTGTCCATGTACCAAAAGATGCTACGAAGAGCTACCTAGCAAGTTGACTGTGAGTCTTAAGCCTTAAGCCCGTATTACAGAACGAAAATCAATAAGCTTTGGTACAAAAATCAGTTTCTGATACTAGATTAACGACTGATTTACGTTCTGTAATATGGGCCTTATGATATAATATTAGTCCTGTTAAGAAACTGTCTCACCTTTGGGCACGAGCCTTCTCTCAAACTGAGAGGGTTTAGTAATATGGGCCTTCATCACCATCATCAGCATCAGCCTATAGCAGTCCATTTGTGAATGTATTGCAACAGGTTCCGGTACAACAGGTAATACGGGCCTTAATCTAGTGCAAATAATATATCGTTGTTAGACATAGATAGATTTCTAAGTGTATACGTTTTGCGTGCAGGCGTTGTAGGCGTTTGCGTGGTGACCATATCCGCGTGGTGCTTCAGCTGTCGCTCGAAGGCGCGTGACGCTCGCCGCGACTACATGTTCGCTCCCCTGCCCTCTGACGACAAACGCCCGCTCTGCGAGGATACTGGTAACTATTCTTTGAACCTTACCCCCTTCTCCCCGGCAGACGAGTTAATAGAAAGCGCGCGCGCGCGTTGGTGTGTGTGTGTGCATACGTGCGTACGTAAGGGTGTACGTGAGTGTGTGCGCGTGCGCGTATGAGTGTGTCCGTGCTTACGTACGCACGTAAGCACGGACACACTCATACGCCTGTGCGCGCGCGTGCATGCGCGCGCGAGCTTGTGCGTCTATGTGTACGTACACGCGTGTGGGCGTGCGTGAGCGCGCGTGTGTGTGTGTGTGTGTATGTGTGTGTGTGTGCATACAGGCGTGGGTGTGTGCGTGAAGTGTTGCTAATTGTAGTAAGAATTCTTCGATAGAAAAATCACACTTTGTTCAACATAGGATTGGGTTAGAATCAGTACTATTCATTAATACGAGAAATTTATTACAGACATAGTATGTAAACCGTACTACGACGATGATGACTTACCGCCTTCGGAGACGGACTCTGAGGCGGAGATTATACTGCACCGGTCAGTCCGTGAGTAGACACAGGTGGATCAGGAATGAACCCGCTGACCTGTAAGCAAATAGTTTTGACGTCACAACTACGACTATCCACAAAACAGTATAAGCCTCGTTAAGAAATTATATAGATGTAGTTAAATTAAAAGAATCCAATTAAGAAATCACTAGTGCCCTTATTTGCTATGACCAAACGCGATACATGAAAATAAGCCTTTGCGTGGACGCTTTTTTGACGCGGTATGCTGAAGCAGTGATAGCCTAGTGGTTAGACCGTTGGACTGCAAAGTCAGGCACCTCTGTCTTTAAGAAAGCATGTGCGTATTAAAAATTAATAATCACTTACTTTAACGGTGGAGGAAAACATCGTAAGACAGACAAGACAACAACGGACGATTTAGCGCAGTGGTTAAGAGCTTAAGTCGCTCAAATCTTTGTGTGATCCACAAATATTTGTTCCGGTCTGGGTATTTGTGTATGTAAATTTTCATGTTTGTAAACGCACCCACGATACAGGAATAAATCCTAATGTGGGGCTACGTTTTTTTATAAAAAAAGAAAGTAAACCGGCATGCCTAAGAGTTTCTCGAAGGTGTGTGAAGTTCGCCAACCCGCACTGGGCCAGCGTGGTGGACTATGGCCTAAGCCCTCTCAGTTTGAGAGGAGGCCCGTGCCCAACGGTGGGATAGTTTTTAACAGGGTTAATAATATTATTATATTATGCTGAAGCACTGTAAGCCCTTTCAAAAAAACGTACTATTAGTAGTTTATTTCATTCCAGCGATTTACTAGCGCGCGTTGATAAAGTGCCCGTACGAATTAAGGGTAACTTTGTGAAATTATCGTGTGATGGTATTCTCTATGACACTGGAATACCATTAAAAATCATTTCGCCAAGTTATCTTATTGTGCCACGTTACGTGTTTAATTTATAATCATCAGCCCGGGTCAGTTCACTGCTGGACGTAGGCCTCTCCCATGGCACGCCACTAAGCTCGATCTTCAGCTCTCCTCCTCCAATCCCTGCCCGCTGCCTTACGAATATCTTCGCCCCAGCTAGCTACAGGGCGCCCTAAGCTACGTTTGCCGACACACGGTCTCCACTCAAGAACCAGTCTGCCTATCCAGTCTGGCTATCAGTTCTGCGGCATATGTGACCTGCCCACTGCCATTTTAGCTTGCTAATTCGCTGAGCTATGTCGGTAACTTTGGTTCTCTGACGAATAACTATATATATATAGGGATCGAATCCGGAACAAGGATTCGATCCCTAAGAGCAACTTCGAGCACAGCTCTCTGCATAGCTCGCTGGGCGACCTTGAACTGGTCGACAAGCCGCACGGCGAGTGGCCATGTTTCGGCTCCTTATGTCATTACAGTAGGACGCACTGATTAAAACTGTTCTCTTTAAAACTCAACGAAGTTTTCCAAATGCTATTGCGTGTTTAATTAGTCATAGGAAATAAGGGTCCAGTAAGCAATAAAGAACTCTTAGTTCATGAGAAAATATCCAAACAAAGCTTTAATACAACCGAGATACGTTAGTAATAGCCCGCCCGTCCGAGGACAATGGCCGGCGTAAACCGGGTTTGTCCTCGGGTGGCGTCTACGTGAACTAGTCTGTGAGACCGAGAACGCAAACAACGCCGCGCTTTGTAGTAGTGTACTATCGTAGCGCGCTTGTATGAGGCTTCGTTTCTGTTAAGGTATTATGTGCTCTACGTGAATAAAGTTATAATTCATTTTTGACTGTCGAGTCCTTGGGTATTGGATTATTTTAGCTTAACTACGTCAGTTGATGAATAACCACAATTCGGCTGTCCCGCTCACGCTTGTGTTGTCATAGTAAATGTTTCATGTGTAATTCGCGACATTCATTTAACAGTAAGCTTAGGTCTTATATCCATTCAACGTGTTTAAGTGCGGAGCGGGTCAGTATGCGACTGTTCGCCATTTATAAGTCGGTTACACATACCTGAGGGCTATTTCCATAGCAATAATAGATAATATCCACAATGCCGAACATGTTTTCTGGATTGATATAAAAAGTTGCTCGGTGATAATAGTATTTATTCTTCCAAACCTTCGCATTTATAATGTTAGTGATTTTAAATTATATATTTTTGTATCACGTTTTTAACGTCCTAAGTGGACGTTTTAGATATATTGAAATAGTATTCGAGCCGAAAGTCTCCTAACTAAACGATTTTTCCTAACCTGTAGGCATCATCAATTTACGGCCGGTTTCAATATTTAAAACTCAAGGATAGATTTGCCTACTATAGTATTTTTCATGAAGGAACGGTACTGTGACATTTGTAAGTGTCAAAGAAAATTATACTTTATTCAATGGCAATAAGAGGCATGGCCTGTTTCTATACTTATGATGTTATGCCTTAATAACATTGAGTTAAATATTAATTTCGTTTGGCACTTAGAACTGTCACTGCCCATCTTATGTGAAAAATATTATACGGATAAAATTTAGACATATTTTGTTAGCAAATCTTGAATTTTTGAGTTGAAAACAGTGAACAGTTGAGTTGAATTAGTAAACAAAAGAAGAAAAATTTGTGCGTCTCGGGACGCCCGACAGAAGTGATAACTTAAACTAGCGCTGTGGGTTAGAGTAAGAGAGGAAGAGCCTGCCTACCGCTGCCGTATGCGTGAGAGAAAGGGAAACCAAACAGACTGGCGCCGTTACGCGTTACGTTACGAAGCGGTTTACCCTCCCATAAGAAGTTATCACTTCAAAATACTTATGACTTTTCTTAAGCGTTAAAGATAATAGAAGATCTAAATGGACATCGGCTCGAAACTCAAATAAAACACGCTGTATTTACTTGTAATACCATTTCAAAATACATTCTGCGTTGTGGCCCTCGACAACTATTTAACGAACTGATATACCAACTCGTTGATATAAGTTATTATAAGCAATATTATAGATAAATATACGTACGAGTTTATAAGATGTATTTTTACACAGAAATCTAGAAAAATAAATAATATATTGCTAAAATATTTGTCCATCCAGAATTGGCTTTAAAATTTATTGAAACGTAAAAAAGGTAACAGTTTATATTATTTATATTAGATAATTTCTACTTATTAGATCTCTCAAGTATTTCCATTTTTATTTTTACGTTAAATTATCAGTATTATAAGAAATTTTCTTCTGTTGTATATTTATATCAAAATCGCTCACATTCCTTTTTCGTTACTTTTATATTTGTTTTATTTAAATTTACTGTTACGTGTTACCTTTGAGTAATTATTTTAAAAAAATCCATACATCACTGAACTTTCTTAATATAAACACAAAAAACCATATACTTTGGTTTTGGATTAGATAATTAAATAAATACCTATACATTCCTGTCTTAATCCTGACGTATTATTTCTTTTTTATTTATTGACTGCATATTTAGTTTTAGCTATGTATGTATATGCTAGTTTATTTGAATAAATAAATGAGGCATAAAGAATTAAAACCAGCAAATGTTGCTGGTTTTTCTTCTATATGACTCAGATGTGTTATTACAAAATAGAAGTTAAATTATATATAGTTAATTGATATTCCTCCACCAATTTTGGTCTATGCGAAACACTTTTCAAAAAAGGTTTTTAATTTTCAATATAATGCGACAAGGATCTTTTGGCCTGTGGATCACATTGACAGGGTCGGTGTGAAATTAGGGTTAACAGTCAGTAACATGTTCCTACTTCCAAGAAGATATTTTAACAGGTGAGTCCGCACGGTTAAACAAACACCGTCACGCCTATAGTCCCGAAGCGGGGGTGGCAGCGTTGTATTGAGTACACCCGCGTTTCGCCGATTTGGCTCGAGCATAGTGGTTGCACACTCGCCCTTAAGTCCGGTGAAGCTGTAAAGGCCTCACGGCCAACAGCGTATATCACTCAAACACACACGTTTCGCCGACGATGTTAGGTCCTATGTAATAGGGGGCGAACCTATTGCCATATACCGGGCACAATTCCAGACTCCGGACTCATACTGGGAATTTTTCCAACCTAGGCTTTGAACCCAGGACCTCGTGATCACAATGCGATGTGCTTTGCCACCAGACCAACGAGGAAGTTACGCCGCACGGTTACTAATTAAAAAAGAACTTGGGTATATTTTATAGCAAATGGCAACTCTGCGTCTGTCATGAAGTGACATTTCACTTGATGACAGCATTAGTTTGGATGTGGGCCGCGGGCCACAAGATCCTTTTATCACTGTAGTAATCGTAGCTTTTTAAAAAGTTAGGTTGGGTACAAAACTGGTCCCATAGTACTTTATTACATAGTAGCAAATGTAATTTTTTTAATTTATTTTGAGCACAGTTGTATAACATATCATTTTCATAAATTTATATATTGTTGAACATCACAAAATAGGGTATAAATGTATAATTTATGTTTAATGGAGTTATGATCATTTGTTCAATTGAGAAGAAAATAAGTGTCTCACCACACTTTCAAAGATTTCATTGAAGGGCTACCGCGAAAAACACGCGACTTTTGTACGTCATGCACTTTAAGAAGTATATTGATTAGAGACTTAATATGTCGAAATATGATTTAAGACTGTAAATTTCAGAATCTGGTAAAAAGGACTACACGATTAATCAAATTTTTCTCTATTGCTTTACATTTTCTGATTCACGCAAAATGCTTAAGAATCTTATCTATATCATCACGCCAGATCCCCTGCGGGGTACGCAGAGAGTACAGAGTTCCAACAGGTCCTTTCCTTACATACCTCTCTGGCTCCCTCCACTCTCATAGTTCGTTTCAAACACGCTCGCCGGTTACGGAGACTCTTGACTTGTCCTTCAGATAAGACTCTGTCTATTTGGTCGTGGTAAGATAGTTTAGGGTCTTCCCCGGTACATCCTTCCACTTTCGCTTAAGAACTAATCAATACAATTTACTGAAAACATAGCAAATAATCGTAGCAAAGTTCTTCTAAAGCAGTGTTTTTTTTAATTTTATAGTGTAGTTTTTTTCTAGGAAATGATAAAAATTGTTTTTGCACATACGTCGTTTATTTCCGAGCGCGCGCTCAATATATCCGTCCCTTATTATTCTTTAGTAAAATAAATGCATCACTGTCACTATCCCGGTCGATAAATAGTCGATCACGGGTGGCCCTTAAAAACATATAATAATAAAGGTTCTCTATTGTCTCTATAAGTAGTACTGTGTTACGATTACGTTATAATACATTATATATTAGTCAGAATTACTTTCTCACAATGATATTAGCGAATCTCTAAAGTACTTTTAAATGTAAATTCCGACGAATTTATGGTAACTAAGGTTGTTATACAATGTAATAAAGGTGCTTTTATTAAAATGTTTCATCATAGATGTGTATGTATATGATGTGATACATCCTTATTGATAATGTGATGCTTGTATAATAAAATAGTGCTGACCCTTATTTTTGGTTTTATTTTTTAATTTGAATACGTAATATGTTTCCCAACAATACTCATAACCGTTAACGACAGCTTAGTCTAGTGATAATAGCGTAGATCGCTTGGCTTGTAGCTTGCGTGTGTGCGCCCGCGCGCCTGTGTATGCGCGGGCGGTCGTGTCCACGTGCGCGCGTGTGTGTGTCCCATCGATATTTAACTTGGTCTGGATACAGACATTTTTTATACGCGTGTACTCCCATCGTTAGGGGTTTTTTTGCGTTAGTGAGGCGTTTTGTTTAGTTACACAACGTGGAAGTTTTGTTGTGTTACTTGGACGCTTACACTTAGTGTTGCCAGTTTGGAGTCATTTTGGGGAAACTGATAATAATAAACACCGTCACTCCTATATGTACTGTGTTCACCCACTTTTCGCTGACGATGTTAGGTCTCATGTAATAGGGAGCGAGCCTATCGCCATATACCGGGCACGATTCCAGACTCCGTACTGATACTGGGAATTTTTCGATAGAAAAACTACATTTGTCCGACCTAGGATTTTAATACCCCGGGACTTCGCGATCGTAAAGCGCATGTTCGCCACTAGACCAACAAGACAGTCATATTGAGACAAAAACTTCAAAACCTAAATATGTATATATAAATGCCGGGTTGACCTACGGGGTTCACAAATGATTTTTTTCATTGGGGATAACCAAACATCAATTAAACATTTAATTATAAAAATAAACACTAAGGCAATGTATTGAGAACAAACAACGGCTTGGTGTGAGTTTGTACTTATGTATGAAATTTAATTCGTTAAAACTTACAGAAGTTACCTCACAGCCCACTGCCCCAGTGATTGTGGATTTGGAAGAACTCCTACTATAGCACCTGTGGCGCTAAAGTAGGAGATGCAGTGGCGGTGACAGGGATCTCCACTCGCATATTCTGAAATTACTTTTAATGGAATGGTTTGTTGTTGGAAAGACATCAGGTGTTGGAAAGACATCAGGCGTTGGAAGGACATCACTGTATGAAGAACATCACTATATGGAAAGACATTAGGTGTTAGAAAGACATCAGGTGTTGAAAAGACATCTCTATATGCATATGATGTGATCCAGACCGATTTCGGCCATGGCGACTGCATGAGCTCCGTTATTGTTAACGATCATGCGCTCGCATGTGGCTTATGTAACCAATCTTCTTGGTAAAGATCCTCGCACATTGCGGGCATGTGAGCACACCGTTAGTATATGAATAATTGATCGCTACGGGTAGTCGGGCTTTCAATTGATCACGCTTTGCGTCAAGGCCAGCGCGTCGCTGAGCTTCAAAGCTCCAAACTTTGGATTTAACCAGGGTCCTCCACTTCGATCGGTTAGCGGCTTGTTTTTCCCACTGAGAGGGCTCTATGCCGCACCTCTGCACGTGGCGCTTTAGCACATCTTTGTACCTAAGCAGTTGTCCACCATGCTTGCGCTTGCCTTCCTCAAGTTCAGCATAGAAAATGCGCTTCGCTACACGCTGCTCTGCCATCCGTGCCACGTGCCCGATCCAACGAAGTTGTCGCCGCATGAGGTAAGATTCAATGCCACCCACATTAGCTCTTCGCAGTACTTCAGTATTCCGCACGTGGTTTGACCATCTGACTTTCAAAATCTTACGTTGGCATCTGAGGTGGAATTGGTCCAGCATGCGAATGTGCCGGCGGTACACGGTCCAGGTTTCAGCGGAATAAAGAATGTTGGGCAGCACAACTGCCATGTACACTGAGATCTTTGTGGCTAGTTTTAAATCATGCGAGCAGAAGACCTTGGCATCCAACTTACCGAATACTGCAGCAGCAGCACCGATTCTGCTGTTGATTTCCGAATCTAGGTCGCACTTGGATGTTAATGTGCTCCCCAGATAACGAAATTTGTCGACCTGCTTCAGCTCATCCTCGCAGACATCAACGGTCACGAGGCACTGACCACTAGGTCAGTGCCTCGTGACCGTTGATGTCAAGTGACATTACTTCCGTCTTCTTTACACTGATCTACAGGCCAAATTTTCGCCAGGACTCATCTAAGTCAGACATTAGTTGTTGCAGGCCGTCTGAGGATTCTGACGCAAAACACAGGTCGTCCGCATACATGATCTCAGTAATCATAGCATGTGAGACTTTAGTGCGGGCCTTGAGCCTCGCCAGATTAAAGAGATTGCCATCGGTGCGGTAACGGATGCGGATACCTTCTGAAGTAGTCTGCAAGACCTCTCGGACTACAATCGCAAAGTACAACGCGAACAATGTAGGCGCAAGGACGCACCCTTGCTTTACCCCACAGGTGACGGGGAAAAAGTCTGATTTTTCGTCGTCGACGGCGACACAGCACTTCATGTCGTCATGCAGGAGCCTCAGTAGTCCTACAAACTTCTCCGTGCACCCTATCTTTCCAAGCACCATCCATAGGGCTTCTCGAGGTACGCTGTCAAAGGCCTTCTCCAGGTCAACAAAGCACAGGTACAAATGCTTAGCCTGTTCCCTGCTCTTCTCTTGCAGTTGACGTACTGAGAAAATGGCCTCACATGTTCCTCTATTTGGTCGGAAGCCAAACTGGGTTTCCGGCAACAGCTTTTCCGACACTTCCAAGAGGCGGTTTAGTAGTACTCTGTCAAAGACTTTTCCAGGGACTGATAATAGTGAAATGCCACGGTAGGAATTACAATCGGAACGGTCGCCCTTGCACTTATATAGGGCCCGGATGCGTGATACTTTAAAAGTTAATGGGACTTGTTGTTTCCTCTACATAAGATCAAAGAGTTCCCATATAACCGAATGCAATTCCTCACCGCCATACCTCAGAATCTCTCCCGGTATAAAGTTAACACCAACCGCCCGCTTATTTTGTTGTTGTTTAATGGCAAGAACAACTTCCCCACGTGATAGCGGCTCGTTCAGCTTCGATGCAGTTGGTAGTTGAGGAATCGATTGAACGTGCTCTAAGTCAGCAGACCGGTCCATATTCAGCAGAGTGTTGAAGTGCTCTGCCCATCGCATTAGCACTTCCTCCTTGCTTCTGAGAAGACCTTCCCCTCTAGCAGGCTTGAGAGGCACTTTTACAAGAGAGGACGTTCCTATCAACTTTCGAACCTCACCGTAAAATTCGCCAAGCTGATTTGTGTCAGCGAGCCATTGCATATGATGAGATTTGTCTTGCCACCACTTATCTTTTGTCTCCCGAGATAGTTTTCGTAGCTCCAAATCACTTTGTCTAATCTCCGCATTGTTTCTACGTTGATTTTTTCTACTACACTGCCGAAGGAGTTGTCGATGTCTATTCATAGCTTCTATTAAAACACTATTATTCTCATCACACCAGTCCTCGTTCTTACGGACTTTTAGACCCAAGGTACTTGTGGCTATATCTAAAATATGAGAAGATAGAGTCGCCCAGCTAGCCTCAATGTCATCGATCTCCTTGTCTCTAGACAGAAGCACAGTAGTTAGAGCTTCAGTGTATTTTTTTTGTTCCAGGCTCCTGGAGCCTGTCCACGTTTAAACACGTAGGCTTTTTTCTGCTGGCTCTACTGGGACGTTGGAGGCGGAGACGTAGTTTAGTGACCACGAGTCTATGATCAGTCCAGCAATGTGCACCACGCATGACGCGCGTGATTTGGACTTAGGAAACGTCCTTTTGCCGTACGATAGCGTAATCAATAAGATGCCAGTGCTTGGATCTTGGGTGCATCCAGGTATTCTTATGCTTGGCGGGAAGTCTAAACATTGTGTTCGTAATCGCAAGATTAAATTGAGCACAGAAGCTGAGTAGCAGTTGTCCGTTATTGTTCATGCTTCTAACTCCATTTCTGCCCAAGATTTTAAGCCAAGCATCGTAATCTTGTCCTACTCTGGCATTAAAGTCCCCCAGCAAGAGGATATGCTCACTGGGACGTACGCTTTCGACGCATTGTGTCAGATCCTCGTAAAATCGATCCTTAATGTCATCAGCCTTGTCCAGCGTGGGAACATAGACACTGATGACATTCAGGTGGTTGCTATTATCTAGGGGCAGGCGCAGTGTGGTAACGCGATCCGAGATGTGCACCGGATACTCTTGTAAGTGCTTTACAAACTTGTTTTTGATCGCAAATCCTACAACTGACCGTCGTGGTTCAGAGGAAGCGAGTCCTTTCCAGAAGAAAGTATATCCACCACCCTGTACCACCAACTCCCCTTCATCGGCAAGATGTGTTTCGCTGAGAGCAGCTACATCCACATTATAGCGAAGAAGTTCCCGACCTACAATAGCGGTCTTTCGTTCAGGACAGGCATTGTCATTACGATCAATGAGTGTTCGCACGTTCCATGCACCAAAAGTCATATTAGATGTTTTGACAATATTATCTTTGTTACGTCGACCACGAATTAAGAGATACGGAGGCAGCCGTGGTTACTACCATCCCTATAGGTTGGGGCGAGCATTTTTTGAGGGCACCTTTTCTAGCCCCCTCCAAAGCTGAGCAAGGAGAGCAGTGCCATCCCTAAATAGGGCTGCTCTGTCACTCCAGGTGCTGCCGAGTCCTCTCTGTCCCCCCAGTGCAGAGCGAACACGACCACGATGCTCTAAGAACACCCCCGGAGCCGCCCATGTGCAGGCCTCAGATAAAGCCCGGTCTGCATCGAACCGAACCTCTCTACCTCAGCCCATCGCCACGGGACTTTACGTGAATCGGAGGCCAATACTCGGAAGCAGTCATCTGCGAAGGAACATTTTTTAGTGCATATGCGGGCGCGCATCCGCACATGCCCTCTCTCGTCTTCTTTCCCCGTAACCCACTGGAACGGATTCCGTTACGACTGGCAGGGAGTTCAGATGCAGTATCTAGCCGGCAGTCACTTCTGACCTCAACTGCCGCCCTAGGCCATCAACATTGCCTTGCTAACTCGCCGAATTCGCCAGTATCCGGTGCTTATCAACGTGGCCTGCCTTCTTCGCCGAGTAGACTTTATGCACACTGCAGGAGGTATCCGCGCGAAAAACCTGTCCGTCCACAGACCTTTTCAGGCTCCCCTCACCGGGTTTGGTCCACGAGGCGACGTGGTTTGCCGGGGTGTGGCCGTTGTGTGCATAACAACTACTTGGAGCCACCGGTGAGAGTTTGTAGAGTGCCTATCAGTTGGGAACGCCACCCTTTGCGGGTCGGCTGGCGAACCCTACAGACACACCACTACACCCCCCATATACATATATCTATATCATCATGCCAGATCCCCTACGTTGTAGGCAGAGAGTACAGAGTTCCGACAGAAAAGACATCAAGTGTTAAAAGAGACTTCAGGTGTCGAAAAGACATAAGGTGTCGGAAAGACATCAGATGTCGGAAAGACATCAGCTGTCGGAAAGACATCAGGTGTCGGAAAGACATCAGGTGTAGAAAAGACATCAGATGTCGGAAAGACATCAGATGTCGGAAAGACATCAGCTGTCGGAAAGACATCAGGTGTCGGAAAGACATCAGGTGTCAGAAAGACATCAGATGTCTAAAAACATGAGATGTCTGAAGGACATGAGATTTCTGAAAGACATCAGATGTCTGAAAGACATGAGACGTCTGAAAGACATGAGATGTCTGAAAGACATCAGATGTCTGAAAGACATCAGATGTCTGAAAGACATCAGATGTCTGAAAGACATCAGGTGTCTGAAAGACATCAGTGTTGAAAAGACATCAGGTGTCGAAAATACATCAGATGTTGGAAAGATATCACGTGTCGGAAAGATATCAAGTGTTAAAAAGACCTCAGTTGTTGGAAAGAAATCAGGCGTCTGAAAGTCATGAGGTGACGGAGACATTAGATGACATAAAGACATCAAGTGTTGAAAAGAAATCAGGTGTTGAAAAGACCACAGGTGTTGGAAAGACATCAGATGTTGAAAAGACATCAGGTGTCGGAAAGACATCACTTTATGGAAGGACATCAGGTGTTGAAAATACATCAGGTGTTGAAAAAACATCAGGTGTGGAAATACAGGTATCGAACAGACATCAGGTGTCTGAAAGACATCAGGTGTTGGAAAGACATCAGTTGTTAGAAAGACCAGATGCTGGAATCACATAAGGTGATGGAATGACAAGTTGTTGGATAGACTTCAGTTGTTGAATAGACATCACTATATGGAAAGACATCTCTATACAAGGTGTAACATATTAAACGCAAGACCTGAAAGTAGTTTGTTCTAAATCGGTAACTGAATTGATTCCAACAATTTTTAATGTATCTTACATTTTTTTCAAATTGCAAAAAGTGCTTCTACTCCTTCAGTGCGCTATAAAAATTTAAATTTATTCTTGATTCGTAGCAAGAAGAAGATATCAAATGCATTCATAAAACATTTTTCTCAAAACGCACACATACTCGTACAAGTTTCATTGTTAATTGGGATATAAAAGTGCTTTAAATGAGGGTATAAACCTTTAAATTTGAAAATTTGGTTTTCGTTTTGAATTTATGAAGCAATTCTCTAATTGGGGTATCAGAGGTCTTGCGCTTATTATGTTACACCTTGTATACATATATCTATATCATCACGCCAGATCCCCTACGGGGTAGGCAGAGAGTACAGAGTTCCAACAGAAAAGACATCAAGTGTTAAAAGAGACTTCAGGTGTCGAAAAGACATCAGGTGTCGGAAAGACATCAGGTGTTGGAAAGACATCAGGTGTCGGAAAGACATCAGGTGTAGGAAAGACATCAGATGTCGGAAAGACATCAGATGTCAGAAAGACATCAGATGTCTGAAAACATGAGATGTCTGAAGGACATGAGATGTCTGAAAGACATGAGATGCCTGAAAGACATCAAGTGTCTGAAAGACATCAGTGTTGAAAAGACATCAGGTTTCGGATATACATCAGATGTTGGAAAGATACCACGTGTCAGAAAGACATTAAGTGTTAAAAAGACATAGTTGATGAAAAGACCTCAGTTGTTGGAAAGAAATCAGGCGTCTGAAAGTCATGAGGTGACGGAGACATTTATCATCATCAGCCTATAGCAGTCCACTGCTAGACATAGGCATCTCCAAGTGCACGCCACTGGGTACGATCCTCGGCTACTTGCATCCAGTTTCTGCCAGCCGCCCTACGAAGGTCATCGCTCCACCTAGCCTGAGGGTGTCCTGCATTACGTTTGCCAGTCCGCGGTCTCCACTCAAGAACTCGTTTGTCCCAGCGGTTATCGGTTGTTCGGCTAATGTGACCGGCCCATTGCCACTTCAGCTTACTAATCCGGTGGGCTATGTCGATAACTTTGGTTCTCTGTCGAATGACTTCGTTCCGGATTCTATCCTTCAGAGAAACTCCGAGGATATCCCTTTCCATAGCTCGCTGAGTGACTTTAAATTTATGAACCATTCCAACCGTGAGTGTCCACGTCTCGGCTCCATATGTCATAACGGGCAGGACGCACTGATTAAAGACTTTTGTCTTTAGGCTTTGTGGAATGGGCGATGTAAATACTCGACGTAATTTCCCAAGTGCCGCCCAGCCCAGCCGTATTCTTCTGTTGACCTCTTTCTCGAAGTTGTTTTTCCCCAACTGCAGAGTTTGCCCTAGGTAAACATATTCTTGAACAACCTCGAGAATAGCGCCATGTATTGCAACAGGTTCCGGTACTACATGTCGGTTAAACATTACCTTGGTCTTGTCCAAGTTCATGCGGAGACCTATTTGTTTGGAAGAATCGGCTAGGCTGGTCATCATCTGTTGTAAATCCTGCAACGTTTCGGCCATAATGACGATGTCGTCTGCAAATCTCAAATGTGAGATATGACTGCCATTTATGTTTATGCCATGACCTTCCCAGTCCAGCGTCTTAAACATATCCTCCAATGCATTTGTGAACAATTTGGGGGGGGTAACGTCCCCTTGTCTCACTCCTCGATGCATTGAGATAGGGTTGGTCTGCTGGTTTTGTAACTGGATGGTCATGGTCGCGGCGTTATAGAGACTTCTTAACACTTGGATGTCTCGCCAGTCGACTTGGCATCGTTGCAAGGATATCAGAACTGACCAGGTCTCGATCGAGTCAAAGGCCTTCTCATAGTCCACGAATGCTAAGCACAGGGGCCGATTATACTCTTCGGTCTTCTGTATAATCTGCCGTATAGTGTGGATGTGGTCTATGGTTCCATACCCTCTTCGAAACCCGGCCTGTTCCGGGGGCTGAAATTCGTCGAGCCTTCGCGCAAGACGATTCGTGATAACTCTTGAAAACAGCTTATAAATGTGGCTCAGGAGCGAAATAGGGCGGTAGTTCTTCAGTTGGGTCTTATCACCCTTTTTGAAAAACAATACGACCACGCTCCTACCCCAAGCCTCTGGAGTTCTCCCATTAAAGAGCACAGAGTTAAAGATATTTTGGAGCTCCTTTAGCACGGGTTTACCTCCTGCTTTTAATAGTTCAGTTGTAACTCCGTCCTCTCCAGAGGCTTTTCCATTCCTTAGCTGCTCAAGAGCCATCACGATTTCGTCTAGGCTGATTTCGGGCAGGTCTTCCGTAAAGTGGCGGCTTAATGTAGCTCTAGGATCCTCATTTCCGGGATCAGGACGAGATGTATGCGAGGCGTATAGTCGGCTGTAGAAGTCTTCTACTTCCAAAAGAATCTCCGGCTTAGAAGTGATGACGTCCCCACTGGCTTTGGACAACTTCGTCAGATGGCTCCTCCCCAAAGACTGAACGAAAACTTTCGACCCCCATTTTGCTCGATTGCTTTTTCAATAGCGCGTGTATTAGCGCATCGGAAGTCATGTCGTACCAGTTTGTTAATTCGTTTGTTGAGTGCCCGTTGCTCTAACGAAGTGTTGGGTGGGTTTACACGTCATTCCTTCATAAGCTGCAGTGTCTCCTCCGAAAGCTTCGTTTTCTTACTTATACGTTGCGTTTCACAAAATCTCGTACCTTCCTCCCTGAGGATTTTAACTACATTTGTGAGGGCCTGGTCTACGTCAATTGTGGTTTCCATGGTAACGAATCGGTTCTCCAGATTTGACTGGAACGCTTCAGATCCTACTACGGTTTGGAGGAGGTTGGGCCGGAGCCTGGCCTTCATCAAACGGACTCGCTCGAGCTTAAAGTTGATATTCAGTGAGCCTCTGACAAGTCGGTAATCGCTTCCGGTATTAAACCTGTTGATCACTGAGACATCTCTGAATATGTGCTTCTTGTCCGTTATGATGAAGTCAATCTCATTTTTAGTCCTAGTGTCGGGGCTTTGCCATGTCCACTTTCTTTGGGGCCGTTTCTTAAAGAAAGAGTTCATCAAGAAAAGCCCCTCTTTCTCAAGAAAGTTGACAAGCATTTGCCCCCTATGATTCCTGCTACCGTAACCGTGAGATCCCACTACCGATTCGCTGCAAATTTGTACTCCCACTTTAGCGTTGAAGTCCCCCATGACAACGTTGTAGTAGGCCTTAGTGGTGGAGTGTAAGGCCTTCGATATGTCCTCGTACATATCTTCAACTTCATTGTCAGAGTGTGCCGAAGTCGGTGCGTAAACCTGCACAACCTTTAGGTTATACCTATCGGTTAACTTAATAATACGATACGCTACCCTGTTCGACACACTAGACATTTCTACAACGTTGTCAGAGAGGGTTTTATTGACCAAGAACCGTACGCCGCCCTGGGATAGCTGATCGCCCTCTCGGAAGTACAAAAGGTGGCCTGATTCTAGGGTAACGGTGTCCCTCTCCCTTTCTTCGGACTTCACACAGTCCCAGAACGTGCCACCTTATCCCTTCGAGTTCGGATTCTAATTGCGCCATGTGCTCGTCAAGCCGTAACGTGCGTCCATTAAACGTCGCCAAGGAAGGTCAGTTGATTTTGGCGGCCTCTCGTAGCCCGGGGATTCTTCGCACCCCCTACCCTGCCGTTACCGTGACCGCCGCCGTGATCCGGAATAGCAGGGCGGCCGGGAACTGGGGGCCGTGGTTTGTTTTGGCTTGCCATTTGGAGGGTTTGCCCATAATCGCCACGCTGGGCAGGCGGGTTGGCGATCGCAGTGCGTAACTCTTCGCATCGGTGCCGCTGCTGCCCGTCACCGATCTGCGGTATTTAGTCACGCAGTTTTTTTTGTTATGGTTATACCGCCATTTTTCAATCGTCAGAGCCTCGTTCGTTGATTAGCAGGATGTACCACGAGCAGGTGAGGATGACTTGGAGCCATATGGTGGTATTTGATAGATAGCCATATGGAGACATTAGGTGACATAAAGACATCAAGTGTTGAAAAAAAATCAGGTGTTGAAAAGTCCACAGGTGTTGGAAAGACATCAGATGTTGAAAAGACATCAGGTGTCGGAAATACATCAGATATTGGAAGGACTTCAGGTGTCAGAAAGACATCAGGTGTTGAAAAGACAAAGTGTTAAAAAGACATGTGTTTTAACGGCATCAGATGTCGGAAAGACACAGTTGTTGGAAAGATATCAGGTGGCTGAAAGACATCAATGTAGAAATAACATCAGGTGTCGAAAAGACATCAGGTGTCGGAAATACATCAGATATTGGAAAGACATCAGGTGTCGGAGACATCAGGTATCTGAAAGAAATCAGTGTTGAAAACACATCAGGTGTCGGAAATACATCATGAGTCGCAAACATATTAGGTGTCATAAAGACATCAGTTTTTAAAAGACATCAGGTGTTGGAGATACATCAGGTGTTGAAAAGACATCAGTTGTTGGAAAGACCAGGTGCTGGAAACACATAAGATGATGGAATGACAAGTTGTTGGATAGACATCAGTTGTTGAAAAGACATCACTATATGGAAAGACATTTGGTGGTGGAAAGACATCAGGTGTAGGAAAGACATCAGGTGTTGGAAAAACATCAGGTGTTAGAAAGACAGCAGTCGAGGGAAAGATTTATTTTTAAACGTAAGCCAACACTTGTATTCATTCCTGTGTCGTGGGTGCGTTTACAAACATGAAAATTTACATACACAAATACCCGGACCGAAACAAATAATTGTGGGTCACACAAAGGCGTGGCGCCTACGTCAAAATGACAAGCCATAACCTTTGGAATAAAAAGGAAGTACGAACCATGTAGAAACATGAAAGATTTTTTAATTGGTTACCTAAATGGTACTACTGTCCAGCAAAAGTGTGTAACCATGTGTGCAACTGAACTGGTTTTATAATGTCTCTATGCTCTTAAGTCCTATCTCTATGATATTTATAAAATACTAAAGAACATGATTAAACTGCACTAAAGATTTTTTCTGATTCTCCTAATTCTTAGAACTGCTTTTCTGCTAAAACCTTTGTAGAAACCCATAGACACCATACATCATAGACACCAATATAACTCTTATTCATTTTTATTTGCAATCTGTGTAAGTCAAATGATGTTAGGGATGCACAAATGGATAAATAAAATGCCAATAAATGTCAAATAGATATTTTTATTAGTATTGTTATTTATATCGAGAAAAAATTGTGATATCGATATTTATTTTTTTATTGTAGCCCCACACTAAGATTTATTCCTGGGTCGTGGGTGCGCTTACAAACATGAAAATTCACACATGTGGATCACACAAAGATTTGTCCCGTGCGGGATCGAACCCGCGACTATTTAACACAGTGGGCGGAGCGGCTTAAGCTCTTAACCACTGCTCTAAATCATAATTTTTCAAAGATTGAGGAGCAAAGATTAAAAACGCCACAAATCGAAAAAACAGTGATCATTTAAAACCGGCGTTCCTACTAAAAGCTATTTAATGCCAAAAAACATCTGTATGCCAATCACTTCCTAAAAATAAATATCGAAAAAGATGCCAATTTTGACACTCAGATTATCGATATATCGGAATTAAAAATATCGATTAATTTTTAAAACTAAGGGCAATTTCGCTCATCCCTAAGTGCTATTTGAGTGTTGACTTGTCAAGCGAATTATTATTATAATAAAAATTAAGAAGTCTAACTTAACTACGAAGTCGTGTCTAGAGTAATTACAATGACAATATATAGTCTCACTTGATCACGACTATTCACTTAGACTTACAATTTACACAACTGCCCAAAAATTGTGATGGAAAGACTGCGTTCCGACTTAACAGACATGTATCGCCGCACCGGAGAAGTTTTCAGGCGTATCAACAGATTCGCCGACGGTCCCATGACAAAGAAGAAACTGGTTATATTAGTGCTCGTTATCGTTTTTCTTTCTCTGTACTTAGGCCCTACTGTTATAAACTGGTTGTTTAGTGAGGAGAGTGCAACGAGCCACCAAAATGTGTGTCAAAAAAACTTTTTAAGTCCATTCGAGAATGCTTTGAAAGATTACGATGCGTACGTGCGGCACGAGACCACAGCGACTTTGAAGTCACTAAATCATAATTATGTGCCTTACATCGGTAACGGCCTGCTGGGCATGGCCTTGGAACACGATTCGCATCTCAGCATCAAACATAGGAGGACCTTAGCCCTGCCGTTGTTCTATCACCCTCTATACCTCATAGACGACTATGAGATGAAGGAATTTACAGTTGTTGAATACAAAAAAGGTATTGTCCACAGATTCCAGTGTTCAGACACAGGTTTACATGTTTCTTATCAGTATTACGCTCATAGAACTATACCATCGCTGTTTGTGCAAGAGATTTGGGTGAATAACCCAACCAATACTGCTAAAACTTTGAAGATGACAACACCAAGGGTTTCCGATTGGTCTACATCAGTCAAACAAACTATTAATTTACACCAAGGTGTAAGTACTAAGGAATATGAAGTTGTTACAGGCATGTTAACAATACCAGACAGTGATAACGTGATTGCAGCATCCGTAGTATGCCGTAAAATGAGTAACACTATCCAAGTTGATGCTCGAGATGGACTGGATATTTTAATATTGACAACAGTACAGTACAGTAAACCAATTAAGAAATCTGACTATGCTACCCAAAAAGATGTTGTTGAAAAAAGGGCTATAGCGGAGATGGAGAAAGTAATTGCTTTGACTGGTGATAGATCAGCTGTAAGAAAGCTTCGGGAGAGCCACACTAGGGTCTGGCAGGGCCTCTGGTACACTGGCTTCTATATCTCCGATTCGAAAGCACAAGGCATTATTAATGGTGACAGAATAAATGCTACTATATATGCAATACTATCTCAAGTGAGAAGCTATGAACATGAAGAAAACATCAAAGCAAGCACAAAGTCTGATATTTTAAGGAGTTTGACTTATTCTGAAGGTTGTTATGAAGGGCACTCGACTTTAGATGCATTTAATTTATGGAAACCACTAAATAACCTAGCCAATTTGAATTCTGTAGCTAGTGTATGGCTTCTAACTTTAGAGAAACTGGGCTGCCATAATTTGCTAAAAGCAGGTGCGAGTGGTGTGAATCAAGCGATGATTCTTAGTTTCGGCAGTTTCCGATTCAGTAATCAACATTTGGAGTACAATATACATCCGTCAAAGTTACACAGAGATTTTCTGTTTCGTCGGCTCAACTATGGCAACATGACACATGTGAATATCAGTGTTATTTTACAAGAAGATAACAAGGCTGCCATTTTCGTTGCATTGGACAGGTCAGATAAGACATACTATGCCTGTGATGCTGGTTGTTTAGATTCCCCTGTCCAACTTGGACCATATAGGAAGTACTTCCCAGTAAAATTAACTGAACCATTGACTGCTATCCTGTATATAACAGCTGATAAGCAACATATGGAAGATTTGAGGCATGCAATACATGTTAAAGAAGTTGTAGAGGCTCCTGCACATGAACACCATGTCATAGCATTGCACAAACACGGCCACAGTTTAGGAGGTTTAAATCCTCTTTTCTGGATCTCAATCATTGTACTAATTGTGGTCTTCCATTTGTTCCTGTGCAGGATAATTATGAATGAGTTCTGCGATAATGGTGTCAGTTATAGAAGGTTATACAACAAACCTTAAAGTGTTGATGCCTTAGTAAGATGGAAGCACCGTTGAGTCCATCGCTTGACTGATATGTGTATGCTTTTATGTGCACATACAACCAAAAATATTGTTAAATATGTGTATGTAAACACTGCCTGGTAGCTAAAGGTGCAATATTATGGAATGGTTGTTTGTGAATGTATAAAAAATTATGTATTCCAAAATTTCCAAACTGCAACGATGTTTTGGTTAAAAATATATGCTAGTATAAACACAGAGAGAACTATCTCTGTTGAAGTATGTTTTGGCGGGAAATCGAACAGTGATGTCGTTAATTTGTTTTAATTTCTAAAACTTGTGTTATTTTGAATTATAATGTGTTAAATGTTGGTGGAATATTAACAATTATGTATTCTTATATGTGCACGAGTGAAGGTAATTGTAACAAAGTGATAAACCGTGCTTTTTCGATTTCCCTCAAAACGGCCGTCGCAATTGGTATGTAAAGTATCCATCGCTTTACTATCCAGGGTGGGGCACTTCATCAATTTCATAATCATCCTTGTCATCAAGTTCATCGGGGAGTTGAATTAATTTTGAAATGAATATTCGTAATACTTGACATTGGCAAAATACGTGTCGTCGTGATGCCATAAACATAAAAAAAAAACTGATAAAATGGCAATAAATGTCTAATGAGTCTACCACACAACATCTATGCTCAATAATTGCTTACATTCAATACATTCTATTTTTAAAGTAAGACATAAATAAGTTAAATTCAAACAGCCAATATAGTGAACATTATTTATTATATTATTAGCAAGTATAATGGTTAACTAATCATGTTTCTGTACAACTAATAATTGGGTAATCTCTTCTATTTATTAAAATTATATTAATTACTATTGACCCTTTAACCGCCTGATTTTATATCTATTGCCTAAATCGGGAAATTAATTCAAAACATTATTTTTAATACTATTAATGACTTGTCATAAGACTAGACATTCTAATCGTCAATAATTAATTAATTGTAATAGTCACAAAGATCTGGTGTGATGATGTAGATTCATAAATCTGACTGCAGCGATTAAAGGGTTAATAATGGAAGAATACTATTGTTTGTGATGTGATTTGATCAAAGTATTATACATTAACGTTTCGGTATTCGTTATCGATATTATAAAGACATTAAGGTGTTGACTAACTTGAACAGTTACGACATATTCGTAAGGACCATGTAACGTTACGACGCATGTTAAGGGCCTACAGCGATCGACCGGGAGGTGACAGTGATGCAATTACTTTACAAAAAAAAAAATCCTTGTGTGCTTTTATGAAACCACGGTAAAAGTGAAACATATTGGCCTTGGCTGCTCTGGCGAGCGCGTTGCATGTCGCGTGACGGTCGGGCATGTCGCGTGTCAACACACAGACCAAAAAGTTTGTAACGATCCAATAAAAGTTTCACTTTAATAAGGGACAAGTATAATGGGCGCGCGCTCGGAAATAAACGACGTATGTGTAAAACAAATTTTATAATTTTCCTAAAAAAATCAACACTATGAAAAACTGCTTTACAAGAAATTTGCTACTGTTATTTGTTATGTTTTAAGTAAATTCGGTTAATCGTGTATTCCTTTTACCAGATTCTAAAATATAGAGTTAAAAATCATATTTTGGAATAATAAATCTCTTATCCATATACTTCTGGAAATGCATGAAGTACAAGAACACGCTTTTTTCGCGGTAGTCCCTTAATTTGTTCTGTACTGAGTATCTAATGCTTACTTTGCAATATCGCACTTCAGTTCTAACTCTACGTTCGCACGAGCGCTTCTTCAACGCACGTTAGTAAAGCGCTTAACGTAACGCACCGCCTTACGAGCACCTCTATAAAGTTCTTACTGAAAAACAACATGAAAAAGTCCTTTATTATATGAAGTGGCTTATGCCCCTTACATGTCCAATTGCCCAATTATATGGATATATATTACAAACTCTACCTTGCCCCGCAAGGGATCTGACGTGATATAGATACATTTCAGCATTTTCTAAAAAAAAAGCGTTACCTAATAGAGAAGGCCTTTTGAAAAGATCACTTTTCAAAATATATTCATCGACAGCATTTCGCTTTGATTGTTACAACGTAAAATGTTTAACCGTTTGGTATTGATTTGTATTTTACGTCACTCATGTGACTATATATGACGCGGTTGGAACGTCATACAGTGTTGATTGTGGATTCGATTCTCGCGCGAGGCCAATTCTTATTAAACAATAGTTCATATGACATCCATCAGGGCTAATGAACATATATTGGTATATTTATTGTAGAGTCGCGTGCGAAAAATCCATTTAAATTAGTGTACTCTACTTATGATACCTTATTTATATTACCTTCATAGGTTGCAAACAATATCGAATTGTGTGTCATCTGATAATTTGTGGAGTAGAGAAGGTGGTTAGGGGTTGTCACTATCTGTCCAGAGATAGGCAAAATGTAATCAGATTAATGGTTAACCACCCCTGCTTGGTAAATACAGGCATGACGGTGTAATAATGATTAACGATTACAATTACATTTTGCAATCTTCAACGATTACGATTACACTTTTAATCTTGAATCATGATTGAATATTACAAAATGCAATTGTAATCATTAATCTGATTATATTTTGCCCATCTCTGAATACTTGCCTAGAAAGAGATAGAGCTATAAACTATGTATACCCAGTTTTCTTTTTCATGGCGAAGTATCATTGCAATAATACTGCTTAAGAAATTGTCGATAAAATTGAGGGAACATAATCTGGTGATTTGCACTCGTAATTTCAGAGGAAAAAATGGCAAAACAAATATGCAATGCGAATGCGTGGCAGGGTCTTGCGAAAGACTCAGAGCTACCATCAATATCTTACCTCGACCAAATAGTCTCTTATTTCATGTAAAACTGCAGTCTCGTATGAGACGAGGAGGCGAGGGGTCTGTAGGTACATAACTGCTGGAACTCTGTCCGTGTCCCCCGCGAAGGAGTGTGTGTTGAAGTAATTGTATATGATTGCTGCCTAAGTCGTGGATACCCTGGGCACCATTAACCTTCGTTTTCCTAATATGATATTCTCAAATTATTACAAATTCAATTAAAATGTTATTTGGAAATATTCAACGTAACCTGTATTGTAATTGGCATATTGAACGAACACCTCGGTGGAGATACGGAGTTAGGCGAAGCGCCGCGCTGTCGTGTGCTTATCGTCATTTGTCCGAAAAAACTAACTGGTATTACCCTTCATTCGCACGGGCGCTTTTTCAAAGCACGTTTTTGAAGCGGTGTAAGCGCTTTTTAAAAGAGTAGGTAGCATTATCCATTTCTTTTATTCCAGCGCTTTACTAACGCGAGTTGCGGTGACTGGAAGCGTTCGTGCGAACACGGGGTTACAGCAGTATGCTGTAGTAACTATATATTTTAATTAATGAATGTGCTAGTACGAAGAATTAAACTTCTCTTAATCGCGCCACACTGTCCTCGTTCTTCTTTAAGTAAAAGGTAAAACAATATTTATTATTTATTTAATAAGAACTTACCAGCGTTATATTGTACATAAATACATGCGTATGTGTATATAATATAGTGTGTTATACTTGTTCTAAGAATGTGGTGTATATTTTTGAAATTAAATGCCAAGTTGTATGTTGAGTTGCCATGTTTTATTTTACACCCAATCAGCATTTTTTTTTGGGAAATCGTATCTTAAGTGATCTTTCCATAGCCACAAAATATTTTTGTTTTTCTTTTGGTTATTAAAACATCCCATTTCAAAATACTTTTAGTTTTATGGTATGTGCTACAGTTGGTAAACATAGTTAAGAAAAAAACTTTATCACGACAAATAGTTGGATATTTTTTCTTCTTTTCGTTTTCAATACGGACGATTTAGCGCAGTGGTTAAGAGCTTAAGCCGCTCCACTCACTGTGTCTAATAGTCGCGGGTTCGATTCCCGCACGGGACAAATCTTTGTGTGATCCCACAATTATTTGTTCCGGTCTGGGTATTTGCGTATGTGAATTTTCATGTTTGTAAACGCACCCACGACACAGGAATAAATCCAAGAGTGGGGCTAAGTTTAAAAAAAAAAAACAAAAAAGTACCAAGCAAGTCACGACAAAATTCAAGGGTTTTTCTAGTAAAATGTACACAGCTTATGCTTCTATTAAATAATCTGATAATATAGACATCTGTCTATCTGTATCATCACGCCAGACCCTTTACGAGGTAGGCAGAGAGTACAGAGTTCCATCAGGTTCTTGCCTTACATACCCCTCTGGTTTCCTCTGCTTTCATAGTTCTCATACACGCTCGCCCATTACGGAGACTAGACTAAATAAAAACATAAATGTATTTATCTTGATATAATGATAACAAGCGTCCCAAGATTGTGTCCGATAGGTACAATAACACATTGGGTAACATATCATCGGTGAAATCTAAGTGTACCTACACAATACACCTCTGCCACCCTTGCTTTGGCAATAGAGGCGTGATGCTGTATATTTTCTATCTCAAAATATTCGTATCTGAAACTCTGACCACATAGCCTGACTCAGCTAGGTGAGTGTTTTAAAATGATAACATTAACTCATTATCAACAGCACATACAAATAGGTGTTGGGTTTATCCTGCATTTATTTATGCTGTGACGATTAAATATAGTAACAATGTTATCAGAGTTCATTGGCTATCACAAATCGTACCTATTTTTACTGCTAGATTATTTTGTAGGTATCCACACCTATATATAATCAAGCCACATTTCGTTACGTGTTAAATTCTCTCACTATCAATGGTTTCGCAGTGGTATTACACCTTAGTCAATATAAAAGTCCATTTTGACAGATTAAATGTGCAAAGTGGAGGAAACCAAAGATCTGTAAAGAAAGAACCTGTTTGAACTCTGTACTCTCTACCGCGCAAAGGATCTGGCGTGTTAATATAGATAGACACCGTCACGCCTATAGTCCCCAAGCAGGGGTGGCAGAGGTGTACATCCACTTTGCGCTGACGATGTTAAGTTCCATGTAATAGGGGGCGAGCCAATTGCCATATACCAGGCACAATTCCAGACTCCGGACTCATACTGGGAATTTTTCGCTAGAAAAACTACATTTGTCCGACCTAGGATTTGAACCCAGGACCTCGTGATCACCAAGCGATGCGCTTTGCCACTAAAGATGCAGTCATAGATAGAAATATGCTAAGAAAAATTACAGGCTCACACTCAAATTTACGTCAATAAATCTTTGAACCTTGTGTCCTCGTAATAAATATTATTATTCCATGCAGACGCAGCTGTCAAATCGGACTTCATAAAATGGAACTACAAAAAATATATAGTGTCGGTCACGGTCTCCTTTATCCCACTCCTTGCGAGCTCAGTCATTCAATAATAAAACCCTCGCTGGATACGTAGTGGACGTCTTGAAGGGGAAAGTGGAGATATTAGAGGAGCTCCAGTTTGGCGCCTGATAATTATGTCGGTGCGCGCCGGCGGCCTCCGTTGCTGAGTGTTCCGGTAGCTCGCACTAATTTACTCATGTATTCACCTGTGGCTCGCGCATAACGTATTGTGAATCTCATACAACATAAAGAACATACAACATACATAAAGAAATTGATATTTTTAGATGCAGCCAGACGAAATTTATTGAATGCGCAACTAGGTGTTTAGAACAATTTAATAATAATATGATTTAATTTATGAACATACATATTTTTTTTTTTTTATAAATCGTTGGCCCACACTAGGATTAATTCCTGTGTCGTGGGTGCGTTTACAAACATGAAAATTCACATACACAAATACCCAGACCGGAACAAATAATTGTGGATCACACAAAGATTTGTCCCGTGCGGGAATCGAACCCGCGACTATTAGACACAGTGGGCGGGGCGGGCTAAGCCCTTACCCACTGCGCTAAATCGTCCGTCAATGTTGTTGGTTATAGCATCGATTTGGGTAACTGTAAGGATGTTGTAATTTATAATAAATAAATAAAAAGTTAAGAATTCACTATAAATATATTTACAAAATATAACTTTCAAGTTACAAGGCACATTTCTTTCTCTTAATTACTGAAGACATTTATTTTATTTCCATAAAATTTTATTTATAAAAGTCCTATAACATTCTAAACACTGAGTTGAAACGGACAAAAATTGAATTTTTCGACAGAAAAAAAATCAGCAACAGGCTTGAGTTTGCAAATGTGTTCGGTAAAATGGCAATAGCCCCTTTCTACATGGCACCTAACATCGTGGGCGAAAATTGGGTGTACTTAGTACACCTCTGCCGCCCCCGCTTGGGGAATATAGGCGTGACGGTGTTTTTTACTTACAGATTTTTAATTAAGTGACATTTTAGATTGGAATAGACATAAAATTGGGTATAGATATGGGCTCTTTTACCTGGACGTCCAATATTCTTGTAAACATCGAGTTATTATGGAGAATTATGTCAAACAAAAATGGCGCCCATTTTGATGACCACGAGGCAGGCGCGGGGGTGTTCGTGTTTTCATAGATAATAATCTTGTTTCTCGAGTTATTCAATCTCAATGCACATGAAAGTATATTTTTAAAATACAACTACGCATTCGAACTAAATACCTTCCGGAAAGCAGCTGGCACAAAATAAACGTTTAAGGAACCGGAATCCGCGCAGATAAGGAATGGGATTATAAGCGGCGTCGCTTCTATTCAACTCTCGCACGCACACTATCGCTGTCTATACTCACACACGTGAAGCGACTGCAAAAAAAAAAATCAAACACTTTCGTGTTGCGTTTTTTGTGCTTAAGCTCAGTCAGGTGTTACTACTCTTATTTAAATCATTAAATTATTTTATTCTATTCTTAGTGTCATGATTAAATCATACTTAACATAAATATTATTTGTAAAATAATGTTCCTTCTTACAAAATTCAAATAAGTAGACAAATTGATTTCAAAATACGAAAAGATGTTCTCCGATAACTGAAAATATTGATTAGACTAATATGCAAACGTTATTTCCATTTGAAATAACACTATTTTACGGATTTTATCGCGGTTTATTTTTTTATTTTTAGTTCCCGACGTTTATTTCCATTGTAAAGACAACGTTTTTAGCGTTTTTGTTTCTTTAAGGACCGTGTATGCGGACAGTACTAGTCTCGATATTTAACAGCGCGGATAGTAAAGTGTATGGACTCTAACGTGTGCTACATTCAGATGTCTTTGTCGTAGTACATGATAACTCAATGGTTGTATTGTTTTCTGTACATAGACGTAGTTCGATCAGAATTAATCAATCAAAACAACCAGATGTGTCCGCTGAAGACTAGTGGACGCACATTTCAAGAGCCCTTATCTTTCAAATATAAAGCATTATCAATTTCCTCTAACTGATAGCAGATACCAGTGTAAGTAAATAGATTTCCAATGCCCTATCGTGACTCGTTTTCACTACGCCATTTGTTGATAAACTCATAAAGGTGGTAAATTATCAACGTGGAATAAAAACTCCATAAATTTTACATTGTCGTATAATACGTAAAAAAAAAGTTATCGAATTTTAGTGTTACTGATGTAGTACCTGAAAGAACCTGTTGAAACTCTGTACTCTCTATATTTAAATTTCTTGGTTTCAATGGCTGTTACGAATGTTTCCAGGATACGAGTCAACGCCATATTTGCATAATACAAGATTTGACGGTCACGATTTGATAAAGGGCTATTGACGGACTATTAATTTATACTGGTCTGTGCTGGGTCGTTATTCGCTATGACTTCGTGAAATTATCGTAAATGGTATTCCAGTGACAGATACTATTACACGATTATTTCACGTAGTTATCGTAACGTACCGCGTTTGATTAAAGCGACTATAGTTTTGGTCAAATAGCCGACGGAGCGCTCGGGAAACGCTCGGCTATGTTCGGCAGCACGGCGCACACGTCACACTAAGGGAGCGACGTCGAGCCCACGCCTGACGAGCGGGACGCTAGCCCGCTCGCACGCGTATTGGCGTCTCGCTCCCCCTGTGCTTCGTTTGTAATCGCTTCGAGCTCGACGGCGGGGCTACGTTGTGTGGCGCCACCCGTACATTTCAGTACATTACAACTCTCCAGGTCGCGCCACCGTCGCGCTACGTTGGCTATGTGGGGAAACCTTACGGGCCCTGTTAGGAACGCATCATTAGGTTCACATAACCCGCTTGATTTTTTATACACTTTCAAATATTATATTCATTCAACTTACATTCATACAAATTATAAAAAAATGAAAGCGTATTAAATACATATAAATTACACTAAATATAAAAGGTACGTTATAGAATGTCTGGTATAACATTTGAACTGTATACATTGCGTTACTTTCTTATACCGAATTTAGAGTACGACAAGGATTTTTTGGCTTGTGGATGACATTGACATGGTGTAAAATTAGTGTTACCATTTAGAAAAAACATTGTACTTCCAAGGAGATATTGCAACCGCACAGTTAAGTAATAAAAAAAGTAGGGTGAATTTCATAGCAAACAGCAACTCTGCGACTGTCATGTAGTGTCATTTCACTTGATGACAGCGTTAGTTCAGATTTAACCTACGAGCCGAAAGATTCTTGCCGCTTTATGTCCGATGTAAAAAAAATATGACTATAAATGAAAATATCACCAATTTATAAATGATAAGATAACTATAATAAATTTGGTACATAATGGTTTTGTATACATAATGATTTTTTTGTACAAACGTCTATTTATTTATATGTATAAAAATGTTTGTATCATGTAAATTTTTATTTCTTTTTAATAAAAAATCGCCTAAATTTAATTATTATACGCATAAAAAGTAATAACAAATAAAAGGTTTTCGAGATCAGAAATTTTGGGTAGAAAACGTCGTAGAAATTGAAGAATACCTAATTAGAAATTATATAAATATGACGGCATGTATAAATATGAATTGTGACCAGAGATGGGCAAAATTTAATCAGATTAATGATTAACCACCCCGCTTGGGGAGTTAAGGTGACCGTGCATTCATGATTAAATATATTAATATGAGCCCTGTTAAGAAATTGTCCCATCGTTGGGCACGGGTCTCCTCTCAAACTAAGAGGGTTTAGGACATAGTCCACTACGCTGGCCCAGTGCGGGTTGGCGAACTTCACACACCTTCGAGAAACTTTGAGGCATGCAGTTTTCTTCACGATGTTTTCCTTCACCGTTAAAGCAAGTGATAGTTATTTTTAAAACGCAGGCCTTCGAAAAGATAGAGGTGTGTGCCTGAGTTCGAACCCGAGACCTCTGACTTTGCAGTCCAACTGTCTAACCACTAGGCTAGCACTGCTCTTGATTATACTACTCTGTTCCGTCACCGAGCATCGTTTGTGCTCAGCCGTCTCTATCCACTAATCTGCAAGCGGAGTAAAATGGAATAAGGTGACACTTTACAAAACTTGCGTGCGACCCATCTTGACGTAGGCATGTGAGGTGTACGGGCTCGCAGCCCACTCTCACATCGATAGACTTCAAGCGGTTCAGTCCCGCTTCCTCCGCAAAGCTGTAGGAGCCCCGTGGTTCGTACGAAATTTCGACCTCCACTCCGATCTCGGTCTCGAATCTATACGCGCCTATATTAAAAAGGCGACAACTCGACACTTCGCGAACGCATCTTCCCAAGCGAATCCGCTAATCTTAGCCGCCGCCGACTACGAACCCGACCCCTGCCGCTACCGCCGGCCGCGACATGTTCTCACCGATCCCCCCGATGCTTTGACATCGCTTCTTTCCGCTCCGGATACGGACGACGACGACGAAGTCGTAGACCCCCTAGCCCGCCGACCGGTGCACTAATTACACCCCCTCCCCCCGTAGCGACTGTCCAAACCGAGTCCGTTCCTCCTTGAGGCGCCCTCGAGTATGTCGCCCCTTGCCTTTCTGGCTCGAGCGTAGTGGTTGCACGCTCGCCCTTAAGTCCGGTGAAGCTGTAAAGGCCTCACGGCCAACAGCGTATATCAGTCAAACACACTCAAACACACACACTACTCTGTATTAATGATTACCGATTACAATTAAATTTTGTAATCTTCAAAGTTTACGATTACACTTTTAATCTTGAATACAATTGTAATCATTAATCTGATTACATTTTGCCCATCTCTGATTGGGACTCGGTATTAGTGTATCATGCCGAAATTAATTGCATTTATACATCCACATTTTTTCTACAAATTATATATTTATTCGCGTTATTTTTTCCATATAAGTCACCTAACAGACTGAACAATTTGTATTGAAAATTAAATTAATATTACTAATAAGAGAAATGGCTTTGAATGCATGGTAAAACAGCTATTCATTTTTCAATTCATTTTGTTTCCGCTAAACTTTTTACATGTATTGGATATTTAATCTTCAACATATTTAAGGCACATTCATTCTACTTACACCCATCAAACAACTTATCATAACAAATTATAGCTGGCGGAATGTATTAGCGACATATCTAAATAAATATGAAGAAGCAAAAGAAAGTTTAAAGTACTGAAATCAGAGTGCTAATTCCAATCATCATATTTTTGAGTTATGCCACTATTACATAAGTCCAGCGAATAAGGCACCATTATTATGTACACATTTCCTAGGAACAATATTTCAGTTCACAGTACAAAAAAGTAATGTATAAGAATATAATAACCACAGTGGGTTGCCTTAAATTTTATACACAATTACTGCAATAGTTGGATAGTCACTATGACCGATGTAATAAGGCCGAAAGTTGCGTAAAGGTGGACGAGTATACTTCCACTGCGTATAGAAAAATGTTGAGTCTAATCACTGCGGTTTTGTGCATATTATGCAGACTAATTGCAAAGGCGTCAGTCCACTAGGGCGTATACTGCGTATGGTAATGTTACGCGCGTTATCTCCTTTGCATTCATAATCTCATCCTTTTGGACAATATATTATGAATGTAAAGTTCAGAAATACTAGGTCGGACAAATGTAGTTTTTCTAACGAAAACATCCCTTTCCCCGAATAGCGTCCGGTATATGGCACGCCCCCTATTACATGAGACCTAACATCGTCGGCGAAACGTGGGTGTACTCAGGTCACCTCATTATCACGACAAATCAGCCACAAATTTATTTATAAATAGTTTTGTGCAAGAAATAATTTCATTTAGGGTGATTTCATAAGCTTAAAGACAAACAGAATGCTGCTTGAAGTTCCATCCGCCGTTCAAATGCAAGCTAGTGGCATAATTAAATTCATTAATATTACTTTTTTAGTTGTTATTTTACGACATTCAGTAGTAGTTGTCATACTATACTACTAAATACTACCTACTTGGGTCTTGGCACTACATATTTTTCAGGTGATGTCATTGAATCAAATCAGTTAATAGCACCCGCGTGTGTGTGTGTGACTGAGTTAACAACATATGTACCTAAATTTAAATCAACTTACGCCGTAATGGACTGATGTCTTTATATTAAATACGCTTATTACTAAGACTAATTACTTAAATTACTATTAACTAACTACAATTAAACATACATTTTCAGACCTGAGTCGTAGTAGAAACATAAATATCAATATCAAACCTTATCTACATAGTCATACAATACAAATTTCATCAAAAATATAATAATTGTGATTTCTATGATAAGCCATGCAAGATTCAAATTCGTAATAACAGCTTCCTACTTACGTGATTTTCAAAATTATTTCATATCGTACATTTTGCGACAAATATAAAGCTGACCGCGTCACGGGTAAGTTCAATAATCACAGGAACATTTTTTAATATTTTTTTATCAGGGTTCGCTAACATCATATTTATAACGAAAAATTATATCCTTAAATGAAAAAGACAGTTTTTATCTCTGCAGGTCAAAAAAGCCTCTCCCGAAGATCGCCACAACGTCCGGCTTTGTGCTTCATTTAGTGAGTTAAGTGACCCACGCTCAGACCTCAAGACCACGTCATTATTTTTTATCGAAATTCTATTTAAAAATCCCCTAAGATGTAAATTATCCGAATTACATTTTTATTAAATTAAATAACGCCTCATACAGCTTTGCCTTTTGTTGTCACAACAGCGGGTCTATCTATTCTCTGTATGCAATCGAAATTACCTTGACCACGTGACTTTTGTTTTAAAATCTCTTTCCTGTATATTCCAGTTTTCTATTAGCGTTAACAACTGTAGATAGTCAACTTGGCTATAGGCGCTGAGGGAATTTTGTGTCTATTCTCTTTCCAGAATCGATAGCGCCTTTTTCTGACCACGGGACTTCTCCTTGTGAAATGTCATGCCGGTCCATTTTTTCAATTACTATTAGTGTTAATGATGATAGATAGTCAACTTGGCTATAGGAACAAAAGGCCTAGCCAAGTTGCAAGTATATTATATTCTCTTCAAAATCGATAGCGCCTTGTTCTAACCAAGTGACTTATTGTTATAAAACGTTATTCCCGTACACTTATCTGTTTTCGATCAGCGTTAACGACTATTAAAAACCAACTTGGCTGTAGGATCAGAGGGCTTAGCCGAGTTGCAAGCAATTTTATGTAATATTCTCTTTCTGCGATCGACAGTGCATTGACCACATGACTTCTCCTTGTAACATGTCATTCCCGAACACTTATCCGTTTTTTATTAGAGTTAACGATTATAGAAAGTTGTAGAAACTTGGCTACAGAAGCCTAGGCCTAGCCAAGTTGCATTGTATTAATTCTCTTCACAATACCGCCTCGTTCTGACCACTTGACATTTCGTTGTAACATTCATTAGCAGTTACCGAGTGTAGAAATCAACTTGGCTACAGTAGCGAGATGTATTCACTGTCACTATGACGCCCTTTCAAGTTGTATATGAATTTTACTATCGAGTCATTTATTCACTTACTTGTGCTTACTCCAGAATTGTTATATATCGTATATGTACCTGCAAGATAAAACATTGAAAGTAAGGATTTGCTAGGTTTTCTTAAGCTAACCACATTCATAACAATTAATTTATACAAATTTATACATAAATAAGAAGTTTTCATTAAATGTTGTCGGAAGAAATTCCGAGGACTTTTTCTTCTTTTGCAAATTTGTAGCCCCGCACTAAGAATTATTCATGTGTCATGGGTGGTTTTACAAACATGAAATTCATACTCACAAACACACAGAACAAAATATTTGTCGGTCACACAAAAATTCCTTTCGTGCGGTAAACCCACGGCTACTTAAGTAACTATAATATTTTTCACATAATCAGAATAAGAATATTTTTTATTCATGTAAACCGTGTAATTATGAATCGTCAGAAAAGTAATAAAGACTCTACCACCACTTCGGAATGTCATTCCTGTGGAGAAGAAGAGCAAGAAACTCCACGGTTACTCTTTTAAAATAGTATTTTTACATTTTCTTTTTCCGTCTACATTTTGTTGTGGGATATGGGAGAACGATGTAGGCTGGTCTATTAGGTAGGTCTAAGTTAAATTATACAAATTATACTATTCATGTGAATGGCTACATGGTTCCCTCATTTACAGAGAAAGAAATGAGAAAAAAGAAACATTTTACTAAATTAATAGAAGGAAGAGAATAAATAATAATAGCTAAACAAGTTGTCCATATTCAATCAAGTGGAGCTGGAACAGCCCATATCCAAGTATTTTTTGTTATAAGATGGGTAGTGACAGTTCTAAGTGCCAAACGAAATTAATATTTAATTCAATGGTATTAAGGCATAACACCATAAGTATAGAAACCGGTCATGCCTCTTATTGCCATTGAATAAAGTATAATTTTCTTTGACACTTACAACTGTCACATTATCCATCATTCAATCAATCAATCAATCAATCAATCAATATTTTATTTGTCAAGTATAGGTACAATACATTTTGTTGTTATATATATATATACTATAAAGATCTCTATACTTTGCCTGTGAGGCGTACAAATGTCAGTGGTTAAGATAATTAACTGTAGTTACAATTATAATGTCACAAATATTCCTTGTTAATCAGTGTTATGTCATCATCAATAATATATATTAATTACCTAATAGTTCACTTTATACATATGTCATTTATAAAATCATCTACTGAGTAATAGCATTTATTGATTAATAGCAATGTCAAGGTCTTTTTAAAATTATTTATATCCATGATCTTAATCCGATTTGGTAATTTATTATAAATAACTGCTGCCATGCCTAGAATACTCTTCCGTACCAATGCGGTTTTACATTTACGGGTACAGATATCATTTTTGTACTGATTTCGAATTGGGACTGTGCGCAAAGTAGACACGGTTTCAAATTGTTTAATGTTTTCTTTTACAAACAACGCAACTTGTAGAATATATAAGGACGGCACAGTTAGAATTCTAAGTTCTTTGAAAGCTGATACACAACTCTCTCGCGTATTCAGACCACACATCGATCTTATACACCTTTTTTGGGATTTAAATATTGATTCTCGATCGGTCGAGTGACCCCAATACATTATACCGTATCTTAAAATTGATCCCACTAGACCATGGTATGCAATTAATAAAGAGTCTCTGTTAATTTTCTTTGAAAGTTGAAACAAGGCGTATGCCGATTTATTTAGTTTCTTGCATGTCTCTTCTATATGTGTTTTCCATGTTAACTTACTATCTATAAACAATCCTAAGAACTTTGTAGTATTTATCTGTTCTACATTAAAGCCTTTGTGGTTAATATTACGGTCCGGATGAGTTATTCTTTGATAGAAATGCACAATTTTTGTTTTATTTAGATTAATTAGTAAATTATTATTATTAAGCCAGTTTATAATGTCTGAAAGCGTGTTGTTAATGTCATTTACATATTCATCTGAATTGTCGCATTTTACAATAGCAGTGCTGTCATCTGCGAAGAGAATCATTTGTTGTACCATTTTTGGAAGATCATTTATGTAAATCAAAAATAACAATGGACTTAGCACACCCCCTTGTGGTACACCGTATTTAATAGGCCTTGGTTCCGATAGATAGTAAGATTCCATTTTTGTATGTTTACAAAATCTAGATATTTCTGTGTATTGAATTCTGTTGGCCAAGTAAGATTTAAGGAGTTTCAGCATTTGTCCTCTAATACCATACCCATGTAATTTATTTAATAATATATCGTGATTCACGAAGTCAAATGCTTTGGTCATGTCAGTAAAAATTGCACATATTGGAATTTTATTATCTACTGCGGTTAATATTTTATTTAGAAAATCAAATATGGCCATGTTAATTGAAGTATTTTGTCTAAATCCGTATTGTTCCCTACAAAGTAGATTAAATTTATTCATGTAAGCGTATATATTTTTATATATTATTTTTTCGAATATTTTTGATATAATAGAAATTTTAGCGATTGGTCTATAGTTTTTTATTTCTGCTTTGTCTTCTTTCTTGTGCAATGGCTTGATAATAACTTTTTTCAAAGGTTCTGGGTATACCCCGTTTATAGTCATAAGATTGATTATATGTGTCAAGATAGGTGCTATGGTTTCATTAACATATTTTATTACTGTAGTTGACACTCCATCGCATCCTACGGTACCTGTGTTTTTTAGCGATTTTATAGTTGAAATTACGTCTTCTTTTAAGATAGGCGGCATAAACATGGAATGAGATGTCAAATTATCGAATTTGTACTTTAATTCACTGTCAGATTTAGTGTTATTTTCTATTTCGTCGATAAAGTAGTTATTAAATGCATTAGCTATGTCGGTCGGATCTGTTAATATAATGTCATTATTGTTAATTTTTAAAATTTGTTCGTTAGGTATACATACTTTAGATTTATTTATTACTTGCCAGACAGCTTTATGTTTGTTATTTGAAGTTTTTATAAAATAATTATTCTGTGCTTTTTGTGTCAGCTTTACAATCTTTTTGTAAATAGATGTGTACTTTTTGAAATTTCATGAAAAAACTATAGTGAGCGAAACAGCCTAAACTTTTAAAGTACTGGCAGTAATCAATATCAAATTGTCGTTTGTTTATTCTCTATTCTACTTCTTCGATGCAAGATAGCTACAGATTTTTTTTTGTCGGGAAGTCGAATAGTGATGTTATCAATTTGTTTTAATTTCAAAAACTTGTGTTATTTCGACTAATAATGTGTAATGTTGGTGGAATATTAACCATTATGTGTTCTTATATGTGCATGAGTGAAGGTAATTGTAACAAAGTGATAAAACGTGCCTTTTCGACTTCCCTCAAAACGGCCGTTGCAATTGGTATGTAAAGTATCCACCGCTTTACTATCCAGGGTGGGGTGCTTCATTAATTTCATTATCATCGTTGTCATCAAATTCATCGGGGAGTTGAATTAATTTAAACAAACACGATTATATATCTCACTGGACACTAGCAAGATACACTTATAATTAGTGTGAAGCCATAACTTGAAAAAGAAGAAGAAGCTACAGATGGGTGTACTTCTTCTTCTTTAAGTTATGGCTTCACACTAATTTTAAGTTTATTTTGCTAGTGTCCAGTGAGATGCATTATCATGTATTGTGTATGCATAAATTTATTTAACTCCCGATGAACTTGATGACAATAAAATTGATGAAGTACCCCACCCTGGATATTAAAGCGATGCATACTTTACATGCCAATTGCAACGGCCGCTTTGAGGGAAATCAAAAGGCACGTTTTATCATATTGTTACAACTAACTTCACGCATGCACACATAAGAATACATAATGGTTAATATTCCACTAACAATACACATTATTATTCGAAATAACACAAGTTTCGAAAATTAAGACATATTGACGACACCACTCTTCGACATCCCGCCAAAAACACGACGGGTGATCTTTAGAAGTTAAAAAGCTGAGATATCTATATAGAGTTGTGTATTTCAGAACCCAATAGGTTCAGATGTCAGATTTCTACGATACAAGTCAATTGCGATACAATACAATTTCAAAATAAATAAATCTGTAGAGTAGTTACCTCAGAACCTAACAAGTTGAGATTATAGAGTGGTGTAATTTAGAATCCAAGAAGTTAAGATATCTATAGAGTAGTGTACTTTCAGAAATTGAAATATGTATACTGCCTCGTTGGTCTGGTGGCAAAGCGCACCGCTTTGTGATCACGAGGTCCTGGGTTCAAATCCTAGGCCGGACAAATGTAGTTTTTCTAACGAAAAATTCCCAGTATGAGTCCGGAGTCTGGAATTGTGCCCGGTATATGGCAATAGGCTCGCCCCCTATTACATGGGACCTAACATCGTCGGTGAAACGTGGGTGTACTCAGTACACCTCTGCCACCCCCTCTGGGGAATATAGGCGTGACGGTGAAATATGTATAGTGTGGAGTACTTCAGAACCCAAGTTGAGATATCAGACGTGCGATTCAAGTCCAGTAATTCGTGCAGAAGGCACTGACTAATTTTATTTGTAACTTAGTTATTTATAAATTAAGCTATAGAGTGGTTACTTTCCAACCCAAGAAGTTGAGAAATCTATAGAGTTTAATCCAACTCAAATTAAATTTACTCGATAAATAACAATGGTTTCTCACCTCAAAGCTCTTCATAGAAGGCGACCCTAGTCTTGGTGGAGCCTTGCTTAAGCCTCCGCAGGGTGGAGTACTTGTTGTCACCGGCGCGGGTCTGCTCCTCGTGCAGGCGGTCAAGGGTTGCGGTATCCACTCGGAGGACGGAGAATTCGCAACGCAGTTCGTCCAACTGCTGTTGTAGGTGCTTCGATTTGGCTAGGTATTCCACTCTGTTGGCATTCAAATTTGGACTTTATTTTCTTGAGGATAAGAACTTTTAATTTTAAACAGTAAGTGATTTAATTCTAGGTGAAACAAGGTGTTATTATGGTTTTTATATAGAAAAATTTCTCAGCTGCAGTGCAGACTTGGTATGCCAGTCTTATGCTCTGAGAATTTTAAAACATGTACACAATTCTTTGTGTGTGTGAATGATCTACGCTGTTGGCCGCGGGGCCTTTACAGCTTTAACGGACAAGATGGCGAGCGTGCAACCACTACGCTCGAGCCAGAAGGGCAAGGGGCACAACTAGCTCAAGGGCGCCTCAAGGAGGAACGGCCTCTGCTTGGGCAGTCGCATGGGGGAGGGCGTATACTAGGTGTCTCGCCGTAGTGCTCTGCACCGGCCGGCGGGCAAGGCATTCTTCGACCTCGCCGGCGAGGTCGGTGTCTGATCCTGTATGCGGTATCTGTATCCGAAAGAAGGGATGTAAGGGCATCGGGAGGGTCGGTGAGAACATGCCGCGGACGGCGGTAGTACAAACTTTAGTCCATCACTCGAAATTATTTCTGAGTCGCTCCGGTGATAGGTGGTATGATAACCTGAATTACAAGTTTGCCAAACTAGTTTCTGTGAAACTCAAATTATCATAAGTCAATATCTCTACATGAAACTAAGTTTATACTTAATCCAGAGTTAGGCCAGATTTTCCAATTATGAGATAAATGTTATTTATAGAATATATACAATATAACCCAATTAAAAGTTACAGCCGTATGAATAAAATAGTTCTCATCTCATTTTTATATTCAGCCGGGTAATCATTTATCTATCTATATCATCACGCCAGATCCCTTGCGGGAAAGTTCCAACAGGATCATTCCTGACATACCTCTCTGGCTTCCTCCACTCTCATAGTTCGTGTCATACACGCTTACCGGTTACGGAGACTCTTGACTTGTCCTTCAGATAAGACTCGGTCTATTTGGTCATGGTTAGATAGTCTAGGTCTTCCCCGGTACCTACATCCTTCCACTTTCGCATTGTATATCTGTATCTATAGGTAATCATTTATTTGATAAATAACTGTTATTTGATGATTGCCTAGACTGCCTCGTTGGTCTAGTGGCATAGCACAACGCTTTGTGATCACGGAAGTTTTTCTAACGAAAAACTTCCCAGTACGAGTCCGGAGTCTGAAATTGTGCCCGGTATATGGCAATAGGCTCGCCCCCTATTACATGGGACTTAACATAGTCGGCAAAATGTAAGTGTACTCAGTACACCTCTGCCACCCCCGCTTGGGGAATATAGGCGTGACGTTGTGATTGAAAAATCAGTGTTTTAATAAAGTAGTCAATCTAACCTTTCCTTCTCGATCTCCAGCGAGAGCCTGTGTATGTGCGGGTCGGAGTCGTCCGGGACGAGTTGGTACGAGTTCAACTCGGTCTCCGTTACCGTTGCGTTTCCGTTCTGTAGCACCTCGCCGCCCAGCTCCGCGGGCAACGAGCACGTGGACGGGAACAGGCTAGACGGGACTGTTGACGACTGAAACGGGATAAAGAAACCCATTCTCAAATGTATCTTTTAAAATCTTGGTTCACTATTATTCCGTTGTAAAGTTTTAAGTGCAGTGTAAGACCCACGATCTGGAAAGGGATTATTGTATCAAAGGGGGTCGAAACAGACATGAATGAAAGTAAATAAATTGTTAAATCTTGCTTTTAAAAGGTTCCTGGTCCATTATTTTACGATTGCAAAGTTTCGAATGCTTTATAGCACCAATCGCCTGTAAGAGCGACGATCTTGTACGCGACGATTACCGAATCGTCCATTGCTGGGCCTTCTCTCACAAATCAAATTTATTGACTTCTGCAGCATGAAGACGCTCAAATATGGAATTGCTAGAAATGGTTACCTATCTTAAACCGACCCAGCCGATGCTTTAACATCTTGATCGGACGGTAGAAAGAAATTCATTGGTGGCAATGACCCATAGGAGATTCTACTTACCGTATTAATACTGACTGGTGGCAATGACCCAGTGGATGTTCTGCTGAGGAAGTTGAGGAGTTTCTCCTTGGCCTGCTTTTCCGCGACCCTGGCGGCCACCAGCTCGGCCTTTAGCCGTTCCGCTTCTGCTGCGCGCTTCTCCGATTCCTCCACCAGCCGCGCTGTGAGGTACTCTGCTTCGCGGGTTTTGCGTTCTAAGTGAACCTGATAGTATAAAAATTAGGAATGGAAATAAATGCTACATACTTTTCATTCTTTAAAGGACTCAAACCGAACCGAATCATTTCTATTATGTAAAACGGTTTAAAGAATTTAATATGACGCATATGCATCAGAACGATGTGCAATCTAAATAATACCACTAGCTGCCAACCATATTTTAAAAAGTTAAAATTCTTACAAACTAATAAACTAACTTTATCAGAATCAGAATATTTTTTATTCATGTAAACCATTACAGTATTTATGAATCGTCAAATAGTAACAAAGACTCTACCACCACTTCGGAATGTCATTCCTGTGGAGAAGAAGGGCAAGAAACTCCACGGTTACTCTTTTAAAATAGTATTTTTACAATTTTTCCATCTACATTTTGTTGTGGGGTATGGGAGAACAATGTAGTATCAGGTGAGTCTAAATTAAATTAACCAAGTTAAACTATTCATGTGAATATTTACAGATAAAGAAATGAGGAAGGAAAATGATAAATTTTATTTAACTACTAGAAGGAAGAGAGGGAATAAAAAATAATAATAGCTGAACATGTTATCCACATTCTGGTGGAGCTGGAACAGCACCTATCCAACCATTTTTATCTTTTAAATAATCATCTAGAGTATAGTAAGCTCGCTTGCAGAGCGTACGTTTAATAGAGGATTTGAATTTATTTTCACTCAGTTGAGTGACGTCAAGTGGAATTTAATTATAAAACCTAACACAGTACCCCATGAACGACGTGTGAATTTTAGACAGACGAAATTGCGGTTGATCCAATTTATTTCTATGTCGCGTGTTATCGCAATGCCTATCACCTAGCTGATTAAATAGATCTAAATTTAACCTATTAAAGAAGATTGTACCTTTTCTTCTTCAGTCCTAATGGCTGATAAGCGCAGCCTGGCGTTCTCCCGCTCCGCATCTGCCGCCTTCTGTGCAAGAAGAGATGCCTCCTCTTCCGCCACTCTGCCTTTCTCTGCTAATAATTCCGCTGTTTCCTCTGACCGACGCTGTGAATTAACATACACGCGTTAAGACAGCAATATCTATACTTTCTCAAATATTGTCAATTTTCTTAATTATACACACACCGTCACGCCTCTATTCCCCAAGGGGGGGGGACGGACGGACGTGAAAGAGGGGGCGTCCGCTGCAACTTACCCGACTAAAGCAGCCGAGGCCAAGGCCTGCCTCAACCGCGCCAAACTCCACCTTGGCAATTCAAGGAATTTAAAGACGGAGATAAAAGCTGCCGTCACGCAGGCAGTGGATCGGCTGCACCAACTAGTAAAGGAGTCGGAAGCCGAACGTAAGCCAGAAAAACCCCACAAAAAAGTGGAAGCGACGGTCGAAGAGGGTGACACTACAACCGCAATTCAGAGAGGAAATCCTCAAACTGAAAGAGGAAAACCAAGCCCTAGTACAGCGGCTGGAACAGGCGAAAAGTGGGACAGATATGGATACACGGAAACTATTGGTGGATCAATCTAAGCAGCTAGCTCGTCTGACAGACGAAATAAAAAAGTCAACTACAAGCGCACCAATAGTGGAAGTGCTATCCATATCAAAAACTGTAAGGGACCTCGTATCTTTCGATATGATGGACAAACTATCCACCATAACCGAGGCAGTCAAAAGTAGCGCAAATCATGAAAAGCCTCAAAATATGGACACAATAATAGATGAAGTACGGGGGCTGCGTCGGGTCTCGGAAGAAACCGGCAAACAGGTAGCGGCCTTGAGGGAAGAAGCGCCCAAGCTGACGTACGCCGAGATCCTGACCGCCGCAAAGCCACATCCGCCGATGCCTCATCACTCTTTACTGGTGTCTTCCACTCAAGTGGAGGACACCAGTGAAGATGTGGTCTTGAAGTTGAGGACTACCTTGCAGGCGAAAGAGACCGGCTTCCAAGTCCTACGCAAGGTTAAAGACCAAAAGGTGGTCCTCAGCCTCAAGACGAGAGAAGAGGCGTTCAAAATTAAGGCTAAGCTTGGGGCAAACCAGCTGCTCAAGGTGGAAGAAGCGAAGAACAAAAACCCGCTTGTCATCCTGATATACAAGATGGCCTATAACACCGACGAGGAGGTGATACAGGCCATCAAAAATCAGAACACGGAGTTGACGCGGGGACTGTCCGCCGGGGACATTGCAGCCACCGTGGTTAAATACCGCAGAAGGGTGAGGAACCAACTGCAGTGCCATATAGTGCTGCAGGTGGCCCCTCAACTGTGGCAGCGTATGACGGCGGCGGGCAGAGTCCACGTCGACCTGCAGTTTTTACAGGTTGAGAACCAGTCACCACAGGTGCAATGCACAAAACGGCCGAAGTGCATGTAAGGAGGAGAAGGTCTCGTGCACCTTCTGCGGTGATCAACACGTAAGGGCAGACTGCCCTAAGCTGGCGACAGGACAGGCGTCGACCTGTAAGAACTGCAAAAATGAAAAACTGCAAACCACAGAACATGGGGTATTCAGCGATGAATGCCCCATCCAATAAAAATGGGATGACATAGCGAGAGCCAGTGTTGCGTATTGCTGAAGAAAACACCTTGAGCAGCGGGATGATAAAAGACGTAGAGAGCGCGCAGGGAGCGATAGCGACAGCGTATAATTTGTCCCAAGCCCTACTCCAAAAAAGCCCAAACCAGAGAATGAGAATGGAAAGAACCAACATAGTGGAAAGAGGAAAGACTGGGACTCGAATAGTAAGTCGTAACGACTCGTTGGAGATGAACTACATCCCGACACAAAATTTTAATAAGGAAATTAGTCACTATAAAATTAAGAAGTTCGTCCGGGAAATCACCAACGAGTCCCCGCTGGAAGCAAACATACGAGCCGGTATAACCCACCCACTTGCACTTGCTATACACCCAAGTATAGCAAGATTAAAGGGAAGGGAGTGCGTAACCAGGAAAACACCCAGTAATCCTACACATAAACAAAAACAGGCACGACCTCGAGTCGCTAGCCAACATAGAGTTGACAGAACGACATCATGATGATGCCAGCAAATAGGGACTCGAGGCCGTGTTTAAAGAAAGAGATACCGAAATCAAAGTATAAGCAACGAAATACGAAGGGTAAGCAAAAACTGACCTCAGTGCCTAGGAAAGTATGCAAAGGAAACGGAACATTGAAAGAGAACAGAACAAAGATTAAAACAGTATAAATAAACATAGCAGAAAAGAAGAACAAAAGTATTAGTCCAGCCAAACAAGAAATAGATAAATAGTAATAAAGAAATTAGAGCAAAATCGAAAGAAATAGATTGAGGAAATAAGAAACATAGTACATTAGTAAAGAAATCGGAACAAAATGAAAGTGAATAGTTTGTAAAAATAAGAATACAAAATCATTTTTTTTTTTTTAATCATACAAGTATACAGCATAAAAAGATAAGATAAATAAGGGGAACACCTGACACATATTACGGGGAAACTCTTGAGATCAAATATAAAAAAGGGGGGGCAGAGGTGTACTGAGTCCACCCACGTTTCGCCGACGATGTTAGGTCCTATGTAATAGGGAGCGACCCTATTGCCATATACCGGGCACAATTCTCCGGACTCGTACTGGGAAGTTTTCGTTAGAAAAACTACACTTGTCCGACCTAGGATTTGAACCTCGTGATCACAAAGCGATGCGCTTTGCCACTAGACCAACGAGGCGAGTTTCTCAATTATGACGGACGATTTAGCGTAGTGGTTAACAGCTTAAGCCGCTCCGCCTACTGTGTCTAATAGTCGCGGGTTCGATTCCCGCACGGGACAAATCTTTGTGTGATCCACAAATATTTGTTCCGGTCTGGATATTTGTGTATGTGAATTTTCATGTTTGTTAATGCACCCACGACACAGGAATAAATCTTAGTGTGAGGCTACGTTTTCATTAAAAAAAAAATTATTCAAATTCAGGAATGCTCACTCCCATGTTGGTCTAACGATATATAATATGCGTAGCAATCACGAGGTTCCGAGTTCAAATCCTAGAGGGCCTAAACAAGTGGCAAGCGTTAGTTACTATTGTCTTCCCGCAATCGATAGCGCGTTGTTTTGACACCGTGACTTTTCGTTACAAAATGTCCTTACCATATATTTTCCGTTTTCTATTAGCGTTAACGAATATAGAAAGTCCATTTGGGTACAGGCACAGCTAGTGTTTTAAAACGCTCGAGCCGGCGCTTAAACGCTCGAATCTTCAACGAGCTTCAACGCTCGTTAGCATCTACTCAGCGCTAAACGCTCGACGTTCAGCGGTCATTTTTACAACACTAGGCACAGGTCGGACAAAGTGCAGTTTTTCTTTCTCGTTTTTTAAGTCTTCTAATCCACATGCCCCCTATTACATGGGACCTAACATCGTCGGCGAAACGTGGGTGTATTCAGTACACCTCTGCCACCCCCTCTGGGGAATATAGGCGTGACGGTGTCTAATCCACATGCTTCATAAGATGCATAACAAAAACACAGTTTTTTCAATGTATCGCCTTCACAAGACCCCAGGGGTAGTAAGTAATTGTGAAAAAACTAATTACAATTAAAATATTTCGGATTTTATAGCGGTTTATTTTAGGTTTTTAAGTTCCCGACCTTTTAAATACTCTATAGCACCCATGGCCACGGGAGAGACACGTTTGGCTTCTAAAAGTCATTGTTATGTCGGAGTACCTGTAGAGGAATAATTTCATTGCCATTGAAAGGGCATTGTTCTGCGCCCATAGATGATTTTCCCCAGAACCAACAGCAATGAAATATACTTGTATGATTTCAAATCACCCATAAATTCTCTTAAGGCATTTATTATTATACGGACAACAATCGTAATATTGCACAAAACGTATTAGACTTTGAGGTTATAATTCAGTAGCCATTAATACATATGAAGTTACATTGTGTGTTGTCATTTAGTAAATATGTCGGCAACTTCGATATAAGTACTTAAAATTCTTTAAAATATTCGTTTTAGATTACAAATTGTCGAATACGGATATTTGCCAATATTTTAATAAAATAGATAAATAATGATGGCATGGGTCAAATGTTTGTTGGTTCTGGAGCAATTTTCGACAATGTCCTTTCAACAGATTGATCCTACAATTTAAAAAAATTGTGTAAGTGTAAGTGATAACTTAAACTAGCGCTGTGGGTTAGAGTGAGAGAGGAAGAGCCTGCCTACCGCTGCCGTATGCGTGAGAGAAAGGGAAGAGCGCTGTGGGTTAGAGTGAGAGAGGAAGAGCATGCCTACCGCTGCCGTATGCGTGAGAGAAAGGGAAGAGCGCTGTGGGTTAGAGTGAGAGAGGAAGAGCATGCCTACCGCTGCCGTATGCGTGAGAGAAAGGGAAGAGCGCTGTGGGTTAGAGTGAGAGAGGAAGAGCATGCCTACCGCTGCCTTATGAGTGAGAGAAAGGGAAGAGCGCTGTGGGTTAGAGTGAGAGAGGAAGAGCATGCCTACCGCTGCCTTATGCGTGAGAGAAAGGGAAGAGCGCTGTGGGTTAGAGTGAGAGAGGAAGAGCATGCCTACCGCTGCCGTATGCGTGAGAGAAAGGGAAGAGCGCTGTGGGTTAGAGTGAGAGAGGAAGAGCATGCCTACCGCTGCCTTATGCGTGAGAGAAAGGGAAGAGCGCTGTGGGTTAGAGTGAGAGAGGAAGAGCATGCCTACCGCTGCCTTATGAGTGAGAGAAAGGGAAGAGCGCTGTGGGTTAGAGTGAGAGAGGAAGAGCATGCCTACCGCTGCCGTATGCGTGAGAGAAAGGGAAGAGCGCTGTGGGTTAGAGTGAGAGAGGAAGAGCATGCCTACCGGTGCCGTATGCGTGAGAGAAAGGGAAGCCAGACAGACTGGCGCCGTTACGCGTTACGTTACGAAGCGGTTTACCCTCCAAGAAGTTATCACTTCAAAAATGATTGAACAATGTAACGGTAGATCAGCGCTGGTTGCTTAAGTAGCCAGCATTATGCTGAGTTGGGTTCGTTTTTGTAACGAAGTCTAATTACTATTGCTACAAATGTTTAATGTACATGTCACGCCTATATTCCCCAGAGGGGGTGGTAGAGGTGTACTGAGTACACCTACGTTTCGCTGACGATGTTAGGTCCCATGTAATAGGGGGCGAACCTATTGCCACATACTGGGCACAATTCCAGACTCCGGACTCGTACTGGGAATTTTTCGTTAGAAAAACTACATTTGTCCGACCTAGGATTTGAACCCAGGACCTCGTGATCACAAAGCGATGCGCTTTGCCACCAGACCAACGAGGCAGTCATGTAATGTACATGTCTACTTGACCACATGACCATCTGCCTGTAACGTATCGCACTCGTTGCACATAAAGTTTTCTTTCTTTCTTTCAATATTCAGTAGTGCAAGGGTGTGGTACATACGAGCGCGTCGTTGGCGAGCCGTATCTCCTCCTGGTAGGTGCGCAGGCGCTGCTCCATGGCTTGTCTCTCGCGCTCGGCGGCTTCCCGCAGCTGCTTCTCGCGAGCCAGCTTGTTGCGCTCTATCTGACGACGCTGGAATTAATACGGCTGTTTAAACCCGTTGTTACTAAAAACTACCTAAAACATATACAATGCGAATATAGAAGGATGTTTGTACCGGATAACAAAAATAGTCTATTTTACCTTTATCCCTTTTTTTGCCGAACCAAAGCCAATATTTTTGGGTCACACAGATTTTTCCCGTGCGGGAATCGAACCGGTAACTTCTCTATCCAGTGGGCGAAGAGGATTCGGCTCTTAACCACTGAACCAAGCCGTCCTTCATCTTCGTTATCTCTCTGTTATTACACTAGATACTTTGTAGGGTAGGCAGAGAGTACGGAGTTCCAGCAGGTTCTGTCCTTACAAACCTTTCTCGCTTCCTCCAATCCCATATACTCGTCTCAAAAACGCACGGCGGTTACGGAGTATCTGACATGCCCTTCAGATAAGTCACGGTCTATTTGGTCATGGTAAGATAGTCTAGGTCTTCTCTGGTACCTTACTTAGCTCTTCTGCTTGTCCAAGAACTCGCCACAGCGGGTATTTTAGAATGGTAATAATCCCTACCATAACACATTCTTCTTCATAGAGGACTGAGAACACTTTGAAGATATCAATGATTTTGGTACCTGCTTCTCTTCCTTAGCCTGCGCTTTCATTTGCTGGACTTCCATTGTGTCTGGTTTCCGTCTTCGCATGTAGAGGTCATGGTTGCCGATGCACAGATCTAATATCTAGAAAAAAATAATATACATATAGTGTCTTCACAATGAGCTACTTTTCCATACCCAAATTTTCTGCAATGTAGACATCACATCGAACTGCCTGCCAACTTGATCCAGCTTGAAAAATTAGGTACACCTCAACGAACTGGCTAGCTTTGAGGCAACTAAAGAACACGAATTGAAGTTTCTTATGACTGTTCCGAGTCAAACCGAGCTGCATTTACGCCACAACTTTGCGATGATATCACGGCATCCCTGCAGCAGATACGTTCGAAGATCTAGTACGTTGGATCAACGCCAACTCTAGAACGCTATACACACTGAACACGCTGAACGACTCCGACTCATGGCGGGTTAAAAGGCGGCTTCACATCTTAGCAAGAAGAAAAACTCTGTAGGCAGCACGAGATGAGCGACTTTCTCTACAGTTAGTGACTGATGACACAGGGAATGTCATCAGCCAACTATGCGCGCATGCAAGACGCCGAAATGTCTCCCATAAATTTCGCAATGTAGATCACGCCGCCTACATGATTCTGTCAAATACTGGCGCCGTTGACACGGCTCATTATTATTCTTTTTTTTTATTATTCATATAAGAGATAAATATTAAATAGGCATGCAAAGATGAGCGTAGTGTGGCAAGAGCGAGTAGCGCTGACAGGCTGAGGTAAGCCACGCTCACTATGATGACGTCAGGGCCTAGTTGGAAGACACAGTGCACCGTTGCTTTGTATTGATTTCTCCTCTTTGTATTTATATCATTATAATAAATAATGACTTTATCAGTTCAAAATGAAAACTTACCAATTTATTCATTCCTTTAGGCGAGAAGAATATGAAGTTACTAGTAGATTTGTCCACGAACTTGATGACGAATTTCTTGTCGTCGAAGGATATGTGTTTGATCTCCGACCAAGGGAAGGTGGTTTTGGGTGTCAGCTTATTGTCCTTCTCGTAGATGTTGAGACCCAACGCCGTTACGCCGAGGTAGAGGTCAGTGTCTTTTTTATTCTGTTGAAAAAAATATAGACGATGTAGACGAGAAGAAATGCTGAAGAGTGTTGGTAACCGGCGAGCGTGTATAAGACGAACTATGAGAGTAGAGAAAGCCAGAGAGATATGTAAAGAAAGAACCTATAGGAACTCTAGGCAGATAGTAGTATGCCTAGATCTGGTGTGAAATAGCTAGATAGAAGATTCTTGAGGAACTGTAGTTCTCCACCGTCACGCCTATATTCCCCAAGCGGGGGTGGCAGAGGTGTACTGAGTACACCCCCGTTTCGCCGACGATGTTAGGTCCCATGTAATAAGGGGCGAGCCTATTGCCATATACCGGGCACAATTCCAGACTCCGGACTCATACTGGGATGTTTTATTTTCGTTAGAAAGCTTCATTTGTCCGACCTAGGATTTGAACCCAGGACCTCGTGATCACCAAGTGATGCGCTTTGCCACTAGACCAACGTGGCAGTCAAAGTACGGAGTATTTTAAAAACATAACTTAAGAATTATTTGTATTATAAATTGGAACTCTGTACTACTTCGCCTTGCGGAGTAGGAAGTGCAAGGCATCTGGTCCACTCCGATCTCGGTCTCGAACCTATTCGCGCCTATATTAAAAAGGCGACATCTCGACACTTCGCGAACGCATCTACCCATGCGAATCCATTAATCGTAGCCGCCGCCGACTACGATCCTCCCGACCCCTGCCGCCCCCGCCACCGCCGACCGCGACATGTTCTCACCGATCCCCCCGATGCTTTGTCATCCCTTCTTCACGAAGTCGTAGATCCCCTCCCCGAACCGGCGGTTGACCGGTGCACTTAGTACTGCACCCCCTCACCCCGCAGCGACTGCCCCAACCGAAGCCGCCTCTTCAAGGCGCCCTCGAGTATATCGCCCCTTGCCCTTCTGGCTCGAGCGTAGTGGTTGCACGCTCGCCCTTAAGTCCGGTGAAGCTGTAAAGACCTCGCGGCCAACAGCATACATCACTCACACACACGCAAGGCATTTGGCGTGATTATATAGACAGATAGAAGAATAGTATTACCTTAATAGCGAAGTAATTGACACCGTACATATCGAGATCCTGGGCTATCTTCAAGTATTCCATTTCAGCTTCGTCTCTCGACATGCCTTTGTGGTCTGCATACCTATAGAATATAAATATATTGTTTTTGAAAAGGTTGATCGCGAGTTTTGGCGGGAGGTCGAAGAGTAATGTTGTCAATATGTCTACATTTCCAAAATTTGTGTTTTTTCGAATAATAATGTTTAATGTTGGTGGCATATTAACCATTATGTATTCTTATATGTGCATGAGTGAAGGTAATTGAAACAAAGTGATAAAACGTGCCTTTTCGATTTCCATCAAAACGGCCGTCGCAATTAGTATGTAAAGACGATTTAGCGCAGTGGTTAGGAGCTTATGCCGCTCCGCCCACTATGTCTAATAGTCGCGGGTTCGATTCCCGCACGGGACAAATCTTTGTGTGACCTACAATTATTTGTTTCGGTCTGGGTATTTGTGTATGTGAATTTTCATGTTTGTAAACGCACCCACGATGCAGGCATAAATCCTCGTGTGGGGCTACGTTTAGAAAAAAGTATTCATCGCTTTACTATCCAGGGTGGGGTGCTTCATTAAATTCATTATCATCGTTGTCATCAAGTTCATCGGAGTTGAATTAATTTAAACAAACACGATTATGCAACTTACTGGACACTGGCAAAATACACTTAAAATTAGTGTGAAGCCATAACTTGATCAAGTCATATTTAGAAATATGAGTTTTAAAAGTAATATTTAAAAATAGGATTTTTAAAAGGATTTTATTTTTATACATTAAATCTGTACTCCATAAGAAGAAGAATAAGAAGAAAAGTTTGATCAAGTAGTCCTGTTTAAGATTAGGGTTTAATAGGAGAATAGAAATAAATCTTAGATGAACTTCGTGTATGCGAATTTTCATGTTTGTAAAAGCACCCACGATGCAGGAATTAGTTCCTAGTGTGAGGTAACGTTTTCAAAACTAATTAATTACTCGTCTAGATGGTGTATCGTGCCCGCGGAAACTTCATTAAATCATCTACCAACTAGCAATTTCCCGCGACTTCGTATCCGGTCGACAACAGCGCCACCTACCGGGCCTATGTTACTTCTCGATAAGGTAGCTTTCTAATTGTGAAATAATTTTTGAAATCGGTAAAGTAGTTTTTGTGTTTATTCGTGCAAAAATATAAATCTTTCCTCTTTATAATATTATTACAGATAAAGGTAGATAAATTGTAGTACACATACGCCAGGTCACGCACACATTGACAGCTTTTGAACAAATATTCGAAAAGATCGAACTCTGGTATCACGCACACATAGTCAGTAACTAATGCCGCTTTTGACGCCATTTTTGTTAGCAATGCTCCGTCTAGAAAAGTCAAACCGTTTATTTTGCATACACCCTGCGGGGGTATTTACAAATCACCGGATCAGAACGCGGCCTCCACTGAGAAGATCCGGCTAGGAACTCGGCGGGCTTGTCTTTTTTGTCTAATTCTCCACACATTTTTTCATCATTTTTTGTATAGATACATACATTTTTATATTATAATAAATCATTTATGCGATCCAGCTCCAGTGTGATGCTTTACGACTGATATAAAAGACTAATAATAATATTTTTAAAAATGTGTTATAATGAAAAGCTAGAGGATTCTGGGTTGGACAGTCTCCACAAGCAGCACCCGTTCACGAATACGACTACTTGAGCAGCCATTACCTCCCTCAACCATATTTAAGGGAAGGAAGTGACCCTTAGTCGTAGTTAGTGAGTCTAAGGAATAAATAAATGGCCACTATTCATAATCAACATCATCTATGGCCATTTTTACCTATTCCTAGTTGTAAGCCTTATTTAGTGGTAGAAGGAGAGGTGGGCCTAGAGGACCAATTTTACTAAAACACGAAACTTTATAAATAAGAGGCGGCTAAGATTCAAACTGAGGTAATAAAAAGATATGGTATGATATAAATGTCAATTTTCAAAAAAAAAAATGCGATATCTATTATTTTAGTAACTGACGGAATATTATTATACTGGTAGGGTTTTCTGGTGGTACTAAATCGCCATTTTCACAAAGATTTTTAATTTTTAACTTGCAATGTTCGTATGTCTCTCAGTCTGTCTGTCTTTCAAGATCAAATCTTGTGATCCATTTTTCAAGCACTGGCGGATATCTGATTGAGCTGAAATTTGGCATGCGTAAGTTCGGTGACAATGCAATAATATGGTACCATGGAGCAGGTTTGATGATGGAGTCGGAAGGTGGCCACTGGTAAATGTGAACTATACAACGTAACCCCCTCGTGTTTAGGCTTGTTAGATTGGTACTGACACGTACAATACAACCAGATAGCGTTCAGGGTCTAATAGTGAAGCCGAAAGGTGGCCAATGGAACCACGCCACTACTCAATATAACCTCATGTGTGTGACTGATCTACGCTGTTGGCCGCGGGGCCTTTACAGCTTCATCGGATAAGACAATATAACCTCGCCGTATTTGGGCTCGTTGGATTTGCCTTGACGAGTACTTTATATCTGAAAGACACCCAAGGTCTGATGATGGAGCCGGAAGGAAGACATAGGAAATTTGACTGACGATTTAGCGCAGTGGTTAAGAGCTTAAGCCGCTCCGGCCACTGTCGCGGGTTCGATTCCCGCACGGGACAAATAATAATAATAATATATAACGGCCACGGGTAATTAGGTATCACTAATTATGGCCGGTGTCCGTCCCCTTTGAATAGTCCAGTTTTTGTCCATCAAACCTCATTTGCATAGCCCTTGTTTTCTTTCCATAATTTACAATAGTCCTTGCACCTGCCGGGGTCAGTTCGCTGGTTATGTTTCTTCATTTTCAGCAAGTGATCTCAGCAGGTGGCTTACATAACATTAACTTCTCGCAAAGGGCCTCTACGTGTTGGACCCATGTCCCCATGCAAGCCTTTCAAAACTCCGGGTAAAGCCCGTGAATCTCAGCGACATACATATATAATAAATAGGAACTCCTCAACTAAGGATCTTCATTTTGTTTACTTTTTAAATTAAAATGATTATAAATTAAAACTACAAGAACAAAAGCGAAAAATATAGTGCACTATATCATTTCTAGTGTTTTATGACGATTTCTCTGATTGTACCATATCTTGATGCGGTCCTCCCACATCTCGGGTGTCATCTGGTACTGGTCGATGACGCGCTGCGGCAGCAAGTCCTCGCTGGCCAGCATACCCGGCTTGTACGCGCTCTCGTCGTAGTCCCCGTACTGTTACATACATTATTACGGTTTCAGACATTTATTTCTCAAAAAGAATACAATTCACTTATAAAATGAGACATGAAAGTTAATATTAAATACAGAAGGACGGTAGGTATTTATAAATAAATCATAATCTTTTTAGTGTTGTGGGTAAGAAGAAAAAATAAGTGAACAATTACATGTCGTTTCTTGAAGGCAAGTGTACAAGCTGTAACATAATAAACGCAAGACCTGAAAGTAATTTGTTCTAAATCGGTAACTGAATCTATTCCAACAATTTTTATTGTATTTTACATTTTTTTTAAATTTGCAAAAAATGCTTTTACTCCTTCAGTGCGCTATAAAAAAATTAATTTATTCTTGATTCATAGCAAGAAGAAGATTCTAAACGCATTCCTAAAACGTATTTCTCAAAACGCACACATACACGTACAAGTTTCATTGTTAATTGGTGTATAAAAGTGCTTTAAAAAAGGGCAAAAACCTTTAAATTTGAAAATTTGGTTTTCGTTTTGACTTTATGAAGCAATTCTCTAATCGGGGTGTCTGAGGTCTTGCGTTTATTATGTTACACCTTGTATATGTATGTGTGTGGCGCACAGTTTATTACCTAGCGGAAAAATGTAAGTTTCCTGTTTAAAGTCAACGCGAATGAAGTTGCGGGCAGAAACTAGTATAGGATAAAGTTAAGTGGTAATTTAATTATTAATGGGATTTATATTAAAATAGACAGAAATTCTTTTTATTAAGCCTCATATTTTCTGTTATATTAGAAAATCGTCGTCGGCGAAAAGTGGGTGTACTCTTCAGAGGGCGGCACAAGAGGGGCACCGGTGCGTTCCATACGAAGATCCCGGAGCCCCTCCAAAGTGCTGATGTCGGCCACCCTAGGGTTTTTAGTCAGTAGGAATCCGACACACCCCGCGAACTTCACCGAATCTCGCGGAAGTCCTATGCAGGATTTTCCCCAGGAAAAAAAAAGGTGCGAATAATTCGCGTAGCGACCAGAAGGCCTGAGTTCGAGTCCTAGGTCGGACAAAAGTATAATTTTTCGAGAGAACAATTCCCAGTATGAGTACGGAGTCTAGGCTCACCCCATATTACATTGGGGCCTACCTGACATCGTCGGCGAAAAGTGGGTATACACAGTTCCCCGCTTGGGGAATATACGCGTGACGGTGTTAGAAAATTTTACAGTCATCAACGTAAGTCGCTTAACATTCTCAGATTTTCAAATAAGTAATACTTGTTTTTGTTTTTAAAAGGTAGTCCCACACTAGGATTTATTCCTGTGTCGTGGGTGCGTTTACAAACATGAAAATTCACACACACTAATACCCAGACCGAAACAAATAATTGTGGGTCACACAAAGATTTGTCCCGAGCGGGAATCGAACCCGCGACAATTAGACACAGTGGGCGAAACGGATTAAGCTCTTAACCCCTGCGCTAAATCGTCTGTCAATACTATTTATTGTCAAAATTTCCGTGAACATTGTCAAAGCCAAATTTTTAGATAGCAAAAAATATAAAAGATTCCATACAAAACAAAAGTGTGCAAGCGATTTGAAAAACTGGGAATGTTAAGCGACTTATGTCGCTGACCGTACATGGACAATTGTATATGTATTTGGTTACTGTACTACGCTATTGCATTAGGCTATTACACACACTGTCACGCCTATATTCCCCAAGCGGGGGTGGCAGAGGTGTACCGAGTACACCCACGTTTCACCGACGATGTTAGGTCCCATGTAATAGGGGGCGAGCCTATTGCCATATACCGGGCACAATTCCAGACTCCGGACTCGTACTGGGAAGTTTTCGTTAGAAAAACTATTACCTATAAGGCTAACGCTATTACCTATAAAAATAATGAATTGTTGAAAATAAATGAATATTTCACTATACTGCACGACACATTTGCATAAAAATCTAATGTGTATATTAGGTGGGTTTGATTTCCACCTCAAACGATAAATTGGACGTGTCCAAAGAACAACGTCCTATAATCCAGTATTTCTATTTGGCATAAATAACCTTATCGACAATCACAAAAGTTGAAAATGCCTTTTTATTGTTTGGCATATGTAACTTTGTTTTATGGGACCGTCTAATTGTTCTTTCTATTTTGGTATCCCTTTCGCCTTTAGCCGAAAGACGTCCACTGCAGGGCAAGGGTCCCAAAGATCGCCACAACGAATGACTTAGTGTTATAAACAACCAGCATTTGCCCACAACTGACAAATGACAATGCAAAATATTTTTCAGAAAATTACAAAGTTGTCACATTTGTCATTCCAGGTTTTGTTTAATAAAGCGGTTCAGTATGATTTATATGACAAATGTCACATTGCCACCTGTTGCCTGTGAAAATTACTTTTAAGAAAGAAAGCCAAGTTCATTAATTGATCTTGTGGGGGACATGCCCCAGATCTGCCGGTAGCCACTCGAGAACCTTCCAGCCGAAACGACATTATATGAAAAAAATATCAAAACTTTGCTAACCTTCGCCTGAACAGCATAGCTGGCTAATAACACAGAAGCTTCTGGTGGGCAGTAGATGTCCATGCTAAGAATGGCCTGCTTGACCTGAAGAAACAACAGGTGCTGTGTCACCTCTTGGATCAGCTCCTCAGCCACATCTTCAGGGTACAGCTTGCATAACAGCATGAAGGGAGTACCCGGCATTTGGGAGACACATTGATCTTGCACTGGAATGTTAGAGGTGATTTTGATATTTGGGACTATAACTCGTTGGTCTGGTGGCAAAGCGCATCGCTTTGTGATCACGAGGTCCTGGGTTCAAATCCTAGGTCGGACAAATGTAGTTTTTCTAAAGAAAAATTCCCAGTATGAGTCCGGAGTCTAGAATTGTGCCCGGTATATGGCAATAGGCTCGCCCCCTATTACATGGGACCTAACATCGTCGGCGAAACGTGGGTGTACTCAGTACACCTCTGCCACCCCCTCTGGGGAATATAGGCGTGACGAGGACTATAATTTCCAGATTGAACAATATATAATTGAATTTATATCACAAAATTTAGAAATGACAGGTTTTTCGATATGGAATTAACTGCTTTCTTCTTTTTTATCTCTTCTTAAACAACTGGGTTGTCAAAATACTTAGACTTTGTAGATTTAATTATAATTTTGATTTAAGATATCACTCGAAGGCATTTTACGTATGCTGTCATCAGTCTGAATAATTATTCTAAAACCCCTCAATTTTGGAATCTTTCTTTGAAGATTTAAGCATCTGCATTTTATTTTCGCAAAATGTCTTTGTGCATGTAACCAAAATGTCTAATGCTCACCTCTTTTATCCAATTTCAACCAACTTATAAAATGTTTTGTGTCTTCGAACTGCAGGCCAAAGAACCATGTTTCTCTCAAACCAATAGTCCTGCACACCAGATCAAAAAGGTCCCTTCCGGTTGCTCGCCACTGTGGACAATTATGAAAATATACACATGTCAGAATATTAGAATAAACTGCATGAGAAAGATAATGTAGGAAGGATGTAGGTACCGGGGAAGACCTAGACTATCCTACCGTGCGTGTATAAGACGAACTATGAGAGTGGAGGAAGCCAGAGAGGTATTCAAGGAAAGAACCTCTTGGAACTCTGTATTCTCTGCCTATCCCGCAAGCATATTTTGGGGATGGGCAGAGGTGTAATGTGTACACCCACATTTTACCGACAATATAGGTCACAATGCAAAAGAGGGTGAACTCATTGCCATTATATAGGGCACAATTCTAAACTTCAGACTGCTACGATTATTTCTAGGTACAGCATCGCATTGCAAAAAAATCAGTGATAGCCTTGTGGTTAGACCGTTGGACTGCAAAGTCAGAGGTCTCAGGTTCAAACCCAGGCGCGCACCTCGTTCATTTCCAAAGCATGTGCGTATTAAAAATTAATTATCACTTGCTTTAACGATAAAGGAATACATCATGAGTAAACCTCCATGCCTAAGAGTTTCTTGAAGGTGTGTGAAGTTCGCCAACCTGCACTGGGCCAGCATGGTGGGCTATGGCCTAAATCCTCTCAGTTTGAGAGGAGGCCCATGCCATAAGGTGGGACAGTTTCTTAACAGGGATAATAATATTATTATTACAAGATTATTCACATAACACTATCTCTTGTTTATATGAGTTCAAAAGTTTTTACCAGATTGCCTGTCATTGATAAAATCAAAATTATCTAATTTGAAAACTACACTAAATGTAGGAGTAATCTGTGAAATAAATTCACTGGCTCTCTCAAATTTTGACCATAAATCGTATTACTGAAAGTACATGTTTCTCTGCGGAAGCTTGGGGGACGTGTCAGACTCATCATCATAATCTTAAAACCTTAGGGTGACCAGCATCCGCACTTCAGAGGGGCTTTAGAATCTCGATGAGAGACGGTTGCTATCTTAGAGCTCCACCCTGCTCCAAAGAGCCTGCCATACATCAATCTGTATGGACCTACCAAAATAATACACTATCTTAACTTCTTAAATCACCATCCAGAGGGGATGGTTACAACCTAAAGTTACAACTTCTATCAATGATGTCTTCTCTATCACACCAGATCCCTCACAACTTAATTTTATAAACCTTTTCTTGTATCATTAATCTGGTGTGCTGATATAAAATATATATGGATTAGTTAATAACATAGATTGTACACAAACTGACATGTTATCAAAATACAAAGGTTCATTGGCTATGTAATGTAAATTATTATCTATCAGCTAACCGGTCAGACTGCACTCACTGTAGTTATCTCTTGTGGGTATTATACATTTGTTTACATTCTAACACATTGGTAGTCAATTTATTTATCAATATGCTGGTATGTCTGTTTAGATTAAAGATTGTGGTATTTCAAAACTGGTCAATTCTATACAGGGTGTAACATATATAATGCAAGACCTCATACTTCAATACGAAAATCAAACTTCGAGTTTTAAGGACTTTTCTACCATATTTTCAAGTTCTTGGTACCTATATTAATCATGAACCTGGTACTTTTCTGTGCATATTAAGGTGTATGTATTAGAAATGTATTTAAAATTGCTGTATTGCTTTAATTGCTGATTAAATTTTGATTAATACAGCGGATTAAATGAGTAACTGCAATTTTTGATAATTCAAAAACAGTTGTAACATATTTTAAAAATAGTGGGAATCAATTCAGTTGCCGAATAAGAACAAACGACTTTCAGGTCTTGTGTTATTAATTTTACACCTTTTATAATGAGTTCTAAGATTTACGCAAATATTACACATGAAATCATCAATCAATACTACAAAAATCATAAATAAACCGCGATAAAATACGAAAAATTGTCTTATTCCTGGTCAATTCTACTTTGCTACTGTTAACTCATTAATATTATTTCAGTCCGAAGATGAACATAGGCCTCTTAAAAGATATGTGTGAGCTGTATTATTTGGAAACTGTTAGCATAAAAAATTAGTTCTTTAAATTGAAAAACATTCTACTGAATTGACTTGTGTGCTATTTTTTTGTGAGCTGGTTCACACGGACGCTTTTTCAAAGTGCTGTTGTAAAGCACTTTGAAATGTATTGTTAACCATATATTTCATTCCAGTGCTTTTCTAATGCGCTTTGAAAAAGTGCGCGTTCAAATTTTTTGTTACACAGTTAGTTCAGCCGTATGATCAAACTTTATAATCTGTTTATTATGGATATGTTTTGTCGTATACATAGACACATTATCAAGCAATAATAATTATAATGAGTAGTATAATACAAATTTACGCTGTGGTTTAAGTAGGTATGTACAAAACATTCCAACATTAAATACTAGTCATTAATTTATTATATTCCTTGCATTGGTTTTGTCATGAATATTCATACAGTATATGCTAATATTATACTGCTTAAATAAGGATGAGAAATTTCAACTAAATTTCTTGTATGTAGCAGTTTTTTAAATCTCAGTCACAGTTCAGAGTTCGGAATTGAGCCTCGTATTATGGCAGTAGGCACCCCTATTGGCCCCTAAAATTCTCTTCAGCCCTAAAGTTCTCAGTGAGAGTACACAGTCAGTGCCAGCCCTAGCCCTTGATCAAGGTAGAGTTAGATTGTATTTAGAGCCTTTCGGTTGAGGCTTTCTCTTCACATAAATTGTACTTCAGTTTTATGTTAAATCATCATCATCAGCCTATAGCAGTCCACTGCTGGACATAAGCCTCTCTAAGTGCACGCCACTGGGTACGATCCTCGGCTACTCGCATCCAGTTTCTGCCAGCCGCCCTACGAAGGTCATCGCTCCACCTAGCTTGAGGGCGTCCTGCATTACGTTTGCCAGTCCGCGGTCTCCACTCAAGAACTCGTTTGTCCCAGCGGTTATCGGTTGTTCGGCTAATGTAACCGGCCCATTGCCACTTATAAATAAATATTAAATTTCCAAAAAATCAACTTTTATTGAAAAACACCAATTTTTTTAATTTAAATTAAGTAGCTCTAATTATTATACTCCTAGTTCTTTACCATTAAAGATATTCCTACTGCTATATAATTGCATTTTTTTGCATATTTGTAACTGGCATGATTATATAGATAGGCTTTCCACCTGGTGCCTAATGTGACCATTCCTCTCACTGTACCCCAAGATTGGTGCTATACACAGTGTACCATGTGTCCAGGTGTATCCTGACCACTCCCACTTGAGGAATATAGTTGAAATATCTTTATATTATAGGTGCAATTTAGTTATGAATACCAAAAATATTAAGACAAGCAGATTTACATTATTCAAATATACTATAATATACAATACTTCAACAATACAGAATTAAAACACCGACGAAAGTGTGTACTTACTAAACAGTACTTTGAAATGAAAATTGTAACTAAACAAGGTACCAATTATCACAAGTACGCTATTATTGATGTAATTTACGAGTGTGGCGAGAGCGTGTGACTCACAGCCGGCCCCTTGCGAGCAGTATACCGCGTTAACACATAAAACTCCACACGATAAACAATAACAATGTAATATAACAACATAGCGCACTATGTCATACATCCAGTATTCTTACCTCAAGGTTAAATTCCAATTCGGCATCCAACGTACACACTTTTACCGGGAACGATTTCGCTGCCTTTTTTCTTCTAAACTGAGGCATTATCTTTTCTCACAGCATAATCACCTCGTAAGAACAAAACACTTTAGGTTATGATATTTTCAGTGCGATTAATTAAATTGCTAAACTATGTTTAACGTTTACGTAATGTATAATCGAACCAGGAATGTGTGTAATTTTACATTGCGTACTATTTCCAGCAATTATTATTTACAAACAAGAAAAACGTCAATGAAACAAGTAAAGCGAAGGTGAATGAAGAAAAATTACTAGGACGACGTTCCATTACACTTGTACACGTATTGCTTTCGCTGTTCGGCTTTTGAAACAATAATGTAATTCTCTGCATAATAAGGAACGGTGCTTTACCATGAAAACGATTCTAATTTATCAACATGCTATTTTTCCAATTCAAATTACATAAAAGTAAAAATAATATAACCTTATATATTATTTTTCATTAATTGTAATTAATTTTTATTTTAGGTCTTACATAAAATTAATTTAATCACCATAAACAATACATATTGTATTTATCAGTTGGTATGAGTGCAACAATAAATTGACATTGACATTCTGATTGACGGCATGTAGCTAACTTCAATTCAAACTACTTGTGACCACGTGCAGTGATTTTAATTTATTTATCTACGCTAAGTAAGAAGAAAAATGGGTAAATTTCGATCTAAAATAAAAGGAAAAACCAAGGGAAAGCGATGGCAGAAGGGGCAATCATCCAACTCGAATCCAAAAACCCAGAAGTACCGAGAAATGGCAAAGTCTCGGTTTTTTCAAGAAAATCTAGGTATTTATATTTCTTTTTCTCAATATACAATTCATTATGATTTCAGTACCCTAATTTCCTATGTTTTATATAATATATTCTAATTAAAATAGTTTATTTATTATATTTGAGGTAGGTATGCTCTAACCTAAAAACAATAACAAAACTTATAAATTATTTTTTATTTAATTTATCTGTGCTTTTTCAACTGCTATCGTATACCAATAGCAATAACAATTCGCAAATTCACAGGAAGTACGGGTTTGACCCAGCAGGCTGTGTTAAAACATGATGCCATGATGACATACGGACATGCAGCTAACAAACAAAAATCTGAGACTGAAAACGAGCTAACAATCGCCAAGGAATTCGAGAACATGTCGGTGAAGAGTGGGGACGAAGGTTCAGAAAGCGAATTTGGAGGGTCAATGAGATCTGGGACATATAAAACTTTTCAAACGTTTGCTTCGGACTGGAGCCAGTGTTCGAACATCAGTTTCAGCAAGTAAGTGAATACTATTTGTTACCTTAAGAAATATTAATATTCAACAGGATCGCCCAAAGGTGGCTGATAATACATCAGTTTGGATCTGATAGATATCAAGATAATGGTTAATAAAAAAAATAGTTAAATATAATTCTAAATTGGTGTAGTTAAGAATGAAACTATTTTTCGGATTTTATTGGTTAATTTTCATTTTCAAGTTCTCCTCGTTTCACAACACCCACATGCTTTGCAACACCCATGGTCACGGGGAAGGAGTGAAGAGTGGTGTCGTTATTCTGAAATCCATGCAATTATAGTATATTCAAGGAAGAGTTAAGAGTTACCAACTGTATAGTCTTGGTTTTTAAATAATTACCAGTACCAGTAAATAATTTATTGAAAAAGAAATTATTATGGGCTTATTTATTATTATGAGCTTATATATATAGTTCGATATAATATTTATTCTACTGATTATATATATGTTACATATTTTCCTCTTAATTTTTTTTTTATGGTTCTATGTTTCTGCACCTACTTCACTCGTTTCTGCATCACCCTAAGGTAGACTGGTAGATAATGCCTCAGGCCTTAAGTCCACCTTTGTATCAATAGTGCATGAAGAATTAAATAAATAAATAAACACCTTCACGCCTATATTCCCCAAGTGGGAGTGGCAGAGGTGTACACACACTTTTCGCCGACGGTGTTAGGTTCCATGTAATAGGAGGCGAGCCTATCGCCATATGGGTGAATATACGGTATTTATATTTTTGGTGTCCCCAAAGAAAAAGTTATTTGTTTAATTTAGTATTCATTATTTTGCTAGTTGATATTGTATTTATTTATGTTATAATAAGGGCCAGAGGAAATTTAAATTTTTTAAGTTTTATAGGCTCCAGGGGAAAATGTGTTGTCAGAAGAGTGACACTAGTTACAGCGTGACAAATTAAGACAGGAATGGGAGAGACTATTAATTATTAGTTAAAAAAGCTAAATTTATATTAAAATTAAACAATGTTCATTTTAATAACACATTTTAACTGTTTCGGTACTGTGTAACGAAAACATCGCTTAAAAATTTACGGAATCTACTGAATGCCGATTAGATGAGCCCAGATCGCATGCACGTTATGGTTTAGGTTTACTGACATTGTAGCCAAACATTTTGTATTTTCCTTTATATATAAAACCACAATATATAAACTTATTTGGGTATGTGACCCACCAAAATAAATGTCTTCAGAAAATTTTGAATTGTGGTTATTGGAGGAGTCCATCTACATATAATAATAATAATATTATAATAAAACTGTAACCGAGCCGAATCTGTACATTGAATATTTTTCGAAAATTTTAATTGGGGTACATTTCCTTATCGGTATAGAGGCAGAAATTTTTTTTTGGAATTATTGTCTGTCTTTCTGTCCGTCTCTTTGTGTTTCAATCACGCAAAAACTACTAAACGGATTTCAATGAAACTTGGTATGGTAATAACTTATACCCTAACTTAAAATCTAGAATACTTTTCATCCCGGAAAATCAAGCAATCCCGTATTATCGCGGGATGAACCGTAAAACTTATTATTTTAAGTATGGTAAGTCGCGAGCTGCAATGTTCCGTTAAAATGTGTGATTTAGCCTACAGATATTGCACTCGGGTTCGTCTCCTTACGAAGAAACTCTTCATCTTCTATCTATCTATCTTCTATCTATACATATAATAAAACTGTAACCAAGCCGAATCTGTACATTGAATATTTTTCGAAAATTTGAATTGGGGTATATTTCCTTATCAATATAGAGACCGAAACAATTTTTTTGGAATTATTGTCTGTCCATCTGTCTGTCTCTTTGTGTTTCAACAATGTTCCGTTAAAATGTGTGATTTCGCCTACAGATATTGCACTCGGGTTCGTCTCCTTACGAAGAAACACTTCATCTTCTGTCTAACTATCTATCTATATCTATATTAAAACTGTAACCGAACCAAATCTGTACATTAAAGATTTTTGAAAATTTTAATTGAGGAACACTTCCATGGGGATATTGAAGACTAGATTATTGTCTGTTCTTTCTGCCTGTATATCTGTCTGTCTCTTTGTGTTTTAATCACGGTAAAAGTACCTATCCGATTTCAATGAAACTTGGTATGGTAATAACCTATATTCTTACATAAAATCTAGGATTTTTATCCCGGGATAAACCATAAAACTTATTATTTTATTCTAATTATAATCGCGAGCTGCATTGTTACCCTAAAATGTGTGATTTTGCCTACAGATATTGCACTCGGGTTCGTCTCCTTACGAAGAAACTTATGATCTGACATGTGTCGATCTGATATTTTCTTAAGCTTATGGCTACTTGTACCATAATAAAACCCAAACAAGTGTTTCTTTTTTAATTTTTCTTTGTCTCTTTGTTTGTCCGTACTAATCTTCGGCGCAACCAATTTTGAATGGAATGTTACTTGAAGATGGATGGACTTTCCAGAAATTATTTTAGGTTACTATGAGAGTGAAGGAAGCCAGAGAGGTATGTAAGGAAAGAACCTTTTGGAACTCTGTACTTTCTACCTACCCCGCAAGGGATCTGGCGTGATGATATAGATAGATTTTAGGTTACTTTTTATCCCGTAAAAATGCCTGATTCCAGCAGGATAGTTTTTATTTCTCCATACCAACACAGTTGAACGGGTTTTAACGCAACGTAGTATGGAGGTGCCTTAAGTCTTGGAATAATATACAGGATCTGTACTATTCCAGAAAACCCGACCTATCTATGTCTTAATGAACGCGTGCATAGCCGCGGGTAACAGCTAGTAAAATATAAAAACATACACTTACCAGGGAAAATACTGAAGCTACTGGCACAAACACGCACTCTGACAACTGACAGATCACTGAGGCAAAATTATTTGAATTATTCTCAACGCCGTTAGCTTGATGTTAAGTTTACATAGTTCGACGCGTGTTGCTCAAGGTTCAAGACAACCGTTAGAAATTTTTATGTAATATTTTCGTTATTTAATTCCGCCAGGTGAAGGTGACCCTTTTGTCGGGTGCCATGAAATTTATAAGATTTTTTTTATGTTAATGAATATAATTACAATGTATGATGAGAAAATATGTTTTGATGTATATTCAATTATATGACTGCATTTGAAAAAACATTATACCGGTTAAGGAAAAAAGTAAGTTAAAAATTACGGTAAAATCTGGTAACGGGGCCCACCAGGGAAGTATACATTTATCACTCTTAACTCATTAATGTCTTGATAGAAACAGTTATCGGCATATGACCATGTGGACCAAATAAAAGACGATATTCTTTATTACTTTACCGTGAAGTAACCATAAAGAATAAGTTTCAGATAAAATTAACCAACGGACCGTTAAAATCCAAATACCGTATATTCACCCATTTTGACGGACGATTTAGCGCAGTGGTTAAGGGCTTAGCCCGTCCCGCCCACTGTGTCTAATAGTCGCGGGTTCGATTCCCGCACGGGACAAATCTTTGTGTGATCCACAATTATTTGTTCCGGTCTGGGTATTTGTGTATGTGAATTTTTATGTTTGTAAACGCACCCACGACACAGGAATAAATCCTAGTGTGGGGCAACGTTTTTAAAAAAAAAGATGCCGGGCACAATTCCAGACTCCAGACTCATATTGGGATCATACTTTCATTAGAAAAATTCCATTGGTCTGATCTAGGATTTGAACCCAGGACCTCATGATCACAAAGCCATGCGCTTTGCCAGTAGACCAACGAGGCAGTTGTTCAGTTATACATTAATTCTTACATCAATATTGATAGGCAACTTTTAACCAGGCAAGTATAGATAATTGAGCATACAGTGTTAAACAAGAATTTCATTGAAAAGTTTAACTTCAGAAAGTTAACTGGTCTTCGTCGGTTCCACATGCCTGAGGGCTGTGACCACTACAGTCAAGGTAATGCACAAGCTCTCTCCAGGCTTCCCGGCATTCAGCCTGTTTTAGTCATGTGCCCAAATTAAAATAGAATTTATATTTTGCACAGCAAGTCTTGATTACTTAGCATTTTCAAAAACCTTAATGAAACCGATATATTGTCCCAATTTTCAGATTACTAAACAGATTTGACTCAAACAATGCTCTTCACAAAGAAATGCTAGCAGTGCTGGCTGCCGTTACCGAGGTGATAAAGGAGCAGGGTGGCAAGGAATCCACTACAGAGTATTTTGCTGCTTTGGTGAGTTTAAACTACAATTAACATTCCGACCGTGTCGCTCGCCGCGTTCGGTCGCGTCACTGCTTACCGCGCCACTCCCCCCGCGACGCAGTCCGTGCTCCCGCTCGCGCGTACCTATTTACGTACGTTCGGTAGGAACGACGCGCCGTTTTGACGGCGCTGTCGACCTTTTCCTAGTGTTAGACGACTAGTCGCAGTTAGTTTTTAAAACCACGACTTTTTTTTCGTTCGTGGTAAGACTGGTGGATACCTAACGGTGACAACTAAGCGAGTCTTGAGCGGGACCCGAGCGCTCGCATTACTCATCCCCGGGGCAAGGTCCAGCCCCCGGGTCGTAGGGTCTCCACTCCCTTCACCCGCCCTGTCTTTATTACAAAACATTGTTAAGTATGACATGTCATTCACAACACACAAGCAGACAAAGAACTCTTAAAAAACAGAAACATACAACTTCTTTATCAATTTGCAGATGGAAACTTTAAAAGCTGCTGAAACAGAAGACAATCTTGTAGCAACCCTCACTCTACTATCAATGGGCATCAAATCAGTGCCTCAAGCAGTGCTAAGAAAGCAATTCTCAGACTCTGCAACCATCTTCACTGATATACTTGAGAAAAACGCACAGTCTGAAAATGGAGCTTTGCTAAGAAGTGCTATTGGTTGCCTCTCTGTGTTACTAAGATCTCAGGAGTACGCTCTGTGGGGTGATTCTTCTACAATGAAAGTATTCGACTCTGTATTGGCATTTGCTTTACATTCTAAGCCTAAGGTTCGTATATTTTTTACTTACAATAACTACAATATGAATAATCTTTTTCTTTTCTATATCATCACACCAGATCCCTTGCGGGGTAGGCACAGAGTACAGAGTTCCAACAGGTTCTTTCCTTACATACTCTCTCGCTTTCTCCACTCTCATAGTTCGTCTCATACACGCTCACCTTTTTCTTAGTCTCGCATAAAAAAGCTCAAGTACACCTCAAGGGCAGTGGCGAGAGCTACACTCGGAGTTTTCCGGCAAGATCGAATAAGAAAGAGGAGATCTTTAGAACTATATTAACCAATGACAGTGAGATAAGAACATCAATCGTAAAACTGACCACTCTTTTGGCAAGACTGTTCTCGAGTGTTTACCACTTTAATCACCACTTACAAGCATTTAATTGTCAGAACTCAAGGTGGGTCAATGACCTGATGAAGGTTGCAGGTAAAATCTGAATGTGTAAAGCACAAAGCTGGTCATGGGACTCTTTGATGGAGATTTTTGCCCTGCAGAAAATGCCATTAAGCTGATGATAATTCTTCTTTATATAATATAGTAATTTACCATCATTTTATAGGTCCGCAAGGCCGCGCAACACGCTTTAACGTCGATTCTCCGAGGCAGTTGTTTTATGATACCGTCTGAAGATCAGAAAACCAAGGTGGGCTGACTTAATGCTATAAAAAGTATAACATTTATGATTTTTGCTTAAGAGGGCGAGTATGCAACCACTACGCACGAGCCAGAAAGGCAAGGGAGCAACTAACTCAAGGACGCCTCAAGGAGAAACGGCCTCGGCTTGGGCAGTCGTTTTAGGGGAGGGCATATACTATGTGTCTCGCCGTGGTGGCTCTGTCTCTGCACCGGCCGGCGGGCAAGGGATTCTTCGACCTCGCCGGCGAGGTCGGTGTCTGATCCTGCGTGCGGTATCTGTATCCGAAAGAAGGGATGTAAGGGCATCGGGAGGGTCGGTGAGAACATGCCGCGGACGGCGGGAGCGGCTGATAGGAGGGGAGTTAGATTCGTAGTTAGATTCGTAGTTAGACGCGTTCGCGAAATATCGGGTCGCCATATCGGTATAAAGCCGCCAATAGGTTCGAGACCTAGATTGGAATCTAAAAATGCGTGCGAAAGAAATAATTTTTTAGCACATCTATCACGATACCAAAAGATATGGGGAAATAGCGGTAACGGCATCTTCGTTTGCGTTACTTTCACACCCGTAAGATTTTTTTTATGTGACAATTGGTAGCTTATGTCCTTTCCTCTGGATAAAATATTTTTCCTTGTCGAATTTGATCAAAATTTGTTAAGCGGTTTGGACGTGAAAATGAAACGGACAGACAGATACAGTTACTTTCAAATTTATGATATAAGTATGGAATTTCCATAATATCCAAATCCATTAAAACTAAAAAGAATACATGAAGTTATACTATTAAGGAGATTGTTCTAAGCTGCGTGAACAGTTTTTGATAGACAAGTGCAAGATTTCCCTTCAGATTTATCATATCTGGGATCGTAATATCTGGGTGAAACATTCCATTAACAAATTTAATTTACCTTCCATTTAGATACTAAAATATATCTCTATTTTAGGTGCCAAAACTCCACCCAGCATCAAATCGCGTTGCGGAGTACTGTCTATCACAAATCAAGGCGGAGGCCCTTCTGTCTGGCCACCGCACGGTTCTTCACACACTCACTATGTTAAGAGATGTGCTACCCGTCTTTAGCAAGGATTATATCAAGGTAAATATTGCATTTGTCTAGATCAGAGATTCCCAAACCAGTTTGGGCAAGAGACCCCTTTTCCAAAATAAACTGATACCTCAGACCCCCATACTTTAAAAATCCTATCTCTAATTTTTTCCTATTGATACAAAACACTTACCAATTTATAAACTTTGCGGTTGTTTAAGTGAGTAAAGTACAACAATGATACTTCCTACTAAAATATTAGTCATTCTTATAACAAGTTGGTACACGTAACACAACTTATACAGTATCTTGAAAGTTTCAAATAAGAACGTGTGTTTATAAGAAATTAATAGGGGTCGATATTTGACCTCGTCGACCCCCAAAATCAGTTATCGTTTATGTCGATCTCTGGGAAACCGATATCGACCACTTTGGGAATCTCTGGTCTAGACCCTCATTCAGCATGACTAATTGTGAATGAATTATGACACGATCGTTTAGTAAGAAGCGAATACGAGAAGTTACCGTAACGCACCGCGTTTTGAATAAGGGCCCTGCCTCGTTGGTCTTCTGCAGTGGTTAACGACAATAGAAACGAGACAATGTACGGAAAAGACATTTTGCAACACGTCAATTGGTCAGAATAAGGCGCTAGCGATTGCCGAAAGAGAACAGAAACAAAAGATCAGAATAATTTTGGTTGTTTTTTAATCGGAGCCCTGCACTTGAATTGATTCCTGTGTCGTGGGTGCGTTTTGAAACATGAAAATTCAAACACACAAATACCCAGACCGAAACAAATAATTGTGGGTCACACAAAGATTTGTCCCGTGCGGGAATCGAACCCGCGACTATTAGGCACAGCGGGCGGAGCGTCTTAAGCTATTCGCTGCGGTAAATCGTCCGTAAATATGAGTTTTATATATAAAAAAACACTATACAAATCTGGAGTCTGGAATTGTGCCCAGTATAATGGTTTGGAATTGGAAATTAGATTGATACGGCCTTTCACTACACTCAAAGGCCTGGGACAGAATTCCGCTATAGCCGACCTCTGCGTGCGGTGAATGAAAAGGCGAGTATCGCTTGTATATTCCTTTTATTCACTACTTTCACAACTTATTATTATTATAAGCCTACATTGTCCCACTGCAGGGCGAAGACCTCCCCTCCCTTATTCCACTTGTCCCGGTCCAGTGCAAGCTGATGCCAGGCCTTGTCGTAGGAATCCAGCTCAACTTAGCACAATATAATTCTTGACTACGTCACTCGACTTAAAGTTCGATAAACACCACTTACTTAACTACGCCAAGACCATACCGGGCAGAGAGCTGCGCTCTCGGCCCGTTGTAAACTTACAATTTTCGTTATGGCTACGCGACATTTCTATCGATTCCTACTTAGTCAAGGAATAATCTATCTATCTATATCATCACGCCAGATCCCTTACGGGGTAGACAGAGAGTACAGAGTTCCAACAGGTTCTTCCCTTACATACCTCTCTGGCTTCCTCGACTCTCATAGTTCGTCTCATACATGCTCGCCGGTTACGGAGACTCCTGACAAGGAATAATATGAAGTAAATTTTACATTTCTACATTGAACGTGATACACTTAATATAAAAACACAAAAGTGTAACTAATACTAGGCACATATTTTGTCCAATCATAAAATTAGTGTGAAAAATATTGCAATTATGTCCAATTTCCACTCATCAATTTTGAATTGCTCCTAAACCTTATAAGCTACGGGGCGAATTATCACATACTATAATATCTAAACTAACTCTATCGCAATCACATCATCATCATTATATTAATACGTGAAGCAAAAACTTTGTACACCTTTTTACGAAAATTGCGCGGACGGAAGAGTATGAAATTTCCAACACTTTATATACAGTTTATACAGAGAAGGAGTACAGAATGCAAATATTTTTTTTAAATTATGCATATATCAATGAAAAAAACATTACACACACTACCATGTATTTGACACAATACACGTCAAATTGATTTATTTATTTTTTCTTTATTGTACAAAGTTACATAAATTAGTAAGTACATTTACAGATATGATGTACAAAGGCGAACTTAACTCAATTTGAGTTGTCTACCAGTTAACCTTGGAGTGCAAAGAGAATATTTAACGTATACGTGAAGGCAATTGTACAACAAACTATTCAGTAAACTCTAAAAAAAACGAACAAAACAAAGATAATAATGAAAACAAATATCGAAGTCTCTGCATACATAAATTATACTAACATATACTAAATTAAAAACTATACAAATAAATACACCTATATACATAAGTTTATATACATAGATATATACTTATATAAATATAAAATAATTAATAATATAATAAAATTTATATCAATTGCAAAGGAAATGCTCTTTTACTCTTTCCCTGAAAACATCCAGAGAACAGCTAACGCGTATGATATGTGGAAGGGGGTTCCATAGTTTCTCCGCACGTACAGTGAAGGAGCCATCATAAAGGCTGGAAGTATGACGGGGAGTTCGGAGAAGGAGAGAGGTAGCTGTACGACAAGTTTTGCCCCGAGGAATAAGAAATTCGAAGCGTTCGCGAAGATATTCAGGTGAGTTAGGGTTAGAGAACAGAAGAGTGAGAATATGTAAATCCCGACGTCGCCGAACAGGTAGCCACTTCAGTTTCATTCGATACACAGATATATGATCATACTTGCGTAGACCAAAAATGAAGCGGATACATAAATTCTGCAGGCGTTCGAGTTTATCAAGAAGTTCCTCTGTAGCGTCAAGAAAACAAACATCAGCATAGTCTAAAAGTGATAGAAGAAAGGAATGGGCAAGAATTATTCTCGTTTGAAAGGGCAGGAACTTCTGGAGACGTTTGAGAGATTGAAACGAGAAGTATACCCTCCTGCTGACATCCGCAATGTGAGTGCTCCAGGAAAGATTGCAATCCAAATACACGCCTAAATTCTTCGCACTGGTGGTATAAGGTATAGGGACAGAGTCATAAATTATTGGGGGGAGAGACTGATGGTCCAGGAGATTGTAGAAATGCCTGCCACCAATAATGAGAGCTTGCGATTTGGTTGGGTTGACTAAAAGTCCAAACCCCTTAGCCCATTGATTGATGTTTTTAAGATCATTATTGATGGCATTAATTGCTACCGACAATTCTTCGACCTTAAAATGACGGTACAGCTGCAAGTCATCTGCGTAGAGATGATAGTGTGAAGCTATAACTTTAGTGATCGCATCGATAAATACCGAGAAGAGAAGAGGAGAGAGTACGCCACCTTGCGGTACGCCCGCAGAAAGTTCACACCATCCTGAGGAGGCCTCGTTAGAGCGGACCATCTGCGAGCGACCGCGAAGATATGAATTAAACCAAGCAGTTACAGAGGAAGATACATTAAGTGAGGATAGGATTCCCAAGAGAATGTCAAAATCGACAGAATTGAAGGCACTGCTAAAGTCCAGTAGAACCAGAGCTGTAAGTTGTTTGTTTTCCATGGCCAATCGAATGTCGTTAGTAATCTTGACCAGTGCAGTTACTATACTATGGCCAGTACGGAATCCAGACTGGTAAGGACTAAGCAGGCTGTTAGAGGCAAGAAAGTAAGATAGTTGTTTCTGGACAACACCTTCAAGAACTTTAGACAGGATGGGAAGTATAGAAATTGGACGGAATTGCGAGACTGAAGAGGGATTTGAAACTTTAGGAATCGGTAAAACATAGGCCTTCTTCCAGGCTGAGGGAAAGGAGCTAGATTCAAGTGAATAATTGATAATGTGGGCAATAACAGAAATAAGTTCATCCACGAGGGGCGAAGCATTTGAATTTGAAGGCCATCATCACCGATAGCCTTGGTAGAAATCGATAAGATGGATTTTTTGACCTCTTCCTCTGTGACTTGCCGAAAAGAAAACTGAGGACATACAGGCAGAGGTTGGCAAGAAAGGTTGCAGAGTGTTGAAGTTTTAATATCATTGTCTAAAGTGACAGGAGATTTTGAAAAGTGCATATTAATAGCATTAAGGTCGATATCTAGGATGCAATCGTTAGTAGATTTCCTGATACCTAGAGACTTAAGGAATTGCCATGCCTGAGCCGTATTGAAATTTTGAACTGAAGCGTTAATGTGGCGTCGCTTAGCATCCCTACACATACGACTGCAGCGATTTCGTAACTTTTTATACAGAGACCAATTCTCATCTGTAGGGAACTTCATATACCGTCTTTTAGCTTTGTCTCTTTTAGACATTTCTTTTTTGATGATGTCAGAGAACCATGGTGCGGGAGAATGTTTCACTTTTACTTTTTTTATAGGAGCATGCACATCAATAAGGTCTAGCAGCAGTTTATTAAAGGCGATCAGTTTAGTGTCCAAGTCGGCCCAGTTGTATACAGAAGACCAGTCAATATTACCCGCGTCTTCTCTCAAACGGTCCAGATCAATAGTTTTAAAACTACGAAGAAGAAGAATCTTAGACTTGCGTTTAGGTGTGCGAATTTTATATGAGAGGAAAACAAGATCGTGATAAGAAAAAGAGCCACCTTACTAGGGTCGGATACTAGGATTAGGTCTAGAAGTGAAGGAGGACAGTGGGGAGCATGGTGAGTAGCATAAAGTGGAAGAATATGCATGTTCACAGAAGAGACAAGAGATTGGAGTTTACGGCTGCGCGTATCACCCTTGAGCAGATAAGTGTTGAAGTCTCCGAGGATAATAGTGTTGTCATATAGTGATGAAAAATATTCAAGTTTAGATTCAAAAGAAAGGAAATAATCAATATGACAAGAAGGACTATAGTAAACACCTAAAAGATTTTTAGTGTGGTTAATCATGATTTCAATAAAAAGGTGTTCTGCCAAATTTGAATAGATACTCGGAGACTGATCAGCAACTTTATAAGTAATGTCTCCACGGAGATAAACTGCAACCCCTCCACCTCCCTTGCCCGTTCTGTCATTGCGCACAAGTTTGTACCCGGGCAGAGGAAATTGTGTGGAAGGAACAGCGGGTTTAAGGAACGTCTCAGAGACAAGGACAGCGTGTATGAGTTCAGAGTCAAAAGATGATAACAAATCAGGATGATGGGCGGGAATGCTCTGAGCATTTATATGTTGAAGAATTTTCTGAAAGAAGAGAAATAAGAAGACAGCTGATCGCGCAGGTGAACGGAATCATCATTAAAAGCTGATGCGTAGCTATCATCCGATGCACAAGAAGAAGAGCAAGATATAAAACTATCATCTGACAAATCTAACATAAATATATATAATATGAATTAACTAATATATATATAAAATTACTAATAACTATAAATAAACAAGCGACTACTACTCCTCTTTACGCTCGCCGATTTTTCACAAATTGAATAAAGGACTGATATCCAGATATCATGAACTATCCGAACATAGCACATAACTCGAAACTTGCGCGCAACATTTCCGAACGCGCGCAGCTAATGTCACTTGTAGTAAACACTAAACAATCAGAAAGTACCTAATATTATATAAGAAATTTTAGAGAAGAAATTTTAGAAAGATATATTATAATTATTTATATAGGAGAGAAAGATTTTAAAAATAGCATAAAGTAGTAAATTGCAAGTACCTAAGACTACTTCACTGCTTTGCGCGATTTCTTATCGGCCGGCTTCGGACACCCTGTACTCGAGCCAGACGCTGCACCTTGGGATTCCGCAGCAGCCTCCGACGTCGACGCCGCCACCGGAAATTGAGCTATTAGATGTCGCAGCTCAGCCGCAGATTCTATCTTGCGCCGGGCCTTATTTGGAAGCAGAATGACGATCTTCCCCTCGGAGGTCCAACACTGCCTTACTCCAAAGTGCTTACGCGCATTGAGGAATGTGTCATGCCTCGGTTTGGTCAAAAACTCCGAGAGCGTCAGCCCAGTGCCCTTTAATTCGGTCTTCTTGCGCCAGACCTCACCACGCCGATCGCGGCTTTGAAACCTCACGAGGAGGGGACGTGCCTTTCCCACGGCGGCTCCCAGGCGGTGACAAACCGCTATATCGGAAGCCTTGATGCTGGCAATTTCACATTTAGTTCTTAATGTCTGGACTACCAAAGAAGTGATGTCCTCATCTTTCTTCTCTGGAAGACCATGGAGAAGGAGAATTAGAATGTTAACCGACTTAAAAACAGGAGGAGGTTGACAATTCGTCTGTGTTTTTATTCTTCAAAAACGCCGACACGTCTATATTCCCCAAGCGGGGGTGCCAGAGGTGTACTGAGTACACTTTTTGCCGACCATGTTAGGTCCCATGTAATAGAGGGCGAGCCTATTGCCATACACCGGGCACAATACCCGACTCCGGACTCGCACTGGGAAGTTTTTGCTAGAAAAACTACATTTGTCCGTCCGGATTCGAACCCATGGCCTCGTGATCATAAAGCGATGCGCCTTCAAAATTAAAAAATATTCTTAAATAATATGAAATATTCTTAGTAGCCATGTGCCCGATGGTCCCTTGGTAATTTTTATCTCCCTTAGGAAATGAATTCAAAAATCCAATTATATAGAAATTATCATAAATGTTCTTGAATTATGTTAAAACTAGTCCACAAACGATTACTTTAATTCAGTTCTATTTTTTCAATTGCCAAGCCTTAATTACACTGCCAACCATAGGAAATAAATTAAAATTTTAACATCTACATTTCAGACAATCTGCGAAGCCATTCTTTCGCTGATGACGCACAATAACGTCTACATCAAGACCTGCTGTCTCCACACACTGCACTCTCTCTTCTCTTCTTCTCGAGACACCTGCAACATGACTGCGAGCTTGGCAGTGCAGTTGACTCGCGCTTTAATGGCAGCTCGACCCCCGGCTAATGATACTGGCCAAGTATTAGCATGGGCAGCTGTGTTGCAGCAGGGTTACTGCTCTCTGGCTAAGTAAGTGTGTTTATACTGTTATTGAAATAGTTAATTTTTAATACGCACATTCTTTCGTAAAGATAGATGTTTGAACCCGAGACCTCTGACTTTGCAGTCCAATGGTCTAACCACTAGGCCGGATAACGGTCAGCTGTTTTGCAGCAGGGCTACTGCTCCCTGGCTAAGTAAGTATATTTATTCTATTTGTGAACTTCAACATGACTCCTTGGCAATGGTATTCACTCGCGCCCTAATGGTAATTCGATCCCCGGCTATTGATACCGGCCAAGTTTTAGCATGGGCAGCTTTTTGAACTGCGACGCAATTACATAAATAATTGACCCCCAGGTGGGCTGCTGTGTTGCAGCAGGGCTACTGCTCTTTGGCTAAGTAAATGAATTTTTCTATTTATAAACTGCAACTATCTACTAACCTAGCAATGCGGATGTCTTTTACATTAATGGCAGCTCGACTCCAGCTAATGATACCGGCCAGGTTTTAGCGTGGGCTGTTATATAGCAAACTCAAACTCAGATACTGTTCGGTTTACTGGATCATTAAGCGGCGGTTTTGATTTCGTGGTACAAGTCTTTGTGTAACCCACAATTGTCTTTCGTTTTGGTTGATGTTGATTGTGTAAGATGTTATTTATTTCATATGGTTTACCAACAATAGTATACACTTGAATACACCATTTTTATATGCTTTAAAGCGCCTGACTTTTTCTTGGTTCCTAAACTTAAATTACGTAAAGACCGAAAACCTTTTAATCCCACCAATATAAGCAAACCTATTTACTTATTTATATTAATAAAAAAAAATTATATATACTGCCTCGTTGGTCTGGTGGCAAAGCGCATCGCTTTGTGATCACGAGGTCCTGGGTTCAAATCCTAGGTCAGACAAATGTAGTTTTTCTAACGAAAAATTCCCAGTATGAGACCGGACTCTGGAATTGTGCCCGATATATGGCAATAGGCTCGCCCCCTATTACATGGGACCTAACATCGTCGGTGAAACGGGGGTGTACTCAGTACACCTCTGCCACCCCCTCTGGGGAATATAGGCGTGACGGTGACGGTGTAAATTTATTCTATTTACTTTTAGTCTCCCCATTATATTCAGTTAGATTTTACATGCAGCAATATTGTTATTTATATTTCACACGAAACAACTTATTTAAGTATAAGCTCGTTAATGTGATAATCAAAAGCACACCTGTCACCAATATACACTTGGATACACAAATCTTTATGCCGTACATTCACACGATATAAAGAAGTACCTGTGATATAATGTGTTTTGAGTCAGAGGGTGGGGGCCTGGTGATCCGTAACACAGGTTTCACCTAGTACGGACACCAGTCTTTCACAAAGGAACCTTTTCACTAATGTAGTACTTATGCGTATACAATACGAATGTATACAATGCGCAATTGGAAGGATGTAGGTACCGGGGCAGACCTAGACTATCTTACCATGACCAAATGCACCGGGTTTTATCTGAAGGACAAGTCAGGAGTCTCCGTAACCGGCGAGCGTGTATGAGACGAATTATGAGAGTAGAGGAAGCCAGAGAGGTATGTAAGGAAAGAACCTGTTGGAACTCTGTACTCTCTGCCTACCCCGTAAGGGACCTGGCGTGATGATATAGATAGATAGATAGTACTTATATCTAATATTAAGCTAATATGAACCCTTGTGAAGAGATAAACCTTTGTAAAGAGAAAATAAATAAATAATTATTATTATTAAAATCATGTGCAACAAATTACTTAAAGGTAAACACAAGGTGCATATACGGAACTGTGATATAAAAACTGAACTAGAAAATTTTATAAGTTCTTAAAAACAAATGTTAGGGTGAAGGGCTTCTTTAAAAAAATATCTGGTATTGTAAAAAAATCATAAATTTGAAGTTGGTTGACCTACTGGACACAATATTCTTGGTTTCATTTGTTCCGTTCTCTCCTTCACCAGGCTGGATCTGAACCTGTGTATGCCCAACCTGCCGCTATTCGTCAACATCTGCGTCACGGAGCTCTGGTTATCAGACGTCGCGGACATCAACTCCGCAGCAACTAATGCTTTAAAGGTAAGTTTCGGGGTTGAATATATTTTGCAATCACAAGTTGAGGAAGACATAAAACATTTTTTTTGGATCTCGTCGCGGTTTATTATGATTTTCAAGTCCTCGACGTTTCGAGTGCTTTGCAGCACCTATGGTCACAGGAAGGTCAGTGAGTGACGTCCTAAAGGCATAGTTGTTCCGGGGTACTCTCAAACTTCTTAATTATTTTTGTTGGTTCGATCTATCAAAAATAAATCTATTAAAAATAAACCGCGATAAAATCCGAAAAATAATTTTATTTCATGTGTAATATTCGCGTCAATCTAAGAACTCAGTATAAGTTGAGGAAGAGTTATGACTTGATAAAACTTTTCTGGGGGGTTAATAAGTTCTTGAGTGTAGTTGCCAATCGAACCACCAACTACTCAATATAAACTCGCTGTGTTTGGGCTCGTTGGATTTGTCTTGACAAGTTCTTTTAATCCGGATAGTGTCCAGGGTCTGATGATGGAGGCGGAAGAAGCCATAGGAACTCCTCAACTGAGCAAGTTATCTTTGTTGTGATTTTGCTATAAAAACTTGTTTTTAAAACGTCTTTTATAATTAAAATTATTTGTATCGGTTTTAACGTGTTGAAACTATGTACTCTCTGCCTACCCCGCAAGGGATCTTGATGATATAGATAGATAATGATCAGTTTACAAAGAGCTATTTTCTTCACAGGCTGTGCTTTTGGACTGTGTGAAGCTTTCGATCGAATCGGACGAATATCCGAAATACAAGACACACATCGAGGCCGTTTTCAAGGCCGTAGGGACTGGTCTGGACAATCCGTTCAACCAGGCCATCCGGCATGTTATACTCACCATTGCTGTTTGCTTTGAGGTAAGTATTACCTAAGTAAGATTGAGTGATACTTAGGTAAGATCGAGTTATACTTAAATAAAATCGAGGTAATCTTAAGTATGGTCGAGTTATACTTAGTAAGTGCCGCCAAGGACATATAATTTAGATGCTCAACGAAGATCTAAGCCGGCCAGCATGCCGGCCGCTTTAGGCGCGCAGGCCCCTTAATAAACTCAACGCCCCCCTTCGGTAGCCTTCGCAATGTCACAGCTATGAACGCGCACATCCCTCGGACTCTTAAACGATGTCCTTAGGCATCCGTGACACCACAGCCTTGGGCGCGCACGTCGCTCAATAAACTCAACGCCCCCTCTTCGGTAGCCTTCGTAATGTCACAGCTATGAACGCGCACATCCCTCGAACTCTTAAACAATGTCCTTAGGTATCCGTGAGACCACAGCCTTGGGCGCGCACGCCCCTCAATAAACTCAACGCCCTCCTTCCTTAGCCTTCGTAATGTCACAGCTATGAACGCGCACATCCCTCGGACTCTTAAACAATGTCCTTAGGCATCCGTGACACCACAGCCTTGGGCGCGCACTTCGCTCAATAAATTCAACGCCCCCCTTCGGTAGCCTTCGTAATGACACAGCTATGAACGCGCACATCCCTCGAACTCTTAAACAATGTCCTTAGGTATCCGTGACACCACAGCCTTGGGCGCGCACGCCCCTCAATAAACTCAACGCCCCCCCTCGGTAGCCTTCGTAATGACACAGCTATGAACGCGCACATCCCTCGAACTTTTAAACAATGTCCTTAGGTATCCGTGACACCACAGCCTTGGGCGCGCACGCCCCTCCATAAACTCAACGCCCCCCTTCCTTAGCCTTCGTAATATCACAGCTATGAACAAGCACATCCCTCGGACTCTTAAAAAATGTCCTTAGGCATCCGTGACACCACAGCCTTGAGCGCGCACGCCCCTCAATAAACTCAACGCCCTCCTTCCTTAGCCTTCGTAATGTCACAGCTATGAACGCGCACATCCCTCGGACTCTTAAACAATGTCCTTAGGCATCCGTGACACCACAGCCATGAGCGCCCACGACCCTTAATTAACTTAATGCACCCCTTCGGGAGCCTTAGTAATGTCACAGCTATGAACGCGCACATCTCTCGGACTCTTAAACAATGTCCTGAGGCATCCGTGACACCACAGCCTTGAGCGCGCACGCCCCTTAATAAACTCAACGCCCTCCTGCGGGAACCTTCGAAATGTCACAGCCATGAACGCGTACGCCCCTCGCAATCTCACCAATGTTCTTAAGCCACCGTGACCCAACGGTCATGTGGGCCGCACCCCATAGTGGCCTCTAACCCCCCTCACAGCCACCCTAAGCCCCGCTTGAACTTGACACTGATTCTACTACAGAATTATCCGAATCTGACCGCTATCCGTAAACAACCCGACGCATCGGTCACTAGCACATATAATACAATTGAAAATACATACCATGCAGCATAGGAATAAGGGTTTCATTACCAGAAATCTTCAGGCATCCGCCAATTCCCTAGGGAATTGGTTCAGGAAGTGGCGTATTGAGGTGAACCCGGACAAGAGCGCTGCGGTGTTCTTCTCCAGAGGTGCCACCCCGCGCCACTCCCTGCGCCGCCCTAGAAGTAATCTCGGTAATGTGACCATGTTCAACCGACCCTAAACAGTACCATGTCCTTCGGCCCGCACATCAAGCGGGTCCGTCACCGAGCATCCTTTGTGCTCGGTCGTCTCTATTCGTTAATCTGCAAGCGGAGTAAAATGTCCCTTAGAAATAAGGTGAAACTTTACAAAACTTGCGTTCGACCCATCATGACTTATGCGTGTGTTGTGTTCGGGCATTCGGCCCCCTCTCACATCGATAAACTCTAAGTGGTTCAAAACCGCTTCCTCCGTAAAGCCGTAGGAGCCCCCTGGTTCGTACGGAACGTCGACATCCACTCCGATCTAGGTTCGAACCTATTCGCGCCTTTATTAAAAAGGCGTCAACACGTCACTTCGCGAACGCATCTACCCATGCGAATCCGTTAATCGTAGCCACCGCCGACTACGATCTCCCCCCCGACCACTGCCGCCACCGCCGGCCGCGACATGTACTCACCGACCCCCCCGATGCTTTGTCATCCCTTCTTTCCGCTCAGAATACGGGCGACGACGACGACGTAGTAGTAGATCCCCTCCCATAGCCGGCGGTTGACCGGTGCACTTAGTAGTGCACCCGTCCCCCTACAGCGACTGTCCCAACCGAGGGCGCCTCTTGCCCTTCTGGCTGGCTAGAGCGTAGTGGTTGCACGCTCGCCTTTAAGTCCGGTGAAGCTGTAAAGGCCTCGCGGCCATCAGCGTACATCATTCACACACACACACACACCATGCAATGGAACCCTCAAGGTTTCCCACATTAAATAAAACCGTTTACCTTTACCACATATTAATCTGTCCAAATCCTTTAGTGTTCTTTAGTCTTTTATTTTATCCGAGACAAAAGGAGAATATTTTTATCCGTTATCTTGACCGTTATACTTTTTTCGCCACCATAAACTAAAAAAGTTATTCGCGACCATTATTTGCGACAGTAAGGTCGAGATCTATTTAAGGAATGTTGAGTTATACTTAAATGATATTGTGTTATGCATCAGTACGAGTGAATTACACTTAAATATAAATAAGGTAGAGTTACTACTTAACCAGGGTAACATTCAAGAAAAAAGTTTTTGGAACACCTTTATGGGTAATTTACACACTAAACATTCGTTTACAGCAGGGATTCCCAAACTATTTTGGGCAAGAGACCGCTTTTTCAAAATGAACTGACACCAAAGACTACTATGGGGGCATAGCCAAATTACTTAAAAAACCCTATCTCTAGGGTTTTTTTCCATTTGATACAAAATACTTACCAATTTAAAAGCTTTGCGGTTGGTTAAGTGTGGAAACTTGACATCATTTTCTCATTAAAATTTAACAAAATTAATAGACATACAATTCAGTCAACTGTAATTAATAAGTATTAATACAAATTACGTAAAAATACTTAAGTAGGTAATTTTTTTTTGGAAAAATTTCATTAAAATCGCAAAGTAAACGAATCAAAAAATAAAAAGATCTGTGTAATGGATGAATCTAGTGACTTTCTACCTATCTAGTTAAACCCGGTTCAATATTGGTGAGTTGCAGCTTTAAATCTCCGTGTTCGTTGATTTTCAAACAGTTTCTTTGTTTTGTCAAAATGTTTGTAACCACACTGAAGCCTTTTTTGACTAGGTATGATGATGGAAAAGCGCTAAGGTATTTTTCAGCAATGTTTCACAATGCAGCATACTGTGTTTTAATGTTGCGTTGCAACCAGAACTTCTTTTAGCCTTGATTGAACTGCTGCTTAAGCTTCTCGTCTGTGCTGATGGGAATGAACTCTTTTTGCATTATCATATAAGGGTCGATTTTTAGACCTCGTCGGCCCCCAAAATCAGTTTTCGTTTATGATGACCCCTGGGATACCGGTATACACCACCACCACCACTTTGGGAATCCCTGGTTTACAGTGTAAACAAGCTCGTAACTAAGCGTAATATGCGAATCATATATAGTCTCCTATTATTGACAAACATAATAAACTTTCCACAGATTGCCAATGAAAAAGTAGCCAACATACTCGGACCTCTCCTAAAGAAACTAAACGACCGTCGTGAAAGTCACAACTTCGACAACAACAAAGAAGTTGAGTACGCAACAGGATGCGCTATCAAATCGTTAGGCCCAGAATTCGTACTAAAAACGATACCGCTTCGAGACGGCCCTGAAAGCATCAATCTTGAACGCAGCTGGTTGCTCCCAGTACTCAAAGAAAGAATAACAAACTCAAACCTAAAATACTTCTCCACAGAAATCCTAGAAATAGCAACATTCTGCCGGAAAAAATCTAGAGAATTGACGCAAGCAAAAAACGTCCCTGGCTCCCACACTTACGAGCTATTATGCAATCAATTCTGGGCGTTGTTCCCTAGCTTTTGTAACAGCCCTAAAGATGTGAAGGAGAGTTTTAAGTCTGTGGCGAGGGTTCTAGGTAATGTTTTGAAGGATAACCCCGAGTTTAGGATGTCTGTGATGCAAGGGTTGAGGAAATTGGTCAGTTGTTCGGCGGAGATCGAAGATGATAGGGCAGAATTGGCGAGGTTCGCTAAGAACTATCTGCCGATACTGTTGAATATTTACATGTCCCCGGCTAAGGGGAGCAACGCTGAAGGACAGAGGTTGGCGGCTTTGGAAACAATACAAGTAAGTTTCTTTTAACTTCTTTTATCTTTTGTAATATTAATAACTTGCGTGTCGAGTGAACACACGTGTGGACGTAAAATGTATAGTATCTAAGGAAAGAACCTGTTGGAACTCTGTACTCTCTGCCAACCCCGCAAGGGATCTGGCGTGATCATATAGATAGATAGATAAAGTATAGTCTTTTTCACGAGCCAATAGGTAAGGAGACGTTAGGAATTTAACGTTTGTAGAAATATGGTGATGATAAAACAGAATCGATTGAATTTCGTAAAAAATCGTCTAAGAAATCGCTTCATTCGCTTATATTCTTTTTCATTTTATGGATTTCCTATTTTAAATGTTGCTAAATACCATATGCGTGAAATAAAATCAGATCAAACGTCTTCGTATCCATGACTCGTGCAAAAGACTATAGTAGCTGGCACAAAAGACTCGTCTTTGAGTTTTTAATTCAAGCTTTAAGGTTAATTTATGTGTCTGCAGTTTGTCTACGGCTTAACTCATATCAGTCACTTTTATATGACAGTTTTCTAGATTAATTCTGATTCTGATTCAAAACTTTGTGGGATCCACAATTATTTGTTCCGGTCTGGGTATTTGTGTATGTGAATTTTCATGTTTGTATACGCACCCACGACACAGTAATAAATCCTAGTGCAGGGCTACGTTTTTTTTTTAATTATTGTTGTAGGTATTAAAATTTTTTTTACATGTTATTGGTTTGATGATGCACAGTGTGGCTGGCAATTATGAGGCTTGGGTTTCAATCTAGGCCGGACTAAGTATAGTTTTGCTATAGAAAAAATCTCATAGCAGTCCGGAATCTAGAACTGTGCTGAGAGTATAATGGCAAGAGGTTCTAGGTCTTATTACATTGAGACCTTACCACGTCGGCGATATGTCGGTATAAACAGTACATCGCATCTGCAGGACAAATCTCGTATTTAATTGACACTGGGACTGAATTGAGATTTAATTATGAATTGACTTACATTTGATATTCTGCTCAACAAAGTATCGATCCGATTTCATTATCATCTCAGTCTAATCTCGATATAATGTCAAGTTGTTTCATTTAAAATATTTTGTTAACCAATTGTTGATCATGTGTTAATCTCAGCTGCCACAGTCTGAATAAAGAATATCTAACTGAAATCTTCAATTTGAGGATGTTTTGGATATTTGTTGTTCATGTAAATTAAAAGTTTTATCGGAATACCGTTTACATCTTGTCCAACTTTCGGTCCGATCTCGATTCGGCCGATGTCAATATTTTACGAGAATACCAATTGTGCGATTTATGATTATAGATTAGATCGAGATTGCATTTTGAACACTTTTAATTACGAGATTTTGGCTCAAGATAGATTTCGATCTTAGCTCTTTAAGGTTAATTTTGTTGGTGTTTACCTTTTGTATATTGTTTAACTTGTATATATGTTCAAATTCAAATTCATTTATTTCACATAAAATAGGGTATAACATAGTTGGTCTGGATCTAATACATCGGTCAGCCTATTTTGTCTTTAGTAGACATGTGAAATTGAAGCAGGAAAATATTATATCATCATACATATTGTTACAAAAAAATATATATATATATGATATATTACAGAATAGCAATTAGCAATCGTTCAATTAATGTCATACTTATTTTAAACTTATACTTAATTACAAATAATGTCAGGTCAATGTCAGATATGAAATAGTTATACAATTATTTTATTAATCGAATAAGTCATTTTATTTATAATATTTTTTTTCGATAAGCCATAACTTTAATTTCTTTTTAAATGTATGAATAGTATAATGCGTTATAGATTTTAACACACATGGAGTATGAGCTATTATGTAAAAGAGAGGTCTTTGGTGTTCTATCTATAACTAATCTTTCACCTTTTCTTGTATTCCTCGGAAACATTTCTTTTGCCGTGACAATGTCATTGACTCTGCTTTTTAATGCGTTCTAACGATCCTCTGATCTTGACAAACTGATACCCTAAAATAACTACTTATTTGTTACCATACAGGTATATTTAACAATAAGTGAGCAAACCTTACGCGAAGAGCTATTCAGCAACGCCCTTCAACAGCTCGAAGCATCAAAAGACAACCATTTCCAAAGAGAGTCTATACTCGACATCATAAGAGCTCTTGTATTTTATCAAGACAGTGATAAAATCGCTAAACTATTCGACGATTGGGTATACCCACTATGTGAAACAGTCTTGGAAAATCCAAAAAAACATAAGAGAGTTAAAAAAGAAAATTCAGAAGGAGATGAAGGGGAGAAAAAGATTGAGTTGAGATACAAGGAGAAAGCGAAACTTATAGAAATGGAACACAAGAAGGCGTATAGGATTTTGGAGGAGATATTTAAAAGTGAGAATGAGTGCTGTAAGAAGTTTTTGAAGGACAGTTATAAGAAAATAAAGAAGCTGTTGATGAGTTCCTTGAGTAAGGTCGCTGATAGCAGTAAAGCGGCTAGGTTAAGGTTAGTCTATTTTCAGAAATATCTTTTTTTCTACCTTTTTAAATAATATAATATCAGCAGCTAAAATTTAAGATAACGGTCCCTTTTAAGATACGCCATTTTTAATAATTTACCTTTTACTATACGAGGGTTCGGAATCGGGTTTTAAAAACCGGTTTAAAATGTTCGATTTCCGTTTTAAAATTAAGTTCTTTTATTAACCGGTTAATGAACAACCCTTTTCAAATTGAACGAATTGAATTTCGATTAACGGGTATTACAAAGAACATAATTTTTCATTTCTTAATACCGAAATTAATTCTCGACGCCGCGGCCTACGTCTTCTATTTTTAAGGACAAATATGTGTCTCTTTCGCACGTTGTCTCTTTCGCACGTTGTCTCTTTCGCACGTTGTCTCTTTCGCACGTTGACTGTGCCGTTGAATTATTACTGTTAGGAAAAAATAAATTGTTGAGACAATTAATATTGATCAATATTAATTGCAATGTTTTGCAATCAATTGTGAATCGTTTCATGTACGTTTACGATTAACAATTAACAATGAATCATCTAATCACATCTTCGGTGCAATGTAGGTGTTAAAAGCACACCTATCGTTGGTGAAATGTGGGTGTACAATGTACACTTCTGTCTAGTGTTGCAGGGGTTGAATCAAGAGTCCGAAGCTTGAGTGGAAAGTTGAGTTTGACTCGAGACAAAACAAGACCATGTAAACAAAACATGACCATTTATGAGGTTTTAAGGGATGCTAATAACTAATATAGCGTTAATTTCTGCATCCAAGATGGCGGACGCGACTTTTGAAATAATATAAATTTGTGGGCCTTTAGGGGATGCTGATTACGAATATGGCGTTAATTTTGAAATCCAAGATGGTGGATGCGATTTTGAAAAGTCAATGTGGTTGTCTCTTTTGGAATTTAAAGGGATGCTGATTACTTCAAAAGTTGCGTCCGCCATCTTGGATTTAAAAATTACCGTTATATTCGTTATCAGTATCTCTGAAAACTCTAAAAGTGCCTCCCATATTCATTTTATTTTAAATGCCGCATAGCCATCTTGGTACAAGAAATTAACGCCATATTTTTAATCAGCATCTCTTAGAACCCCAAAAGTGGCACCCATATTGATTTTATTTCAAAAGTCGCTTCCACCATCTTGGATTTCAAAATTAACATATTATTTGTAATCAGCACCCCTTAAAACCATAAAAGTGAAATTCATCTCCGCCATCTTGGATTCAGAAATTAATGCCATCTTCGTAATCTGCATCCCCAAGTACCCCAAAAATGACACCCATATTGGTTTTTTCGAACGTTTTATTCGTAATCAGCAACCCTTAAAACCATAATGATACCCATATTGATTTTACATCAAAAGTCGCGCCCGCTTTTCTATATCCAGAAATTAACGCTATATCCGTTATCAACATAACCCGTAAAGTGTCACGCATATTGATTTTTCTTCAAAAGTCACGTCCAACATCTTGGGTCCAGAAATTGACGCCACAATTGTAATTAGCATCCTCAAAACCCAAAAAGTGACAAGCACCTTGACTTTTTTTTAAATCGCGTCCGCCATCTTGGATCCTTAACTGAAATTAACGCATATTCGACTTTCCTGAAATTAACGCATATTCGACTTTCCTGAAATTAACGCATATTCGTAATCAGCATTCCGTGAAACCGCAAATGTGTCACCCATATTGATTTTACTTCAAAAGACACGTCCGCCATCTTGGATACGTATTCTAAAAAAATAACAGCGGTTGAAATTTTAATTGTTTGATCCTACAATGAAAAATTAATGGATTAATGCACTGCTATTTATATACGATCGTAAACTTGAGAAAGTCGACGAACGAAAGCAATCTCAAATTAACCGGTTAATTTAGGTCTCAATATCGGTTTCAGTGATTCTAAAAACCGATTCTGAAAGTCGAACTGGTTTCCTAAATTTTTCAGGTTTTGAACGGTAACCTTTAACGAGAAACAAAAAGCATTTCGGTTTGGGGTCAGTGACCGAAAGCGGTTTCAAAAATTTACCGGTTTCGAACCGGCGAGGTCGAAGAATCCCTTGCCCGCCGGCCGGTGCAGAACACCACGGCGAGGCACCTAGTATACGCCCTCCCCCATAGCGACTGCCCAAGCCGAGGCCGTTCCTCCTTGAAGCGCCCTTGAGCTAGTTGCCCCCTTGCTCTTCTGGCTCGAGCGTAGTGGTTGCACGCTCGCCCTCTTGTCCGGTGAAGCTGTAAAGACCCCGCGGCCAACAGCGTAGATCATACACACACACCCACAACGTCTGCCATGCGGAAGCTGTATGGCACTTTCTATAGTTTATTTCTTCCGTTACCATCACGTTTAAGAGTGTGTCAATTATATTTTAGATGTATAGAACACCTGATAAACACGTCGCCGTTCCTTAACGCCGAGAGTAAGCTTCTAAAGAGTGCTGTGGCCGAGGCAGTGATATGCACCAAGGACATTAACTCCAAATGCAGACAGTGCGCCTTCAACCTCATCAACAGCGTGGGAAATGTTCTCAAGACTCAGGAAGATGGTAAGTTAGATTATGGTAATAGGCAGCTTCCAGTTATTATGAACTACATACTATGGCAAAACAGATATACTATTCGGAAGTGGAAGGATGTAGGTACCGGGGAAGACCTAGACTATCTTAAACACAAAACTCAAACTCAAAAAAAATATTTTGTATAAGCCCTGCGGGGACTTACAAACAGACAATTTACATTTTTGAAATAAAACTATTTTACGGATTTTATCGCGGTTTATTTTTGATTTTTAGTTCCCGACGTTTCGAGTGCTTTGCAGCACCCATGGTCACGGGAGGGTCTGAGGTGTTAGACGTCCAAAAGGCAATTTTACGTCCGTAAAATAGTTTATTTCATCATCAGTATTCTATAGTATTTTTCACATAGGATGGGTAGTGACAGTGACTATAGATCGTTTGTTAATGTAATACTGTACTAGGGTAGGTCAACCTTTTTTATAATTGTCCTCTACAGATTTCGATTTTTATATCGAAATACCGCAGTTTTGAATCGGAATATCCATAATGAAAATCGCAATTTACGTAAGCGACACAACACATTATGCCCCTTACATGGAATTTATATTTACTCAACTATACGTTATGTTATACTTAAGCCGTCCCTCCAAAGGTAATTCATTATACAGTGGTGTTACTAATCCTAAACAGGTATTCTACCATTTCTCTAAGGGCCCTTTTTCTCAAAGGAAGTTTTTTATCAGACGCCGACCTCGACGGCGAGGTCGAAGAATCCCTTGCCCGCCGGCCGGTGCAGAGCACCACGGCGAGACACCTAGTATACGCCCTCCCCCATAGCGACTGCCCAAGCCGAGGCCGTTCCTCCTTGAAGCGCTCTTGAGCTAGTTGCCCCCTTGCTCTTATGGCTCGAGCGTAGTGGTTGCACGCTCACCCTTTTGTCCGGTGAAGCTGTAAAGGCCCCGCGGCCAACAGCCATTTCTCTAAGGGCCCTTTTTCTCAAAGGAAGTTTTTTATTAGGTAATATTTTACGAATTTTAGCTTACATACGTGCGGGGATTCGGCGGTAGCTACGTCCCTGCTATTATAACACCTATTCTAATATCTTGTAGGTATGAAATCGTTTGTCGCAATGCTTCTATCGGGTCTGTCCGCCCCGCATCCTCGCATCGCGAGTGCCACGCTGCGCTCAGTGGCAGCGGCGCTGTTCACCTTCTCTGAAGACATGGGGCTGGAGATCGTCCAGGAGCTGCTGGAGAAAGTGGCAGAACTTATGCTCGGTAATAACAGGGAGATTGTTGCCGCCTGTATGAGCTTCCTCAAGGTAAGTTTCTATTTTATTCAGTAACACCGCTATTTTTGTATATGTCACCGGAAATTTATGTAATCCGTCATTATATTCATGACCTCGGAAATGTATAAAATGCCCAAATTCGCCAGGAGATGTATACAATAAATTTTATTATACACATTTCCTAGGAATTGTAACAATTCCTATATATCACACATTTCCGGTAACATATATACATCCAGTTCTCCTGAAGATACTAGGGTAAGTTTTGCCTACAGTATGTCTAGCAAAACTTTGGTATAGTATATTTAAGTTGGTCTTCGTATACACACGCCTAAAAGACGTGTCCCCTCGCTTCATTCACTGCATTTGAGGATCCTGAAGCCCATCTGCTGTGTTGAAAAAAGCGACCGTTGAGCACCACGAATGTGTACTGATAGTATATTGTGGGTAGTTTCGTATAAAGTTTATTTATTTTTTATTTATTTATTTATTCATTATCATAAGAGTTACAATTATACTAACAACGATTCCTGCACTAAGCTCGTGGCGTGTATCGCAGGAACCAGACCATTTCAAATATTCTGGTTTACAATTTTGTTGGACACAGGTGCAGGTACAAGTTGTAACAAAAAATATTAAAAAGAAAAACAAAAGGTAACGCTATTATAAAATATTAAAATAAACTATTAAAAAATATTAAATGATAATAATTTGTATTGATAAAACGTGCGGGTAGTTTCATGTAAGGTTGACATATTGTTTTTGACAACTGCGCTGCTATCTTTATATTTTGATATTAACTCTGGTCGCTAGATGGCGTCAATGTTGCTATATATGCGTTATATCATAGGCGAATGAAAAATTTGGGTAATCGATTTGAACAAGATGGCGATGCAAAACAAGAAACGTAAGTCTATGGATAAAATCTAGAAACAAACACTTTTGCTCGAGGCCTCGTCAGAGACGGTTGTGAAGCTCAAATAGAAGGAGAATTTTTAATCGTCAACGCATTTTTATTTCACGGTCTAACAGAGCGTATACTTAAAACGTATACGTAAAAACTTCGTAAAATCATCAATCGTGATTAATGGACGACCCCTTAACAATTGACATAGAGTGCAACGTTACCTTTGCGTGATAATTCTTTCCCTTAGACGTGATACAAGCCCCAGAGTCTTTAGCTCCACCAAAAGTAAAACAAAAAACCGTAAAAAAATAGATCAGATCCTAAAATATACAAAAAAAATACAGGTATACACAAAAGTGCTTCCAACGGACGTCCTAGCCGGCAGCCTGCCAGTTATCTTCAAGACCCTCTCCTCAATGTCGGACGACTGCAAGCGGCACTCCCGGCTCGAGATCGGTTATTTCCTGAACAGAATGATGAGGAAGTTCAGTGCAGAAACCGTGGAGAAACTTATACCTTCCAGCGACGAAGTTATGCTCAGAAGACTGAGGAATTTGAGGAAGTTGGATAATAGGAAGAAGAGGCAGAAAGAGAACCAAAGGTAAGTGCATAAGATCTTCCGTTATAACTACCTATCTATCTATGTACGAGTATATCGGAGTTTTAACAGGTTCTTTCCTTGCAGAGCTCTCTGAGTACTGTTATTTTTCGTCTCATACAAGCTCGCCGGTTACAAAGACTGTAACTACCTATATTTTAAGTAAAACTGCCTCGTCTGTCTAGTGCCAAGCGCTTCGCTTTATGATCACGAGGTCCTGGGTTCGAATCTTAGGTCGGAAAAATTCCCAGTATGAGTCCGGAGTCGGGAATTGTGCCCGGTATATGGCAATAGGCTCGCCCCCTATAACATGGGGCAGAACATCGTCGGTGAAACGTGGGTGTACTCAGTGCACCGCTGCCAACCCCGCTTGGGGAATATAGGCGTGACGTTGTATAAAAAATAAACAACGACACGTCTATTACCTAGCGGGGGTGACATAGGGGTACTGTATACACCCAATTTTAGCCAATAATAGGTCCCGAATAATAAAGCCTATTATCATATACCGGGCAAGGAAGACAGTGAGGGTGATGAGTTCGGCGCTCTTCACAACGTCGTGCGGTTGACCGCTCAGCTAGGTGGGACTCTTTGGAGAAACCCAGCAAGCGACCAGTTACGATGGTTCTTCTTCTTCTTCTCGGTTCAGTTTCGTCTGTCAAAAATTCACACGTCTTTCATGGGGCACTGTGTTAGATTTTATAACAAAATTCCCATTGACGTCACTAAACTTAGTGAAAATAAGTTCAAAGCTTGTGTAAAACGAACACTTTGTAAGCAAGCTTATTATTCAATAGAAGATTATTTAAAAGATAAAAATGCTTGGATAGATGCTATTCCAGCTCCACTTGAGTCATAACAACCTATTCAACTGTTGTTAGTTAACATTACCTCTCTTCCTTCTATTAATTTAACACAATATGTACTTTTTTTGTAAATGAGGGAACCATGTAGCCATTCTCATAAATAGTATTATTCGCTTTTTTAACTTAGACTCACCTGATGACCAACCTACATTGTTCTCCCATACCCCACAACAGAATGTAGATGAAAAAGTTTGTAATTTCTTATTTTAAAAGAGTAACCGTGGAGTTTCTTGCCCTTCTTCTCCACAGGAATGACATTCCGAAGTGGCGGTAGAGTCTTTGTTACTTTTCTGACGATTCATAAATACTGTAATGGTTTACATGAATAAAAAATATTCTGATTCTGATTCTGATTCTTCGTCCAGTCCCTCTTCTGTCTTCCACGGTGTCAAATCCAGTGTGTCTAATCTAGTGTCGTCGCCGCGCACACGATCAAGCCCCGTCGGTAAGCTCACGGGGCGGGTGGGCTTAATTGATTTTTATTTAACGGACCATTGCTAATAACTATATTTCTTTTCCTCAAAATTGGGAGCAGCTGCTCAACCCAACCTTTTCACCGTCAATATAATCTGAAATGTTGTAATAGGTACCCTTTCTTACACAGTCTTCCTTTGATTATATTTTTTAACTTATTGAATCTCTACAGAGATGTACAGAGATCCATACTATGTATGTTAGTCTGTTATCTTCACGCCTAAACCGCTGAAGAGAATTTAATAAAATTTAGTAAGAGGATGAATGCATCTTGGGGAAGGACATTGGCTAGATGCTGTCTCAAAAAAAAATCAACGAAGACGAAATCGCGGGTAACACTAGTTACAAATATCTCCCTCTTTCAGGGACCAAAGCGAAGATTCCGATACGGACATGCCAATCAAGGGCACATCGAAGACTCTTGAAGACATCCTGAAGGACTCTGACTCCGAGATGGAGTTCTTGGATGATGAAGATGACAAGCCCCGACAGAAGGCCAAGAAACCCAGGAACCAGGCGTGGATCCAGGACGATCCGGAGAACATTGTGGACTTGGCTGATGTGTCTGCTGCTAGGAAGATCACTGGTAAATATTCAAGCTTATATTTCACTTGGTTTGTTTATTTGTCTGCCCGTCTTTCCGTATAGTCAGTCTAATATGCAAGCAACTCCGTGCTTCACGAAGGCACGATGAGTCCTTGGTCCCGGTTCCCACAAGGACTATTTGATAACCTCCACTAATCTGTACTAGGTCTATCTAGGCTCTCCTGGCTATTATTCTATCTTACCTCGATTAGTGTGATGAACACCTTTGCCCGTTTATTATTATATATTTAATTATGCCCTGACGTACATAGGTGGACCTAATGTCTGAGGCGTTTTCTGCCGGTCTTTCTTTTATCTCCATACATCAGTCTGTCGCCACAAACCCCCACCGTCTTACTTTGTCTCATGTCAGGAGCAACTACCGCCAGGGTACCAACTACCATGGCCAGTGTCGAAATCTTTAAATCTGCTGTCTGTGCACATGGGAGCTCAGAGATCCAAATTCAAAAGCCTGTGATTGTGGTGCGACCTCATAGACTATGTCGCACTTGCTGATTTGCCTTTTGTGCCCCACCACCTGTACAAGAGAAAAACTGAGCGCGGCTACGGACGGCGCGATTCTTCTAGCCACTCACTTAGTGGGATAGATATGAACCATTGACACGAAAAGAAGAAGATAGTTTGTTGTGACGGTATTTGTAGAAGATCTTTGCCCTGCAGTAGACGTCATTAGACTAATATACCACCAACAACTAGACCTTTTTCATTTTACTCGTAGAGAGTTCCACAAGGCGGCAACGGATTTTTTTGCTATGAGGCTAAAGTGCTAGGCGTAATGTAAATAAGTTTTTGTACAAAGATAGATCTAATAGTTTAATTTTATAATGCTTTACCGTTTTTATTTTTTATATTTATTTTTTATAAATCTGCATAATTGTTGTTAGTATAATAATCATAATATTAGTCCTTTTAAGAAACTGACACACTGTTGGGCACGGGCCTCTTCTTAAACTGAGAGGGTTTGGGCCATAGTCCACCTCGCTGACCCAGTGCGGGTTGGCGAACTTCACACACCTTCGAGAAACTCTTAGGCATGCAGGTTTCCTCACGATGTTTGCCTTCACCGTTAAAGCAAGTGATAGTCAATTTTTAATACGCACATGCTTTCGAAAAGACAGAGGTGCGTGCCTGGGTTTGAACCCGAGACCTCTGACTTTGCAGTCCAACGGTCTAACCACTAGGCTATCACTGCTTAGCAGCAGTTGTTAGTATAGTATAAGTTGAAACTTTTAAGTTAGTTGTAAGAGCTTCGGAGAGTGATTTGTTAAGCTGTAATGCTCTCCCGAAGGCATGGAAGGATATAAATAAAGAAATAATGGCTGGATTCTATATTCAAGTAAAGGATAGATTTTCTTACTGTCAGTAGAATTTTGACAGATTTTCCATACAAAGTTGATAAAAAAAGACGAGTATCGTATCTAGGCGTGTATTAGACTGCATTCACAATCAGCTGAGCGCTCCGCGCCACCGAAGTACCCTCTAATATTTATTTTAATATATAACACCTTCACATTTAAATAACCAATTATGTTTAAAAGAAATTCACTGATAATCTACTAGATCCATGAAATAGCTACAAATACTTAAGACTACAATATACCTATTATATAACTATATTTATGTGACCAACACAACAGGCTGTCAAATAGGGATAGTGTCATTTATAAATGTCGGCTATACCATATCTTTTGACGGGTTTGTGTACACGTTTTAAATTGCGTTGGTACAATACTGGATACATCACATGACTCCCTGTCCCCCGCACATTGGGCATATCTTTGGCCGGGCTTGCTGGGGTTGAAGTAGGTCCTTTTTACACTGATCCCATCCTCGTCGCCACTGATAATTAAAGGACGTGTATCGTATCTAGGCGTGTATTAGACTGCATTCAAAATCAGCTAAGCGCTCCGCGCCACCGAAGTACCCTTTAATATTTATTCAAATATATAACAAAAGTATGTCTAAATTCTATCCGTAGTAGGCATATCAATGCTTGTGTTAAATATTGATACCGGCTGTTAAGTTACACATATAAAACTAACATTTTCATGTGTTCCACAGCTACGGACCCCTCACAAAAGAAGGCAATAGCGGTTAAAGCTCAGAAGAAGAAGGACGGTGGGTTCCGAACAGCGCCCGACGGCAGACTGATCATCACTGATGATGCTTTCGATGATGACGATGACGAAGAACCCAAGCCCAGCGGTGATATCGACAGCGACACGGATGATACTGGTAAAACAATTTCTATCTCACTATATCGTCACGCCACATCCCTTGCGGGGTAAGCAGAGAGTACAAAGTTCCAACAGGTTCTTTCCTTACATACCTCTCTGGCTTCCTCTACTCTCATTGTTCGTGTCACACACGCACGCCGGTTACGGAGACTCTTAACTTGCCCTTCAGATAAGACACGGTCTATTTAATCATAGTAAGATAGTCTAGGTCTTCCTCGGTACCTTCATCCCTCCACTTTCGTATTGTATATCTATTTTGTCATTCTTTCTTCCGAAATTCTTTCTATATGCCCGAACCAACAGAGCATACCCTTTCTCATCTTTACACCGATACTATCTTTCATACCTACACGCTTTCTTACTACGCTGTATTCGTAATACGGTCGGTCAGTTTGACTCCGCACATCTTCCGCAGAGCTCGCATTTCGACCGCATTTATCCTGCTTTGATTCTCCTTCTTCCATACCCAGCTCTCACTGCCATATAACAGCGTTGAGACAACCACTCCATTATCTATAGCCAGCTGCACCTTTTCGCACCATTCACACTCTTCTCTCTATAACAGCAGTGTATTTTCCATCCTTACTGAAGACGCATTCAAGATATACAAACTCATTCACTTGCTCCAGCACATCGTTACCAAACCATCCTTGCATTCGTTCTGGTTTCTACTTCTTCGCCCCTTGTAATTTGTAAAATCCGTCGCTCGTCCCTTTTTATGGTACTCCTACGCCCTTGAATACTGGGCGATCTTATTTTCAATATTTATGAAGTACCCGTTAGCCCCTCGTTTAATAAAGCTTTGTTTTTTAATCATCATCAAGCCAGGTCCCTTACGGGGTAGGCAGAGAGTACAACTAAAAATGTCTACTAGTCCTAATGTTATATCTTTATATACAGGTTGGATTTTTGAGACGGAGCAGAAAGGGTAACTACCTTAACCGTTGTAGCTAGAGGAAAACGGTCTTAGGAAACTATCCTTAACTTTTTTCGACATTTTGAGCTGCATTTACAGATTTTGAAAAAAGATGATGTATCAGCAAGAAAACGGCCCATTACTTTTTTGAGGTCAATAGATCCTGTGTCTTATAAGGATCATAAAGTTCTATTGGATCAACGGGTGGATCTGATGCTAGCCATATGCCATAGGATTTCAGCTCGTCTCACCACCTCTTTCTGTGTTGTCGTTTCTTGCTAGGTGGGACCCACTCTGTGGCTTTTGCCCAAAACGCATCCGAAATAAACAGATATCCAGCCCAGTTCCATTTCTGCTTCGCATTTAGAGGGCATCCATTAATTACGCGGGGAGGGGTCCAGTAAAATCTTATAAATCCTATTTAAACTGAGGGAGGGAGCATAATTCAAGTGGAGATGGGCAGGACACGTCGCAAGGTGTGGTGATGGTAGATGGAATATTCGAGCTTAGTGGTTGCATGCTCGCCCTCTTGTCCGGTGAAGCTGTAAAGGCTCCGCGGCCAACAGCGTAGATCATTCACACACACACACACACAAAAGGTAGACGGAATAGATGTTTAACCGAATGGTGGCCACCGAAGGGATATCGCTATCGAGGCAAGCCAGTACAAAGATGGGTTGATGATGTGGTTAAGTGAGTTGGTAAGACCTGGCTAAGATTGGCTCAGGATAGGGATATGTGGCGTGAAAGGCAAACGGCTTCTGCCCTGTAGTGGGTGGAATAAACTGGAAGTGATGATGATGATGATAAAGAAAGAAAATACTTTTACTTTAAGGAGTATCCCATTTTGTACACTAAAAGAAATTCATGGCTATTAAAATATTTATTTCGAGAATTTAGTCTTTTCATAACTAGAGCGTAAATCTCACGTAAGGAGGACGGGGGATGCCACCAAAGGTGAAGGGAGGGGTCTATATAATATATTCTTAATTTTAATTATAATTTTAATAACATCGAGTGACATAAATTTTATTATAAAGATATTACTATTTATGACATGTAATTTTATTATTATTAGTATTGACATACATAATTAAGTATTCTTCAGTTGTCTGAGCATCAAAGCTGGGCAAAATGTAATCAGATTAATGATTACAATTATAATATCAGCCTATAGTGCCCGCTGCTGGGAAAAGGCCTTCTCTCACAATCGAGGTGAGAGAGTTTAGGTCATACTCCACCACGCGGACCAGTGCGGATTGGTGGAGGCAGGTTTGTGGCCACCCGCTGTTGGACTTCTCAAGCCGCCTTTAAAGTTTCCAACTCGGCTTAACGACTACCACATTAAGTGGTAACCGGGACCAACGGCTTAACGTGCCTTCCGAAGCACGGAGACGCTCGAATATGAAAATGCCACAAACGGTCACCCATCCCAGGCCGACCGAGTCGAAAGCTGCTTAACCTTGGTGATCGGTAAGAACACCGCGGTCGCAAAGCGCTACGAGCGCCTATTACAATTGCCTGATTACAATTGCATTTTGTAATATTTAGTCATGATTCAAGATTAAAAGTGTAATCGTAATCTTTGAAGATTACAAGACGTAATTGTAATCTTTAATCATTAATACACTATCATGCCTATATTCCCCAAGCGGGGGTGGTTAATCAATAATCTGATTACATTTTGCCCATCTCTGCTTAGCATGCCCAATAATACTTGATTATATTGTATCCCAAATTTAGGGTAAATTGTGTTTAAACCGCGAAATTAGATAAGATGTGGCATAGTAATACCACAACTTATACAATAAATACTTTGACTTTGACATATTAAAATATAAATCAAACCCATGTCATTAATGGATGCCCGTTAACCAAAGTAAAGTTCAGCTTTTACAGTTGAACGAAATAAAGCACTTCTTACATTGAACTGAAGATAATATGATATATTTGTCACAGATATCGAAGACCAAGACAGCAAGCCTTCGAAGCTGTTGAAGCCGGGCGCCAAGCGGCGATATGATGACATCCTGAGCTTGAAGAGCGGCAAGTCCAACCGAAGTCGGGCTTCCACCGTCACCGTGGGCTCCAAGTACAAAGCTGGTGGGAAGGGCATTCACAGGTAAGTCATATATTTTCAAACCATTCGACACTTTTTACCCTTCCAGCGGGGAAAAAAATTGCAAGATTTTAAGTCGTCTGTTTTTATTTAATAATGATAATATTAGCCCTGTTAAGAAACTGTCCCACCGTTGGGCACGGACCTCTCAGACTGAGAGGGTTTAGGCTATAGTCTGTGGACTGGCCCAGTGCGGGTTGGCGAACTTTACACACCTTTGAGAAACACTCAGGCATGCAGGTTTCCTCACGATGTTTTCCTTCACTGTTAAAACCCTTTTTTTACAAGCTTATATTTAACTTACAATGTTCGTATGTCTGTCTGCCTTTCCGGTCCTTATCTTGTGATCCATGTAAGTTCGATGACCATGCAATAATATGGTACCATGGAGCTGGTCTGATGATGGAGTCGAAAGGTGGCCATAGCAACATGTGAACTATACAACGTAACTCCCTCGTGTTTAGGCTTGTTAGATTGGTATTGACAAGTTCTATATAATCAAATAGTGTTCAGGGTCTGATGATGAAGCCGAAAGGTGGTCAATGGAACCACCCAACTACTCATTATAACCCCGCCCTGTTTAGGCTCATTTGATCTGTCTTGACTAATGGTCCGATGATATATGACTCCTTAACTATCTTAAAGATATCTTCGGCGTTTTTGCTATAAAAGCTTGTTTTTTATTTTATTATTATAGATATAAAATCAAGTTCCTTTATACATCATTATCGTCTCTGCTTATGTGCCAAAGTTACGGCCATAAAAGGCTTTACAGTGCGCGCAATTTAACTTGGTCGGGTAGAAGTTAGCGCTACGCAATACAGATGCGAGACTCATGCCCAGCACCAACTTATTAATTTCGTTAGTATTCGCTATCAAACGATCGAACTTGCGTCGACTATGCTGTGCCCAACGATGGGACAGTTTCTTAACAGGGTTAATTATATTTATTTTTATTATACCCTATATGGCACGCTGGAGGAGGTGTAATATAAAATTACTCTGTCTTATTTCTATCTATCTATCTATCTATATCATCATGCCAGATCCTTTGCGTGGTAGGCAATAATATAATTAATTATATGAGTGAAATAGATAATAATATTATAACATGGCATTTGCGAATCAGAAAAAAGCGGGAACAAATAAATGTTTTACTGTAATATACGTATCGAATAAGAACAAATATAAATAAATATTAAGCAACACGTTTATGCTAATATTAATACAAAAAACAACAAATAATACATCTATATTTTATTCTGTTTTCAATAAGGGGGCGTCCATTAATTACGTGAGGGGATTTTAGAGAGTTTTTGACCCCCGGGGGGGGGGCTGGTGAGTTTTAGCTCCACCCCCTCCTCCCATCCCCCATATCACGTGAGATTTTTCAAAATGCATGTATCTCGTAAATGCATCGGATTTATTCTAAAAGGAAAAAAAAAATTTGCTTATTATGTTTATTTAAGACTAAACAAGACTACTATTTAAGATTTCTAAAAAAGTAGACTAGAATTACAGTGAAAAGTAAATAATAAAATCTTTTAAAAAAGAAGGTAAACCGACTTCAAAAAGCAAAAAATAAATATTTGAAGTCGGTGCTGGTTGGAGCAGTCGGTTACTTGGCACCGACTTCAAATATTTATTTTTTGCTTTTTGAAGTCGGTTTACCTTTTTTTTAAAGATTTTTATTTTACAATTTTAAGTGACGAGTGAATTATTTAGTAATATTTATATACCGATATTATATTATTTTGCTAAGTTGTAAAGTAAGGTACCTACAGGATTAATATAATGACTATAATAACGTAATCTATACATTCGTGCTGTTCGCCGTTAAGGAGTTCCCTCTTGTATCTTCAAAGTCCAGGGTCCAATACCAATAACAATAAAATAGGACCACCTCAACTATACTGAACCAAATGCAAAAACAATCATCAAAATCGATTCATAAGCAAAGGAGTTATAAAAAAAGGACGAATTATGAACCTCCTTTTTTGAAGTTGGCTAATATACTGCTTAGTTCTATAGTACCCTACTATAGGATTGACGTAATACCGATAATATCTCAATTTACACATGCCTATTGTTTGTCGTTAAGGAGTTCCCTGGTGTATCTTCTAAGTCCAAGGTCCATTGCCAATGAAATTCCACCGCGGAGCTATACTGAACCCAATGCAAAAAAAATCATTAAAATCGGTCCACAATTGACGGAAATATCGCTGAACATACATAAAAAAAGCGTACATACAACCGAACATAGAACCTCCTCCTTTTTGAAGTCGGTTAAAAATACTTAAATCGTTACTACTAAGATGCATAAGAGAATATTCAGTCCAGGGAGACTCCTGCACAGTCTCAAGAGTGACTATTGGAACCAATATGTCCACATTATTTTTAAAATCATCTGCTTCTTTAACCTCGTTCTGATTTAGCCACTCTATGCCGTTAGGGCTTGCGCACAGCAACTCAGTAGCTCGTCTTGTAAGAATCCGTGGGGGTCGGACTTTGCGCAATGTAAATGCTTGCACAGCTAGTGCAATGTGGGCCACTCGCTTATGTTCTGCAGCTCTTGTAATAGATGCAAAATATACCACATGTACTGCAGTCGTCGAGTAACGAAACAATTACGAGAATAAACAAAGCAGGTCGGAACCTGTACGTGCGTCGCTGCCACTCAGCTTATGTACGTGGTACGCTACAACGTTGGTCGAGTCGCGCGTTAGGCTGGCAGTGGCGCGTAAACAAACAACGGGGTACTGTGCGTTCGAAAAATCTTGTTAAGTATTATTGAATATGATTTGGCCATATTTTAGTAAATCTTTTAATGAATTAAATACTATTTTCTCGCAATTTACTCAATTTCTTGCGAAAAAAAATTACGCGATATTTGCCGAGACCCCCTCTCCAAAGTAAGATTAGATGAGATTCGACTCGACCCCCTCCCCCCCTTGAAAACCTCACGTAATTAATGGACGCCCCCTTAAATAGTTTTTAAGCGATCTGGTTTTCGTGTTTTTTTAATTATTTGTTTTTTGTTACGCGGCGGACTCTGTCTTATAACCAATCCATCATTGACTCCGTCATGTAACAAGTTTGTAAAGTCCGTTCGCTGCCCTCTTAGAGTCTTGACGGACTCTAATGATCAGAAGGTCAGACGATGGACACTACAAGATCAATATTAATACAATTATGTTCCACAGGCCTCTAGGCTCCGCGGCATCGGTCACGTCGACAGTCGGCACAGAATTCAGATCTAAGAAAGCTAAAGGTGATATCAAGAAGAAGGGAAAACACGATCCGTACGCGTATTTGCCGCTATCCAGAAAAAATCTTAATAAGAGGTAAATATTATTTATTTATTTTCTCTAAATAATGACCTTGTGTGTTAAGCCCCAAACATAACGGTGTACAATATATATAATAACATGCTGCACATAGTCGGTGTCTATGACCAGTAAAATAGTCAGCCATAAAGGATAGACAACGTCTTTAATAATAATAATAAAACAACAACAAAATAATTAATAATATAATAATAATATATATTTTTATATCTATCTATCTATCTATATCATCACGCCAGCTCCCTCGCGGGGTAGGCAGAGAGTACAGAGTTCCAACAGGCTCTTTCCTTACATACTTCTCTGGCTTCCTCTACTCTCATAGTTCGTCTCATACACGCTCGCCGGTTACGGAGACTCCTGACTTGTCCTTCAGATAAGACCCGGTCTATTTGGTCATGGTAAGTTAGTCTAGGTCTTCCCCGGTACCTACATCCTTCCACTTTCGCATTGTATATCAGTTTTGTCATTCTTTCTTCGGACATTCTTTCTATATGCCCGAACCAACGGAGCATACCCTTTCTCATCTTTACACCGATACTCTCTTTCATACCTATTTGCTTTCTTATACTAATACGGTCGGTCAGCTTCACTCCGCACATCTTCCGCAGAGCTCGCATTTCCACCGCATTTATCCTACTTTCATTCTCCTTCTTACATACCCAGCTCTCGCTGCCATACATATAACAGCGTTGGGGCAAGCACTCCATTATGTATGGCCAGCTGCGCCTTTTGGCTTAAGTGCCGGCTCGCAAGTAGCTTTCCTATCGCGCCATTCACTCTGTTCCCTGCACTCACACTTCTCTCTATGTCAGCGGTGTATTTTCCATCCTTACTGAATGCGCATCCAAGATATACAAACTCATTCACTTGTTCCATCACATCGTTCCCAACCACAATCCTTGCATTCGTTCTGGTTTCTTCCCGTTCAAAAACCATAATTTTGGTTTGCTTCACATTCAAATGTAAGCCATTTTTCATGCAGTCGTCTTTCGTAACTGTGACTAGTGATTGCAGATCAGTGGCTGTTGGCGCTATCAAAACCGCGTCATCTGCATATAGTAGATGATTTACCACTAGATCACTCATTTGTACACCTTCATTCATCGCTTTCAGTCTTTGAAGACTTTTATCTAAATATATTATAAACAGTCTAGCGGACAACACGCAACCCTGCTTGACGCCGATTTCAACGTCAAACCAGGGTGACATGTTACCACCCACCCGTGCACGCATGCCTTGCAGTCCACATAGATGGACTGGACGGCCCGCAACAGAGTGCCATTTATACCATATTCGGGCAAAATGTCCCAAAGTCTCTTTCGCACAACTCTATCAAACGCCTTCTCCAGATCCACAAAACCGCAGAAAACCTTCCGGCCCACTGCCAGATGCTTCTCTACGATGTTGCGAAGGGAGAAAACTTGATCCGAACATCCTCTTCCGGACCTGAAACCCCCTTGTGCCTCGCACAACATTCCATCGGACTTCTCGCGCATTCTCCTTTCAATAATTTTACCATATACCTTGGCTGCCAAGCTGATCAAACTAATGGCTCTGTAATTGGCGCAGTCATATTGTGAACCCTTGACTTTGTACAAGGCTACAATGACTGCGCGGCGCCAATCTGTAGGGACCCTACCGGTCCTCCAGCAAAGGTTTGCAAGGACCCCAAAGGCGTCCCGGACGCAAGTGCCACCATATTACCATACCATATATATATATTTATATATAATATCAGCCTATACTGTTCACTGCTGGGCTAAGGCCTTCTCTCACACATCCAGGTGAAAGAGATTAGGTCATACTCCACCGCGCGGACCCAGTGCGGATTAGTGGAGGCAGGTTTGTGGCCACCTGCTGTTGGAAAATATCAAGCCGCCTATAAGGCTTCCAACTCGGCCTAACGACTACCACATTAAGTGGTAACCGGGACCAACGGCTTAACGTGCCTTCCGAAGCACGGAGACGCTCGAATATGAATATGCCACAACCGTCACCCATCTCAGGCCGACCGAGTCGAACGCTACTTAACGTTGGTGATTGGTAACAACAACACAGTTGCACAGCGCTACGAGCGCCTCCCAACGTCCCGTCAACTTATTTAACACGCTTATTTTCTATTTAGAACCAGTTAACAAAGACTCTAATTATACATGACACAAACCCACGTAGATTTAAAATATCTTACTAATATAATAAATGTAAAAGTTTATATATTTAGTTGTTTTGATGTTTATTGTTGTTACTCAATCACGCCCATTTCCATCTCGGTCTCGAACCTATTCGCGCCTTTATTAAAAAGGTAACAACCCGATATTTTGAGAACGCGTCCAATCATGGTAATCCGCCAATCGTAGCCGCCGTCGACTACGAACCTAACTCCCCCCCTATCAGCCGCTACCGCCGTCCGCGGCATGTTCTCACCGACCCTCCCGATGCCCTTAGATCCCTTCTTTCAGATACAGATACCGCACACAGGATCAGACACCGACCTCGCCGGCAAGGTCGAAGAATCCCTTGCCCGCCGGCCGGTGCAAAGCACCACGGCGAGACACCTAGTACACGCCCTCCCTATAGCGACTGCCCAAGCCGAGGCCGTTCCTCCTTGAGGCGCCCTTGAGCTAGTTGCCACCATGACCTTCTGGCTCGAAGTGGTTGACGCTCGCCCTCTTGTCCGGTGAGGCTGTAAAGGCCCCGCGGCCAACAGCGTAGACCATTCAAACACACACACACACAATTCAATCACGCGAAAACGGCTGAACGGATTTAGATGAAATTTGGCACGCAGTTTATTAACACATAGGATAATTTTTATTCAGGATTAAATCTAAGTTCCTGTCTAAAGTCAACGCGGACAAAGTCGCGGGCAGAAGCTAGTTATCTATATTTTCCACTGTGCTCGTGTGCGATTGGTTAGTCTGACTGATCGGACCACGTGAACTTTTCCTATTGGTCTGATTCATTGGACATAGAGGAATCACGAATTTTTATAGTCCGTTTATGGAGAAAAACAATACTGGGTCGCTTATACTTTCTAAACAGGGGTCCACCCACTTATTGGGAGTGATGACTGTTTCAGTAGTCATACTCGTAAATGGGTGCTGCTTGTGAGTACTGGTCCATCCAGAATCCTTTAGACACTTACTCTTTAGAAATAACATCATTAGTTTCATATCTCGATCGTAAGGCATTACACTAGAAATAGACCTTAACTATTTAATAGTAACATAAACTCTGTATCTATATCATCACGCCAGATCCCTTACGGGGAAGGCAGAGGTACAGAGTTCCAACAGGTTCTTTCCTTACATACCTCTCTGGCTTCCTCCACTCTCATAGTTCGTCTCATACACGCTCGGCGGTTACGGAGACTCCTGACTTGTCCTTCAGATAAGACCCGGATGATTTGGTCATGGTAAGATTGTCTAGGTCTTCCCCGGGACCTACGTCCTTCCACTTTCGCATTGTATATCAGTTTTGTCATTCTTTCTTCGGACATTCTTTAATATTGTAATTACACAAATGATGAAAAAGGAGGGGGTCTGTCCAAGAGCGTGCTCGTCGCGACCTCTGCCAGCCGTTACAATCCGCTGTAATCTTGGACCGAGCAAGTACCGCAGTGCGGGCTAGGGCGTCCCCCCGAGGCGACGCGTACCGGCCCGCCCCCGTCGGTACGAACATAGGCAGAAGCGGCGATGGGGGCCGCCACCCATCACGCCGGGCCCGAACTGGCGAGTCGTGGGGTGCAGAGTGCCGAATAGGCACCTGGAATGTAAGAGGTGGTATGGAAGATAAGATGCATGAGGTGATTGATGTAATGAAAGAGAGACGCCTGGATGCTCTATGTGTAACAGAGACTAAGCGAAGGGGCAGTGAAGCCTGTGATCTCCCTGACGGCATGATGGCTCTGTGGTCTGGAGTGCCACAGAGCGATCGTGCCAGCATGGGGGTGGGTATCTTGTTGTCCCGTCGCCTGGCCTCCGGAGTGAGAGATTATGGCCTGCATGATGCGAGACTTCTCTGGGTCCGCTTGAAACTGGGTGTCACTAGAGTGTTTTTGGTTGGAGCCTACGCTCCTGTAAGCTCGTCGACACCCCCGGACCTTGAGAAGTTTTGGGATAATGTCAGGGAAGTTCTGGATCGGGCTGATGCGAATGAAAAGGTGATTTTGTGTGGCGACCTGAACGGATGGGTGGGAACCAGGGCGGCAAACTTGTGACGCTGCTCTGGGTCCTTATGGTGATAAGAGAGTGAATGATGCAGGTAAGCTCATTGTAGATGTGTGTTTGGAAAGAGGTCTCTTTGTGTCCAATACAATATTCCAACACAAGGATATTCATATGTATACGTGGAGAAGAAATGAACAGAAAAGCATGATAGATTTGATCCTGGTAGATAACCGTCTCCGAAGCAAACTTTAAGATACCCGTGCGTATAGAGGCCCCACTCTTGAATCGGACCACTATCTCGTAATTGCGTGGTTTAGTGGTTTGTTCAGGAAGTGGAGGCACTGGCGAGAGCGTATCCCCTTCGAAGGCCTTGAAAGAATCAAGGTTGAAAAGTTGCAAGATGAGAGCGTGAGGAGAATGTATGAAGACAGAGTCCGGGAAAAGCTTTTGACAGCTGGTTCTTCGGACTCAAACATAGATGAATGTTGGAATTGTCTGAAAGAGAGTTTGGTAGAATCAGCGAAAGAAGTATGTGGCTGCTCAAAGAAGCACAGCACAGCAAAAGGGGATGCTTCGTGGGACACAGAGTTAAAAAGCTCTGTAGAAAGTAAGAAGAAAGCGTGGCAGGACTATGTCTCTTCTTTGAATCTAAATGACAGTATGACGGAGATGAAGAAAGAAATATACCGGCAATGCAAGAATGCCACCAAAACCTTAGTGAAAGAAAAGCGTGAAAGAGCTAGTGTGATTGAGGAGGAGAGGCTGACGAAGAACTTCGAGAATAACACCAAACTCTTCTGGAGTAAGGTGAGAAAGGCTCAAGGTGATTCGTCAGGCTCCAGAATGGAAAAGATAAAATGTAAGGATGGTGACATTCTTACAGACACACAAGCTGTGCTAAACCGGTGGAGTGAATACTTTGGAGAAATGTATGAGAATGCCCCGGATGCTGGTGCCACAGACGAGCCCAGAGGCGAGTTTGCGGCACCAGAATCCACAGAGGACATCACTATGGAAGAAGTTGAATGGGTGATACGAAGTATGAAAAATGGTAAAGCTGCGGGAATAGACATGATATCTGCCGAGATGATTAAATATGGTGGAACTTGCGTCCGGGACGCATTTTCGGTCCTCGCAAATCTTTGCTGGAAGACCGGTAGAGGCCCTACAGATTGGCGCCGCGCAGTCATAGTACCCTTGTATAAAGGCAAGGGCTCACAATATGACTGCGCCAATTACAGGGCCATCAGTTTGATCAGCTTGGCAGCTAAGGTGTATGGTAAAATTATTGAACGGAGAATGCGCGAGAAGTCCGATGGAGTGTTGTGTGAGGCTCAGGGAGGTTTCAGGTCTGGAAGAGGATGTTCGGATCAAGTTTTCTCCCTCCGCAACATCGTAGAAAAGCATCTGGCAGTAGGCCGGCAGGTTTTCTGCGGTTTTATGGACCTGGAGAAGGCGTTTGATAGAGTCGTGCGAAAGAGACTTTGGGACATTTTGCCAGAGTATAGTATAAACGGCACCCTGTTGCGAGCCGTCCAGTCCACCTACGTGGCCAGCAAGGCATGCGTATGGGTGGGTGGTAACATGTCACCTTGGTTTGACGTTAAAATCGGCGTCAAGCAGGGTTGCGTGTTGTCCGCTAGACTGTTTATACTGTATCTGGATAAAAGTCTTCAAAGACTGAATGCGATGACTGAAGGGGTAAAAATGGGTGATCTAGTGATAAACCACCTTTTGTATGCAGATGACGCGGTTTTGATAGCGCCAACAGCCACTGATCTGCAAACACTAGTCACAGTTATGAGAGACGACTGCATGAACAATGGCTTACATTTGAATGTGAAGAAAACCAAAATTATGGTTTTTGAACGGGAAGAAACCAGAACGAATGCAAGGATTGTGGTTGGTAACGATGTGCTGGAGCAAGTGAATGAGTTTGTATATCTTGGATGCGCCTTCAGTAAGGATGGGAAATACACCGCTGATATAGAGAGAAGAGTGAATGCAGGTAAAAGAGTGAATGGTGCGATGGGAAGGCTACTTGGGAGCCGGCACTTAAGCCAAAAGGCGCAGCTGGCCTTGCATAACGGAGTGCTTGTCCCAACGCTGTTATATGGCAGTGAGAGTTGGGTATGTAAGAAGGAGAACGAAAGCAGGATAAATGCGGTCGAAATGCGATCTCTGCGGAAGATGTGCGGAGTCACGCTGACTGACCGTATTCGCAACAGCGTAGTAAGAAAGCGAGTAGGTATGAAAGATAGTATCGGTGTAAAGATGAGAAAGGGTATGCTCCGTTGGTTCGGGCATATAGAAAGAATGACAAAACAGATATACAATGCGAAAGTGGAAGGATGTAGGTCCCGGGGAAGACCTAGACAATCTTACCATGACCAAATCATCCGTGTCTTAGCTGAAGGGCAAGTCAAGAGTCTCCGTAACCGGCGAGTGTGTATGAGACGAACTATGAGAGTGGAGGAAGCCAGAGAGGTATGTAAGGAAAGATCCTGTTGGAACTCTGTACTCTCTGCCTACCCCGCGAGGGAGCTGGCGTGATGATATAGATAGATAGATAGATGAAAAAGGAGTAAGTAAATTAAGTAAAAAAGACAAGCCCACTGGATCTTGTCGGATCTTTTCAGTGGTGACCGCGTTCCGATCCGGTGGTAGCTTAGTAGTTAGATTAAATAAAAAAAAATGTTAACTGACAATTTGTAAGCACGCCCGCAGGGTTTATACAAAATAAAGGATTCGAGTTTGAATTTATTGTCGACGATGTTAGGGCCCTATGTGATCACCGCGACGGTGCAGGGGGGAGCGGGTCCATAGGCTCCCCCCCCCCCCCCCCCCGAAGGCGGGCTTTTCGGAGCACGATACAAAGGGGCCCCGGTGTGTTCCTAACGGAGATACCGGAGCCCCTCCCGGAAGTGTCGATGCCGGCCACCGTGGGGTTTTAGTCGGTAAGAGTCCGACATGCCCCGCCAGCTTCACCCAAGGCTGGCGGAAGTCAATGAAGATTTTCCAACCTAAAAAAAAAAAATGTGGCAAAGCGCATCGCTTTGTGATCACGAGGTCCGGAGTTCGAATCCCAGGTCAAATTAATTAACAAAAAAATATTCAGTATGAGTCCGGAGTCTGAAATTGTGCCCGGTGTATGGCAATAGGCTCGACGTCTCCAACGAACAAAGTCTTATAATCCAGTATTTATAACACCTACCTATAACGTGACGCCTATATTCCCCAAGCGGGGGTGGCAGAGGCGTACTGTGTACACCCACTTTTTGCCGGCGATGTTAGGTCCCATGTAATAGGGGGCGAGCTTTTTTTTTATTATTGACCCACAACAGATTACAATCAAAACATGACACTTAGGTCTAAAGTATTGGCATAGATCTGGATTGTAATCCAAAACATGTGCATTCAGCTAATTAAAATTAAGCAACTTCTTTCTACTTTCTCCACTCTCCAGAAATTCTTCAATGTTGTGCACATTAACTGTCAAAGCATTCCTGCTCACTACTCTGACCTTTTAGCTTCCTTCGACTCTGAATATGTACATGCGATTTAAGTGTCCGAAACCTTCCTCAAATCTACCCTGCCTTCAGTGCAGTATGCACTGCCTGGATACAAGCTGCTACGTAATGACAGAACGGGCAAGGGATGTGGAGGTTTTGCTATTTATTTTCGTGGGGATATCTCTTGCACAGTGATTGATCAGTCACCAAGTGTGTACACTCAATTTTCTGAACATCTATTTCTTGAGCTCAACTTTCTTCATACTAAATTTCTCCTAGGCCTTTATTATAGCCCATCCTGTCATGTTGATTTCTTTTCCTCCCTTGAATCGAAATTACAGTATTTCTCTTTGCTATACGATCGCACTATCATTCTTGGTGACTTTAACACTTGTCTATTAAAAGGGGATAGTCGTAGCAACAAATTCTGATCCCTTGTCTCTCTTGTCAATATGCATATCCTACCGCTAACAGCTACTCATCATGCTCCGCATAGTACTCCCTCACTCTTAGATCTCATATTTGTTTCTGATTCTAGTCATGTAGCTGCACATGGCCAGATTTCTGCTTCTTTCTCTTATCACGACCTATTCCTCTCTTATAAAATTCGCTCTCCAAAACGCTCTAAATTTCTTTTTCTTCGCAGCTTTAAAGATAATAATACTGAGCAGCTTAGACTGGACGCGTGCAGTGTAGACTGGACTTTTGTTTACAACTCCGTTGCTGTAAATGAAAAAGTAGCAATATTTAATAAAAATAGTACTGAATCTATATGATGCGCATGCACCGGTTGAAAAAGTGAGGGTGAACATCGCCCCGCGCCTTGGTTATCTGATACCATCAAAAAAATTATGACTTAACGGGATAAGGCGAAGGGAAGGCACAAAAAGTTTTCTACGGAGGAAAACTGGAATCAGTACAAAAAAAACGTCGTATGTGTAGGGATGCAAAGAGGCACCACATACACAGTTCCATTCAACATTTCATCACAGCATAAGTTTGGCAATTTCTGAGGTCATTTGGTATTGGCAATGGCACCATTAATCAAAATGTACTTAATCTGGATCTTAATGCATTAAACGCACACTTCTCCAAGCCTCCAACTTCGCTAAAACAAGATATAAAATCTTTTACTCCTAAATATCTTTCCAATCTTGTCTTGCCAGTATGTGCTTCTTTCTCTTTCAGTCCGGTTACAGAGCAAGACATCAATAAATTTCTCCTGTATATTTCCACGAAGGCGACTGGCGATGATATCATCCAAATTCAAATGCTCCTACCTATCTTAAATAAACTTGGGCCTGTCATCTCGCACATAATAAATTATTCATTGGAGACTAGCGTTTTTCCCGTTGCTTGGAAAAGAGCTCATGTTCTCCTATTACCTAAAACACCGAACCCTACCTGTTTATCCCATTTCCGTCCTATATCCATACTTCCCTTGCTATCCAAGGTGCTTGAGAGCGCTGTTCAGAATCAACTATCTCTCTATCTCTCCTCAAATAGCCTTTTAAGTCCTTTTCAATTTGGTTTTCGAGCAGTTCATAGTACAGTGGCAGCCTTAGTCAAAATAACTGACGATATCAGATTGGCTATTGAAAACAAACTTCTTACCGTTTTAGTCTTACTGGACTTTAGTATTGCTTTTAACTCAGTTGATTTTGACATTCTCTTAGGCACCATAACCTCTCTGAATGTCTCCGCTCCGCAAATCGCCTGGTTTGATTCTTATCTTCGGGGCCGCTCTCAGTCGGTCCGCTTTGAAGGGGTTTCTTCTGATTGGTGTGATCTTACTGCCCCGGGGTGGCGTCCTTTCTCCTCTTCTCTTTTCAGTTTTTATAAACTCGGTTACTAAAGTGATTACTTCCTACTTTCATCTTTACGCAGACGCATACAATACATTTACAGTTGTAATTTTACAGGTGATATACAAAGGCGAGCTTAATTCAAAATATGAGTTCTCTTCCAGCGAACCTTTAAGTGTTGAGAGATGAGAATGTCAATAAGAGGGCAGTTGAAAAATCACACATTCAAACATACAATAAAATAAACATAAATAAAATACATACCATACACAAAACTAAATACATATAATTTATAAAATAAACATACATAAACATACACATAGTATATTATATTATAAATATGTATCAACAATCAGATAGGAAATGGATCTCTGATTGTTCTCCTTAAGATGTCCAGAGAAGAGCTTGCGCGTATAGCGTGTGGGAGTGAGTTCCAAAGACGCACTCCACGAACAAGTTGGGTGGTTCCGTAGGCCACCTCCCGGCTCCATCATCAGATCCTGAATATCATTAGAGTCTACAGAACTCGTCAAGACAAATCCAACGAGCCCAAACACTGCAGGATTATGTTAAGTAATTGAGAAGTTCTATTAGCTACCCTCCAGCTCCATTATCAGACCCTCGACATCATCCGGGTCTATAGAACTTGTCAAGACAAATCCATCCAACCCAAACACGGTGGGATTATGTTGAGTAGTTGGGTAGTTCCGTTGGCCACTCTTCGGATCCGTCATCAGATGCTAGACTCCATCAGGGTCTACAGAACTCGCGAAGACAAATCCAACGACCTCAAACCCGGCGAGGGTGTGTTTAGTATTTTGGTGGTTCCGTTGGTCACCGTGCCACTTCGTCATCAGACCCTAAACATAATCTGGTTGTATAGTACTTGTCACTACCAATCTAACTAGCCTAAACACGAGGTGGTTATGTTTTGTAGTTGACATGTTACCATGGCTACCTTTCGCCCCACCATTACACTACTATATTATTGCATTGTCACCGAACTTACATAAGTATGCAAAATTTCAGGTCAGTCGGATACCTGCTTGCCAAACGCTATTGGATATCTTAATAAAATAAAATAAAACTATTAAATAAAATACCCGAAGTGCTTGAAAATGGATAACAAGATTTGAATCAGAAAGACATATAGACATACGAACACAAAAGCTTCTAAAAAGTTACCTATACCTCGTTAGTCTATGGGCGAATAATGCGCGTAGCGATCACGGGGTCCTGAGTTCGAATCCCAGGTCAGAACAAATGTAATTTTTCGATAGAAATATTTCTAGTGTCAACCAGCATTGTGCGCGATATAATGGCATTAGGCTTGCCCCCTATTGCATGAGACCTAACATCCGACCTTGGGGAATACAGGTGTGACGATGTTTATTTTTATATATTTTACAATTTGCCTGCCTCGTTGGTCTGGTGGCAAAGCGCATCGCTTTGTGATCACGAGGTCCTGGGTTCAAATCCTAGGTCGGACAAATGTAGTTTTTCTAACGAAAAATTCCTAGTATGAGTCCGGAGTCTGGAATTGTGCCCGATATATGGCAATAGGCTCGCCCCCTGTTACATGGGACCTAACATCGTCGGCGAAACGTGGGTGTACTTAGTACACCTCTGCCACCTCCTCTGGGGAATACAGGCGTGACGGTGAATTTACAATTTAAATGAACAATTCGGGACGCCTACTATCCCCAAGCGGGAGTGGCTAAGAGGTGTACTATGTGCGCCACCACCAACTTATTGCTGAGAATGTAAGGTACCAATGTAATAGGGGCGAGGCTATTGCTAATATATCGGGCACAACTTCGTACTCTGGACTGATACTGGGAGTTTTTCTACAGAAAAACTACATTTTGCTCGCCCTACAATTTGAACGAGATTCTACGCGATCTCTAACGCATTATACGGTACCACCTTGTTCAACGAGGCAGGCAATAAAAAGCCTTTTTTAAAAAAGTGCCCTCTCTTTATAAAATTTTGCCGTAATTAAATTAATAACATTTAATTTTCATTCAAACTATATAAAAATAAAAGAAAAATCGACAATCTGATCCAATTTATGTCCTATGCCGTACACAGAAGCGCCATCTCTGTGTGTGTGTTAATACATATTTATTCACCACAAATCAAAATAGTTCCACAAAATGTCATTGATAGCACATAGACAAAAAAGTATTGTTGTAGTTTGTGAGGTAGTCACTAGACAACGCTATTTTAATTTGTCATCAGATTAGAAGGAAAATAATATTTTTTTTTTATAAGTTTTACTTATAAATTTACAAATATCGGATTTCTTCCTTTACGTGTACTTGCTAAACCTTGCTTTTTGCCAAATTCCATGATTCTAGGTCAACGGGAAGTGCTATATAATTTGTAATTAATGATTTTAAATGGCCATATCTTTTGTTTGGGTTTACTAAGACCCTTAATTTTTTTTTACACTAGTAGGGGACCGTAGACTTTCGTATTTGGTATAAATTTCAACTTAATACCTCTAGCAGTTCCCTAAAAAAAACACCTAAAAAAGGTAATAACCATCAGACAGACTGACAACGAAGTGATCCCATAAGGGTTTCGAACGATACCCTAAAAACGGCAGACTAAACAAGTTACCGGAACATGAATGACCGAGGTACCATTTAAACAATAGATAAAAATATAAAAGTCGAAAAGACAACGCACCAGTAAAGCAAAACGCTTCAAATGTATAATAAATATAAAATGAATGAGGATTAAAAGGGTCCGAGTGCGGTAAAGAATAGCAGGTAATTAGCAAAGGAATGCAGCCCAAGATTTTCAAAAGTATTCTGCAAAATTTTATAAAGAAAGAGCCCTTTTTAAAAAGGTGTTTTTATTGACTGCCTCGTTGAACAAGTAGGTACCGTATAATACGTTTAGAGATCGCGTAGAATCTCGTTCAAATTGTAAGGCGAGCAAAATGTAGTTTTTCTATAGAAAATTTCCCAGTATCAGTCCGGAGTCCGAAATTGGGCCCGGTATAATAGCAATAGCCTCGCCCCTATTACATTGGCACCCTACATTCTCAGCAATAAGTTTGTGGTGGCGCACATAGGACACCTCTTAGCCGCTCCCGTTTGGGGAATGTAGGCGTCCCGAATTGTTCATTTAAATTGTAAAATATATAAAAATAAACATCGTCACATCTGTATTGTACTATATGTACTATACAATCAGATTATGTTTAGGGTCTGATGATGAAGTGGCACGGTGACCAACGGAACTACCCAAATACTAAACATACCCTCGCCGGGTTTGAGCTCATTGTATTTGTCTTCACGAGTGCTGTAGACCCTGATGGTGTCCAGGATCTGATGATGGAACCGAAAAGTGGCCAACGGAACTACCCAACTACTTAACATAATCCCACCGTGTTTGGGCTCGTTGGATTTGTCTTGACGAGTTTTATAAATCCGGACGCTGTCCAGGGTCTGATAATAAAGCCAGGAGGTGGCCAACGGAACTACCCAACTACTTAACATAGCCCCGCCGTGTTTGGGCTCGTTGGATTTGCCTTGACGAGTTCTTTAGACCCGACGAAATTACAATTTGGCGCTGAAACTGGCCGAAACTGAACCCGATACGAAACCCTCAGAGCGCGAGTCCTACTTGCACTTGTCCAGTTATTTTGTATTTAAGCCAATAGTGAGTTTAATCCTTATCCGTAGTACTCACCATACTGTTATACTGTCATATTTATAGCACTAAGTTATTCATATTTATTTTTCATTAAATGTCGTGTCTATCTGTCGTTAGACTTAGGTATTATAAGTAAATTTTGGGATTGTCATGGAGGAACTCGGTTAAAGCGCCTAACTTTTATAACACACCTTTTGCTGTTATCGAGACAATTTTAATGCGTTGTTAACATCCCCCAGGGATCACTGCTGGCTGTTCGTAGCTTTTGTCAATGATATTGGATCGTGCATCAAACATCCCAAGTTTCAATTATTTGCAGATGATATGAAGATGTACAGGACCATTAAAGACTAGCGATGCGCGACTGCGAATGATTTCATTCGAATCATTCGACTTTATAAATCATTCGAATTATTCGAATGATTCACGAAAATTAGTTACAAACTGGCTCCAATTCGACTTGCTGGACCGAATGAACAAATAATGAATAAAAAGTTCGGCGAACGAATAATGAATTTACCTACCGGTCGCACCACAGAGTACAAAGGAAAGTAAGTTAGCATCATTCGGAGCGCAGCTTACCCCCTCGTTCGCACGGGCGCATTTTGTGCTGAAGCATTGTAAGCGCTTTTAAAAAAATGTATTAGCCGTTTGTTTACCGCGCGCGGATTATAATCAAATTCTAAACTAAAAACTTTATTAAAACGCACTTTTAAACACAAACCAGCAGGAGCGTTATTATTTAGTTTAATCGTTACAACTTACTCGCACACGTAATTGGTTTTGACGCGGAAATGGCGCGAGAAGCGGCGAATCATTCGAATAATGAATTTATAATCGGGTGAGAGTTGCAGATAATCTAAACGAATCGCCATTAGTAGTTATTAATTAGTAGTCCTCATTCAAATATAAAAAATAGTATATTACTAATGTTCAAGTCAATTATTCGCAGTCGCGCATCTTTATTAAAGACCTCTCTGATGCTGTACTACTTCAAGAAGACCTTAATAGAGTAGGCAACTATTGTGAAGCTAATAACCTTGATCTTAACACATCTAAGTGTCAAGTAATTAGTTTCATAGAAAAAAGCAAGCTTTCACCTATAGTTACACAATTAACTACCAAAATATATGTCGTGCTTCCGTCATTAAAGACTTAGGAGTTTTCATGGACAGTAAGCTTACGTTTGAGCGTCATTCCGATTTTATTGCAAAAAAGCCTTAGGATTTATCATCCGTAATACAAACTCTTTCTCGACCATGAAATCTATCAAAATACTCTACTCTGCCTATGTCTGCAGTCATCTGGAATACGCTAGCCAAATTGGGAGTCCCAACTATTCAATTCACTCGGCTAGGTTAGAAAATATACAAAAAAGTTTACCAAGTTTTAATTTTTCAAATTTAAAATACCCAAAAAAAATACGATGAACGCTGTGGTCGCTTACATTTGCTCCCACTGTCAATCCGTAGAAATATTTCAGACATATGCTATTTGATAAAAATTGCTCAATCTAAAATTGATTGCTCAGAACTTGTTGCAAGAGTATATCTTAATGTTCCTCCACGCCATTCCCGACCCAGAAATCTGCTCCATGTTTCACAAACACGCAGACTATATCGCCATAATATTTTTGTGTGTGTGTAAATGATCTACGCTGTTGGCCGCGGGGCCTTTACAGCTTCACCGGACAAGAGGGCGAGCGTGCAACCTCTACGCTCGAGCCAGAAGGGCAAGGGGGCAACTAGCTCAAGGGCGCCTCAAGGAGGAACGGCTCGGCTTGGGCAGTCGCTATGGGGGAGGGCGTATACTAGGTGCCTCGCCGTGGTGCTCTGCACCGGCCAGCGGGCAAGGGATTCTTCGACCTCGCCGAGGTCGGTGTCTGATCCTGTGTGCGGTATCTGTATCTGAAAGAAGGGATGTAAGGGCATCAGGAGGGTCGGTGAGAACATGCCGCGGACGGCGGTAGCGGTTGATAGGAGGGGAGTTGGGTTCGTAGTCGGCGGCGGCTACGATTAGCGGATTACTATGATTGGACGCGTGCGCAAAATATCGGGTTGTCGCCTTTTTCATAAAGGCGCGAATAGGTTCGAGACCGATTTTGGAATGGAGATCGACATTCCGTATGAACCACGGGGCTCCGAAGGCTTTGCGGAGGAAACGGGATTGCACCGTTTGAAGTATATCGATGTGAGAGCGAGCGGCGTTCCCGAACACCTCACAAGCGTACGTCATGATGGGATCGCCATAATAGTTACCTCATACGCTCATCTAAAACGTTTAACGAAACGATTGGTTTTATTTTCCAGCAGCTCAACAGCATTCAAAAACTATTTTACTAAAAGTGTTTTTCCTTCCTCCATGTTATCTTAGGACTTTGCAGCTATTTATTTCACCTACTAATTATTCAGTATTCCGATTCAATTAAAAACATGTTATTTTTAACTGTGGCTGCTTGTAAAAGGATGTAAGCCTCCCAAATAAAAGTAAAATAAATTATATAATAATATGCAAAAATGTGCCTATTGCCATATACCGGGCACAATTCCAGACCCCAGACTCACACTGGGAATTTTTCGATAGAAAAACTACATTCGTCCGACTTAGGATTTGAACCCAAGACCTCGCGATCACAAAGCGATGCGCTTTGCCTCTAGACTAACGAGGCAGTCAATATATTTAAATAAGACCATTTTCCTACCTCTCTCTCACCTCGATCTGTGTGAAAAGGCTGTTACCCAGCACTGAGACTAAAGGCGGATTTTTTTTCTACCTACGTACTTCCCGAAGTATCCACCTTGGTGATAACAGATACTATCCAAAATCCAAAGGCCAAAATCGGGACTAATGCTGTCATCAAGTGATATGTCACTTCATAACAGTCACTACACACGATGCTATAGATAGATAGATAACAGTCACAGAGTTGCCGTTCGCTATGAAATTTACTCAAGTTCTTTTTTTACTTTGTTAGAACTTTGACTGCCTCGTTGGTCTGGTGGCAAAGCGCATCGCTTTGTGATCACGAGGTCCTGGGTTCAAATCCTAGGTCGGACAAATGTAGTTTTTCTAACGAAAAATTCCCAGTACGAGTCCGGAGTCTTGAATTGAGCCCGGTATATGGCAATAGGCTCGCCCCCTATTACATGGGACCTAACATCGCGAAACGTGGGTGTACTCAGTACACCTCTGCCACCCCCTCTGGGGAATAAGGCGTGACGGTGTTTTTTTATTTATTAGTAACCGTGCGGACCCACATTTTTAAATATTTACCTTGAAGAACGAAAATTTTACTAAAAGATAACCCTAAATTCACACCAACGCCCACTGTCAATGTCATCTACGGGCTTAAATATCCTTGTCTCACTACATAATAATATCAGCCTATACTGCCCACTGCTGGGCAAAGGCCTTCAATCACAAATCGAGGTGAGAGAGATTAGGCCATAATCAACCACGCGGACCCAGTGCGGATTGGTGGAGGCAGGTTTTTTGCCACCTGCTGTTGGACTTATCAAGCCTATAAGGCTTCCAACTCGGCTTAACGACTACCACATTAAGTGATAACCGGGACCAACGGCTTAACGTGCCTTCCGAAGCATGGAGACGCTCGAATATGAAAATGCCACAAACAGTCACCCATCTCAGGCCGACCGAGTCGAACGCTGATTAAACCTTGGTGGTCGGTAAGAACACCGCGGTCCAACAGCGCTACGAGCGCCTCAGAGCGTCTCACTACATATATACATAGATTTTGGATTTAATACTTCCATATGTAGTAGTTTCTCATCAAGGCGATCAATGAATATTTTGGATGTATGTTTTCCTTGTACATTATACTTATTAAAGTGTCTTCTTTTACAGGAAAAAGGTGGTTACATCGAAACAGTTCAAAGGCGTAGTGAAATCAAAGACGAAAGGCGGCAAAATAAGAAATAAAAAAACATGAGATCTTTTTGAATGTAATAAAAAAGTTCTAATATATTTATTTTGTGATTTCAACCCGTAGATTGACCATGAATTTGTACTAGTACCGTACGTACCGATAGTCTTTTTCACGAGACAACGGTGACGTTTGATCATATTCCATTTTACGCATATTGTATTTAAGAATATTAAAAATATAGAATCCACAAAATAAACAGGAATAGAAAAATACATCTTTCATCATCTTATACATAAATTTGCCTAATTATTTAAAAAATACATAATAATAATCTATTACTCAATTATGTGAATTTGCGTTTTAGGTACTGACGTGACATTGAAATCGTTATAATAGATAAGTTGTTTTTTAAATGTACCAAATCGGTTGCCGATTCCTTTCGAATATATTATTATACATAGAATTATGTATCTGACTGAAATATTTAGTATTCTCATAGTCGATAAATTAATAAATAAACGTGGATGCGCTATCTTGACGTATTAACACAGAGAGTTTTATTTATTTTTTCATAATAATACACGTAAGCAACGAATCATGCCATTTGTCAGACGATTTTTCTGTCCAATGGCTTGATTCATAAATGAATAATGAGATTATTTTATTTTGTTCTCCTGTCATTCCTATATTATTTTTATTAATATCGATTCATTTTCGTTATAAATTTTCTCGATTCAATCGCTTCTATTTCACACTACATTTCCAGAAACGTCTAATTCTAAAAATCTGCGTGCCCATGAATAGTGAAAAGGACTATAGTACCGTAGTACTCTTGAGACTCGCTACATTCACTTGCGAATCCTCGTATGTTAGCTAAGCATGCTAATGTTATTATCTAATATGACTATTATATAGCCTCGCACAAACCGTACGAATGTATTAAACAATCATACGCAATTATTCTATATATATATGTCGTTTAAGAAAAGCATTACCTTTAACATAGTTAAAAATCTTAAGGCTCTCTGTACTCCTAACACCTGCCATTTCATGTGTGTGTGTGTGTGTGAATGATGTACGCTGTTGGCCGCGAGGCCTTTACAGCTTCACCGGACTTAAAGGCGAGCGTGCAACCACTACGCTCTAGCCAGCCAGAAGGGCAAGAGGCGACATACTCGAGGACGTGTTGACCTAGATCAGAGTGGAGGTCGACGTTCCGTACGAACCAGGGGGCTCCTACGGCTTTACGGAGGAAGCGGTTTTGAACCACTTGGAGTTTATCGATGTGAGTGGGGGCCGAATGCCCGAACACAACACACGCATAAGTCATGATGGGTCGAACGCAAGTTTTGTAAAGTGTTACCTTATTTCTAAGGGAAATTTTACTCCGCTTGCAGATTAACGAATAGAGACGACCGAGCACAAAGGATGCTCGGTGACGGGCCCGCTTGATGTGCGGGTCGAAGGACATGGTACTGTTTAGGGTGACCCCTAGATATTTGACCTCTTTGACCCAGGGAATGGGTCGGTTGAACATGGACCTGCCATTTCATTCACTCTTCAGTTACATGAAGTACTTCGCTGCACGATACTTAGTATTACCGGAATTTGTTTGGAAATTCAGTGCAGATTTAGTATTCACTCGGGTGCGAAAGAGATCGCATGCTATTGGTTTTGTGTCTTGCTAACTAAGGAAGCTATGATTGGGGACCGCGAATTTCACAACTATACAATTTGCTAATAGCTAAACGAGCATTCGTTTGCTAAAAATGAATGTGAATGCTAAAGTAATCTAACACTATTTACTTCTTGGTGGAAAACAGTGATCACTACTCCCGTACCTGTAGGGCGATTTGGCACAGCGGTTAAGAGCTTAAGCCGCTCCGCCCACATAGTCGCGGGTTCGATTCCCGCACAAGACAAGTCTTTGTGTGACCCACAATTAGTTTAGGTCTGAATATTTGATTATGCGACTTTTTATGTTTGTAAACGCACTCACGACACACGAATAAATCCTAGTGTGAAGGTACGTTTAAAATAAAAGGTCTACCTTTTCTTTTATCGATAGTGCCCCGTTTTACCCAAGTAACTTTTCATTGCAAAAGGCATCGATTAAAACATCCTCCAAGAGGCAGGCGAAAGTGAACGATTCTAAAAATTTAGCAGGCTTCAGTTTTTTTTTGCAAATACAACTTTAAGTGATAACAGTAAGGTACAATATACCCTAATTTATGTTTATATCTTAACTATAACTACTCACGTGCGGACGTATTTTAGTGTAACTTGAACGGGAATGTGTAGCTTGTTATGATATATCGATGGCAAAATGTATTTATTGATATTTTTTCGTTTTGTATTAGCGTTAACTAGTATACAAAGTCAGTTTACTTGACTACAAGAATAAGTCACGTGAGTATGTGGTTTTTTTTACGAGGGGAAATGCCTAACGCATACGCCCGGGTCGAGGGCACGGCCCGGGTGGTTATGTGGGGCTTGCACCCACTAAAACCCCTCGGCGTCTTACTGCTCTTTTACCGAGCCACAGGAATCGTCACCAGCACGACCTCTGTGGCACCGGCGGGCACGTGTGAATGTACCTAGAAGGCAAAATTAGTGCCGGGTATACACTTTTCTTAAGTGACACAAAGTATTAGGCTGGGCCACTTTGTTTCGCCCCTCCCTATTACCTTATTGTCTATATCTATCTATCTATATCATCACGCCAGCTCCCTCGCGGGGTAGGCAGAGAGTACAGAGTTCCAACAGGTTCTTTCCTTACATACCTCTCTGGCTTCCTCCACTCTCATAGTTCGTCTCATACACACTCGCCGGTTACGGAGACTCTTGACTTGCCCTTCAGCTAAGACACGGTCTATTTGGTCATGGTAAGATAGTCTAGGTCTTCCCCGGCACCTACATCCTTCCACTTTCGCATTGTATATCTGTTTTGCCATTCTTTCTTCTGGCATCCTTTCTATATGCCCGAACCAACGGAGCATACCCTTTACTACTTTATTGTCTATATACGGTGTTATTGTATTCGCAGTGAAGCGAAAGCCCAGATAATGTATCCAATGCCTATTGTTCACTGGTAATAAAAAAAAATGAATGCAAAGATCATTTCAGACTGATTTCGTTTACTGTTCCTTCTTTATTCAATCTATCCATGGACCTCAGGATGGCTATCAATCGTCTCTCTTTAAAGAAAAAATTGCAGGTCTATTTACTACGTAAAATGTTGGCGGAATCTTCTAAACGTTAGTAGTTCATGTCGTTATGACACACTATCTGGTTCATATAGATGTATGTTTATATTATATTTATGTATTATGGTATATTAATTTCTTTTTTTTACCTTCCATTTTTAAATTCTCATATTTTATTTTCCTACCACAGTTGTTTTATCCACCTCAAGGTAGACTGGCATTAAATGCCTGAGGTATAAAGTCCGCCTATATACACAAGTGCATAAAGAATAAAATAAATAAATAAAATAAAAATTTCATTAAGTAACATCTACCTACTAACCTATCCGAATATCATATCTAGGGTGATCACCCGGAACACCGAAGGTATCTACCGGTTAGCTGACGAGCCTTGCCGCCCTCCATTGTCATTTTCCGCTTGGTGTAGGTGTTTTTCAATGAAAAATTTGTGTATTATTATGGAGATGTTACTTATTGAAGTGTTCTTTTTTATTTTTGTACCAGTGAATACTAGGCATCGGATTCATTACTTGGACTACCACTTCACGACGATATACCCATGCCTTCGATAAGTAATAATGTCATGTATTTTAGCGGCTAGAGGCTGCCACACAGTGCATTTCTGAATGTAGGCCGTATGTAACCGTGTAGGCCCCTACATGGCCGAATGGGAAATCCAGCATTTGCTGAGATCCAAAATTGTTAATTAAGAAGTAAAAATAAGTGGATGAAATTCAATAAATCAGAGAATTCGACGAAATTCTTTGACCTTATCTGTAAGGCAGCGTTCCCATTGGCCGATCCCTCGATTGCTTTTCGCATAATATAAATATTTATACGTACATCCGACAGACACCAGTCTGTTACTTCTCACACGTACGGACAATGTAAACGACCTAATATGATTGATTTGTTAAGTGTTCAAAGTGTATTAATAAATCCATATAAATTATGACCTTGTTTTATTAATGGATTGATTCGATTTCTTTTGTTTATGCATGCATGTCATAAAACTTGACATCACTAGTGCAAAGACAAAATATTATCCGGGATATGTGTTGTGAGAAATGTGTAACCGATTTATTTCAAACTACAACTAGTGGAGTACGTCAGAGAGGTCTGTAAGAAAAGAACCTGTTGGAACTCTGCACTCTCTGCATACACTGCAAGGGATTTGTCTTGATGATATAGATAGATAGGTAGAAAATCGGCTAAATCTACAATGCCACAGAAGTTTCTAACTTTAACTTTTTAAGTATAGCAGAGTATAGTATAGCACCAAAAAAACTGTCGCTAGTTATTTGGCTTGCACAACTAACAAGAACAGTAGAAATTAATAAAGCTTTATAATTTATGTTTTATTTTTATTACAAAAAATGTTACGAGTGCTAACTCAAATAATTATAAGTTGTGCCACTATTGAATCAGAGCAGCAATAGGCAGGTACTCATAGGCGAAGCGCTCTTATACCAAAAGCTATGCCTTATCATGTTTTAAGCTAGACTGAGAGCTGCTATTGCAAGCAGCATGTCATCGTTTTTTAGGTAACCAAAATACATTCACAGAAAAAAAGCCTCCAAGAATTGCCACAACGACGACGGTGGCTTCGTGCTGCCCGCAATTAGCGTCTTCTCTTCGACCTGCAACCTTCCTAGTGCATATGTGCATCTTGTTAGGGGTCGACTTTCTTACTAATTAACTAACGTATGCAATACAAAAATCTTTATTCCTAAGCGTGATTGTGACGTGATGACTACTGCCAAAGATTTAAGTCGCAAGCGGTGAGCCTATTGACATTATACCGGGCATAATTCCACTATCCAGAGTCTATTGTTATTACTATACCGAAGATACTCCCTATTACATTGGGACCTCAGTGATAAGTGGATCTACACAATGTCGACTGCCTCGTTGGTCTACCTCGGCGGTACATGGAACGTATGGATTTTGATAATAACTCTTTCCGTACGTCTGGTGCACCCAGGTAATAATCGGCTGTTACCCCACGCTGATCGGCCAATCTTTTTGCTAAGGCGGCAAATAATACCAGTGGCATTTTAGCCGTCGAAACGAAAAGAAAAATATTTACTCTCTAGGCAGCAGTTCAACTGAGAAGCCAGGGACCTATACCCTAAGTGACATTTAGCGCAAGACTTATAAGGTCTTTAGGGGCCTCAAAAATTGGAACACGGAGAAAGTGGTACAACGAAGACATCGGACAACCGGTCAGGTCATCAAAACCCGTCCTGTGTTATGTCTCTACAATGTTAATTCTGACATTTGCGGGTTTTATATGTAATTATATATTATGGCAATACAATGTTAAGGCCAATTTGGATAAGAAAAACACCATGGAACTCCTACTAGAAGAAGTGTTTGTCGAAAAAATATATACATATACATCAGAAAAAAATATGAACACCGTCACGCCTATATTGCCAAAGCGGAGATGAATTAGGTGTACTGCGTACACCCACATATCGCCATAAGAACTGAAGAAAGAAGAAGACGATGTAAGGTGCTCTATCGAGACTCCGGATGGCGAGCCTATTTAGCCCCCGGACTTCTATCAGTGGCTACTCTTTGCTCGACTACCGATAACTGTAGATATAGTCCGAAAAGGATATTTTGGCTCGTGGGTGACATTAAAAAGGGGGCACTGGTGTGAAATAAGGATTGACGAACGATTTAGCGCAGTGGTTAAGAGCGTAAGCCGCTCCGCCCACTGTGTCTAATAGTCGCGGATTCCCGCACGGAACAAATCTTTGTGTGATCTATAATTATTTGTTCCGGTCTGGGTATTTGTGTATGTGAATTTTCATGTTTTTAAACGCACCCACGACACAGGAATTAATCCTAGTGTGGGGCTACGTTCATTTAGTAAAATTATCCTACTTCCAGGGAAATGTTTTAACAGGTGGGTCCGCATGGTTCATCATCTCGGCCGATACTGAAGAACTGAAGAACATAGGCCCCCCCAATCGCTTTCCAGCGTAACCGGTCCGATGCCACCTGCATCCAACGACTTTCTGCGATTTTCACAAGATCGTCGGTCCATCTGGCAGCCGGTCGTCCCACGCTGCGCTTGCCAATACGTGGTCTCCACTCTAGAATCTTTCTGCCCCAACGCCCGTCCGATCTTCGCGCTATTTGGACCACCCATTGCCACTTCAGCTTGCTAATCTTAAGGGCTATGTCGTTGACCTTGGTTCTTTTACGAATCTCCTCATTCCTGATTCGATCACGTAGAGAAACGCCGAGCATAGCTCTCTCCATAGCTCGCTGAGCAACTCTGAGCTTTTTTATGAGACCTATTGTAAGGGACGTCTCGGATCGATATATCATCACTGGTAACACACATTGACTAAAAACTTTAGTCTTGAGGCACTGAGGTATTTTGGATGACAAGATGTTACGCAGTTTTCCGAACGCTGCCCAACCGAGTTGGGCTCGTCGATTGACCTCTCTCTCAAAGTTGGACCTACCTAACCGGACTACCTGTCCCAGGTAAATGTATTCATCGACAACTTCAAGAGTAGAGTTCCCAACGGTGAGTGCGGTGGGTACGACATGGACGTTAAACATTATTTTCGTTTTGTCCATGTTCATTTTAAGACCCATTTGTTGAGATACCCTGTTGAGGTCACCGAGCATTCGTCCTAGATCTTCCAGCGACTCCGCCATGACTACAATGTCGTCGGCAAATCGAAGGTGAGTGATGTATTCGCCGTTGATATTGATACGAAGTCCTCGCCATTCCAAGAGGTTGAAGGCGTCCTATAAGGTGACTGTAAACAGTTTCGGAGAAATGACGTCTCCCTGTCTTACTCCTCTTTATATTGAGATCGCCTTTATGCACTGCCCCTGTACTCGGACTGAAATAGTGGCGTTATTATACAAGCACTTCAACACTTAGATGTACCGATAGTCAATGTGGCATCGCTGGAGAGATCTAAGAACCGCCCAAGTCTCGATCGAATCGAAGGCTCCCTTATAGTCCACAAACGCCAAGCATAGTGGCCGATTATACTCCTCGGTCTTCTGTATAATCTGCCGCAGCGTATGTATGCGGTCTATAGTACTAAAACCTTTCCGGAAACCAGCTTGTTCGGGAGACTGGAAATCATCAGTCTGCGTTCGAGACGCTTCGTGATTACTCTCGAAAACAACTTATAAACATGGCTCAGCAGTGTGATGGGCCTATAATTCTTTAAAGTAAGTTAAATTGTTGTCACCTTTCTTGAAAAACAGTACCACCACACCCCTGTTCCATGCTTCCGGCGTTTTCTCCTCGAGCAAGATGGAATTAAACAGCCTCTGAAGGACCTCAAGTACCGGCCTTCCGCCCCCTTTCAGAAGCTCTGCGGTAATTCCGTCTTCGCCCGGCGCTTTGTTGCTTTTGAGTTGTTTGAGAGCCATCCTAATCTCGTACAGGCTGATGTCCGGGATATCTTCAGTGTACTATCGGGTTAGCTTGACTCTTGGGTTTTTTAGCAAGTCAAAAACAGGTTAGCTACTGAGGTATACAACTGCCCATAGAACCTCTCTATCTCCCTGAGCACACCTGACCTATTCGACAGTTGCCATACTCGCCACGCTTGGCAGGCGGGTTACAGCTAGTTTTTCGTATGTAACCCCTGATAGATATTTAGTTCACTAAAATGGCTGTGAATAGGGGAGTGGACATTAAAAAGGGGTAAAGTTGGTTGTCTTATCTGAAAGACAAGTCAAGAGTCACCGTAACCGGCGAGCGTATGTGGTTGTAGTATGTCTCGTACACTCGAGTGAAGGAAGCTAGAGCGGTCTCTAAGGAAAGAGCCTGTTGGAACTCTGTACCCTCTGCCCACCCCGCAAGGGATCTGGCATGATGATATAGATATATAAAGTTGTTTAGTAAGCTTACCTAGGTACACGCCCTCACCCTGGCTTTTATTCCCATGCTGACCAGTTTTATATCTATCTGCTTATATCACCACGCCAGATCCCTTACGGGGTAGGGATTGACAATAGTAAGCTAAAAGTACCAGTAAGTGTTGTCGCTAGCTTGGCTACCTGTGTAATGGGAAATCCCCTAGATTGAAACCCGGAAGGTACTTAGTTTAAAACTCAATAATACCCAGCATGCGAGTTTTACTCCTGTCTATCTATATCATCAACTCGTGGTAGGTTAGATTGATCAATAATTACAGATCATGAAAACGTTTGCACGCTCATGCGGTTCCGTAAATATTGACCATTGTAAGTTGTCTTAGGGCCGTCGTGTCGTGTCGCTAGTTACTTAGATATCTACATCCTACATATATGATGGGTAATACATTAGATCGAAACCCGGAATTTGGGCAGATACTCGATAGAAAGAAAAAACAAATATGGGAAGTGTATTTTTCTGGCTATCTAAGTAGATACATATATCATTTCTCAGTATAAGCAGCAGAGTTGTAGTAGGTACGTTTGATATATTTATATCTGCCGGTTTTGGAGACACCTGTCTTGTCTAACAGATACTGTCTGATGTAATCCTGATAAAACAGTTTGGCCAGTACCTCCATCCTTACACTCACGCAGTTTTTATAGGTGTTCATCGGGTCTTAACTCAAGCACGAGGTTTATACGGGTCAATTAATAATAAGTGGGATACCTGTTTGGTTTTCTACATCACTAGGAGCGATACGATGCATGGACCAACGTCAACGCCTGTATGGAGACATGAGGAGGTGGCAATGTACTGTGTACCTATAGATCATTCAATCCTCGAAAACCCGCTCTGTCGTTTCATATAATCGCTAATACTGAATTATCAGCTAATGTGTGTGTGTAACCATAGATTTAAGACACTAGCAGAAGATTGCCCACTTGAGCTGATTAAGGAGAAAGGTGGGCCGCATCTTACCAGAAAACATTCAGGAGCTTCTGCGCCACCTACGTCGTAATAACACGCTAACGAAGATATTACGCAGATATAGCGAATGTTTGATGCGTTAATTGAAACCCGGCAACGTTCTTAGTCTTTTGACGCAGGGTCAAATACGTAACTGCAAGTGGGGCCAAAGTAAAACTCACTCACGCCGCCTTTAAACCATTTTCCCTTGCTACATTGGTCCTACTCCTACATAACTCTTGTCCGGTGAAGCTGTAAAGGCCCCGCAGCGAACAGCGTAGATCATTTACACACACACACACACACAATCCTATATAACTTTATAGAAAACTAGCTGTACCCGTATTTTGTTCGCGTTATTTTTAGGCGTTTCTCCCCAATTTCGATTATTTTTCAGACGAAAGGTACCCCATGTCCTTCCCCTAAATAAAATCTATGTCCTTACTGAATTTAATCAAAATCTATTCAGCGGTTTGGGCGTGAAAAGGTAACAGACAGTTACTTTCGAATTTTATATATTAGTATGGATTTTTATTTTCTACCTTAAAGAATGTTCGTAAAGCTCTATTTTTAAGATTTATTTTAACGAATCGACAGTGTGCCGCAGAACCAATAATACAGACGGTGCGACAAGACAAGTGTCACGGATTATGTCGCCCTAGGCATAAGGTAACCGTTTTGTCTTACGTTCATGGTGAATGGTAAATGTTTGACACAAGAATACCAGTTTCAAGGATTGTATTGTATTGATGATGTATAGAAAATTAGATAAGATTAAGTTGTCTCGCGTACATAACTCGAATCACGGACGGATATAATTTTACCCCTCGCGAGCAGCCTTGCCGCCTGTGTGATCCCTGTAGGATAAAGAATTTGGTTTAAAATATAATAGAATTAGATTTAAAGATTATAATACAATTATTTTACCTACTATTACGATACAAGCGAGGATACAAAACTATAGGTGGATACAGCAGAGTAATATTATCTGCATAATAGTAACGAAACATTTCACAACTGCCATGAGAACTATTGGGAAACCAGTTCCCGCGTTCATATCGAATACATTTTTAGGTGCTAACCGGTCAATTAAAACAAGTTGGTTTAGTTACTGAGGTATTTGCCTTTATTTTCAAAAGGAGGCGATTTACTATTACGGATATACTTATTTTAATAGTATTTATATTTTTACATGGAAATTTTCATCACATTAAACCATTATTAATCCTAGGCCATTTATCAGTATTCAATTCAGTATCAACAATGAGTAATATGTCATTTCGAAAAAATACAACCATTCTGTATTAATCTATTTTTAATTCTTCATTGACACATACCGGGTCTCGTATCGGAGAACGATTTAAAAAAATCTTACAAAATAATGTACAAAATAATACAAACATTAGTTCGCTCGTCAGCGAAAAAAAAATGAGATTTAACATTATAGTAACATTAAATTCCGTTCGGGAAAAATTCGTGATTATTTTACACAGCGAATCCGATTCGATTGCTCAGAAAAATAAATATACAATTATTATGTGACAACACAACCGGTGGCCGGCTCAGCACTTCTCGTCGGCGAGCAGCGGATCGAGGGAGAACCCGAGGTCGAGCACGGCGGGCGGCGGCCGCTTGCCGGGCGCCAGCTTGAGCGCGCGAGCAGGCCGCCGCTCCACGTGCCCGTTGAGCGTGTGCCGCACCTCGCCGCCGAACAGCTCGCTCAGCGTCTGCTGCACCTCCTTGCCGGCGCCGCACCCACTACTACTACACGTCACTATCAGTTTGCGCACTTCGGGCTTACTAGTCTTACTCGCGTTCATATGTACAGTCTTCGACAACGACATCGCGTTCTGATTATAATAGTAATTGTTCGCGGAGCCCGACGACTTGCACTGGGACCGCGACAGGGACGACTTTATATTACTCCTGACCGTCGCGAATTTTTTACCTAACGTGATCGCGCCGCCGGCGTGCGACGCGTTGAAGGTGCAGAGGGCCAGCGGGCGCGGGCACGACGCGTACCAGCAAACGTCGGCCGGCACCAGCGGCGGCGGACCCTCGTCCGGCTTATCGGCCAGCCGGGGCGGCGGGGCCCGCTCGGCCGGCGACGCGATGCTCAGGATCGGCACGTCGGTCGGGATCTCCGCGTCGTCCGGCATCAGGAACGGGTCGGTCGCGAGCGGCTGGCTCAGCAGCGACGTGATGCTTGACGTGTCCGGCAGCACCGAGTTCGGGTCCTCGACACTCAGCAAACTCGCGTAGATGTCGTTGACCTGCTGCTCGGCCGTGAGGCCGTTGAAGGCGCCGAGGTCGATGGAGGAATTGACTAGGAGCGGTGGGAGATTGAGCGGCGCGGCAGGCGGCGCGGGCTGCGCGGGCGCGGCGGCCGCGGCGGCGCTGGCGTCGCGCGCGGCGCGGTGCTCGGCCAGCAGCGTGTCGAAGGGCTTGGCGCGCCCTTCCACCGTCCGCCGCAGCGACAGCGCGTGCGCCTTGCACGTCAGCGACCTCGTGCACGGCTTCGGGTTCTCGGCCGTCACGACCCCGCAGTGCTTGTTCGGGTCGTACTCTCTTTGATTAAATTTCGTTTTACTCGTTTTCGATCTCGATTGTGACTTGGTAGACGGCGTGGTCGGCGTCGTCGGCGGTTTTAAAGCTTGCGCAGTGATGGCGGCAGTCTCTATCACCGTTGGCAGCATCGGCGACGTGTTGGGCGCGAACTGGATGCTCGACAGGTCGGTATCCGATATCGTATATGCCGACAGGGAGGGCGGGTGCATTGGTGCATACAAATCCTGAGTTTGTACATTATCTGTTGCTTGAGGAAAGTTAATCTCTTGCATGTTACCTATATCTCTTATAATATTTTTCCAGTCTGCGGCATTTGTGATGTCATCGGCACTCTGAATGCCTTCAGAGTTCATTATTGCAAAAATATCATCTGTTATGTTTTCACCCAGCGGGAGGTCCTCTGTATCTTGTATACTGACGACTGGTAACTCTCCACTCTCCATGCAAACCTTCACCTCTGCCGTAACAGCTGAAGAAGTGCTGGCTTCATCGAGATATTGCAACTCTGGCTGGGGCAACACTATCCTAGATAGCGGTGCCGTGGCAGTGTGTACCGGGGATGTCTCCATCTTCACTGGAAGAATATCTACAGGGATGGGGGGCGGTGCTTCCTTTTTATGTCGACTGCGGCTTCTCAATGTGGACGCGGGCGGCGGCGGCGGGAGGAGTTGCTCTGCACCAGTGTGGGACTCTAGCAAATGCCTGTAGGCCGCACTACACTTCACTATGACACCGCACATATGACACACGGCAGCGTTCAAATTGTCCATCTGCGGGAACAGTCCATGCAGGCTCATGGACTCGTACTTGAGGCGGTGCAGGCCGGCGCGGCGGTAGCGCGCGCGCTCGCCCAGCTTGTAGGGGTGCGCGTCGTGCACGCGCCGCACCGAGGCGCCGCCCTTGCCCTCCACCGCCGCCGGCGACGTGAAGGTCGCGTCATCGTCCCGCCGCGGTGACAAGTGCCCTATTTCACTGATCCACAGGTCCCATGGTTTCTCATTGCACTTGACAGGACTCACGATTTTCGCCGCGAACGGGTAGTCGCCGGACATATTTCAGGGTTTGCCGATGATCCGATCGTGAAACTAGCACGTCCTCACGGGAGCCGAGCCATACCGTAACCAGCCTCGCTCCTCTGATAGGTTATTACCCCATATCTGCTCCGAGTTGCTGTCCGTCGCGAGCGCGCCGCGGCTCACATCTTAGCTCGATTGTTTACTTCATTATATACAGATACGAGATTAAAACGTGTTGTGATTGTCTTAGCTTTTATATTTACAGGGACAGATGATCTATCTCACTGACAGCTGATTATGCAGATTGCAAGTTTTTCTCGACCACGGAACACTTCCATCTATCGACGATTGTTTTTAAACCGCTTTTCTGGTCCAAACTGTGAGAAACATGTGTTTATCTTGCTATATTCAGTTGATATTGTACGCGCTACACACAAATGAAATGTCCAAAATTTCTGTTTGGCTGGTTGTAATTTACTATAGAAAGCATCAACACTTTTTTGAGTATTTGTAAAGACCGAAAGTGTACTCTATGGTCATTCACTAGTGAATGAGCGTGACGTGACAGGGGTGATATTCTCGATAAATTCAGCCGCTATACAAAATCTTTGCCAAGCTTCACTTGTAGAAAACATTCGTTCTAAGCTAAGCGTAAAAATGAACGGATTGAAATTACATGAGATTTATTGACAGCTGTTAGTGTCAAATGTCAATACAAAAATTCCTTCTCCTACCTCAGTAAAATAAGTATTTAGCATGTTACTTACTAATAAAAAATGAAATTTTTGTTCTAACCCGACTATGTCGGGCAAATCCCTGTTACAAAGTCACATAACATTATATTCATGTCGTTACGAAGCGTGTTCAGGTCCGTTTTCTTAGGATTACCTATCGGTATAACCTTTCTTGACACCGTCGGCTATGTAGCCAGAGTGGAAGGTATATCGATGCAGCCAGTGTTAAATCCAGAACCTAGGAATACTGACTATGTATTCCTATCAAGATGGGCTGTGAGGGACTACGCTGTCAAACGTGGTGAAGTTATATCGCTGGTGTCCCCAAAAGACCCGAATCAGAAGATAATCAAACGTGTCGTTGGTCTACAGGGTGACGTAGTGAGTACTCTGGGCTACAAAAAGGAGTATGTGCAGGTTCCTGAGGGCCACTGTTGGGTTGAAGGAGACCACACCGGTCACACGCTTGATAGCAACACATTTGGGCCTGTTTCATTAGGTTTAGTTAACGCTAAGGCTATGTGCATTATATGGCCGCCGAGTCGATGGCAGAAACTTGAAGGGAAGTTGCCGGATAACAGAAAGCCCGTCCGCATGGTCAAATAGCAGTTGTTCAACACTTGAGTAGTGATAGGGTACAAAAGTGAAGTGTAGAAAATGGTGTCCTGATAATTTTAATGATATTAGATAATGGATGTATTTAATATGTATATTTATTTTCAAATTGTGTAAATATTATCTGTATCCCACAACAAGCAACCCCTAATTTCCAGATTAATGTTGTAGATTGCATTTGTAAAAACAAAGTTATCCGATAAAACTATAAAAATTGTAAATGATATCATAAAATTGTATACAGTATAAATTAGTGTATTATGGATTGAAGCACAAAATATAATTGCCAAACTTTTTTGATACAGTACAATATAGTTGGTGGTTTAATAAATAAATATTTACTGACATTTTTTTATCTGCCTGATTGTCAAGATATCTGTGAATCTCATTACAATAGATATTAGAATTATAATATTAATAAATGCTTATTGAAAGTCTTTAGGACTTCCAGTTGGATGTCATTATTATTATAACTTGTTTTCATTTTAACAAATACTGAATAAGTTGTACTCAAGGCATATTTTCTCTATAATAGTAATAGCCTTATGGCCGGTTTCATTTATTATTCAACTCAAGGATAGATTTGCTTACTGTCAGAATTTTGACAGATTTTCCATACAAAATATGTTAAAATTCTATCCATAGTAGAAGGTAATTTTTTTTTATTATCCTGCTCAGCACAGCAATCTGTTTCTCACATTTAGCTGCCAGTTTCGTTGACCAGAGTCTGGGTATGACATTTGGCTAGGAGGAGAATCCATTGACCTCACTCACTATATTATGGGGAATCAGTATTGGAGGGTTGGAACACTATTCCTCCTCAGTCTTGAGTATATGGTACTACCAGAGCCCTTAAGGTTTGTCGCTAAAGCATTGACATGTTTTGATAGCTTGTTCTGGTATTTAAGACTTCTTATGAATATTTCTTGCTTAACAGATGTTAGGTCTCGTAGGATGTATTTGTTGCTGATGCATTTTGGAATATTGAACATGAGTCTCATGGTTTCGGTCTAGAATCTTTCCAAGATTTCGATGTTGCTGTTAGATGCTGTGCCCCAAAGTTTGATTCCATATGTCCACACCGGTTTGAGTATAGTCTTGTAGATTGCCATTTTGCTTTCATTATTTAGCTGAGATTTTCTTCCAACAAGCCAGAGTAACTTCTTAACTTTGTATCGAGCTGTTTCTGCTTATTCCAAATGTGTTTTTGCCACGTCAGTCTCCTATCCAGGTGCATACCTAGGTATTAGGCGGTGTCTGATTGCGGTATTTGGTTGCCGTTTAACGTCACTGGTGGGCAATCGCCTTTCCTAAGGGTAAAGGTGACGTGTACGGATTTACTGTTGTTAGCTTTTATTCCCCACATACCAAGCCACATTCCAATTTCTCTGAGGTGTTTTTGAAGTGTAGCAGATGCGGTCAATGCGTTAGAATTGATCGACATTATAGCAGTGTCATCTGCATATGTGGCTATTACTGTGTCATCTTTTTTAGGGATGTCAGCCGAGAATATGAGATATAACGTTGGTCCTAAGATGCTGCCCTGTGGTACACCTGAGCCGATTTCGAACAGTTTTGAAATTTCCCCGTTGACTTTGACTTCAAAGCATCTTTTGTCCAAGTAGCTCTTTAATATGGAGTAGAATGAGTGCGGTAGATGCTTTTTAATCTTGAATAAAAGACCTAAGTGCCAGACTTTATCGAAAGCCTGACTTATGTCTAAGAAAACAGCTGAACAGTACTGTTTATTTTCTAGTGTTTGGCTTATGGTGTTTGACAATCTATGTACTTGTTCTATGGTGCCATGTTTTTGCCTGAAGCCAAATTGGTGTTCAGGGAGTATGTTGTTTAGGTGAGACTGCATTCTGCTGAGTATTGTATTCTCAATGAGTTGGCCAATTAGAGGTAGAAGGCTAATAGGTCTGTAAGATGAAGGCTCCTCTGGTGCTTTAGCTGGTTTCAAAATCATTAAGACTTGAGCAATCTTCCACTGACATGGGTAATAGCTGAGTCTTAGACAGGCATTGAAAAGTATTACCAAGTACATCATTCCTTTTTTGTGTGAGCAGAGTGGAGTCTATTTGGTCGTAACCAGGTGCTTTTTTAAGTTGAAGAGCTTTAATATCTCTGGATATTTCTCTGTGGCTTATCGCCTTTAGTGGAATGCATAATTGGTTTGGTGCTTCTAAAAATTCCATTATTTCTTTATGGTTTTCTGGATTCATGCAAGGCAGAGATGTGAAAACGCCTTGGAGGTGTTCAGCAAAAGTGATAGACTTATCATAAATAATCTGATCTGGCCTAGCTGCGGTCTTGTTTTCTTATTGGTGGGATATGTTCTTTTGGGCGATTGAGATTTTTAGTTGCGCGCCAGAGTGAGTACTTTGTGTCCTTGTGGGGGAAAGATGAGCCAAGTAATTCTGGAAGCAGGTATTTTCATGTTCCTTAATCATCTCCTTTAACTCAGTTGTTGCTCTGTTGAGACTAGTTTTATCAGAGGGATATCTAGTCCTATGCCATTCTTTTCTAAGTCTGCGCCTTTCCCAGACTTTATCCAGGATATTTCTTGGGTATTTCTTTAGTTTAATATTGTGTTTTTTGCCTCTAGTATTTGATTCCTCGGCTGCCGAGTGGATAATGGAGTTAAGTAGTTCTATGGCAGTCTCTATATCATCTTCTGTTTTCAATTTTATATTTAAGTCTATGTTGGTGGAGATAAATTTCTTGTATGTGTCCCAATTGGTGTTTATATTGTATAGTCTAATGGGTAAGTCAGTGTGGATGGCTAGTTTGATTAAATTTAGAATGACCGGGGAGTGATCTGACGATAAGTCTTGGCTTTTTCTATTTTAGTATGGTTACGGCTAATGTTCTTTGTGATATAAAAATTTCAACAAATCAGGTATTTTATTTTGATCCGTTGGCCAATATGTTGGTTCCCCATGGGATAGGCATTCAAGGTTGAGATCTCCTGTGGCTATGTTAAGTTGCCTTCCCTTAGGGTTGATCAGTCTTGATCCCCACGCAGTGTGCTTCGAGTTCCAGTCACCTCCACAGATAAACGTAGGGCCAAGCACTTCAAAAAAATTTTTAAATTCGTCAGCACTGACTGAGTGTCTTGGCGGGCAGTATACTGCAGCAACAGTTGTCTCAGAGCTTTTGTGATAGATTTTAATGAAGGTTGCTTGAATTTTGTCTGTTTTGTAGGGGTTGAGGGCATAGTGTTTAATATTATTTTTTAATATTACTGCTGTCCCGCCGTGAGATCTGACGGAGGGATGGTCAGTACGATAGATTGCATAGTTTTGAAGTTTTATGTAAGAGCGCTGGGTTAGTCTCGTTTCGGATATCAGAGCCACATCGATATTTTTAGTTGTCATGAATAGTTCAAGCTCCTGACGTCTGTCAGTTAATCCATTGGCGTTCCAGGTCAGTACACGGATGTTTAGGGTCTCTGCGAGGCCAGACCTGTGATTAATTGGATCATCCGAGCCATCATGTTTGTCATAATTGTCTGAAATTTGTTGAACATAACGTCCAATAAGCTTGTAATGTATAGTCTTTGATCCTTGTGTGTGTGTGTGTGAATGATGTACGCTGTTGGCCGCGAGGCCTTTACAGCTTCACCAGACTTAAAGGCGAGCGTGCAACCACTACGCTCTAGCCAGCCAGAAGGGCAAGAGGCGACATACTCGGGCGAGGGCGCCTCGAAGAGGCGCCCTCGGTTGGGACAGTCGCTGTAGGGGGACGGGTGCACTACTAAGTGCACCGGTCAACCGCCGGCTATGGGAGGGGATCTACTACTACGTGGTCGTCGTCGCCCGTATTCTGAGCGGAAAGAAGGGATGACAAAGCATCGGGGGGGTCGGTGAGAACATGTCGCGGCCGGCGGTGGCGGCAGGGGTCGGGGGGGAGATCGTAATCGGCGGTGGCTACGATTAACGGATTCGCATGGGTAGATGCGTTCGCGAAGTGACGTGTTGACACCTTATTAATAAAGGCGCGAATAGGTTCGAGACCTAGATCGGAGTGGAAGTCCTTGATCCATGGTGAGGTCGTGTGGTTGATTGCCTAGATGCGAGGAAAATGGACGGTCGTTAGAGGATTTAGTTTTATTTTTCAACGCGTCAGTATAGCTTTTGTGATGGTGATTTTGAATAGGATATTCTGCACTTTTTTGTGGTTGGGCGGCCATTGCGCTTGTCGGTTTGACTAACTTGTTGTCTGGTTTTGGTTTAATGTTGAGAATCTTCTCCTTGTATTCATTGTATTTGATACACCCCCTGTAGCTAGCTGGGTGTTTACCTTGGCAGTTTGCGCATAAGGCTTCTGTCTCAGGAGGTTTAGAGCATGTGGCTGTTGAGTGATCATTCCCGCATTTAACACATCTAAAGGGGCGGAAGCACTGGTTTTTGGAGTGTCCGAATCGTTGGCATCTTTTGCATTGCAGAACCTCTCTTTTATTGTATGGTGCCTCAATATTGATTTTCATATGGCGAATCTGCTTAATATTGAATATGTCTTTATTATTAGGTCGCTGTTCTAGATCTACGAAATAGAGTGGGAGTTTTTCCTTTGTTACTCAATGTAGCACATTAACAATTTGTCTCACTTCGTGTCCATTAGCTTGGAGCTCTGATTTAATTAATGAGACATCTTCTGATGCATGCAAACCTCTAATTACCACACGGTAGGCCCTCTCACTTTTTAGTTTGTAGGAGTAGTGGCTTATTTCATTCTCAATAAGGGTGTCTATCACTACTTTGTAAGTTGCAATGTCGATAGGCATCAGCTTGATGATATGCCCTGATCTAAGCGTGGTCAGTGTGTATTTGTCTGAGCTCACCACTTTATTGAGAACGTCTCTTAGAGGTGTTATGCAGATTACGCCTGTCACGAAGATTGGCTCGGGTCTTGGGATATATTCCTTGTCCTTGTCATTAGTTCTGTGATCATCGATGCTGAGGATATCAAATTTGTTGTGTCGGAACAGAAAAGTTGGTACGTTTGGCAATTGACTGTGTATTTAACTTCTCAGGAGGACTTTCAAGTCTTTTTCTTTTTCCATGAGGAATATGATCCTGCTGCCATTTCTGGACCGCTTGTTCAACTATTTCTTTTTCTGGAGATTTGGTTTCTAGTGTTTGTGGCTTACTACTACTTGTGCAGCCGCTGAAAGATGAGGATCTTGGTCTTGTTTCAAATAATCCTTTGTGAAATACTTGTTGGGTTAAGTTGGTTTTTTGTGTTTGATTTTTGTTCATATTGTTCCCACGAGTATGGACGATTGTGTGGTCGCTCACAGGGTGACGCCTTTCCTGTGAAAAGGCTATATACAATGGTTTTCGCCAGGTGCACCAAGGTTGGCGCTAGTAACTGAAACCTTCAGCCATGCATCCTCTCGGCGCGTTCTCCACCTTAGGATTGCGTGAATTTTTAGTGAGGCTTTCTACCTCTTGACACGGGCGGTTAAGCCAATGCCCCCAGTTCTATAATAGAAATCACAGAGTAGCGGGTTAAGGAGATCATTTCCTATCTCCTACGAGATTTATCTTTTCGAGTTATTTACCGCCGCCCGAGACTCGGCGTTGACCTTTTACGGCTGGTTTGGTCTGCTCGCAGCCTACTCTCCTTCTTTCTCATACGGGCTTGGGACCGTCAATGGCGAAGTAGTAGAAGGTAAATATTGAAACCAGCCGTTAGTCAACAGCATATAGTAATATTTTAATCTTTGGTCAACAGTGAATTGATAAATTTTAAGTTATCAATTAGTTTGAATTATTTTTGCATGTCGACTTTAGATAATAACTAATATTACAAATGTAAAAGTGTCTTTATTCATCTCTTACCTATTTACACCGAAACCACTGATCAGATTATAATAAAAATTTGCTAAGGAGATAGACTGAATTAGACCTTTTGTCTACAAAAAATGAAGGGGTTGAAAGGTCTTATCCATCATTTCTCAAGCTAAAGCATTTGTATCCAGCTTTTGGTAAGAATTGAAGAATTGGGTGTTTCAGCTTTTTAAGTCATAATATCTAAAAACATGTATCAAAAAATCATGTGAATTTAGTCATTAGTATAGCTACTTTTCTATAAAATCCTTTAGATTTTTTGCTTAGAGCTGGCATTAGAAGCTATTAGGGGCTTGTAAATTTGATTTTGTAAATTATCAGATATGCTCAAATCAAATAAAAAATCTAAATCATAAATACATTAACATTTATTTCAAATACACAGCTATCACAGGGTCATTGGGTACTTTTTAAACCAAAACCTTCCACAACCTTAACTACTTTTTCATAAAATATCCCTTTTCTAATAATATTGTAAAAACCAGGTTTAGATAAATCTATTACAGTGGACCCAGCCCTGTTCTGCTCCAAGCCTTGACTCAATACACCTCCATCAAAAATGGCTCCTAGATGTCCAAATAAATGCTTGAATTCTTTTATAGACAACGTTGACGGCTCATTACTAAAATTTGCACTTGTTAATGCAACAGGCATGTTGAAAATCTTTGTAACACTGTTCATGAAGTTATGATCTGGTATCCTTATTCCAATTTTAGTTGACATTGGGTTTAGATATGGGTTGTCAAGGTGTTTAGTCTTTTCAAGAACAACTGTTACTGGTCCTGGTAGTAAACTGCAGAGTAAATTGTCAGATAGATGTTCCGCTTCACCCCACTTACGTACATCCAATACATTTGTAACACAAATGGCGACGGGTTTGGCCGAATCTCTACCTTTAATGGCATATAACTTCTTTATTCCCTCAGGACAATTTGCACTGCAAGCAAGTCCATATATTGTGTCTGTGGGTACCGCTATAACTTGTCCTTTAGCTAAGAACTCTGCAGCTCTCGAGGGAGACATCTCTTCAGAGCACGTAAATATCGGAGCCATTTTCTCAATTTTCATTTTTGGTGATACACTTTTAAATCTAACAAAGGAACTACGAATTATACTCAGTTTTTGGAATAAATTCATAACTCAGCAGCAAACTTTGGCAACACTAAATATGGAAACAATATTTTAGTTTAATCACGCCAGTTGTGAGCGCACTTGTGATTGCAGCAACGGTAGAATGTAGTCATTGGTTCGTCAGCTGAACGAGTTTGCAATTGCATGAAGAATGCTCTACCATGTCCACATTTGGGGCAAACTGCATCAGTTGAATCGACGTTCTCCCAGGCGGCAGCACCGCCCATGATATAATCGAGTTCCTGGAATAATAAATATTAAAAAAAAATGGTAAAAAACATTATTAGGAAATTGAATTAAGAGATCTCATGTGGCGATACAACATAATATGGATTCAATTTGAAAAGTGTAGTATTCATGATGCAATATGTAAAGTCGTAAACTAACCTTCAATTTGGGGAATGTACGAGAAGATACTTTCTTTATAATATTATACACATACGGGCACGTGTTACAAGCATACCGCAGGCCTGCTTCGGGGCCCTCTTCAACCATTAATACATTAGCACACGTTGGGCAAAATAACATTATCAACTTAAAAATCCAATGCACTTAAATTTATGTAAGTACATAAAGGTTAACACTAATATTACAACATATTTTTTTAAACTTGCAGGTTTTAAATAAATGACTTTTACACCCCAATGGTGTTCTGTGAGTAACAAATTTATTTGTTTTGATTGAATTAGGCATGTAGTAAGGTTATGTTATATCCTCAGTTTTATACGTCAATCAATTAGGCATGAGCATATTATAAATAGTATTATCGATTTTTCGAGTAAAATAATCGATTTCTAATATCGTATTGAGTCAGTGGTTTAAAATCTAAAAACCCCTTGAATTAGATCAATTATGATTGTTAAAAAGGTATTATACGAGACATTTGTATGTTTATATGTAGTCTTCTTCTTATTCTTTAAGTTATGGCTTCACACTAATTATAAGTGTATTTTGCCAGTGTCCAGTGAGATATATAATCGTGTTTGTTTAAATTAATTCGACTCCCCGATGAATTTGATGACAACGATGATAATGAAATTAATGAAATACCCCACCCTGGATCGTAAAGCAGTGGATACTTTACATACCAATTGCAACGGCTGTTTTGATGGAAGTCGAAAAGGCACGTTTTACCACTTTGTTACAATTACCTTCACTCATGCACATATAAGAACAGATAATAGTTAATATTCCACCAACATTACACATTATTAGTCGAAATAACACAAGTTTTGGAAATTAAAACAAATTGACAACATCACTCTTCGACTTCCCGCCAAAACTCCCTTATATGTAGTCCCTGAGCGACCACGTTTGGTCGCGATCTAAATATTATAAATTTTAAGTAAAATCTAATTTTAGACTAAAAACAAATATTGGAATCTAATAGTTCATTGCTGGTGATATTAATTTATGGTCCCTCAGTCCACACACACAAAAACAAAAATAACTAAACAAATGCGAGGAATATACTAGACTCCAACATTTCGTAAAAACTTTTTGCAAACAAACAAGTGAAATTTCTTTTATAAATGTGTTCACTGATATACATAACATTAGATTAGCAGTAACGGCGTAAATGTAAGTCAAAATAGGTAAATGCGTGGTGTAAGAACACGATTTGTGGTCACACAATCACTATACCAAAAGCGGAACTACTTTCCATACATAAGTTTATTGTTTTTTCATATATTTACTAGTAAATAAAATAACCGAATTCAAGTTACAAAAATAAATTTGAGATACAGCGTTGCCAATTAAAACACCATTTGGTGTTCCCGTCTTTATGGGAAAATGTTGGATGATTGTGTCACCTATAATTATGTACTATACGAATACCTATTTTATTAATTTTGTTGGATCCCAAAGGGTGCAATTCCTATCACGCCAGATCACTTGCGTGATAGGAATTGCACCGATTTAATTTCGCAAAATTTCATTAGAATATTATGAAAATAAATAAGCTATTTGCTCAAAGCGAATATTGTCCATAATTTTTTATTACATAATTGCCGGAAATGGATCCGGTAAAGAATAGCTCCGCCCCATTTGTTCTCACGCGTGTCGTAGAACGCAATTGAGGAATTAACCACGACATTTACTCTCCTTTTTTAAAAAAAAAGCCTCACACTGGTAATTATTCAATGCCGTGGATACGATTACAAACATGAAAATCACACAAACAAATACCGAGACCTAAACAAAATGTGTGAGTGTGTGAGTGATGTACGCTGTTGGCCGCGAGGCCTTTACAGCTTCACCAGACTTAAGGGCGAGCGTGCAACCACTACGCTCGAGCCAGAAGGGCAAGAGGCTACATACTCGAGGGTGCCTTGAAGAGGCGGCTTCGGTTGGGACAGTCGCTGCGGGGTGAGGGGGTGCACTACTAAGTGCACCGGTCAACCGCCGGCTAGGGGAGGGGATCTACGACTTCGTCGTCGTCGTCGCCCGTATTCGGAGCGGAAAGAAGGGATGACAAAGCATCGGGGGGATCGGTGAGAACATGTCGTGGCCGGCGGTGGCGGGGACGGCAGGGGTCGGGGGATCGTAGTCGGCGGCGGCTACGATTAATGGATTTGCATGGGTAGATGCATTCGCGAAGTGTCTAATTGTCGCCTTTTTAATATAGGCGCGAATAGGTTCGAGACCGAGATCGGAGTGGAGGACATTCCGTACGAACCAGGGGGCTCCTACGGCTTTACGGAGGAAGCGGTTTTGAACCGCTTGGATTTTATCAATGTGAGAGGGGGCCGAGTGCCCGAACACCACACACGCATAAGTCATGACGGGTCGTACGCAAGTTTTGTAAAGTGTCACCTTATTTCTAAGGGACATTTTACTCCGCTTGCAGATTAGCGGACAGAGACGACCGAGCACAAAGGATGCTCGGTGACGGACTCGCTTGATGTGCGGGCCGAAGGTCATGGTATTGTTTAGGGTGACCCCTAGATATTTGACCTTTTTGACCCAGGGAATGGGTCGGTCGAACATGGTCACTTGACCGAGATTACTTCGAGGGTGGCGCAGGGAGAGGCGCGGGGTGGAACCTCTGGAGAAGAACACTGCAGAGCTCTTGTCCGGGTTCACCTCAATACGCCACTTCCTGAACCAATCCTCTAGGGAATTGGCGGTTGCCTGAAGGTTTCTGGTAATGAAACCCTTATTCCTATGCGAGACATAGAGAGCGGTATCATCCGCGAATAGGGTTAGATGCTCCTTACTCGAACGAGGAATATCGTTCGTGTAAAGGCTGAATAGGAGGGGGGACAGAGCTACGCCTTGTGGGACACCAGCATGTATGGAGTGGGGGATAGAGCGCGACATTTTGACGCGACATCGGAAGGCGCGATTGGACAAGAAGTCTTTTTGGTAGAGCTTGTAGATCAAGCCGTTGTGCCAGACTTTGTCGAATGCCTTCGCGACATCGAAGAAGAGGCCGCCCGTGTAGACGGGTTTGGGCCTAGTGAGACCGGAGGGATGTGCTCCGTAATGCGGTGCACTTGTTGGACGCAAGAGAGTTTGGCTCGAAAGCCGAACTGCTCGTCGATAAGGATACCCCTGGACATTACAAACTCTTTGAGCCGCGCCAGAAGTAGGCGCTCGTAGACCTTAGCTAGGGAGTTGAGGATACTGATAGGGCGGTAGCTCGCGGGGAGATTACGAGGTTTGCCGGGCTGGGAATGCCTATGACGTCCGCCTCCTTCCACTTAGCGGGGAAGGTGCAGTTCGTCATGGCGGCGTTAAATATGGCCACTAAGAGGCAGATGATTTGGGTGGGCAGGCATTTCAGAACGCGATTCAAAATGCCGTCAGAGCCGGGGGCTTTTTTGGTTTTGAGACCCATAATGAGATTTTCGACTTCCGTTTGGGTGATAGGAGGTAAGGAATCGGCGGGGGGGAGGGATGCCCTGCGCTCGACTTCCCTGTCGACCGCGTCGACGTGGGACTGGTTGACGGACAGAGAGCTGGGGGTGCACTGGCTCTCGAGGGAGTCGGCGAGAAGCTCGGCCTTTTCGTCGTCGTCGAAGGCTGGGGGTGCGCCTGAAGGGCGGGACAGCGGGGGCATGCCAGTCGTGGAGTCGGTTTTAAGGCTACGCGCCAGCTGCCAGTAGGCTAGGTGCGATGGCGCGAGGCCCTCTAGGAAGTCTCCCCACCGTTCCTCCCGGACCTCCGCGACACGACGCTTTACCTCACGTGGTTTTGTGGATGGAGGGGGACAAGCCGCCGCCGGTGGGATCGCCGGCGAGCGCTTTGGGCGGCCGGCAGGGCCTTCTGGCGGGTGGGAGGCCGCGGTATAGGAAAGCGGCTTCACCCACGCATTGGCGCCAAGCGAAAAATGTGTGAGTCACACAAAGATTTGTACTATGTGGAAATCGAACCCGCAACTATTGAGTCTATTAACCAGAGCGGCCTACCACTCTTAACACCTGGACAAAGAAGTCGTCAGTGGAAACAGGAAATAGGCAACAACATTATCCTGAGTTAGTTGAAGAGGTACGCATTTCGTAAATTTGTATTTATTTTACCCGCTCTAAATAGACTGCAACCAGCAACCTGCATATTTTGAAAATAATGCAATAGATAACATTAGGTGTGTTTGTTTATTACTCATTCAATAATATTTTCATAGTTTGACCACACACCCTAATGGACTATTAACTAATATCCAAATAATCTGTATTAATACTACGGTACTATATTATACGGTACTATAATAATTTATTTTATTAATTCATGTATTGCATTCTATCTGAAATGTAACGAAGTTATTTCTTTTTTTTTTATATACTGCCTTATGGCGATCTGTTTAAGCAACAATAAGCCATGAGTTTGTTTGACAGTTCTTCGTCCGGTGGGTTCTTTTGACGTGGAGAACTTTCTGTTATCGGTTCTCACTGCCTGCTGATAAATCGGTCCATAAGTGTAGGTACGCTATGTCGTTTTAGTCTAACATATTGTAATCCTCCATCTCCACTTAGTTATGATGCTAGTTCATTTTTATGTTTTGATAGTCGTTTCTGATAGGCAATGCTGTATTGAGTAACCTCTTGTTTAACTGTTTTCATTTTCAGGTCTTTGTATATGTATTTGTTGCTCATGTAATTTGGGATATTGAAAATTGCTCTCAGTGTTTTTGTTTGGAACCTTTCAAGGATCTCTATATTACTGTTGCTGGCTGTACCCCACAATTGAATACCGTAAATCCATATAGGTTTTAGGATGGCCTTGTATATGGTTACTTTGCTATTGATGCTCATTTGGGAGTGTCGTCCTAATAGCCAGTACATATTGCGTAGTTTAGTATCTAGCTGCTTCCGTTTTGTCCATATGTGTTTTTGCCAGGTTAACCTTCTGTCTAGATGCATACCTAAATATTTTGCATTTTGTTCTTGAGGGATCAGTTCTTTGTTTAGTATTACTGGAGGACAGGTGTCTCTTCTAAGGGTGAAGGTAACATGTGTTGATTTTGTTTGATTTGCTTTTATCCTCCAGGTTTTAAGCTATTTTTCCACTTTGTTGAGATGACATTGTAAGTGTACAGATGCTGTACTAGGATTTTTATGTACAGAGAGCAGAGCAGTGTCATCCGCATACGTAGCTATAGTGGTTTTGTCAGTGGTCGGTATATCGGCAGTGTATATAGTGTATAATACTGGTCCCAATATGCTACCTTGCGGTACCCCTGATTTTATTTCATGTAGTTCGGAATATTCATTGTTAAATTTTACTTCAAAAGATCTCTTGTCCAAGTATGAGCGAAGAATTTGTAAGTATGAGTCGGGAAGCATATTTTTAATCTTGTACATAAGTCCCTCATGCCAAACTTTGTCAAAAGCTTGACTTATGTCCAGAAAGACTGCAGAACAAAATTGTTTTGTCTCTAATGCCCGGCGAAATATAACATCTACGATTCGATGGACTTGTTCGATGGTACCGTGACGTGGCTGAAACTCAAATTGGTGGTTAGGTATTATATCCTTGATGTGTTCTCTCATTCTATTAAGAAGGATTTTTTTAAATAGTTTCCCAGAGACTGATAGTAGACTGATTGGTCTGTAGGAGGCTGCATCTTGTGGTGGTTTTCCTGACTTGGGTATCATTACTATTTGGGCAATCTTCCAATGACCAGGGAAGTGTGACAGTCTCAGACAGGCATTAAAAATTTTGACACTTGCCATTAAACCTTTTTTTGGTAGCTTTTTTAGAAGAGTTGCGTCAATCTGGTCGTAGCCTGGGGATTTGCCTTCTTCCAGGGTTTTTATTTCGTTCAGTACCTCGCTAGGTTTTGTGAATTTTAATGAAGCCCTCGTTTTTTGTGCACTTTTTAGGACGCTCGTTACTTCCAAACTATGTTCTAGGTTTTCGTCTTGGAAAGGTACGAAGACAGTGTTCGGCGAAAATATTTGCTTTTTCGGAGTCTGATCTAGCCCATTCTCCGTTTAGGGTTTTGATAGGTGGAATATGAGCGTTAGGGCGTTTTAATTTCTTTGTTGCTTTCCATAAGGAATAGTTTGTGTCAATACTGGGGGTCAGGTGTGCGACATATGATTGGAGATTATTGTTTTCAAAAGTTTTGATTATGTTTTTGAGTTCGTTAGAACTTTTGTTAAATGCAGATTTGTCGACAGGGTATCTTGTCTGGTGCCATACTTTCCTTAAGTTTCGGCGTTCATTTATTTTGTCTAGAATTGTGTTAGGATAGTTGGTCAATTTTGGAGGTAGTCTTTTCCTATGTTTCGTGGAATTTTCTGCTGCGGTATAGATAGTTCTATTAAGGTTTTCAATTTCTTTTTCTATTTCTTCTATTGATTTTATTGATTTTTGAAGGTGTATTTCTGACGTGATTATATGTTGATATTGTTCCTAGTTAGTGTGTTTATTATAGATTCTGACTGGCAGTTCTTGTAGAATTACTAATGAGTTGAGGTTCAGGATAACTGGTGTATGGTCCGAAGATAAGTCCGTACAAGGTAGAGTGGTCATATAGTTTCGGCTAATATTTTTTATGATAAACAAGTCTAGTAGGTCTGGTATTTTGTTATGGTCTGTAGGCCAATATGTTGGCACGCAAGGAGTCATACATTCTAAATTAAGACTGCCAACAGTTTTATATAGTTGTCTGCCTCTGGGTGAAATTAGCCGTGATCCCCAGAAGGTGTGTTTGGCATTCCAGTCGCCCCTGCATATATATCTAGGGCCTAGTGTAGAGAAGTATGTAATGAAGTCACTGTCAGTTATTGTATGCCTAGGCGGACAATATGTGGCAGATTTTGTTGTTAAACTTTTGTCACTTAATTCGATTTTGATTGTCGTTGGTTCAATCTTTTCTGTGCAATATTCTTCTAAAATATGGTGCTTTACGTTTTCTTTGATAATTATTGCTGTTCCCCCATGACTGTTTCCTGACGGGTGATTTGTCGTATATACTTTATAGTGCTTAAATGTAGCATGGCTTTTGGATGTGAATCTAGTTTCCGATATTAAAGCTATGTCTATTTTCTGTATGTTCAGGAATGCTTGCAGTTCTTGACGTCGTTCCGTCAAGCCGTTGGCGTTCCAAGTAACTACTCGGATATTGCGAATCATTTTATGGATAGGCTTGTGATTACTTGGACCATGCGGTCCATCATTTTATCCATCATGTTTACCATGAACTCTTGTAATTTAGCAAACATATTTTCTAGGATGTCCGAGATACTCTTTGCCTCAGTTTTTTCTTCTTTTAGTCTCTTATTAATTAAAATATTTTCGAAGGACTGGTTTCGAGATTGTATAGGTGACTGAAGTGAATGTGATGTACTTTTATCTTTTACCGCTGGCTGTTGCTGGTCAATATTTTTGTTAAATTTATTTTGATTAATAGGAGGTTTTTTCTTCAGTATTCTTTCTTTGTACTGCTCATATTTAATGCAACCTTTGTAACTTGTTGGATGTTTTTCTTGACAGTTAGCACACGTGGCATTAGTATCCGGTCTTTTGCTGCAGGATGTGGTAGGATGGTCATTTCCACATTTAACACATCTATATGGTCTGCAGCATTGATTCTTTGAGTGTCCAAATCTTTGACATCTTTTGCACTGCAGAATTTCCTTCTTTTTGTAAGGGGCTTCGACTGTGACTCTCATTTGGTTCAGGTATTTTATGTTAAAGATGTCTTTATTATTTTTCTTCGGTTCCAAGTCTACGAAAAACACGGGTAGCGCTTCTTTTGTTGATCTATGTAGTATGTTTACAATTTGTCTGACATCATGTCCATGTTCTTTTAATTCTTCCTTGATTTGGGAAGTGTCTTCTGTAGAGTGTAGTCCACGTAATACGACTCTGTATGCTCGTTCACTCTTAAGTTGGTAAGTATAGTGCGCTATATTGTTGGAGACAAAATGTTCTCTAATGGCTTTGTATGTTGGTATATCTTTAGGCATTAATTTAATAACGTGACCAGATCTTAGTGTTGTTAATGTATACATACTTTTATCTATAATTTTATTTAGAATGTTCTTCAGAGCATTAATGTCTATGACTCCCGTAACAAAGATGAGTTCTGGCTTCGGTACATATTCTTTGTTGGTTTTTTCAATGTCCTCATTTTCCAAAATATCAAATTTATTTTGTGTTGGCACTGCAAAAATTGTTGCACTTTTTACTTTCTTTGTCTTGTCATCTTGTAAGGGGCTTGTCTGTTTCCTTTTCTGTCTATTCAATGTGGCAATATCACGTTGCCAGTCATGAATTATTTTTGTTTGGATTTCTTGAGTTTCTGTTTGGCTGGTTTCGTGTTCTTCTAGATTCCTATTTTGTTTATGGTCTTCATTATGGTTTGGTGTTGTTGTTAAACTGTTGCTACGGTTCCTTATGAACATACTTTTATGAAAGGTTTGCTGAACCATGTTGTTGGGATTGTTTGTTTTGTGATCATTATTAGCCATGTAATTCCCACGAGTAGGGTCGATTTAAGGGTTGCTCAAGGGGTGACGCCCATCCCCATTGAGAAGGCTATTTACAAAGGCGGGTCGCCTGGTCCGTCAAGGTTGGTCACTAGAAACTGGGCTACTCCCGCCAGCCATTCATCCTCTTGGCGCGGTACCCACCGTAGGATTGGGGGATTTTTTATTGAGGTTACCTTCCTCGCGGCCCAAGCGGTAAAGCTCAGACCCCCGGTCCTGCGAAACATGACCATAGGTTAACGGTCTGGGGCATCCCTTTCGGGTATGCACGCTGGTTTTTGAACCAGGGTTGTCTCCCTTGTCGAACTTTTCAGAAGCATTTCCACCTCTGAGGTTTTCGATAGCCTCAGCCAGCCGGAGCCAGGTGTATGGTTATACCGCCATTGCTCGGTCGCCAGAGCCTCGTCTGTTGTCTAGCAGAGGGCACCACGGCAGCTTATTTGCCGCCGTCGCCAAACGGCGCATGCAGGTGAGGTTGACAGTAGGGTCGGATATGATGTTGTGTTCCTTTCTCCCCTTACACCCCTAAAGTAGTTAATTAAAAAAATATATAATAAAAAAAATATATTCATAACATTAAAAATTTATATTCATTTGAATTTAAATTGTGGGAAATAATCATATAGTAAGCAACACGAGCCTTCTACTACTAGTAATATTGCTACCTCTATCGGATCGATGTAATGTCGGTATGGTGGGGAACAAGAGTAAAAGAGCTGGATAAAATTATTTATTGGATTCAAAGCTACGTCGGCATACCTTAAAGTATTACACTTTTTTCGACGCGCCGAAGTGACGTTTGCTTCTCTATTTATTTACCTCAATGAATGTGTTATTTAATTAAAATATGAGATTTATTGGTTTTGATACGTTATATAGACCACAATGGTGGCCAGGGTCTAATGATGGAGCCGAAAGCTGGCCATAGGAACTCCCCAAATATTCAACATAACCCCATCGTGTTTGGGCTTACCGGCTTTTTCTGGACAAGAAGAACCATATACCTAGGTGATGTGGACATGGCCTAGTGATAGAGCTGGAAGGAAGCCATAGGAATTTCATAACCAAGCAAGATATAGGTATTTCTCGTGTTTTCACTTGTTAAAAGCTTGTTGTTTTATTATTTCTAATATTATTATTCTATTTTTAATATTATTTCATTATCAAGTGGAATTAGTAAAAATTTTAAAAAGTGGGTAGTTTGTCCAAACTAAAATCGAATCTAATCGATTTAAATTCCATTTTTTTAAAGAATAAATCAATATCTTTAACGTCAAATTAATAGAACATTTTTCTTCTGTAGTGATAAGAATGAACGATTGTAGTGAACAAATAGTGAATGATGAATGATAATATGGATATATTTTTATCAACGTCGTTTAAAATTATTTAATAAAAAATTAATTTTCTGATAGAATAAAAAATAATAAACATGTTTTTAAGTATTAGAATACAATATAATTCGCATATCTACTTATTTATTTTCTACAGTTTAACCTTCCACGGACAAATTATTTTAACTGAGAAGTGATATTTTTTTGTCTATGGCTACCCGCCACTCAAAACAAATCAACTCAAAATCAAATTTGTGTCAAGTCGGCTGTGTGACGGTCGTGCTGTTAAATTTTAGGGTGTGTTTATGGCGTGATAATTTAGATAATTCGAGCGGTCACAGTGGTGGTCGCAAGCCGCCGGTTATTTTTGTATCAAATAGTGTTTATAATGTTGAGTACTCTGTTGAAAAAATTTTGGGACGAAGATGTTTGGTTGCCGCCTAACACTACATGGGAGGATATTGCTCCAGGGTCCGATAAAGAGGTAGTTTACGCTGACCACAGGCATCTCCTGTACCCCATACCCTTGGCACTGGTGCTGATAGTGTTGCGGAGTGCACTTGAGAAGTGAGTATCCTAGTTTCTGTCGATTAGCCTTTAGAATGTGTGTCAGTGATCTCACGGATGAATAGTCTAATGATGCACTTACGTTTTGTGATTCATATCTTGTCAATTTTGTGAAAGTAGGTTTATAATTTTTTTTTTACTTGGTACATAGTGTTCGTCGTCAATTATCTAACCTTTCCTGTGACTATGGATGCTGAAAAACTGTGATTTTATGATCAAAATATATCGCGATATATTCCGTTATATTGTTTTTTTTTTCTGGTTATAGAGTTTCTTGGATTTGTTGATAAGTCAGATAATTTTTTCTGCAGTATGCAATAGATAATATGATAAGTTTTTAGAATATTATTTGATTTTGTCATTTTTTTGCCTTAGTGAAAGTAAAATAAATATATTCAATTGATCTATAATCTATACTTCTTCCTTATAGATGAAGAGTAGACAGGTGTCTGTGGTACAAATACTATGCTGTCTTTCTGTTATAAAAATTTATCCATTTTGATCAGTGTTTAATAATTGAAATCTCTAGAATCTAAAACAAAACTACTATATTTTTTACCATTATATTTAGTTTTCTAAAGTTACAGTTAACAGTTTGGCTCATATCTGTCTCTTGTATGTAATAACATAGTAGAGGGAAAATTTTTGTATTTATTCCGTATGTTATAATACATGACAAAAGTATCAATTTCCTTCCTCGTTCATTTTTATAACTGAAACACCAGTACTATTCTTATAAGGTATTTTAATTAATGTTATCAAATACTAACTATATATATTTATATGATTGCCTCGTTGGTCTGGTGGCAAAGCGCATCGCCTTGTGATCACAAGGTCCTGGGTTCAAATCCTAGGTCGGACAAATGTAGTTTTCCTAATGAAAAATTCCTAGTATGAGTCCGGAGTCTGGAATTGTGCCTGGTATATGGCAACAGGCTCGCCCCCTATTACATGGGACCTAACATCGTCGGCGAAACGTGGGTGTACTCAGTACACCTCTGCCACCCCCTCTGGGGAATATAGGCGTGATGGTGTGTGTTATCAAATAGGTATTTATATGTCACTGTGTTATGTCAAGGTTGTATGATATATATACGTTCAGCTATTTATAAATTTTTAGAATATATCAATATTCCAAAAATTTATAAATTGCTGAATGTATATATAACTATCGCAATACGTTTTCAAGTTGCCCTTGTGCTTACAGATATGTAAAATGACTTGTTTGTTTGCAGAGTTAGGTTAAAAATAAAAATATTTTAGATTTTATCAATGTTTATTTTGGATTTTATCACTGTTTATTTTTGGTTTTTAAGTTCCCCATTTTTCGAGTGCTCTACAGCGCCCATGGTCATGGGAGGAACTGAGGCGTTTGACGTCCAAAAGTCATTGTTATTCTGCAGTACCTTAGGGGGACCAATTTGCCTCGTTGGTCTGGTGGCAAAGCGCATCGCTTTGTGATCACGAGGTCCTGGGTTCAAATCCTAGGTCGGCCAAAAGTAGTTTTTCTAACGAAAAATTCTCAGTATGAGTCCGGAGTCTGGAATTGTGCCCGGTATATGGCAATAGGCTCGCCTCCTATTACATGGGACCTATCATCGTCGGCGAAACGTGGGTGTACTCAGTACACCTCTGCCACCCCCTCTGGGGAATAGAGGCATGACTAATTTAATTGTAATTAAAATTTCAATTAATTGATCCTACAATTAAAAAATCATTAAAAAAATTCCCGTGTTGGGCATTTTGTTTGTATGTTTGTAAAAGAATTGTAATTATTAAAAATAATTGAACATATCAAGCAGTGAACAAGTACTACTGGCCCAGATCATGAAACAAATCCAACGTTAATTATATAAACACCGTCACGCCATATTCCCCAAGTGGACCCCTGCTGAGGTCGGATTCGTACTGGGAATTTTTCATTAAAAAAACTACACTTGTCCGACCTAGGATTTAAACTCAGGACCTCGAGATCACAAAGGGATGCTTTACCACTAGACCAACGAGGCAGTCTTTAATTCTGTAACTGCATAGATATTAAAAAATTGTTTTAATTTCTATGCACCTTGCGTTATATATTACTTATTCTTGCTAATTCAAGAGTCTCCGTAACCGGCGAGCGTGTATGGGACAAACTATGAGAGTGGAGGAAGCCAGAGAGGTCTGTACGAAAAGAACCTGCTGGAACTCTGTACTCTCTGCCTACCCCGCAACGGCACTGGCGTGATGATATAGAAAGATAAAATAATAATATATAATAATATTAGCCCTGTTAAGAAACTGTCCCACTGTTGGGCACGGGCCTCCTCTCAAACTGAGAGGGGTTAGGCCATAGTCCACCACGCTGGCCCAGTGCGGGTTAATAATAATAATAGTACACTTTATTGTACACCAGCAAAACATTAAATTACAAACAATTTATAAACAGTAAATAAGTACAAATGGCGGTTGGCGAACTTCACACACCTTCGAGAAACTCTTAGGCATGCAGGTTTCCTCACGATGTTTTCCTTCACCGTTAAAGCAAGTGATAATTAATTTTTAATACGCACATGCTTTCGAAAAGACAGAGGTGCGTGCCTGGGTTTGAACCCGAGACCTTTGACTTTGCAGTCCCACGGTCTAACCACTAGGCTATCACTGCTATAGAAAGATATTCTTGCCTAAATTCTGATTGCCTAATGTTCAGTCATTGCGAATGCTGGCAGTGTGGACATAGCTTAAAGATGTTTGATGATTAATAAGGTATAATATCAATAAACAATCAAATGTAATAATTGTAATCACTCCATTGCATTTACCATAGGTCTCGAACCTATTCGCGCCTATATTAAAAAGGCGACAACACGACACTTCGCGAACGCATCTACCCATGCGAATCCGTTAATCGTAGCCGCCGCCGATTACAATCCCTTTCCGACCTATGCCGCCACCGCCGGCCGCGACACGCGCCTCTTTAAGGCGCCCTCGAGTATGTCGCCCCTTGCCCTTCTGGCTCGAGCGTAGTGGTTGCACGCTCGCCCTTAAGTCCGGTGAAGCTGTAAAGGCCTCGCGGCCAACAGCGTACATCACTCACACACACACACACACACACACACATAGTTATTACAAATTATTATGGTAAAATAAAAATGGACAGCAGGCCTAGCCAAGTTACAAGCGTTTTGTATCTATTTTCCTTCCACAGCTGATAGCGCCTTGTTCTGACCAAGTAAATTTTGTTCTAAAATATAATTTCCCCTACGTTTTTCCGTTTTCTATGAGCCTTAGTGACTGTAGAAAAGCCATGTGGCTATAAAACAAGAGCTCAAAACATTTAGCGCAAACGGACGATTTAGCGCAGTGGTTAAGAGCTTGAGTTGCTCCGCCCACTGTGTCTAATAGTCGAGGGTTCGATTCCCGCACGGGACAAATCTTTGTTTGATCCACAATTATTTGTTCCGGTCTGGGTATTTGTGTTTATGAATTTTCATGTTTGTAACCGCACCCACGACACAGGAATAAATCCTAGTGTGGGACTACGTTTAAAAAAAAAACAGTGTATATCCCTAGATATCCTTCAAGGGATCTAGCATGACGATATATATGACTATTCTGTACTGAATAAAGCAATAAACATTTTGAATACTTATGCTTGTTCCAGATATTGGTTTGCACCATTCGGCAAGTCATTAGGTATTAAGAATACAAGATCAAAGAAAGCACCGCACAATACTAAATTGGAGAAGGTGTACCAGACTTCACCAAAAATTAAACATAAGCAGGTATGTATTAATTATCTGTAAGGGTTTATGTTCATCATAATTGTAAGAAATTAAATTAGGAGATGTGATAATATATTACGGAAATTTGGATTTATGTTATTAACGATTAGATTATAATTTCAATAGAAAATGGCTGCTGCACAACCATTTTTACTAATACTATACTTATACTATTAAGACATTTCGGTTGCTGATGTATTTTACTTAATATCAGTTTTTGTTGAAGGAAATTATTAATGCAAAAAAACACCTTCATTCCTACAGTTGCTTCGTCAACGCGAGTTTTAGAAGCGCTTTAAAAAATGTCCCGTTAACAATTTGTTTTATTCCAGCGCTTTATTGACGCGCGTTAAAAAGCGCTTGTGCGAATGACGGGTAAAAGTTCGTATAGGTACATCTTTATAACAAAGCTGCCATCAAAATTATAAACACAGTAACTTTGTTCTACACTAGAACATAGCTCCGATCTCGGTCTCGAACCTATTCGCGCCTTTATTAAAAAGGCTTCAACCCGAAATTTGGCAACGTGTCCAATCATAGTAATCCGCTAATCGTAGCCGCCGCCGACTACGAACCCAACTCTCCTCCTATCAACCGCTACCGCCGTCCGCGGCATGTTTTCACCGACCCTCCCGCTGCCCTTACATCCCTTCTTTCGGATATAGATACCGCACACAGGATCAGACACCGACCTCGCCGGCGAGGTCGAAGAATCCCTTGGCCGACGGCCGGTGCAGAGCACCACGGCGAGACACCTAGTATACGCCCTCCCCCATAGCGACTGCCCAAGCCGAGGTCGTTCCTCCTTGAGGCGCCCTTGAGCTAGTTGCTCCCTTGCCCTTCTGGCTCGAGCGTAGTGGTTGCACGCTCGCCCTCTTGTCCGGTGAAGCTGTAAAGGCCCCGCGGCCAACAGCGTAGATACTTCACACACACACACTAGAACATAGTTACTGCATTTATGATTTAGACGGCAGAAAGTGTGAATGCATTTTGGTGTGTATAATGTAATGTTGCATGATTGGTTACATTGTTGGGTGTTGTATGCTTATATGTAGATATTTAATTTTTATAACGAGGTGACAGTAACGTCTCATGCCGTTGATTATCGCGTTAAGTGTTTAGGTGTGGACCCAGCGTTAGTAGGTACGATAATAGAAGTAGAATAATTTATTTGAAATGGTGTCCATAAGTAAAAATGGTGATTAAAAACATGAATTTAATTATAATCTGAAAAAGATAGACACGTGTTATTATTTATAAATATGGGCTAATCAAGTATATCACTAACACGATAATATATCTAAATATCTTACAAAATGATTGATAACTCACATACCTACTTATTTGTATGGATGCGGAAGTAATTTGCATTATCTTTGTTATCAGTGATAGTATTTGGATGTATAGAAATGAGCAAGGTCCCTATTCGCTATTACCGATTAAACACGTAACTCGGCGAGTTAGCATAACTTATTGAAATTATCGTTTAATGGTATCTACTCCAGTGGCATACAGAATACAATCACAAGATCATTTCACGGACGGACTAACGCCGCACACTGGATCGAAAGAGAAAGGAGGGAAATTGGATTTTTTTGCCTGATAACGTGTTTTTTTAATGCCAGTCGATAGAAGTTTTAAATCTAAGGAGAAAATGCCTGAGGACATTTTTTCCTAAAACTGATACTTTGGCGGGAAATCAACGATATATGATTATGTGTGCTCAGTATATGTGCCTCCCCTCTTTTCTCAGTTTAGATACAGAGTGCGCCGCCGCGTTTGGTCATTGCGAAAAAGTGTTTATTGGCTACATCTTCGTAATGTCTTAACGTGTGAATAAGAGAAAGGAAGAGGCACCTCTTAGTAAAGGATAGAATTAGTGGCATGTATTGCATATAGGCAATCACGCAGTGCCTGCCTCATAAGAATGAAATTACACTACTTTTATTAATTACTACATCGATAAAATAATACTAAACATCATACCTACTTAAATATAGTAATTAATAACATACACCTACATTCAGTATATAGGCAGAGCAGTTCCTACCCCAGTACTGAGGTAGGCACAGCTTTAATTGCCTATATGCCATGCAAGCCACTGGATAGAATATATTGTTGTTCAATTAATCTGGCACAAATAGTATTACATAGATATCGGTAGACCGCAAAATAATAATGTGCAACAGTCAAGCTCATGTATGTACTTTACTTTTCATACCTACGCTCGGCGGTCGGGCTAGGGTTATCAACTCTGGCTTATGCGAAAAAAAATATCGTGGTAGTGGCACTTGTATCTAGTTGTTTGATTGATTGTTGAAAATAAAACAGGAAGAACGGTAATAAAAATCAATAATAAATGAAATAATTCAATTTTAATGTCGTTGTTATACTTATTATTATAAAGGAGTTTGGACTAAAATGAGCTTCACACACACGAGCACGAAGGCAACTTGAATCTTTTAAGTCTTCTCTATGTATAAATCTCAACCACTCGGTTCGCCTGAAACAAGATATAACTATCTTAAAATTTATAACCGTAAACTAATAAAATATCGAGCGGTTCGAAACGGTTTAGTGAATTTTTGAGCACAAGGCTTACACAGCTTATAATATAATAATTTATTTAAAAAAGTATCAAAGACTCACAAAATCAATAAAATTAAATAAATTGGAATCAGCAGTCTCATTAAACATTAAAAAATTAAAATCATTGCCATAAAATTGAAATATTGTCACATTAGATAAATTAGTCCTAAGGTCGTCACTCCCTGTGTGCAAGGTGAAGCTTACAACAGTGGGTAATGTAGGGACAATCGAGCCTGTCCGTGAGCGTGGCCAGCATGCTGTTGGAGCTCCCCCGCACCCGCCGCACGCGCAAAGAGCCTCTCTTGTGCATAGTAGAAGCAATCTACAATAAATAATATAAATTGTAAAAATATGACAAGGCCATAAACATGAGGTTCGCTTATTCGTCGCGGGGCCGGCGGGGGGCGCTTACCTATCTACTGTTCTGTGTTACGTTAAAATACAAGCAAATACCTCTCTGATACAACTGGTAGCTTAAAAAACGACAATCCACATCACACGACATCCATCAATTAAACAGTTATAATAACAAAAAAGCCCCCGGGTCTGACGGCATTTCGAATCGCGTTCTAAAATGCCTGCCCGCCCAACTCATCTGCCTCTTAGTGGCCATATTGAACGCCGCCATGACGAACTGCACCTTCCCCGCTAAGTGAAAGGAAGCAGACGTCATAGGCATTCCCAAGCCCGGCAAACCTCGTAATCTTCCCGCGAGCTACCGCCCTATCAGTCTTCTCAACTCCCTGGCTAAGGTCTACGAGCGCCTACTTCTGGCGCGGCTCAAAGACTTTGTAGTGTCCAGGGGTATCCTTATCGACGAGCAGTTTGGCTTTCGAGCCAAACACTCCTGCGTCCACCAAGTGCACCGCATCCTCTTAAGACCGGAGCACATCCTCTCCGGTCTTAACATACCCCAAACCCGTCTACACGGGCGCCCTCTTCTTCGACGTCGCGAAGGCATTCGATAAAGCCACAAAATGTGCCACACACAACGGCTTGATCTACAAGCTCTACCAAATGGGTGTGCCGGACAGACTCGAGCTCATCATACGAGACTTCTTGTCAAATCGCGCCTTCCGATATCGCGTCGAAATAACGCGCTCCACTCCTTTTTTTTTTAAACGTAGCCCCACACTAGGATTTATTCCTGTGTCGTGGGTGCGTTTACAAACATGAAAATTTACAAACAAATACCCAGGCCGGAACAAATAATTGTGGATCACACAAAGATTTGTCCCGTGCGGGAATCGAACCCGCGACTATTCGACACAGCGGGCGGAGCAGCTTAAGCTCTTAACCACTGCGCTAAATCGTCCGTACCAGAAACCTTCAGGCAACCGCTAATTCCCTAGGGAATTGGTTCAGGAATTGGCGTATTGAGGTGAACCCGGACAAGAGCGCTGCGGTGTTCTTCTCCAGAGGTGCCACCCCGCGCCACTCCCTGCACCGCTCTAGAAGTAATCTCGGCCAAGTGACCATGTTCGACCGACCCATTCCCTGGGTCAAAGAGGTCAAATATCTAGGGGTCACCCTAAACAATACCATGTCCTATTGCCCGCACATCAAGCGGGTCCGTCACCGAGCATCCTTTGTGCTCGGTCGTCTCCATTCGTTGATCTGCAAGCGGAGTAAAATGCCCCTTAGAAATAAGGCTTTACAAAACTTGCGTTCGACCCATCATGACTTATGCGTGAGTTGTGTTCGGGCATTCGGCCCGCTCTCACATCGATAAACTCCAAGTGGTTCAAAACCGCTTCCTACGTAAAGCCGTAGGAGCCCCCTGGTTCGTACGGAATGTCGATCTCCACTTCGATCTAGGTCTCGAACCTATTCGCGCCTATTATTAAAAAGGCGACAACACGACACTTCGCGAACGCACCGCCGCTGCCACCGCCGGCCGCGACATGTTCTCTCCGATCCCCCCGATGCTTTGTCATCCATTCTTTCCGCTTAGAATACGGGCGACGACGACGTAGATCCCCTCCTATAGCCGGCGGTTGACCGGTGCACTTAGTAGTGCACCCCGTCCCCCCACAGCGACTGTCCCAACCGAGGGCGCCTCTTCAAGGCGCCCTCGAGTATGTCGCCCCTTGCCCTTCTGGCTCGAGCGTAGTGGTTGCACCACGCTCGCCCTTAAGTCCGGTGAAGCTGTAAAGGCCTCGCGGCCAACAGCGTACATCACTCACACACACACTCTTTTTTTGTTGCTTCATCTCTGCACAAAAAACATTACAAGACGCGTGTCTGCAGTGGACGGCACTCGCGCTCGCACTTTTCCTAACCGTGCTGAGATATCGTGTCCGTGAGCGTTGTCTATGTGTGCGTTGTTCGAACGCGCTTTGTATGTGGCTTGACTTCTGTACACTTATTATTTTGTGGGTAGACGCAATATCGTTTTAAAAACGCGATGATGCAATCATACGGTTACTATTAAGTATAGTTAATTAGAAAGCCGCTAGTCCCCTTTTAGTCCTAACTAATATAATAGCTCTTATTAATGTTAAGTGTGGTGCTATGTAAAGCTTGTTAAACCTATAACCGTGCTTCCTTTCTTTTCAGTTCTTTTTGAGCAAGGATGAGGTAAATGTTGCACATTACCTAAGCACGTATCACGTAGTGAAAAGTCTGTTTCAATTCAATTTGTAAAAAACATTGCAAAGGGTAGTTAAAACATGATGTACTAAAAGTGTATCACACAACGAGCACTCATTACCGTTCAATTTTGAACTCAATATCTGAAAATTTTACTTTACGGAACGATTTTCCTGGGTTGTATTCGCTTTAATAGTAACATACAGCGTTCCTGAGAACGTATCAACCAATTTGAACAGAACGTAACAAATCTCGAAATCGAATGTTCATTAACTTCAGAGTTTTGATGTCTGGCTGCCATCTTTTTATGTTGATACCTTATGAAGATTTCGAAAATTCCAGACATTCGGTTGAAATCTGGTATTTTGCTCGGACCATTTAGAAACAACGCATTATGTAAAAGGAAGAAATTTGCGTGTCCGCGTTCGTATGTGTTGAAACCATGTTAAAACTTGTTAAAAGAATCGGTATAACATTAGAGTGGACTATAATATAATGATTATTTATTAGTAAGGATTATTTTTAATAGCCATATATGTAATTATTTTCTTTTGATGAAAAGTTTCTCTATTTGCGTACAAATTAGATTGGAATGGACTAAAATGAATACTGGCGTTCGTACACCATGCAAGTATTAATGCACATTGAATCAGTTAAACATTTTAATTGCATCATGTAAACGACTGGGCAAATAGGTGCGCGAATCTAGAGTCGTAGCATGTAATGTAATGTTACCCGTGCGTACGTAACCTGTTCATGTATTTGGCACGTATATTAGAAGCATATACCTATACTGGAAGCAATTTAAGCTATTAAATGCCACGTCACAAATGCACATTTGCATTTTTCTTTTCGGTTAAGTCCCAGCTTATTATTATTTAATCGAAATATCTTCTGCGATTTGAATGTGAAGAAAACCAAAATTATGGTTTTTGTTGGAAGAAACCAGAACGTATGTAAGGATTGTGGTTGGTAACGATGTGCTGGAGCAAGTGAATGAGTTTGTATATCTTGGATGGGCCTTCAGTAAGGATGGGAAATACACCGCTGATATAGAGAGAAGAGTGAATGCAGGGAAAAGAGTGAATGGTGCGATGGGAAGGCTACTTGGGAGGCGGCACTTAAGCCAAAAGGCGCAGCTGGCCATGTATAACGGAGTGCTTGTCCCAACGCTGTTATATGGCAGTGAGAGTTGGGTATGTAAGAAGGAGAACGAAAGCAGGATAAATGCTGTCGAAATGCGATCTCTGCGGAAGATGTGCGGAGTCACTCTGACCGACCGTATACGCAACAACGTAGTAAGAAAGCGAGTAGGTATGAAAGATAGTATCGGTGTAAAGATGAGAAAGGGTATGCTCCGTTGGTTCGGGCATATAGAAAGAATGTCAGAAGAAAGAATGACAAAACATATACAACACAGGATTAGATCCTAGTGTGGGGCTACGTTAAAAAATAATTATTAACAAGCGAATATTTTACAATAATATATAATAATAGATGTCTTTTCTTAGATCATCGTACACTTTAAGATTTATTTATTTATTTATTTATTTTCAATTATTTGGGGGGCTTACAGCTAGCATAACAGAGTTAATAGTATAAAATAGTTACAATTAGCCATTTACAAGCCTCCACATATAGACTTAAGATATAGATAATTTGCTTAATCGCTAATAACAAACAAAATTATACAAACTAAAAAAAAAGTATAAGGTGGTATTTATATTCTGATCTCTCCTTTGTACAAAACAATAGTGTCGTGGGGACGTTATTGTTTACCTTATCATCATTGCAGCAATGACCTACAGCTCTGACCGCAAATAAGGACCTTAATCCCACTGCCCAAGTTAAGCGTAACTTGATAAATGCATTGTTTTGAACGGTATAAGCGTGTTGACCGCAGTGGTTTATCACAGCTTTAAGAGTATTGGCACTTTGTAGCGTGACCAGATGAGAGTAAGGTTAGGTAAAAATTACACTTATTGTGAACGCTACTGCAAACTACAACAAAATAACGAATACATTTCTGAATAGCTTCGCGTTTTTGAACAGTGGGCTTCGTTCCATTATTTACCCTTTCATAGTCCATTATTTGTATGTCATATCTGCACAATTCTGTAGTGTTTATATTTTTTTGACCCAGTAGCCACAACCCACAATAATAACATATCGTACCAATTAATCATTCAATGACAATATTTTATTACGTTGCTTATTGTTTTTTCTATATCTGTTTTGGTTATCGGGGTTATATTTTTGTTGTCATGTTTTTTTTTTAAATTAGTAGACACTGCGGGCCCGCTTTGTCCCGCACCTTTTTATGTATAATTTATATTTTGTTAGTTCTGCTTTTATTATTGTTAGTATACATTTTGCTTTTTTTTGTTTAGCTTGGTTTTTACAGTGATTGTTTGTTTTTGCCCGTTACGGTACGTCAGTAGATGTTTTTATTCCTTCATGCTATTATTGTGAAGATTTGAAGTACGCATATTTTTTTTTTTGTCACGGGTTTGGTTTGCCCGTGAACCAGAATGCCTAAGTCGTGCGGGTGTGCGGCTGCTGGTGAGGGTTTCCTTTTGGCCCTTAGGCTTCCGCCTCCAGCAGCTTACTATTTTATTTTATCATGGTTGTGGTCTAACCGTCTATGAAATTTCTTTCTACGTCCCGAGCATCGAGTCAAAAGTTCATTGACAAATTCCGGAAAAACTGTGCTTCAAGTATTCTGGTGCCATATTAGAAGAGGGCTAGCTTGGGCTGGATGTATCGGAAGCAGGATAATATATATAATAATAATATATCACTGTTAAAAAACTGTCCCACCGTTGGGCACGGGCCTCCTCTCAAACTGAGAGGGTTTAGGCCATAGTCCACCACGCTGGCCCAGTGCGGGTTGGCGAACTTCACCCACTTTCGAGAAACTTAGGCATGCAGGTTTCTTCACGATATTGTCCTTCACCGTTAATATGCTTAGAATAATATGTTTTAATTAAATTGCCTCTACCAATTCGCACTAAGTTCACGTCGTGAAGTTTATTTGTGAAAAGACCTCTGCCCAGCAGTGGGACGGTGTATGCTGATTTAATATTCTTTGGAATGGCGGCATGTGGGCAGATTTATTGTTCTTTGGAATGGCGGCATCCACGGTCTTTTGGGCTACTGCCAACTGAGAAAGGTTGACGTCTGGTGGACTACTGGTCGTAAAACAATGCCAATTCAATAATATGTCTTACAATGCGTAGAACATAAAGCCTCGTCCACAGATAATAGATTTACCATTTTCGTTACTTACCATTTTTTCTTAGAATATAACGATTGTGGTTGTTATCTGTGTAAAAGGCACTTTAGGCATAAACAGTCTTGGATTTTGCTTATGGATGCCAATAAAATTCAAGTTTCCCCTCGTGTGTCTCTGTGACCAGTTGTGTAGCTTTAAACAGGGGTATTGTGGAGTATTGTTTTAATATATAAACTTTACGTAAATTCGTCACCCTTAAGTCAAAAATTTATACATTTAATGTGTATCTAGAGTTTTTGTGGGTCTATAATTTTATTGAGTTTGCGAAGTCATTTACCATTGACCTATGTTAACTGGACGTGGACCTATGACATCTGTTAAAATATTAGTATTTGAAATTCTATAATTATTTTGCTAATTTAATCAATCTCCGATTTCTAAATTCACCGCTTCAAACTATATGCCCATTATTGTAGGGAAATTAAGTGGGAAGAGTATAATACAGTAAACTTGATTTTTTTCTCATATACATATGTCCATTTATTTTATATATCTAAAGATATACTAAGTTATGGCTCTAAGGTGCAGTATATTGGTCCTTAGAAGTAAAACCTAACTTGACCGTAATAGACAAGTCACGATCTGTTAGCAGAATATTGCGAGATACCTTTTCTGTTTAGCATTATGCTGTGTCTACACTTATTTACCTGTTTAAGGAGTTTGTATGCTCATTGCATATGCATTGTAAGCGGTAACAACCCTCAAACGACGTCGGGTACTGTAATACCACCCTATTCATAACTAAATTGTAGAACATCTTAGTATTAAGGAAAGAACCTGTTGGAACTCTATACTCTCTGCCTACCCTGCAAGGGATCTGGCGTGATGATATAGATAGATCTTAGTATTAACGGTTAAATAAGAATTACGCATGTAGGCGCGCGCTCTATGCGGCTTTGCACCAGAGGGCCTAGACAAGTTGCTAGCGTTTTGTTTCTATTCTCTTGTCGCAATCGATAGCGCATTGTTTTGACCACGTGACTTTTCGTTGCAAAATGTCATTCCCATACATTCTTCCGCTTTCTTTTAGCCTTAACGATTGTAGATTGTCAACTCTGCTATAGGCGCAGGTTCCAGTGGGTAGCCAGCAGTGTTGGGCAAAAATCAATTGATTAAACAATTGACAATTAACAATTGATTAACTGTAATTGCAGTGTTATGCAATTAACAATTGATCAATTGTAATTGCAATGTTTTGCAATTAATAATTGATCAATTGTAATTGCAAAACAACGCAATTACAATTGATCAATTGTTAATCGTTTTATGCACATTTACGATTAAACAATTAACAATTAATCATCAAAAAAAAGCACACCTAACGTATGCGCAATGTGGGAGTATACAATGTACACTTCTGTCTGGTGTTGTAAGGCTTGAATCGGGAGTACGAAGCTTGAGTGAATGCTTGCCTTCTAAAAAGACTTAAGACAAAAGAAGACATAATCATCTATGAGATTTTAGGAGATGCTGATAACTAAAATGGCGTTTATTTTTGGATCAAAGATGGCGTCGCGACTTCTTATGAATAATCAATATGGGCATCGTTTTTGGGTTTTAAGGGTACGCTGATTACGAATATCGCGCAAATTAAACGCTATGTTCTTTATCGGCATTCGCAAAAACCTAAAAATGATATCCATATTAATTTAACACCAATATCAATCTACTTGTACTTGTGAATATCAAACTAACCAACCTAAACACGAGGGGATTATGTTGTCCAGTTCACATGTTTCTATGGCCAACTTCCAACTTCATCATCAGACCATCCCCATGGTACCATATTATTGTATTGTCACCAAACTTACATACGTATGCCAATTTCAGCTGAATCGGATACCGTAAGTGCTTGAGAAAAGGATCAGAAGAGTTGAACCGGAAAGACAGACAGACATATGAACAGTGCAAGTTAAATAAAAGTAACACCGTCACGCCTATATTCCCCAGAGGGATTGGCAGAGGTGTACTGAGTACACTCACGTTTCGCCGACGATGTTAGGTCCCATGTAATAGGGGGCGAGCCTATTGCCATATACCGGGCACAATTCCAGACTCCGGACTGCTACTGGGAATTTTTCGTTAGAAAAACTACATTTGTCTGACCTACGATTTGAACCCAGGACCTCGTGATCACAAAGCGATGCGCTTTGCCACCAGACCAACGAGGTAGAAAGCAGTAGTAAGGCAGGGAGCAAATAAAAGCTTGTAAAAAATAAGTATTCTATTTTGTCCATATAAAAATGGAATATTTTATAAGTTCCCGTTCCATAAAGCATTCAAAATTCGGCCAATACACTGCACCCCTCTGCCAACCCCCCGTGGTAACCAAATGTTTGTTTATAAAAAGGTACCTAAACTTTAAAGAAGCGCGCGCGCACTTCGCCTTTCGGCAGTGTCACGAGCCGACAAGTGCGCGCGCGTCACTAGTAGGGTTGCCACCTTTTATTTGAGCAAATTAAGTACATTGGTTTTTAAAGGTAGGCAAAAAAGTACATTGTATCAAAATAAAGTATTATTTATTTCACTTTATTATTTTGTTTAAAAACATATTTATTATTACTTTTAGAACTTTTCAGTCATTGTTATCATTGCTAAACACCTTCACAGCATGTTGACAGTCAATAATAACTTGAATAGATTAGTAAGAATTAAGAAGTGCTTATAGTTTTTACTATTTTCTTTAAGTTAGATGTAATAATGTTTTTTTCTTAAATCTAGTACCATAGATTCGGATTTTAACACCAGACATCATCTACTTTGTGTATAATGAATCTTAAAAGTACTTTACAGTTCTCATAATGTACAAGATATACTTACCCTAAATAACGCACGATACGTACTTTATAATAAACTACGGGTAGCAACCCTAGTTACTCGTCGCCTTTCGGCACCGGCACGAGCCGACAAAGGGCACGTGCGTAGGTAACTAGAGTCGGTCGGTAATGCCACAGTATCTATCTATCCAGTAACTTATCAAAGTCGTTTTAGTGGTATAATTACCAACACTCCCCGTCAGAACGTTGTTAGCACCTTTTTTTTTCATTTATTAAAACTTATTTACTGCAGTGGTTATAAGCCTGTATTTTTTCGTATAAGTCCAGCATAATACAATTAACCACAGGGACTGTGTAAAAACAGCATAATGAAAACGTTTATAATTTTAATGTTTAGGCTTAAATATTATTTACCTTTATTGCAATTTTTTCGTTTTTGTTTTTAAACGTATCCCCACACTAGGATTTATTCCTGTGTCGTGGGTGCGTTTACAAACATGAATATTCACACACACAAATACCCAGACCGGAACAAATAATTGTGGATCACACAAAGATTTGTCCCGTGCGAGAATCGAACCCGCAACTATTAGACACAGTGGGCGGAGCGGCTTAAGCTCTTAACCACTGCGCTAAATCGTTCGTCTTTCAAAAATTGTTTCAAGAAACCTGTTTTCTCATTTTACGTATAAGTATTCTCATTATATATAAGTATTCTCGAATCTCATAGTTATTGAGAGTGTTTATGATGGATTACTCGGAAATTGTATATAAGTATATTTGTTAAAAACCACATGACTTACTAAATATCAATAGAACTATCGACGTGTAGAGCACGCGTCTGTGTGCGTGAGTTTAATTCGGACCATAAGTACTAAGATGTTTTACTGTATTATATTACACTGTGGTAGGGCACACCACATACCCCGCGCACTGAGATCCCGCGTTTCTCTGTTCATTCGGCCTGAGGATTTAGGACGAAAATATTGTCATAACTTTTTTGCGGAGCGCAAAGTATCGCGTATATTTCGACACGATCTCACTTCAGAGTACTTTTGTGTGTGTACTTTTAGTAGCAGTTGTTTAAACTAAACTAATTTCCACAAACATAGAGAAAGTGAGTGTGAATCGTGCGCACACAGGAATATTGTAGGAGCTTAAATTCATTTCTATTAAGTATATTCGCATATTTCAACGAATAATTCCACACTTTTTGGACATTATAGTCATTATGGATAAAGAGGAATATAGTTATATGTCAGTTAACACGTTGGACACGGACATCAATGAACAGTTAGATCGAGATGGGCAGTCTTCAGGGCCGAGCTCAATCACGTCGATATCTTCACCCCCGCGTCTTGCACTACTTGACGGTACATTTTACAAATATTTACCAGAAGAATCAACAGCACATATAATCACAGCTCTGTGTACTAAATGCTCGCCCGTCACTACTAAAATCAGAGGATTCGACAACTGTTCATCCAATTTTCTGAGTCACCTCAAACGGAAACATGGACAAGATTATGTAAATGAATATAAAAGATACATAAAAACAAAAAAAAATATTGAAAAAGGTGCATACATTTAAAAAAAAATACCGACTAGGGGCTTAAGAAAAGTTGAAGAGGTCCAGCCATATACACCAGAAAAATTTGCACAAAATATGATAAACTTCTTGATTGATTCTATGATCCCATTGGGGGCTATAGAAAACCTATATTTATTAGAGATGTTTAGCAACTTGAAGATACCCGATAAGAATTTGAAAGTTGTAACCGTCGAAGTTTGAGTCGCCGTATAAATATATATTATGAAGAAAAATGTCTGCCATAAAATCTGAACTAAAGGCTGTTGATTTCGTGTGCACTACAACTGATATCTGGTCGGGAAAGAAGAGAAGCTTCTTAGGTATGACTGCACATTGGATCACAAAAGATTTGAAACGTGTTTCAGTAGCATTAGCATGTCAGCGGTTCAAAGGCATTCATAGTTACGATCGTATTACTAATTTAATTAAACAAATTTATACAGAATTTGGCTTAAACGGTAATAAGGTAGTCGCAACCATTACTGACAACGGCAGTAATTATTTAAAAGCATTTCGCGCTTTTGGCGTGGAACTTTCAAACATCAGTTGTGACAAAACCAGTCAGCCAGAAGATTCTTTGTTTGAAGAAATAGATGTGGAATCTGACTCAAGTCTGGACGAAGAAGAATCCGAAGATTTTATTTGCGTGCCCATATAAGATGCTGTGCGCATACATTAAGCTTATGTGCTACCGTTGATGCCAATAAAGTTTTAAATGACAAAGGTACTCCATTATCTCATATACATACCACCGCATTAAAAAAATGCCACTCTTTATGGAATGCAGCTGGTCGTCCAAAAACAGCTGAAATTATACAAGATTTATTACAACACACATTAAGTCGACCGGGTGAAACCAGATGGAATAGCCTATATGATTCACTTCAACAAATTTTATCAAATCAAAAAAAAATATTTCAGCTTCATAGAGCTTTAAATATTAGTAATCCCATAAAAGATGTTGAATTTGATTACTTGAAAGAATATTTGACATGTGCTGCACCAGAAGCAGAAGCACTAGATATTATGCAAAGTAAAACCAATGCCTATTATGGCATTTTATTGCCATGTCTGTTTGCATTGATAAGAAAAATACAAAAAATTGAAAGGAGAGGCAATTTGATGTACTGTGCACCTTTAATCGAGGCGTATAGAATAAACGTTGAAACGAGATTTAAACAGTTTTTTAACCTTAACACTGCTGAGGCAGAACATGCAGCAATAGCTGCTGTATCGTATCCCTGTTTTAAAAATAAGTGGCTTTCTCGCTTAGATAATCAAGACCAAACTAGGGTACAGAATCTTTTTAAAACCCTTAGTTCAAAAGAACTCAATGAAGAGCCTCAACAAATTATAGCAACTAAAAGTCGTAATGAAAATTTTTTTGAATCTGATGCTGACTCAGATAGTAATATTAATGTGTCACCTACAGCGGCTGCCAGTACTAACATGCCTATAACAATGGCTGAGCTATTAATGCTACACTTTTTTGCTGAAGAAAGTGAAGAACTAAGTCTGCTGAACAAATACCCAGAAATAAAAAGAGTCTTTATAAAATTTAATACGCCATTACCAGCTTCCGCAGCAGTTGAAAGATTGTTTTCTTTTGCTACTATGACCAATTCACCAAGCAGTCATAGATTATCAGATCAAATGTTTGAAAAGAGAGTCGTGTTGAAGTGCAACTTAACCTATTCAAAGAATATACAGAAAACATTTTAATTATGTGTCATTAAATCGGAACATTAATTTAAATAAAAATTGATTTTTAATATTTTTCGTTGTATATTTATTTAACACTATTGTTGCTCCTTGTTTGCTATTGTTTATCTTGAATTCTTATGACAAATTCAATTTGTCATAAGAAGACAAATTGACTTTGCGGGTCGAAAAAACTAGACCAACATGTCTCGGTTGGTTCGAGATTTAGAAACTCCGTCGTGTTTTAGATCGTTAGATTTGTCTTGACCAGTACTTTAAACTCAGATGGCGGCCACGTCCTGATGATGGATCCGGAAGGTGGCCAACGGAACTCCTAGGGTCTATAGTACTAGTCATAACCAATCAAACGGGGTAAGATGGTCTAGATATTTCCCGGTACCTACATCCTTCCATTTTCGCATTTGATATCTGTTTTGTCATTCTTTCTTCCGAATTTCTTTATGCCCGAACCAACGGAGCATACCCTTTTGCATCTTTACACTAATATTATCATTCATACCTACAAGCTTTCTTACTATGCTATTGCGAATACGGTCAATCACGGCACATCTTCCGCAGTGCTCGAATTTCGACCGCATTTATCCTACTTTCATTCTTCTTCTTATATACCCAACCGTCACTGCCATATAACAGCGTTAGGACAAGCACTCCTTAATGCATGGCTTTCTAAGCCTTTTGGCTTAAGCCTGACGAATCACCTCGAGCCTTTCTTCTCCAATCGCCTTTCTTCTCTTTCAAACATTTCTTTCACTAAAGTTTTGGTGGCACTCTTGCATTGCCGTATATTTATTTCTTCAGCTCTGTCATACTGTCATTTACATTCAAAGAAGAAACACAGTCCTGTCACGTTTTCTTCTTACTTTGTACGAAGCTTTGTAACTCTCCGTCCCAACTTCCGCTGTGCTTTGCTTTTTTGAGCAACCACATACTTCTTTCGCGGATTCTAACAAACTCTCTTTTAGGCTATTTCAGCATTCATTTATATTCGAGTCCGAAGTACCTGCTGTCAAAAGCTTCTCCCGAACCAGAGTCTGTATGAACAGATCTTTATACATTCTTCTCACTCTTGCAACTTTTCAATTATAATTCTTTTATGGCCTCGAAAGGGTATATGCTCTCGCCATTACCTCTTCTTCTAAACAAACCACTAAACCACGTAACTATGAGATAGTATTCCGATTCAAGAGTGGGACCTCTATATGCACGGATATCTTAAAGTTTGCTCTGGAGACGGTTATCTACTAGGATCAAATCTATCATGCTTTTCTGTTCATTTCTTCTCCACGTAATATAAATCGCTTTATGTTGGAATATCGTATTTGACACAAGAAGGCCTCTTTCCAAACATGCATCTACAATGAGCTTACCCGCATCATTTACTCTCTTATCACCATAAGGACCTAGAGCAACGTCGTAAGATTGCCACCTGGTTCCCACCCATTTATTCAGGTCGTCGCACAAAATCACCTTTTCATTTGCACATCAGTCAGATTCAAAAGTTCCCTGACATTATCCCAAAACTCTCAAGCTCCTGGTGTGTCGACAAGCTTACGGAAGCGTATGCTGCATCCAAAAATACCCTAGTGATGAGGCGATGGGACAGCAAGATACCCACCCCCTTGCTGGCACGACCACTCAGTGGTACCCTAGACTACACGCGTCGCCTCGGGGAGACGACCCAGCCTAGATGGCTGGCAGGGGTCGCAACGAGCACGCTCTTGGACATAACCCCCGAAATGACATACCCACATTGATGTTACTTCGAAAGTCGCATCCGCCATCTTGGATTTCAAAATTAACGCTATATTCTTTATCAGCTTCCCCCAAACCCCAAAAATGACACCCATACTGATTTTACTTCAAAAGTCGCGTTCGCCATCTTGGATTCCAATATGAACGTTATATTCGTTATCAGAATCTTCTAAAACCCCAAAAATGAAACTCATATCGAATTTTACAAAAAAGGTCACAACCGCCATCTTGGATCCAGAAACTAACGCCATATTCGTAATCAGCATGCCCTGAACCCCCGATATCGATACCCATATCGATTTTCATAAAAAGTCGCGCCCGCCATCTTGGATTTCAAAATTAACGTTATATTTGTTATCAGCATCCCCTAAAACCCCAAAAATAAAACCCATATCGATTTTACTTCAATAGTCGCGTCCGTCATCTTGGATCTTTAAATTAACGTTATATTTGTATTCAACATCCCTTAAAACCCTAAAAGTGACACCTATATTGAGTTTACTTCAAAAGTCCTGTCCGCCATGTGGATCCAGAAACTAACGCCATATTCGTAATCAGCATCCCCTAGAACCCCGAAATCGATACCCATATCGATTTTCATAAAAAGTCGCGCCCGCCATCTTGGATTTCAAAATTAACGTTATATTTGTTATCAGCATCCCTTAAAACCCCAAAAATGAAACCCATATCGATTTAACTCCAAAAGTCTCGTCCGCCATCTTGGTTCCAAAAGTTAACGCCATATTCGTTATCAGCATCCCCTAAAACCCAGAAAGTGACACCCATATTGATTTTACATCAAATGTCGCGTCCGCTATCTTGTTTCCAGAAACGAACGCCATATTCGTAATCAGCATCGCCTGAAATCCCGAAATCTATACCCATATTGATTTTAATAAAAAGTTGCGCCCACCATCTTGATTTCAAAATTAACGTTATATTTGTTATCAGCATCCCCTAAAACCCCAAAAATAAAACCCATATCGATTTTACTTCAAAAGTCGCGTCCACCATCTTGGATCTTTAAATTAACGTTATATTTTTACTCTGCATCCCTTAAAACCCTAAAAGTGACACCTATATTGATTTTACTTCAAAAGTCATGTCCTCCATCTTGGATCCAGAAACTAACGCCATATTCGTAATCAGCATCCGCTAATACCCTGAAATCGTTACCCATATCGATTTTCATAAAAAGTCGCGTCCGCCATGCTGGATTTTAAAATTAACGTTATATTTGTTATCAACATTCCCTAAACCTTGAAATCGATACCCATATCGATTTTCATCAAAAGTCGCTTCCGCCATCTTGGATCCAGAAACTAACGCCATATTCGTAATCAGCATCTCATAACGTTGTATTTGTTATCAGCATCCCCTAAAACCCCAAAAATAAAACCCATATCGATTTTACTTCAAAAGTCGCGTCCGCCATCTTAGATCTTTAAATTAACGTTATATTTTTACTCAGCATCCCTCAAACCCTAAAAGTGACACCTATATTGAGTTTACTTCAAAAGTCATGTCCGCCATCTTGGATCCAGAAACTAACGCCGTATTCGTAATCAGCATCCCCTAATACCCTGAAATCGTTACCCATATCGATTTTCATAAAAAGTCGCGTCCGCCATCTTGGATCCAGAAACTAACGTCATATTCGTAATCAGCATCTCATAAAACCCCGAAATCAATACCCATCTCGATTTTCATAAAAAGTCGCGTCTGCCATCTTGGATTTTAAAATTAACATTATATTCGTTATCAACTTCTTTCAAAACCATAAAAGTGACATGCATATTGATTTTGTTACAAAAGTCACATCCACCATCTTAGATCCAGAAATTAACGTCATATTCGTAATCAGCATTCCCTAATATCAAAAATGTGACTTACTCATATTTTACTTCAAAAGTCTTATCGTCGTATTTTACTTAGATCCAAAAATTCACGCCATATTTGCAATCAGTATTCCCTGAAACCCCAAAAATGACACCCATTTTACTTCAAAGGTCACGTCCGCCATCTTGGATGTGTTTAAAATATATTGTCCTGTGTTTAATTGTTAATTGTTTAATCGTAAACATGCAAAAAACGATTAACAATTGATCAATTGTAATTGCAACGTTTTACAATTACCATTGATCAGTTGTTAATTGTGAACCCTACAATTAACAATTAATTTTTCAATCGTCAATTGCAATTGATTTTTTCTGCGATTGAAATTTCAATTATTTGGTCCTACAATTGAACAATTAAACAATTAGTGCCCAACACTGGTAGCCAGCCGTTGCCGAGAAGCCGCGTTTACATATGTTTACTGTGGTAAATGCCACAGAGTTACAGCGTGTTGCCCACTTGTTATACATAGATCATAGATCAACTAGGGGCAGCCATGACAGGTAAAACAAAATAATGGCACCATACAACAATTCTGTATTAAAAATACACATTTTTTTAAATATACATCCCCACTCTAGTATTTTTTCCGTGGTGTCGTGGGTGCGTTTACTAACATGACAATTCACATACACAAATACCCAGACCGGAACAAATAATTGAGGATCACACAAAGATTTGACTATTAGACACAGTGGGCGGAGCGGCTTAAGCTCTAACCACATGCCACATACATATTCTTAAAATACGAAAATCTAGGAGACCACTAAATGCTTGGTTTTATCTCTGTTGTAGCCGGGCTACGCGGTACATGTTCAGCATGCTTTGTTATTCAATTTATGAGGAGATTTAGGTCTCTATCTATGTCTATAAAGCAGTGTTGGGCACTAATTGTTTAATTGTTCAATTGTAGGACCAAACAATTGAAATTTCAATCGCAGAAAAATTCAATTGCAATTGACGATTGAAAAATTAATTGTTAATTGTAGGGTTCACAATTAACAATTGATCAATGGTAATTGTAAAACGTTGCAATTACCATTGATCAATTGTTAATCGTTTTTTGCATGTTTACGATTAAACAATTAACAATTAAACACACGACAATATATTTTAAACACATCCAAGATGGCGGACGTGACTTTTGAAGTAAAATTGGTGTCATTTTTGGGGTTTCAGGGAATACTGATTGCAAATATGGCATGAATTTTTGGATCTAAGTAAAATACGACGATAAGACTTTTGAAGTAAAATCAATATAGGAGTCACATTTGGGATATTAGGGGATGCTGATTACGAATATGACGTTAATTTCTGGATCTAAGATGGTGGACGTGACTTTTGTAACAAAATCAATATGCATGTCACTTTTATGGTTTTGAAAGAAGTTGATATTATGTTAATTTTAAAATCCAAGATGGCAGATGCGACTTTTTATGAAAATCGATATGGGTATTGATCTCGGGGTTTTATGAGATGCTGATTACGAATATGGCGTTAGTTTCTGGATCCAAAATGGCGGACGCGACTTTTTATGAAAATCGATATGGGTATCGATTTCAAGGTTTAGGGAATGTTGATAACAAATATAACGTTAATTTTAAAACCCAAGATGGCGGACGCGACTTTTTTTGAAAAAGCGATATGGGTAACAATTTCAGGGTATTAGGGGATGCTGATTACGAATATGGCGTTAGTTTCTAGGTCCAAGATGGCGGACATGACTTTTGAAGTAATATCAATATAGGTGTCACTTTTAGGGTTTTAAGGGATGCAGAGTAAAAATATAACGTTAATTTAAAGATCCAAGATGGCGGACGCGACTATTGAAGTAAAATCGATATGGGTTTTATTTTTGGGGTTTTAGGGATGCTGATAACAAATATAACGTTAATTTTGAAATCAAGATGGTGGGCGCAACTTTTTATTAAAATCAATATGGGTATAGATTTCGGGATTTCAGGCGATGCTTATTACGAATATGGCGTTAGTTTCTGGATGCAAGATGGCGGACATGACTTTTGAAGTAAAATCAATATAGGTGTCACTTTTAGGGTTTTAAGGGATGCTGAGTACAAATATAACGTTAATTTAAAGATCCAACATGGCGGACGCGACTTTTGAAGTAAAATCGATATGGGTTTTATTTTCGGGGTTTTAGGGGATGCTGATAACAAATATAACGTTAATTTTGAAATCCAAGATGGCGGGCGCGACTTGTTATGAAAATCGATATGGTTTCGATATCGGGGTTTTAGGGTATGTTGACTACGAATATGGCGTTAGTTTCTGGATCCAAGATGGCGGTCGTGACCTTTTTTGTAAAATTCGATATGAGTTTCATTTTTAGGGCTTTAGGAGATTCTGATAACGAATATAACCTTAATATTGGAATCCAAGATGGCCAATGCGACTTTTGAAGTAAAACTAGTATGGGTGTTATTTTTGGGGTTTGGGGGAAGCTGATAAAGAATATAGCGTTAATTTTGAAATCCAAGATGGCGGATGTGACTTTTGAAGTAACATCAATGTGGGTATCATTTCGGGGGTTATGTCCAAGAGCGTGCTCGTTGCGACCCCTGCCAGCCATCTAGGCTGGGTCGTTTCCTCGAGGCGACGCGTGTATTCAAGGGTACCACTGAGCGGTCGTGCCAGCAAGGGGGTGGATATCTGGCTGTCCCATCGCCTGGCTTCTGGAGTGAGACTATGGCCTGTACGATGCAAGATTCTCTAAGTCCGTTTAAATCCTAAGTCTCACTAGAGTATTTTTGGATGCAGCATACGCTTCCGTAAGCTTGTCAACACACCTGGAGCTTGAAAAGTTTTAGGATAATGACAGGGAACTTTTGAATCTGACTGATGCAAATGAAAAGGTGATTTTGTGCGACGACCTGAATAAATGGGTGGGAACCAGGTGGCAATCTTACGACGTTGCTCTGGGTCCTTATGGTGATAAGAGAGTAAATTATGCGGGTAAGCTCATTGTAGATGCATGTTTGGAAAGAGGCCTTCTTGTGTCAAATACGATATTCCAACATAAAGCGATTTATATTACGTGGAGAAGGAATGAACAGAAAAGCATGATAGATTTGATCCTAGTAGATAACCGTCTCCAGAGCAAACTTTAAGATATCTGTGCATATAGAGGTCCCACTCTTGAATTGGAACACGATCTTATAGTTACGTGGTTTGTTTAGAAGAAGAGGCACTGGCGAGAGCATATACCCTTCGGAGGCCATAAAAGAATTATAATTGAAAAGTTGCAAGAGTGAGAAGAATGTATGAAGATCTGTTCATAAAGACTCTGGTCCGGGAGAAGCTTTTAACAGCAGGTACTTCGGACTCGAATATAAATGAATGCTGAAATAGCCTGAAAGAGAGTTTGTTAGAATCCGCAAAAGAAGTATGTCGTTGCTCAAAAAAGCAAAGCACAGCGGAAGGTGGGACGGAGAGTTACAAAGCTTCGTAGAAAGTAAGAAGAAGGCGTGACAGGACTGTGTTTCTTCTTTGAATGTAAATGACAGTATGACAGAGCTGAAGAAATAAATATACGGCAATGCAAGAGTGCCACCAAAACTTTACTGAAAGAAATGTTTGAAAGAACTAGTGCGATTGGAGAAGAAAGGCTCGAGGTGATTCGTCAGGCTTAAGCCAAAAGGCGTAGCAAGCCATGCATTAAGGAGTGCTTGTCCTAACGCTGTTATATGGCAGTGAGGGGTGGTTATGTAAGAAGAAGAATGAAAGCAGGATAAATGCGGTCGAAATGCGAGCACTGCGGAAGATGTGCCGTGATTGACCGTATTCGCAATAGCATAGTAAGAAAGCTTGTAGGTATGAATGTTAGTATTGGTGTAAAGATGAGAAAGGGTATGCTTCGTTGGTTCGGGCATAAAGAATATCGGAAGAAAGAATGACAAAACAGATATCAAATGCGAAAATGGAAGGATGTAGGTACCGGGAAATATCTAGACCATCTTACCCCGTTTGATTGGTTATGACGAGTACTATAGATCCTAAGAGTTCCGTTGGCCACCTTCCTGATCCATCATCAGGACGTGGCCGCCATCTGAGTTTAAAGTACTGGTCAAGACAAATATAACGATCTAAAACACGACGGAGTTTCTAAATCTCGAACTGACCAAGACATGTTGGTCTAGTTTTTTCGACCCGCAAAGTCAATTTGTTTTCTTATCACAAATTCAATTTGTCATAAGAATTCAAGATAAACAATAGCAAACAAGGAGCAACAATAGTGTTAAATAAATATACAACGAGAAATATTAAAAATAAATTTTTATTTAAATCAATGTTCCGATTTAATGACACATAATTAAAATGTTTTTTGTATATTCTTTGAATAGGTTAAGTTGCACTTTAACACGACTCTCTTTTCAAACATTTGATCTGATAATCTATGACTTTTTGGTGAATTGGTCATAGTAGCAAAAGAAAACAATCTTTTAACTGCTGCGGAAGCTGGTAATGGCGTATTAAATTTTATAAAGACTCTTTTTATTTCTGGGTATTTTTTCAGCAGACTTAGTTCTTCACTTTCTTCAGCAAAAAAGTGTAGCATTAATAGCTCAGCCTTTGTTATAGGCATGTTACTACCGGCAGCCGCTGTAGGTGACACATGAATATTACTATCTGAGTCAGAATCAGATTCAAAAAATTTTTCAATACGACTTTTAGTTGCTATAATTTGTTGAGGCTCTTCATTGAGTTCTTTTGAAATAAGGGTTTTAAAAAGATTCTGTACCTTAGTTTGGTCTTGATTATCTAAGCGAGAAAGCCACTTATTTTTAAAACGGGGATAAGATACAGCAGCTATTGCTGCATGTTCTGCCTCAGCAGTGTTAAAGTTAAAAAACTGTTTAAATCTCGTTTCAACGCTTATTCTGTACGCCTTGATTAAAGGTGCACAGTACATCAAATTGCCTCTCCTTTCAATTTTTTGTATTTTTCTTATCAATGCGAACAGACATGGCAATAAAATGCCATAATAGGCATTGGTTTCACTTTGCATAATATCTAGTGCTTCTGCTACTGGTGCAGCACATGTCAAATATTCTTTCAAGTAATCAAATTCAACATCTTTTATGGGATTACTAATATTTAAAGCTCTATGAACCTGAATTTTTTTTTCTTGAATTGATAATAATTGTTGATCATATAGGCTATTCCATCTGGTTTCACCCGGTCGACTTAATGTGTGTTGTAATATATCTTGTATAATTTCAGCCGTTTTTGGACGACCAGCTGCATTCCATAAAGAGTTGCATTTTTTTAATGTGGTGGTATGTATATGAGATAATGGAGTACCTATGTCATTTAAAACTTTATTGGCATCAACGGTAGCACATAAGCTTAATGTATGCGCACAGCATCTTTGATGGGCAGGCAAAAAAAAAAACTTCGGATTCTTCTTCGTCCAGACTTGAGTCAGATTCCACATCTATTTCTTCAAACAAAGAATCTTCCGGCTGACTGGTTTTGTCACAACTGATGTTTGTAAGTTCCACGCCAAAAGCGCGAAATGCTTTTACGAAATTACTGCCGTTGTCAGTAATGGTTGCGACTACCTTATTACCGTTTAAGCCAAATTCTGTATAAATTTCTTTAATTAAATTAGTAATACGATCGTAACTATGAATGCCTTTGAACCGCTGACATACTAATGCTACTGAAACACGTTTCAAATCTTTTGTGATCCAATGTGCAGTCATACCTAAGAAGCTTCTCTTCTTTCCCGACCAGATATCAGTTGTAGTGCACACGAAATCAACAGCCTTTAGTTCAGATTTTATGGCAGACATTTTTTCTTCATAATATGTATTTATATGGCGACTCAAACTTCGACGGCTTACAACTTTCAAATTCTTATCGGATATCTTCAAGTTGCTAAATATGGGTTTTCAATAGCCCTCAATGGGATCATAGAATCAATAAAGAAGTTTATCATATTTTGTGCAAATTTTTCTTGTGTATATGCCTGGACCTCTTCAACTTTTCTTAAGCCCCTAGTCGATATTTTTTTTGGAATGTTTGCACCTTTTTTATCATTTTCCTTTGTTTTTATGTATCTTTTATATTCATTTACACAATCTTGTCCATGTTTCCGTTTGAGGTGACTCAGAAAATTGGATGTACAGTTGTCGAATCCTCTGATTTTAGTAGTGACAGGCGAGCATTTAGTACACAGAGCTGTAATTATATGTGCTGTTGATTCTTCTGGTAAATATTTGAAAAATGTACCGTCAAGTAGTGCAAGACGCGGGGGTGAAGATATCGACGTGATTGAGCTCGGCCCTGAAGACTGCCCATCTCGATCTAACTGTTCATTGATGTCCGTGTCCAACGTGTTAACTGACATATAACTATATTCCTCTTCATCCATAATGACTATAATGTCCAAAAAGTGTGGAAATATTCGTTGAAATATGCGAATATACTTAATAGAAATGAATTTAAGTTCCTACAATATTCCTGTGTCCGCACGATTCTGACTCACACTCTCTATGTTTGTGGAAATTAGTTTAGTTTAAACAACTGCTACTAAAAGTACACACACAAAAGTACTCTGAAGTGAGATCATGTCGAAATATACGCGATACATTGCGCTCCGCAAAAAAATTATGACAATATTTTCGTCCTAAACCCTCAGGCCGAATGAACAGAGACACGCGGGATCTCAGTGCGCGGGGTATGTGGTGTGCCCTACCACAGTGTAATATAATACAGTAAAACATCTTAGTACTTATGGTCCGAATTAAACTCACGCACACAGACGCGCGCTCTACACGTCTTCTCGATACTTTTATTGATATTTAGTAACTCATGTGGTTTTTAACAAATATACTTATATACAATTTCCGAGTAATCTATCATACACACTCTCAATAACAATGAGATTCGAGAATACTTATATATAATGAGAATACTTATTCGTAAAATGAATTTTTGAAAGACGGACGATTAAGCGCAGTGGTTAAGAGCTTAAGCCGCTCCGCCCACTGTGTCTAATAGTTGCGGGTTCGATTCCCGCACGGGACAAATCTTTGTGTGATCCACAATTATTTGTTCCGGTCTGGGTATTTGTGTGTGTGAATTTTCATGTTTGTAAACGCACCCACGACACAGGAATAAATACTAGTGTGGGGCAACGTTTTTAAAAAAAAAATTGCAATAAAGGTAAATAATATTTAAGCATAAACATTAAAATCATAAACGTTTTCATTATGCTGTTATGACACAGTCCCTATGGTAAATTGTATTACGCTGCACTCATACGAAAAAATACAGGCTTATAACCACTGCAGTAGATAAGTTTTAATAAATGAAAAAAAAAGTGCTAACCTTAAAAACGTTCTGACGGGGAGTGTTGGTTTATTATACCACTAAAACGGTTTAGATGAGTTACTGGAGAGATAGATACTGTGGCATTACCGACCGACTCTAGCTACCTACGCACGTGCCCTTTGTCGGCTCGTGCCGGTGCCGAAAGGCGACGAGTCACTAGGGTTGCTACCTGTAGTTTATTATAAAGTACGTATCGTACGTTATTTAAGGTAAGTATACCTTGTACTTTATGAGAACTTGTAAAGTATGCGAAAATACTTTATTTCGAATAGTGAACCTTTTAAGATTTATTTTAAATAAATCATTAAAAAGAAAAAAAATGATCGCAATTAAAAGCAAAGTAGATGATGTCTGGTGTTAAAATCTGAATCTATGGTACTAGATTTAAGAAAAAACCATTATTACATCTAACTTCTCTAACTTAAAGAAAATAGTAAAAACTATCAGCACTTCTTAATTCTTACTAATCTATTCAAGTTAATTATAGACTGTCAACATGCTGTGAAGGTGTTTAGCAATGATAACAGTGACTGAAAAGTTCTAAAAGTAATAAATATGTTTTTAAACAAAATAATAAAGTGAGATAAATAATACTTTATTTTGATACAATGTACATTTTTTGCCTACCTTTAAAAACCAATGTACTTAATTTGCTCAAATAAAAGGTGGCAACCCTACTAGTGACGCACGCGCACTTGTCGGCTCGTGACTAGTGTTGTCAGAAGGCTCGAGCTTCCGAGCCTTAAAGTCGTTGAGAGCTCGCGCATCTATAGAAAGCTTGAGCTTCGACTCGAGCTCTCTGTAAAGAGCTCGATTCGAAGCTCGAGCGCCGGCTACAAGGCTCGAGCCGCGGCTCGAACCTCGAAGCTACAAGGCTCGGAGGTTCGAGCTTTAAACGAGCTCTGTTAACAAGGTTCACGGTAGTTACTTTGAAAAAGACTCTGCTCAGAGATTAAAGTCGAGGGCCGTAAAGCAATAGTAATAGGTATGTAGAAAGGGTCAATCAATGTTCTCGTAATTTCTACCGATTTTAATGAGTTCGGGAATTAATAATTTCGAAACATGTTTGAAACAAGTAAAACGAAAACTTTAGGTATTCATAAAATACCACTAACACGGTGTTGTGGTGCTGGTCTAATGGACACGTCTTTTGTACAACATAGCCATGTTTGGGTTCGTTGGATTTGTCTTTACGAGTACTATAGACCGAGATGGTGTTTAAGATCACATGATGGAGCCGGAAGATGGCCTTCAGAACTACCCAACGAGTCAACACAGCCCCATGGCGTGTGGGCTCGTTTGTGTTTTGGCAAGTGCTTAAGACCCAGACGATGTTCAGGGTCTGATGATGGAGCCGAAAAGTGATTAACGGAACTCCGCAACTACTCAACATAGCCCTGTCGTGTTTGGGGTCGTTTAACTTGTCTTGATAAGAACTTTCGACTGAGATGATTTCCAGGGTTTGATGATGGAGCCGAAAAGTGGCCAACGGAACTCCGCAACTACTCAACATAGCCCCGTCGTGTTTGGGGTCGTTTAACTTGTCTTGATAAGAACTTTCGACTGAGATGATTTCCAGGGTCTGATGATGGAGCCGAAAAGTGGCCAACTGAACTCCGCAACTACTCAACATAGCCCTGTCGTGTTTGGGGTCGTTTAACTTGTCTTGATAAGAACTTTCGACTGAGATGATTTCCAGGGTTTGATGATGGAGCCGAAAAGTGGCCAACGGAACTCCGCAACTACTCAACATAGCCCTGTCGTGTTTGGGGTCGTTTAACTTGTCTTGATAAGAACTTTCGACTGAGATGATTTCCAGGGTTTGATGATGGAGCCGAAAAGTGGCCAACGGAACTCCGCAACTACTCAACATAGCCCCGTCGTGTTTGGGGTCGTTTAACTTGTCTTGATAAGAACTTTCGACTGAGATGATTTCCAGGGTCTGATGATGGAGCCGAAAAGTGGCCAACGGAACTCCGCAACTACTCAACATAGCCCTGTCGTGTTTGGGGTCGTTTACCTTGTCTTGATAAGAACTTTCGACTGAGATGATTTCCAGGGTCTCATGATGGAGCCGAAAAGTGGCCAACGGAACTTCGCAACTACTCGACGAAGCCCCGTCGTGTTTGGGGTCGTTTAACTTGTCTTGATAGGAACTTTCGACCGAGGTTATATCCAGGGTCTGATGCTGGGGCTGAAAAGTGGCCGGAAGAACACCGCAACTACTCGACATAGCCTCGTCGTGTTTGGGGTTGTTTAACTTGTCTTGATAAGAACTTTCGACTGAGATGATTTCCAGGGTCTGATGATGGAGCCGAAAAGTGGCCAACGGAACTCCGCAACTACTCAACATTTAATATGTAAAAAATTGTTTTGCATATTTGTTTAAAATAAGAATATGAATAAATAAAATAATTATAAAATTTAATACTGAACAAATAAATATGTACAAATAGAAATATTATTAGAGATATAAAAATATAATAATCAAAGTCTAAAACTAAATAGTACGACATTAAATAAAGGTTAATAATCTTTTAAAAACCTTGTTTTATATACTATTGAACTGAAAATATTATTTCGTCTGTCTATTTACCTATATTATCACGCATCTCTTGCGGGGTAGGCAGAGAGTACAGAATTTCAACAGGTTTTTTCCAAATAGTCTCCTCCCATTTAGTGTTTACAATATTTAGTTAAATATTATAGTTATAGAAGAACCCCAGCCTTGGTTGCTTATTAAAGTTCTTATAGCCAACTGGACTTTCTACAGTCATTAACACTAAAAGAAAACGATCATTCATCAAAATCCCTTAGTTATTACGTAAATACAAAAATCCTAGTTTTTACGTAAATACAAAAATTAATACATCCATCCTCACTGTTGTCTTTTTGTATATTTCAAAAACCTAGATGTTTTTCGTATCCTTGCATTTGCAGTACCTAATAAGATTTTAATTATCTAATACCTCCTTTTTATACTGCAATTACATAAGTAACGCATGTGAGTGTAGGTAAGTAAGTCGCTACAAAACGGAGCCGCGCGGCGGCGGCGATGGCGTGCCCTTCCCTGCGCCCGCACACACTTCACCCCGCGGAATACGTCACTAAGACCACCAATATATATTACAGAGAAACAGATTCGAAAAGCGGGCGTGCGATGTATGTGCTCAGTGCTTTACAACATGCGCAGCAATATCTGTGACAAAGCAATACGGAGATTTCAAATGCATTTCTAAAATGTATTTCTCATTACGCACACATTTATATGCAAGTTTCATTGTTAATTAAGGTATAAAAGGATAAAAAAAAATATTTTTTTTGGTTTTTGTATTGAATTTGTGAAGCAATTATCAAATATTGCGTTATTTACTTACAATATATACTTATAACTTGTAACTAGTTAAACATTTACCTATGTTTTCAGTAATATTTATTTCCTCGTCAAATAGCCCTTTAGGAATAGGTAAATATAATAGACGGCCTTAGGGAGTTGTTTCTCTGTACACTATGCTGAGGCGCCGACCGGGTTGCCGGGTGCTCGCACAAGGGTACCTACATTCGGCAACCAGTCGTATTTTAGTTGCGCGCCAATAACAACGCACACGCTCCTCATAGCACAGAGTAATATTTACTGATAATGCTAGGGAACAAAAACGACCAAGATATTGACATGTCTATTAAGACAATTGGAAGTCCCGGGTTTACTTCCAGTGAAGAATCTTTAGTAATATCAAAAAGACAGCGTTTAAGTTGGAAATAGGATAATTTTAAAACATCTTTTTACCGACAAGTACTTGTCAACACAAATGTAAAGAGTCGCAACACGTCGGAGTTAGGTTGAGTACTTGGGTTGTGCTGTTGGCCACCTGCCGGCTGCATCATCAGACCTTGGACATCCGTGTATACAAAACTCGTCAAGACAAATCTAATGAGCCCAATCACGGCGGGGCTATGTTGAGTACTTGGGTAGTTCTGTTGGCCACCCTCGGGCTCCATCATCAGACCCTGGACACCATCCGGGTGCAAAGTGCTCGTTAAAACAAATCCAACGAGCCCAAACACAGCGGGGTTATATTGAGTAGTTTGGTGGTTCCATTGGCCGCGTTTCGGTTTCATCATCAGACACTGTACACTATCTGGTTGTATAGTAGTTCTCAATACCAATCTAACGAGCCTTAACGCGAGGGGGTTATGTCGTATAGTTCACATGTCCCTATGGCCACCTTCCGACTCCATCATCAGATCAGCTCCATGGTACCATATTATTGCATTATTATTGGATTTACATATGTATGCCAAATTTCAGCTTAATCGGATACCCGCATGTCCTTGAGAAATGGATCTCAAGATTTGAACCCGAAAGACAGTGAGATAGACATACGAACATTGCAAGTTAAATAAAAGCTTGTAAAAAAATAACATCCCCCGATAAAGGGTTTACGAGATATCGGGGTGTATTTTAGTCGTAACATTAACATTCTCTGCCTACCCCGCAACGTATTTGGCGTGGTGATAGATATAGATAAAAATATTCATTTAGTACAATATTTGGCTAATCGTATCGAAAATCAAAATATCAGGTTGTATAATTAGTTCTTATTAGTATAGGCAAAATTGAAGGCTCAAGCTTCGACTCGAACCTTTAAGAGCCGAGTCCTAACGGCTCGCGAGCCTTTAAAGCTCGAGGTTTGAAAGCTCGAGCCTTAAGGGCTCCGGAGCCTTAAAGGCTCGAGCGTTGAACGCTCGCGAGCTTCGACTCGGGGTTCGAGCGCTCGACTCAGAGCTCATTTCTTACAACACTACTCGTGACACTGCCGAAAGGCGACAAGTGCGCGCGCGCTTCTTTAAAGTTTAGGTACCTTTTTATAAACAAACATTTGGTTACCACGGGGGGTTGGCAGAGAGGTGCAGTGTATTGGCCGAATTTCGAATGATTTATGGAACTGGAACTTGTAAAATATTCCATTTTTATATGGACAAAATAGAATACTTAATTTTTACAAGCTTTTATTTGCTCCCTGCCTTACTACTGCTTACTGCCTCGTTGGTCTGGTGGCAAAGCGCATCGCTATGTGATCACGAGGTCCTGGGTTCAAATCCGTGGTCGGACAAATGTAGTTTTTCTAACGAAAAATTCCCAGTAGCAGTCCGGAGTCTGGAGTTGTGCCCGGTATATGGCAATAGGCTCGCCCCCTATTACATGGGACCTAACATCGTCGGCGAAACGTGGGTGTACTCAGTACACCTCTGCCACCCCCTCTGGGGAATATAGGCGTGACGGTGTTACGGTGTTACTTTTATTTAACTTGCACTGTTCGTATGTCTGTCTGTCTTTCCTTCATTCATAAGAAGTCGCGACGCCATCTTTGATCCAAAAATAAACGCCATTTTAGTTATCAGCATCTCCTAAAATCTCATAGATAATGATGTCTTCTTTTGTCTTGAGTCTTTTTAGAAGGCAAACATTCACTCAAGCTTCGTACTCCCGATTCAAGCCTTACAACACCAGACAGAAGTTTACATTGTACACTCCCACATTGGGCCAACATTAGATGTGCTTTTTTTGATGATTAATTGTTAATTGTTTAATCGTAAATGTGCATAAAACGATTAACAATTGATCAATTGTAATTGCGTTGTTTTGCAATTACAATTGATCAATTGTTAATTGCAAAACATTGCAATTACAATTGATCAATTGTTAATTACATAACACTGCAATTACAGTTGATCAATTGTTAATTGTCAATTGTTTAATCAATTGATTTTTGCCCAACACTGCTATAAAGTACAGAGTTCCATCCTTTTTTTCTTTACAGACCCCTCTAGTTTTCTCCTCCTTTCCCGCTCTCGCTTACTCTTCCTCTTAAGAGTTAAGTCTTTGGTAATATTTTCTAAATGAGTGTTATAGAAAAATACTCCTTGGAGATAATGCTCCCCTATTGGAACATTATTATATTTTGAGCTTTTTTCTTTGTAGGTATTTGAACACCAAACTATTGCACTTTACTGTGGTACTTCAATGACTTTACCTGACCATATTCTCGGAATGTGGCATAATAATCAGATATGACCACTTCTTGGATTTATAAAATACTTTCTCAACGAAATCAAAATACATTTCAAGTTTGTAGTAGTTTAAGAGATTTATTTGGTTTCTGCTTTATCTTTTGCCGCGAAAACTCATAATGTTCGTATAATCCACTTCGATTCAAACGCAGATGTTTGTCTGTATCTGTGTATTTAATAGCATCTATCTATATCATCACGCCAGTTCCCTTGCGGGGTAGGCAGAGAGCACAGAGTTCCAACAGGTTCTTTCCTTACAGACCTCTCTGGCTTCCTCAACTCTCATAGTTCGTCTCATACACGCCTGCCGGTTACGGAGACTCTTCACTTGCCCTTCAGAAAAGACGATCTATTTGGTCATAGTAAGATAGTCTAGGTCTGTGGGAATGACGCTACAAAATGGATATAATAGTCAACACAGTGTGTTGTCTTACATAATATTTGTTATTCTCACCGACCTATCCTTTGGGTTATAGATACCGCACACAGGATCAGACACCGACCTCGCCGGCGAGGTCGAAGAATCTCTTACCCGCCGGCCGGTGCAGAGCACCACGGCGTGACACCTAGTATACGCCCTCCCCCATAGCGACTGCCCAAGCTGAGGCCGTTCCTCCTTGAGGCGCTTTTGAGCTAGTTGCCCCCTTGCCCTTCTGGCTCGAGCGTAGTGGTTGCACGCTCGCCCTCTTGTCCGGTGAAGCTGTAAAGGCCCCGCGGCCAACAGCGTAGATCATTCACACACACACACAACACTTAAGATTTGTAACCATTACATATTAAATAAGCTATTGAAGGTTTTCCTTGTAGATAGTACGTAGCGTTATCTGTTAACTTATCATCATGACTCAGGTGTATTTTAAACACGTGCACAACAAGGAATGTTGTAAATCTTACTAATATTATGAATGTGAAAGTTTGTATGTTTGTAACTGGAATCACGTAAACACGGCTGTACGGATTTAGGTGAAATTTGGTACACAGATGGTTTATTACCTGGATTAACATATAGGATACTTTTTATCCCAAAAAAATGTTAGTTCCTTGTCTAATGTCACCGCGAACGAAGTCGCGGGCAGAAACTAGTATCTATATATTTTTTTCATCATTAGGTATACTTGAAAATTATTTACATAGCATAGGAGTCTTGCGGCAGTTGGTGTAGGTTCACCCTCCATTATGTGGGGTGTTACAGAATATTTTGGTAAAACGTCGTCGTCGATATACTTTAAAATCAACGCCTATACCCAAGTTAACAATCTACAGTCGTTAACGCTAATAGACTGCGGAAAAAAATGTATGGGAATGACAATTTGCAACGAAAAGTCACGTGGTCAAAACAATGCGCTATCGATTGCGACAAGAGAATAGAAACAAAACGCTTGCAACTTGTCTAGGCCCTCTGAATCAGAATATTTTTTATTCATGTAAACCATTACAGTATTTATAAATCGTCAGAATAGTAACAAAGACTCTACCACCACTTCGGAATGTCATTCCTGTGGAGGAGAAGGGCAAGAAACTCCTTGGTTACTCTTTTTAAGTAGTATTTTTACAATTTTGTCCATCTACGTTTTGTTGTGGGGTATGGGAGAACATTGTAGTATCAGGTGAGTCTCAATTGAAATAAACAAGTTATACTATTCATAAGAATGGCCACATGGTTCTCTCATTTACAGATAAAGAAACGAGGAACAAAAATGATCAATTTTATTAAACTACTAGTAGGAAGAGAGTAAATTATAAGCTATTATTATTTATATAAAAAATAATAATAGCTAAACATGTTATCCACATTCTGGTGGAGCTAGATTAATGGTTCTGGTAGGGCTAATTAATTAGAGTTTTGAACACTAATGGTCTACCATTCGTGTCCTTTAATTTTTTATCGGTTCATATGAAATACGCTGTTTCCTATTTTACATGAACATTCACAGCATCATTATAGTTTAATATAGGTACATGTTAACCTAGTATGATAGACTTTAATGATCGTGTGGAACATCCAAAGGGGTGACTGTTAATGTTTGGTCAAATAGGCGACGGGAGCGTGACAAAAGCGCTCGTCTATCGTCGGTCGTGACGTTTACGTTGACGTCGCGCCGAGCGAAGCTGCGCTCTGTGGCGTGTTCCGTAAATTTCAGTACATTACAACTCCACGCCACCGTCGCGCTCTCGTCTCGTTGCGTCGGCCAACCTTTAGAGTCCGTATTCTTCCGATCGTCGTCATTATCAGCCGAAAGACGTCAATTTCATCCAAAGATCGTCACGATACGAACGGCTTAGTGCTGTATGCATACAGCTTGCACCTGCGACCTGTCGATCATACCCTAACTAAATAGTCCATAGATATCCTAACAATCTGGCGAGATTTTTGTGTTTTTCGCTGTTTAAAAAGCTATGATGAATTACTACGCGGCACCAACTCAGGTTAATGCCTTAGCTATTGACAACGTGCTTCATAAAAAGGCTACCATTTAAGTAAGAGATATTTTCTGCAGAAGCCCTTGTATGTAATCTGCGTTTAATTTCACAATATCACACAATACTTGTTTTCGTTGAGTCTTTTCAAAGGTCATCTCTTCATGTAGTGTGACCTTCGATTACATCGTACAAATTATTCATCTCACGTGCTTTGCCTAAATTATGTGTTAACAATTACCTGAGTAAATAACTTCGCTCGTAGTATACCAGTGTTCTTAGCGATCATCAAGTTTGAGCAGCGTTCGGCTCGACCAGCCTGAGATGGATGATCGTTTTCGGCATTTTCATTTTGGCTTTCCATTCAGCTTCTCCTTGCTTTGAAAATCACTCTAAGGTGTTGGTCCTGGCTACCACTAAAATGATAGTCGTTAACTTGATAAGTTTAAACAGTAGGTGACCACAAACTCTACCGATCCGCACTAAGTCTGCATAGTTGAGTAAACCTATTTTCTCTCACCTCGATTTGTAACAGAAGGACTGTCCAACTGGGACGGTATAAGCTAATTTAGTTACAAAGTTATCTTTTATTGCTTGTTTTGGTTTTAAGGTGATGACTTATTATTGTAATATGTGGGATATACTATTTTCTTTAGTAGGCTGAAAATCATTCTTCTTTTCTTTATCTCGAAATTGATTACGGATCACAATGCCAGAAATGCTAAATGTCATAACAGCTAAATGTCTTCTACTTCTTATTTCAATGAATGGCCCCACACTTTAACAGTGTTTTTCGCCAATGTCAAGTAATAATAGAATATAACGATAAATTATAAAAATTGGTTTGTTCTCGCCATTACGGCAAAAAACAATGGCAAAACCATGAATTTATAACCCTAAACGGATTGAGTACTGTCAAAATATTGCTAAAGAAAATTAAACTCTTACTCACAGATCTCATTGAATTTTCTAAGATTAAAACAGCTCCAGAAACCATGATAGTGAGAGCTATAACCTGGAGCCCCGTGTCACGCTCGACCCATTACGATGTAGTACGGCGACTATAAGGTAGAATACCGATTTATCATATGGTTTAAATTCGTTGTAAAGCATTTATTACCCAGTTCAAAACGAACAAGGTTTTCAATTCGTCTGTATATACAGGATGAATTAGGATGGGACAGTAAGGACAGCTATCTCAACCGTTGTAGATACAGAAAATCGGCCCTAGGAGACTATTCTTAATTTTTGCGATATTTGCAGCTGATTTACAGATTCTGAAAAAAATGTCAATAAGAAAATGAGCAATTTGATCAATAACTTTTACTACTCATTTAAGATGTGGCATATGCGTAGAAAAAATAATAACGGCAATAAACAGTGCCCGAGAATTATACGTAATTATATGTCAGCAAGTCCTTAATCGTACCAATGTTTGGTCACCCTACTTAGAAAGAGACGTAGGGCTCTAAGTGAGTATCCTTGTCATCACGATATTTCGCAGAGAGCTCAATCCATTTAGGGTACTATATCCATGGGTAAAACCAAAACTAAATTCAGTTGTCAAACTGAAAACTTCCAATACTCCTAACAAAGACCCATAATATCTAACTCGCACAGCGGCCAATGCGCAAAATGTCATACTCACAAAGTCGCCAACGTAAATGTCAGATAGAATCTCTAGACTACATCTTAAATTATGAAAATAACAAAGTGTAGCTAAGATAGATAGATAGATAGATAATACTTTATTGTTCCACCAGAAATACAAAAAGGAAATAAAAAGATACAATATTTCAACTGAAAGATAGTGTAACAATGGGCGGCCTTATCACTTATAGTGACCTCTTCCAGGCAACCTTTGGATGGAGAGGATCTAAAGAAAACACAATATTTAGGGGTGTACTTAGCTAACAGAACATAACAATACACAAATAAATCTATCATAAACTACTTAAATAATATACCTATATATACACAAGTAAAAATAATATACACGCGTTATTAAGTCACTAGCAACAGCATATAGAAAACATCCAGCAAATTTAATTTATTTAATCGGTGATGTAGAACTTTTTCACTTGACCTCTGAATATATGAATAGATGGAACACTCCTTATAGAAACAGGTAGTGAGTTCCACAGTCGTACGGCTTTGACCGTAAAAGAGTTATCATAAAAGGTGTTAGAGTGTAGAGGCATTACGAGAGCCAAGTTTACTGATGACCTTAAAGAATACGAGTTGGAAAAGTGAAGGAAATTGAATCGTTCCTTAAGGTAGCGCGGGGAAGACTGACTGAATAAAATATTGTACAGAAGACAGAGGATATGAGTATTCCGGCGAAGACGTATAGGGAGCCACTTGAGCTTAGAACGAAACTGAGATACATGATCATATTTGCGCAAGCCAAATATAAATCTTATACAAAAGTTTTGAAGACGCTCAAGTTTATTTAACTGGGCTTGAGTGAGATCTAGATAGCAGATGTCAGCATAGTCGAGAATAGGAAGCAACAGAGATTGTGCTAAGGCAATTTTAGTGGTGTAAGGCAGAAAGTTTCGCAGTCTTCTAAGAGAAGAGAACTTGCTACATCGTATAGTTTGCGACTGGTGTAGCTCATAGTGATTATTTTATGATCTTTGGCGTTGCTATTGTTACAACAGTGTGATTCGTAAACGAGTCTTGACAGCGTGCAATATATTTTGCATAAGTCCGTCATTTTGTTAAGTCTTTTAAACTTGGCACAGTTTTAACGTTAATGTTTTTTCATGTTTTTCTTTTAGTATTACATAGTAAAAATGAGTATCTGTGGTGTCATTCTTAAGATAAAAGGCGTAATGTAGGTGAACAACTCACAGGTAACATGTTCTCTTATTTTAAAAAGTTGGCATTCGTTTCTGAAAATGATGTCCTTTCAATGAAAAAATTGTCTGCAAACTGAGCGTTGGTTTAAGGCCTCAGGAATTTAGTCGTATTACAACGAACAATCCAACAATGACATGATTCTTAATTTAGTTGTAGCGCGTCTCTTACGAGCTCCAGTTCTCATGTGTGATGAGGCAATTAAACACTATTTAACAACCACTCACTTATTTTGTATTAATGAGAAAGAAAAAAGGCAAATGTTATCAGTGTGAGGCAATATTGTTTAATCACCCAATTGGTCTAGCTTTAACGGTCTACTCTCTAAGCGCATATAATGTATATACTCTTTTTGCCAGCTTTTATTTAACTTTTAATGTTCGTATGTCTGTCTTTCCGGTTTAACCCTTGTGATCCATTTCTCAAGCACTTGCGGGTATCCGATTTAGCTGAAATTTGGTATACTTGTGTAAAAGTGTGGTATAGTTCGGTGACCATGCAATAATATGGTACCATGGAGCTGGTCTGATGATGGATTCGGGAGGTGGTCATAAAAACGTGTTAACTATATAACGTAGCCTACTCGTGTTTAGGCTTGTTAAATTGGTATTGACATATACAACCAGATAGTGTTAAGAGTTTGATGATGAAGCCGGAATGAAGCCATGGGAACTCCTCAACTAAGTAAGATTTCTTTGTTATGTTTTTGTTATAAAAGCTTCTTTGATAAAGATCTTTTTAAAATAATTTTTTATTATCATTGTGCAAACTGCATACTGAATGTGCAAACTGCATTCGTCATTTTTATCTAGGATCTCACTCACTACACGGTAACGATATTATCTTCGCTAATGGGACCCAGGTAGGCCGGAGCAAGGAAAACATGTTCAGGTGGGGATTCACAGACGGTACCAATTTAGGGTTTTTGTGCGGCATCCCCCAAACGATGTCCCACCTTATATCGTGCTCCGCGTTCCCTAACACGTATACGCAGCAGGATTTTAATGGCTGCCTCCTACAATGCAGTCAATGTGGCCGCATTCTGGGCTGATTCCATATAACTCTAGCATATTTGCCGTCGAAACGCTAAGAAGAAGAATGGGACCCACCGATCAGTGCTTTGAAATATATGGCCCGGCATATGTGGAGAGGGCAGGCCCCCTACTAGATGGACCGATGCCCTGGTGAAGGTCGCGGGCAAAAGCTCTTTGCGTACAGCATAAATCCGGTCGTTGTGGCGATCTTTAAGGTTTCGCCACATAGCCGATGGAGCGCGACGGGAGCACGACGGTGGCGCGGCTTGGGGAGTTGTAATGTACTGAAATGTACGGGAGTCGCCACACAGCGCAGGTCCGCTCGGCGCGATAGCAAACGTCGCTACCGAACGTAGTCGAGCATTTCCGTCGCGCTCTCTTCGCGCACCGTCGGCTATTTGAGCAAACCTTGAGGAGAGGACTTTGTCTTGCGTGGACGTCATTCGTTTGATGTTGGAATGTATACAAGGTGTAACATAATAAATGCAAGACCTGAAAGTATTTTGTTCTAAATTGGTAACTGAATTAATTCCAACAATTTTTGATGTATCTTAATTTCTTTTTAAATTTGCAAAAAATGATTTTACTCCTTCAGTGCGCTATGAAAAAACTTAATTTATTCTTGATTCATAGCAATAAGGAGATTTCAAATGCATTCCAAAAGCGTATTTTTCAAAACGCACACATACACGTACAAGTTTCATTGTTAATTGCGGTATAAAAGTGCTTAAAAAAAGGGTAAAAACATTTAAATTTGGGAATTTGGTTTTCATTCTGAATTTATGAAGCAATTTTCTAATCGGGATGTCTGAGGTCTTGCTTATATTATGTTACACCTTGTATAACGCAAGACCTCAGACACCCTAATCAAATTATTGCTTTACAAATTCGATACGTAAATCAAAGTTTCAATTTTAAGGAGTTTTTTTTTAAGCTCTTTGGTGCTCAAATGAACTACGAAAGCTGTATTTCTGTGTGCATATTGAGGTATATGTATGAGGTGTAGGTATTCATTTGAAATAGCCGTTTTGCTTTAAATAATGATCTAATTTTGTTTAATACAGCGGACTGAACGAGTTGTTACTCGTTCTGTTTTTGATAATTAGAAAAAAATTGTTATGAACTTTACAATTTTTTTTTTTAAATAACGTAGCCTAGTATTTATTCCTGTGTCATAGGTGCGTTTACAAACATGAAAATTCACATACACAAATACCCAGACCGAAACAAAATGCGGTGCGGTAATCGAACCCGCGAGTGACAGTGGGCGGAACGGCTTAAGCTCTTAACCACTGCGTTAAATCGTCCGTCAAAGTTGGAATCCATTCAGTTTCCGATTTAGTACAAGCTACTTTCAGGTCGTGCGTTATTTATATAGTATCGAATTTTTCTTTAGTTTTTAAATTATCATATTGTTACGTTTGCGGGGTAATTAAATGCCGAATAACGTGCGAAGTACTTTATTAGGCGCTGTACATACAAACAGTACGTCGTCTGCAAATACACACGCGAACTTATCACACACTAGTACTACTCCCGTTAGTACCCAAATACTGCTTCCAAGTCGCTGAGTCATTCGTAGTATCCGTATATCGTAGCTAAACTCGCCGGTGTATTCCACTTAGATCGCTTGTTATCTGATTTGATCACTATCGTTTCCGAGAAGAGACTGTGTCCGTACCCGCGCTCTTAGTTCCTTTTAAACTCTAATGAAAGTTCTAGAACGGACGCGAACCCTCTAAGTACATCGAACAATAGCCGGCGCGGCCCACAAAGCGGTATTATTATTACATACCTATTTGTACGGGAACGAATAGGTACTTGTATACCGCGGCCGCGCGCCGGTTATAATTAAAGGGATGGAACCTTCTAGACGTTTCGGCACTTAAGCGCGGATTCTAGATCTTTCTAGACAGATCGCTTGGGGACCTAAGTGTATGTAATGCATTTTAAAATTAATATTTCCCGATAAGGGGTTTACGAGATATCGGGGTGTATTGAAGTTGTAACAATATCATCTCAGCCTACACATGTCCACTGCTGAACATAAGCCGCCCAAATCGCTCTCCAGCGCAGCCGGTCCGATGCCACCTACATCCAACGACTTTAAATGTCGATGTAACTAGATATAATCTCGTCCATGTCGTTTACCGCCACAGTAAAACCAACCATAGTGAAACTAAACTCTCCAGAAAACCACGATTAATAGTTTTTATACGATTCTATTTTGGTCTAGAAACGGAAATAAAAAAATGTTAACGGCTACCATCGACGCGTTTTGCGGCTTGAATACGGTAGAATTCACTTCAAAGAATATTGGAATTATATTTTAGTTGAATTAATTACACTTTAGAGAAATCTATCCGTTTTTTAACAAGTTATGATTGACTTAAATATTCGGCGTCTAATTTTAAAGTACCTAAAAACACCGTCACGCCTATATTCCCCAAGCGGGGGTGGCAGAGGTGTACTGAGTACACTCACGTTTCGCTGACGAAGTTAGGTCTTTTACCATATACCGGGCACAATTTCAGACTCCGGACTCGTACTGGGAAGTTTTCGAAAAAATACACATGTCCGACCTAGGATTTCGTGATCACAAAGCGATGTGCTTTGCCACTAGACCAACGAGACAGTCAAAGTAAAATGTAACTAAATTGTCTTTGGGTAAAGGTTTCGATATTTGATGTGTTGCAAAATTGCAGGTTAAATAACCTTGAATTACGAAAGAAAATAAATATGACACTACTAGTTTCTGCTCGCGTCTTCGTCCGCGTTCACTTTAGATAGGAACCTTACATTTTTTCCGAGATAAAAAGTTGCAACTCTGTACTTTCTGCCTACCCCGCAAGGGATCTGGCGTGATAGATAGATAGATAAAACTTATCCTATGTGTTAATTCAGATAATAAACTATCTGTATGCCAAATTTCATCGAAATCTGGTCAGCCGTTTTTGCGTGTTTGAGTAACAAACATTTAAACCAGAGGTGCCCAGACTTTTTTCTCATAGACCACTTTCAAAATTTAGTTGGTTCCGGTGCACCCCCTGCAGCTACATTTCTACCATATTCCCAAAACTCTACAAAAAATGTGAAGATTAGATGTAACTATGGAATTTTTGCGTTGCGGCTGAGTTCCAAAAAAACTGTGCATTGATTGGTTAATTAATTAATTGATTAAGCTGTGAGTGGATGTCAAAAAAGTAAAGTTGGCCAATCAAAAAATTGATTCCATCCAACTTTATTTTTTGACATCTACTCAGCACAAGGAACCAATAAAATCTCATTCTCATCTTATTTCATTTAGAAAACTCCCCATTCGGAGTGGTAAACATAAAAATAGTATATTTTTGTTGTTGTATTTATTCAAATATGTAATTATTACACTATTAATTATTGGTTTTTGAATAGGAAGAAACCAGAACGAATGCAAGGATTGTGGTTGGTAACGATGTGCTGGAGCAAGTAAATGAGTTTGTGTATCTTGGATGCGCTGTCAGTAAAGATGGGAAATACACCGCTGATATAGAGAGAAGAGTGAGTGCAGGGAACAGAGTGAATGGCGCGATGGAAAAGCTACTTGGGAGCCGGCACTTAAGCCAAAAGGCGCAGCTGGCTATACATAATGGAGTGCTTTTCCTAACGCTGTTATATGGCAGCGAGAGCTGGGTATGTAAACATACGTTTGATTTAAGAAAACCAAATTTTAAATAATCAACACGTTACTGTCGATATTTCTTCTTAGATTCAGCCATGTTCCGTATCAGTTACCTACCTGTAAATAAAAAACTTTGTTTTAGGAATCATTAGGCGGTCTTTCTCAACAAGATATGGCTATTTTAACGGAATAGGATTACCTAATTAATTATTGCAATGAAATAAACAAAGTACCGACGGCAAACTGATTCGAATTATTAAAAGCAATAAATCGCTTCGGATCTTAATCTATAATAGAGTTTTATGAATACGGCTGAAGCTGCTATGTCAGTGACGTTGGGATGCGGATCTCTTCGTTTCTGACTCTATCCTGTATTTATTTATTTAATTAGATTCACCAACAGTTATGTACAATAATTCATTTGCAAGTGATACAAATTTTAAGTTCATGACCAATTGCATAACTAATTACAGGTGAATACAGCATGCATAACAAGTATTTATTCTAGATATTATTGACGGATTATTGACAGATATATTATTACTTAGACAATCATAATTAATTATAAAATAAAATTAAATCACTAACTTTCAGAATGAAAAATAATAACAATAAAATGAAATACAAAGAAATATTAATTCATCATCATCATCTCAGCCTATACTTGTCCACTGCTGAAAAATATTAATTAATCACACTATAATAAATTTGCAAATATTTAATTAATTTTTTTTTTTTTTTATTATTTAATGTCATGAGGTTTGGCAAATAAATGTTAGTTGGGTAAGTTTTCGAAAATAAGTCTACGATGTATGGTTAGCATAGCTCCGAGCATAGCCCTCTCCATCGCCATTTGGAAGATCTTGAGCTTTCTTATGAGGCCTATCGTAAGCGACCATGTCTCAGTACCGTGCCGTTTTCTAATGCTAGATCAGATCAAATGTGGTTTTCAATTTAAAGGATTATCAGTAGCAGTCCGGAGTCTACAATTGTGCCTGGTAAATAATGGTGATAGGCACAATAAACTTGGGTCATATGCAATAGATAATTGATGCATGAATAGCTAACAATTTCATTGCACTGCAAACATCGGTATATCTGCAAATGATATGAACTGTTGTGTGAGTTTTTTCCAAGATAGTTACCCATAGACCTCCCCAATTGCTCTCCCACACTCCTTACTAATTTTCTATTGCATGCGTCCCATATTTTTCCTTCAATTTTTTTTTTAGTTTTGTTGTTGTTGTGTTATTGTTTTAGTGTACTGCATCGTTGGTCTAGTGGCAAAGCGCATCGCTTTGTGATCAGGAGGTCCTGGGTTCAAATCCTAGGTCGGACAAATGTAGTTTTTATTATGAAAAATTCCCAGTATGAGTCCGGGGTCTGGAATTATGCCCGGTATATGGCAATAGGCTCGCCCCCTATTACATGGGACCTAACATCGTCGGCGAAACAAAGTGGGTGTACTCAGTACACCTTTGCAACCCTCGCTTGGGGAATATAGGCGTGACGGTTTTTTTTTAGAAGATTCCGCCTTTTAGCAACATCCCACTGTTGGACAAAGACTACTTTAGACCTTTACACAAATCGATCCTGGGCCTGTAGTATGCACGTCTTGCAAAAGTCTCTAAGTTGTCACGCCATCTTCGTCTCAGCAGTTCTCAATCTCTAATTTTAAATGATGGTCGGCTTGGTCCAGTATTTAAGAGTTTAGCCCGTTCATTCCACTGGATCGAGTTTTTCGCGGGTTCGATCCCCGCACGGGACAAATCTTTGTGTGACCCACAAATGTTCGTTTCGGCCTGGGTGTTTGTGTATATGATTTCGTGTTTGTAAACAACGCAGGAATTATTCCTAATGTGAAGGCTAGGCTTTCTTTTAGTTCACTCCAAAACAGTATGTTACAATATTTTTTAGGTTTATGAATGTTCTAATGTCTGCTGGCGGCATAAATACATATCTACGCAGTGTAAAGATAATAACAATATGTGTGTGTTTAAGAATGCTATTAATTTAGAGTCTAAAGAACTCGTCGGGTCAAAACATGTTATTAAAACAATTCGTTACGCTCACCCCTATTGTGACCAATTGAAGGAGTTAACAGGACTAAGAATTCATAACAGTTGAAGAGCATTTCATAACGCCGTCATATGGTGGCTTGATTGTTCTTATCATGGCAATGTATCTATGTATTGACCACTAGTTTATGCCCGCGACTTCCTCTGGGTTGACTTTAGACAGGAACCTTAGGTATATTTTTCCGGGATAAAAGTATAATAGACGGAGTCTTATCTGAAGGAATAGTCAAAAGTTTCCGTAATCGGCGAGCGTGTATGAGACGACCTATGAGAGTGGAGGAAGCCAGAGAGGTATGTAAGGAAAGAACATGTTGGAACTCTATACTCTCTGCCTCTGCCCGCAAGGGATCTGGCGTGATGATATAGATAAAAAGTATATCTTCATCTGCAACATTCTATATTGTCCACTGCTGAACATAGGCCAGCCCAATCGCTATCCAGCGCAGCCCGTCCAATTTGACCTATACCTAGTTCAACGAGACAGATTTATTTCAATTCATCAAAAAAAAAAATATACATACTGAGTTCTTAGATTTACGCGAATATTACACATGATATAAAACTATTTTTTCGGATTTTATCGCGGTTAATTTTTTGTTTTTTAAGTTCCCGACGTCCCGTCGCTCAAAGAAGTCTGCAGTCTGTGAACATGTCCTTGACCGCACCCGCCATAACATCAGATTTGATAGACCACAAATCCTTGTTAAAGAACACCGATTCCTACCAAGGATGGTTCGCGAGGCTATTGAAATTAAAAAACATCCTAATTTCAATAGAGAAGATGGCTGGGTGCTTCCATCGACTTGGGATCCAGTAATTAATATAATCAAATCCAAAATCAAGCATAACACTGCAAGACCTGAAGACACCGTGAGCTCATTCTGCGTAGATCGGACCAACAAAAATAATTAAGAAGTTTGAGGGTACCCCGGAACAACTATACCTTTTGGACGTCTACCACCTCAGTCCTTCCCGTGACCATGGGTGCTGCAAAGCACTCGAAACGTCGGGAACTTAAAAAACAAAAAATAAACCGCGATAAAATCCGAAAAAATAGTTTTATTCCAAAAATTATACAGCTAGAATGTGAATTTATGTGAGTATATTTTTATATACTTTCAAGTAAAATCGTACGCTATTGCACTTCTAGTGTTGTTTTATTACAATATCTGTGGAAGGAATGAAATGAAGAAGGAAAAATGAAGAAGGAATTGACTGACGTCAATTCCTTCTGGGATGAAACGCAACATGCTCTGGGCCTTTTCGCTATAACCAAACGTGACACGCTACAATACCTTCGTGTAATGGTCGTGTTATTGTATGCTACTGGAGTACGTATTAAGGAAATGCGTGCGTGCGTAGGGTTAGGTTCCCCCTTAAACGATAATTTCACAAAGTTATCGTAACTCGCAGCGTTACGTGTTTAATTGGTCATAGTGGATAACTTCACTGCATAATTTTATAATTTCCATAAATTACGTCAGACGTTATGTGTTAAGACGTTAAGTGGGGGGAGACGAGTCGTAAATTTCGTGATGACACAAGTATAAATCTAAAGTATCAAAACTTTAAACTAAACTATAAAGATAAACTTCAGGAATATAAATAAATAATTTTGCTCCTCACACCTGTACACCCACTTTTCGCCAACGATGTTAGGTCCGATGTAATAGGGGGGAGAGACTATTGTGTCCGATAGTGTGCACGGTATATGGATACCGAGCACAATTCCAGACTCCGGCCGAAGACAAAGCCGAAGGTTGAATAAACCCGAGAAATTCTGTTCATAATTGGCAAAATTTTTAAAATAATATGTTGATTGTATTAACTTCGCGAGATGATTAAAATTACCTACAACTGGTTAAAAATTATAACATTGAAAAAAAAAAACACCATCACGCCTATATTCCCCAGAGGGGGTGGCAGAGGTGTACTGAGTACACCCACGTTTCGCCGACGATGTTAGGTCCCATGTAATAGGGGGCGAGCCTATTGCCATTTACCGGGCAGAATTCCAGACTCCGGACTCATACTGGAAATTTTTCGTTAGAAAAACTATATTTGTCCGACCTAGGATTTGAACCCAGGACCTCGTGATCACAAAGCGATGCACTTTGCCACCAGACCAACGAGGCAGTCTAACCAGATTAATATTGAAATAATATTATTTATAATATTTAATTACTTAAAAGCATGCCAACTGCCTTGTTGGCCTGGGGGCAAAGCTTATCGCTTTTGTTGGTGTAGTGGCAAAGCGCATCGCGCTTTGTCCGACTTAGAATTTGAACCCAGGACGGGTTCAAATCCTAAGTTGGACAAATTAAGTTATTACTTTCTGACGCAAACTTTCCAGTATAAGTCCGGAGTCTGGAATTGTGCCCTGTATATGACAATAGGCTCACTCCCTATTACATGAGACCTAACATCGTCGGCGGAAAGTGGGTGTACTCAGTTGGGTGTACTTAGTACTCCTCTGCCACCCCCGCTTGGGGAATATATGCATGACTGTGTTTATCTATCTATCTATCTATCTATAACCTCACGCCAGATCCCTTGCGGGGTAGGCAGAGAGTACAGAGTTCCAACAGGTTCTTTCCTTACATACCTCTCTGGCTTCCTCGACTCACTCCCTATTACATGAGACCTAACATCGTCGGCGGAAAGTGGGTGTACTCAGTTGGGTGTACTTAGTACTCCTCTGCCACCCCCGCTTGGGGAATATAGACATGACTGTGTTTATTTTATGTTTATTTTTTATTTAAAAGCATTCGTCAGTCGTAAATCCTAATAGATCGTTCAATTTCAGTGCTTGCTGTAAACCTTTGGCTTCGGCCAAAACTTCGGCCGATTTTGGCCGAAGCCAAAGGCCGAAGGCAGTATTATATATATAGGCAGTATATAGTAGTAAAGGAATTGGCCGAAGGCAGTATTTTTCGCCATAGCCGAAACTTCGGTCGGACTTGTGGCAGGAACGTTGTGGCAGTATTTGTCAAAGGGAAGATCTTCCAGTCAGACGGGTGGTGTGTCTGGCGGGACCTGCCACTCTCCCCGAGAGTTGTTGTCGGGGGCTTGTATATATGTTACGCGTCGTGCGCACTCTAATATCGCGTTCTAGACATGTATGGCGAATCGTCAGCACCGTCTATTGGTAGGTAGTCGCAATTATGTAGCGATGTATAGGGGTCGCTACATGGCTCCCCTCCGAGACCGGGGGTCGAGTTTTTTTTCGTTTTTTTTTTCGTTTTTTTGAAGTCGCTGCGTCGTGCTCGTAGTGATGAGCTTGCAAGTGCCGAGTTGCGCGTAGTCTGCGGTGAGTCGAGACTGTGTGCGCAGATGCTCGAAGTCTTCAGTGAGTCGAGACTGAGCTTGGAGTGTCGACTGCTGGTGGCGAAGTCCATGTGATGACTGTAGTCTACTGAGTCGGTTGAGTGTCAAGAGTCGCCGAACCATGTCGCCTGTGAGTAAGCTGCCAATGGCCCGTTGAGAACGACGAATGGCTTTGTGACTGCTGCTGTTGAATATGAACGACCTGTTGTGGAGGGATGTACGATGACGATGACTCTGCAGAAGGCTTGCTCGATGTCCGTCTCGGTGGTCACCAATGTGGCAGGAACGTTGTGGCAGGATTTGTCAAAGGGAAGATCTTCCAGCCAGACGGGTGGTGTGTCTGGCGGGGCCTGCCACTCTCCCCAGAGTTGTTGTCGGGGGCTTGTATATATGTTACACGTCGTGCGCACTCTAATATCGCGTTCTAGACATGTATGGCGAATCGTCAGCACCGTCTATTGGTAGGTAGTCGCCATTATGTAGCGATGTATAGAGGTCGCTACAGACTCTAATAAAATGTAATAATTTTTACATTTGTAAGTGCTTTTTGTTGGCCTATACAAATAAGCGATTTTTGACTTCAACATTGAAACGGGCGAATTATCAACACCACCAATTATTTGCATAACTTTGTAATGTTATCCCATCCATTAGCGTAACGGGTCGTTTTTCGACTTTAGGAGCAGGGTATTTTAAGTGACAAAGGCCGCGCCCTTACGCAAGGGCGATAAACCCCCGCTATTTTTCGAGGTAATTTCCCATAGGGCCAAGGGAGTATGGTGCGTTATTCATTGACAGCATATTTATAAGGAATAACTACAGAATTCGGGGTAGTAAAAATTAAAATACCCTAAAAGTTATTGTTGTTGATGGCTGTATAGTTCCCAAGTTCAACTCGGGAAATATAGCGTTTAAAGCATCATGCAACTTCTATAATATTGAACGATGTCAAATAAGTATTTACTCATAATAATAAACCTAGAGACCTACCCCGTAAGGTATCTGGCGTGATGATATAGAAGATATGGATAGATTAAACCTGAATAACGATTTTTTAAGTCTTTGCAGATAACAAATAATAGATAATAAGCTCGCCCCCTATTACATGGGACCTAACATCGTCGGCGAAACGTGGGTGTACTCAGTACACCTCTGCTACCCCCGCTTGGGGAATAAAGACGTGACGGCGTGTGAAGATAACAAATTTTCATAGAAGTTTTTCTCCCCTTTTAACTTTAATCCCTTACAGGGTTATTCATAATTATATATTCAACTAAAGGATATATTTTCTTACTGTCCGTAGAATTTTGACGAATTTTCCATACAAAATATGTCAAAATTCTATTCGTAGTAGGCAAATATATTGAGTCATATATTGAAACCGGCTGTTAGGGGATGATTACGTTAGAAAAGACACCTATCCTTTAAAAATTTAGTTCTTTACCATAAGCAATTTCGTTTTTGAGCTGATGAGTCAGCCACGACATAGTTTTTGTTAAAGTTGTAAAGGATATGAGCAGGTCATATTGACCAAAAAAACAGGCTAGTAACTTTGATGCTTTTAATTCACGACGACAAAGAGTTTTGAGTAGTATACGTGTGCCTACGCTTTTCTTAAGGGCACATGCTTTCAACGTGTCCAAAAAACTTATTATACGAGGTGTAACATAATTAACGCAAGACCTGAAAGTAGTTTGTTCTAAATCAGCAACTGAATAGATTACAACTATTTTTAAAAATACTGTTTTTTAATTTTCAAAAAATGCTGTTAATCGTTCTGTTCGCTGTATTAAACAAAATTTAATAATTATTCAAAGCATTACGGCTATATTCAATGTTATTCTATTACACAGATCTCAATATGCATACAAAAGTTAATTAACTATTAAATTTCATGGTTAATTTGGGTACCAATCTTAAAAAATGGTAGAAAACTCCTTAAAATTGAAAGTTTGATTTTCGTATCGAATTCGTAAAGCAATAACCTAATTGGGGTGTCTGAGGTCTTGTGCTATTTTTGTTACACCTTGTATATTAGATTTCCTTCTATTTACTATAATTGTGGGCCAGACGCAAAATAATTACTATGATTTCCACTAAGCGTTCTCTTTTCCTGTTGCATTCCGCAGCGGTTCATTTAGCCCATCCTCAAAGTTGCCGCATGTCGAAGTATGAATGAACAATCTCTTTGAAACCTCGCTCGGCCCTGAGTCTCGACCCGTTTTCATTACGGTTAAATAAAGATCATTATTCGGGCCTAGGGCTGTACGTTTCATTAATAAGATATTTGCTGGTAATGAGAACCGTCGAATTCTCAATAGCGTCAATTGATGTGACGAATAGATTAATGCCGACAATCACAATTTTTAATCAGTGTCATTGGGCGTTGATTTTTCCGGGAGGAAGAGACGCCGCTGTCAACTGAGTGTTATACTTGTCTCTTTTACGGCAAAACACGATTACAATAATACTTCTTAAAAGATGGCTGTGACCCTCCTAGATTTCACCCACTTGAATCTAGGAGCGATAAGACAGAGCAGCGATAAGATAGTGAAATTAAATTTAATGTAAACTGGCAGACTAGGCTTTCTTCTTCCAATCTTATGCCCAATCAATCTCTAGGTTTTGGGGATGGATCGTGAAATCGTAATTTTGCTTTGCTAATTAAGGATAAAAGTTCTGAATGCAGCTTTTCTTCTTAAATCAACCCTCATTGCTACTTTCACCCCCGAAATAAGACTACGGATCCATTAAACCCCATATGTACTCGACGAATTAGTATAATGACACACCAAAAATAAATGATAATAACCGATATGAACCATCATTATTATTTATTTTTATGTTCACTATCAAGTGATAACCATCTTCAATAACACGTTTCACCTCCCTTTTCGACCTTTGGCTTTATTGTCATAGAAATTACCCTTAAATATAAATGTCAATGACATCCAAAAAGTAATTGTAACATCGCGTGTTTGGAGCACTTAGCATCCTACACGGATTTCATACTATGAAAATATATTTTAGTATTCCCACACATATGATTAAATTGGTAGTAATTTTGTTGTGGTTAGTGTAGTCAAATGTGAGACGAAATAGTAAAATAGGAAAAGCTGACTCCTTACCAGAGCCGTTTCTTACCATTTTATTTAGAAAATGTTCGTTACAAAGTTTACCGGAACAAAATGACAACATTTTATGCTGTTACTGGGACTGCGGCCCCTTCTTGTAGATATCTTATAGGTAACTGATAGAGTAAACACCATTATAAATCAATTAAGCAACAAAAAAGTCAAATAGCCGACGAAGCGCGACGGGAGCGTGACAGAAGCGCTCTCCACGTTCGGTCGTGACGTTGCCGTCGCGGCGAGCGGGGCTGCGCTTGAGCGGTGTCTCCCAAACATTTCAGTACATTACAACTTCCCAAGCCGCGCCACCGTCGCGCTCCCGTCGCGCTGCGTCGGCTATTTAGCAAAACCATTAATGTGTAGTGATTTGAAATTATTTTGTTATATTTGAAGTGAGAAATATGTGTTGATCCCTACGCCTCATGATCATCCCTTGGGCAGTCCCTATACAGATATAAATATATTTCCGCGCGGATTTTTTTGGACTAGCTACACTGAACATAAATTCGTCTAAAATAATAAAAATAATTATTTCTTATTATTATAGACTAATAATAATAAGTGGAGGGAGGCCTTTGCCCAGCAGTGGGACACCAACGGCTAGATAATAATAATTATTATTATAACAAGCATTTCTTATGTTGTTGCCCTGTGTGTGTTATGGACCCAACGCGCGGTCGAGCAGAGTGCAGGACACACTACTATATACATTCCTACCACCTGGTAGGGTATTCTTCACTTCAACTTAGAGTTATGCGATTTATTACCTAATGAGTACTAGTAAAAATATGAGCTATAATACAGCTAGTCTTAATGTCTGATTAAATCTTACATCTATTACTTATTCCATAAATTCCGCGAGAATATATATCAAAAACCTAGATGTGTTGTTGTTACATATCATTTCATGTAATATTATTTACGCAAGTATTCCAATGCGTGTCAACCCTACACTCCATACAGACAAATACGTACATACGCAGCAATCACAGTATGTTTGAGACAATAAACGTTCATTGAGTACGCAATTAGCGCCTACGTCCTGAGCGGCTCTAAAATAGGCCTTGAGCTGGCCGCACGACCTAGTTTCCATTGCCTGGCCGTTTTTATGGCGTTTTCACTTTTTATCATAAACGCTCCGCTGGTTCCGATCAATGGGGCAAGGTCACGTAAAAAACCATGATGATCGGTGATTGATTTTGATTTTTCCTTTTATTATTTTTATGTCTATGTTCAATACAATCCGCACTAAGTCCGCGTGCTGGATGTAGGAGTATACTTGTCCCGTGAAACTAAAAGCTGCGCGGCAAACAGCGAAGATCACTCACACGAAAAAAGGATGGAGTATGACCTTATCTCTCTCACCTCGATTAGTGAGAGAAGGCCTTTCGCCAGCAGTGTGATATAGTCTGATATTATAATTAATATTTATATGCATGTTTTAAAAAACTAAGGGCCTCTTTCACCACCATCGAGTAAAGCCTGAAGTAGACTAATCGATAATTTAAGTTGCAAGTAAGTCTCTGTACGAATTTCACCATCTCTGAATAGCCCTATCCGACGGTTGAAATAACTGGTTTTTAATTGCCGAGTAACTTGGAGAAGTTACTCGAGAAGTTAACCATCACGTACTCGAGGGTGGTGAAAGATGCCTTCAGTGTCGTTTAAGTACCGGGAAAGCGTATACGGTTTTTATAGATCCTCTGTTTTTTTGGAATGTGTTTACTAACGCATAGACTAGCAGTTTTTACAAGCTTTTATTGAACTTGAAATGTTCGTATGTCTGTCTGTCTTTCCGGTACAATTCTTGTGATCGATTTTTCAAGCACTTGCGGGTATCCGATTGAGCTAAAATTTGGCATATGCATGTAAAGTCGGTGAAAATGCAATAATATAGTACCATGGAGCTGTTCTGATGATGCAGTCGGAAGGTGGCCATAGGACCATGTGAACAACGTAACTCCCTTGTGTTTAGGCGTGTTGGATTGGTAATGACAAATACTATTCAACCAGATAGTATTCAGGGTCTGATGGTGAAGCCAAAAGGTGGCCAATGGAACCACCAACCAACTTAATATAACCCCGCCGTGTTTGCCTCGTTGGATGTCTTGACGAGTACTTAAGACCCGGATGGTGTTCAGGGTATGATGATGGAGCCGGAAGGAAGCCTTATAATAATAATAATAATATTAGCCTATACTGCCCACTGCTGGGCAAAGGCCTTCTCTCACAAATCGAGGTGAGAGAGATTAGGTCAAACTCCACCACGCGGACCCAGTGTGGGTTGGTGGAGGCAGGTTTGTGGCCACCTACTGTTGGAACTTATCAAGCCGCCTTTAAGGCTTCCAACTCGGCTTAAAAAAATGCTACAAACGGACACCCATCTCAGGGCGACCGAGTTGAACGCTGCTTAACCTTGGTGATCGGTAAGAACATCGCGGTCGCACAGCGCTTCGAGAGCCTGGAAGGAAGGAAGCCTTAGGAACTCCTTAACTAAGCAAGACATATTTGTGTTTTGCTATAAAAGCCTGTTTTAAAAAGGTCTTTTTAAATTAAAATTATTCATGCACTACTGCCTGTTACAAAATTTCGTGTGCGGCTCAAATCAGTGGAAAACAGGTAATGTTATTTTAACATTAAAACACGAAAGTAATATAGTGTTACTTACATTTAAACCCAATATAATAAAACGTTCTTCCGAAAGTTTTACACATAGGTTCTATTTTTAATTGACTTAAGTAAATGTATCTTACGTTGTCACAATTTGTACAAAAAATACAGAGAAATGAGTCGTTTTGTGAATTCTAATGAGAAGTACATTTTACATAACCATTATCAATTAGAACTTTCTTGAGTCTCAACCTGTCTTGAGTTAAGTTAGTTCTTATTGTCTTGAGATGGAAGAAGACCAAAATAATATGTCTAGAATCGAATGGCATTTATTTTCCCCAAATAGGAATTAAGTCTTTTTGGGAAGTCACTCCTCAATTATTACCGCGTTAAAGTAATTTAGACAGACAATTTGGCGCAGCTGTGAACAGCTTAAGCCGCTAAGCCCACTGGGTCGAATAGTTGCGGGTTCGATTCCCGCACTGGACAAATCTTTGTGTGACCCACAATTATTTGTTTCGGTGTGGGTATTTGTGTATGTGAATTTTCATGTTCACGACACAGGAATAAATCCTAGCTAAATCTGCGTGAAATTATGTTAATATCTTTCTTATCGAAACCCTACAGTAATAATCTTTATCAATGAAATGATGCCTGCAGTAAAAAGCTAATCGTATAATGCCTTGAAAGAGATAATAAGCAACACCTGTTATTTCGGCCACAAATATTGCGTAGATGATTATTTATCATCATAAAAATATTAAGGTTTACGTCCATTAGATAGTCGCACCGCGAAACGAGCGGGAACGCCTTTCCGTGTCCTCATGATTTCATCTCTATCTAATTATATCATCATGCCAGATCCCTTGCGGCAGATAGTACAGAGTTTCAACCGGTTCTTTTCTTACATGTCTCTCTGGCTTGCTCCGATTTCCTATTTCGTCACATACACACTTGTCGGTTACGGAGACTCTTGATTTATTTTTCAGGATAACACAGTCTATTTGATCTTGCTAAGATCTAGGTCTTCCTCGGTACCTACATCTTTCCACTTTCGCATTGATCCGAGTCTGTCTGTAAAAAGAGACACCACCCCAAACTAGGATTTTTCTCGTGTCTTGAGTGCGTTTGAACAAAAAGTGCAAGTGAAAGGATACAATACAATACAATATACTTTATTGCACACAAAAAATGACAAAAAGAAAGAAAAGTATTGGATATAGCTACCGGTACAGTAAGGCGGCCTTATCCCTTATGTAGGATGTAGGTATCAGGGAAGATACTATCTTGCTATGACACATCTATGACTAATTAGACCGTGTCTTACCTGATTGGCAAGTGAAGAGTCTTCGTAGCCGATGAGTGTGTTATATGGCCTACGACTGAAAGAAGCGGAAGAGGTACGGAAGGAGAGAACTTGTTGAAACTTTACTCTTTGTTTTCAACGCAAGCTATCTGGGCTCTTATTCGCTATGACCGAACGCGGTGCCACCGATATACCGATCATTTATCAAACTTATCGTATATTGTGTCGCTTTTTTTACCTTAGACGTAGTCCCACATTAGGAAATATTCCTATGTCGTGGGTGCGTTTAAAAACAATAAAATTCATATACATAAATACCCAGATCGAACTAAATAACTGTGTCTCACATAAAGATTGTCCCGTGCGGGAATCGAACCCGCGACTTCGACCTAGTGGTCGGAGTGGTTTAAGCTCTTAATCACTGCGCCGAATCGTCCGTCGATTTGGTCATAACGAATCATTTTCTTAGACCTAGTAAGCCGTCATCAAAGTTTATTAGTTGTTCCACTAAGCCGAGCAGATAACGTGGCTTATCAAGCGGCACGGTTACATCGAGGCACCATTGTTTCCTTGTGGCTAGATTACAATAAGCAAATAGATAACGGTCGCAATCGATGTTGTGCTGATAGCTCCTATATGAGACCATGAGCGTAAATATTAATAGTACGAGTGCAATAGACTGGCAATTAGCGAACCGTAATGAATAAGTAACGTGTTGACCTCCAAGACGGCGAGCTTTTCGGAGCACGGCATCGGTGCGTTCTTAGCGGAGGTCCGGGAGCCTCTCGGTGTCGGATGTCGGTTACCTCATGTTGGTTACCCCTGTCGGATGCCCCAGAGTATTTAGTTGGTAGGAAACCGACACGCCCCATGATCTTCCCCCGAGCCTCGCAGAAGCCCTATGCAGGATTTTCCCCAGGTTACAGAAAAAAATTCTAAAGACCCTGATAGAAAAATATTTTTTAACAAGTTATGTAATCAGGGGCGCGGACTCTGTGGGTGCTTGGGGCCTCCAGTGCCCACGTGAAGTAAATATTGGGGGCGGTGCATGCTATGGCAATATACATAATTACTATAAATATTGTGATGTCACGTTTTTTCTAGTCTTCTTCTGTATCTCTGTATTTATAAAATGCAACATCTTTCTGTCCTACTCTTGTCCGTTCGCTTACAACGGGAGTTTACCAATTTTTGATGTATTATTTACGATTATGTATTAATTACAAAATGCGCAACTGGCCATACATAACGGAGTGCTTGTCCCAACGCTGTTATATAGCAGCGAGAGGTGGGTATGTAAGAAGGAGAATGAAAGTAGGGCAAATGCGGTGGAAATGCTAGCTCTGCGGAAGATGTGCGGAGTGAAGCTGACCGACCGTATTCGCAACAGCGTAGTAAGAAAGCGAGTAGGTAGGAAAGATAGTATCGGTGAAGAGATGAGAAAGGTTATGCTGCGTTGGTTCGGGCATATAAAAGAAATGTCAGAAGAAAGAATGACAAAACAGATATACAATGCAAAAATGGAAGGATGTAGGTACCGGGGAAGACCTAGACTATCTTACCATGACCATATAGACCGAGTCTTATCCGAAGAACAAGTCAAGAGTCTCCGTAACCGGCGAGCGTGTATGAGACGTGCTATAAGAGTGGAGAAAGCCAGATAGGTATGTAAGGAAAGAACCTGTTGGAATTTTGTACTCTCTGCCTACCCTGCAAGGGATCTGGCGTGATGATATAGATAGATAGATGTATTAATTATGTTGTTTGTGCGCATATCTCTTCCCGCACTTCGCTAATGCTTTTAAAAGAGTCATGGTATAAGTATATGCATCCAAGGGGTTTTCTAAAAGCCGCCCTTCTACGTAATACGGGTATTTTTTTTAACTCCGTCCATAATTATAGCGCTCGAAGGAATTAATTAATTCACAAGCAAACTGAGGCTTTTCTTGGGTGAACTTATGACTGTTTAACTTTCTACACTACACTTTCTATTAGTACTCCTCTGTTAATTGCATCTAATGGTGGAGCAATTGGTTGCATTTATAATTAACGAAAGCCACTGGGTTGTGTACAATGCACTGGTATGTTCACTATATTATATTGGTAGGTTGTTCGTAAAATTGTTTCGTAATAAAATGTGCCTATTTAATTTTTGTGCGGCCATAATATAATCTAATAATCTAAGATAATGCAACACAATCAGAAATACCTAAAGGACATTGGTCTGCGCCCATACATGATTTACCCCAGACCCAACAGCAATGAAAAAATACTTTTATAATTTCAAATCACCCATAAATTCTCTTAAGGCATTTATTATTAAACGGGCAAGCGGGGAAATCGCAATATTGTGCAAAAATTATTAGATTTTGAGGTTATAATTCAGTAGCCATTAATACATATGCATCGCTACATAGTTGGGACTACCTACCAATAGATGGTCCTGACTATTCACCATACACGTCTAGAACGCTATATTAGAGTGCGCACGACGCGTAACATATATACAAGCCCCCGACAACAACCCTCGGGGAGAGTGGCAGGTCCCGCCAGACACTACCCGTCTGGCTGGAAGATCTTCCCTTTGACAAATCCTGCCACAACGTTCCTGCCATACATATGAGGTTATATTGTGTCTGTTGACATTTCATAATCATAATCATAATCATTTATTCTGCAAGTGTAGGTAGGTACAATTAGGTCTTATATTATAAAATAGAACTCCACACTTTGCCACAAAGATGTCGGCGACTTCGATACTATACTTTGAAATATTCGTTTTAGATTGCAAATTGTCCGTTAGATACGGACATTTGCCATTATTTTAATAAAAAATAGGTATATAATGAAGGCGTGGGTCAAATGTTTGTTGGTTCTGGGACACTTTTCTTGTCCTTTTAAAAACGTTATTAGAAAATCGCCCTAACGGTTTCATTGATAATAACCTTCAAAAAAGACTAGCTTGCTGATTTCGGGTCTATTTAAGAGACTGCGATTCGATCCGGTATTAGAATTTGAGCTTTGTAAATAAAATTAGGATATCGTTGAATATCGAGAGTCCCCGTAACCAGTGAGCATGCATGATACGTACTGTAAGAGTAAAGAAGCCGGAAAGGTCTGTAAAGAAAGAACCTGTTGGAACTCTGTACTCTCTGCCTACCCCGTAAGGGATCTGGCGTAATGATATAGATAGAAAGATCCAGAGAAACAATAGTTTCTATTCTATGGCCTCGTTAATTCACTGGTCTCGGCTACCATACGCTGAAAGCTTGTATATCTGTCAAAGTCATTTCACAGTTCACATCACAATAGTGATCTGCTTAATAACGGGTTTAACAATTGATGATGACATGGACGATCTATTGTTAATGTGTTATATTGGTCAAGTCAGTCTCTTGACTATGAAAATAAGAAAAAATTGAACAACCATAACTACAGAATAATTGTAAGAGTATTTGAATCGCATATTATTGGTATAAATTTTATAGTGACCTAACTGCTTAAAAACAAAACAAGAATTTTTTGGGATAAGTACTTAGGATAAAGTAATAGGGCAAAAGGGCAGCAACAATGTTTTAAAGAACGCAACGTTTTTTTCGCCTAGTTCAAGTGGATGCTAACAATTTTATTATATTACAGAACTTTCGGAAATGGTTATTCGACAGAAATAGAAGATACGAGCAATAGTTACTGCTTTATACTTGGACTAAAAATATGTGAAGTTTGTCATTAGTTGCAATCAGTTTTCGTAAAATAGTTTTCTAAACTGACGATTTTATCCAATTACAAGTTCTGCACATGGTTTCGTTATTTATATGGTATACAAGTTGTAACATTAATAAACCAAGACCTCAGACACCCCAATTAGATTATTGCTTTACGAATTCAATACGAAAATCAAACTTCCAATTTTAAGGAGATTTCTACCTTTTTTAAGCTCTTTTGTACCCAAATTTTACCATAAAATTTAATAAATAATTAACGTTTGTATGTGTATTTAAGCCGAGTCGTTAAGCCGAGTTGGAAGCCTTAAAGGCGGCTTGATAAGTTCCAACAGTGGGTGGCCACAAACCTGCCTCCACCAATCCGCACTGGAACCGCGTGGTGGAGTATGACCTAATCTCTCTCACCTCGATTTGTGAGAGAAGGCTTTGCCCAGCAGTGGGCAGTATAGGCTGATATTATTATGTTATTTTATTATATCTGTATTGAGGTTGTATAATAGAAATAACTTTAAAGTAGCCGTAATGCTTTGAATAATTTTTAAATTTTGTTTAATACAGCCAACAGAACGAGAGAACTAGCTTTTAAAAATAGTTGGAATCGGTTCAGTTGCCGATTTAGAACAAACTACTTTCAGGTCTTGCGTTAATTATGTTACACCTTGTATAGAAACAATTTTCATCCGGTGTTATTGACTTTTATAAATAATGGAGTACTCCAGCCATCAGTTTTTAAAATCAAAGCACGCCATCTAGAACGGCTAATTTAAATTGAATTGTTATTATTTTATTATCAGAACGTACAATGCATTTGCCGGTGTGAGTAACCGCTTGAGTCATCGTGCCCGTGACTCAAGCGCATACTATTGAAGCACTCTTATCGATATCGATAGATTACGATTTTTGACGGTAGAATAAACATTGATAAGGTTTAGTCTCGTAGTGTTGTGCCACTCCCACTTATGTGCATTAAACATGAGTGATACATTAAAAAACTGTTAAAAGTATCGATATATTATTGAGTGGGACGCTAACACGATGCTTAGACACTCCAAGGAATTCACCAACTTGTGGAGCGAAAGCGATAGCAGGAGAATACTAAGACACAGTAGATCTCATCTAAAGCAATTTATTGGAGCTAACACAGGCCATTATGGCACAAATGAACATCTACACAAGATGAACCTAGCTAGCGACGTGGTATGCAGGAACTGTGGTACAGAAACTGAAACCATGAAGCACATTCTTTGCAAATGCGATTGCTGGGGGTGGCCTATCTATCACCAGGAGAATACCGGCTCTTCCCCCTGGCGGAATACACAGCCGTTTACAGGGAGTGTTTGGGACACCAGGTACGTAAGAGCACTAGGGCTAAGGGCAGTGCAAAAGATCCCATTGGGTCGAAGTGCGCTTGATGAAGATCAATCCTACAAAATGCCAAATAAGATAAGATAAGATCGATATATTTAAAAGTTTCTCGTTTCGTTGCCCTTTACGTAAGTTTATAAATATAGTAGGGCCGTTAAATCATTAGAGTTGTTTAAAAACGGTTGTTCTAATGAAATAACCTACCTTATGTCGTTAATATCTTTAAGATTCCTTGGCTATTGCGTCGTCAAACGAATATTTGCAATGTTTATCAAATATTTTGACGTTATATTACGAATTTTATCAACAACACAAATTGAAGATCTTCCATAGGAAGTTTGTTCCCGGGCATCTAATGGTACGCAAGGCGACGTTTAGTTCGAACTGACAGTATTATACTGTCAACAAAAAACCTATCTAGTTCGTAGTAAGTATCTACTAACCCATAATAACAAGCTATGTAACAAATTGATTAAAATCCTAGACCGAAACATCTAGTACGGTATTAATTCAATCTAATTATAAAGCCGGTATAGTGTGAAACAGTATACCTCATTAACACAATGCAACAAGGTTACGGTTAATGGTACGTTCGAAACTGAGCCAGCTAAGAACAAAGGATCATAGTTGGGGGTACTTCTATCATTGACGTAATAATGGAGTCATGATGGAAGGTCGTAGTTATTCGATAAGGGAAGGCAAGCTTGACATTTTTACCCGATCAGTTCTTGCCTCACGAGGGTAATGTTCGTTAAGTGTTTGTATTCATGCATGTCTATATCATTTGCACTGATTGTAGCCCAAACGACTTGATTGATTTTGAGTTTTATGGAGAAACTAGCATTAATGGCGGTAATGTGTTCGTCAACAAATAAAAGCGAATTATTCTAGAACTTAGTATTTGTGTCTGTGAATTTTCATTTTTGTAAGCGCACCCACGATACAGGAATCAATCCTAGTGAGGGGCTACGTATTGTAATTAAAAAAAGAAGAAAAGAGTTTTAGAGATCACTGACTCTGCATTTTGACACTGTTTTCCAGAACACTCATTTTTTAGAAAAACCGTCGTTTTATTTATTTATTCTTTATGCACTGTTGGTACAGAGGCGGACTTAATGCCTTAGGCATTTCCTCGTCATGTAGTGGGACCGTTACTTTTTCTATAAAAATGTTGTTTTTATGTAGCATGATTGCTTTACAAGAGAAGGCCGTATCGGCATTTAATGATAGTTTATTAAAACTGGTATTTAGCGGACACTGCCTTCTTAGGAAAATGGTCTATAAATCATGCACGTAAAGTACAATTATTTAATTACGCACGCTGACAGCCACCTCACGTATGTCATTTGAACCCTAGACTTCGCTTATAATATTTAGTTAACATTAATTTTACAAAAACATTTGTATTCATGTAGCATTTTCTTGTACGCTTTACGTTGTGAATTCAAAACTGCAATTATAACTAAGGGGTGACTTTTCAAAAGGGCTCGTTTACTATTTTGGAAAAATTTAACGTTTAAATGCCATTCTATCGTAGAATGTTAATTCCGTTTAATTCTATCTCGGGACTGTGCAAATTAATTTAGTGCTTTTTATTTTAAAACTCATTTTTCTACATATATCCCACATCATTATGAAAATGATTGAAGTTTTTTGCACTTTCTGAAAAAACGTCATAGAGTGGAAATAAGCTCTGGGCAAAGTCGCTCCTCAACTATGCAGCTTCTTTACTCCTATAGCCTGAAAACTTGGTTTCATTTCCAATACTCTTTCTTTCCTTCTAGATATGCGCTCTTGCCAAACAGCTGGACATGACAGAACGGCAGGTGGAGCGCTGGTGGCGCCTCCGCCGGAGCCAGGACAAGCCCTCGACCCTGGTTAAGTTCTGCGAGAACATGTGGAGGTGTACCTTCTACTTGTACAGCTTCTCGTATGGTCTCTTCATACTGTGGGACAAGGAGTGGTTGTGGGACATCGACCAGTGTTATATTGGATATCCTCACCAGGTTAGTAAATTTCTGCTTGATTTGCCTGTCTGGTACGGTTGGTGATTACGAGGTGCTGGGTATCTTAGGTGGAACAAAATGTTGTTGGGGCTCTTTTGTCGATTAATTTTCAGCAAGCCCTCGTTCGCACGTGCGCTTTTTCAACAATTTGTGCAAAAGTTTACAGCGGTAAGCTCTTTTCAAAAAATCTACTGTTAGCCATTTGTTTCATTTCAGCGCTTGCTTAACGCGCGTTGAAAAGGCCCTAGTGTGAACGTAGGGTAATACTCTAGAATTATGTTCGTTATAATGACTATGAGAGTCGAGGAAGCCAGAGAGGTATGTTAGGAAAGAACCTGTTGGAACTCTGTACTCTCTGCCTACCCCGCAAGGGATCTGGCGTGAGGTTATAGATAGATAGATAGATAGATAATACTACTGTTACATGGAGATCTAACATCGACGATGTATGGGCGTACACAGTACACTGCTCCCAACTGCGCTTGCAGTATGTAAATGTAACGGTGCTAGTAGATATTTTTCGATTTTTCGATAATGATTGATAATCTTACATCCAGCTTTTTCCTAATCAAGGTGCTGATGCCAATTCAGGTATTAACGTCAATTTGCCAACCAAGTAGTTTCTGATTAAAATTGGTCTGAATTACCTTTATCTAATTGATGGCGTCTGCAAAATAATGAAAAGAAATTCTGAAAGTCAATGTTTAGCTTGTGTCAAGGAATTTATCTATGTAAACCCTATCAATCGTGTACCAGCTGACAAAGTTATTTACGCTGTTTGCATTTGTAACTAGAAGAACTGGATTTAAGACATCTTGTACTTCCGAGGTACAACATTGAGAAAAATGTCGTTGAGCTGATTCAACAGACCTCTTTAAAAACAGTATTCTTGAGGTTAATGTTATTTCTCTTTTCCCATTCCCATTTCAGGGCCTTACCAACGACGTTTGGTGGTACTACATGATATCCGCAGCGTTCTACTGGTCGCTGACGATGTCGCAGTTCTGGGATGTGCGGCGAAAGGACTTTTGGCAAATGTTCGTTCACCACATCGCGACCATCGCGTTACTTTCCTTCAGCTGGGTGTGCAACCTGCACAGGATCGGGACATTGGTGTTGTTGTTACACGACTGTGCGGATATATTCCTTGATGCTGCTAAAGCGGCGAAGTACGCGAACTACCAACGCTTCTGTGATTCGGTGTTCGCCGTGTTCACTGTCCTGTGGATAGTGTCGAGACTTGGGATTTATCCGTTCTATATTATTTGGAGGTGAGGCTTTGTAAAGCACTTATAATTAGTAGTAAATGCTTTTACCTTTGAAACAATAAGTTTCTTTAATTTGAAAAGTAATATTGGCGCCCAACAAGGGACTAAAATTTCTTTTTACATTTTATAATTAGCTAGGTATAAACAATATAACCTAATCAAGAAAATTAACAAAAACATGGGTCTTATTTATTAATAATTGAAATTATGGCTCGATAATTATGTTGGTAATGATGAACAATGCCTGAACCCAAACTACAATTTAATTTTTATATTTTTAGAGGACATTAAATGTAATCTTAAAAGTTTGTTTGTCTGATACTCGAAATGTGAACTTGTATAAAACACAAAAATAACCGTCAAAGGTTCGCTTTAGGCATGCGAACGTAAAAACTTAAAGTCATTGGCTTTAAAGCATATTAAACTTTAAAAGAACTAATTTTAATACATCGATCCACTTTTGTGATTCTGAAAACACTCGTTTTCAAAATTAGTGTTATTAAAAATAAACTAGCCAGGTACGTTGTGGAAAGATTTGATAAAGGGCAGATCTTTTAGCCTGACAGTGTCAGGCCAGGCCTGCTGGTTTCCGAGAGGTGTTGTCTGAGACTTGTATTTATGTTACGCGTCATGCTAACTCTCATACCGCGTTCTAGATATATGGTGAATTGTTGTCTAATGTTCTTGCTTCATACATTTTTATGCCAGCGTCATCTGTTATTGAGTAGTGGCTACAATTGTAGAGATGTATTAGTTCGATCGATACCGTGTTTCGTAAGGCACGTTAAGTGGATTCAGTTACCAATTTATGTGGTCCTTATATCAAGCTAGAAGCCTTATAGATAGGCTTGATAAGTTCCAACAGCAGATGGCCACATACCTGCTTCCGGCAACCCGTACTGGGTCCGCATGGTGGAGTATGACATAAGCTTTATCACCTCGATTTGTGAGAGGGCTTTGCCCAGTAGTGGGAAAGTATAGACTGAGCTATTCATTATATGTTCGATTCAAAGTTGTTTCTTAAATCGTTTATTTTGCATAAACCCTGCGGGGGTGTTTACAAATTGTCATATTTGGTGCGTTGCTGACTAGGTCTTCTCGTAAAGTTTGATCGCTTATAGTTAGATAAACCTGTGTAGGTGACAAATAAATATTATATTAATATTGTAAGATAGTGCAAAAGCATTAATAGCCGTTGGACTGCATAGTCAGTGGTCTCAGGTTCAAACCTAGGCAAGCACCTCTGTCTTTTAAAAAAGCATGTGCGTGTTAAAAAGTTAACTATCACTTACTTTAACGGTGAAGGAAAAAATCGCAAGGAAACCTGTATCCTTGAAGGTGTGTGAAGTTCGCCAACCTGCACTGGGCAAGCGTGGTGCACTTTGGCTTAAACCCTCTCAGTTTAAGAGGAGGCCCGTGCCAAACAGTGGGCCAGTTTCTTAACAGGGCTAATATTATTATTATAGTGTAAGATAGGAGGATGAGTGAAGATCTCAGGATTGTTAGTTCGCATTTAAAAGTCAAAGTCAAACTCAAAACCTTTATTTTGCATAAACCCTGCAGGGGTGTTTACAAATTGTCATATTTACATTTTTTTTAACTAACTGATCAACCTCCTGATCGGAATGCGGCCTCCGACGAGAAGATCCAGCGAGAAACTCAGCATAAGATACATACATTTTTATATTATACACAATCATTTAAGCGTTTCATCTCCAGTATGATGACTTAAGACTGAGATATAAGACTAATAATAATATTTTTAAATATATGTTCTAATGAAAAGCTAGAGGATTTCGCATCTCGCGCGCGTCGCGCTTTACTTGAGCAGCCATCACCTCCCTCAACCATATTAGAGGGAAGGAAATGACCCGAACCAAATAGCCAGTGCAAGCATAGACTTTTTAGTGAGCATTGTCACATGTGATGCTTGATTAATAACTTGCAGTACGTCGATTCGGGCGCCGATGTTGGTGCCGATGTTTCCTGCGTACTACATCTTCAATTCGCTGCTTTGTCTGCTGCTAGCGCTGCACCTGGTGTGGACCTGGCTTATACTGCAGGTCGCCTACAAGGCTATTAGCGCTGGACAGGTAATCAGTCAATATATTAAAAGAATATAAATAAGCCTTGTCTTTATTTCCCTAGCGATGGTGACAGAGGTGTACTGTGTTCGCACACATATCACCGACGTATTTTGGCGATCTTCGGAGGAAGCCTTAGTCCTGCAGTGGACATGCTTCGGTTGACGATGCTTATGTTTACAAGCTATTACTTAATTTGCAATGTTCGTATGTCTGTCTGTCTTTCCGGTTCAAATCTTGTGGTCCATTTTTCAAGCAGTTCCGGGTATCCGATTGAGCTGAAACATAGCATACGTATGTAAGTTTGGTGACAATGCAATATGCATGGAGCTGATCTTATGATGGAGTCGGAAGGTGGCAATAGGGCAATCCCTATTGCCACCTTCCGACTCCACGTTGTCCATTGACCGTGTGAACTATACAACGTAACTCCCTCGTATTTGGGCTTGTTAGTTTGGTATTAACAAGTACTATACAACCAGATAGTGTTCAGGGTCTAATGATGAAGCTGAAAGGTGGCGAATGGAATCATCCAACTACTAAATACCTCCCCGCTGCTTTTGGTCTCGATGGATATGTCTAAACAAGTACTTTAGACCCAGAATGATTCCGGGTCTGATGAAAGAGCCGGAAGGAAACCATAGGAATTCCTCAACTAAACAAGATATCTTCGTTGGGTTTTTGTTACAAAAGCTTGTGTTTAAAAAGGTCTTTTTGAATAAAAATTATTGTAAATTCTAGTAGTTATATAGTTCACGACCATAGCTTACCTGTACTTAATTTTACGTGTAAGTGTTCTTATTACATCTTGCTTTTTTCAGATGGAAGGTGACATCAGAAGTTCAAGTTCAGAGATTAGCGATAGTTCTCATCACTCTAATCACAGCACGCCGAATCGCGTTTATAGTAAAAAGTAAGTAAACTTTGTCGGTACAGAAATATTATTTTAGCAAAGACGGTAAGTGTACGTGTATGAGACAAATAATAAAAGGAGAAAACCAGAGGTCTGTAACGAGAGAGCCTGTTGATTCTGTATTCTCTGCCTGCATAAAGGATGGTGATTGAGAAATCCGGAAGCCCAAACCCCTTTGAGGGCAATCACTAGGCCGGCAGTGCGTCGATGACTTATGTGTATTCGTATTTGTTATATATTTCTTGCTAAATTGTTGTTACACTGTCTAATAAATTGGCCTAAATTGTTGCACTCCTGGGCGAATACCTCTTCTAAATCGACTGTAAGAGAGATTAGGTGATACTCCACCTAGCGGACTTAGTGTGCAGTGGTGAAGGCAGGTTTATGACCACATGCTGTTGGAATTTATCAAACCGATAACTAAACCAAAACTTTATGATTACCAAACTAAGTGGTAACTTTGGCAACCGGGACCAACGGCTTAACGACGTCGTGTCTTCCTAACTACGGAGACGGTCGAATATGTAAACGCCACAAACGGTCATCCATCTCAGACCGACCGAGCGGAAACCTACTTAAACTTGGTGATCACTAAGACTAAGGTCGGGGACCCCCTGTCAGGAACAAAGTTCTAATCAGACAATGTAACTCGCTGTTAATAAAATTGTTAGCTATTGAAACACGATTTTATCGCTATACGCTATATGATATACGCTCATAATAATAAGGCGGCGCGACGCTCATAATAATAAGACGTCACGACGATTATAATAATAGGGCGTCGCGTCGCTCAAAATAATAATGGGACGCGACGCCCATAATAATAATAAGGCGCAACGCTCATAATAATAAGGTCACGGGACTCTCATAATAATAAGGCCTCGAGACGCACATAATAATAATGGGTCAGGACGCTCATATTTATAAGATGTCACGGCGCTATTAATACTCGTAATAAGGTGTTACGACGCCCATAATAAGAGGAAGTCACGACGCTCATAATAATAACGTCGTGACGCCTTATTATTATGAGCGTCGCGCCGCCTTATTATTATTAGCGACGCGCCACCTTATTATTACAAGCAACGCGACCCATTATTATTGTGCGCGTCGGGAGGCCTTATTGTTGTGTACACGTCACGTCATCATCATCATCATGGTCATTGAATATGCGTGAAAAGAAAGAATTATCTCGATAAACAGTGCCCGAGTTTATACATTAAATAGTTGTGAACTAGTTCGTAATCGTACCAATGTACACCATACTTAGAAAAAGATGTAGGGCTCTAAGGGAGTTCCTTGTCGTCACGTTCTTTTGGCAGAGTGCTTGATCCGTTTTGGGTAATAAATCCATGCATCGGAACTACGGAACAACTTCGACAACAAACCGCGTTTAGTTAGTAGTAGTTAGTAGTTTGCAAAAAAAAATATTTCGCGAGTTTGAAATAAAATTATATTTTGGATTTTAACGCCGGTATATTTTTGATTTTTAAGTTCCCGGCGTTTCGAGTGCTTTGTAGCACCCATACGCATGGAAGGTACTTATGGTCCCTCCCGTGACCATGGCTGCTGCAAAGTGTGTTATTTCATATCTCTATTTATCTATATCATATCGCTAGATCCCTTGGGGTGTAGGCAGAGAATACAGAGTTCCAACAGGTTCTTTCCTTGCCGACCTCTAGCTTCCTCCACTCTCATATAAATTCGTTCCATTTGAAGCTACATTATCCAGAAATAACATAGACCCGGTAGGTGGCGTTGTTGTCGACGAGGTGCGAAGCAGGGAGAAACTGCTAGTCCATCTATCTATATAAACACTCCAGATCCCCTGCGGGTTACAAAAGATAGTGAACAGAGTTCTGACAGGTTCTGTCCTTACATACCTCTCTGGCTTTCTCTACTCTTATAGTTCATCTCATACGCGCTCGCTGGTTACGGAAACTCTTGACTTGCTCTTCAGATAAGACCTTACTACATAACCATGACCAAATAGACCATCTATTTGGTCATGGTAAGGTAGTCTAGGTCTTCCCCCGTACCTACATCCTTTCACTTACGCTCTATACAGTGCGATCTGTTTTGTCATTCTTTCTTCCGACATTCTTTCTATATGCCCGAACCAGCGGAAGGTACCCTTTCTCATCTTTACACCGATACTATCTTTCATACCTAGTACATAATAAAATAATAATATTTTTCGTTATTTACAGAGAAACATAGTGATCGTTGAGCCGGCAGTCACCCGCGAACTCCGCGTTGGTACTCCGCACACCCATCAGCACGAGCTCCGCGAGGTTGTAACCTTCACTACACTCCTAATTAAGCTGGCACCGTTTTCTCAGTGGCTGGTCAAGCTTACTGAGCGCAGTTATGCAATAATCCTTTACTACATAACTTTTATTTTAGGAAAATTGGACTTTAACTGCCACAGGTGAGGCCGATTTCCTTAAAACACCTATTTTATTATCCATGAAATAAAACTATGGTTTTGTGGATTATATCACGGTTTATTTGGTTTTTATATTCCAGACGTTTTAAGTGCTATAAATCATCCGGGTCATAGGCAGGACATTCTTCAGTCCTTCGTAAAAAATGGTTTTATTTTATGTGTAATATTCATGTAAATCTAACTTGAGATGAAGTATTATTGCTTAACTTCGTTCTACTCTCACCCTCCCTACGCGATCAATCCGCATGACATGCGGACAGGGACGCAGTTATGTGCTAAAACGGGATAGTAAGAAAGATATTCTATCCTCGTCTATGCTTATACATTGATCGTATCGTCCGGTATTATGGCCTAACCACAGACTACAGTCATGTGTCCATAGACTAGAATATTAGTTCGGCGAACGCCCGCAATATGGCTGACTTAGGTTAGGCTTAACGGTTACGGCTGTGACACGCGTTTTACCTTCTATAATGATAGTATATAAATAATACTTTCTAGTGTATTGAAACTCGTAGTTAAAAGTATAATAAAGATATCTGGTGTGTTCGGCGCCATCTTTTTTTATCACCAGCAATTTAGCACGCAGTGATGAATTGCACCTTTTTCAGTACCAAACTTTTCTGCGAAACTCAACTGAACAAACTTTATTGTTACTTTATTTGTTAGTGGGCAAAATGTGTTTCAAATCGCGCAAAAGTGATCAAATACACGAGTATCGAGTATTGCATATTTTAGATGCTCGTTACAATATTTACATACAGCCTACTCGTGCAGCCGTGAATATGGCCAGCGCGAGAATATAAATTGCCAATATAAACATGATGCCTTTGCATTGTGTTCATGCCTTTCAATGCCCGAACCTTTCTAGTCCACTTCCCTACACACCGCTGGGCGAGTGAGCTGGATGTAAAGTAGATTTTATATAAAAATCCGAAATACAGTGGTCCCGAACGCTATGACCCAATTGTTATTCTAGCTACTTTAAGCATCGGCAGTTGGCGATTTCGTTGCTTTGCGAAACGCAGTCGCGGCAATTTAATCGCTGCATCGCTATACTCCGCATATCATTGACGATCAGTGACATCCTCGTAAGTGTCCAAAACTTAACGCGCGCACCGACAGTCTTGTAGAGTCTCTCATTTCAAAATGACAGACTTAATTTGACTAGATTTGCATTTACATTCACATATGGCCTTGTTAGGCGATAAGAGCTTCTTGAACTATATATAAAATAGTCCTATTTTGGTTTTCACGCGTCGCCGACGATATGCTGCAATTCTTCCCCCTCTCCCCACTTCTTTACTTCTCCACGCGCCGATGTAACATTGATTCAATCGTAGAAAGGGCCATTTTCTTTTCATGATCGAATGTAGCAACTCTCTAACGATGTCGCGTCGATGCAGCAACTAAATCGCGCGCTTGAGTCGCTAATACATAATCGATGAATCGCCGATGCTTAAAAAATCGTTTGTGTTATGATCCTTATTATGAAAATTCTCCAACCAATTAGGATGATAGGAATTGATTTTTTAAGGCGCTACGTGGATTTTAATTATACAAGGTGTAACATATATAACGCAAGAACTCAGGCACTCCAATTAGATAAATGCTTTGTTTAATACATAGAACAGAAAAAGTAACAGCTTCGTTTGAAAATTAAAAATCATAACCTTTTTTTAAAAATAGTTTGAATCGGTTCAGTTGCCGATTTAGAACAAACTACTTTGAGGTCTTGCTTTAATTATGTTACATTTTGTATATATTAGATTTTATATATCGATCAAAGATGAATTGTTGAACAAGCATTGAATATAACAGAAATACAGAGATTATAAAGCCCTAATGCGTTAGGTATAGTTCACACAACTCCTACAATAGTTTCCTAATTAAAATAAGAACGCGTCGAAGGATTAAATCGAATTCTGAAATTTCATTTGTATTATAAGTGGTTAAAGTTGAAATTGGTTTACACGTTATTGCTTAAATATTGCCTTCAAAACTTAAAATTAACGATTACTGAACATTGAGCGAGGAGATAGCAAAGTGGCTGTTATTGAGAAAAGGCTTAAACCCAATTTTGCGTGAATTTATTCAGCAATTATTGATAGGCACGGACCACTGTTCAGAAAGAGACAGCTTTAAATTGGTTGATTTATTGATAGAAGTAAGCACTTATAAGTATTATATTTTGTTTTCAATAAAAGAAAATATTTTAACACTTAAATGTATGTCACAAATTTTACCAAAATAATACCAAACACAGAGCTACTTAAATTATTTTAAGGATTTGTTAAGTTTATTAGTCGTAAAAAAATTAAATAACACTTCGTTTGATGACTCCAGAATTACGTCATCTTTAATTATTTTTAAAATTCGGGCAAAATTTAGTTGTTGTTTGGTGAAATAACACTGCAATAAAATAATTTTCACTGTGTTGGTTTCTGATACGCGAGAAATATAAAGAAAGATAATATAATTATTTATAAATGAAATGAAATGTAGGTTCCTTGTCGCGTATTTTTGTAAACAATGCGTTCATAAGAAACAATGACTGTTTCAATAGTTAAGAATTTAAACCATTCCGCCTACTGGATCAAGTAGTCGTCGGTTCGATTCTCGCACGGGATAAATATTTGTGTGACCCACTAATATTGTTTTCGGTCGGGATGTTTGTCTATATTAATTTCATGTTTGTAAAAGTGTGGGGGCTACGTTTTAAAAAATAAACAATCTATCTATCTATCTATAACCTCACGCCAGATCCCTTGCGGGGTAGGCAGAGAGTTCAGAGTTCCAACAGGTTTTTTCCTTACATACCTCTTTGGCTTCCTCGACTCTCATAGTTCGTCTCATACACGCTCGCCGGTTACGGAGACTCTTGACTTTTCCATGAGATAAGACAAAAATAAACAATATGCTCAATATTCGGTTGGCAGACAGCCTAGATCGGAAGGGTATTACTGAGATTTGTCTATCAAAAGTTCTCAGCAGCTGTTCAGCTTCTGTAATTGTGGTGAATAAGCTAGTTTATCATCACCAAATTATTTCACTAAAATGCAAGCCATACTTAGTCTTGTGTGTTTTTTTAGTCAGATCTAATAGAAAGAATGTCAAAGGGAAATAATTCCAAAACATATATACAATGCTAAAGTGGAAGGATGTAGGTACCGGGGAAGAGCTAGACTATATTACCACGACCAAATAGACCGAGTCTTATCTATAAATAAAAATAATAATATTTTTTATTGCAGTAACTTAAAATTAGTTTACATAGAACCTTTAGGAATATCCTTTTTAGCAATAGGTTGCTTGTGTTAGGGAATTCCGACCTTCCACAATTTGTTTAGAAATTTACGCACTCAAGATTTTAAGGCATAATTGTACCAAAAAGTGTTATCTGAAGGACATAAAAGAGATGAGATAAAAGTCTCTGTAACCGGCGAGCGTGTATGAGACGAACTATGAGAATGTAGGAAGCCAGAGAGGTATGTAAGGAAAGAACGTGTTGGAACTCTGCACTCTGTCTAACCCGCAAGGGATCTGGCGTGATGATATAGATAGATAGTCAGATCTAAAGGGAATAGTCTGCAGAAGATCTTAGTTTTCATTATCTAGGCCTTCCAAAACCCCAATAGAACATATAATCTATTTATCTATATCATCTTGCTAGATCATCCAACAGGTTTTTTCCTCACAGACCTCTCTGGCTTCCTCCAATCTCATAGTTAGTCTCATACACGCCTCCAGTTACGGAGACTCTTGATTTGCCCTTTAGATAAGACACTGTCTTTTTGGTCAAGGTAAGATAGTCTTCAACGGATTAAATTCCGCTAAAACAAATTTAAGCCACCGATCAACGGCGTTGGTCAGCGTATATTATTGGAATGCCAAAACCTTAGATTAATGATGGTCTAGATAGAGCATCGTACGCGCCTACACGGCATAAAGTTATTTACCCATAGGGTATATATATGCACACAATTTTTGAACAATTGACAATTTTTGAACAATTTTTCATAAATGGAACACTGGCATCACGCACACATCGTGCGTAACTGAGGCCGCTTTAAGACGCCATTTTTGTTAGCAATGCGCCGTCTAGACAAGTCTTAGTCTAAGGAAAAAACATTGACCGGCGACGGTTGAGCTTCAGTTTTACCGAAATTTTGTTACTATGAAAAAATATTTATTTCCAAAGTTTTTGAACACAAATTTAACATCTTTATTGATCCCCACACTAGAAATGCTCTGTGCCGTGGGGATTTGTTTTTGGTTTTAACAAAGTTCACAGAGTGTTGCAAATATAAGAAAAAAGAATCGACAAATTTGAATTTGCGAAAAAAAGCAAATAACATAACATATTTTGTTACTAGAATCGGAACTCAGATATTTACATCGTGACATTTTGTTAGTTGCGTTCTTTATTTCTATAATCTATGCGGTAGATAGGATAATATTAATTACTTATAATAGTTAGTGCCTGAACACACGCGTGCATCACTTAAAATTCCAAATTTATATAGTTAAGTAGAGGCGTCAAAAATGGCTTTATATTTTTGTTATCGGACCATAAATGGTCATAGATATTTTAAATTGATCTAAGTTCATTGATAGTTGGCGTTACATATATTTTTTGCCTGATCATAATGACTTTACGGTACATATTTATTGAATTGGGATTAAAACATGCTTTTAATTACCCGTTTAGTTACGCCGAGTACGTATATATAATTATGTATGATATTTCGAGTATAATACTCGTAACTGGAACTCGTAAAGTTTTTGTTATAAAAAGTATTATAATCCTTTTTACCAATCCTGGGTACGCTGACGTTTAGAATTTGACGTTTCTATAAATGTGGTGATTGTGAAAGAGAATCGATTAAATATCGTATCGAGAAAATTTATATCGTCGAATGAATCGATATTAATAATAATAATATAGGAACAAGAAGAGAACAAAATAAATTAATCTCATTATTTATTTACTAATAGAGTCATTGGTCAGAAACATCGTCTGACAAATCTTTTGAATCGTCGTTTATTTGTGTTATTATTAAAAAAAAATATAAAACTATTTTAATATTTGAAGATCGCGCATCTACATTTATTTAAAAATTTCTTGACTATGAGAATACTAAAAAATTCAGTCTAATAGATAAGAATAATGTTATCGTAAAAAAATTAGCTATCGATTTTGTACATTTAAAAAAAATATCTATTATAACGATTCTATTGTGTCAGACCCTAAAACGCAAACCGTTACAATTTACATAACTGAGTAATAGAGTTTTATTAGGTTTTTTAAATGATTACGCAAATTTCTGTACAGTATATGATTTAAATGAAAACTGAAGTAAATTTTTCATGTATTTTTATATTCCTGTTTAGTTTTTGGATTCGATATTTTCAATATTCTTAAATAAAACATACGTGAAATGGAACATGATCAAACGTCACCGTACCTATGACTCGTAAAAAGACTTTCATCGTTGACTTTCGTTCATCGACTTATGTCGCTGACTATACAAAGCGATATGTCTCCATAAAAGTATTTATACATGTCTCTGTGTACGTAGGGTCTACCGATTTGTAGTATATAAAGTCTCGTATTCATTATAGTATTTTTCATGAAAGATGGGTACCATGACAGTTGTAAGTGTCAAAGAAAATTATACTTTATTCAATGACAATAAGAGGCATGATCTATACTTATAGTTGTATGCCTTAATACCATTGAATTAAATATTAATTTAGTTTGGCACTTAGAACTGTCACTACCCATCTTATGTAAAAAATACTATAATCTACAAATGTCCCGCGGCACGTGTCGCATGATTGGTATGTCTGTTGCGCGACCTATGCGTTCAAATTTGTATAGTTAGCGGCAAGTCGCCCGAAGAGGGTCGTCGTTCCACAGGTCGTTCGTCCATATTGTTGCGCAACACACGTGACATCTGTGACATCGTATCCTTCTTCAGCCGAAAGACGTCCACTGCAGGACAAAGGCCTCCCCTAAAGACCGCCACAACGACCGGCTTTATCCTGTACGCATCCAACTTCTACCCGCGACCTTCACCAAGTCATCGGCCCATCTTGTAGGGGGCCTGCCCACGCCACGTCTTCCGGTACGTGGTCGCCACTCGAGAACCTTTCTACCCCAACGGCCGTCAGTTCTACGAGCAATGTACCCCGCCCACTGCCACTTAAGTTTTGCAATTCTGAGTGCTATGTCTGTGACTTTGGTCCTCCTGCGGATCTCCTCGTTTCTGATTCGATCCCCAACTCCGAGCATAGCTCTCTTCATCGCCTTTTGGCTGACCTTGAGACTTTTTATGAGGCCCATCGTAAGCGACCATGTCTCAGTGCCGTAAGTCATCACTGGCAACACGTACTGGTCAAAGACTTTCGTCTTGAGACACTGCGGAATTTTGGACGAGAACATCGTATCCGCACGGGACGAATCTTTGTGTGACCTATAAATATTTGTTTCGGTCTGGGTCTGGGTGTTTGTGCATGTGAATTTTATATTTGTAAATGCACCCACGACACAGGAATAAATATAATTCGTCGTGTGGGGCTTCGATTTAATAAAAAAACATATAGCACAGCGACAAGGAACAAGTCGCGCGGTCGCAACATCGCCCGACGTCGCTATCGATATCGCGGGATATCTTAAGCCACACATGCCGTGGGACATTTGTACCTTTATAAATACGAGGTTTTATGCTACACTGTTTAAACGTGGATAAGCAATAACAAAGTATTTTTATTCAATTGGCTTAGGTACTTGAGTTCCACTACTTAATTATTGACGAGTTGTTTTTTGCTTATTGTTAATTTTTGGGGCGGTTACTTATAATTTTTCCGACGCCCTGAAAGCGAAAAAGAAAAACACGAATAATTTTCGTAATGTCATCGAGAGTACATGGTATCCCTCTCATCCAAGATATTTACTAAATTAGTGTAAGCGGGACAACATGTTTTCTATGATAAAGACGGTCAGAGACCTGGTCCTGAATATTCACAGTTTTGAAAATTGTTAGCACATCTGTATTCGGCAAGAAACTCGTTACATTTCTTAATTTTAACAATGTTCGGCAACTTTTGTAAAATAACAAGTGTGACCAATTTTAAACATTGAGAATGTTCAGTTATTTATGTCGCTGACATCATTAGGTAAATTAATCGTGCAGAACTACCTTGTGTTACGGTGTGAATTTCATAAATAAATATACAAACATTCATATCATTCAAAATAACGTATGTTGTTAAATGCACATTTGTTAGACATTAACTAGTTTTACACCGACTGTAGATAGTCGTTTATATTATTATAAAAAAATGCGGTACTATCGAATACATCCAAAGATGCTTTATGAAGCTTAAGATATAATAAATTCTAATAGTGTTAAGTAATATTATTTACAATGTACAGACGTAGTCGTTTATCTATGTAATAATTATTTTATTTAAATATTATAATAATTATTATGATGTTATGTTTTGCTGTTAACATAATTGTTCAGACTTAATAGAGAAATAACGCTCTCGGTAGGAATTGTGCATGAGCGAGGTTATACGACTGGTTTGATTGTCAGGCACATAGAGATTGGTTATAATATTTTTCACTTAAGATAGGTACTGTGTACTTAGTGTCAGAGGAAGTTAATCTTTATTTCAATGGTGTTAAGGCATAACCATAGTTAATTATAGAAACGGGTCATGCCTCTTATTGCCATTGAATAAACTATAGTTTCCTTTGACACTTAGAACTGTCACAGTACCCATTTTACATGAAAAATACTATATATGTTGAAATCATCATATATTATTCGCATTGATTACATATCATGAACAAAATGACAGCCGAAAAACGGCCGCGTTTGAAATGATTACGCATCTAAACCTACTCGTAGCTAGCAACTATAGAAATTAGTTTTAAATATTTAATTATCTCAGATCTTTATACTATGGTAATTGTAGGTAGTTTTACCAAACTGGCATATTAACGTGTGTGTGTGTGTGAATGATCTACGCTGTTGGCCGCAGGGCCTTTACACCTTTACCGGACAAGAGGGCGAGCTTGTTACCACTACGCTCGAGCCAGAAGGGAAAGGGCGCCTCAAGGAGGAACGGCCTCGGCTTGGGCAGTCGCTATATACTTGGTGTCTCGCCGTGGTGCTCTGCACCGGCCGGCGGGCAAGGGATTCTTCGACCTCGCCGGCGAGGTCGGTGTCTTATTCTGTGTGCGGTATCTGTATCCGAAAGAAGGGATGTAAGGGCATCTCGAGGGTCGGTGAGAGCATGTCGCGGACGGCGGTAGCGGCTGATAGGAGGGGAGTTAGTTTCGTAGTCGGCGGCGGCTACGATTAGCGGATTTCTAGCATTTTAACGCGTCCTCACATTGGCTATCGTTGATTGTTGTTCAAAAAGAACACATCTATGCCTTATCTCTTATTTTTGGGGCTGTTTTTCGGACTGGCATATTTAATCAAATAGAAATATTATATCGATGGTTGAAATGGCAAGTTTAAAATGCTTATCTCTTTAATATATAGCACTATCTCTCTTTGTCTGACAGTCGGACTGTCCGTATAAAATTTACTTATGAGCGGCCTCTTTTTTTATTTAGTTTAACAATTATTGTTTTTTAAATGACTTGGAATTGTTTGTAATATGAACATATTTAAGTATTAATTATTAGTTATGTAAAGGTGCGCACTTATGTGTTCTATTTCTGTAAGAGACAGCATTGACATATTGTTTTTATCGCATACTATCTTACAAGTGCTAAACTTTCTGAATTATTGCAGAAAGTTATGGTTCAGACGCGTTTAATGTGTAATGTTACGGGAATTCTTTACATTTATTGGTGGCAGGCTACGGCCGTGGTTGGTCACCATCCTCCCAGCTACGTCATGCCGCCAAGACCCAGTCGCGTTCAGGCATGTTACGCGGTAGTTAGGTAGGTTAGTTGGATCGAGGAGGTGGATCGAGCAGGGCACCAAGTCCACTATTGCAATTTTAGTAAAATTGTCGTTCATTGACTTCATAATCGCTAGGTTTTCACAATTTGATAATCTATTAATTAAATATTGTCCTTATGGTTTTCCATTGGTAAACATTTTTAAGTATTTGGGAGCATGGCTATAAATAATTTAGTAGATTACCGACTTTAGACATACTTGTAATCGAACGAATGTTTAAGCATGTCATAATTACAAATCATGTGAAAATAGCAGACTTGGGGCCTAGATCTACCCCGATCATACTAATTCGGAACTCACTCAGGAGACGAAAGCTAGACGCTTTCGTCTCCTCAGCCTATTTCGGAGTGAATGAGCTGTTACTGAGCAAGGACTCAGTAACAGTCCATTCACTCCGAACTAGGCTGTGGAGACAATCCACATCTTCGGCTCCATCGTTACTTTCCATCAGGGTAGATAGGGGTCAATTATTGACCAGTTCTTAAAACATGTGCTCGTAAAGCCGTTTATACAAAGTGTTTACGTTACATTACATTACAGTTTATACGTATCTGGACCCGCTTATTTAACAATCGAAGTACTATAATAATATTACTTCTATCTTTTAAGATCGTGAATGTCACTAACTTCCCAGAGATTCATTTATTGATAAATTAGTATTATCTCATATAGTTGAAGTGAAACGTCCAATTTCATATTTTCGACATCAGCAATGTACGTTACGCTTACTACAATTTATAAAAAATGCAGTTTATTTTTAACCCCTAATTGAAGTATAAATTATTCTGTAAAATGTGAAATTATTGCCGTCGTCCGATATAAATTATTCAAAAAGTTATCACAATATTTCTATGCAATGTCTCTGGTGTAAAATAGTTGTTTTTTTTTTTGTTTTTTTTTTTTTAATAAGCTTAATGTTCATTGCTGGTATTGTTTTAAAGCCACCACCTACCTACCTGTCATGTCTATATCGATCTTAAGATCGCTAAATACAATACGTTTTTGTAATATCTCTTTAGTATGTAAGTATGTTGGCTGTTATCTGTTTTATCTGTCATATGAGGCTAACCAAAACAGGAATTCTAATTTCAAAATTTTAACCATGATTATATTTCTTTAAAATTTCTGTAAAATCTATGGTGATATGATATTTCGTCTGTGTCGTGTGAAATATAATCTGTATGCAATTTGTATGTAAACCATTTACATATAACATGTTATCAGGATAATTTGGTGCCTTTCACAATATTTTTAAAGTTATTATTATTGTCTAAATTATTATACTTAGGAGCAACGAAGCCAATTCTGAACACAAATTTGATAAATGACCTTAGGTACTCTACACAACAAACTCACCGACGAAACGTTACACTCACTCATATAGTGCTAAAAGGATATTTTGGCCAGTAGATGACATTGACAGGGGGACGTTGGTGTGAAATTAGGGGTCCTTCTTCAAAGGAGATATTTCAATAAGCGAGTCCGCACGATTACATTAAAAAAAGAACTTGGGCCAATTTCATAAAAAACGGAAACCTTGCTAATGTCAAGTGACATTTCACTCGATGGCAGCATTAGTTCCGATTCTTGCCGCGGGCCATCGGATCCGTGTATGACTGCACTCTATTATAAAACAAACTCACCGACAAAACGTTACACTGATTCATATTACGTTATGGCTGTCTACTGCAAGTCGCCAAGTTGGCGCGTTCGGTGTGGAGAGCCATAGAGGTAAGACAAAGTATAGAGGAATTATAAACCCAGTTCAGCTGTAAACTGTTTCTAGACACTTGGTACCATTTAGGTAACCAATTTAAAAATCTTTGTTTCTTCATGGTTCCACGCAAATTTATCGGTTAATATTTGTTTTTCTAACACACAAAAAAACACTATCACGTCTATATTCCCCAAACGGGGGTGGCAGACGTGTACTGAGTACACTCACGTTTCGCCGACGATGTTAGGCCCCATGTAATAGGGGGCAACCCTATTGCCATATACCGGGCACAATTCCAGACCGGGCACTTTTCGTTGGAAAAACTACACTTGTTCGACCTAGGATTTGAACCCAGGACCTCGTGCTCACAAAGCGATGCGCTTTGCCAACCATAGACCAACGAGGCAGTCAAGTCGAGTTTGTTTTTGTAGTGACTATTCTCTCGACGACTTTTTATCTATCTATCTATCGATCTATCTATCTATAACCTCACGCCAGATCCCTTGCGGGGTAGGCAGAGAGTACAGAGTTCCAACAGGAACTCTTTTTTTTTGACTTTTTATTTGTTTTCAAGTAATAATTAATGTCAAAATAAAGTGTACAAGAGTGTAACTGATTACGATAGATTTGCCCCCATTCTTATCACTGTCATGACATAAGTGTAAGCAGTGCAAATATATAATCTCGTAAATGCTCCCTCTATGCTTCTAGTACCTCTATGTGGAGAGCGCCTTATAAAATGTTACATGATTTCAATGACATTTGTTTGATAAATTCAATGCAAATATTTCATGAATGTTGCTATGTTTCCAGTATTATAATTTAATAATGTTTATTACAATTAAATTATAATATAACATGGTAAATAAGGAGTACATTATTATAGAAAATCATGAACTCTTGGTCTAAGTAAGTACATTGGTTAGGCTTTATGCGTTATGTACGGGTTTGACATGTAGTGTTGTAAAAATGAGCGCTGAAGTCGAGCGTTTAGCGCTGATTCGACGCTTACCAGCGTTGAAAAACGTAAAAGACGCGAGCGTTTTAAGCGCCGACTCGAGCGTTTTTACAACACTATTGACATGAGTCATGTATAACATGTCACATTTTAAATATTTCCAAACTAAAACTTATTAATATTTCCGTCTTTATCACACTTTCAGAGTGTAAAAAGGTCAGCGATCTTGTTGGCTGTAGTTTGTGAATTCAGAATTAGCGTCGATGTAACTTAAAAACAAACGTGAAAAGTATGTTGATCAAAATTGTTTGATGCGATGATCTCTACCATTATGCATTTTCTTTCATGAAACTTTTATTTTTAATATAACGCAATAATTTTTTAATTTATTTAAAAACGTGAGTATCTTTATGGTTGTTGTATTTGGTGTGAGGTATTTAATTTTTGTTTTATCATGTAAAGTTAGTCACGGATGTCTTATACACAAATAACAAAATATATTACCTAATTCAAAAAACTATTATCATTAGCAAAAAAAAAACAAATATATGATGCTTCTTGAATAACGTCGCAAGCACTAAACTAGACTTAGAAAACCCAAAAATAATCGATGATAGCTTTCATGTATACTGAAGGAACTAACACATTTAGGTATTTAAAACAATAATCTCTTGATGCTACAAATATTAAAAATTAGTAAAACAAATTGACTAAAACTAGTAGTCAGATTATTAACTATACCAAGGTTACAATCTGTAAAATCAGTGTATGACCAACTGACCATGACTAAATTAGTTCCTAAATTGTTTCCTAAGAGTCGTGCCCTAATTCTAAGTAATAAATGCTATCCTAAGTACTATAATGGTCAGATTGGTCAAAAGAAAAAGCTTTTGCTATAAATGAATGGTGGAGATTGCATCAGTTTTATTTTAATATTAAAAACGTTGAATACTGTAGAGCCTCCTAATTTTAATACCTTCGAATCAGCACTTCAATAAGAAAAAAATACACAGTCACGCCTATATTCCCCAAGCGGGGGTGGCAGGGTGTACTGAGTACGTTTCGCCGATGATGTTAGGTCCCATATAATAGGGGGCAAGCCTATTGCCTTATACCGGGCACAATTCCAGACTCCGGACTCGTAGTTTGTTGGGGGGTTGGCGTGTGGGAAGTTTTTCGTTAGAAAAACTGCACTTGTCCGACCCAGGATTTGAACCCAGGACCTCGTGATCACAAAGCGATGCGCTTTGCCACTAGACCAACGAGGCAGTCAACTTCAATAAGATTTATCCGTAAAACCTTAAGTATTGGAGGCGTAAACTACTATTTGGTTTTACTTGTTATTCTTACCTTTGGTAGGCTAATCACTACATATTTATAAAACAGTCCCCTCGCCGCGTCTGTCTGTATGTTTGAACGCCATAACCTCAATAACTACCAAACGGATTTTCATACGGTTTTCACCAATAGACGGAGTGATACAGGAGGAAGGTTTATGTGTACAATTCATCCGTGCGAAGCCGGAGCGGATCGATAGCACCAAATAAAAAAAAATCAGCGAGCCTTACAGTAGTCGCATATATGTAACATCTGACATGTAATCCTACTATGAAAAAGATCCGCTTCAAATCAAATAGCGCGCGATCATTAGTCAAATCAAATAGCGCGCTTTTTCCCCGTTTCCTGTTGGCACCATCTCACAGCCATCTCTCCGCCATCGCGCGCGTTCATTGGTCAAATCAAATAGCGTGCGCTTTCCCGGAATCCCGTAACACATTTCCGTCTTTTTTTTGAAATCACTCCCTCAAAAATATCCACCAACTGAGAGGAAAGATGTTACACATCAAAAATTTGAGTCCCAAGGATAATATGACATCTGTGACTAATTTTGTTCGCATGGTATTATTCTAATTTATCATAATTTTGTATATGACAGTGTTGTACAGCGGCGCGTGTTACTGTGAGACGGATGCATGATGGAGTTCATTTGCAAATAGTCTCTTTTGTATGCGATGAAACAATGAAATATAATAAAAAAATGATAATATAAATGACGCTTTGTTTCATTTTATATTTATCCTGTATTTTTAGATTTTTTGGTGATTTTGGATAAGCCATTTACACCCGTATCTGTAGACATTTAATTACTTAGTCTTAAGAATTTACTTAGCAGAGTAATGCCATGTGTTTAAAATTTTATACAAAACTAACTTTTTACAGTTTCTCAACTATAGAAATATTAAATACTTGAGTAAATGTAACTACTTAAGATAGGTTTACAGATACGGGTGTATTGACCAAAAAGAGTAGAAATTAATTAAATCTACACAAAAAATTTTCCACCACCTGGCAGCCATCTGGCAGCACTGAAAATTTCAATAAAATTGTACACATTTCGCTCCGAGTTCGCGTATTTTTTAAGAATTATTCGTGTGACTTTCGATGTAAGAGGATTTTTGAAATGTCGTGCTTAAAATGAACAATATAATAAGTGGTGGTGCTCGTCAAGATATTCGCAATGTCTTGCGATTAAGCGGAGTTTTACAGCAGCCAAGTCTCGTCTGACGTAGAAGTTCTACAAAAGACGATTACTAAAGAATGGCGGATTAAACAAGTTTGTTCATAGGTATTTTATATTGAAATCAATTTGTGTAATATATCTGCCTACGAAAAGTTAGTTGTGTAATACATTCTAATATATTTTTAGGGAATGTAATAAATTGTTTGAGATTATATCATTTTAAATTACAATAAACAGCGCCTCTTTCAGTAGGTTGGTGCGCGCGCTCGGCACCTGCAGCAGCTGCGGCCGCCGGCGCCGGTATACGTACCTGTCTGGGACGCATAGACCTATCCGTGCTAGCATATTTGGATTGTGCACTTTCCCTCTGAGTATTTTGAATAGGTACAATGCGAGTGCGAGTGCCCTCCGAACCCTCAATTCAGTATAGCCTACCATGCCTAAGACAAAAGTTGGATACATCAACGGGTACAGTGGATAGACCCCATAGTACTTCATATACAAGTACCGAACAAATTTATTCTGAACTCGCTCCAACATGAGATTATATTTAATTTCATGTGGGCTCCAGATGATTGCGTTGCATTCTAATTGACTACGAACCAGTGCATTGTATAATGTTATAATTGCCTTAATGTTTGTAAAGCCTCGAACCGTACGGAGTAAAAAGCCTAAATTCCTTTATGCTTTTTTACAGATCTTGATTATATGATTACGAAACGTTAGCCCAGAATTAAAACAGACTCCTAAATCCCTAACTTCTGTAACTCGGACCAATGGAGTGCCCTCAATGTTGTAATTGTGCAGAACTGGTGTGCGTGCGCGAGAGAAGGTGATTGTTGCACATTTTGAAGTGTTAAACTGCAAATGGTTTTTTTTACTCCAGGCTACCACCCTATTTATATCCGTTTGTAGCTTTTCACAGTCATTTGTATTTCTTATCACTCTGTATAACTTCAAGTCGTCCGCAAATAACAAACATTTTGCGTCCTTTACCACTTTGGGGAGATCATTTACCATGATGATAAACTCCATTGGTCCGAGATTACTGCCTTGACTTACCCGAGACCGAGTATCATACGGCTCAGAGACGCATCCCGCGTATTCTACATACTGATGCCTATCTTTCATGTAGCTTGCGAAAAACTTTAGTAAATTTGGAGTAAAACCGATACCGGCCAACTTGCTAAGCAGTATGTCGTTATCGACTAAATCGAACGCTTTTTTAAAGTCAAAGTAAGCGGCATCGGTTTGTACTCCACTGTCCACTGCTGGGATTGCATCAGCCATATAGCTTAAAAGGTTAGTGGCGGTGCTGCTCGCGGGGCGAAAACAGTGCTGAGCGTCTGTGATCTGTGTACTGACCTGCCCAAATATAGATTTTTGAATCGCGGATTCTAACACTTTCGCCGGAGTTGACAATACGGCTACCGGCCTATATTCCTCCACTTTCATAGCCGATCGTCCTTTAGGGACTGGAACGACGCGGGTTAATTTCCACCTGTTCGGAAATACACCTGTTTTTAAGCACATGTAATAGATATAATGTAGCGGCTCAGCAAGAACTGATCGACAATCCCTAAATATATAAGGTGGGATGCCATCCGGCCCCGTGGATCTCTTTGGTTTTAACTGCTGAAGCGCGCGCTGTACATTCTTTAGTTCTAGTCGATCTAGATGAACCCGCGCCGCTTCGTTCCCGTCGCCCGAACCCGTCATCGCCGCTCTCACATTCAACTCAGCGCGCCTTTCACTATACACTAAATGAAAGTATTCCGCAAATTCTTTAGCACATTCCTCACTAGTGAAAACTTCCCCGTTCTTTAAAATTTTCTGTGACATTCTACTTTCCCTTTTAGAATTAATGTAATTCCAGAATGACTTAGGGTCTTTTCAATTGATTTTGAACGCGATTCCGATATTGTTCTTGTGCTTGCGCTATCATATTTTTTACCTTGGTTCTACACTGGGCGAACGCTTCGTAATCAACCCTCGAGCCCCTCTCTTTGTATCTCTTATGAAGAGCTGCCTTCAATTTTATGTCGCGAATTATTTCAATAGTGTACCATTCGGGGTAACAGTACCTCGAACTGAACCTACTTCGCTTTTTTCTCGGAACACAGTCATCCAATATCGAATTAATAGTGTCATAAAAAAAAATCTAAACTCCCTTCTAAACCTAATTTATACATTGGAGACCAATCCACTACGCCATATAATAATTACTTATAGAAGTAAATTAATAGCCTATGACCACACCTTTTGAGCATGCCTTAAGAAGTTCTTAGTCACTTGTAACATTCAAGTATTAAAACATTTTAGTTGAAGTAATCGGTGAGGGCCACTAAGAGATAGTATGGACCTCATTTAATATCTACTCTTTTTGGTCGCTCTGTAAGTAGTCTATTTTTGTTTAAGAATTCATAAGAGTTTGAGGACCGTATTGCAAGTCAAATATTACGTACACATTTGAGAAATTGCAACTTAAATGAATCAGCCTGTACTGTGCCATTGCTGGGCAAAAAAAAATCCACAGATACAGTGGGTGGATCCATACTTTACATATACATCCAGTATAACATGCATACTTGAACGGAACGAGAGGTACACTGTTTTACAATTCTATCTACATCATCACACCAGATTCCTTGCGGGATAGGCAGAGAGTACAGAATTCCAACAGGTTCTTTCCTTACATACATCTCTGGCTTCCTCCACTCTCTTAGTTCGTCTCATACACGCTCGCTGGTTACGGAGACTCCTGATAAGACTCGGTCTATTTGGTCATGGTCTGTTGGTCTATTTTACAATTAAGAGGGTAAAAAATAACTGGATAAATGCAAGTAGGACTTGCGCTCAAGAGAGTTTCGTACCGGGTTCAGTTTCGGCCAGTTTCAGTGCCAAATTGTAGTTTCACCGGGTCTAAATAACTCGTCAAGACAAATCCAATGAGTCCAAACACGGCGGGGCTATGTTGTGTGGTTGGGTCGTTCAATTGGCCACCCTCCGGTTCCATTATCAGATCTTGAATATAATCAGTCTATAGAACTCAACAAGGCAAATCCAACGAGACGAAACACAGCGGGGCTATGTTAAGTAGTTTGGTAGTTCCGTTGGCTATCCCCCGGCTCCATCATCAGACCCTGGACAACGTCCGGATTTATAAAACTTGTCAAGACAAAGCCAACGAGCCTAAACACTGCAGGATTATGTTCAGTAATTCAAAAGTTCTATTGGCTACCCTCCAGCTCCATTATCTCAGACCCTCGACATCATCCGGATCTACAGAACTCGTCATGACAAATCTATTAAAGTCAAACACGGTGGGATAATGTTGAGTAGTTGGATAGTTCCGCTGGCCACTCTTCGGTTTCATCATCAGACCCTTGACACCATCAGGGCCTACAGAACTCGTGAAGGCAAATCTAAGGAGCTCAAACCCGGCGGAGGTATGTTTAGTATTTAGGTAGTTCCGTTGGTCACCTTGCCACTTCATCATCAGACCCTAACATCACCTGGTTGTATAGTACTTGTCAATACCAATCTAACAAGCCTAAACACGAAATGGTTATGTTTTGTAGTTGACATGTTCCCATGGCCACCTTTCGACCACATCAAAAGACTGTTCTGGAGCTATGTCCATGGTATGTGTTATATTATAGCATTGTCACCGAACTGCATGAAAAATGGCTTACATTTGAATGTGAAGAAAACCAAAATTATGGTTTTTGAACGGGAAGAAACCAGAACGAATGCAAGGATTGTGGTTGGGAACGATGTGCTGGAGTAAGTGAATGAGTTTGTATATCTTGGATGCGCATTCAGTAAGGATGGAAAATACACCGCTGACATAGAGAGAAGAGTGAGTACAGAGAACAGAGTGAATGGCGCGATAGGAAAGCTACTTGGGAGCCGGCACTTAAGCCGAAAGGCGCAGCTGGCCATACATAATGGAGTGCTTGTCCCAACGCTTTTATATGGCAGCGAGAGCTGGGTATGTAAGAAGGAGAATGAAAGTAGGATAAATGCGGTGGAAATGCGAGCTCTGCGGAAGATGTGCGGAGTGAAGCTGACCGACCGTATTCGCAACAGCGTAGCAGTAAAGAAAGCAAAAAGGTATGAAAGAGATTATCGGTGTAAAGATGAGAAAGGGTATGCTCCGTTGGTTCGGGCATATAGAAAGAATGTTAAAAGAAAGAAAACTGATATACAATGCGAAAGTGGAAGGATGTAGGTACCGGGGAAGACCTAGACTATCTTACCATGACCAAATAGACCGGGTCTTATCTGAAGGACAAATCAGGAGTCTCCGTAACCGACGAGCGTGTATGAGACGAACTATGAGAGTAGAGGAAGCCAGAGAGGTATGTAAGGAAAGAGCCTGTTGGAACTCTGTACTCTCTGCCTACCCCGTAAGGGATCTGGCGTGATAATATAGATAGATAGATAGTCACCGAACTTAAATACTTATGCTAAATTTCAGCACAGTCGGATACATGCTTTTTATTGTCAAACGCTATTGGATATCTTAATAAAATAAAATAAAACTAATAAATAAAATACCCGAAGTGCTTGAAAATGGATTACAAGATTTGAAACAGAAAGACAGATAGACATACGAACACAAAAGCGTCTAAAAGTTACCTATACTTCGTTAGTCTATTGGCGAATAATGCGCGTAACGATCACGGGGTCCTGAGTTCGAATCCCAGGTCAGAACAAATTTAATTTTTTGATAGATATATTTCCAGTGTCAACTGGCATTGTGCCCGATATAATGGCATTAGGCTTACCCCCTTGCATTAGACCTAACATCCGACCTTGGGGAATACAGGTGTGACGATGATTATTTTTATATATTTTACAATTTAAATGAACAACGTTGATATTTAATTATTTCTGTATAATAATCCAAACACCGGGACATCTACATTCCCCAAGCGGAAGTGGCTAAGAGGTGTACTATGTACGCACACCAACTTATTGCTGAGAATGTGGTGCGAGGCTATTGCTAATAATATTTAGTTAATTATTGTGTCCGGTATAAACCGGGCACAACTTCAGACTCCGGACTGATACTGGGGAATTTTCTACAGAAAAACTACGTTTTGCTCGCCTTACAATTTGTACGCGATCTCTAAACGCATTTTACGGTACTTTCTTCAACGAGACAGTCCAAAAAATTTTCCCGTAATTATATTAATAACATCGCATCGCAATTATTAGTAAAATCGCAGGAAGTCGTTGGATGCAGGTGGCATCGGACCGGTTACGCTGGAAAGCGATTGGGGAGGCCTATGTTCAGCAGTGGACAAGTATAGGCTGAGATGATGATGATGATGATATTAATAACATTTAATTTCCATTCAAACTATATAAATATAAAAGAATAAATCGACAATCTGATCCAATTTGCGTCCTATGTCTATGTCGAATGTGTACATGATGTGTACGGTACACAGATGATGCCACAGATCTGAGAGATCTGTGGCGCCATCTCTGTGTGTATGTAAATATTTACTCACCACAAATCAAAATAGTTCCACAAAATGTCACTGATAGCACATAGACAATGAAGTATTGTTGTAGTGTGTAAAGTAGTCACTAGACAGCGCTATTTAATTTACCATCAGATTTGAGGGAAAATTATTTTTTTATATGTTATAGTTATCAATTGACAAATATCGGATTTATTCCTTTACTTGTACTTTTAAACCTTGCTTCTTGCCAAATTCGACGATTCTAGGTCAACGGGAAGTGCTATATAATTTCTAATGAGTGACTTTAAATGGCCATATCTTTTGTTTGGGTTTACTTAGAACCTTCATTTTTTACACTAGAAGGGGACCGTAGACTTTCGTATTTAGTATAAATTTCAACTTAATACCTCTAGCCATTCCTGAGGAAAAAAAAAACTAAAGGTGATAATTGTCGGACAGACGGACAACGAAGTAATGCTATAAGTTTAGTACCTAAAACGAAACCCTAAAAATTGTTAATAAAATACAAATTAGAATTTTCTAACGGCCGTTCTCAATAACCTATCGATTACCGTCAGTTAAAATGTCTATCTCTAGTAACTTTCTGCTCTTAATGAGCAGAGCGAATGAGTTCTCACTCGAGTGAATGAACGGGTCGCAGCCGTCACATTTATTCTCTTCACATATGTCACATCTCTCCCTTCCAACAATTTAACTTGTTAGTTAGTATTATTATTATTTTAACAAACTAATCATAATCCAGTCTTGCTAATTCGCGACCAACATAATTAAAAATATTTTTAATTCCCTCTTGTTTTAATCGAAATAAAATTAAACGAAATCAAATCCATTGATATAATTTTTAATCAGCTGTCTCCACATCCACGTTATTGTCTTAATTTTTTTCTTCATTGTGAATCTTCCACTGTCCCTCTATTTTCTTGAGATGGATGATATTTCTCCTTAATTCTTGGCCGGTTTCATCATTTTTCACCTGTATATCTCCTCCTTTAGCACTCATCACCGTATGTGAAGTTGGATTATTATTTGACGTTAATTTATTTTCTTTAATCATATTTTTGACATAAACCTTTTCTCCAACGTTGATATCATGATTTTCAGCATTCCTTTTCTTATCTTCAATCAGCTTTTTCTTATCCTTTTCTGATTTATCCTTATCATGTACTTCCAAATCAATTCCCCAATTTTCAATGTCAACCGCCGAAGGAATTTTATCTCTAAATAATCTGTTGAAAAATAATTCCGAAGGTGACCTCCCAGTTGTTGTGTGTGGTGTGCTATTGTACATCATGAGATAGCGTAGAAGGTCGTCCTTCCAATCAGATTGGCACTGACTAATTTTTAAGCGCTTTAATATATCACGGTTTTGTCTTTCGACTTCACCATTTTGTTGTGGCCAATATGGAATAGAATTGTACAGTCTAATGCCAAATTCCGAGCAGAAGGACTTACATTCGTCACTAATAAATTGCCGTCCATTATCCGATGTTATACTGATTGGAATGCCTAGCCTTGAAAATATTTCTTTTAATACATAAATGGTTTTCTGAGATGTTATGGATTTTATAATTTTTATCTCCTTATAGCGACTGTAATAGTCGATTACTACAAATAAATAGTGCCCACTTAGTAGTGGAGCGAGGAAATCCACAGCAACGTCAGTCCAAGCTTGTACCGGCAGCTCGCGTCTTTTCATGGGAACGGGAGAATTAGGACCGGAAACTAAAGTACAACCTTTACAGCTTTTGACCATGTTTTCAGCATCCTTATCTATTTTTGGCCACCACACTTTAGTGCGAAGTCTACTCTTCATGGCAACAATGCCGGTGTGTGTGTGTGTGTGAGTGATATACGCTGTTGGCCGCGAGGCCTTTACAGCTTCACCGGACTTAAGGGCGAGCGTGCAACCACTACGCTCGAGCCAGAAGGGCAAGAGGCGACATACTCGAGGGCGCCTTGAAGCCCCTTGGGCGCCCTCGGTTAGGACAGTCGCTGTGGGGGGACGGGGTGCACTACTAAGTGCACCGGTCAACCGCCGGCTATGGGAGGGGATCTACGACTACGTCGTCGTCGCCCGTATTCTGAGCGGAAAGAATGGATGACAAAGCATCGGGGGGATCGGAGAGAACATGTCGCGGCCGGCGGTGGCGGCAGGGGTCGGGGGGGGGGGGGGGATCGTAGTCGGCGGCGGCTACGATTAACGGATTCGCATGGGTAGATGCGTTCGCGAAGTGTCGTGTTGTCGCCTTTTTAATATAGGCGCGAATAGGTTCGAGACCTAGATCGGAGTGGAGATCGACATTCCGTACGAACCAGGGGGCTCCTACGGCTTTACGGAGGAAGCGGTTTTGAACCACTTGGAGATTATGGATGTGAGAGGGGGCCGAATGTCCGTACACAACACACGCATAAGTCATGATGGGTCGAACGCAAGTTTTGTAAATCGTCACCTTATTTCTAAGGGACATTTTACTCCGCTTGCATATTAACGAATGGAGACGACCGAGCACAAAGGATGCTCGGTGACGGACCCGCTTGATGTGCGGGCCGAAGGACATGGTACTGTTTAGGGTGACCCCTAGATATTTGACCTCTTTGACCCAGGGAATGGGTCGGTCGAACATGGTCACTTGGCCGAGATTACTTCTAGGGCGGCGCAGGGGGTGTCGCGGGGTGGCACCTCTGGAGAAGAACACCGCAGCGCTCTTGTCCGGGTTCACCTCAATACGCCACTTCCTGAACCAATTCCCTGGGGAATTGGCGGATGCCTGAAGGTTTCTGGTAATGAAACCCATATTCCTATGCGAGACGTAGAGAGCGGTATCATCCGCGAATAGAGATAGATGCGCCTTACTCGAACGAGGAATGTCGTTCGTGTAAAGGCTAAACAGCAGGGGCGAGAGAGCTGAGCCCTGCGGGACTCCAGCTCGGGTGGAGTGGGGGGGTGGAGCGCGTCATTTTGACGCGACATCGGAAGGCGCAATTTGACAAGAAGTCTCGTATGATGAGCACGAGTCTGTCCGGCACACCCATTTGGTAGTGCTTGTAGATCAAGCCGTTGTGCCAGACTTTGTCGAATGCCTTCGCGACATCGAAGAAGAGGGCGCCCGTGTAGACGGGTTTGGGTCTGTTAAGACCGGAGAGGATGTGCTCCGTGATGCGGTGCACTTGGTGGACGCAGGAGTGTTTGGCTCGAAAGCCGAACTGCTCGTCGATAAGGATACCCCTGGACACTACAAAGTCTTTGAGCCGCGCCAGAAGTAGGCGCTCGTAGACCTTAGCCAGGGAGTTGAGAAGACTGATAGGGCGGTAGCTCGCGGGGAGATTACCAGGTTTGCCGGGCTTGGGAATGCCTGTGACGTCTGCTTCCTTCCACTTAGGGGGGAAGGTGCAGTTCGTCATGGCGGCGTTAAATATGGCCACTAAGAGGCAGATGAGTTGGGCGGCCAGGCATTTCAGAACGCGATTCGAAATGCCGTCAGAGCCGGGGGCTTTCTTGATTTTAAGACCCATAATGAGATCTTCGACCTCCGTTTGGGTGATAGGAGGTAAGGAATCGGCGGGGGGGAGGGATGCTCTGCGCTCGACTTCCCTGTCAACCGCGTCGACGTGGGACTGGTCGACGGACTGAGAGCTGGGGGTGCACTGGCTCTCGAGGGAGTCGGCGAGAAGCTCGGCCTTTTCGTCGTCGTCGAAGGCAGGGGGTGCGCCTGAAGGGCGGGACAGCGGAGGCATGCCAGTCGTGGAGTCGGTTTTGAGGCTACGCGCCAGTTGTAAAGCGCGCATCCGGGTCCGATTGGCTTCGGTGGGGTAAGAGTCGTACGCTTGGATTGAGGCATTCTTGGAACGAATGAAATCCCTAACATCGTCCGGCAGTCGAAAGCGGTTGAGGTAGAGATCTTCCGCCTCGACTTGCTTGGACGATCGACTGACAGCCGATCGGATGTGGTCGGTGAAGGCATCTACGGCCTGATCGGTGTCCTGAGGGGACGGGAGTCCGAGCTGAGAGGGAGGGGGGGGGAGGGTCGGCATCCGCCAAGGCCGTGCTTAGCGCATGCCAATCCACCACCGTCTTTTTGGGTCGCTGAGAGGCGGAAGGGGGGAAACGAGTCTCATGAATACAGGACGATGGTCAGAGTCGAGCTCCTGGACTACTTCCAAGGAGTGCAGCCGTAAGGTAACACCCTTCAGAAGCGCCATGTCTAGGACGTCGGGTCGGTGGTTGGGATTGTTGGGATAGACCAGGGCGTCAAGGCTCCTACCGTTAGGGGAAGTGGTGAGACCATTCCAGGCCACGTGCTTACTGTTGAAGTCGCCCGCCAGAATGACGGCGCTTCCCAGATTAAGGAGTGCTTCAAAGTCACTCCTGAGAAAGAGTTTAGTGGGGGAAAGGTATACGGAGGCAATCACGATGGGCTGGTGCCCCGTGAGAGAGATGCAACAGACTGAGGCTTCGATGTTGGTGAGCGCAGGGGGATCGAGAGGGATGCAGTGGAGGGACCTCCTGTAGTAAATGAGAGTACCGCCCCCACGGGAGCCGATTCTGTCATTACGCACGAGGTTATAGTTTGCGATCCCAGGATCGCGTTATGCGGGCTTGAGGAAGGTTTCCTGCACTAGGAGGATATCAAGCTGGTGATCTCGGAGGAAATCAGCAACCTGATCTCGCTGGAAGCGAAGGCCATCGGCGTTAAAAAACGCCAGGGATAGGTTGTGGGGCTTATGGCGGGGAGGTCGTAAATCCATTATTGGGTGTGGGGGGGGGTTGGGTTCTAAGGGACGCTAGGACGTCGTAGACGTCCCTGTATTCCGCGGCCAGGAGGACCTGGTCCGACAAGATGGTGGCGGCGCGGAGTTGGAGGGCGAGTTCTCGGACTCTGGGGATCAACGCGGGGCTTATTACTGCCGAAATGTTCATGATCAGGTTGACGTCCTGACTGACGTTAGTGGGCGGAGGGGGACAAGCCGCCGCCGGCGGGATCGCCGGCGCGCGCTTTGGGGGGCGGGCAGGGCCTACTGGTGGGTGGGAGGCCGCGGTGTAGGGCAGCGGTTTCACCCACGCGTTGGCGCCAAGAGACGGCCTAAGCGGCGGGGGAAGGGGGGTCAGCTTTTGTGGCGCGGGAGTGCGGGGAGCTGAGGTCACTGGCGCTGAAGGCACCGGATGGGGGTACGCTGCGGGCGCGGGGGGGTGTTGCGCTGAGGGCGAGGAGGAGGGGGGGGCAACCGCGCGGGGGTGTCCGCCGCGCCTCGTCCGGCCACGCTTCCCCTTCGGGGCCCTGGGGCAACCGCGATATATCGCGGTGTGCCCCTTGGCGCCGCAGAGGACGCAGCTGGGGGGCTCGGCCGCCGTCTCCTTCGAACGGGCGCACTGGGACGTCGCGTGGTCCCCGATGCATTTTACGCACCGAGGCCAAGCGTGACAATTACGGGCAGAGTGCCCGTACAACTGAAAGTTGTGGCACTGCCCGGGCGTGCCACGTTTGTGGGGGCCTCTACAGTGAGGCCAGAGATGTGACAGACGGTCGTAAGGTTGAAGACCTTACGACCGGCCTCGGTGCGGTCTAGGACGACCAGCACCATGTCATAGGCCTCCTTGGAGCGCCCATTGACCATCCTGTGCACCTGGCGCACGGGAAGGTCCTGGGACTGGAGGTCCTCCTCTATGACGGCGGTGTCCAGCTCCCTAGGGACACCGCGGATGACTACCCTGAGCTCCCTTTCCTCCTCCAGGGTGTATGTATGATAAGCGATCTTATTCGATCGCAGGAACGCGGATAACCGTCGATGGTCGTCCTTGACGGCTATGCCTTGCGCGGTGGAACGCGCGTGCGTGTAATTTATTTGGCAATTATAAATCGCCTTGGAAATGCGCTCCCAGGCGCTCGTCCTGAATGACAAGCGGCGGGGGAGCGATAGACGGACGTGCGGGGCGCGCGAGAGGAGAGGCCCTCGCGGCCGCGCTGGGAGACGGCCGGGTGCCGGAGTGGCCGGGAGGAACGCCGTCGTCCCCGGCGTTTAACACCTTAGGAGGTGGCGAGTCGCGCGGCTTGCGCGCTCGCTTCCCATAAGCGATGGGAATGAAGCCGTCCTCCGACGAGAACGCCGGGGACGGGGACCGGGCGGGGGCAGCGCGTCGCGCAGACGCGTGCTCGACCTCCATGTCGGAGTCCGAGAGAGGCTCGGACCCGCATGGCGAGACGGGGCGGTCAGCGGGGATCGGAAGCGGCGCGCCGACCTCCGTTCTCGGCGCGGCGAACGGAGTCGCGGGGTGCGCAGAAGGCGCGGGGAGCGTGGGCTCGATCCACAGGCTCGATTATGTCCTTTTTTAACAACTCGTCAAGTTTATCGTTTATTTTAGTTTCAAGTGGAATAGGTACTCTTCTATATGGCTGACAAATGGGAGTAACTGACGGATCTATAGCAAAACCTGATTGGACATTTTTAAATTTTGGGAAAGGTTTTGTGTCTACTGAATTTATACTCACCCCCAATTTAAGCACATTAAGGCATGTAGCTGTATCTTTGCCTAGTAAATAGCAGGTGCCATTTTTTATGACATAGAACTTAGCCGACTTTGTTATTGATCCCACCGTGATTAACGCTTCAAACGTACCGAGTACATCGAGAGATTCACTTGAGCCGTATGCCATGAAAACTTGATCTGAACCCTTTTGCTGATTAGACACCACCATGGAATTTGCCTTTAAATGGTCTCAGGTTTCATCATTTATTATGTTACTTTTACTACCGGAATCGATTAGCATGTTGACTTTCACACCACCGACCTGGCAAGTTATTTCAGCATCTGCATCTATGTGGAATATATAATTCACATCCTGATTTGGCTGATCATTTACCGGTTGCCTTGGTCGTTCACTTGGTTTCACTTTTTTGCTATAATCTTTTTGCTTGGAAAGAAAAGTAGAGCTTTTTCGTTAGTGCCTACTTGTGAGACATTGAAGTTTGAAATGACCTTTAAAGCCACATTTCTCACAAATGTTTTCTCTAGCAGGGCAGCGTAAATCGGTTTTCTTGTGATTTCTGCTCCCATATCTAGTACACCGATAATCAGCCGCATCACCCCAAATTTGGGTTTTGTTAGGCCTTGTTCCAATCCTGTTAACCTGCTCATTTTGATTTCCTAGGAATTCTTTAAGCTGTCTATCCACGGTCTCAATAGAATTAGCTTCTATGATAATCTATGATAACATTTCATAAATAATTGTAATTTAGTCTTAGAAAATTATGACGGTAAATTATGTATTCTCGGTGACTTCAACATGAGCAATATAAACTGGGATAATTTGAACCACACCTCTGGTCTTTCTCAAACCTTGCTTGATTTTACTGTTGTCAAAAATCTTAAACAATTTAACTGTGTTACGAACTCCAGAAACAAAATACTAGATTTAGTTTTAACTGATGAAAATAATTGTTGTGTATATCCTACAAATGATATCTTATCTGTAATCGATCCACTGCATCCACCAATATGTGTTTACTTTACTATGGTCGTCGTTTCAAAATTAACACCTAATGATTCTAACATAAAGTATAGCTTTTGTAAAGCTGATTATAAGGCAATAAATAAATGTCTGAGTAGTGTGGATTGGGATTCAGTCTTTTCCTTATGTACAGATGTTAACAGTATGGTTGCAAAGTTTTATGACATTGTAAAACAAATAATAAAAAGATTCGTGACTTTGAAAAAATTCAATACCTGAGACATTACCCTCCATGGTTTAACAGGTTACTTGTCGCTAGACTTAGAGAAAAGAATAACACCCGTATTAGATTTAAAAAATATGGTAATCCGTTGGACGAAATTGAATTACAAATATTAAACATAAGGTGTGAAAAGTTATTTCAAATTTGCTATAACAATTACATAGACGGTATAGAAACAATGATAGCTAGAAATTCAAAATATTTTTGGACATTTATGAAAGCAAAACGTGAAAGTTCAAGTGTATATCCTACATCCATGACAGATGGTACAACCACAGCGAAGAGCGGCGTTGATATTTGTTATATGTTTGCAGCTTCTTTTTCTAAAGTTTATGGTAAAGGTGTGGACAAAGATCCCAACTTTGCTATGGTGGACGAAAGCTCAATTGAGAACGGTACATCCAGTTTTGCAAGTCTGACCGTAAATCAGGACGTCATTTTAAACAAACCTAAAACCCTTGATGTATCGAAAGGTGCAGGTCCAGATGGTCTATCACCAGTATTTCTTAAAGAGTGTGCGGACAATCTGGCATTTCCATTGTATAGAGTTATTAACTATTTATTATTTACTGGAGTTTTCCCTGAAAAGTGGAAGTTAGCAAAGGTTGTACCAATTTACAAATCAGGAACTGACACTCACGTTTCCAACAATAGACCAATCTCGATACTCTCTTGTTTGGCTAAGCTTACAGAATCAATTATTTGCCCATATATACAAACCTATTTTAAACAGTTCTTGACCAATTATCAACATGGATTCGTAAAATACAGGTCAACTTCTACCAACCTTGCAAGCTTTGTCGAAGACCTTACTAGTGCGATAGACAAGCATCAACAAGTTGACGTAATTTACACGAATTTTAGTAAGGCCTTTGACAAAGTTTCACACCATATATTGTTTGAGAAATTGAGTATGTACGAATTCTCAGGAAGGATATGGGAATGGCTAAAGTCATATCTGAGTGGTCGCTCTTTTTATGTAGTCTTAGACGGCTATATTTCAGAAATATATGACATATCATCTGGCGTGCCACAAGGGTCTCATCTGGGCCCTATTTTATTTAATATTTTCGTTAATGATGTATCCAGCTGTTTTCTGAATTCAAAGCCATATCTATATGCAGAAGATTTAAAGTTTAGTCGAACAATTACAAATAATACAGATACTGAACTGTTACAGAATGATTTAAATCGATTAATCCAATGGTGTACCATCAATTTAATGAAACTAAATGTTGAGAAATGTTTTCATATAAAGTTCACTCGAAAGCAAAATATTGAGTTCTGGCTGTGCCTCGGCCGCGCTCGGTCGTTTTCTCTGCGCAGCCCGTCCGCTCGCTATCTGTCACGCGTAATTAATAACAACTATTTGCGTGGTTGGTCTTGCCTGCGCTTGCGTGACTGCGTCCATTGCATCTGCTCGGCATTTGTAATTGACGTATTGCGTTTGGCTCGCGCATAATCAACTTCGTGAGTTGCTAGGCAGACGCGCCGTTATAACGGCGGTCGGCCTTCCCGCGATTCCTAACGGTTTCTTGTTTCGTGTGTGTGTGTGTGTGTGTGTGTGTGTGTGAATGACCTACGCTGTTGGCCTCGAGGCCTCTACAGCTTCACCGGATTTTAAAGGCGAGCGTGCAACCACTACGCTCCAGCCAGCCAGAAGGGCAAGAGGCGACATACTCGAGGGCGCCTCTTCGAGGCGCCCGCGGTTGGGACAGTCGCTGTAGGGGGACGGGTGCACTACTAAGCGCACCGGTCAACCGCCGGCTATGGGAGGGGATCTACTACTACGTCTATGTCTACTTCGTCGTCGCTCGTATTCTGAGCGGAAAGAAGGGATGACAAAGCATCGGGGGGGTCGGTGAGAACATGTCGCGGCCGGCGGTAGCGGCAGGGGTCGTGAGGGAGGTCGTAGTCGGCGGTGGCTACGATTAACGGATTCGCATGGGTAGATGCGTTCGCGAAGTGACGTGTTGACGCCTTTTTAATAAAGGCGCGAATAGGTTCGAGACCTAGATCGGAGTGGAGGTCGACGTTCCGTACGAACCATGGGGCTCCTACGGCTTTTCGGAGGAAGCGGTTTTGAACCGCTTGAAGTCTGTCAATGTGAGAGGGGGCCGAATGCCCGAACACAGCACACGCATAAGTCATGATGGGACGAACGCAAGTTTTGTAAAGCGTCACCTTATTTCTAAGGGACATTTTACTCCGCTTGCAGATTAACGGATGGAGACGACCGAGCACGAAGGATGCTCGGTGACGGACCCGCTTGATGTGCGGGCTGAAGGACATGGTACTGTTCAGGGTGACCCCTAAATATTTGACCTGTTTGACCCAGGGAATGGGTCGGTCGAACATGGTCACTTGACCTCGGTTCCTTCCGGGGTGGCGCAGAGAGCGGTGCGAAGTTGCACCTCTGGAGAAGAGCACCGCCGCGCTCTTGTCCGGGTTCACCTCGATTCGCCACTTCCTGAACCAATCCCCTAGGGCGTTGGCGGCGGTCTGGAGTTTCTTCGGGATGAAGGCCTTGTTTCTATTGGAATAATAAAGAGCGGTGTCATCCGCGAATAAAGCTAGTTTAACATCACTCGAACGAGGAATGTCGTTCGTGTAGAGGCTAAACAGGAGCGGAGAGAGAACTGAGCCCTGTGGGACTCCAGCACTGATGGAGTGGGAAGCGGAGCGCGTCATTTCGACGCCATAACGAAAGGCGCGATTCGACAAGAAGTCTCGTAAGATGAGCACGAGTCTGTCCGGCACACCCAATTGGTAGAGCTTGTAGATCAAGCCGTTGTGCCAGACTTTGTCGAATGCCTTCGCGACATCCAGGAAGAGGGCGCCCGTGTAGACGGGTCTTCCGGGTCTATTGAGACCGGAGAGAATGTGCTCCGTGATGCGGTGCACCTGGTGGACACAAGAGTGTTTGGCTCGAAAGCCGAACTGCTCGTCGATAAGGATACCCCTGGACGTTACGAAGTCTTTGAGCCTCGCCAGAAGGAGGCGCTCGTATATCTTGGCCAGGGAGTTGAGGAGACTGATAGGGCGGTAGCTCGCGGGGAGATTGCGAGGTTTGCCGGGCTTGGGAATGCCAATGACGTCCGCCTCCTTCCACTTAGCGGGGAAGGTGCAGTTCGTCATGGCGGCGTTCAAAATGGCCACCAAGAGGCAGATGAGTTGGGCGGGCAGGCATTTCAGAAAGCGATTCGAAATGCCGTCAGGGCCGGGGGCATTTTTAGTTTTAAGACCCATAATCAGATCTTCGACCTCCGTTTGCGTGATAGGAGGCAAGGAATCGACGGGGGGGAGGGATGCCCTGCGCTCGACTTCCCTGTCTACCGCGTCGACGTGGGACTGGTCAACGGACTGAGAGCTTGTTTCGTGTGCCTACGTGGTTCGGTTCGCGGTGCTTACGTGCTTGTGCGTGCTTCATCCGCTCGTGTGTATGCAGGTACGTCTTTGTTTATTCACGTTCGTGCGTTTTGCTCTGTGTATCTAATTACGTGGGTTGCTAGGCAGCCGGCCGGTTGCCGGCCCTCCCGCGGTTTTCCATAACGGTTATTTTGTCATAAAGGTTTTGTTTTAATTTCGATTACGTAATAGTGTTGTGTTGTAAATCCACGACTTCTGTCCGTTTCGTGGTAAGTCCGGTGGACGCCTAACGGTGTCGTAAGCCGGGCTTGAGCGGGACCCGTGCGCTCGCCTCCCTCCTTCAGAGGGCGGCCATCTCGGAAGGGCTTGAGCTCTGGCCTTGGGAGCTTCCCTAGTCAGGGCTCTTGATTTCCCTAGGACCCTACCTTTACCCATCCCGCTATCCTATTCTCCGTGCGGCGGTTCGCTTCGCCCCGGAGCAGTTAGGGTTTGGTGCCGCCCGTTCGGCCTTAAGGCGAAGGGGCACACGAAGGCATTCGACAAAGTCTGGCACAACGGCTTGATCTACAAGCTCTACCAATTGGGTGTGCCGGACAGACTTGTGCTCATCTTACGAGACTTCTTGTCGAATCGCGCCTTCCGTTATCGCGTCGAAATGACGCGCTCCACTTCCCACTCCATCAGTGCTGGAGTCCTACAGGGCTCAGTTCTCTCTCCGCTCCTGTTTAGCCTTTACACGAACGACATTCCTCGTTCGAGTAAAGCGCATCTAGCCCTATTCGCGGATGATACCGCTCTCTACGTCTCGCATAAGGGAATAAGGGTTTCACTACCAGAAACCTTCAGGCATCCGCCAATTCCCTAGGGAATTGGTTCAGTAAGTGGCGTATTGAGGTGAACCCGGACAAGAGCGCTGCGGTGTTCTTCTCCAGAGGTGCCACCCCGCGCCACTCCCTGCGCCGCCCTAGAAGTAATCTCGGCCAAGTGACCATGTTCGACCGACCCATTCCCTGGGTCAAAGAGGTCAAATATCTAGGGGTCACCCTAAACAGTACCATGTTCAGCCCGAACATCAAGCGGGTCCGTCACCGAGCATCCTTTGTGCTCGGTCGTCTCCATTCGTTAATTTGCAGGCGGAGTAAAATGTCCCTTAGAAATAAGGTGACACTTTACAAAACTTGCGTTCGACCCATCATGACTTATGCGTGTGTTGTGTTCGGGCATTCGGCCCCCTCTCACATCGATAAACTCCAAGTGGTTCAAAACCGCTTCCTCCGTAAAGCCGTAGGAGCCCCCTGGTTCGTACGGAACGTCGACCTCCACTCCGATCTAGGTCTCGAACTTATTCGCGCCTTTATTAAAAAGGCGTCAACACGTCACTTCGCGAACGCATCTACCCATGCGAATCCGTTAATCGTAGCCACCGCCGACTACGATCTCCCCCCCGACCCCTGCCGCCACCGCCGGCCGCGACATGTTCTCACCGACCCCCCCGATGCTTTGTCATCCCTTCTTTCCGCTCAGACGGGCGACGACGACGACGTAGTAGTAGATCCCCTCCCATAGCCGGCGGTTGACCGGTGCACTTAGTAGTGCACCCGTCCCCCTACAGCGACTGTCCCAACCGAGGGCCCCTCGAGTATGTCGCCTCTTGCCCTTCTGGCTGGCTAGAGCGTAGTGGTTGCACGCTCGCCTTTAAGTCCGGTGAAGCTGTAAAGGCCTCGCGGCCAACAGCGTACATCATTCACACACACACACACAGTAAAATATTATTCTTTCATCGTACAATATAGATGGTGTCATCTTACATGAAGTAGATAGCATTAGGGATCTTGGGGTGATCCTTGACAATAAACTAACTTTCATACACCATTGTGAGCATGTCGTAAAAAAGGCCTCAAAAATGCTAGGTTTTATCAATAGAAATGGAAGGATTTTTCGCAGGCACCAAACAAAGCAATTACTATATAATGCCCTAGTACGCAGCACTCTCGAGTATTGTAGTGTGGTGTGAAGACCACACTACGCTACCCACTCACTACGCCTTGAGCGGATCCAGAAGCGATTTCTTTGGCATCTGACGTTCTCTTCCAAAAAATGTACTAAAGGTCACTCGTATTTGAATAGGCTCAAGCATTTCAAAATGCACTCACTTGAAAAGCGTAGAGATATAAATGATTTGGTTTTCCTATATAAAATTCTCAGAAACGAAATAGACTGTCCCCAGCTTCTCAGCAGTTTTAGATTTAGAGTTCCTAGAAAATATCCTCGTTTTTCTATACATCCTTTTGTACCACCGTTTCGAAGGACTGTTTTGGGATCCAACTCTCCAGTGGCCAGAATAAATAAATTATATAACAAATATAGTGCTCGAACCGACATTCACGCGGTCTGCATGGTTTCCGTAAATATTTGTTGGATGCAATATCGAATTAATTATTTTTTTTTTGTTTTTTGTCACTTAATTTCTAGTACCTATTTCATTGTTTTCTGTAACTTAAATTAAATTTTGATTGGATTGGCGGTGCTTGCCTGTAAGTGTATCTTGCATCCCAGGGAAGTGGAACGCAGTGAGGTAGAAAATAATGCGTTCACATTTTATTTTTATTTATATTGTCCCCTATATTTCATCTTGTTATTTCAAAAGTATTAAGTTATCATAGAAATTACCAAATTGACCTTCAGGATTGGAACACGAACCATTTATCAATAGCATAAACTGATACTTTTGTCAGTCTATGTCGAACTCAAGGAATTTTCCTTTTATTATTTTCGGTGTACTTCTGCCGGTTTCCCGACTCGGCTAATACATACAACACAATTATTTGTTGTTTGAGTATTAGCAGGTACAAATATTAGACTAGCTCGACCGGAGCAATCAACTTGTTTGCATTACAATCTCGCAAAATGGCACAATCATGAAATCTTATCACATAAATAATTATACACAATTGTAATATAAATTATGATTCCACGCAATCCTTACAATTCTGGTAAGACTGTTAATAGAGGAATAACTTCTCTACTTGTAAAATAATAGTGTGGTAAGGTAGGTGCTGTTGTCATTTCGTGTTTAAGTACTTAATATTTATGTTATGCATTTAATATTTACTCCGGTCGTTTGCAGTCATATTGTTGTTATTATCACTCACTTTTTATCCTCGTCGTCAATGTTACGTTCAATAAAACAAATTTATTCTGTTTTCCCGTCTGTCCACTCTAGAGCTGTAACAAACCGTATGTATTCGGTACCGAGTAACGGGTACGCCATCTAGTACCGAGTACCGAAACGTTACTCACGAATGCATTTCGCGTGTGTGTGTGTGAGTGATATACGCTGTTGGCCGCGAGGCCTTTACAGCTTCACCGGACTTAAGGGCGAGCGTACAACCACTACGTTCGAGCCAGAAGAGCAAGAGGCGACATACTCGAGGCGCCCTCGGTTGGGACAGTCGCTGTGGGGGGACGGGGTGCACTACTAAGTGCACCGGTCAACCGCCGGCTATGGGAGGGGATCTACGACTACGTCGACGTCGCCCGTATTCTGAGCGGAAAGAATGGATGACAAAGCATCGGGGGATCGGAGAGAACAAGTCGCGGCCGGCGGTGGCGGCAGGGGTCGGGGGGGATCGTAGTCGGCGGCGGCTACGATTAACGGATTCGCATGGGTAGATGCGTTCGCGAAGTGTCGTGTTGTCGCCTTTTTAATATAGGCGCGAATAGGTTCGAGACCTAGATCGGAGTGGAGATCGACTTTCCGTACGAACCAGGGGGCTCCTACGGCTTTACGGAGGAAGCGGTTTTGAACCACTTGGAGTTTATCGATGTGAGAGGGGACCGAATGCCCGAACACAACACACGCATAAGTCATGATGGGTCGAATGCAGGTTTTGTAAAGCGTCACCTTATTTCTAAGGGACATTTTACTCCGCTTGCAGATTAACGAATGGAGACGACCGAGCACAAAGGATGCTCGGTGACGGACCCGCTTGATGTGCGCGCCGAAGGACATGGTACTGTTTAGGGTGACCCCTAGATATTTGACCTCTTTGACCCAGGGAATGGGTCGGTCGAACATGGTCACTTGGCCGAGATTACTTCTAGGGCGGCGCAGGGAGTGGCGCGGATTTTTTTCCACTTCAAATAAATTGTATTATTCGATTTTGAATATTAAAATTTACTAGAAATCATTTTAAATTTAAATTTACCAGTATTTTTAGATGTTGGTAATAGTAGTTGGTGTATAGCCACCAATAACCTTTGCTTTTTTCATGACATATTAATAGATTAAAATATTTTTGCTTATTATTAACAATATATAATGATTTTTTAAATAACATAAGCTGTCACCACGTGCTTAAGTTAGTATTGCTTAAGATAATATACTATATGAAATTCGCGCCATCAATTTTAAACAAAAATGTACTATGACTATGTTTAAATATCAGCTATAATTTATTTATTTAGAAGTTTAAACAATAATAATACTAAAAAAAAAATTCTGAAAAATTACAGAGCACTATAAAATATCACAAATTAAGGGATTAAAAATCGTTCAATTATCCAATTGAAATGGTTTGCTGACCGCGCGTTATACGCATGCGCGCGCTTATTCGGTGATTTTAAAAACGTACGTTACTACTAAGAACGATGTACCTATGTTTACTGTTTAGTTACTTTAATAAAAGGAATTGTTTAGACAAAGTTCGAGATTGAAACAGAAAGTATTTTTTAATAAATAAAAATATGTTTTTGTTTTATATCATCTGAAAGGACTTTTTCAAAGTTGTACCAAATATTGAGTGAGAAACGCAGTTCTATTCAACCAAAGCGAATGGAAAAGATTTTATTTTTAAATATAAGCCGGAGATTCCTACCTTAAAATATGTTTTTATTTCAGATGTTTAATTTCATTATATGAAGAATGATTTTTTTATGTTGTCTTAGTTTTGTTTAAAATGAATTCTCTTTCATATGTTTCATTTCATTAAGAGAAAAATACAAATTTTTATGTTGGTTTATCGTTAGAAACTTGTTTTAAATTTATTGTCAATAAATAATTTTCGATACCTGTTTCTTGTTAATTAGTCGATACATGATGAATTGCGGTGTTATTGTGATATTACATATTCGGATAAAATATTTTAAACAGTAAATCCATTGCAAATTCAGTAGTTTTCCGTAGGATCCTTGAGGTAATTAAATTACAGTTTACTTATAGTTCTAATCAATTTACCTATTAAATCAATCTAAATTTAGATTTACATATACACAAGTCTGGTTCAAAATACGCTAAAGTTAAAAACGCACCATACGCGGCTAGGTATGTAACGTTGTTACGACCGCCTGACGGCGGGTACAAATAAAAACACAATTATAAAAATACCATTGTTTATTGAAAAAAAATTATTTAAATAAATGAAAACAATTAAAAATCGCAAAAAGGATAAAACAAAAAATTAAAATAAGTAAATAATTTTTCCTACACCCGGGGTGTGAATTCGCGGCACAGGGAAGCCTTCTGGTCACACAAAAAAGCCCTATGGGCGCTGGGGACTTAACTTCGGCTGTTCGATCCCGTGACGCGTGGGGGTCTTCGGTGATAAGCTTCCACCGGCTAGGTGGGGAACTTGGAGGTGCCCTATGGAAGGCCCTCAGCCGCCGAGGTTAGCTGGAGTCGACGGGCAGAAGTGTGGCCTGCTGTCTCCCAAACCGTACTTTTGCAACCCGTACGGTGGACCCCCAGTTTTCTGGAACGCGTAGAAATGACACTTGTAGCGCGAAAGATCCGACCCCGAGGCACTAGGTGAGACCAGGAGTGGGCGGCGGCATCTTTCGCGAAGCAATTAAAAATTACACGAAATGGAGTGGCGATATTTGGTCCGTTCGAAATATAATACAAAAAAAAACAAATATTTAAATAAAACATAATTACCCAACCCAGAATCAACCCCAACTGTTTATATTTTGGACGATCACCACTCCACTACGCTATGAGGTACAAAAGATTTTAATTTTTACACTATACGGTAGTTCGATAAAAACATCGAGCGAAGCAATGACCATTAATATTTATTTTGTCGGGTATATTGAGAAAACCCTCTTATCGTGACATCACCTAATCTAGAAAATAAATTTGTGTTACATTATATGAACTAATTTCAACTATTATACAATTTTTCGGTGGCAATTTTTAATAGACTAACAAAAACCAAAAGCTTATTATTTGTATGTATGTATAGAAATTTAACATTTACGGAATTTTAACAACAAATATTTTAGAATAATAGATACTCACAAGGCACCGATGTTAATAATACACGCGTGGAATACACAGTGGCAATTAATTATCGCGGCCATATCTCTCCTGGTTTCTTGTGGAAGCAGGACTGAGTTGGACGAAATTAATATGATAATAGAAATGAAGAAAAATACCGCGGTGAAACATATTCAAAACTTATCGGAATGATTAAATAGATAAGGTTATATTTTATAAATTTTAAGATACTCGCTGTCACATTTTGTTACGTTGTTAACCCACTATTAAGAAATATATATAGCCATAGAAAATTATTTGCACTATTAAAAGGTAGAAGAAATCACTTGTTGAATAGTAATCGAATTAATTCAGACACGAAAAATTAGTTAACAGCAACCAACACTATTGGAATTAATTATATTAAACTTACCAAGGGGGTTGAAAAATGTTGCTACTCTAAAATTTTCTTTTTTTATTCGTTTTAATAAAGCACTGGTACTATCACTTTTTAAAATATAACTATTAATTAGGAGTAGTTGTCGTGCGAACTCTGGCGTCGAAAAAGGCTTTGTTCCTGCGCGAATTCGTTTTTATATACTGTATCAGGACGGCCTACTTCCTGCCTGAGGCAACAGTGCGCACTCCCCAGATCTCTAGATCCTTCGTCTGAGACGAGGACAGAGATATGGAAAGAACGGCTCAACCCAAGCAAGGCACGCCCTAAACTATTGTCTGTTTTTTATAAAATTCTTGTGGGACTAAGATAGCAATAATTGTCCCGTTGTTCGCTATTGTATTTTTTTTATATTTCTAGATCTTTCTATGTTGTGGGCGTTTCTTATTAGATGTTCTAGAAAGAATTTGATTTCCGGTACCAACGAATACCTTATATGGTCATTATGATGCTATCACTAGGTAAGGCGCGCGGTTTCCATTCGATGTAATAACTAGTTATTTTGTTTGTTTGTGTATAATGATTTTTTTTATTTTATATTTTTAAAACTTTGTTACGACGTAACAACTTATAAGTATGTTTTCTACAAAGTACGAACGACGCGACGTCATCGTCATACCGTACGCAATGTGCAACTCAACTCGATGCGATGCTCTATGTTATAAAGTATCAAAAGTAACGAGTAACGTAACGATACGAAAGTAATGAGTACTGATTTTTATAGTAACGAATACATACGGGTACGCTATTTTTCGTTACTTTTACAGCTCTAGTCCACTCCGTCAGAGCAAATGAGTTCTCCCTCGACTGAATGAACGGGTCGCAGCCGTCATATTTATTCTCTTCACATATGTCACACCCTTTCTTACAGTCTAGTTTTAATTGTGTTTTAAAACTTATTGATAGGCATGTTTCGGATATCTATGGGTAATTTGTTGTAGAAGCGTATACATTGCCCCCATGAAAGAATTACTAATTGTGTGGAGACGAGTGGAATGTACAATAAGGTCATCTTTATTCCGTGTATTTACATGAAGGTCGCTATACTTTTCAAAATTACTTTTCCTTAAGAGAAGCTCTCGGGGTCAAATTGTAAATTGCTCGAAAGCCCTTTTCTGGAGAACAAAGATGGTATTAAGTTCTGCAGAGCATCCTCAAAGTAGTATGCCATATGACATAATACTATGAAAATAATCGAAATAAACAAGTCTAGCTGTTTCAATATCAGTTAGTAATCTAATTTTCTTTACAGCATATGCCGCTGAGCTTAATCTACCAGATAATTGATCAATATGGGGGCCCCATTGTAATCTGGCATTAATAGTGATACCTAGATACCATGAATTACCATACCTAGAATGCCATGCCATATCCCCAAAAATGACGTATAAAGAAACATGTCAGCCAAGTGCGCACTATAGTGTGGAGAGCCCGTTTTTACGAGTTCACGGACCTACCAAACACCTTTGATTCAATATCGATCCAAGAGCGATCTCGGGCGAATTCAACAATACCCATTTTTAACATGGGGAAATTCTCATGGATTTCCGCCAGCCTCAAGGGAAGCTCGCGGGGCATCTCTTAAATAAAACTCCATGGTGGCCGGCATCGACACTTCGCGGAGGGGTTCCGAGATCTCCGTTAGGGACACACCGGTGCCGCTCTATGTCGTCGCTCCGGAGAGCCCGCCTTCGGGGGAGATCCTTATGACCCGCTCCCCCCCGTGCACCGTCGCGGTGCTCACGGTGGAATGGGCCACACCACGCCACCGTCCTCCTCGGGGTCGCATGTGAAGGACGCTTAGGGCCCCCGCTCCAGCGTCCCACGAACCTAAGGGCCCTCCTGCGGATGTAAATGCTAGGGGGTCCCCGCCAGATGTTGCGGCGGGGGACACAAGTTAGCCCATATTATGAAACCCCGGGCTATATTGGGGACTGTGCCTCTGCCCCGGTGTCGTCGCCTTCACCGAGCGAAATCGGTCCTCTCCCGATCTTACTCCTCCTTCTGGGACATCACTGTCTCGCAGAAGGAGGATACGCCCCCCCACACCTATTCCCCTGCCAGCATAGGCCCAGGCTGGACACTCAACAAGCGTGTGTTCTGCAAAATCCCGGTCCCCACCTGAATAGAAACAGGTCGCCGTCGCCTCGTGTCCGATCTTGCTCAGATAGATCGCCTACTCCTCCCGTGTTGCCAAGCTTCGAAGGGGAATGACTCGGACGAGAATTCAACCAAACCCGCATCAACACATCCAACGAGTATTCGTTTTCGAATATTAGTGTATGTATATACATCCATACTCTATGAATACCTCCGACCCACTCTTCATACACATCCACGCATCTTCCACGGTTATACAACCATTCATGTGTTGGTCGACATGTGTGGAAGCATAGATATACAGGTTATCATAGGCATAGGCATAGATATACAGGTTATCATAAGCATGGATATACAGGTAATATTATACTACATCTATGTGTGGAAGCGGCATTAGAACTAATCACATGCCGAGTTGCCACGGTTAAGTGCTAACACTTTAAAACAATATCACGTTTTATTTCTTGCGAGTGAAGGAGTTGAGATGTTTTAATCAATAATTGTATGAAATATATTGAATTTTACCAGTACATCATATCAACCATATATCAACATAAAACATATCATTTATACAGTAATAATATAAAATATCTTAAAAGTAACTACATTTAGAAGCAACGCAATAATTAAACGCTTGGGATCATTGAGGTAAATACATAGAGAAGCAAACGTCACTTCGGCGCGTCGAAAAAAGTGTAACGACTTAAAAGTATGCCGACGTAGCTTTGAATCCAATAAATAATTTGGAGTAAACATATATCCATCTCTTTTACTCTTGTTCCCCACCATATCGACATTACGTCGATCCGATAGAGGTAGCAATATTACTAGTAGGAAGAGGCTCAGTGTTGCTTACTATATGATTATTTCCCACAATTTAAATGCACAATGAATATAAATTTTTAATGATGTTATGAACTTCTTTTCATTTCAGATAGAATCCAATACATGAATTAATAAAATAAATTATTATAGTACCTAATTCATTTTATTCTATATGAAATTATAATTGTTACACAGATTATTTGGATATTAGTTAATAGTGTCCATTAGGGTATGTGGTCAAACTATGCAAATATTATTGAATGAGTAATAAACAAAACACACCTAATGTTATCTATTGCATTATTTTCAAAATATGCAGGTTGATGGTTGCAGTGTATTTAGAGCGGGTAAAATAAATACAAATTTACAAAATACGTATCTCTTCAACAAACTCAGTAAAACGTTGTTGCCTATTTCCTGTTTCCACCTATTTATCCAGACGTTAAGAGTGGTAGGCCGCTCCAGTTACTAGACTGAATAATCGCGGGTTCGATTCCCACATAGTACAAATCTTTGTGTGACTCACACATTTTGTTTAGGTCTGGCTATTTGTTTGTGTAATTTTCATGTTTGTAAACGTACCTGTACGAGCCAATATTAATTACGATCATCAGTTCGCAATCGGTTAGCAAGAGAATCGCGCGCGTGCTCACATACATATATCATATCATACATTAATTCTCAGTTATCATTAAATCATAGAATAGTGATAATTTGGACTATCAATAAACCTTTTAATTATTACAATATCAAGTGTATCATTTGTTATCTTCAAAAAACGCTGTACGAGTACAGTCTAACCCGTACAGTACCCACGGCATTGAATAATTACCAGGTGGCGCATTTAAAAAAAAAAAAAAGGATCGACAAAGTCGTGGTTAATTCCCCAATTGCTTTCTACAACACACGTGAGAACAAATAGGGTGGAGCTATTCTTTACCGGATCCATTAGGCAATTATGTAACAAAGAATTGTGTACAATATTCGCTTTGGGTAAATAGCTTATTTATTTTCATAATATTCTAATGAAATTTTTGGAACTCTATACTTTCTGTCTACCCCGCAAGGGATCTGGCGGAAATTGCACCCTTTGGGATCCATAAAAATTAAATAAAATAGATATTCGTATAGTACATAATTATTCAACATTTTCCCATAAAGACGGGAACACCAAATGGATTTTTAATTGGCAACACCGCATCTCAAATTTATTTTTGTAACTTGAAATCGGTTTTTTTATTTTATTTACTAGTAAATATATGAAAAAAAACAAACTTATGAATGGAAAGTCATTCCGCTTGCGGTATAGTGATTTTGTGACCTCAAATCGCGTTATTACACTACGCATTTAACTATTTTGTGATTTTTTATTAATACGTGTTACTCGAGAGATGTCAGGCAGGCCAATGAATGACAGGAGCTTGAAACTTGGCTGCGGGCTTATTCTTAGCCGACATACATTTACACCGTTACTGCTAATCTAGTGTTATGTATATCAATGCTTGGGATGGCATGGATATATAAATTCATGCACCGAGGAGAGGGAGCGTTAGAGTGAATCAAAAAATATAAAGTAATGGAGACTTTAGATTTTTATTCTATCTAGAAAAAATCGTTTAGTCGGGTATTCCTTTAACCAGATCCTAAAATATACAGACAAAGATCATATTTTGAAATATTAAGTCTAGTCCATATACTTCTTGAAGTGCACAGAGTACAAAAACACGTTATTATCGCGGTAGTTGCTTGAGCTGAAGTAAGCATAACGTAATGTCGATATTGAGACTGCAGTAGGTAAGTGATAAATTACACCGTATTTTTTATCTTTGATATCTAACTGTGGTTAATGGTGGAACAGCTGTAAGTTAATAAACACAGATTAGAACTTCACGTAGCGGGTTTAAGATGCCCTTTGTTCATTTTTTTATGCTTTTAATATTTTTTAATTTAAATATCGATTTAGAGTTACAAAAGGGATCGACTCTCCTGAACATGACATTATAATTATGAACTATGCGTGGGAGTACGCTGTTGGTGGCGTAATTAGTAGTGAGATGAGGTACATGAAACAACGGCGTGTCCGACAGAGGAGTGATAAAAGTAATATGCGTAAGCAACTGTAGAATTCAATCTATATGTTTATTAACTGCGGCGTAAAGTAGACACATACCCAAAACTAAGTTGGAACCTATTGGTTTAAGGGGCTACCGCGAAAAAATATGTTTTTGTACTCCATGCATTTCAAGAACTATATGGATTAGAGACTTGATATTTCGAAATATGATTTTTGATTATATATTTTGAATCTGGTAAAAGGAATACAAGATTAAACGAAGTATTCTCGATAAAATGAAATTCAAAAGCTATTGCTTTACATTTTCTGATTCCAATGGGAAATGCTTAACAAATAATAGCAAATAACTGAAACAAAGTTCTTGTAAAACAGTTTTTTTATTTCAAAGTTTATTTTTTTTAGAAAATAATATAATTCATTGTTGCACATAAAGTTGTTTAGGAGAGGCCTATGTCCACTGCTGGACATAGGCCTCTCCTAACACGCGCCATTGCACACGGTCCTTCGCCTTCCGCATCCAGTCTGTCCCAGCGACCTTTTTGAGGTCGTCGGTCCATCTAGCTGGGGGCCGTCCTACCTTACGCTTACCAAGTCGCGGTCTCCACTCTAGGACACGCTTGCTCCATCGGCCGTCGGTCCTTCTGCAGATGTGACCAGCCCATTGCCACTTTAGCTTACTGAGTCTGCGAGCTATGTCGGTAACTTTGGTTCTTTGTCGGATTACCTCGTTACGAATTTTATCCTTCAAAGAGACGCCGAGCATAGCTCGCTCCATAGCCCGCTGTGCGACTTTGAATTTGTGGACTAGTCCCACTGCGAGTGTCCACGTCTCGGCCCCGTAAGTCATAACAGGTAGGACGCATTGGTTAAAGACTTTAGTCTTCAGGCATTGCGGTATAGGCGAAGCGAAAACGTGACGTAGTTTGCCAAATGCTGCCCAACCCAATTGGATCCTGCGGTTGATTTCTTTCTCAAAGTTGTTTCTACCAAATTGGACAACTTGTCCAAGGTAGACATACTCCCGAACAACTTCGAGCATCGAACCATCGATGTAGATCGGTCCCGGCGTGACATGCTCATTAAACATGATCTTGGTTTTATCCAAGTTCATGCCGAGACCGACAGAGGCTCGAGAGGCTTCATTTAGGCTATGCAGCATTTCGCTTAACTGTTCCAGTGACTCTGCCACGATGACGATATCATCGGCAAACCGAAGGTGTGAGATGTATTCGCCTTTGATGTTAATGCCCCGCCCAGTCCAGTCCAGCGTCTTGAAGACGTCTTCGAGTGCATTGGTGAAGAGCTTGGGGAATATTACATCCACCTGTCTTACCCCTCGATGCAGCTCGATCGGGTTGGTCTTTTGGTCCTGGAGCTGGACGGTCATTGTGGCGGTATCATACAGCCATCTCAACACCTCGATATAGCGCCAATCGATGCCACATCGCTGCAGAGCATTCAAAACCGCCCAGGTTTCGATGGAGTCGAAGGCTTTCTCGTAGTCCACGAAAGCCATACACAGCGGCTGATTGTACTCTTTGGTCTTCTGTACAATCTGCCGAACAGTATGGATGTGGTCTACGGTGCTGTAGCCTTTTCGAAACCTGGCTTGTTCCGGTGGCTGGAACTCGTCAAGTCTTCTGGCGAGGCGGTTTGTGAGTACTCTCGAGAACAACTTGTAGACGTGGCTCAGGAGTGAGATGGGTCTGTAGTTCTTTAGCAAGGTTTTGTCACCTTTTTTGAAGAACAGAACCACCGCACTCCCTCTCCACGCTTGAGGTGGTAAGCCCTGGTAGATGACGGAATTAAAGAGACTGGCTAGCTTTTTCAGGATTGGCGTCCCGCCTGCTTTTAGGAGCTCAGTGGTGATTCCGTCATCGCCTGGCGACTTGTTATTTTTGAGCTGCTCGAGAGCCACTCTGACCTCGTCCTGGTTGACATCAGGGATGTCTTCCGTGTCGTGGCGTGCGAGTGGGGCTCTGTGGTCGTCAGCGCTGGGTCTCGAGGGTTTAGCCATCTGTGATGCGTACAGGTCTTTGTAGAAACTCCCAATTTCCTCGAGTATCTCGAACTTGGAGGTCACGGTTTTGCCATCCGCTGTATTAAGTTTCGTCAGATGGGATTTACCTAGCTGGCGAGCGAAGACTTTGGTGCCTCTATTCTGTTCAATCGCAGCCGCGATGGTGCGGGTGTTGGAACATCGGAGGTCACGTCGCATCAGCTTCCGGATCTTCCGGTTGAGGTTCCTCCCATCCGGCGAAGACGCCTGCGTGGATGACATTTCCCGTCTCTGCCTCATAAGTTCGAGAGTCTCGAGCGAGAGTTTAGACTCTCTGTTACCGGTTTTGCCGGGAAACACCCTTCGAGACACATCCTGTAGCGTTTTAACCACTGTGTCGGTTTTCTCGTCAACATTGCCTTCGGTTTCCAGCAGGTCGAAACGATTTTGAAGCTCCAGTTGGAACTTTTCGGACCCTAAAGCTATTTGAGGCGCAGTAGGTCTGAGAGTAGACCTCATCATGCGACGTCTTTCGGCCTTGAAGTTTATATTTAGAGCGCCTCGGACAAGTCGGTGATCGCTGCCGGTATTAAACCTGTTGATCACGGAGACGTCTCTAAATATAGACTTCCTGTCAGTCATGATGAAGTCTATCTCGTTCCTCGTCGCAGTGTCGAGGCTTCGCCATGTTTCCACTTTCTATGAGGCTTCTTCTTAAAGAACGAATTCATCAAGAAGAGCCCCTGCGACTCCAGAAAGTTGACCAGCATCTGCCCCCTGTGGTTTCGGCGCCCCACGCCGTGGGGTCCGATTATCGTTTCGCCGCGTTCTTGTACTCCCACTTTGGCATTGAAGTCCCCCATAACAACATTGTAGTGAGCCTTGGTGGTGCCATGTAATGCCTTGGCTATGTCTTCATACATGGCTTCGGCTATGTCGTCGCAGTATGTCGAGGTCGGCGCATATACCTGTACCACCTTCAGGGTGTACCTGTTGGTGATTTTAATTATGAGGTACGCTACCCGTGTCGACACACTGCTGACTTCCACAACGTTGTTAGTGAGAGCTTTGTTGACCAGGAAACTGACACCGCCCTGAGAGGGCCGGTCACCTTCCCGAAAGTAGAACATGTGGCCTGACTCAAGGGTTATCGTGTCCTCGCCCTGTCTTCGGACTTCGGATAACCCCAATATGTGCCAGTTTATGCGACCTAGTTCTACCTCGAGTTCAGTGAGGTGTTGGTCCAGCCGTAGAGAGCGCCCATTGTACGTAGCCAGGGTCAGGTGTTTTTGGTAGCCTTGTGTCGTAGCCCGGAGATTCTTCGCACCCCCTGCCCCGCTGTTACCGCGACCGCTACCGTGGCAGTGGACAGCGGGACTACCGGAAACTGGGGGCCTTTGCGTTTGGTGTCTTAACATGTTAGGAGGTTTTTGGCCTACTATACCACACTGGCCAGACGGGTTGGTATAGGGTTTGTTTCAAATTTTCCTTTTCTGGTCGTTGATCGGATGACGTTACTACCTTTGGTGGACTCTTACCACCAGCCTAGCAAAAGTATGGCTACTGGGGCATTCTAAGTTTTTCTTTCGCTCCCAGCCCAGTAAGGAAGTAGTTAAGGTATAAGACTAATATTAATTTATTTTTTTGTGGGTAGGTGTAAATAAATATAGAAGTGTCTCGAAACATTAAATTTTATTTTAAATGTTTTAACTAAGTATTTAACGTTATTCTATATCCTTCCGTGTTTCTTTACACTAAAATAAAGTGTACTCACGTTTGCTGCACATCTATGTGACATTAGCACTACTAAGTATCATCTGCCAGCACATCAGATCACAACACTTTCAGTACACAAATTTGTACATCAATCATGCCACAATTGGAGGAGATTTTATCAGCACAAAAGAGCCTTGAAGACACCTTCATGAAGAAGATGGGGGAACTTGAAGCACAAATTCAAAGCGCTGGCCCTGCCAAGGACACTGTGGCCAAAGTTGCAGAGGAGTTCCGGACGTTCAGGAAAGTCATTTTCAACATGCTTGGGCTGCTCCGGAGACAAATCAGCGAATGCACTAAGCAGCTAGATGTTATTGAGACAAGGCACCGGAGGAAAGCACTAATCTTCTTTGGAGTTCCTGAAGTTGCAGACGAGAATATCAAAGCTGTTGTCCTGGATATTCTAATTAACAGATTGGACCTCAAGAACCTTTCAGCATCATCCAATAATATCTGTCATATGCTTGGAAGCCCCGGCCGAGATCAGCACAGACCCATTCTAGTTAGGTTTTCCATAGTTGATAACAAATACTCAGTCTGGAGAGCAAAGACACGGTTAAAAGGTTCCTCCATCTCTGTTAGAGAGTTTTTAACTAAGACCAGGCAAGCTGTTTTTACGAAGGCTCGTCTGCATTTCGGTGTGCATTCTTGTTGGACACAGAATGGCATTGTAGTGTTGAAGGCCCCCGATGGATGTCGGCACCGACTTGCTTCGTTAGACGAGCTGAGCCCATTGATTTCGAAGCACCCAAAGGGGCCAAATGGATCCGCATCAAGCCGAAACAAGGGCGAAGCCGGTGGTGAGCTAAAAAAAAATGCGATGCGTAAATAATTTGTTAATTTCCAAAGATACGTATTCACCAAATTTTTACTCAATATTCAGGTACCTACTTACACATTTCTGCTGCATTTACTTCTTATTTCTTTTGCCTATCATGTTATTTTGCACTGTTATTGTTTTTTTTTTTCAGAAGCTAATGTTTCTCGTTTGCGCAGTGTACCGTCAATAAATAATAATTTATATTTAATTCCTGATTAATTAATGTCATTGTCAAAGGCAGTAGATAATGTCAAAGACTCCAGTGTCACTTTGACACTTCCCATTGGGTGCCTTCGTTCAGAACTGTTCAACTCGTAACGCACGTACACTTTGTTTTCGTTTTTTACGTCATATTTTTTTTTCCCTCATTTTGTTTTTCATTGTTTTGCTGTTATCATGTACGTATTGCGTGATAATAACGTATGTTAGCGTTATGTACCATATATGTCTGTGGATACCTTTAGTACTCTTTACCTCTGTACTCTCTGCCTACCCCGCAAGAGATCTAGCGTGAGGTTATAGATAGATAGATAGATACATACCATTAGTCTATTTTTTATATTTGTCTTTAAATTGTTTTGTTATATTGTTCTTCTTTTTTCATGTTAATTCGGTTTTAAGTTATTATCATGTTTTTATTTTATTTACGGGATTTATATTTCTTAGTTTAAAAATAATGAGGTTCTGTAAAAAAATGTGTACATCATCAGCTTTATTGGTGTTAGCTGGCGGGTGATGTAGTAACATCACACCACTGTTAGTTATTATTAATATTATTAGTAGTAGTACTAGCTTCGTTATTTATACTGATATTTATTTATATATATATCTCTTTTCTAATTATATTCTTATGACATCAGAATCAGATGCTGATTCTTTTCATTCTGCCAATGAATCGACCGCTTCGCGTGATGCAAGTTTCTGTTCATTAGACGATAATCTTGGTGTCTTTTTTACGTAATAAATTTGGCCATCGTTCGAATCATTTGCTAAATGTGTGTCATATCAACGCTCAAAGCATAGCCAGTCATCACAGTGAATTGTATGACACATTTAGTAATGGCAATATTCATGCCATCCTCGTTTCGGAGAGCTGGCTCAAACCTCATCTTCTGTCAACTATGTATGCTCTCCCTGGCTTTTTTCTAATTCGACTGTCGAGTCAGCCAGCTTTCATGTCTTGCCTCTTCAAGCTACACACCATAACGTCAATGGTGGTGATACCTGGCTTGACCTTATCCTTACCTCAAACCCTTCGCTCGTTTCCTCACACGGTCAACACGATGCTCCTGGCTTTTCTCATCATGACCTTATCTTCCTTTCGTTTATCCTGAAGCCCCCTAAACCCCTTCCCAAGGTTCTGTACAGACGTTGTTTTGCTTGCATTGATATTGACAGGCTAGCTAATGATGCATCTAAAATTAACTGGGCGCCCTTATTCAATGCCGGTAATATAGATGAAAAGATAAGCTTATTTAATAAAGAGGTGACCCAACTGTATGACACCCATGGCCCTATTAAGAAGGTAAGGATGAAACGACCACCCGCGCCCTGGATGACAAGGGGAATTCGCATGGCTATGAGGCGTAGAGATCGGGCACTTCGAATTTTTAAGAGACACCGTACTGATGACAAATGGTCCTGTTTTAAGGTTGCGAGAAATCTTTGCAATATGATGATACGCCACGCTAAGCGCCGCCATATTCTAGCCAATATTACTTCTTCTTCGTCTGCCGATATTTGGAAATTCCTCGGAACTCTTGGTATCGGCAAGACGCGACGTATAGACCTGCCGAAGACGATAAGTTTGGAAGATCTTAATTACCACTTCTCCACTGCTCCTCTGGTAGATCGACACACACACACCACACACACACACACCACACACACACACACACCACACACACACACACACTCGCGCGCGCGCACACACTCACACTCACACACACTCACACGCACACACACGCGCGCACACACTCACACACACACACGCCCGCCCGCTATCTAACTTTTTATATCATCCGGATCTACAGAACTTGTCATGACAAATTCAACGAGCCCAGACACGGCGGGGTTTTGTTGAGTAGTTATGTAGTTCTATTGCCCACACTTCGACTCTATCATAAGACCCTGGACACCGTCCGGATCTATAAAACTCGTCAAGAGATATCCAACGAGCCCAAACAGCAGGATTATGTTCAGTACTGGTAGTTGGGAATTTCTGTGGGCCACCCTCCGGTTTCATCATCAGAACGTCTATAGAACTCGTCAAGGCAAATCTACACAGTGCAAGTTAAATAAAAGCTTGTGTTACCTATGCCTCGTTAGTCTATTGGCGAATAATGCACGTAGCGATCACGAGGTCCTGAGCTCGAATCCCAGGTCGGACCAAATGTAATTAATAATTAATTGTGAATTAATAATAATAATAATTAATGTAATTTAATAATAATAATTAATAATGTAATTTTTCGATAGTAATATTTCCAGTATCAACTGGCATTGTGCCTGATGGCACTAGGCACACCCCTTTTTACATGAGACCTAACCTGTCCTTGGGGAATATAGGCGTGAAGATGATTTTGTCCGCCCTATAATTTGTACAAGATCCTCCGTGATCTCTACACGCATTATACGGTACCTACTAGACCAACTAGGCAGTCCATAAAATAATAATATTAGCCCTGTTAAGAAACTGTCCCACTGTTGGGCACGGGCCTCCTCTCAAACTGAGAGGGTTTAGGCCATAGTCCACCACGCTGGCCCAGTGCGGGTTGGCGAACTTCACACACCTTTGAGAAACTCTTAGGCATGCAGGTTTCCTCACGATGTTTTCCTTCACCGTTAAAGCAAGTGATAATTAATTTTTAATACGCACATGCTTTCGAAAAGACAGAGGTGCGTGCCTGGGGTTGAACCCAAGACCTTTGACTTTGTAGTCCAACGGTCTAACCACTAGGCTATCACTGCTAATAAACCCATAAAATAAACCTTCTTTGTAAAATTTTATCTGTAACTAGTTAACCCGGCGAACTTCATGCCGCCAAAAAATAAAATAGTAGGTTTTACTTTCCTTGCAATTTCTTTATATTTTCTCACCTTTTAAACTTTCCTGGGACTTCTGCAAATATTTCAAAACCAAAATTAGCCAAATCAGTCCAGCCGTTCTCAAGTTTTTGTAAGACTAACAAACGTCAATTCATTTTTATATATATAGATTAAATATAGTACATTTAATTTAAACCTAAAATAAGAAATTGACAATCTTATCAAATTTACGTCCGACACTCGAGAGCTCAAATGCAGATGGCGCCAGAAAAAATGTGGCGGAAAAATATTTATACACCACTGTGGTCACTAGATAGCGCTCATTTAAGTTTTCATCGGCATTGTGGGAAAATAATAATTTGGTTTATTATAATATAATTATAAATCAACAATTCTCGTATTACTCGCTCTCTTTGTCTGTCTACATATCATCACGCCAGATCCTTTGCCGGCCGGACAAACAAGTATATATTCCACAAAATGTCACTAAACGGCGCTATCTTAAATTTTCATCGAAGGGAAAATAATTATTTGTATATGATATAGTCATAAATAAACAATTTTAGGATTTTTTTCCTTTACTTGTACTTTAAAACCTTGTTTCTTGCCAAATTCCATGGTTCTAGGTCTAATACCTCTAGCCGTCGGTCAGACGGAGAACAAAGTGATCCTATAAGGATTTCGTTTACCGACTGAGGTACGAAACCCAAAAAGCATACATACAGACGATCAAAGAACCTCCTCCTTTTTGAAATCGGTTCAAAACCTAATTTCGAGCTAGGATTTGAACCTAGGATCTCGTGATCGTAAAGCGTACCATTCGCCACTAAAACAACGAGGCAGTCATTCTAGAATAGTAATTTTATATCCATCATTAGCCGGAGGATATGCACTGTAGGAAAGAGGCTTCGCCCAAAGATGGCCACGACGAGGGGCTATGTGATGTTCGCATCCAGCTTTTACCCGCGACCTTCGCCAGGTCACCGGTCCACCTCGTGGCGAGCCTGCCCCCTCGACATCTTCCGGTACGTCGGCGTCACTCGAGAACCTTTCTGCCGTAACAGCCGTCAGTTCTACGAGCGATGTGCCCCGCCCACTGTCACTTAAGTTTGGCAATTTCAAGAGCTATATCGGTGATTTTGGTTCTCCTGCGGAACGCCTCATTTGTGATTTAGTCTCGCAAAAGAACTCCGAACATACCTCTTTCTATTGCCCTTTGGGTGACGTTGAGCCTTCTTATGAGTCCCATCGTGAGCGACAATGTCACGTCGTAAGTCATCAGTGGCAACGCACACTGGTCAAAGACTTTTGTCTTGAGACACTGCGCTGGGACGAGAACGTATTACGTAGCTTCCCGAACGCTGCCCAGCCGAGCTTGGATTCGACGATTGACCTCTATCTTGAAGTTAGACCTACCTAATTGAACTATTAGTGCCAGGTATACATAATGGTATAGTCTTCAACCTGCACAGGAGTGGGTACGACATAGGTGTTTGACATGATTGGATCTCGCCGGATCTTCTCAGTGGAGGCCGCGTTTCAATCCGGTAGTAGCTTAGTAGTTAGATTAGATTTTCGTCTTGTCCGGGTTGTTGTTATTTTAAGACTCTACTTGTTGAGAGACTGCTGAGGTATTCGAGTGTAAGAGAGCAATTTTATATACAGAAACAAAACCGCTTTGCGGTGGGAATCGAACTCACGTAATCCGCCATTATGGCAAGGTGTTATTTTAATTACCTTTTGTAAAGGATGATTGCAAGGTTGATAGATTCTACTAATCAAATAGTACATTATAATGTTATTTTCTATTTTAGACTATAATGTTGAGTTCGGCTATAGTTTGGGCATTCGATTTAATGTGGTCGGAGGTTTTGTGGTTGCCTTCCGGTGTCAAATGGGAAGATATCAGAAATGATCCGGATAAGAAGGTTACCTACCCGGATACCAGCGATACCTGGTACCAACTTCCGCTGACTGCCTTCTTCCTGGTTCTTAGATATGTCCTCGAAAGGTAAAATTCATTGAAGGAAGCAAGTTAGAAGGTTTTAGCCTCGATTTAGAAATGGGATGAATAGAGGGCATGTTTTACGTCAAAAACTAAGGAATCCATCGTAACGAATTTGCACTCGTAGATGCCAAATACCAGGCAAATTTGTAGTTAAGACAAATAATTTACATATTTAATTATACCTACGCTATCCTGCTTACGCTAAAGTTTCGCAAATATGCTTTCGCGATCTCATGTGTGATGGGCAGAGAGTACGAAGTTCTTGCCTTACAGACTTCGTTTCCTCCAATCTCTTAGTTCGTTTCATACACACGCTCGCTGGTTCCAGAGACAGATTTGGTCAAACTTTACGGGGTTTATTTGTGCAGTGTTAGACAACGCATGACGTTTCTTTGATTTGATAATTCGTTTCTAGGTTCTGTTTTTCGTCACTCGGCAAAGCGTTAGGAATCCGTGGCAAAAAACGAAATAAATTAAAAGATATTCTTCAACTAGAAAAGGCGTATCGAGCTACTCCACAAAACAAAGACGTAAGTCGGATTTTGACCACAAAGTGCGTAATCTCTTTTATTATATCTATGCAATAGATAAATTAGGTGAGGAAGGTTTAAGTAACTAAAAGTTAATCCCCTCAGATCATATAAGAAACTGTCCCACTGCTAAGCAAAGGCCTTCGTTCACAAATCGAGATGATAGAGATTAGATCATTGCTCCTCCACACGGACCCAGAACGGATAAATAGAGGCAGGTTTATGCTCAGCTCTTGTTGGAAGTTATTAAGCCGCCTATGATGCTTTCACCTTGGCTTGGACATTAAGTGGTAATCGAGACGAACGGCTTAATGTGCCATCAGATGCACGAAGAGCTCGTATATGAACATGCCACAAATAGTTATCCATCTCAGCTCAACTGAGCCGAACGCTAATTAACCATGGTGATCGCTAATAACACGCAGTCACACAGCTCTACGCACTCGTAGAGCTCTGTGGCTACGTATTATTAGCGATGAGGCACTCCTCTTAACTATGTATTCAACATATTTCCGCTGGCCGCGGTTTCCGGTCGAATTCCGAAAAACCCTTTCTTAGCGAGCACTGTAGGGGAGGCCTCTGTCCTACAGTGGATCTCTTTCAGCTGATGATAATATCTTTATATCTCTGTGGACGGCTTGGTCAATGGTTAAGAGCTTAATCCGCTAAGCCCACCGGATCAAGAGGTCGTGGATTCGATTCCCGCACGGGACAAATCTCTGTGTGACCCACAAATGTCTGTTGCGGTCTGGGTGTTTGTGTATGTAAATTTCGTGTTTGTAAACGCACCTACGATACAGGAATTGTTATTAGTTCACACTAAGCCTCACGGCTACGTTTTAAAAAAATATGTGATCCATCACCAATCCTGGTGGTCTCAGTAGCCGGAAACTTTTTAAAAAGTGGACGTTTGATGAGACAAAAGAGTTGTCAAAATCTTTACATGTAACTGTGGTTTCTTTTTTTACCCACCTCTGTGAGATACATATATCCGTATGTGTGAGCACAAATCTAACGTTATAAGTTCCTAATCACCATTCTAGATGGCAGGTCTCGCAAAGCTCTTAGATATGTCAGAGCGACAGGTGGAGCGCTGGTGGCGCGACCGATGCAACCTGGATAAGGCTTCACCAATTGCAAAGTTTTGCGAGCACATGTGGAGAGCTTCATACATGGGCTTTATCTCTGCGTATGGTTTCTACGTGCTGTACGATAAGGAGTGGTTCTGGAATATGGATTTATGTTTTGTGGGGTATCCGCATCAGGTACGTAGACCCAGCCAGCAAACATGCTATAATTATATGGAAACGGCCCAGAATTTATTGTGTGCCAATACAAAGGTCCTTACAGCATTTTTTAACGATTTACCACAACCGATCTATACTGTGCTATAATTATAGACCATTTTGACGTCTAACTTGATTGAACACGAATGTGTTAAGAAAATTGAATGCAACATATCGTTTCAGTGGTGGTGGCAAAGTCTCTATATTTACTTACTATATTTAAAATCCTTCCAACCTTTAACCGTTAGTAGGTACAAACTTTAGTTAAAGAGCTAAAAAAGCTAACTGGGATGTTTTAGACAATTTAAACCTACCCGGCAAGGGATCTAGCGTGATGATATAGATAGATAGATAGAACATTATACCACTAACCAATTATTGGACAGTTTGTGGTGGATGCTCTAGAACAGCATTTCAAAAAATATGGGTCGCGGCTCACTGGTTGGTCGTGAACGATTATTGGGTGGGCCCTGAGATACGAACGCCTCGGCTAACGGACGGGCGACTACTGAATGATTAAGAAAATGAGTTTCGATCGCATACCTACATATATGAGGCAGGATTTTCGGCTATTAATTTAATTTAATTCTTTATTGTACACACAAATTGTTACAATTGATTGAAAATACAAAGTAAATTAATGTACAAATGCTAATGTGGCGATGGTTAATATTAAAACTAAATACCGAAATAAATTAAAAGTAACTATTATTGAAGTTGATGTTAAAGCTCCATTGACAAAAATAGGAAACAAATACATTCTTCTCGTTAAAAATAGCTCCTACTCGTATTTAAGTATTAAAATTTTGGATTGGAACTTTATTATATCTTGTTTGCACAGATCTACATTCAAATAATTATGCCTCTTTTTTAATTCTTCATGAAAACCAGTGCAATGATAGCCTAATGTTTAGACCGTTGGACTGCAAAGTCAAAGGTCTCGGGTTCAAACCCAGGCACGCACCTCTGTCTCTTCGAAAGCATGTGCTTATTAAAAATTAATTATCACTTGCTTTAACGGTGAAGTTAAATATCGTGAAACCTGCATGCCTAAGGGTTTCTCGAAGGTGTGTGAAGTTCGCCAACCTGTACTAGGCCAGCGTGGTGGACTATTGCCTAAACCCTCTCAGATTGAGAGGAGGCCCGTGCCCAACAGTGGGACAGTTTCTTAACAGGGCTAATATTATTATTATATGAAAACCAAGAGGTGAGTCCCGAATTTGCAAGTTTTTTTAGATGGGTCGCGGTCCAGTCAAGTTTGGGAACCATTGGTCTAGACCACAAAACAAAGATAGGACGGTCTACCTATTGGCTGTCATCGGTCACTAACCGCATTTATCTTCTTCAGGGTGTAACTACTGACATCTGGTGGTTCTACATGATCTGCACGTCTTACTACTGGTCCTCTCTGCTAACTTACTTCCGCGATGTGAAGAGGAAAGACCACTGGCAAATGTTCCTGCACCACGCAACGACCCTCACTCTTCTGTGGTTCAGCTGGGTACTGAACATACACAGGTTTGGTGCCTGCATGGTTCCTTACCTGGAGAGCTCTGATGCCGCTGTGGAGGTCAGTTCTAGGAGGGCTAAATTTCATTGTCCTGTTGCAAAATACCAATTATGTCCCTTAAAGCCGCGAGGTCAGGCAGCGTAGTTTGATATCGTACTACGAGGATTTTGATGATTTCGTGCAATTAAATTATTGCTTTTGCAGCAGGAAAGGAATTTGTTATCTTATTGGTGTAGGTATACCTAACACACAGCCAACTCAACCTAAAACCTTTTGAGTATCAGTTGAGATTTCTCAGTTTACCCAGGTAATAGGCACCTATCACCAATAACTTACGATTAAAATCTTAACCGCCACCAATCAACGTTTTCGACTAGAATACAAAGAAAAACATATAAAAAAAGAAATAGATACCTACACACATTGCTATACATGATGCCTACACACTCATATTAAAATTAATTACTCTGCAGGTCGTAAAGGCAATGAAGAGGGCAAAATTCGACCGCTCCGCTACCTGGGCATTCCATATTTTCGCAAGCATATGGTTTTACACTCGTCTTTATATTTACCCAGTCTACTTTTTATACAGGTATGTATATAATTCGCATTTAGGTATATAAGTAGAGGTTATTGACAAACTTTCGCAACTTATACGTTTCCTAACGCTGGTATGAGGCTATGAACTCACGGAGCAATTTTCACCCTCGTTCGTTCGCGAGCAAAAGTTAGAGAATTCGTGAAACGTGCCTACACATCGCGAAACCTCGTATTCTCGCGTAAAGTTAAGTTTTAAAATGATAGGCTGTGGCTGCGCCTAATCTACGAAACTCTTCGTTATCCGTTATTAAGTTTCATCATTAACATAATTAGACGAAAGCCGAAGTCCACTGCAGGATATAGGGCTCCCCCATCTCCAAGACGACTGCTTCGTTCTGCACGCATCCAGCTTTTACCTGCGACCTTCACACGGTGATCCGACTACCTTGTGGGGCCTGCCGTATTCCAGTACGAGCCACCACTCGAGAACCATTCTAACCGTTAACAAAAATTCAACTAAAACGACATTGTCCAAAATTGCCCCAGAACCAATAAACATTTGACCCATGCCATCATTATTTATCTATTTTATAAAAATAATTGCAAATATCCACATCTAACGGACAATTTGCAATCTAAAACGAATATTTCAAAGTATTGTTAGTACTTATATCGAAGTCTTGATCTTGACTGAATGTTAACACACACAATATAACCTCATATGTATTAATGGCTACTGAATTATAAGCTCTAAATCTAGTACTTTTTGTGCAATATTGCGCTTGTCCGTTTAATAATTAATGCCTTAAGAGAATTTATGGGTGATTTGAAATCATACAAGTATTTTTAGGTAGTTGGTTTTAGTACCTAAAACGAAACCCTTATAGGATCACTTTGTTGTCCGTCTGTCCGACAATTATCACCTTTTTTAGGTTTTTTTTTTCTCAGGAATGGCTAGAGGTATTAAGTTGAAATTTATACCAAATACGAAAGTCTACGGTCCTCTACTAGTGTCAAAAAATGAAGGTTGTTAGTAAACCCAAACAAAACATATGGCCATTTAAAGTCACTCATTAGAAATTATATAGCACTTCCCGTTGACCTAGAATCGTGGAATTTGGCAAGAAGCAAGGTTTAAAAGTACAAGTAAAGGAAGAAATCCGTTATTTGTCAATTTATAACTATAACATATAAAAAATAATATTCCCTCAAATCTGATAAAAAATTAAATAGCGCTGTCTAGTGACTACTTTACACACTACAACAATACTTCATTGTCTATGTGCTATCAGTAACATTTTGTGGAACTATTTTGATTTGTGGTGAATAAATATTCACATATACACAGAGATGGCGCCACAGATCTGAGAGATCTGTGGCGTCATCTGTGTACGGATAGGACGTAAATTGGATCAGATTGATTCTTTTATTTTTAAATAGTTTGAATGAAAATTAAATGTTATTAATATAATTACGGAAAAATTTTATGAACTGTCTCGTTGAAGAAGTAGGTACCGTAAAATGCGTTTAGAGATCGCGGAGGATCTCGTACAAATTGTAAGGCGAGCAAAATGTAGTTTTTCTATAGAAAATTTCCCAGTATCAGTCCGGAGTCCGAAGTTGTGCCTGGTATAATAGCAATAGCCTCGCACCTTACATTCTCAGCAATAAGTTGGTGTGCGCACATAGTACACCTCTTAGCCACTTCCGCTTGGGGAATGTAGGCGTTCCGGTGTGTTTGTTGTTTAGACGGAAATAATTGAATATCAACGTTGTTCATTTAAATTGTAAAATATGTAAAAATAAACATCGTCACACCTGTATTCCCCAAGGTCGGATGTTAGGTTTCATGCAAGAGGGTAAGCCTAATGCCATTATATCGGGCACAATGCCAGTTGACACTGGAAATATTTCTATCATAAAATTACATTTGCTCTGACCTGGGATTCGAACTCACGACCCCGTGATCGCTATGCGCATTATTCGCCAATAGACTAACGAGGTATAGGTTACTATTTAGAGGCTTTTGTGTTCGTATGTCTATCGGTCTTTCTGGTTGAAATCTTGTAATCCATTTTCAAGCACTTCGTGTATTTTATTTATAGTTTTAGTAAGATATCCAATAGCGTTTGACAATAGAAAGCATGTGTCCGACTGAACTGAAATTTAGCATACGTGTGTAAGTTCGGTGACAATGCAATAATATAGCACATGCCATGGACCTAGCTCCAGAACAGTCTTTTGATGGGGTCGCAAGGTGACCATGGGAACATGTCAACTACAAAACATAACCACCTCGTGTTTAGGCTTGTTAGATTGGTATTGACAAGTACTATACAACCAGGTGATGTTTAGGGTCTGATGATGAAGTGGCAAGGTGACCAACGGAACTACCTTAATACTAAACATACCCCCGCCGGGATTGAGCTCGTTAGATTTGCTTTCACGAGTTCTGTAGACCCTGATGGAGTCCAGGGTCTGATGATGGAACCGAAGTGTGGCCAACGGAACTATCTAACTACTCAACATTATCCCACCGTGTTTGGCTTTGATGAATTTGTCTTGACGAGTTCTGTAGACCCGGATGATGTCGAGGGTCTGGTAATGGAGCTGGAGGGTAGCCAATAGAACAAACACTCTCAATCACTGAACATAATCCTGCAGTGTTTAGGCTCGTTGGATTTGCCTTGACGAGTTCTATAGACTCTGATGTTAATCAAGATCTGATAATGGAACCGGAGGGTGGCCAAATGAACTCCCTAACTACCCAACCACTCAACATAGCCCCGCCGTGTTTGGGCTCATTCGATTTGTCTTGACGAGTTATCTAGACCCGATGAAACTACAATTTGGCGCTGAAACTGGCCGAAACTGAACCCGGTACGAAAACCTCTTAGCGCAAGTCCTACTTGTTTTTCATTGCTGTCGATTCTGAGGCAAATCATGTATGGGCGCAGAGCAATGTACTTTAAGATACTTTTTACTCGACTAAGGCAAAGCCAAAGGGAATAGTTATATTTTTAGCAATGTTTTAGCAGTCTATGTATGTATATAATAATAAATAATATTAGCCCTGTTAAGAAACTGTCCCACTGTGGGGCACGGGCCTCCTCCCAAACTGAGAGGGTTTAGGCCATAGTCCACCACGCTGGCCTAGTGCGGGTTGGCGAACTTCACACACCTTCGAGAAATTCTTAGGCATGCAGGTTTCCTCACGATGTTTTTCGATGAAAAGACACAGAGGTGCGTGCCTGGGTTTGAACCCGAGACCTTTGACTTTGCAGTCCAACGGTCTAACCACTATCACTGCTATTGCATATGCTATGTATGTATAATTAATTGTATTTACGTTTGTTTTACTGTAGCGCCTAACTAGTCGTGCAGTTTTGTGAGTTGTCAATCGATTAGTAATTGAGGTCCGGGTGATACAGCTTTATTGTTTACGAGCATAATCAATATGACAGATGTTAGATTTAAAAAAAGTGAAAGTAGTAAAGGTTGCATATTTACAAGTTTATATTTTGTTACAGGATAACATTCCAAGCGCCGAAATTCATTGCCCTGCCCGCGGTTACGATGGGCATCGCCCTGTTATACACACTGATGTTGCTCACGATCTACTGGTCCTACGTCGTGTTAAAAGTGATCCTCAACCATATTGCTTACGGGGTACGTTAAAATAACACGCCTATACTCGTATTCTCCAAGCGGGGTGTACACCCTCAAATCGCCCAAAATGTTAGGTCCCGATGTAAAATCCATCGCGCCTCTTGCCATTATATCAGGCTCAATTCTAAATACTGGACAGCAGTTAAAAGATTATTATTCCGTTAGAAGAGGCACCCTTTGTCCATCCTAGGATTCGAACTCGCGATCATCACTCGCACAATGCGAGTACACCATAGAGTAGACCAAAGGGACAGCCCTAACGTGACACTTATAATTTAATAGGTACAACATTCTGAATACTTTATAAAAAGTTCTTAATAAAATCATGTCTTTAAGCTAATTTTTTTTTTTTTTAGATTATTCATGACGTCAGGAGTTCCAGTTCAGATGTGTTGGATGATTGTCGCAGTAATGAACATCAGATCGTCACCAACGGCAAAGAATACCTACTTACCTAATTTGTAAAATCAATGTCACACCGCAGGGTTACAAAAGTATTTAACCTAGACTTTAGGTTAAGGTAGCTATATATGTAAGAAAGCTATAAAACAAATAAAATATTTATTACGAGGCGTTTATATCTTTGATTTATTGAGCGTTCCTTAAAGATTTACAGGTTATTGTAGTTTAGAGGTGCTTCCACCCTGCATAAACATCAGCAGGGGGGCCTTCGAGGTTGCGGACGCAAGGGGCGGGGGCCCTGAGCGTCCTTTACGAGCAATCCCGAGGAGGACGGTGGCGTGGTGTGGCCCACGTCACCGTGAGCACCGCGTCGGTGCGGAAGGGAGCATGTCATCAAATTTCCCTCCGATGGCGGGCTCTTCGGAGCGAGGCACAAGAGGGGCACCGATGCCTTCCATACGGAGATCCCGGAGCCCCTCCAAAGTGCTGATGTCGGCCACCCTTTTTAGTCGGTAGAAATCCGACACGCCCCGCGAGCTTCCCCCGAGGCTCGCGGAAGTCCTATGCAGGATTTTCCCCTGGTAAAAAAAAAAAGGTTAGGGGTGCCTTCCGTGCATTAGAAATCTCAAGGCACGTTAAGCAGTTAGTCACAATTACCACTTCAGATGGTAGTTATAGGGCCAAGTTAAAAGCTCGGCTTCACAATTTCCAACAGGAGGTCACCACCAACCTGTCTCCACTAACCCGCCATTCTCTCTCACCTCGACATGTCAGAAGGTCATTACTCAGCAGTAGATCAGTGTAGGGTGATTTGATAAATACAAACTTTTATTTGACGGACGATTTAGCGCAGTGGTTAAGAGCTTAAGGCGCTCCGCCCACAGTCTCTAATAGTCGCGGGTTCGATTCCCGCACGGGACAAATCTTTGTGTGATCCACAATTATTTTTTTTGGCCTGGGTTTTTGTGTATGTGAATTTTAATGTTTGTAAATGCACCCACGACACAGGAATAAATCCCAGTGTGGGACGACGTTAAAAAAAAAAAAATACAATGAGACTTGTATGTGTGCATATTGAGAAATACGTTTTAAAAATGCATTTGCAATCCCCGTATTTCTTTGAATCAAGGGTAGAGAGGAAAAAAAGCAGTTTTGGTGGGAAGTCGAAGAGTAATTTTGTCAATTTGCTTTAATTTCCATTTGTGTTTATTATGTTTCACCTTGAAAAGATACACACCAGTTTCCGAGACATATCGATTTGATGATGGTAATTAATAGAGAAGTGCATGGTGGCGATTGACAATAATAAAAGGAGTCTAGCTAGAGTCCTAGATCTAGGTCTCGAACCTATTCGCGCCTATATTAAAAAGGCGACAACACGACACTTCGCGAACGCATCTACTCATGCGAATCCGTTAATCGAAGCCGCCGCCGACTACGCTCTTAACCACTTCGCGAAATCGTCAATTATTGATTGGTTTTTGTTGTTATTATAGTTAAGCTAATCACGACGCACTGTAGTCGAATATCGTCAATGTATAATAGCGGAGCGTATATACAAAATAAAACAATCAAGAGACAGACATTGCTTGAAGCCTTACGTAGCTGGAATTAATGAAATAGAATTGCTATTTTTTTCATAGCTATTTTTTATTTTATTCCTATTTTTCTGTTTGCTAGCTTGATTATTTCAGTAGATACCTGTACAACGTGTAACAAAATTAAAAGAAAGACCTGAAAGTAGTTTGTTCTAAATAGGTAACTGAAGTGATTCCATTTTTTATTAAAATTTACAAAATACGCTGTTACTATTTCAGTGCTCTAAATAACAAACTAAATTTATGAAACACATTGTTTGTATAAACAACTAATTTGTAAAACATATTGTTCAATGTGCACACATACACGTACAAGTTTCGTTATTAATTGGAGTAAAAAAGTGCTTAAGAAAAGGTTAAATAACTTTAAATTTGGAAATTTGGTTTTCGTATTAAATTTATGAAGTAATTAGTTAATTGGGGTGTTTAAGGTCTTGCATTATTTACGATACACCTTTTATGTACCTAATGTAATGACATCGGAACTGATTAGCTCTACAGGTGGCAAAAGGGTTGGCTTGATTCTTGCTCAGAAAACTAGTAGGTATAATACCTTTACTTTGTAAAGGTTTGTGTGTATAATACCTTTAATACCAGGCTTTTGCTACAATCCCACCCGGGCTTAGGTTTAGTGCCCTCCCCCACAGCGACTGCCCAAGCCGAGGCCATTCCTCCTCGAAGCACCCTTGAGCTAGTTGCCCCTTTGCCCTTCTGTCTCGAGCGTAGTGGTTGCACGCTCGCCCTTTTGTCCGGTAAACCTGTAAAGGCCTGCGGGCAACAGCGTAGATCATTCATACACACACACACACACACACAAAAGCCCGTATTACAGCACGAAAATCAGTAGTAAATCTAGTTTTAATATACAAAAAGCTGCTAAATATATGCAAAAAAGTAAGAAAATTCATGCAGAGTAAAGACGTAACCCCTTCGAATGACGATCAACAAAACCCAATTATAGATATTTAAATGACGGCTACTTGGTGTCAACCCGTAGCCGCCAATTAGTTACCAGCTTCCAGGTGAGCAATCTAAAAACCGAAATAATAATAATATATTATATATAACTTATTTTATATAACCGAAATAATATATAATTTATTTCCAAAAACAACACATTACAAGGTACATAAGAGGCAAAACACACCACACTTGGCAGAGCCTGTCTTGTGGTAGTTTTTTTTTGACATAATAAAAGATGGATTGCGGTACATAAAAGGGATACGAAAACAATAAATATATATTATAAATAAATTAAAGCTATAAAATTTGAAGTTAGAAATAAATATTAGTTTAGGTTTAGGAACTAATATCTATTTAGTACATCTAAATTAGCTAATTACTCTTCATTAGCTACAAAGTAATCTATATAAGTATTAAAATTATTATCTATCAATTTTTATAAAATCAATTCAGAAATTCTGCCGTAATTTTAGTTTTAGTGTGAAAGTAATTCAAACCGAAGATTTTTTTAGATTTATTGAATTTATTATACAAAAATTGTTTTAGAAATGAAGTGAAACGTTGGGCAGATGAAATTTTAGTTGGAGGTACTGGGACTAAGAATATCATTTTTTTAGCTAGACGTTCTCAGTCCGGAATGTGTGTTAACTCTTTATGACATTCAAGGATAGCCTAAAGGAAAAATAGTCTTCTGACGCTGAGAACCTTAGTTTCATTGAAGAGTGAGATAGTGGGGTAAAGAAAGGGTCTTTTAAGCATTGTTTTTAGGACTGCCCTCTGAGCTCTTTCTAGACCAATAAGGTGAGAGGTGACCGCACCACCCCATGCTAGGATGCAGTACGATAGTATTGACTGACACAGGGCGAAATAAATTGTTCTTAGGAGGCTTATTTGGGCGACGTCTCTAAGAAGTTTCATTGTGTATATAAATTTACGGACTCTAGTTGTTGTTTTGATGATATGCTCTTTAAAAGATAATTTTTCATCAATGATGATGCCAAGGTACTTGGTAGTCTTTACTCTAGATAGTTGGGTACATTTGCAAGATAATTAAACATGTCCAGAACTTGAAAGACAGCAACGAACTACAATATTCATTTCAGGTGGCGGAGTTGAGACTATAGTTTTGTGGAAACAAATATAGTTTGTTCTGGTGGCGTTAAGGGTTAATAGGTTCTCACTTAGCCATTTTCCCACAGTTTAAAGTCTCTTTTTTGTGGTGTACACAGTGTCATCGGCATAATTTATTATGTCCGCCTTATTCAACCTGCTTAAAGAAAGACTATTTAAGTATACAAGGAAGAGGGTAGGGCCAAGTATACTCCCCTGTGGAACGCCATACAATACATTTTGATGGTTACTGACGATGGCATTTACTCTGACACATTATTTTCTTTTTGTAAGGTAACTTTGAAACCACTCTAGGCAAGTTCCTCTGACACCAGTAGCTTCCAATTTTTTGAGTAGTATGGCTATAGATCTATCTATCTATATCATCACGCCAGCTCCCTCGCGGGGAGAGTAGGAGTATGGCTATAGATACTGTGTCGAATGCCTTCGCCAAGTCCAGGAAGACTTCTAAGCATCTTTCATGACTGTCCAGGTGTTGAGAAACAATATTTGTTAGCTGTGAGACGGCTTGTTCTGTCGAAAACCGTATTGCTGATTAGATATAATATTATTTGTTTCCAGAAAAGAAATAAAATGCTTATTAACAATTTTCTCGAGTAATTTCGAAAAAGAGCTATGGGTCTAAAGTTGTTGGGATGGTCAGTGCCACCTCCTTGAACGGGGGTTACTAGGGCTGTTTTCCAAATTTCGGGGAAATTCCCAGACGAAAGACTTAAATTGAATATATGTGTTACTGGTTCTAATATATATTTTTTAATATGTTTAATTAATCGGTTATATATTCCATCAATTCCTGGAGCGCTCTTGTCTTTTAATTGGAAGATTAAGCGTTCAACATCAGACGATGTAGTAGGGTGAAAGAAAAGGGATTTAACCTGAGAGGAAGAAGAACCCAAGAAGATTTTACCAGCCAGAGAGTCTTAAGATTCGTTGAGTTCTAGAATTTTATTAGCTAGGTTAGATCCTACAGAAGAAAAGTACAGATCACAGTAGTCTAATGAATCATTAAGATTGTTCTTGATATTGCAGAGATCATTCCAACAGTAGATGGCCACAAACCGGCTTCTACCAATCCGCACTGGGTCTGCATAGTGGAGCACGGACGATTTAGCGCAGTGGTTAAAAGCTTAACCCGTTCCGCCCACTGTGTCTAATAGTCGAGGGTTCGATTCCGAAGAGTATGTAAGGCAGCAAAAGCGCTACATATAAGTAAAAGAATTAAATCTGCAGATGACAAAATTAAGGCCACCTGGAAAATTGTTAATAGTGAAACTGGGAGGTCTAAGCAACGCAGTGTGGACTTTACTCTAGAGACTGCGCGTGGGCTCATTCAAGCAGACGTAGCTCAAGAATTCTAAATTTTTTCACTAATATTCCGGTAGAGACAACAAAATCCTTAAATTGCTCTTCTTCCCTTGCAATTTCTTTTGTTAAAAGCAACATTACTGTTTGTCCGGTGGAGTTCAGGTTTGAGTACACTAATCCCCGGTCTGTTATTAAAGTCTTTAATGATTTAAAATTAAAGTAACTGAAGACTTATGGGGAATATCGGTAAAAGTGTGTAAATCCATTATAAATACAATCGCGCCACACTTAGCTGTTATTTTTAATATGTGCGTAGATCAAGGAGTCTTCCCGAATTTAATGAAATTTAGTAAGGTAATACCACTGTTCAAATCCGGCGATAGTAAAGATGCCAACAACTATAGGCCAGTGTCTGTCTTGCCAGTGCTCAGTAAAGTGTTCGAAAAGATAATGCTCATGCAAATGCTAGATCATTTTAACGCAAACATCATCCTGCACGATCAGCAATTTGGCTTTACTAAAGGGCGTTGTACTACTGACGCCGGTGAAACTCTAATAAAGCATAGCTTCGATGCCTGGGAGAACTCACAGGACGCCATTGGCATTTTTTGTGATCTTTCCAAAGCATTTGATTGTGTAAAACACGAAACACTGCTGCTTAAATTGGAGCACTATGGTATCCATGGTAAAGTACTTAATCTTTTGAAATCTTACCTAGAGGACAGACAACAGTGTGTTCAAATAAATCAAACTAAATCTCTAGGCTCTTTAGTTAAAATGGGCGTTCCACAGGGATCGATACTGGGTCCGTTCCTATTTTTAGTTTACATAAATGATCTACCTGAAGTAATTAAAAATCGAGCGAAGATAGTGTTATTTGCTGACGATACCTCTTTGATTTTTAAAGTAGGTAGACATGTTAAAAACTTTGACGAAGTAAATGACGCTATTTTTCAACTACATAACTGGTTAACATCCAATAATTTAGTGCTCAATAACAAGAAAACTAAATGTATAAAAAAATCCAAATCTTTCAATCCAAATCCAAATCTTTGCCAAATGTAAGAAGTGCTGTGCATGATGTTGTACTGAACAGTGACAAACTTGAGTTCATTAGTGATACATCTTTTTTTAGGGATTACGCTTGAACTTTACGCTATAAACGGCTTAGCTCCGCTGCCTATGCCGTAAGGAAGATCAGACAACTAACTGATGTGGACACCGCGAGGATAGTCTATTTTAGCTACTTTCATAGTGTCATGTCTTACGGTATATTATTGTGGGGTAGGGCAGCGGACATTGAGTCTGTTTTATCTTGATCAAAAAAGGGTTATTAGGGCCATCTATAGCTTGAGTAGTCGCGACTCTTTAAGAGAACTGTTTAAGGTAGCTAATATCATGACGGTCCCATGTCAATATATTTATAAAAACATTATGTATACTAGAAAAAATTTAGATCTTTTTAATCAGCTAGGTGACAGGCATTGCTATAACACACGACATAGAAATAAATTAGATCAATCGCAGTTTCGTCTGTCAAAAATTCACACGTCTTTCAAAGGGGCACTGTGTTAGATTTTATAACAAATTTCCAATTGACGTCACTAATCTTAGTGAAAATAAGTTCAAAGCTTGTGTAAAACGAACATTTTGTAAGCAAGCTTATTATTCAATAGAAGATTATTTAAATGATAAAAATGCTTGGATAGATGCTATTCCAGCTCCACTTGAGTCATGACAACCTATTCAACTGTTGTTAGTTAACATTCCCTTTCTTCCTTCTATTAATTTAACACAATGAGTACTTTTTTTTGTAAATGAGGGAACCATGTAGCCATTCTCATAAATAGTATTATTCGTTCTTTTAATTTAGACTCACCTGATGACCAACCTACATTGTTCTCCCATACCCCTACAACTGAATGTAGATGAAAATGTTTGTATTTTTTTATTTTAAAAGAGTAACCGTGGAGTTTCTTGCCCTTTTTCTCCACAGTAATGACATTCCGAAGTGGCGGCAGAGTCTTTGTTACTTTTCTGACGATTCATAAATACTGTAATGGTTTACATGAATAAAAATATTCTGATTCTGATTCTGATTCCCGCACGAGACAAATCTTTGTGTGATCCACAATTATTTGTTTCGGTCTGGGTATTTGTGTATGTGAATTTTCATGTTTGTAAATGCACCCACGACACAGGAATAAATCCTAGTGCGGGCCTACGTTTTAAAAAAAATAGAATAAATAAATAAATAATACTATTAATTCTTTCTCACCCCGATTTGTGAGAGATGGCCTTTTTCCAGCTGTGGAACAGTTTAGGCTAATATTATTATATATTCCAACTGACTTATAAATTTTCAGACACTATTTCGCTCCGCGTTAGGCGTTCCGGGCAAAAACAAAAGAAAACTGCAGGATATTCCCCAGTTATTGGTATTTTATTTATATTAGTTATGTATGTTATTTAAGGAATTGGTGCTTGTACATATGTACATTCAAACCACAAGTGGTTTATCATTCTCTCATCTCAAAGTCTAAAAAATTACCTATACATCGATTTACCTGTAAAAAAAACAAACATACCAATATTTAATATGTTAAAAGTTTTACTCACTCAAAATAATTGGGCGTTTTTCGATTAAGCTAAATGATCGAGATTTAAAAAAAAAATCATTTTCCGAACCGTAATTTTGAATCTTTCAGTGGGTACCTCAAGGTAAAATAAATTTGATAATTCTATGAATTACATATTATTCTAAAAACAGTTCAGGTACCTACCTAAATATTTTTTATGTTTTTACTGAGAGAGTAAGTTCAATTCCTTGGTTCCAACTATTTTGCGGGATATGATTTGTTATAGTAATATGGCTATTGAAAGTCTATTACTTAAACTATTTTTAAGAAGTAGCTAACCTGCTTGCTAGAATGCACAGAGTAATACATTTTTTATTTATTTATCTACAAATTAGGCGACTGGTCTAGCGAAACAAGTGGACATGTCAGAGCGGCAAGTGTAGCGCTGGTGGCGTCTCTGCCGCAGCCAGGACAAGGCTTCTACCCTCGTCAAGTTCTGCGAGCAGTCGTCCAGGGCCACGTTCCTGATCCTTAGCACCGGATTCGGCTACTACATACTGCCGGATCCCTGTACTGGTTTTAGACATACGAACACAGCTTTATTGGATATCTTAATCATATAACTAATATCTACTTTTACGTTTATAATCAGGAGCTCTACCACATAATTCTTCCTTTTAATACCTGACCGTATTCCTACGTTTTGTACTTATCGAAATCTACAAGAGGCCAACAAAATTTAACCGCTGCTGATCAATTCTAATAGAATAAGAAAACATTCTACCTAATAGCATACGAAGACAGACTATCTTACCATGACCAAATAGGCCGTGTCTTATCTGACGGTCAACTCAAAGAGTCTCCGTAACTGGTAAATGTGTATGAGATAAACTGTGAGAGCAGAGGAAGCGAGAAAGGGCTGTAAGAAAAGAACCTCTTGGAACTCTGTACTCTCTACCCCGCAAGGGATCTGGCGTGATATAGAAAGATATGGATAATATGAATACTTTGATTGGCGGTTTTTGCGGAATACTGCTAGGAAATAGCCCCCCAATAATTATAACAGATTTTAGTTCTCGTGGATAGCGGATAACCGCTAGAGGCACTACAATTTCTCCTTAGCTGGATGGATACCAAATGGACGTATTGTAGACGTATTAATTGCGAACATGCGTGCGTAATACCTAGAAATCCCTACAGATATCCGGCTTTGAAAATTCGGCCTGTGGGTGTGTACATTGAATTAAGCTCGATGTCGCTGTCGCCGATACTTTGATATAAAAACCCTTGTCTGGAGAATAGAAGCGTGACCTCCCAAAGTTGCCGACCAACAACTTCTAGTGTCAGTCCTCTTGGCACGCTTTCCGCCGTTTGACATCCTGGCGGACATGGACGCAAGGGTCTACGACCGAACTCGCGTCGTCCGCCAAAGCGACGAATGCGTGCCCGCGCTCGAAATCAGACGGCGGGAACGACGACGCGCTCTGGAGGAGTGGCGCGCGAGGCTTAGCCAGGAGCACATCGCGCGCAAGCGCATCGTCCAAGCCATCCTGCCGTCCTTCGAAGCCTGGCAACAGCGGAGGAGTGCGCGAATCTCCTACAGGCTTGCTCAGTTAATCACCGGTCACGGCTGTTTCGGTGATTATCTGAACAAGATCGGACGGCGCGAGGCGACGGCGATCTGTCACCACTATGGTGGGGACCGAGATTCCGCAGAGCACACGCTCATCGAGTGCCCAGCATGGGCCTCCGAGCGGCGGATCCTGGTCGACCGGATCGGACCGGACCTCTCCTTGCCGGCAATAGTAGCGGCTATGCTGGCAGAGGATTCGGCGTGGGGGGCCGTATCCTCCTTCTGCGAGACTGTGATGTCTCAGAAGGAGGAGGCCGAGCGGGATCGGGAAAGGGCCGATCTCGCTCGCCGAAGGCGACGGCGCAGGGGTGAAGGTACAGCCCGCCCAGGTCCCCCAGCCCAATAGCCCGGGGCTTTATAATACGGGCTAACTTGTGTCCCCTGCCGCAATATCTAGTGGGGGACCCCCCCCCCCCCCTGCACCAACACCCGCAGGGGGACCTTTGGGGTCGTGGGACGCTGGGGCGGGGGCCCTAAGCATCCTTCACGCACGACCCCGAGGAGGATGGCGGCGTGGTGTGGCCCACGCCACCGTGAGCACCGCGACGGTGCAGGGGGGGAAGCAAGTTACAAGTTTCCCCTCCCGAGGCGGACTCTTCGGAGCGCGGCACAAGGGGGGCACCGGCGCGTTCCACTCGGAGATCCCGGAGCCCCTCTGACGCGTGCCAGTGCCGGCCACCGTGGGGTTTTAGTCGGTAAGAGTCCGACATGCCCCGCCAGCTTCCCCCGAGGTTGGCGGAAGTCCATGAGGATATCCCCACGAAAAAAAAATAAAAAAAAATGGTATACCACGTGCTTACTGCAGCCTGGTTAACTAGCAGCTGGGTCATGTGCATGCAGCGATTCGGAGCCGTTATAGTACCGCTGCATGACTGTGCTGAAGCTATTTTGGAGGTAATTTTATACAACTCAAACTGATGCTCGTTTATAATCACTATCACCATATATTATAAAACAAAGTCTTCCCGCCGCGTCTGTCTGTCTGAACGCGATAAACTCAATAACTACCGAACGGATTTTCATACGGTTTTTTACCAATGGACGGAGTGAATCAAAATGAAAGTTAACGTGTATAATTCACCCGGGACAGGTCGCTAGTAAATAATAATATCAGCTTCAACTGTCCCACACCTGGGAAAAGGCCTTTTCTCACAAATTGAGGTGCGAGGCATACTCCACCACGCGGATCCAGTGCGGATTGGTGGAGGCAGGTTTGTGGTCGCCAACAGCTCGAACTTGGTTTAACCACTATCACATTACATGGTAACCGGAACCAACGGCTCAAAGTGCCTTCTGAAGCACAGAGACGCTCGAGTATGAAAATGCCTCAACGGATCACTTATGTTAGGCCGACCGAGTCCAACGTTGTTTAACATTGGTAATCGATAAGAACACCGCGGTCGCACGTTACGAGCGTCTCATGCTCGTTTAAATGCCAAAATCATTGTTTTACTTCTTACCGTATTGACGTTAGGCGGTGGCGGCGGGACGGACTAGTCGTAGTCTATTCTACTCCCTGTTAAAAAATCTTAAGAAGATTTTTAGCTCTCTGTGGGAAATCAAAAGTATGTGGAACTTTACTAGGTCCACTAAAACCTCCCACGGGCCTCACAACACGGTCGGTAGGGCGACCCGAGATCCAAATGAACTGCAATGTTGGACCAAAATCTTTCTTACGCGCGTTTTGTCACAAATCACATTTTATGTTCCTAGCTTTCAATGATAAAATACAAAACAAAATATCCAATAATTCCATACAAAAATTCGCATCAACCTTTATATGTAATTATTTTTGATATATAAACCAGTATCGGGTTCGGGTTAGAAACTTTATTTCTCATAAAGAATTAAATTCACTTACATGAGAACACAAGGTAATACATTATATCGAGCAGCGTAACAAATACAATAAACAAAAAGTTCTTAGCAACAAGATAAAAAATATTTTATATTGAAAGAGTATCTCCTACATTTTATTGTATTGTTATTTTAAGATAACTAAGGCGTTGAAAAGGCGAAATTGGACAGATTCTGCACTGGTCTATTGTTTACATCTATCCGTTCCACTATTTGTACTGGTAAGCACCTCATCATGACAGCTTATACTCGTCCACTGCTGAACATAGGCCTCCCCAATCGCTTTCCATTATAACCGGTCCGATGCCACCTGCATCCAATGACGTCCTGCAATTTTCACAAGATCGTCGGTCTATCTGGCAGGTGGCCGTCCTACGCTGCGCTTGCCAATACGTGGTCTCCACTCTAGAATCTTTCCGCCCCAACGCCCGTCCGATCTTCGCGTTATGTGGCCCGCCCATTGCCACTTCAGCTTGCTAATCCTGAGGGCTATGTCGGTGACCTTGGTTCTTCTACATATCTCCTTATTCCTGATTCGATCACGTAGATAAACGCCGAGAATAGCTAATTCCATAGCTCGTTGAGCAATTCTGAGATTTTTTATGAGACCTATTGTAAGAGACCACGTGTCTGATCCGTATGTCATCACTGGCAACACACATTCACTAAAAACTTTAGTCTTGAGGCACTGAGGTATTTTGGATGAGAAGATGTTGCGCAGTTTCCCGAACGCTGCCCAGCCGAGTTGGATTCGTCGATTGACCTCTCTCTCAAAGTTGGACCTACTTAACCGGACCAGTCCCAGGTAAAAGTATTCGTCGACAGCGTCAAGAGCAGAGTTCCCAACGGTGAGTGCGGTGGGTACGACACGGATGTTAAATATTATTTTCGTTTTGTCCATGTTCATTTTAAGACCCACTTGTTGAGGTCACCGAGCATTCGTCCTAGATCTTCAAGCGACTCCGCCATGACAACAATGTCGTCGGCAAATCGAAGGTGAGTGATGTATTCGCCATTGATGTTGATGCCAAGTCTACGCCATTCCAAGAGCTTGAAGGCGTCCTCTAAGGTGGCCGTAAAGAGTTTCGGAGAAATGATGTCTCCCTGTCTTACTCCTCTTTTTATGGAGATCGCCTTCATGCACTGCCCTTGTACCTGTACTTCAACACTTTGATGTACCGATAGTCAATGTGGCATCGCTGGAGAGATCTAAGCACCGCCCAAGTCTCGATCGAATCGAAGGCTTTCTCATAGTCCACAAACGCCAAGCATAGTGGCCGATTATACTTCTCAGTCTTCTATATAATCTGCCGCAGCGTAAGTATGTGGTCTATGGTACTAAAGCCTTTTCGGAAACCGGCTTGTTCGGGAGGCTGAAAGTCATCCAGCCTGCGTTCGAGACGATTTCTGATGACTCTCGAAAACAACTTATAAACATGGTTCAGCAGTGTGATGGGCCTATAGGTTTTCATTAGGTGTTACGAGTATCAACTTTCTTGAAAAACAGTACCACCACACCCCTGTTACATGCTTCCGGCGTTTTCTCTTCGAGCAAGACGGAATTAAACAGCCTCTGAAGAACTTTAAGTACCGGCGTTTCGCCCGCTTTCAGAAGCTCTGCGGTAATTCCGTCTTCACTTCTTGTTTTTGAGTCGTTTGAATCCTAATCTCGTACAGGCTGATGTCCGGGATATCTTCAGTGTAGTGTCGGGTTAGCTTAGCTCTTGGGTCTTTTACGAAGTCAATAACAGGTTCAGCTACTGAGGTATATAACTGCCCATAGAACCTCTCTATATCCCTGAGCATCTCTGACCTATTCGAAGTCACGTTTCCGTCCTCCGTCTTCAGCTTCGTCAACTGGCTTTGCCCAATAGACGCGTCTCTTGTGAACACTTTGGAGCCTTTATTCTGCTCTATGGTCTCCTCTATACGTCTTGTATTTAAGAACCGTAAATCGTATCGCAAGGACTTCAATTTCTGTCCATTGAGCGGCTTATAGGTCTTAGCATCATCGGAGGTTTAGAGCGTCATGAAACGTCGCTCAGCCATAAGGTTTCGGGTGTAGTCAGATAGTTTATGAGGCCTATTTTTAAGGTGGGGCTTAAATACTTGGATCTGACCGTATGGACAGTTTCTCCCAGCCAGTGGTTGATTTCGTCCAGTGATGCGCTGCTGTCTAGCAATTTGAAGCGGTTTGACCATTCGAGTTGAAAGTCCTCGGGGTTTTGGATATGTGCACAAGAAGGTCGGAGCGTAAACTTCATAAGACGCGATCTTTCCATTTTGAAATTAATATTTAATGTACCTATGACCATTCGGTGATCACTGCCGGTTTTTACCCTGTGAATCACGGAAACATCATTAAATATTTGTCGCTTGGTGCTCATGATGGAGACTATCTTATTTTTTGTGGAATCATCCGGGTCCATTTCCTATGAGGTGGCTTCTGGAAGAAAGAGTTCATCATAAAGAGTCCCTCTTTCTCCAGAAATTCGGCCAACCTCTGACCCCTAGGGTTGCGCTGCCCATATCCAAATTGCCCCACTCTCAACTCATCATTGCCCCGTTTGCCCAGCCGCGCATTTAAGTCACCCATAACCACTGTAAAGTTTCTTTGGAAGTATGTATGGCTTACTAATATCCTCATACATAACTTCGACCTCATCATCTGAGTATGCCTAGGTCGGTGCGTAGACCTGTATGACCTTCAGCGAATATCTGTTGGATATTCTGAGTATCAGGTACGCTACCCTGCTCGACACACTAGTGCCATCACTAGTGTGTCGAGCAGGGTAGCGTACCTGATACTCAGACCTTTGTCCATACATAACGTTGTTTATGAGTGACTTGTGGACGATAAATCCGACACCACCTTGGGACTGCTGTTCGCCCTCCCGGTAGTAAAACAAGTTGCCAGATTTTAAGGTTATCGTGTCCTCGCCCTCTCTTCGGACCTCCGATAAACTAAAGATACTCCACCGCAACTTTTAAGTCTCTTCTTCCAGCTCAACTAGCTTTTCATCGGTCCTCAACGTGCGTGCGTTGTATGTCACCAGGGCCATTTTTCGTTGTTGGTGGTAGCCCAATCTATGCCGAAAATTCTTCGCACCCCTTGTCCTGTCGTCACCATGGCTGCTACCGTGGCCAGGACAAGCAGGACCGCCGGGGACTAGGGGCCTGGTTTTATAAATTTTTTTCATAATAGTTGGGGGGATTTGCCTTACTCGCCACGCTTGGCAGGCGGGTTGGCGAGCGCAGTTCACTGGTCGTGGTAGTATCTAGGAGAACGCTGCTGCCCATTCCCTAGTTGTGTCCCTTAGACGCCTTGTACGACACCCAATGAGATGAGATGGGTTGGTCCAATTCTAAGCCGGGAACCACACTGGTAAGTACCTAAATACTATTTTTATCTTGCTCCTGGGTCGGATAAAGTGTAATTGGGGGTTTTCTACAGAAAAATTCTTAATGAACTGAACACCCGATAGACTTAGGCCTTTGACACGGTTTCAGTTTCCATTCTGTTACGGAAAATGGAGGGAATGGGAATTCGTGGCACTGCCTTGGACTGGTTCTGCAGCTACCTTACTAACAGGCAACAACTTGTAAAAGTGGATTCTCTAATGAGTGCGACGCTACCCACCACTTATGGAGTGCCACAGGGCAGCACACTGGGGCCATTGTTGTTTATTTTGTATATGAATGACATCCATGAACTAAATTTAGAATCAGCAGAAATTGTGTGCTACGCAGATGACACTGCTCTTTTGTTTTATGGTCCAAACTGGGAATGTGTCCGTAACGTTACTGAAATAGGCTTACTTTTGGTTTCCAAATGGCTTCAAAATAATCTACTGACACTAAATACTGGGAAAACGAAGTATATGTGTTTTCATAAGACAGTCAGAAGTCAACCTCCACCTATGCCAGACATCAAAATTCATACCAGTAATCATAGTCTTTCTTCTGACCTGTCATGTACATGTGACTCGATACAACGGACGAAGGAACTTAAATATCTTGGTCTCATTTTAGATGAACGCTTGAATTTTGAGTCTCATATATCTAACCTATCGACTAGAATACGGAAAGTGATCGGTATTATGAAAATTTTGCGCAACTCCGCCAGTATGCATGTTCGCAAACTTGTTTATTATGCTGTCTGCCAGTCCCTTCTTTCCTATTGCATCGGAGTCTGGGGAGCTGCTGCTAAATCTTTTATGCTAAATCTCGAAAGGGCTCAACGTGCTGTTCTGAAAGTTATGCTTCAGAAACCGTTCAGGTACTCCACTAATTCGCTTTACGAAGAAGTAGATGTCCTCAGAGTACGCCAACTTTTCATTCTTAAAGCATGTATGACTACCCATAAAACTACCTGCTGCTCACCGGCCTACGACACTCTGTTACAGAAAAGAGTTTTTCAGCTAAAACTGCCGACAGTTAAATCTACTTTCGCTAAAAGATTCCAGTTTTATGTCTTTCCTTTAATTTATAACAAAGCTCTAACTCTCTGCGATTTTAAAAATTCTTCCTCATCTCAAGCAAAGGTCAAAGTCACCAACTGGTTGAAAAGTCTTGATTACGAGGGCACTGAAGCTGTTTTGTTTTTATATTTTTAATAGTCTATAAAAGTTTCATTTATTTTTCCCTGTGTAAGTTGTTATTGTGTGAATTGTTATTTTTATAATAGACATGTTATATTATTATGGTAATTTATGTTTACTCGTGGTGGGTAGCTAATACTGAGCTGTGTTTTTTCAACATTTTTTTTATTTTTTCTTATATTTTTAATGTTTCCGTCCTCTTTTATTACGTTTATTTTTTAAATCTTATTTCTTTTAATTGTAATCGGTATCCCAAGATACAGGCTGTGCCTAGTTTGGGAACCCCTGGTAATAACTTTTTAAGGTATTGTAACGTTTTTTGGTACTTACTAATTTAGGAAATATGTATCTTAATTCAGAAAATAAACAATTATTATTATTATTATTACTTTATGCTTACGCCGCGAGCAACAAACACTGCGATACCGTACTTCGGGTGACAGATCTCGGCGATAAGCGTGAGTCCAGGATTGTGCGGCTGGCCTGCGTTTCGTCTCTATGGATTTCTTTGGGACATTGAACGTCGCAGTGCGTCGTACGATATAAATCAGAAAGTATTTCTGATTTGCCTGTGAGAAACCCTCGAAGTTAATAGATAGTTACTACACACAGCGACCATTATGTATTCTTATATGTGCATGAGTAAAGGTAATTGTAATTGTCCTCAAATCGGCCGTCGCTATTGGTATGTAAAGTATCCATCGCTTTATTATCCAGGGTAGGGATGGGATATACTTCATCAATTTCATTTCATCGTTGTCATCAAGTTCATCGGGGAGTTGAATTAATTTAGAAATTGTTAAAAACATTATTGTATGTATACGACTGAAGGACATAGAGTCTATGGTCAAGAAACTATTACAAAGAAATGGTAAACACTGAGCAGTCAACGCTGCCGCAGTACTGCTCATTGCTCCATGCGGGATACCCTCTCGATGCTCTTACTTCCCTTCTTACGAATACAGATACCACACACAGGATCAGACACCGACCTTGCTGGCGAGGTCGAAGAATCCCTTGCCCGCCAGCCAGTGCAGAGCATCACGGCGAGACACTTAGTATACACCCTCCCCCATAGCGGCTGCCCAAGCCGAGGCCGTTCCTCCTTGAGCCGCCTTGAGCCTTGAGGCTTCCCTTGGGCTAGTTGCCCCCTTGCTCTACTAGCTCGAGCATAGTGGTTGCATGATCGCCCTCTTTTCCGGTTATAAGCTGAAGGCCCCGCGGCCAACAGCGTAGATCATTCACACACCACACACCTCCATGCGGGATGTTGCGGCATTGGCAAGTATGTAAACCGGGTATTAGGTGGCTGTTGGGTTGCAAGTAGAAACGTGAAACGGATTCTTTTTTCTATTTAATTTTTTCTTTGCCAGACAGATTCGACTAAAACTTAACTAATAAGCTAATAGTGGTTTTGTCGACCTCCACGTGGTTATCTAATTCTTATCGCTGATGTTGGATAACTCGGGCGACTGGTAGATAATTTACAACTTTTCGCCAAATAATAATAATAATCATTAATTTCAGACATGTCCATAGTTAATCAATCATTAATATAAATTTACATTAGATTATAAAATGTCAAAAATAATTAAGATATATTTCTGTAAAAAAATTATCAAAATTTAATTCTAAGATTATTTATTACATTATAGGGTTTAAATTGCAGGTGGCATCGGTGTGTGTGTGTGAGTGATGTACGCTGTTGGCCGCGAGGCCTTTACAGCTTCACCGGACTTAAGGGCGAGCGTGCAACCACTACGCTCGAGCCAGAAGGGCAAGGGGCGACATACTCGAGGGCGCTCTCGGTTGGGACAGTCGCTGTAGGGAGACGGGTGCACTACTAAGTGCACCGGTCAACCGCCGGCTATGGGAGGGGATCTACGACTACGTCGTCGTCGCCCGTATTCTGAGCGGAAAGAATGGATGACAAAGCATCGGGGGGTCGGTGAGAACATGTCGCGGCCGGCGGTGGCGGCAGGGGTCGGCGGGGAGATTGTAGTCTGCGGCGGCTACGATTAACGGATTCGCATGGGTAGATGCGTTCGCGAAATGTCGTGTTGTCGCCTTTTTCATATAGGCGCGAATAGGTTCGAGACCTAGATCGGAGTGGAGATCGACATTCCGTACGAACCAGGGGGCTTCTACGGCTTTACGGAGGAAGCGGTTTTGAACCACTTGGAGTTTATCGATGTGAGAGGGGGCCGAATGCCCGAACACAACACACGCATAAGACATTTTACTCCGCTTGCAAATTAACGAATGGAGACGACCGAGCACAAAGGATGCTCGGTGACAGACCCGCTTGATGTGCGGGCCAAAGGACATGGTACTGTTTAGGGTGACCCCTAGATATTTGACCTCTTTGACCCAGGGAATGGGTCGGTCGAACATGGTCACTTGGCCGAGATTACTTCTAGGGCGGCGCAGGGAGTGGCGCGGGGTGGCACCTCTGGAGAAGAACACCGCAGCGCTCTTGTCCGGGTTCACCTCAATACGCCACTTCCTGAACCAATTCCCTAGGGGATTGGCGGTTGCCTAAAGGTTTCTGGTAATGAAACCCTTATTCCTATGCGAGACGTAGAGAGCGGTATCATCCGCGAATAGGGCTAGATGCACCTTACTCGAACGAAGAATGTCGTTCGTGTAAAGGCTAAACAGGAGGGGCGAGAGAGTTAAGCCCTGCGGGACTCCCGCTTGGGTGGAGTGGGGAGTGGAGCGCGTCATTTCGACGCGATATCGGAAGGCGCGATTTGACAAGAAGTCTCGTATGATGAGCACAAGTCTGTCCGGCACACCCATTTGGTAGAGCTTGTAGATCAAGCCGTTGTGCCAGACTTTGTCGAATGCCTTCGCGATGTCGAAGAAGAGGGCGCCCGTGTGGACGGGTTTGGGTCTGTTAAGACCGGAGAGGATGTGCTCCGTGATGCGGTGCACTTGGTGGACGCAGGAGTGTTTGGCTCGAAAGCCGAACTGCTCGTCGATAAGGATACCCCTGGACACTACAAAGTCTTTGAGCCGCGCCAGAAGTAGGCGCTCGTAGACCTTAGCCAGGGAGTTGAGAAGACTGATAGGGCGGTAGCTCGCGGGGAGATTACGAGGTTTGCCGGGCTTGGGAATGCCTATGACGTCTGCTTCCTTCCACTTAGCGGGGAAGGTGCAGTTCGTCATGGCGGCGTTCAATATGGCCACTTAGAGGCAGACGAGTTGGGCGGGCAGGCATTTCAGAACGCGATTCGAAATGCCGTCAGAGCCGGGGGCTTTTTTGGTTTTGAGACCCTTAATGAGATCTTCGACCTCCGTTTGGGTGATAAGAGGTAAGGAATCGGCGGGGGGGAGGGATGCCCTGCCCTCGACTTCCCTGTCGACCGCGTCGACGTGGGACTGGTCGACGGACTGAGAGCTGGGGGTGCACTGGGTCTCGAGGGAGTCGGCGAGAAGCTCGGCCTTTTCGTCGTCGTCGAAGGCTGGGGGTGCACCTGAAGGGCGGGACAGCGGGGGCATGCCAGTCGTGGAGTCGGTTTTGAGGCTACGCGCCAGCTGCCAGAAGGCCAGGTGCGACGGCGCGATGCCCTCTAGGAAGTCACCCCACCTCCCAGACCTCCGCGACATGACGCTTTACCTCTCGTTGTAAAGCGCGCATCCGGGCCCTATTGGCTTCGGTGGGGTAAGAGTCGTACGCTCGGATTGAGGCGTTCTTGGAACGAATGAGATCCCTAACATCGTCCGGCAGTCGATAGTGGTTGAGGTTGAGATCGTGTGTGTGTGTGAACGATGTACGCTGTTGGCCGCGAGGCCTTTACAGCTTCACCGGACTTAAAGGCGAGCGTGCAACCACTACGCTCTAGCCAGCCAGAAGGGCAAGAGGCGACATACTCGAGGCGCCCTCGGTTGGGACAGTCGCTGTAGGGGGACGGGTGCACTACTAAGTGCACCGGTCAACCGCCGGCTATGGGAGGGGATCTACTACTACTACTACGTCGTCGTCGTCGCCCGTATTCTAAGCGGAAAGAAGGGATGACAAAGCATCGGGGGGGTCGGTGAGAACATGTCGCGGCCGGCGGTGGCGGCAGGGGTCGGGGGGGAGATCGTAGTCGGCGGTGGCTACGATTAACGGATTCGCATGGGTAGATGCGTTCGCGAAGTGACGTGTTGACGCCTTTTTAATAAAAGCGCGAATAGGTTCGAGACCTAGATCGGAGTGGAGGTCGACGTTCCGTACGAACCAGGGGGCTCCTACGGCTTTACGGAGGAAGCGGTTTTGAACTACTTGGAGTTTATCGATGTGAGAGGGGGCCGAATGCCCGAACACAACACACGCATAAGTCATGATGGGTCGAACGCAAGTTTTGTAAAGTGTTACCTTATTTCTAAGGGACATTTTACTCCGCTTGCAGATTAACGAATGGAGACGATAGAGCACAAAGGATGCTCGGTGACGGACCCGCTTGACCCAGGGAATGGGTCGGTCGAACATGGTCACTTGGCCGAGATTACTTCTAGGGCGGCGCAGGGAGTGGCGCGGGGTGGCACCTCTGGAGAAGAACACCGCAGCGCTCTTGTCCGGGTTCACCTCAATACGCCACTTCCTGAACCAATTCCCTAGGGAATTGGCGGATGCCTGAAGGTGTCTGGTAATGAAACCCTTATTCCTATGCGAGACGTAGAGAGCGGTATCATCCGCGAATAGGGCTAGATGCGCCTTACTCGAACGAGGAATGTCGTTCGTGTAAAGGCTAAACAGGAGCGGAGAGAGAACTGAGCCCTGTGGGACTCCAGCACTGATGCAGTGGGAAGTGAAGCGCGTCATTTCGACGCGATAACGGAAGGCGCGATTCGACAACAAGTCTCGTAAGATGAGCACGAGTCTGTCCGGCACACCCAATTGGTAGAGCTTGTAGATCAAGCCGTTGTGCCAGACTTTGTCTAATGCCTTCGCGACATCTAGGAAGAGGGCGCCCGTGTAGATGGGTTTGGGTCTATTGAGACCGAAGAGGATGTGCTCCGTGATGCGGTGCACTTGGTGGACGCAAGAGGACTGCTCGTCGATAAGGATACCCCTGGACGTTACGAAGTCTTTGAGCCTCGCCAGAAGTAGGCGCTCGTATATCTTGGCCAGGGAGTTGAGGAGACTGATAGGGCGGTAGCTCGCGGGGAGATTGCGAGGTTTGCCGGGCTTGGGAATGCCTATGACGTCCGCCTCCTTCCACTTAGCGGGGAAGGTGCAGTTCGCCATGGCGGCGTTCAATATGGCCACTAAGAGGCAGATGAGTTGGGCGGGCAGGCATTTCAGAACGCGATTCGAAATGCCGTCAGAGCCGGGGGCTTTTTTAGTTTTGAGACCCATAATTAGATCTTCGACCTCCGTTTGGGTGATAGGAGGTAAGGAATCGACGAGGGGGAGGGATGCCCTGCGCTCGACTTCCCTGTCGACCGCGTCGACGTGGGACTGGTCGACGGACTGTGATCTGGGGGCGCACTGGCTCTCGAGGGAGTCGGCGAGAAGCTCGGCCTTTTCGTCGTCGTCGAAGGCTGGGGGTGCGCCTGAAGGGCGGGACAGCGGGGGCATGTCAGTCGTGGAGTCGGATTTGAGGCTACGCGCCAGCTGCCAGTAGGCCAGATGCGATGGCGCGATGCCCTCTAGGAAGTCACCCCACCGTTCCTCCCGGACCTCCGCAACACGACGCTTTACCTCTCGTTGTAAAGCGCGCATCCGGGCCCGATTGGCTTCGGTGGGGTAGGAGTCGTACGCTCGGATAGAAGCATTCTTGTAACGAATGAGATCCCTAACATCGTCCGGCAGTCGAAAGCGGCTGAGGTAGAGATCTTCCGCCTCGACTTGCTTGGACGATCGACTGACAGCCGATCGGATGTGCTCGGTGAAGGCATCTACGGCCTGATCGGTGTCCTGAGGGGACCGGATGGAGTCCGAGCTGAGAGGCAGGGGGGGAGGGTCGGCATCCGCCAAGGCCGTGCTTAGCGCATGCCAATCCACCACCGTCTTTTTGGGTCGCTGAGGGGCGGAAGGGGGGGAACCGAGTCTCATGACTACAGGTCGATGGTCAGAGTCGAGTTCCTGGACTACTTCCAAGGAGTGCAGCCGCAGGGTGACACCCTTCAGAAGCGCCATGTCCAGGACGTCGGGTCGGTGGTTGGGATTGTTAGGATAGTGGGTAGGGTGCATAGGTGCGATGACGTCAAAGTCGAGAACGTCGACCAGGGCGTCAAGGCTCCTACCGTTAGGGGAAGTGGTGAGACCGTTCCAGGCCACGTGCTTACTGTTGAAGTCGCCCGCCAGAATGACGGCGTTTCCCAGATTGAGGAGTGCTTCAAAGTCACTCCTGAGAACGGATTTAGTGGGGGAAAGGTATACGGAGGCGATCACGATAGGATAGCGGGATGGGTTAAGGTAGGGTCCTGGCGTAATCAAGAGCCCTGATTAGGGAAGCCCCCAAGGCCAGAGCTCAAGCCCTTCCGAGTTGGCCGCCCTCTGACGGAGGGAGGCGAGCGCTCGGGTCCCGCTCAAGCCCGGCTTACGACACCGCTAGGCGTCCACCGGACTTACCACGAACGGACAAAAGACGTGGATTTACAATACAACACTAATATTGAAAACCGTTATGAAAATAACCGATGAGAAAAAAAACCGCGGGAGGGCCGGCCGCGCCGTTAACCGACGCGGCTGCCTAGCAACCCACGTAGTTGGTCACACCGGGAGATACGCGAACCGTACCTACACGAGACGCAAAAGCATACGCACAGCGAATGCAATTACGTAAACACGCAAGCACAAAACACGTAAGCACAGCCGCGACAAACCACGTAGGTCTCGGAAAACGACCGTTACGAAAACGCGGGAAGGCCGACCGCCGTCAGAACGGCGTGTCTACCTATCGGCTCGCCTTATTGCTATGCGCGAGCCAGACGCGGGGAAATAATGTCGCAAGCCCGTATATATGTACGTATACACGTATATCGAGCCGGCGAGATCACCACTCCACGCAAGCGCAGGCGTTTCCAACAGAGCAAGTCGAAATCTAATACGTACGTAAATACGAAAATAGCGAGCGGGCGGGCAGCGCAGCGACACGACCGAACGCGCGCAAGGCACAGCCAGAACTCCGGTTGAGATCTTCCGCCTCGACTTGCTTAGACGATCGACTGACAGCCGATCGGATGTGGTCGGAGAAGGCATCTATGGCCTGATCGGTGTCCTGAGGGGACGGGATGGAGTCCGAGCTGAGGGGGAGGGGGGAGGGTCGGCATCCGCCAAGACCGTGCTTAGGGCATGCCAATCCACCACCATATTTTTGGGTCGCTGAGGGGCGGTAGGGGGGGAACCGAGTCTCATGACTACAGGTCGATAGTCAGAGTCGAGCTCCTGGACTACTTCTAAGGAGTGCAGCTTTAAGGTAACACCCTTCAGAAGCGCCATGTCCAGGACGTCGGGTCAGTGGTTGGGATTGCCGGGATAGTGGGTAGGGTGCATGGGTGCGATGACGTCAAAGTCGAAAAGGTCGACCAGGGCGTCAAGGCTCCTACCGTTAGGGGAAGTGGTGAGACCATTCCAGGCCACGTGCTTACTGTTGAAGTCGCCCGTCAGAATGACGGCGCTTCCCAGATTGAGGAGTGCTTCAAAGTCACTCCTGAGGACGAGCTTAGTCGGGGAAAGGTATACGGAGGCAATCACGATGGGCTGGTGCCCAGTGAGAGAGATGCGACAGACCGAGGCTTCGATGTTGGTGAGCGCAGGGGGATCGAGAGGGATGCAGTGAAGGGACCTCCTGTAGTATATGAGAGTACCGCCTCCACGGGAGCCGATCCTGTCATTACGCACGAGGTTGTAGTTTGCGATCCTAGGGTCGCGTTCTGCGGGCTTGAGGAATGTTTCCTGCACTAGGAGGATATTAAGCTGGTGATCCCGGAGGAAATCAGCAACCTGATCTCGCTGGGAGCGAAGGCCATCGGCGTTAAAAAACGCCAGGGATAGGTTATGGGGCTTAAGACGGGGAGGTCGTAAATCCATTATTGGGTGCGGTGGAGTTGGGTTCTGAGGGACGCCAGGACGTCAGAGACGTCCCTGTATTCCGCGGCCAGGAGAACCTGGTCCTGGCCTGGGCGAGTTCTTGGACTTTGGGGATCAAGGCGGGGCTTATTACTGCCGAAACGTTCATGATCAGGGTGAAGTCCTGACTGACGTTTGTGGACGGTGGGGGACAAGCCGCCGCCGGCGGGATCGCCGGTGAGCGCTTTGGGGGGCGGACAGGGCCTACTGGCGGGTGGGAGGCCGCGGTGTAAGACAGCGGCGTCACCCACGCGTTGGCGCCGAGCGACGGCCTAAGAGGGGGGGAGGACTTCAGCGTCTGGGGTGCGGGAGCGCAGGGAGTTAAGGTCCCTGGGGAGAGGGGCGCTGAAGGCGTCGGATGGGGGTGCGCTGAGGGCGCGGGGGGGGGGGGGGGGGTGTTGCGCTGAGGGCGCAGGGGGGCGGGCATCCGCGCGAGGGCGGCGGCGGCCGCGCCTAGTCCGGCGCTTCCCCTTCGGGGCCTTGGGGCAACCGCGATAATTCGCGGTCAACGGACGAGGGGAGGGCAGCGCGTCGCGCGGATGCGTGCTCGACCTCCATATCGGAGTCCGAGTGAGGCTCGGACCCGCATGGCGAGACGGGGCGGTCGGCGAGGGTCGGGGGCGGCGCAACGATCTCCGTTCTCGGCGCGGTGAAAGGGGTCGCGGGGCGCGCAGAAAGCGAGGGGGGTGCACGGGAGAGGGGGCGACGCGTGCGCGGGCGACGCGTCGGTCGAGGCGGGCGAGTACGTCGCGTTGAATTGTCGGAAGATGTCCGGGCAATTGAATTTCCCTAATTCGCGGAGGAATTCCGGAGAGAACTCGTCTGCCATTTCCTTAGGGGAAATGACAGGGCGGGTGAACTTAAAAAAGGGCCCTAAGACCCGGCGTGAACAGTGCCCAGATCCTCCCACCGATGGCGGCGGGGGCCTCCCCTACTTACCGGGGAGACCAGGTGTGTCCTTCGCCTTATGGGCGAAGGGGCAAGCACCAAACCCTAGCTTCTCCGGGGCGAAGAGAACCGCCGCACGGAGAATAGGATGGCGGGATGGGTGTAGGTAAAGGTCCTGGTGTAATCAGGAGCCCTGGCTAGGGAAGCCCCCAAGGCCAGAGCTCAAGCCCTTCCGAGTTGGCCGCCCTCTGAGGGAGGGAGGCGAGCGCTCGGGTCCCGCTCAAGACTGGCTTAGTGACACCGTTAGGCGTCCACCAGTCTTACCACGAACGGACAAAAGTCGTGGTTTTAAAAACCAAACACTACTACCTAACCGAAACCGTTACGAAAACGCGGGATAGGTCGGCCGCCGTCAGAACAGCGCGTCTACCTATCGACCCACGTAATTAGTCACACGCGAGCGAAACGCACAGACGTGAACACACAAGACGTACTTGCCTACGCGCGAGCGAATGAAAACACGCACTTGCGCAAGCACGTAAGCGCGGCAAGACGAACTACGTAGGCACACGACACGAAAAACCGTTAGGAAAAAAACGCGGGAAGGCCGACCGCCGTTAGAACGGCGCGTCAACCTGTCGACTCACGTAGTTAATTACACGCGAGCCAACGCAAAAACGCAATTACATGTGCGCGAGCAAATGTAAAAAACGTAATCACGCAAGCGCGGGCGAGACCAACTACGCAAATAGATCGCGATTACGTGCGAGAGATAGCGAGCGGGCGGGCTGCGCAGTGACACGACCGAACACGCAGGCGGCACAGCCAGTACTCAGTGGCATCGGACCGGTTACGCTGAAAAGCGATTGGGAAGGCCTATGTTTATCCGTGGACAAGTATAGGCTGAGATGATAATGATGATGAGGGACGAAGTGGTTTCGATCCTCTCGGCGTATAATGTCACGTTTGCTAAACGTCACACTCGCACAATGACACGTATATATATACTCGAATAATATTTTTTGAAAAATTTTAATTGAGGTACATTTCCTTATCGATATAGAGGACGATCAATTTTTTTTGGAATTATTGTCTGTCTGTCTTTTTGTTTTTCAATCACGCAAAAATTACCTAACGGATTGCAATGAAATTTAGTTGGTAATAAGTCTAACTTGAAATAATTAGTAAAATACTCTAACTTAAAATAAGAAATACTTTTTATTCCGGGAACAAGAACCAATCCGGGATAATCACGGGATAAACCAGAAAACTTCATTATTTTTATTAATGTTAGTCTCGAACTGCAATATTGCATTAAAATGTGTGATTTTGCTTATATATGTATAAATTCCTTCATGAATTGATATTGGAACAGGTTCGTCTCCTCACGACGAACTTTTCGTTGGTTAAAAGCACTTACCTGATATTGTGCATACACGGTTGATTGAAACACAAACATGATTTCGTGCATGAACAGATGATGCATTCAGGATTGTCTCTGCTGGAGACAACTCTTTAACGACAAATGGCCCGGACATGAAACTTTGTACATTCATTCATTTCAGATATCTAAACATGATTTTGATGATGAACATGAATTGTATATTCTTACGAGAAGACTGGCACGAAATAGCTGACAAAACTTTGTTACATACTTATTTAACTTATGTATGAGCCATATTACGATCTTTGGCAGGGTATGTAGAAAAGGTTTAAATCAGTCATTTTACCAAAAATTTTATAATATAATAAACTGGTAATCCTTCTCAAAAAGAAAGTAACCAGGTATTGTATATGATTTTTTTTATCAGATAGCGTTAGCGTTGAATATGATCGCGCTTTAGAGATCTACCTACCTATGTCAAATTACAATATAAACGCGTGCACAGCCGCGGGTAACAGCTAGTCATTCCATAAAATTTTATATGATTTTAATGTGTCATCACTGAATGTGAAGTCTTATTTAATGTCGTGGCATTGCATTGATAGTTTGCATAGATGAAACTTTGAGTTAATCCGTTTTTTACTATACTGTATTACCGTTATCTTTACCGTATTAAGACTTCCAAGAAATTGATTTAATATCTGAAAGCCAATAAATATCAGATTTCCATAGATGAAAACCAAGGATTTATAAACTATTTACATGAAAAAATGTAATCTATTAGAAAGCTATGTAACTCGTACTTCTTCTCCTCCTTTGTTTCTCCACCTCCTGTGTTTATATGTATTCTTAAAAATTATAAAATAATTTACATGATTTTTTACTTAAGCTCAACTATTTTTGTAGTCAGAAAAGTATTCATCCGTGGTTGCACGACCTAATTTATTTAAATTTACCGCCATTTTAGACTCGCAGCTTTCATTACACAGAATCTAATAACCATATATAAATGTTAATCAATGGGACATTGGAGGGATACCTAATTATGGTTATAGTGATTGATTTAATTTAGGGCCAATATACAAAATTATTAAAGATAGGACAAATTGAGTTCAAATATTGACATTTTGTACACTATATAAATACATATAATAATAAATAAATCATTATAATGTGAGTTGATTAGCAGAAAACACATTCTAGACTATTGAAACTAGAGTTACAATTAAGATTATTCGATGGTTATGCTTCGGCGTGAACTATAGCTTAGAGTTAACTATAGCTAAGCTATTGCAAAAACATCAATGTGTGAAATAAATTGCAATAACTGTATCGTGGGGTTAAAAACAGAATGAAACTACTCTATTTTATTGATGTCTTCATACCTTATTAAATTGCAACGACCTTGGAGGGGAGACCACCTTAGAAACTGGTCTTTTCAAATATTTCGTCAGACTGTGTGGTAAACCAACAGAGTAATTTACGAATTTTGATCACACGATAGATTATAATTTCGATCACGCGGCAACACTATCCAACTGTCACTGTCACTTACCAACTTACTTTTTTCTCAATGAAACCGCGAGGTGCTCGTATCCACTATAAACGTTATAGTTATTAACAATAAACTGAAATAAAGTTGTAAAAGTGTTCAAGTGCCAAAAATGTTGAAGGAATTTCTCGCCAAATTTTGGAATGAAGATGTGTGGTTACCGCCTAACACGACGTGGGCAGACATTGCCCCGGGGCCGGATAAGGCGGTGGTGTATACTGACCATACACACGTTTTCTATCCTATACCGTTAGCCCTGGTGTTTATATTCCTGCGTTACGTGTTAGAGAAGTAAGTGATCACAAAGCAATTGTTGCACAGGGGACGAGTGACGCTGAATGTGATAACCTAACAATTCTGTAAGATCGCGTGAGCTGTGATCCCGTACGAGGAAAAACTGTCTAGTTCTAATTTATGATTATGTGACAAAAAGTACAGAATTGTTGTTGGTTATAGTTTATAAATGTTATGTTCCGGGATTTATTGTCGCTACTTCAATAATTAAGTAAGAATGTTAATTAATTCATGCATACCTAACTCAATGCTGGTGTGTTCCTGATAACGATTGTAAAGCTGCATAGCACTTTGTTGGTCATAAATACAATAAAAAAATTGTTATTAGTATATAAATATACATTTGAGACATTGATTGAAAGTTAAATTGGTACAAGACTAAATAATAATTAATTATTATCATAAAACAAAAAAAGAAATTATATTCTATTTTTAAATCTACCAAAAAAAAGCATGTAGTGTTTGTATGTGGCCAGTTAAAATTCTTGTCTCACTGACACTACCTACCTCTTCCTGTATGACCTCATACTTCCAAAAAAAAATGCCTTCTCAATTTGTGATTTCCTTAATTATTTGCACATGGGTGTCTTTCAATTAGGATGTCATATAACTTTTTTTACCTTCAGATAAATAATGAAATATTATTAATTTTAAGTGTAACATTAATATTGAGTTTTAATGGTTGATTGCCTCATTGATCTAGTGACAAATTATACATGTTGCGATCGCAAGGTCCTAGTTTCAAATCCTAGCTCTGACAAATGTAGGTTTTCCTGTAGATAAATTCCCTGTAGCCCCCTATTATATGACACCTACCATCATCGGCGAAAAGTGGGTGTATACAGTACACCTCTGCCACCCCCGCTTAGGGAATATAGACTTGACAGTGTTTACATTCAAGTTATACCCTTTTCTAGTATACAAATTTTATTGTGACTTTAAATGCCACTGATAACATTTTTATTACATTTTACACTTTTATACTATTATTCATTCTTTCAACCTCATTTAAATCTTACTGATAAGGTAAAAGAATTTTATTGATGTTGTATTATTTTCTTTTGAAAATAAAACATTGTGAATACTTGTAAAGAAGCTGATAAAGGCTGGTAAAGGTTCTGCAGCCAACAGCATAGATGACTCAAACAATTTAAAAAAAAATTGTGATAATGAAATGTCATCACGCCAATATTCCAAAAGTGTAGGGGGCACATTTGTACTATGTACTTTCACATTTTGCCGACGTTTGTAGAGCCGTCAATGTATTGATTTCTTGATAAACAAAACATAATAAAACCAATGTTTTATTATGTTTTGTTGGACAATTCCAACCTAGTATTCAAACCAGATTGCCAGTCGTATCATCCACTACTTGATCACTGAACATTGAGAATTTTCCCCTAATTGCCTCAAAATGCTGTGGCATAGGTGAGAAGTTTAATGGTCAAACTATTTATATATAGTTTTTTTTTTGATAAGGTCATAGCCCCTCACTAGGATATATTCCTGTGTTGTAGGTGCATTTACAAACATAAAAATTCACATACAGAAATACCCACACCGAAACAAATAAAAAAGAATCGTACCTTCGACTATTTAACCCAGTATGAGGAGTTGCTTAATCTCAATCACTGCCAAATCTCAGTCAATATATTTTGGTACTAGCTGTCATTGATTTCACACCCTTAAGTTTGACAGATATAAAGTAAAATATGTCCTTTCCTTCACTTAAAATCTATTTCCAATTTGATAAAAATCTTATCAGCAGGTTTGGGTGTCGAAAGGTAACATTATAGACAAACAGACAAAGTTACTTTCGAATTTATAATACTATAGTTTAAAATAACACTAGTATGGAAGTATGGATTGATTTGATCTCAATATCCCATAGAGTTAGCATGTATCATCATACCAGATCTCTTCCGTGGTAGGCAGAGAGTACAGAGTTCCATGCAAAAGTGGAAGGATGTAGGTACTGGCGAAGACCTAGGCCCATATTACAGAACGAAAGTCAATCGTGAAACTAGTTTTAAGACTAACATTTTAGTACAAAAATTAGTTTCAAACTAGATTCAATACTGATTTACGTTTTGTAATGCGGGCCCTAGACTATCTTACCATGACCAAATAGACCGTGTCTTATCCAGAGTGCAAGTCAAGAGTCCAGAACCGGCAAGCGTGTATGAGACGAACTATGAGAGAGAAGGCAGCCAGAAAAGTCTGTAAGGAAAGAGTCAGCATTTCTCTCAAAAATAAAATCTCAAAATTACCTCTTATGCAATGGTAATTACAAGGTTTTTGATAAGCAGAGATGGGCAAAATGTAATCAGATTAATCATGTCATGATTCAAGATTAAAAGTGTGATCACAATCATTGAATATTACAAAATGTAATTGTAATTGTTAATCATTAATACACCATCACGCCTATATTCCCCAAGCGGGTGGTTAATCATTAATCTTATAACATTTTGCCCATCAGTTGGTAAACTTGATAAAAAATGCCCCTTAGCTATATTTTTCAACCATTATTTCCCAATCCGAATATTTTTCTCTACAGATGTGTAACAATACAACTACTTTGGTTCTTCTGCAGATCTCCATATTTTTACGTTGGTCACTCAGGGCTCTTTTTTGCTATGACCAACTGAACATGTAAAGCTGTGCATTGCGGTAACACTGTAAATTAATGTGTAATGTTGACATGTCTCACTGTTCAGATTCGATCATTTGTATTGGACACAGGGCAAAGAGTCGAATCCCAAAATGTCTCATTTGGAACTAACATTGAACCGGCTAAATTCAAGCACAGTCGACCTGCCGACCGACATCCCGTCGCGTATTCGTTCATTTTGTGAGCTGGCAAGTTTAGTGAACGTAAGAACGAAATTCAGTTTCAGATTGGAATGAACTAATTTGTTTTGTTGTTCTGTAATATTAGCGCCTTTGTATATGACTGGTGAGTGTAAGATCGAGATTCAGATACAAATTAGGCATTTTTTCAAATCTTGTAGTTCTCGTTCATGTTTCATATCACTGTATCATACCAGTAAAGATCGATACATGTCTAGCTTAAATGTACTCCACTGGCATACATCATACCATCACACGATAATTTCACGAAGTTATCGTAACTCACCGCGTTTAGCCATAGCAAATAAGGGCCCAGTGTGATGCTTAACATGGGGCATGGAGCATTCCATGCCCCTTCGGCCACCCTCAGTTTGTGCACAATTTCCTTAGTGAGCGTCCATGTTTAAACACCATAAGACATCATTATCAAGACATTGGGCATAAAGACTGGTCAAGTGTGAGACAAGCTTACAATGAGGGCTTAATAAATAATTTTGATCTTATCTGTCTGTCCGTATATTTCTGGTAAAGAGTAGGTCATAGAAATTTATTATAGGTACTTTTCTTTTTTGACGACAACTTGGCCTCGTGGTCAAAGTGCAGGCCGCTCCACCCACGGGATCAAGTAGTAACAGATTCGATCCCTGGTTGGTACAAATATTTCTGTCGCTCATAGTATTTGTGTATGTGAAATTCATTTTTGCAAGCGCACCCATGACCCATGACACAGGAAAGAGTCCTCATCGGAGGAAACGTTTTTTAGAAAAAAAAATATAGTGAATACATTCCGACAAGGATCTTTTGGCCCGTGGCCAAAACCGGAACCGGCGCTGTCATCAAATGAAATGTCATTTCATAACAGTCGCAGAGTTATCGTGTATGTGCGTGCGTGCGTGTGTGCGTGAGTGCGTGCGTGCGTGTGTCTGTGTGTGTGTCTGTGTCTGTGAGTGTGTGTGTGTGTGTGTGTGAGTGATGTACGCTGTTGGCCGCGAGGCCTTTACAGCTTCACCGGACTTAAGGGCGAGCGTGCAACCACTATGCTCGAGCCAGAAGCGCAAGGGGCGACATACACGAGAGCGCCTTGAAGAGGCGCCCTCGGTCGGGACAGTCGCTGTGGGGGGACGGGGTGCACTACTAAGTGCACCGGTCAACCGCCGGCTATGGGAGGGGATCTACGACTACGTCGTCGTCGTCCGTATTTTGAGCGGAAAGAATGGATGACAAAGCATCGGGGGGATCGGTGAGAACATGTCGCGGCCGCCAGAGTTGTCGTTTGCTATGAGATTTACCCAGTTCTTTTTGTATTAGTAACCGTGAACCACACGTCGTGCGGACCCCCCTGTTGAAATATCACCATGAAAGTAGGAAAAAATTACTATAGTAATTTTTTTTTACGACGACGAAGTCGACGAGGACGTCGACGACGCGTATTTTGCCATTGTCAAGTATTAAAAATATTCAATTCTAAATTAATTCAACTCCCCGATGAACTTGATGACAAAAATGATTATGAAATTGATGAAGTGCCCAACCCTGGATAGTAAAGCGATGGATACTTTACATACCAATGCAACGGCCGTTTTGAGAGAAATCGAAAGGCACGTTTTATCACTTTGTTACAATTACCTCCACTCGTGCACATATAAGAATACATAATGGTTAATATTCCACCAACATTACACATTATAATTCGAAATAACACAAGTTTTAGAAATTAAAACAAATTGACGACATCACTCTTCGATTTCCCGCCAAAAAAAACTATGTACTATAGTTTATATCATGTAAGATGGGAACTGTGACAGTTGTAAGTGTCAAAGAAAATTATACTTTATTCAATGGCAATAAGAGGCATGACCCGTTTCTATACTTATGGTTTCATGCCTTAATACCATTGAATTAAATATCAATAAAATATTAATAATTAATTTTGTTTGGCACTTAGAACTGTCACTGCCCATCTTATGTGAAAAATAGTATAAATGTTAACCCCACTTTCACACCAACGCCCCCTTATAATGGCCATGGGCCAAAATATTCATGTCACTATAAGCTATGTAAATATAAGTAATATCTGTGATAAATTTCAGGCCTGTGACAGTGACTCAGTGATCAATGATATTGATTAGATTATTATTACGACGCAAATTCTTATTATACTATCAATTCGTGCCTTTTGACATCGTCATGCGGCACCACGAGTAAGGATCATTGCCTTGATTAAGTTACTCAATTGATGTAATGGTGGTTGTCTGTGGCCTATTATATTTGTTAAGAACGGGACAATTTAATTGGTTGCACTCTGTTTATTTATATCACTTTTGGTTATAGAGTGTCTTACTAATATTATCAATGTGAAATTTTGTAGGTTTGTTACTCAAATACGCAAAAACTGCTAAACGGATTTGGATGAGACGACATTGTTCTGTGCCCATACATGTTTTGCCCCAGAACCAACAGCAATGAAAAAATACTTGTATAATTTCAAATCGCCCATAAAGTCTCTTAAGGTATTCTTATTAAAGAGACAAGCGGGGGAATCGCAATATTGCACAAAAAGTACCAGATTTAAGGTTATGATTCAGTAGCCATTAATACATATGAGGTTATATGTGTGTGTTGACATTCAGTAAAGATGTCGGCGACTTCGATATAAGTACTTACAATACTTTGAATTATTCGTTTTAGATTGCAAATTGTCCGTTAGATACGGATATTTGCCATTATTTTAATAAAATAGATAAATAATGATGGCATGGGTCAAATGTTTGTTGGTTCTGGGGCATTTTCGACAATGTCCTTTGGCACAAGGATAGTTTACCTGGATTCACACATGGGATACACTTTTAATGCAATAGAAATGTTAGGTTCTTGTCTAACGTCAACGAGGGCGAAGTCGCGAGCAGAAACTAGTATTCAATAAAGAACAGCAATAAAGACATGCTAATATATGCCCAAAAACGATAGAGCATAAGTACTATTTTTATCTATCTTCAGCCGAACGACGTTCACTGCAAGACAATAGCCTCCCACAAAGACCGCCTCGACGACTTACCTTGAGCTGTATGCATCTCCTTCGCACTTACTACACCGAATAAAAAAAATAGCAACACAACTAAAAAGGCAATTAAACTTAAATTTAAAATACCCCTAAACCAACGGCCGAATAGATTTTCTTGTATCCTAGCTAATAACACTGTCGGTCAAGTCATCTTTCATACATACAGAAAACTAAATCAAAATCGCTTTATCTGTTTTTGAAACTAGTATGCCACACACAGATACACACGTTAAACATAACAACTCTCATTTTGCGACGGGGGTTAATAACAGGAGAAATAAAGTTCCCCTATAGCGATTGCCCTAGCCGAGGCCGTTCCTCGTTAAGGCGGCCTTGAGTTAATTGCCCCCTTGCCCTTCTGACACGAGCGTAGTGGTTACACGCTCGCCCTCTTGCCCAGTAAAGCTGTAAAGGCCGGGGCCTCTACAGCTGGAGACTGACAGCGTAAATTCCTCACGCACACAAAGTCAACTAGAGTTTTATAAAAAAAAAAAAAATACCATCACGCCTATATTTCCCAAGCGAGGGTGGCAGAGGTGTTCTGAGTACACCCACTTTTCGCTACGCGTATTATTCGCTAGTAGAGAAGTTATGAGGCAATCAGTCAATTAGATATTTTTTTTATTGCAGATATGTATTCGCACCGTTCGGTCTATCGCTGGGCATCAAGCACAAGAAGCCGCGAAGGGCGCCCACCAATCCTAAACTCGAGGAGGCCTACAAGGCATCGCCTAAACTTAAGCAGGTACGGAAAGCGGCGGTAAATAATGCATATTGGTTAAAGGTTCGGCTTTGTAGAGCGTCGTCTCTGTTGCACGGAGCACTAACGCCTCGTTCGCATGGATGCTTTTTTAAAAGCGGTGCCGAAGCTCTTTACAGCGTTGTCAGAAAAATGTACTGTCTGCCATTTATTTAGCCCCAGCGCTTTACTAATGCGCCTTGAAAAAGCGTCCGTGCCAACGAGGGGTAACAGTATATACGCCTTAGTCTAGACCAAAGCTTAGGTCTGTGGCCGTGTCTTAGAACGAGTGGGTTCTTCATTCCGATCTTAGTTTCGAACCTATTCGCGCCTTTAAAAGTCTAAAACTCGATATTTTGCGAACGCGTCCAATTATAGAAATCCGCTAATCGTAGCCTTCGCCGACCAGAACCTAACTCCCCTCCTATCAGCCGCTACCGCCGTCCGCGACATACTCTTACCGACCCTCCCAAAGCCCTTACATCCCTTCTTTCAGATACCGATACTGCACACAGGATCAGACACCGACCTCGCCGGCGAGATCGAAGAATCCCTTGCCCGCCGGCCGGTGCAGAGCACCACGGCGAGACACCTAGTATACGCCCTCCCCCATAGCGACTGCCCAAGCCGAGACCGTTCCTCCTTGAGGCGCCCTTGAGCTAGTTGCCCCCTTGCCCTTCTCTCTTGTCCGGTGAAGGTGTAAAGGCCCCACGGCCAACAGCGTAGATCATTCACACACACACAAAATAGAACCAGGTGGTGCGTTTACTAACATGAAAATTCACATACACAAATACTCAGACTGAAACAAATAACTGTGGGTCACACAAAGAGTGGGCGGAGCGGCTGGGACGAATAGTCGCGGGTCCGACTTCCGCACGGGACAATTCTTTGTCTGACCCAAAAATTATTCGTTTGGTTCTGGGTATTTGTGTATGTGAATTTTCATGTTTGTAAACGCACCCACGACACAAAAATAAATACTAGTGTGGGGCTACGTTTTTTTAATGAAGAACATCCACGAAACAGTTCTCTCTTTAAAGATTGGGTGGAGTGCTTGATTTAGAAATTAGTAGAAATTAATAATACAGAACACACCCTCTTACACTCACATACTCACATTTATTCTACACACAAATAGGCCACTTTTTTTTAAATTAAAATTAATAATAATTAATTCATATAGATCATTCATAATTGGAATCCAAATAAAAATTGTTATTATAAATAACAATTTCATGGAAAATTGCTTATTGTTGTAATGTTAATTTTATCCTGAGCTCTCTGTTTTTGTCTAGGGAAGAGCATTGTGTCTGGGATACAGATAATATTATGTTATCTAGTTCAGACACAAATGTTTCCGCAAATTTGAGCTGATTGACACAAGATTGTAATGTACTAAGTATTTGCGAAATGTTATGTACTATTCTTTGAAATAAAGCATTATTATTGTTAATTAAAAAATAACTATAAAAAGGTTACTTTTATAAGATCGTAATCTTTTACGGGCCTCGGTAAAAATACGTACTTAATACTCCAGGAAGTTAATGTAAATTCCTTCTATCATTTGTCTTATCAATAGGATTATTATTGAACGATAAAACTTATATTACCTAACTTACATGAATCACGCCTACGAAATTCTACTAATCTCTGAAATTTTTCAACCGGTAGTTTCAGAAAAATTCTTGAATTGCATTTAATAGGCCAATTCTTGGTTATATATAATAGGAAGGAGGGGGCGTTCGTAGCGCTGTACGACCGCGGTGTTCTTACCGATCACTAAGGTTAAGGCGTTCGACTTGGTCGGCCTGAGATGGGTGACCGTTGTGGCATTTTCATATCCCAGCGTCTCCGTGCTTCGGAAGGCAGGTTAAGCCGTTGGTCCCGGTTACCACTTAATGTGGTAGTCGTTAAGCCAAGTTGGAAGCCTTATAGGCGGCTTGATAAGTTCCAACAGCAGGTCCGCGTGGTGCAGTATGACCTGATCTCTCTCACCTCGATTTGTGAGAGAAGGCCTTTGCCCAGCTGTGGGCAGTATAGGCTGATAGCGTATAATAGGAAGGTTATATATTTAATCAAGCTACGACCCTTAGGAGCCGAACAAGAGAAGTCAGAAAGAACAATAAGCGAACACGAAGTAACAGCGCGGACGGGCGATACGTTGCGTCCGTAATGTTCTCATGGTAAACGGCGGGTGAAACCGCTTTATACAAGGTGTATCTTAAATAACCCAAGACCTCACACACCCCGATTAGATAATTTTCTCACAAATTCAATACGAAAACCAAATTTCCAAATTTATTGCTTTTTACCCTTTTTAAAGTTACAATACCACAATTAGCAATGAAACTTGTACGTGTATGTGGGCCGTCACGCCTATATTCCCCAAGCGGGGGTGGCATAGGTGTACTGAGTACACCCACGGTTCGCCGACGATGTTAGGTCCCATTTAATAGGGTGCGAGCTTATTGCCACATACCGGGCACAATTCCAGACTCCGGAATAATAATGGAAATTTTTCGTTAGAAAAACTACATTTGTCCGACCTAGGATTTGTACCCAGGACCACGTGATCACAAAGCGATGTGCTTTGCCACCAAACCAACGAGTCAGTCACCAGACCAACGAGACAGTGTATGTGTGCGTATTGAGAAATACATCTTAAATCTCCTTATTGCTATGAAACAAAAATTAGTTTTTTAAAGCGCACTGAAGGAGTAAAAACTATTCTTGCAAATAAAAAAAAATGTAAGATACATTTCTTTATTCTTTATTGTACACATATGTACACAATGAATCATCACATAGGATATTTTATGTACAAAGGTGTGCTTAACTCAAAATTGAGTTTTCTTACAGCTAACTTGAGCGATAGAGAGATGAAAAGTAGAGAGGACAGTAACAAGTGTACAATGGAATAAAAGTATACATAAATACACAACACATTACATACACATATAAGTCAACAAAATAATATAAATTAATATACCTATTTATCCCTACATAATATATATAAATAATTACATATAATAGTATATACCTACATATATAAATATATGATTCATGATTAAAGGAAATGCTCTTTAATTTTCTTCTTGAATACATACATTAAAAAATATTGGAATTAATTCACTTACCGATTTAGAACAAACTATTTTCAGGTCTTGCGTTTATTATGTTACACCTCGTGCTGTCGATTTGGAGATCTGAACAAAATTCATATATGATCCAAGTTTTTTTTTTTGTATAAATGATCTGTTTTGTGTAAATGACACTGATGTTCGAGGGATCCGGAGTCTGACGTAGTGCCCGGTATAATGACAATGGGCTCGCCCTCTGTTACACTTAACATCGCCGGCGTATAGTGGGTGTACACAGTACACCTCTGCTACCCCCGCTTGGGAAATATAAGGGTGATATTAAATTTCGTGTTCTTTTTTGTACTATTCTAGGCATACAATTTTATTAAATAAATAAATAAATGCCTAGTTGGTCTAGTGGCGAAAAATGCGCGTAAAGATCGCGATGTGCTGGGTTCTAATCTTAGGTCGGATAAAATGTGATATTTTGAGGTACTAAATAATGGATAGCTTGTACATTGCCAGACTCCGGATTTATGTCCCGAGTCTGGCAATTTGATGAAATAGGCTCGCCCCATATTACCTGGGACCCAAAATTGCCAGCGAAAAGTGTCACAGTATACCTCTGATACCCGCTCTTGATGCTATATAGGCGTGACGACGGTGTAAAAAATGGGCGTATTTATTATACAGCAAATAAATGTCGCTTATCGAGTGACCGTGTCTGTCTGTCAACAGCACAATCAGGTGGTTCGTTATCTTACATAAATATGCAAATATGCCACCCGACTGGTTGCCGACTTACTAGTACTAGCAGTGGGTAACGGCCTTAATGGCTTCCCACGCTTTTATATCTTTCGAAATCTGTTTATGTTAGTTTTTGTTATTCTATTCTATATCATCACCCCAGAAGGCCAATTCTCGTATTTGATTGACACTGAGACTGGATCTTGACTTTAATTATGAATTGACTTACAATTAGCATTCTGCTCCACTAAAGTATAGCTCCGATTTCAGTATCATCTCAGTCTAATTTCGATATAATATGAAGAAAATATATTGCCTCGTTGGTCTTGTGGCAAAGCGCATCGCTTTGTGATCACGAGGTCCTGGGTTCAAATCCTAGGTCGGACAAGTGTAGTTTTTCTAACGAAAACATCCCAGTACGAGTCCGAGGTCTGGAATTGTGGCCCGGTATATGGAAATAGGCTCGCCCCCTATAACATGGGACCTAACATCGTCAGCGAAACGTCGGTGTACTCAGTACACCTCTGTCACCCCCGCTTGGGGAATATAGGCGTGACGGTGGAAATGTCAATGAATCGTTTAAATTCTTTCGAAATTTCCTCACGTTGATTCTTTCATATTCCAAAATACTTCATTCCGAATTCGGCCTTGAACATGTTCGCGTTTATATAAAAAGGCGACAAACCCCTTTTTTGCGAACGTGTCGAATCACTCAAACCCCCTAATCGTAGCCACCGCGAACTATGCACCTGATTCCCCCTCTATCAGCCGTTATCGCCGCTCGCGGCATATTCTCACTGACCCGCCCGATGCCCTTGCCTCCCTCCTTTGCATACTGATACAGCACAGAATCAGACATAGACGCCGGCGAGGTCCAAGAATCCCTTGCCGCCGGCCAGTGCAGAGCACCACGACGAGACACTTAGTATAAGCCCAAGCTGAGGCCGTTCCTCCTTTAGGCGCCCTTGACCTAGTGGCCCCCTTGCTCTTCCGGCTGAAGCGTAGTTGCACGCACGCCATCTTGCTATGGGAAGTCGTAAAGGCGCCTCGGCCAATAGCGTAGATCATTCAGAAACAGAAAAATTAAAAAACATTCTGAGGTGCTAGTCAAGTTTTGAACCCTAAATCTCGTCATCATTTGACGTGACTTTGACCTTTGTGTGTGCATGATCTACGCTGTTGGCCGCGGGACCTTTACAGCTTCACCGGACAAGAGGGCGAGCATGCAACCACTTCTCGCCGTGGTGCTCTGCACCGGCCGGCGGGCAAGGGATTCTTCGACCTCGCCGGCGAGGTCGGTATCTGATCATGTGTGCGGTATCTGTATCCGAAAGACCCTTCTTTCGGATTCGGATACCAATGTGAGGGCATCGGAAGGGTCGGTGAGAACATGCCGCGCACGGCGGTAGCGGCTTATAGGAGGGGAGTTAGGTTCGTAATTGGCGGCGGCTACGATTAGCGGATTCCTATCATTGGACGCGTTCGTGAAATATGGAGTTGTCGCCTTTTTTTATAAAGGCGCGAATAGATTCGAGACTGAGATCGGAATGGTGGCTTGGGCCCTCTTATCTATCTAAGTTAATGAACGTATAAAAACCTTTGATCCGGATAAAGACAATAGGATATGCCAATTCTCATAATGTTTAAGTTCGCTTATTCTGTTATGATAATATTAAGTTAGGTATCTTGTCGCGTCGCTCTGTTATCGATGAGATGTGACCTTCGTCATCCATTTCATTTATATGTAAATCAATCTATTCTGTCCTACTGTTGGGGTAAGGCCTTCTTTACAAATATAGGAAATTAAATCAATAAATTCTATGTTAAATAATTAAAGTGTATATTCAGCGATTTGTGGAAAAAAACCACCTGATTGCATATTCTTTTTACCCGACTACGGAAAAGCCAAAAGGAAAGGTTATATTTTTGGCAGTCTATGTATTTTTACTACTCATCCGATTTTTGATGAATAAGGTGTCCATTAATTTGTTTGTCCCAGTGACACAAGCTACATTTTATATAAACACAATCAATACGACGGATGTTACATCCAAAAAGTGTAGGTCTCTGAACTTTTTTTTGACATCGTATCGTAACTCGGAATTTTCTCCACATGGGATGTCAAAATGAAAGAGAAGAAAATCCCCATTTCATAATTTTCGTAGTTGGGTTACAGTTTTATTTTTCTTTGTATTCGGTTTAATCTACGTCACGCCTTTATTCAAGCGGGCGTGGCAGAGGTGCACTATATACACCCACATATTTATCGCCTACCAAGTAAGGTCCCAATGTAATTGGACCATTGTGCCGGGCATATTCCCAACTTCGGACAGCGACAGAGAATTTTTCAATAGAAAAAAACACACTTTTTCAGACTTAGGATTTTGGGCCAGAACCTCCCACTATAAGCCTAACAAAACTAACGAGGCAGTCAATAAATAAGAAGAGTTAGTCTACCCTTATTCGCAATGACCAAACGCGGCGCGTTGCTAAAACTTCAAACTATCATGTAATGGGAATCTTTGTCACTAGAGCACCATCCAACGATCATATCACGAAGTTATCCTAACGCGCCACGTTACGTGTTTAATAATAAGGCTTCCAGGATTTACTTAAACTACTTTGTCATTTGCTAAACACATCTCTATTCCCCGCTGTTAGCAGTAAATATCCAAACTTCATTGCCATTCTCTTGGCATCTCCATTCCCCGCAGTTCGGAACCCTGGCCAAGAAACTCGAGGTGACTGAGCGCGAGGTGGCCCGCTGGTGGCGCCTCCGCCGGCACCACGACAAGCCCTCGACCCTGGTGAAGTTCTGCGAGAACGCGTGGAAGGTCACCTTCTACGTCTGCAACTTTACCTTCGGCCTCATCACGCTGTGGGACAAGGAGTGGCTCTGGGACATCGACCAGTGCTATGTGGGGTACCCGCATCAGGTAAAACTACTACTATACTTTCGTACTGTACACTTAAATATCGGAATATTTGTTTTCTTAACCTTTTAACCTATCCTATCCTTTTAACCTAACCATTACATATCTGTTGCCGTGCCGTGTAGAGCTTATTTTTTACGTAGTACGTGGTACTCGCTCTTCGGGTTCCGTATGTAAGGGCTACTAGATGGCGCTATTCATCAACAATCTCGAGTATTTTTTCTCTGGTATTATTACAAATCCACAAAAGACACGTTCTGCGTCCATACATAGACGGACGATTTAGCGCAGTGGTTAAGAGCTTAAACCGCTCCAGCCACTGTGTCTAATAGTTGCGGATTCGATTCCCGCACGGGACAAATCTTTGTGTGATCCACAGTTATTTGTTCCGGTCTGGGTATTTGTGTATGTGAATTTTCATGTTTGTAAACGCACCCACGACACAAGAATAAACCCTAGTGTGAGGCTACGTTTTTAAAAAAAAAAAAGAAGAAATACATGATTTGCCTCAGAATCGACACAATGAAAAAATACTTGTATGATTTAAATTCACCCATAAATTCTCTTAAGGGAATTATTATTAAACGGACAAGCGGAGGAATCGCATTATTGCACAAAAGGTATTAGATTTTGAGGTTATAATTTAGAAGCCGTACGTATGAGGTTATATTGTGTAGTCAAAAATATATTAAGTGGATTTAAAGAATAATTCTATTTGATAGATAGCTAATAGGTTACCAACGTACATTGTTCTCCCATACCCCACAACAAAAACGGACGATTTAGCGCAGTGGTTAAGAGCTTAAGCCGCTATGCCCACTGCGTCTAATAGTCGCGGGTTCGAGTCCCGCACGGGACAAATCTTTGTGTGATCCACAATTATTTGTTCCGGTCTGGGTATTTGTGTATGTGAATTTTCATGTTTGTAAACGCACCCACGACACAGGAATAAATCCTAGTGGGGATACGTTTAAAAAAAAAAAAAAAATAGATGAAAAGTTTGTAAAAAAATTATTTTATAAGAGTAACCGTGGAGTTTCTGGCCCTTCTTCTCCACAAGAATGACATCCCGAAGTGGCGGTAGAGTCTTTGTTACTTTTCGAACGATTCATAAATACTGTAATGGTTTACATGAATAAAAAATATTCTGATTCTGATGCTACTGATGTTAAAGGAATTAGAAAAGTAAAGTGTACGTACTTGTTTTGTTGAATTCATTTAAGACATCGTAACGCCTATATTCCCCAAGCAGGGATGGCAGAGGTGTACTGAGTACACCCACGATTCGCCGACGATGTTAGGTCCCATAGAATAGGGGTTGAGCTGCCATATACCGGGCACAATTCCAGACTGCGGATTCATACTGGGAAGTTTTCGTTGGGAAGCTTTGCCACTAGACCAACGAGACAGTCTTTCTTCAGAACTTTTTATAGGTATATTTTATTATCTTTATATATTAAAAGTACTTAAATGAGACCTGAATAAATGAAATATATAAAAACAGATTTTAATAAAGCAATAGTATTTTCTTAGCACTACACGACCGTATTCGCAACAGCGTAGTAATAAAGCAAGTAGGTATGAAAGATAGTATCGATGTAAAGATGAGAAAGGGTATGCTCCCATGGTTCGGGCATATAGAAAGAATGTCAGAAGAAAGAATGACTAAACAGATATACAATGCGAAAGTGGAAGGATGCAGGTACCGGGGAAGACCTAGACTATCTTATCATGACCAAATAGACCGTGTCTTATTTGAAGGACAAGTCAAGAGTCTCCGAAACCGGCGAGCGTGGATGAGACGAACTATGAGAGTGGAGGAAGCCAGAGAGGTATGTAAGGAAGAACCTGTTGGAACTCTGTATTCTCTGCCTACCCCGCAAGGGATCTGGCATGATGATATAGATTGATAATAGTATTTTTATTGGCTTTCATCATTGGCAAGTAGAGTTTTATGTAAACACAGAGATGGGCAAAATTCAATCAGATTAACGATTACGATTACATTTGGAATCTTCAATCATAATTACAGATTACCGAAAGTAATCATATTCTGTGATTGATGATTATTAGTTTGTAATCGTAATCATGATTACTTTTTGATTTATATAATGATTTTTTTCAAGAACGATGCTATTTGACTTGGTCGAAATTCAAATGCTAAGTAGTATGGAACGAGAATTTTTATTTTATTATGGATTTTGTTTGAGTTGGCGGAAAATGGGTAACGCTATTTTTAAGTAAAATATCAATATTGTTATAAATTTCATTTTTGAGGTTTTCGAAGGTGCTGATTACGAATATGGCATTAATTTTGAATTCCACGACTGCGGGCGCGACTTTTGATATTAAACCAATATGGATTTAATTTGTGTACGCGTGTGTGTGTGTGTGTGTGTGCGTGTGCGCGTGTGTGTATGAATGATCTTCGCTGTTGGACAGACAAGAGGGCGAGCGTGCAACCACTAGGCTTGAGCAAGAAGGGCAAGGGGGCAACTAGCTCAAGGGCGCCTCAAGGAGGAACGGCCTCGGTTTGAGTAGTCGCTATGGGGGAGGGCATGTAAATGTATTTCTAATACGTATACCTCAATATGCACACAAAAGTACAGGTTTCGTGGTCTCTTTGAGTATCAAAGAGTTTAAAGCAATGGTAGAACTCCGTGAAATTGGAAGTTTTATTTTCGTATTGAATTCGTTAAGCAATTATCTAATTGGGGTATCTAAGGTCTTGCGTTATATATGTTGAATCGCGTTATATATTCGGACGAATACCTAGTTCAATCACAAAGAACTAAAGTTACCGACATAGCTCGCAGACTCAGTAAACTAAAGTTGCAATGGGCTGGTCACATCTGCAGAAGGACCGACGGCCGATGGAGCAAACGTGTCCTAGAGTGGAGACCGCGACTTGGTAAGCGTAAGGTAGAACGGCCCCCAGCTAAATGGACCGACGACTTCAAAAAGGTCGCTGGGACAGACTGGATGCGGAAGGCGGATGACCGTGTGCAGTGGCGCGTGTTAGGAGAGGCCTATGTCCAGCAGTGGACTGTGATAGGCTGATTGAGACCTAGTTCAATCGAGAACCGGTTGTATCGCAAAAAAGTCATATCAGCCACCTAGACTTATTATTAGAGTCAGATATTAAAAGAGGCCGACCCTTTTTTCTTCTCTAAAATGTGTAATTTAGCATTTAATATTTTATCTCTCCGAGGTACAGAATTTATAAGAGTTACCATTCTTTTTTCAGTTCCCTTCTGTAGCTGCGCCTAATGTCTTCTTCTTTCCAGGGTATAACAGACGACGTGTGGTGGTATTACACCATATCCGCCGCATTTTACTGGTCGCTGATGATATCCCAGTTTTGGGATGTGCGGCGCAAGGACTTCTGGCAGATGTTCGTGCACCACATCGCGACCGTCGCGCTCATCTCCTTCAGCTGGGTGTGTAACCTGCACAGGATTGGCACACTGGTGCTGTTGCTACACGACTGTGCGGACATCTTTGTTGAGGTCAGTATCTATGTGGGTTGTGGTTGGTTAGCGTGAAATTAGTGGTCCTGGTTCTACAGGAAAATCGTCAAGCCAGTGGTCGTAAACCGTTGTGGAACCGATGGTTGTGATACCGGTGGTTAGGGAATGTAGTGGTCATGGAACCGGTGGTCTGGACAACTGATGATCATAGAACTGGTGGTATACGATATTCGCCGCGTTCTACTGGACGCTGACGCTGTCTTAGTGTATGGCGCAAGGACTTCCGGCATATGTTCGTGCACCACATCGAGACCATCGCGCTCATCTCCTTCACCTGGATTTGCAACCTGCACAGGATCGGCACACTGGTACTGTTGCTACATCACTGCGCCAATATCATTGTTGAGGTCAGTATCAATATAGCTTGTGGTTAGTGGTCTTAAAACCAGGTCTAGGGAATTGGTGGTCGTGGAAATGGTGAGTGCGCAACCGGTGGTTGTAGTACCAGTGGTCATAGTAATTATGGTCGTGAATCCAGTGGCTATGGAACCAGTGGTCTCGGAAATTGGAGGTCGAACACAAACAACGTAGGGATATATTTAGAGCGATAACTACTACTGAGGGTCAAGGACTGGGCTCTCTGTACTGTCTGATGCTTGACCATCATTCCCGAGTTCAAAATGAGCAAGGTTCTCAATTCGTCTGTAAATATTTGTTTACCATCTAGGGTCGGCACAAAATATAAGTGTACAATTCGTTAAGACATTATTGATTTGGTATTATTTTTAAGAGGACAATATGCACATATCAAAAGCTGTTAAAACCTTTTGAACGTTGAATTGGTTTAAAAGACTGCTGTATTAGATACAATGAATACATATTTTATTTTGCGTTCTACAATGTAGTTTAGATTTTTTTAAAAACGTAGCCCCACACTAGCATTTATTCCTGTATCGTGGGTGCGTTTACAAACATGAAAATTCACATACACAAATACCCAGACCGGAACTAATAATTGTGGATCACACAAAGATTGGTCCCGTGCGGGAATCGAACCCGCGACTATTAGACACAGTGGGCGGTGCGGCTTAAGCTCTTAACCGCTGTGCTAAAGCGTCCATCATTTATTTATTTTTACTTTATGCACTCATGCACATAGGCGGACTAAATGGCTGCGGCATTTTCTGCCAGTATACCTTAAGGTGGTGTGAGACAAGTGTGTTAGGTACGAAATTACACAAATTTAAGGAAAAAAAGTTAGAAGAATAAATATAAATAACAACTATTTAAAACACATTCATAAATACAAAAACACCACCGTCACGCCTATATTCCCCAGAGGGGGTGGCAGAGGTGTACTGAGTACACCCACGTTTCGCCGACGATGTTAGGCCCCATGTAATAGGGGGCAAGCCTATTGCCATATACCGGGCACAATTCCAGACTCCGGACTCATACTGGGAATTTTTTGTTAGAAAAACTACATTTGTCCGACCTAGGATTTGAACCCAGGCCCTCGTAATCACAAAGCGATGCGCTTTGCCACCAGACCAACGAGGCAGTAAATACAAATTATATATAATACATATTTATATTTTTTTTTTAAATATTAGATTTATATCTTTTATACTTTGTAAATTATGTTAACTTATAATAAAAACACTCACTTTAAACTAAAATAGAAAATAAAACAAAGAAAATAAAAACCATGCATACCACATATATAAATATGTGTATATATAAATATGTGTATATATATATATATATATATATATTTATACAATACATACATAAACTAAAACTGAGGGGGATCCAACATCTTATGCAAGTAATCTTGCAGACTTTTTTAAAAGAGGGATGATTGTTTGCCATCCTGAGTTCCAGAGGTGAATGAAATCAGTAGTATTAGGGGGGGGGGGGGGGGCACTGAAGAAATCGATTATCAGAAGATGTTTGTCATGATTTGAGCATAAATACTGAAATTAAGAAGTAAAAAGGGGGCGGGACTGGAGAATTAAGGATAGAAAATAATGTTGTTAGTGCCCTTAGAGTTCTACGCTGCCGAATAGGCAACCACTTTAATAGTGATCGATGTTCCGACACATGATCATATGTCATTCGATGATTCGTCATCAGATGATATTTCATTTCCACCTTCTAGCAACATACGCACCTCCCACACTCAAGTTAATTCTACTTAATAACAACAGTTTATTTAAATTACAGTTCCTATTTACAGTAATTACCTCAGACGCCTCCGTTCCTTTAAGTTAGGCAGCCTACATACAAGGCTGAAAATAAACCGACCGATTAATGTAAATACGTAACGATGCGACCTAAGACTTACGTATGGCAATACTATTACATGGGACTTAACATTGTCTGTTTAAAGTGAAACGTATTTATTCGTGTGGGTGCGTGTGCGCGCGCGCGTGCGTGCTGCTGTGAACTGGAATGTGAGCTGGAATTTCAATAGATCATAATGTAAATCAAGATCATAATGTAATCGGGCATATAGAAAGAATGCCAGAGGAAAGAATGACAAAACAGATATACAATGTGAAAGTGGAAGGATGCAGGTACCGGGGAAGACCTAGACTATCTTACCACGACCAAATAAACCGAGTCTTATCTGATGGAAAAGTCAAGAGTCTCCGTAACCGGCGAGCGTGTATGAGACAAACTATGAGAGTCCAGGAAGCCAGAGAGGTATGTAAGGAAAGAACCTGTTGGAACTCTGTACTCTCTGCCTACCCCGCAAGGGATCTGGCGTGAGGTTATAGATAGAAAGATAGATAATGTAAATCACAACCTATTTAGCCATTATAAACTTGTCGACGACTTGGTCCAGTGTTTAAGAGCTTAAGCCGCTCCACTTACTGGATCAAGTAGTCGCGGGATCGATCCCCGCAGGAAACAAATCCTCACCCACAAATGTTGGTTTCCGTCTGGGTGTTGGTGGATGTGAATTTCATGTTTGCAAACGCACCCACGACAAGAATAAGTCCAAATGTATTATTGAAAAAATATATTGCCATTTCGCTGTAACCTCTTAGATTTCGTGATATACTAAAACATACGTGTTAGTATATCATGTACGAAAGAAAGATTAATAAATAAAATACGAACAAACAATACATAAAATTAAGTCGGATAAAATACGACAGAGGCGCTAGGGGTTCGAAAATAATTATTGGATAAATCCGACTGCGGTGGTCAATAGGTTTAATAAATTATAGCCATATTATAAAAACACCTGGACACCGTCACGCCTATATTCCTCAAGCGGGAATGGCAGAGATGTACTGTGTACACACACTTTTCCCCTACTTTTAGGTCCCATGTGATAAAGGACTAGTCTATTGCTATTTTACCGGGCACAATTCCAGACTTTATAATATTAGCCTATATTGCCCACTGCTGGACAAAGGCCTTCTCTCACTAATTGAGGTGAGAGCGATTAGGTCATACTCCACCACGCGGACCCAGTGCGGATTGGTGGAGGCAGGTTTGTGGCCAACTGCTGTAGGAACTATAAGCCGCCTTTAAGGCTAAACTATAAGCAGACTTACAATTGGAATATTTCGATAGAAAAAATACACATTTTTCGACCTAGGATTCGAACCCAGGACCTCGTAACTGCTACGCGCATTATTCACCACTTGACCAACAAGGCAGAATGGCCATATCATGTATATGTATTTATTTACTAGACGTGTGTCCGATAGGATTTCCTATCGGTAACATTTTCTACTCCCTAAATAATCCATTTTAATCCATACAAGGTTAAATGTACTAGCCTTAGGGGGTGAATTTTCAAATATAGGGCAATGCAACGAGTTGTGAACCATCTTGTGTGAGTTGGTTATAGTCAGTTGTTATTCGTTGGAGTCTAATGTTATTACATAAATTAAAATAAAAGTATACAACAAAATTTCGATAGCTCGTCCCAATGGGACGAGCTTGATGTGGGACGAGCCACTGAACTAGCCTAATATGTTTGTCGATGTGTATACTATAGAACAATGCATATATTAAATGCAGTCGTGTTATGTAAGTAGGCGGGGCGGGTACTTGGGTATTTTACCGATACCTGATATCAGGTAACGCTGTAATATAACCGAGTTTCTAGCCATTGTTTAAAAAAAGGCTAACCGCAAGCATGGCTGGAGCTACGCGGTCAAATTGATAGCTATAATAGCAATGTACTACAATCTATATAAATAAAAATCAATTGCCGAATGTATGTAAGCGCATCAGTTCAGAACGGTTGCACCTATTTGGTTAATTCTTTTTTGTTGTGTTTGTCAGGACAAGGTTTGTATAAAAGAAAATGTTTGAAAAATTGTGCGGAGTAGTGAAAAATTTGGGGTAAAAAATCTCTGTATAAAAAGTGAGTGAGACAGAAGATAGTAGGGAGATCTTCAAAAAAATTTACAGAATAAACAGATTGACGTTTATAAATTCCTTTGTTGAACCTAACAGTTGACGGACGGTTTAGCGCAGTGGTTAAGAGCTTAAGCCGCTCCGCCCACTGTGTCTAATAGTCGCGGGTTCGATTCCCGCACGGGACAAATCTTTGTGTGAACCACAATTATTTGTTCCGGTCTGGGTATTTGTGTATATGAATTTTCATGTTTGTAAACGCACCCACGACACAGGAATAAATCCTAGTGGGGCTACGTTAAAAAAAAAAGTTTGTTATATTGTTTTATCTGTTACTTCCGAAAAAATAAATTAATTTGTAGTTTTGTTTGTTTTGTGAAAAACGTAGTAGAAAAGTTGTAGAAGGTTATATTATATAAATACCAGCAATAGTATTTTATCGTACTGTACAGGGAAGGAACATGGTCGCTTACGATGAGCCTCATAAGAAGGCTCAAGGTCACCCAAAGGGAGAGAGCTATGCTCGGGGTTACCCTGCGGGATCGGATCAGAAACGAGGAGATCCGCAGGAGGACGAAAGTCACTGACATAGCACTCAGAATTGCTAAACTTAAGTGGCAGTGGGCGGAGCACATCGCTCGTAGAACTGACGGCCGTTGGGGCAGAAAGGTTCTCGAATGGCGACCACGTACCGGAAGTCGTGGAGTGGGTAGGCCCCCTACAAGATGGACCGATGACTTGGTGAAGGTCGCGGGTAGAAGTTGGATGCGTACAGCACAAAGCCGGTCGTTGTGGCGGTCTTTAGGGGAGGCCTTTGTCCTGCAGTGGACGTCTTTCGGCTGAAGAAGAAGTACAGGGAAGAGTTGGTCTCATTAGTACAGCCGTGCAAAGCCGGGGCGGGCAGCTAGTAGTTAATAATAACTGATTACGTATCAGTTATTATTAACTAAATAGTTTAAGAAAAGCTTAACTGAAATCTAAGAGGTTACAGTGAATTGGCAATATATTATATCTATAATACAGGTGGAATTCAACAAACGTTTACAATATATTAGTATGTCTAGTCATAGTTAAAAGTATTGATCGATTTGTATTAATTTGCCGATTTATGCAGCGGGCGCAAAGGGCACGGCAACATAAATAAAATCAAGTTTATTCTATTATTACATTTAACGTAACATTAAAAAGAAATATTAACGTTATAAATTTGAGTTTTTATTATTAATCAAGAAGTCAAATTAACAATTACTACAAATTAATCGGGTTAAAACAGGTCCGTACTTCACAGTCACTGGGGTACACGTATAGTCGCTGGGGCTTCGAAGAGCATTTTGAGCGCCTTGTCCCCCGAGTTGAGAGGGTAGTGGATGCCATACATACACTACTACCCAACCTCGGGGGACCGTCGGAGGAGGTACGCCGCCTCTAGGGGGGGTCGTGCGATCGGTGGCCCTGTATGGAGCGCCCGTATGGTCGCACCGACTGTCGGGCGTCCGACGCTGCAGGACCACGATCTATGGTCTGCAACGCAGGATGGCCATTCGCATCGCACGAGGATACCGGACCGTATCCTTTGAGGCGGCAACCCTCTTGGCACGCTTTCTGCCGCTCGACATCTTGGCGGACATGGACGCGAGGGTCTAGGACCGGACTCGCGTCGTCCGCAAAAGCGGCAAGTGCGTGCACGCGCTCGAAATTAGACGGTAGGAACGACGACGCGCCCTGGAGCCTCAGCTAGGAGCACATCGCGCGCAAGCGCGTCGTCCAAGCTATCCTGCCATCCTTCGAAGCCTAGCAACAGCGGTGAAGTGGGCGAATCTCCTACAGGTTCGCTTAGATAATCACCGGTCACGGCTGTTTCGGTGATTATCTGAACAAGATCCTGGTCGACCCCATCGGACCGGACCTCTCCCTGCCGGCAGTAGTAGCGGCTATGCTGGCTGGGGAATCGCCGTGGGGGGTCGTATCTTCCTTCTGTGAGACTGTGTTGTCCCAGAAGAAGGAGGCCAAGCGGAATCGAGAGGGGGCCAATCCTGCTCGACGAAGGCGAAGGCGCCGGAGCGGAGGCACATCCCTTCCAGGCCCCCCAGCCCAATAGCCCGGGGCTTAAGAATTCGGGCTTACTCGCATCCTCCGCCGTAATATCTGGCGTGGGACTCCTCCCTGCACCAACATCAGCAGGGTGGCTTTTGGGGGTACGCAAGGGACCCACGTCGGCCCTGAGCGTCCTTCACGAGCGACCACGAGAAGGACGTCGCCGTGAGCACCACGTCGATGCAGGGGGGAGCATGTCATCAAGTCTCTCCCCCATAACGGGCTCTTTAGAGCGCTGCATAAGAGGGGCACCGATGCGTTTCATATGGAGATCTCGGAGCCCCTCCAAAGTGCTGATTTCGGCCATACTGGGGTTTTTAGTCGGTAGGAATCGGACACGCACCGTGTCGTTTCCCGAGGCTCGCGGAAGTCCTATGCAGGATTTTCCCCAGGTAAAAGGTCCGTGCTGAAGGCACGTCAAGCCGTTGGCCTCGGTTAGCACCTAATGTCTAATGAAATGTCTTTAAGTCAAGTTGGAAGCCTTATAGGCGTCTTGATAAGTTCCAACAGCAGGTGGCCACAAACCTACCTCCACCAATCCGCACTGGATTTGCGTGGGGGAATGTGACCTAATCTCTCTCACCTCGATTTGTAGGAGAAGGCCGTTGCCCAGCAGTGGGACAGTATCTGATTATTATTATTTATGTATCTCATTAAAGTCACCTGTTGAGATCAATTGCTGAAAAAAAAAACATAAATAGCGAACTGACCTCAGCAGGTGTAAGCACTATTGTATATTAAGGAAAGAAAACAAGGACTATGCGAATGAAGTGATAGAGAAAAACTCGTCTATTTCAAAGGGGACTTTATTATTACTAATTAGAATGTCAGAAGAAAGAATGACAAAACAGATATGCAATGCGAAAGTGGAAGGATGTAGGTACCGGGGAAACCTAGACAATCTTATCCATAACCAAATAGACTGTGTCTTATCTAAAGGGCAAGTCAAAAGTCGCCATAATCAGCGAGCGTGTATGAGACGAATTATGAGAGTGCAGGACGATCTATGAGGAGAAGTTCTTTCCTTACAGACCTCCCTGGGAAGCCAGAGAGGTCTGTAAGCAAAAAACCTGTTGGAATTCTGTACTCTCTACCTACCCCGCAAGGAAACTTTTTCTTATTTTTTTTTAAAACGTACCCCACATTAGGATTGATTCCTGTGTCGTGGGTGCGTTTACAAACATTAAAAATCACACACACAAATACCCAGAGCGAAACAAATAATTGTGGATCACACAATGATTTGTCTAGTGCGAGAATCGAACCCGCGACTATTAGACACAGTGGGCGGAGCGGACTAAGCTCTTAACCACTGCGCTGAATCGTATGTTAATGAACTGGCGGAAGGCACTGGCGTGATGATATAGATACATAATTGGAATTAAAGTCAAGAGATGTTGTCGGGAGAAAGCACGCCGGTAAAACGATGCACGCATGTACAACGCCTTATATGACCTCAACTGGGGTTGCCAGCAGCCGAGTACTCCTAATGGGTTGTCGTGTCGTGTTTGAATGATATACGCTGTAGGCCGTGAGGCCTTTACAGCTTCACCGGACTTAAGGGCGAGCATGCAACCACTACGCTCATGCCAGAAGGGCAAGGGGCGACATACTCGAGGGCGCCTTAAGGATGAACGGCCTCGGTTTGGACAGTCGCTACGGGGGGAGGGAGTGTAATTAGTGCACCGGTCGGCGGGCTAGGGGATCTACGACTTCGTCGTCATCATCCGTATCCGGAGCGGAAAGAAGCGATGTCAAAGCATCGGGGGGATTGGTAAGAACCTAATGGGATGTTCATCTAACACTTATTTTGTTTGTTGCAGTCTGTGAAAGCGTCCAAGTACTCTGGCTACCAGAAGCTGTGCGACTCTCTGTTCCTGGCGCTGATCGTCGTGTGGATCGCCACCAGGGTCGGCATCTACCCCTTCTACATAATCTGGAGGTAAGTACTTAGAAGAATAGTGGGTATAGTAGCCTGAGACACACCTCAATATTTTTGGGAAGATCTCGGTGGCTGAGATGTTTTAAGTAAGGTTAGAAGGGCCAATTGAGGCGTTGAGCAGAATGATGGCTTATTCACCACAATGTTCACATAATGCCTTAGGGCTGTGTGGACTTTAAAAATGTATGTGATACAATGATTATAAAAAATAATAATAAAGACATCGTCACGCCTATATTCCCAAACGGGGGCAGAGGTGTACTGTGTTTCGCCGACGATGTTACTACCGGGCACAATTTTAGACTCCGGATTGATATTGGGATTTTTTACGATAGAAAAGCTTCATTTCGTCCGACGTAGGATTTGGACCCAGGACCTCGTGATCGCTACGCGCATTATTCGACACTAGACCAACGAGACATTGGTTAAAGTTGGTTGGTAATATAATAATAAAAAATATGAATATTAGCCCTGTTAAGAAACTGTCCCACCTAGCGATGGGTGATTGTTACAAAAAAAAATATCGATTGACAATTGTCGACAATTGTATTTACACACATTCGGTTGTCGATTCATTCGCCCTCACAAAAATACAATCGAATAACAATCGACGAAAGAATGAAAATCGACGGTGCGTTGCCAACGCGCAAGGTACAATCGATGCGGGGGGAACGTTTCGATTGTTAGCAATAATTTTAGTTGATCAGTAATTTCTATCGGTGAAGGTCATATCGATAAAGGGCTTAGGTAAAGTTGAAAATATCGACTGAATTATAGATAAATATAAAAAAATCTAACGTATTTATAATCACTAAATCTACCCTGCCACCCCACCCAGGCGATCTGGCGTAATGATAGATTACCACAAATGTCAAAGTATTTTTATGAATTATATTTGTATTACCAAAATACTTTGGAATTAATTTTCTCTAAGTATAATTACTTATGTACATAAAACACTTTAAAAAAAACAAGTGCCGATTCAAATCTATTGAACGATGGCAAAAGAATTATGATTGTCATTCGATTGTATGCGAATAAACGGAACAATCGAATGATTCGATTGTTTTTAATAATCGCCTATCTTTATAGTCCCACCGTTGGGCACGGCGCTCCTCTCTACCCAACAGGGTTTAGGGCATAATCCACCACGCTGACCCAGTGCGGGTTGGCGCACTTCACACACCTTCGAGAAACTTAGGCATGCAGGTTTCCTGACGATGTTTTCCTTCTCCGTTAAAGCAAGTGTCCATTAATTTTTAATACGCACATGCTTTCGAAAAGACAGAAGTGCGTTACAGACAAGTGGGTTAAACCCGAGGCCAACAGTCTCTCTTGGCTCTCCGTTGGTAATATAATTCATCGGAAAATATTTCCTATCTATCTATATCATCACGCCAGATCCTTGGCCCGGTAGGCAGAGAGAAGAGAGTTCCAACAGGTTCTTTCTTTACATACCTCTGTGGCTAATATTTTTTTCAGCAATAATGAGAGTGTATGTGAGTCTGTCTATTTTTTTAAACTGCATATATGGCAAAGGGGCGACAGTGGTTACGAATCGTGCGTTGTTTCATTTCTAGTGTTCTGTTCTTCGTGTACTTTAAGTGTTTGGTTAAGTGATTAAGCCGTTCTGTCCACTGAATCGAGTAGTCGCGGGTTCGAGCCCCGCGACAAATCTTTGTACGGGTGTTTTGTGTATGTGAATTTAAATGTATGTATTTTTTTTTAAACCTAACCCCAAACTGGATTTCTTCCTGTGTCGTGGGTGCGTTTACAAACATGAAATTTCACATACACAAATACCCAGACCGAAACAAATAGTTGTGGATCACACAAAGATTTTGTCCCGTGCGGAAATCGAAACCGCGACTTTTAGACGCAAAGGGCTGAGCGGCGAAGCTCTAAACCACTGCGCTAAATCGTCAATGTAAAATGTACCCACGATACAGGAATTCATAGTGTGGGGTGCCGTTATTTAAAAAAATATATTATAATGACTGCCTCGTTGGTCTGCTGGCAAAGCGCATCGCTTTGTGATCACGAGGTCCTGGGTTCAAATCCTAGGTCCGACAAATGTAATTTTTCTAAAGAAAAATTCCCAATATGAGTCCGGAGTCTGGAATTGTGCCTGGTGTATGGCTGTTTTTATCTCTGAACATCTTTCACCACATTATAAGGCTCTTCATGCGCAGACAAGAAAAGTTGCCCGTGAAAAAGGTGTTAGATACGTATGGATACGTAATGGTCGTATATTCACTCGCCTGAACGATGAATCCCCAGCGAAACTAATTAAATCTTATGATTGCTTAAAGAAACTTTAGATGATTTTTCACGATCTGAGGCCGTACTTAATCTTCAAAATTCAAGGTATATTATCAAAACTTCCGCGGTATGCGAACTAAACTAAATGATATACATCTTGCTAGCCTTAATCACAATTATGATATAATAGTCGGAACTGAGACTTGGCTAAACGATACTATTGAAGACAATGAACTATTTAACAAAAATTATCACGTCTATCGTCGCGATCGTCAAACTACTTCGGCAGCTGGGAAGGATGGAGGCGGAGTTCTTTTTGCTGTATCCAGAAACATACAATCTAGGAGAGTTCATCAATTAGAGAGCTCCAATGAAGACCTTTGGATTACATTAGAGATCAAAGAGGACAATGTGTTGAGGGAAATTTTACTCTGTGTTGTATACCTACCACCGCCGATTACATTGAGCTCATTGAATTCGTTTTTGGATAATGTGACTACTAATATGAATAATAATGCCGCTGAAATGCTTATATTTGGTGATTTTAATTTAAACTTTATAGAATGGATGAATATTGATAACTGTAATAATTTAATGCCTACTAATTATGACAATGCTGTGGGTTATAGTTTTGTTGACTTTTTGTCTCAGAATAACTTAAAACAATTGAACTATGTAAAGAACTCACATCAGCGAACATTGGACTTAGTTTTGAGTAATTTTGAAGGGTTGACGATTGAAGAAGCCCACGATACACTCAGTAAACTTGACAATTACCACCCTGCTATAGAAATTAATGTTAAGTTTATAGCTTCTCCACCACTTAAATGTAAAATTTTTGCCTCACATAATTTTAAAAAAGCAGACTATGAACTTATTAACAGAAAGTTAAGTCAGGTTGACTGGGTGTCAGAGCTGGGCTGCGGCGATGTCGATATTATGACACAGAAATTCTACAGTATCTTGTTCGAAATAATAGAGTCAACTGTTCCAAAAACCAAGTTACGCAAAAGTAAATTGCCTATCTGGTTTACGCGGTCTTTACAGTCTCTTATCTCAGAAAGAGATAATATTAGGCGAAGATTTAAACGCTATAATAATCCTCGTGACTTTATTGAACTGAAAATGGCCAACAAACGAGTGGATCGTATTATCAAAAAATGCTATAAGGGCTATATCTCTAATGTTGAAAACTCAATTAAATTAAATCCTAAAAGCTTTTGGAGATTTGTTAAAGAGAAACGTGGTGGAACATCGAAGGTACCTGGAGAAATGCATCTAGGAAATGCCTGTGCGAAATCAGGCGATGCGATTTGTGATCTTTTTGCTTCTTATTTCTCATCTATTTACTCCCCACATAACCACTCTGGACTCTTGGATGGTGAGAAGTCATTTACTCAGAGCTGCCTAAGTAGTATTCATGTAAGTGAGTTTAACATTTTAAGAATATTAAAAAACATAGACGACAGTAAAGGGGCTGGCCCGGACGGAATATTGCCTTATTTTATTAAAAGGACACGTAAATACCTTGCATTGCCTCTCAAAATAATTTTCCAGAAATCTTTAAAGACATCCGTATTCCCAGCAATATGGAAGGAAGCTAACGTAGTCCCTATTTATAAAAAGGGCGATGGCAAGTGTGTTACGAACTACAGGCCAGTGTCCATTCTGAACATATTCTCTAAGATATTTGAATCCCTCATCTGCCCCTCTTTAACAGCACACACAAGAAATATGATATCTTATAGTCAACATGGCTTTTGTCAGCATAGATCAACTATTACTAATCTCGTCAAATACATTACAGATGTTTCAAAATCTATCGATAATCGGTCTCAAGTGGACGCTATTTACACCGATTTTAGCAGCGCGTTTGACAAAGTAGATCATAATCTCTTAATTATAAAACTCAGACGTTTTGGCATTCATGGACCACTTTTATCATGGTTCCAATCATATTTGGAGAATCGGGTCATGAGGGTTGTAGCCCACGGTTATAAATCGTGTGACTATATAGCATGTTCTGGTGTTCCGCAGGGCTCTCATTTAGGCCCAATCCTGTTTTTGGTCTTTGTCAATGATATATGTGATAAATTACGCAACTCTGAATATTTACTTTTTGCAGATGACCTTAAATTGTATAAAACCATAAGTGATATGAAAGATGCGTCCAAACTTCAGGATGATCTTAACGCGGTCCACGAATGGTGTCAAGAAAATAATATGCTCTTAAATGCCAGTAAATGCGTACACATAAGGCTCACAAAAAATAAGAATCCAATTTCTGCTAGTTACTGCGTAGGGTCGGAGCAACTGACAGAAGTTGACAGGATTCGGGATCTGGGCGTAATAGTCGACACTGGGTTGGGGTTTGTTGAGCACATGAACTCCATTATATCTAAGGCATGGAAGATATTGGGCTTCTTGAAACGCATGTGCAAAGACTTCTCTAATGTTCATGCGATAATATGTTTATACAACACCTTGATCCGCAGTGTTTTGGAATATGCTAGTTGCGTCTGGGACCCACATTATCAAATCCATATAAACCGTCTGGAACGCGTACAGAGAGCTTTTACCAGGTTTATAGCATATAAGGATCCCAATTGTCCTTACCGCGCAGATTACAGTACTCGATTAAAACACTTTGGACTCGTAACACTACAAAACCGTCGCAAACTTGCAGACTTAATGTTTTTATATAAACTGGTAAATGGTTACATTGATAATCCACACCTAGTCGGTCAAATAAACTTATCGGTTCCGAGAAGAATACCCAGATTTGCGCTAAAAATCAACTTTGCTCCAACCTATTATCGAACAAAGATTAACTGTCCTTTAAATCGCATTAAAAAAGCATATGTTGATGTTAATGATGTAGACATCTTTAGCCGTCCGCTCGCAGCCTTTCGAAAGAGAGTTCTTCAAAAACTAAGTTCGTAAAATAATTAATAATATCTACTACTTTTTCTTTAATGTCTCTGTAACTCCGATGTATTTTTTTTTTTGTGTTATTTAATTTTGTGTTATTTAATTTTGTGTTATTTAATTTTATCATTTTATTTTGTTTTTAGTTATTCCATGTTATAATATGTAATATTTTATTATCCTAGTAATTTTATAGTTATGCTGTAATTTTATATAATTTTTATAATTTGAGTACCCGCATTAGAGAGTGTTGTACACGCCTAAAAAGATACTTCACACAGCATGAAAAATTGATATAATGTATTTATGTAAAATTCGTGAATTGTCGATGGTGTGGCTTTAAATAAATAAATAAATAAATAAATAAATAGGCTCGCCCACTATTACATGGGACCTAACATCGTCGGCGAAACGTGGGTGTACTCAGTACACCTCTGCCACCCCCCCTTGGGGAATATAGGCGTGACGGTGTGTGTGTATATTACGATTTTTGTGACACTGGCTTCGCAGGCTCAGAAACGATATTTTCCAATCCGCAGTACGTCGATTCGAGCTCCGCAGCTGTTGCCAATGTTCCCCGCGTACTATATCTTCAACTCCCTTCTGTGTCTTCTGCTGGTACTGCACGTCGTGTGGACCTGGCTAATCCTGCAGATCGCGTACAATGCCCTCAAAGCTGGACAGGTCTGTATGAACTCTTGGTATGCTTTTGTGGTGCTCGTAGCGCTCTGCGACCGCGATGTTCTTAGCGATCACCCCGTTAAAGCAGCGTTCGGCTTGGTAAGTCTGAGATAAATGACCCGTTGTGGTGTTTTCATATTCGAAAGTCTCCGTGCTTCGGAAGGCACGTTAAGCCGTTGGCCGCGGTTACTATTTAATGTGGTAGTCGTTAAGCCAAATTGGAAGCCTTATAGACGGCTTGATAAGTTCAGTGGACATCTTTCGACTGTCGATGAAAACAACGCAAAGCCTAGTAAGAAGGATCTAAAGCATAAAATGTTACCTATATTAGGTGCACCTATATTAGGTGATTTTAATTAAACAGATCTTAGGTAGGCACACACTACACTTTATTGTTCTTACAACAATTAAATCTATATATTAATACGTGAAGTAAAAACTTTGTACACAATTTTACGAAAATTGCGCGAAAGGAGGAGTATGAAATTTCCCACACTTATAGTTTATATAGAGAAGGAGTGCAGAGTGCTAATATTTTTTTTAAATTATGCATAAAACATACATTAAATCAATGAAAAAAACATTACACACACTACTACAAATATGACACAATACACGTCAAATTGGTGTTTGCTTTAATATTATTTGTCTATAGTCTTACTGAATGTCAAAGATAACCAGCAAACGATGAAAGAGTAGGTCGAATATCGACCAATGGGCGACCACTAGTAATAATATTAACTCATTTAATTCAGGCAACAGAAATTGACAAAGATATATTTATACAACTTACTGGCCCATAGAATATATACCTTACAGACTAAATCCAATCCAATCCAATTACTGTCTTCAGCATGAGATGAGATGTTTAATGGCACCCCGGATATCTTCCCGAAAGGGCCATTGATAAAAATAGTATTTTGACCATAGATAATATAGATGATTAGTGAGTCTATGTTACATACAATTTTCAGGGAGCATTAAAATAGGATTTTTGAAAATTCATCCCCTGAGGGGGTTAAAAATGATCTATGGGAAATTTCATCGAGTATACGGCTAGGTAATAAGCGGCGCAGAAGTACCAGCACCTTCTATGCGCATGAAACAAACGTTATAATTATTTATATAATTGTCGGTTAACAGCTGTTGATATCTCACGGTTGAAATTCTTTATATAAGACTTTCTTGTTCATCTATACATTGAGAATATTCTAGTGCCTTTATGATGGTATGTCTGAGAAAATTCCATGGCCCCCAACCCAAAAAGGTCCTAAGAGCCTCCGAAGTAATAGGTTCGTTTTGTATCCCCCCAAATCGCGGTAGCATTGATAAAGTTCCATGGTTCCCGACCCAAAAGCGTCCTAAGAGCCTCCGAAGTAACGGGTTAGTTTTGTATTGTTTTAAATAGCGGTAGAATTGAGAAAATTTCATGGCCCCCAACCCAAAAAGGTCCTAAGAGCCCCCGAAGTCACAGGTTAATTTGGTATTGTCTTAAATAGTGTTAAAATAAGGAAATTTCATGGCCCCTGACTCAAAAGCGTTCTAAGAGACCCCAAAGTAAAGGGTTAGTTTTGTATTCTTTTAAGTAGCGGTAGAATAGGGAATATTCATGTAATTCAAATAAGAGTCAAATATTTTTTTTTACCAACTTTATAGCATAAGTATAATGTCTATACCAATATTTTTTTTAATTACATTACTTTTTTATTAAGAAAATAATTATTGAAAGTACAAAAAATGAGTGGGAAATTCAAAGTAGCTGGAACGCCACGCTATTGGTCAGATCGAATATGACGTCAAAGTCTACAATACAAATGTCAACAAGTGCATATTTATTGGATGTTTGCTATTGAGTTAGTTTTATTGTTATTTTTTGTTGTCGATTTACACAAAGACAAAATTTTAGCTTAAATCATTTAAGTTAATTCTTACGTTAAAGTGATCTTCACAGCAATATAAACAAGTTGATGGAGATACCACGTCTCTTTTTCTGATTTTACACCACTTTCTCCTTATGTCCGCACTTACCGGGTGCATTTCTTATTGTATTTTTACACCTAGACACAACACAGTGTTGTTCCATTGTATAATAGTCGCAAAATACAAAATAAAAATAAATTACAGAATAAAATACTTCTACAGCTGCTCACTAATTGAATGTTATTATAGACTTTGACGTCACGCCAAAGGCGCCAAAATGGCGGGCGTTTAAAGGTCTCTTATCTGTTTGCTATCTTCAATTTCTTTTTTGCCTTTTACATACTGTTTTTGACGCTTAAATTTTTTTTTGAAGTTATATATTGATGTAATCTATCGTATAAAAATATAAAAAAAAATACACGCATTTTCCCTATTGAGAAAATTCCATGGCCCCCGACCCAAAAGCGGCCTAAGAATCCCCGAAGTAGCGGTAGTTTTGTATTCTTTTAAATAGTGGTAGCATTGATAAAATTCCATGATCCCCAATCCAACAAGTTCCTAAGAACCTCTCGACGTAATGGGTTAGTTTTGTATCCTTTTCAATAGCTGTAGAATTGAGAAAATTCCATGGTCCCCGACCCAAACAGGCCCTAAGAACCCCCGAAGTAACGGGTTAGTTTTGTATTGTTTCAGATGGACGGAGACATAAGGAGCTCAAGTTCAGAACTGAGCGATAGCCCACAGACTTCTAACCACAGCTCGCCGACCCGAGCAAAGAATAAAAAGTGAGTCACAGAATTGTTTAATTTGAATACAAATCCGAATTATATTATAGATTCTATTGACTATCTTGATAACGGCTTGCTCTAGTAGTTGGAACACGCGCGTATTGGTGGATATTGGTAACTGGCAGTGCGAAGACGAGAATTACTGATCTATAAATAGACCAAGTTATTTGCCGAATGGAATAGTGACATAACTAGATTACACAAGAATAAGAAATTCAAGCTTTGTGTAGTTTAAATTACAGTGTTTATTACAACATCTATAGTGCGACAAGGATCATTTGGCCCATAGAAGACAAGGGGGGGGGGGACATGACCAGGGGTTGGTGTAAAATTAGGGTTAACATTTAGTAAAATAAGGAGACATATCGACAGGTGGGTCCGCACGGTTACTACTTAAAAATAGAACTACTTATTACTACTACTGCCTCGTTGGTCTAGTTGCAAAGCGCATCGCTTTGTGATCACGAGGTCCTGGGTTCAAATCCTAGGTTGGACAAGTGTAGTTTTTCTAACGAAAAATTCCCAGTACGAGTCCGAAGCCTGGAATTGTGCCAGGTATATGGCAATAGGCTCGCCCCCAATTACATGGGATCTAACATCGTCGGCGAAACGTGGGTGTACTCAGTACACCTCTGCCACCCCTGCTTGGGGAATATAGGCGTGACGGTATATAAATAGAACTTGGGTACATTTCATAGCAAACAGCGACTCTGCGACTGTCATGTAGTGACTTTTCACTTGATGACAGCAAGTGTTAGTTCTGATTTTGGCCGCGGGCCAAAAGATACTTGTACGACTGTAATTTTAAGTTAGGTCGTTAAATAAACATTCAGCTGCAAAGATGTCGTCGCAAGCTGTTAAAAAATATTATATCTATTCATTTTTCAGGGAAACATAAAGATAAACAAGGAACCTCATTAGAAAAATTGAAGTCAACGCCTATCAACATTGTAAACAGCGCAAAAAGGCTATAATAATGTATATTCAAAAAGCTAGAAATATAGGTTTCTCGATATTAGCCGTTTTTATCAGATATTAGATGTTCTGTCGATTTTAATTTATGCAAGAAATGTTAATTATAAAATTGTAATTTATTCATTTGTTTTTCGCCCTCATCGTGGGGCTTACATTCTTGTACTAAACTGTGTTTTACAGAAGCCTCTTAATAAGCACACCTCTCCAAATGCCCTTACGCTAGTTTCCCTTTAGTATTAGGGGCATTTTGAGAGGTTAAGCCACCGACTGGATTTATATTATATTTTTAGCAGATTGGTCCTCTAATCGCTTATAGTGGAAGTGCGTTGTTTTGCTAATGTGTTTATACTATCGTTACACACGTGTGTAACGACAGAACTAAACACTAACAAGCATTAAGGATTAGGTACATATCGGTCGGGGCGGGCGACGTGATACCGACGGATAGTTGTAATCTACTGAACTATGCCGGCGGTGACAAAGTTCGATGGAGCGAGATAATTGCCGTCACGTCGAGTCGTGTGTCATCTACGATATAGTTCAGGAAATTTCAACTACTCACGTCCCGTCCCGTCATCATCGCGTTGCCGTCTCGCTCCTTATGATATTTTGCGGAACCTTTACCTGTGTAGCGATGTGTGTAACGATAGACTAATACTATAGTAGAACATTGCACAGTTACACGTGTAACGAAAGAACTAATACACTATCAGAACGTTGCACTGTTACTCATGTAACGATGTGTGTAACGGTAGAACACTAGCTAAACATTATACACTTGCACAGTAAGTGATTAGGAGAAAGAATAGAGCGTATCTTTGTGAATTTTACGATATATTTACTCTTAGGCTGCGATCCGAGTGACGATAATACCGATATAAGCGCTTATACAGATTGTGGTTTTATATCGTCGTGGAATTTGCAGGAGTAGTGGTTCTGGTGATACTGAACATAAATTGATAAAAAAAGATTATTAAAAGATATTTTTTATCGTTTCTATTTTATGATTTTCGAATTAAAAAATCTTATCCTGTTGCCCCTCAAGCAATCCACTATCGGGCCGGGGAAAGTATACAATACTGCCTACATATCTATCGCGTGGTAGGGTATTTCGCTTCAATTAAAGTTTTATGTATTAACAAAAATATGGTCTAAAAACAAACAAAACCAATTTTAAGAAGTGTAAAATAATTGAGTTCAAGAGGAAAAAACTTCGTAAGAATACAAAACAACAGTCTGTATATCGGCGGCGATGCGTAAAAACCTCGTAGATCGAAATTTCTACAAAAAAAAATGGTATTTTTTTATATTTAGAAAAGATTATATTGCATCACTTTAACGCTCTCAAATTCAGTATAATAGCTTACTATATCAACTATCTTTTTTTGGCGGGAAGTGGAACTCTTAAAATTAACGTGAAGCCATAACTTAAAGAAGAAGAAGGCCAACTATGACTGCAAATGCAAACTTCGTAACAATAAAATTCTGCTATTTTGATATGAGTACCTCGACAAGACTGTCGGCATGTGCGTTCCGTTTTAGACACTTACGAGGTTTTTACTCGTCGCCGGCGATATGCATGCCGGAACCGCGTAAGTGCGACAACAGCTTGGCGCTTTATCCCTGTTTTACGGTACATAAGCGCTAAAATCGTTATTAGCAACATTCGGACCGGAGCCTTCGAGTCCCAGTCGAGTGGTTAGTACCACTGCCACGACCTTGAGTAGTAAATAAAACAGAAAAATAAAGCACTTCGTCAATTTGGTATTTCGTTGCAGCTGGCATGTTAAATATATAAGTGTATTAAATGGGTATATAATATCCACTGGCAATAATAGCTCAATTTCGTAGCCGAATTAAAAAAGGCGAGTTCAGATGTCATGCCGCTATCGGTGTAGAGAGAGTAGGATGATTTGTAAGTTGATTGAATTAGGATAAATGAAATGGATTACGGTGAGCAAGATAAAAATTGAACTAAATGTCGAAGTGGCTAAATGCTTTATTTTTGTAGTTTACCTGAATATATGATTATTTTTTATTTATTGGACAACGTGTAGCGGGTTCACCACAAACTGTAACATTATTATTAATTTTACTTTGCCGTGAGAAAGAGTTATTAATTGCATATATCCACGACTCTTTCCCACAGCTCAGTAAAATTACAATGATACTGCTAAAGAGATTGTGGTAAGTTTCCAGTTGTCTTTTTTCATTTTGTTTAATGGAGATTATTAGCTAGTGGTGTCTCAATGTTTTAAAACAAAAATAAATTTGTAAAAAAGATTTAACTTAAAATATGTTATGTCATGTGTGCGGTGTTAATAGATTTGATTTTTAATGTACATGCGCGCAGGCCAGGGTGGGGAGTACCGGGTCATGACAAATTATTTTATTTATTTATTACAATATGGAAGACTTACAGCTAACTAAATAATAATCACATCGGAATAGAAGACTGCTTATTTACCTTGATATTGTAAAATGTATTATACAACACACGACTTGAAGCTCTATTTTAAATGAAGAGTTATTTGTTGTACTGATGAATAAATAACGCCTTTAGCTAGCCGGCCTGCACTCAGACTACTTAACCGAGAATATGTCTATCTCTATCTACAAGCTGTAACATAATTAACGCAAGACCTGAAAGTAGTTTGTTCTAAATCTGATAACTGATTTGATTTCAACTATTTTTAATGTATATTACATTTTTTTTATTTGCAAAAAATGCGTTTACTTCTTCAGTGCGCTATAAAAAACTAAATTTATTCTTGATTCATAGCAATAAGGAGATTGCAAATGCATTCCTAACCCGTATTTCTCAAAATGCACACATACACGTACAAGTTTCATTGTTAATTGGGGTATAAAAGTGCTAAAAAAAGGAGTAAAAACCTTTAAATTTGGAAATTTGGTTTTCGTTTTCAATTTATGAAGCAATTCTCTAATTGGGGTGTCTGAGGTCTTGCGTTTATAATGTTACACCTTGTATATCATCACGCCAGATCCCTTGCGGGGTAGGCAGAGAGTACAGAGTCTCCCAATAGGTGCTTACCTTACATACCTCTATGGTTTCCTCCACTCTCATAGTTCGTCTCATACACACTCGCCCGTTACGAAGACTCTTGACTTGTCCTTCAGATAAGACTCGGGTCTATTTGGTCGTGGTAAGATAGAGAATACCGAGAATTTAAAAAAATTCAAGAGCTAAATCATATCTATTAACGCTAATTTGTGTACGAACTCTTTGTTGTATGTTTAAATATTAATCTTAGCTGATAATTCTAGTTGTAAGTGTTGTTTTTATTTACAGCTTAACGGACCAAAAATCACATTTGAGTTCGTTTTGTTAATTCAATTGCATATTCTCTAAAAAACTATCTTTAACATCTTGCCTAGTATCAAGTTTTGTGCAAAGAAAAGGTGCATAAAACCCACGAAGCAAATACGATGGGGAGATGGCCTTAACAGATTTTTCTAAAGAATGAAATGTGTCGTTGCGCGGGGTGGCACGGGGCGCGAGGGACGTTACGCCCAACCCACATTTGTATTTGCCATCTGGCGGAGATTGGTCAGAACTAAACAGTTCGTCTATGTCAATGTTACTTGTAAGTTCAATTATATTGCGGTAGATGGCATTTTAATACTTACTAATAAATTACGAAAAAAATACTTACAAAGTGAAATGTGATATTATTTGTCAGATCAGATCAGAATGTCGATCCAAGTAATTTTTGCATGTTTAGATACATAACTTCATTTAAAGGTTTTATTTTAAGTAAAAATAGATAACATTTCATAGCTTTGCGAACTAAAGCGGACGTTGAATGGAGCGAGCAGCGATGGCAAACTGTAAGCCACGCTCACCATGATGACGTCAATGCTTTTATGAAATCAAAAGGCTCGTTAGCTTAGGCCTCTTTATCTTGTCTTCGTATTTGCTTCATGATAAAACCCAAAAAACGGTAACAAATGTTGCAATTGCAACATTTGTTATTCATTCATTCATTAACTATTTGTTATATTACATTTTAGTTAAGGCTAAATGAGAAGTCTGTTTTTACATATGAAATAGGCGTAGAAAAATGACATGACACAATAAAAGACCATACAGTATAACTCATGGGGGTTTTTGGCGGGAAGTCGAAGAGTTGTGTTGTCAATGTGTTTTAATTTCTAAAACTTGTGTTATTTCGACTAATAATGTGTAATGTTGGTGGAATATTAACCATTATGTGTTCTTATATGTGCATGAGTGAAGGTTATTGTAAAAAAGTGATAAAACGTGCCTTTTCGACTTCCCTCAAAACGACCGTTGCAATTGGTATGTAGAGTATCCACCGCTTTACTATCCAGGGTGGGGTACTTTAATTTCATTATCATCGTTGTCATCCAATTCATCGGCGAGTCCAATTAATTTAAACAAACACGATTATATATCTCACTGGACACTGGCAAAATACACTTATAATTAGTGTGACGCCATAACTTGAAGAAGAAGAAGAAGAAGAAGTATAACTTATGTCATTTTATGAAATGTCATTTTTAATGACGCAACATAATTGTCGTTTATCATTCAAATTTATGACATTATATCTTTCAATATTTATACTCGTAATAAAAAATATTATTCTATACAGATGCAGCTGTAAAATTAGACTTCTTGCAACGGAACTTAATGAACTTGAAGATAATTATAATGTTATTCTGGCCTTGATTAATTATTTAGAAACAACCTTTTGCGATAGTTTTTTAGAGAATATGTACATGTAATGCTTTTATAAAATAAAATCTTAACGATTGTGGGCCATTAGAGCGTGTTACGTCAAATCTATTTTTCCTCTTCGCATTTAACGTATTAAACTGTAATATTTAAGTATTTATATTGTATGTACCTATGTAAGATATATTCGGCCCACAATTTCGAACTGGGACCATGGAGTAGTCACATTAGATTTTTTTACTACAAATAAATATAATATTACCCAATTGTGTTTAAGTTATTGCGATATACCTGAGGCCCTAGCCAGTTGGGCAGGAATGAATTGTGAAAAAATTAAATTACAATTAAAATATTTCGGATTTCATTGCGGTTTTTAAGTTTCCGATGTTCGAGTCCTCTACAGCGCCTATGGGCACGGGAAGTACTGAGGCGTTTGACGTCCAAAAGTCATGGTTATTCTTTATTGATCCCACAATTAACAAATAAATAATGCCAAACACTGGGCCTTTTTCTTTTTATTCTCTCGTCGCAAACTATTTGCACGTTGCGCGGATTGTTCTGACTTTACGTCAGAGTATGTATGATGTAAAGTCAGAACAATGCTTTTTGGGTAAATTGATGACCTTCAGTGAACGGTGATACAACTCGAGTTGTAGCACTTTTGATATTTAACACTTTATGCATCAGAAAAAAATCCTATTTTTTTAATCTCATACCCCTAAGGCTTAAAATCAGAAAGATTTGTCGTGTATATAATATAACTAAGCATTTTTCTCATAAGCAATGATAGCCTAGTGGTTAGACCGTTGGACTGAAAAGTCAGAGGTCTCGGGTTCAAACCCAGGCACGCACCTCTGTCTTTTCGAAAGCATGTGCGTATTAAAAATTAACTATCACTTGCTTTAACGGTGAAGGAAAACATCGTGAGGAAACCTGCATGCCTAAGAGTTTCTCGAAGGTGTGTGAAGTTCGTCAACCCGCACTGGGCCAGCGTGGTGGACTATGGCCCCTCTCAGTTTGAGAAGAGGCCCGTGCCCAACAGTGGGACAGTTTCTTAAAAGGGCTAATATTATAAGCATTTGTCAGAATTAACAATGTGTAAGATGATATATTTCGAAATGTTATAAAGTGAACTAAAAAGATTGTTCCAATTTTTGAATAAAAACTTAAATTAACCCCTTTTACATGATCAACAAGTATAGATTAAAAATAGTATAATTACACATATATCAGTATACACTAATGGTATTCAACAGATGAACACATTTTTGAATAGCATTTTACATGTCAAATACTTATATCATTTGACACTAAACCAAAACGGATTGTAACCATGTGTGTAATGTTTTATGTAAATAAACATCAATTTACACAAGAAGTATGAAAATGAGTAATTGTGTCAAACAATATAAGTGTACATTTTAGTTAATATTAAGAAAAATAAAACAATTTCTTGTCGTATTAATAACAGTAATCAACATTAATTTAAGGGCAGGCGAAAAAGCGAGAGGATTTTTTTGAAACATAAAGTCGATTTTCTCAAAACTATAATTTTCGACTCGTATCACCTTTCACTGAAGTGTTTGTTCGATTTCTATTTGCGTTAGCGATTGTAAATAGTTCATTTGGCTACAGGCACAGGTATTTTGTGTAATAATATAGTACATTATTGTATGATATACCATTTTAAATGCCTAATTTTGTTCTACATTGGTTATGCATTTGCTTGCGGCTCATTAGTTGTTGGGAATACAACTTAATGATACAATTGATACAGTTCTTCAGTCCAATTCGTAGCAACCACATAAAATCGCAAATATGAAGTAAAACCAATTTTTAAACTAGCGCAGCGTGATGATTTTACTTTGTGAAATGATTTTTTGTATCCCACTAGAGTAACATCAAGCGATTATTTCTCGAACTTATAGTAACGCGCTGCGTTACGTGATTGATTGGTAATAATGAATAAGGGCCGAGAGTAATTAATCTTAAATAACACTTAGGTACACAGTTGGGTTACTTAAGGTTTCGCCACATAGGCTAGGCAGCGCGACGCTGGCGCGGCTTGGGGAGTTGTAATGTACTGAAATGTACGGGAGACGCCACACAGCGCAGCCCCGCTCGGCGCTACGGCAAACGTCACGACCGAACGTGGACGATTGCTTCTGCCCCGCTGCCGTCGCGTTACGTTGCCTATTTAACCAAACCCTTATAATGGTATAAACGCCGTATTTATACATAACACCGTACAGTCAGAGCTGGGCACAACTTAATTGTGAAAACAATTTGATTGCAATTAAAATATTTCGGATTTTATCTATCTATCTATATCATCACGCCAGATCCCTTGCGGGATAGGCAGGGAGTACAGAGTTCCAACAGATTCGGATTTTATTGCGGTTTATTTTTGGTTTTTAAGTTCCCGACTTTTCGAGAGCTCTACAGGAGCCATAGTCACGAGGGACTGAGGCGTTAGTCGTCCAAAAGTCATCGTATTCCGCAGTACCTTAGGGGGATTAATATAATTTCAATTGAAATATCAATCGATTGATCCTACCATTAAAAATAATTGAATAATGCCTAACACTGCGTGCCACGTATCTTCCTCAGAATGCCTTCCATAGTTTAACCAAATCCATTTTGCCTCTATTATAACGTATTCTCCTTACCATGAGTTTTTAAATACTTGTATGACAAAAATAGCCTGTCCAGTATCAAAAAGGCTTATTTCCTATCTTGGGAAAAATAATTAAATTCCATTCCAAGTGGCAAGCGTTTGTTTTTTCCATTATCTTGTCGCAATCGATAGTGCATGGTTCTGAAGCCGTGAATTTTAGTTGTATGTAAATTATATATTTATATCTATATTATCACGCCATATGCCTTGCGGGCTAGGCAGAGAGTACAGAGTTCCAACAGGTTCTTTCCTTACAGACCTTTCTGGCTTTCTCCACTCCCATAGTTCGTCTCGTCAGATCGGTTGAAATCAACTTAGTTCTCATTGAAAATTGTCATCAAAAGCGCCTTCCATTTTAAAACGACCTTTTTCCCTATACATTATATATACTTTGGCCAATGATTGGACTTTTGGCATTTTGTGAAAACACTAGTAGAGTGGAAATACGCCCTTTTGGAACGCTTCTCCTCAATTACTCCCCTTATTACATATAGTGTTAAGTGTACGATGTTCTACTGGTATATTTGTACTAACGTTACACACGTCGTTACACTTGTGTAACAATAGAACTAGCCCTTTTGAATTATAAGCGATTAGGAAAAACATAACAATTAGTGTTTTAATTGTGATTTATCAAACACAAACACAAGAGTAATGACAGCAGGTATCCTTTTTACGTATTTTACTTATATAATAGTCTTGTGTATAGTAAAAAAATAAATAACATTTACTTTTATTTCACCGATTGTGTTAAATTGCTCCTGTAAAATGGTGAAGTCTAAAAATTATTTAAATTATGTGATAAATACGGCGTAGTGCTACCGACCGAAATATATTTTTTTAAACTTAATTACAGCGTTTTTGGAACACTATTCGAATCGACCTATATATATAATACAGACTGTTGATTGGTTTACAAATACTTAAAATTTAATTACATTTTGCACCTTCAGCACGGTATAGTCTTAACTCAAAAATCTAAGAAATCGAGTTACGGTCATAGAGGGCCATTAAAAGTACGCTCTATCATGTGAATATTAAACAGCGGCGTGTTTATGGGAGAATTAAGATATACGATACTTCTGTCTCTTTTACTTTCCCTTTCTTTACCTGTGCCGCTCGATTCTGAAGGGACGCGATTAATTTCCCAAAAACTTGATTTTTTGAGATAAGTCACTACTGTACTGAAGGTGCGATTTACATTAAAAAATAATTGAGTTGTTGCCCCGCGTGTGTGTTGCCCGCCCGCTAAATCGGACCGAGGTATACAATTTTACATACCTTCGGCGTCTTCATTTCGCCTAAGGGTTATTCTGATTTTCTGTCTAATGAGTATTCATCAGTATTTCAGTAAGGATGGGAAATACACCGCTGACATAGAGAGAAGAGTGAGTGCAGGGAACAGAGTGAATGGTGCGATGGGAAAGCTACTCGGGAGCCGGCACTTAAGCCATAAGGCGCAGCTGGCCATACATAACGGAGTTCTTGTCCCAACGCTGTTATATGGTAGCGAGAGCTGGGTATGTAAGAAGGAGAATGAAAGTAGGATAAATGCGGTAGAAATGCGAGCTCTGCGGAAGATGTGCGGAGTGAAGCTGACCGACCGCATTAGCAACAGCATAGTAAGACAGCGAGTAGGTATGAAAGATAGTATCGGTGTAAAGATGAGAAAGGGCATGCTCCGTTGGTTCGGGCATATAGAAAGAATGCCAGAGGAAAGAATGACAAAACAGATATACAATGTGAAAGTGGAAGGATGCAGGTACCGGGGAAGACCTAGACTATCTTACCACGACCAAATAAACCGAGTCTTATCTGATGGAAAAGTCAAGAGTCTCCGTAACCGGCGAGCGTGTATGAGACGAACTATGAGAGTCGAGGAAGCCAGAGAGGTATGTAAGGAAAGAACCTGTTGGAACTCTGTACTCTCTGCCTACCCCGCAAGGGATCTGGCGTGAGGTTATAGATAGATAGATAGAGTATTCATAAAAATATGGACTAAAACCAAACATGTTCTAAGTAATGTAGTTTAACTAAGTACTAATTCTCAACGTATTCCATAACTCTTGCAAGAATACAAATCAACAGCCTGTATAACGCATACGTATTCTAGAAATAACGCAACACTCGTAATCCTGTGACATTAAAAATTCAAAGAATGTATATTTTGGATGTGTATTTATTAATAAACTATGTAGTATTGCTTACTAGTTAACTGTTTTAGTGTTCGTATAGTCTTGTAACAGATTAAAACCAGTCTATAGTTGGTGTCTATTCATTTATTTTCAATATTTTACGTCGACATAGAATGGACTCAAGTGAAAATAGGTATGATGGTGAGGTGAAATTACTAAAGCTAGATTTAAGAAACTTTACGGGAAAGAGTTTTTACAAGAAATATACCCGACGCTTTATCTATTTATAGAATTCTGTATCGATGGATATATTCTATGTACCTATTGTATTATATTGCCAAATTTTAAACGCTTGTAAGACTTATCCTTATTAGAGAAAAGTGTAATATCTCATTTCTCCTCAAATATTGTCATAATGCAAATTTTTAGATTCTTTTACCATCATTTTAGGTATAACGGTGTAATTTTAGTCATCTTGGATCGAACGCCCAGGTGATTTATCCAATTAACTGTTCACTAGTAATAAAAAATCAACAATATAATAATATACTTCAAGCGCCTTTTCTCAAAATTGCTTTACAAATAAAACTTAAGTTACGACCACACCGACGTGTTCAGCCGCGGCCGCGGTGGCGATCAGCTCCTGCAGTGATATTTGTATGGTAACGTTCACACCAACGCGTCCTGCACGCGCTATCTGGGCGGCGTCTGCATGCGCTATCATAGGGAGATACTGATCACCGCCGGGGACGCCACCGCGGCCGCGGTTGAACGTGTTGGTTTGGCCGTACCTTTATGACACTATTAGTGTAGAAGTGTGACATCTCCATTATAGTCATAGAATTTTTTTTGATATATACAGACTATCAGTGCAGGCTTTTTACTTTTTTATAGCGATAAACTTCAAACTTGATAAATGAATGTATGAATGAATAAATTTTTTTTTTATAAAATAGATGTATATATATCTAACGCACCAGACCATCTATAATCAATTTATATATAAGGTAATAAATATATTAAACACCCTAATAGTTGATACCTGGTATGCATGACGATGTATTAGTAATTGTTTTTAATTTTATAATTATTCAAGTTATAACGTTTCTTGTTCAACATAAGTCAAAGAAGTCGTAAAATTTCTATGAAATGTGGCGCCGTTTCTTTTAGTATTAGGGATTCAATCACAATTATCTTTTCATACATTGTATATTGTGGCTTCTATCATCTGTGATGTTAGTAATATCCCAAAAAAGGCACGTTCGTTTCGTAAGAGAGGGTATTCAACAAGGAACTGATCCTGAAGATGATAATCGTGGTGTCAAATAAAAAATAACTATCGAACACCAAATTAACTTACCATGAGTTAACAAAACCATTTCTGGATGTTGTTCGTTTGTTATAGTATGTATGAAAAACTTTACAGCGCCCCAAACGGATACTCGAGAGACAGAAGCATGTATCATGATTATTGAAAATTACGATAGGCACAAAATGTGCGTATAGATAACATCTTCAAATAGGGATGCCAGAAGCTGTAGCTTGTCCATAACTACTTTAACGGACGGACGGACAATTTAGCTTGTGTCTAATAGTCCCGGGTTCGATTCCCCCACGGGACAAATCCCTGTGTGACCCACAATTATTTTTTTCGGTCTGGGTATTTGTGTATGTAAATTTTCATGTTTGTAAACGCACCCACGGTACAGCAATAAATCCTAGTGTGGGGCTACGTTCTTTTTAAAGAAGAAGAATTAATCGAACTGAGGGCTTAATCTAGTGTAGCGTAGGCCACCTCGCTTACTATATTAAGTAGTCACGCGATCGTTCCCGGCTCGATAGAAATCTGTGCGATTTACAAAATGCTTCTTTCGTCCTGTGGGTATTTTTGTATATGAATTTCACGTTGTAAACGCACCACAGAGGCATTATTCTGTCTGCCGTCCTAGTGATAAACGCAGTTATTAGTTTATCGTTAAGATGAAATGTGTGGGGGTAACGTTGTTTTTAAACTCTTAATAAATATAGGCTTATAATTTAATTTATGCTGGTCCTTCCTCAGGGATATTGCGCGAGTAACACAGACTTGTGGTATTATTTATATATTCTGTGATCCCCGTAAGGGACATGACTAAATGATGTATGTATTTATTTGTCTTAGGGTTGATTTTTTAATAATCAGATAAACGTTATTAGTAAGATAAAATACAACTTTCACAAAATAAAAATAACTATTTTAGGAATAAAATATGTCAACAGTTTCACTTTTTTATTCAGTCAAGTTATAATTTAGTTGATGGATAACATTTATCTGTTGATTTAAAAATCAACCTTGTGATGTAGTCGTATCAATCGTAAGATTGGTCGATTCGTGATGTGTTCTCGAACTTTCCATTTGCTATCTGTCTATACCTACTATGTATAAACCTAACGCTTAATGTTCATTTGATGTTAGTATAATAAGATATTCCAGTGAATATATGTATAACATGTAATATTTAAGTTCACATAAAATAATGATTTTATATTTCCAATATTATACTTCTTTACCGAGCAATAAAAAAGGCGGTTTATTTTAATATTACGTTTTTAGAGCCTCATCTTAATTATCTATTCATAAGATATATCCATGCTCTTTATTAAAGAATTATTTATTAATATACATTCACTTAATTTAAATTTTATTGAGATGCAATAGAGCTCACAATTGAATGTTCTACGTATGAGGCTCTCTACTACGAGTATTATCATTTTTCACTATACACCATTTAAATGTATGTTAGTTAAAGCGCATGCGTGTATAATATGTTGTGAATATACATGTGTAATAGTGTGTTTGTATATGAAATCTGTGTCCAGATGAAACAAGGATTGTGTTTAATTCGAACTTTATTCATTTACGAAGTTCTAGTCAAATGGTTTTATGCAGGGAAGTGAAAGTTGAGTTTAGCTTCAACTGGACACAAATCAGTTTAAATTGAAAAGCGCTCTCTTTTGTACACAAATAACGATAATTATATTTCAATATACTGTTGGGTTTGAAAAATAAAACACCGAATGCAAATATGAATATTTTATTTATATTTCATACGCCTACCTAAGAATGTCTCTCGTAAATAATTACGTAAACGCGATAGTCCGTTTTGCAATTTGCACGATTGCAATTAACTTACATTAATCAAGTCCCCTCACGGTGGGAGTCTCACACAATAGTAAAGAAATAGCTTTTTATTTACACTGATACATCTAGGTTAATCGGAATAATCGGATTCTGATAAACTAGCACAGTCACGGCTATAGCACTGCTATAGAACGCACAAACTTATCCGCCTGTCATGAATCATATCCATGTGACGGGTCTTGACGGCGCGCTGGGCGTCAAACGGAGTTCTGAATGCGACCCTCGCGTCACCAGTTGGTTGCCCGCGCTCGTTGAACCGTCTGATCACATCGTCTTGCGTCAGCTCAAACTCCGAAAAAAAGTTCATAATATCATCGATGCTGGCGCGGAACGGCACGTTCTCCATTGACACCACGCAGCCGGGCGCTCCGAAATCGTCCAGAGCGGGATCCTGGTCGTCATCATTACGACCGTTCTCAAAGTTATTGCCGCCCCCTCTGCCGCCGCGACCGAATCCGCGACCACGACCGCGGTCAAAGCCGCGACCTCTCTCGTTGAATCCGCCACGACCCCGATAGTTGCCGCGACCTTGGTCGAAGCCGCCCCGATTAAAGCCGCCACGGTCATAACCGCCCCGGTCGTAACCGCCGCGTCCTCGGTATCCACCGCGGAATCCTCCTCGCGCTGGAGGTTCGAAGAACTTCTGTGGCTGCGGGGGTGCATTACCAAGGAGTCCTTCGGGCCGCAATTCCTGCTGCTGCTGTTTAGGGCCCTCTAGGGCTTCCTCTACCACAGTTCTCGGCACTAGATCTACCGTGACACGACAGCCTTCAAGATTCTGCCCGTGTTTTGTGGCAGCCATTCTTGCTTCTTGGATGGATCGGAATTCACAGAAGCAGTCTCCGGAGGGCATTCCGTTGGTATCTAACATGAGATGAATCCGCGCCGGCACTGCACCGGTATCCGACAAGAAAGTGACGATAGTTCTGTCTGTCGCGTCCCGAGGGAGGCCTTTCATCAGTACACAGTCCAAGGGTTCATCTTCTAAATCAGTGGAGATGACGTGAGGTTGCGGGGCGGGCATCTGTTCTATTTGGTTCGGGAACTGCGGTCGGTTTGCCCAATTTGAAGCCGCCGTGCGTGGGTCAATAGGCCCCGAGGGCCCCGGGTACCCACCAAGCTGCGGCGTAGGGAACGGTCCAGGGAAACCTGGTTGTTGCACGAAATTAGGCGAGAAGAAAGGGGTTCCTTGAGGTGCCCCTTGCATAGCGTTGCCTCCTTTAAACCCAGGTCCGGTCTCAAACTGTTGTCGACGCTGCCTAGGGTCACGAGGCGCCGTTACCGCTGGCTGAGGCTCATTCTGAGGCCGGCGTGGTGGTTCCGCAATTTTGTCATTCTGGGAAGCTTTTTCTTTCTCATATTCCTCTTCAGACACAGGCGTGATAGTCGGTTGGCGTCGCCCGAATACATATCTTTCTTTTCTTTCCAGTGCTAGCTTCGCGTCTTCAGGGTTCACGAATTGCACAAACGCTATCTTTGATCTCGTGATCCGGCAGTCATTTAGCATAATGGACAAAAGAGAAAAATCGCTGAATGCTTTGATGATGTCGTGTTCTTTAACGAAGTTCGGCAAATCTGCCAGTTTGAGCACTTTAAAGGACGGTTGCCGCTCCTCTGTGTCGGTTATAATAAGGCTTTGGTCCTCTTCATTCTCTTCCCGGTAAGGGAGATAAGAATCAACGGCTGTTTCATAGACGGTATCGTCTAAATCCTCAACAATTACTTCAGCGCCCTTCAATTCGTTGCTCTTACGCTGCAACGCGAGCTGTTTGGAACGCGGGTCGCAGAATCGGACGTAGATGGTTCCTGTACGTCGCCCCATATTGTCGTTGATCATTTTGATGCCGTGTTTGTCGATCAGGAAGGGGAAGAAACGCCGGACGTCGCCGTAGCTTGTGTGGTTTGGGGCGTTTCTGATTGCGACGGAGCAATCCCGGTGTTGGTCGATCTCGAACCGAGTGGCTCGGCCATCGCGACGGAAGCTCGCTCCGCCGCGAGCCATACCACCCCGAGACGCAGGATTCTGCATCCTTGGCCCACCGTTCTGATCACCTTGAAACGCGTTTGGATTACGTTTCTTACCGAGCTCTTGCAACTTATTAAATGCTTCAGTCATAGCTGGATCGTTGAAACGGGTTATGGGCGAATCACGTCCCATAGGACCGTTTGGCATATTGGGCATAATTTGTTGAATGGGCGGTCCCTGCATATTCGGGTTCATAACGTTGCCAAATGTTGGAGGAACGGGGACTGCTTTTACGTCAGGAATTACAATGGTTTTTTCTTGCGAACTGCCTGGAGATCTGCGGTCATTGTTGCGTCGATCACGAGAGCGACGCGACGGCGATCGGTCTCTGGAACGACTGCGATCTTTACGGTCACGCTTACGATCTCGCCTTTCTCTGCTCCTGCTGCGGTCGCGGCGGCGTCTCTCTTTGGAACGAGACCTATCGCGACGATCTCTTTTCCTATCCTTCCTTTCTCTGTCCCTCGATCTAGAACGTGTTCGCGAGCGTCTTCTATCCTTTTCTTTGCTGCGTTTCCTTTCAAGCTTATCATCATCTTTATCTTCATCGGGGTTTAGAGTATTAATGGAGGTGGGACTGATGAGCGGTGCCGGCGGTTCTATTACCGCTGGTTGTGGGATTTCTTGAGGGTTCCCAAGGCCGGGTATGCCAAAACCGGGTAGGGAGTTATTGCCGAGAACAGTGGAGAAGGGAGAGAGGCCAGGGATGTTGATAGGTTGTTGCGGGGCTGCAATGGTGACAGGGACGGGTATGGGAGTGGGGGCCGGAGGCGGTGCGGGGGCGGGCGTGGCAAGGCTCAGCAGTGGCACGCTCTGACGCGCCGCCTCGATGACCTTGTGCATTTCCGAGCGAGAGCTTAGAAGCAGTTTCACCTGGATCTCTTTGATCTTCCCTCCGTCGAGCATCATCGCTTGACGGGCATCTTCGTCCGTACTGTAACAATGAAAACAGATTTCTTAAACCTAGTGAACGTGTAATAGCTAACTTGTTTCTATCAATCTAACTACCTAACTTTAATAAACATAACTCTCATGGCTGTTGTTCTCGAGGGGTATGCTGTGGTGTGTAATTTAGCAATACCTGTATGTGCCCTACTTATTGAAATATTCCTATGCTTGATCGTTCAAAAAAAATCTACATTATCTAAATACTGACTAAGGCATTGTTTGTTTTCATGTAGCCAATAAACATAATTATGGGCGATCTGATAATGTTTACTGTGTTTACGGTATCTCATTCCTGTCGCAAATATATTAAGTTAGTTAGTAAGAAATTAATAAGCGATAAAGTATTGATAATAATCAACACTATCGCTTATTAATTTCTAGAAACATATCAGACCAGTATTACAGACTCGCATTAAGAATTACTCCTGTATCGTTGGTGCGTTTAGAAGTAAAAATCACACATGCATACACTTAGACCCGTAGAAAACAAAAGGATTTTTTCCGTTTGACTGGCGGATCCAGTGAGCTAAGTGGCTGTAAGCCACACTAATTACTAACTATTGTTATTTCGTACTAAATCTCTACACATTCAACAGTTTAAACTAAGTACTTATCACATCATTGTTCTTCTCTTTCATTCTCAACCCTTATATTATTTAAGCAATTACTACCTGTCGTAGCAGCTATGAACTATAACAAACATAAGTAAATCTAATATTATAAAGAAGGAAGATTTGTTTGTTTGTAATGATAAACTACTGAACCGAACCCTGAAAATACTGAACCTATTTTAATAATTCTTCCAGTATTAAAGAGCTACATTATCTATTAGTAACAAAGGGGTCTTTGTTAATGTAGCTTCATAGGCGTATATAGTAGGGGTGGTATGTGTCCGCCCCAGTATGGTTGAGTGCCCACCCCAGAATTTTGGATTACCGACTCGAAATTCTAGGAAGTATCGTAGAATCTATTTAAATTAATTCAAGCAGCACTTGTGATCCCAGTCAGTTCAGCCGAATGCGAGCGGAGCTTTTCAGAAATGCGCAGAATTAAGACGTGGCTAAGATCAACTATGGGAGAAGAGAGGTTCTCAGAAAATCCTCTTCTTCATATAGAAAATAAATACGTTAAGGAATACGTTACGCCGGAAAAAGTTTTAAATGTTTTTGCGGAGAAATGTAAATTAAAGTAGGTCTAATTAGTTAATTAAATAATAATAATATAATATTAGCCCTGTTAAGAAACTGTCCCACTGTTGGGCACGGGCCTCCACACAAACTGAGAGGGTTTAGGCCATAGTCCACCGCGCTGGCTCAGTGCGGGTTGGCGAACTTCACACACCTTTGAGAAACTCTTAGGCATACAGGTTTCCTCACGATATTTTCCTTCACCGTTAAAGCAAGTGATAATTAATTTTTAAACGCACAAGCTTTCGAAAAGACAGAGGTGCGTGCCTGGGTTTGAACCCGAGACCTTTGACTTTGCAGTCCAACGGTCTAACCACTAGGCTATCACTGCTTAGTCAGTACTAATATAATTAGTTAATACTACTTTATAAATCAATGAACGTGATTACCGTACTGTTGATTTACTATATATAATTTTATAACTAATTAGTTAAAACTACACTAATAAATGAATAAACATGATAAACGATAACGAACTGTTTTTTTTTCAATGTAACGCAATGTTCGATTTTTTTTGGTTGTAAAGGCCCCAGTCCCACCCTGAAAATAACCCTAGATACGCCAAATTGTAGCTTCCTTAATTCCTCGCCTTACCGGGGTAAGACAAATTCTGCTAGTCTTACTAATATTATAAACGTGAAAGTTTGTATGTTAGTTACTCTATCTATCTATATCATCACGCCAGTTCCCTTGCGGGGTAGGCAGAGAGTGCAGTTCCAACAGGTTCTTTCCGTACAGACCTATCAGGTTTCCTCCACTCTCATAGTTCGTCTCGCCGGTTACGGAGACTCCTGACTTGCCCTTCAGATAAGACACGGTCTATTTGGTCATGGTTTAGTCTAGATCTTGCTCGGTACCTACATTCTTCCACTTTCTCATTGTATATCTGTTTTGTTATTCTTTCTTCTTTGTTACTCAATCACGCAAAAACTGCTGACCGGATTTGAATAAAATTTGGTACACAGTTCGTTACCTGAATTAACACATAGGATACTTTTTATCTCAGAAAAACGGAAGGTTCCTGTGTAAAGTCAATTTAATCAATCACCATTTTACCCACGACGGGTTCGAACTCTAGGTCGGACAAGTGTTTGAGGTGTCTGTATTGAAAAAATCTAGTCTTTAATTTGTGCCCGGTAGGCAGGTATAATGCAAATAAGTTTGTCCTCTATTACAGTCACATCTAGAAGTGGTCACGGTCCGATTAAACTTTACACTAGGTCATAATCGTCGAGTGCGCAACACAAGACAAAGTACACCTCTGCCACCCCAACTTGGAGATTATGCGCGTGATGGTGTTTCAAAATAGGCAAAGGTCTTAGGCAAAAAAACTAGAACCTCTTGCTTGCCCTAGGTATTTCGGTATGTTTACGGTCATTCGATATCGTATTCATTTTGCATATCTTTAAAAATTCAGCACGTAGGGCGCTTTGAAAGATCTGAGATTGATCCCTAAAAATATAAGAATATCAACCGCAAACAGATCGCGGCTGGCGAAAGGGCTATTGTATGTTTATGGAAATAATCATTACTTTATAGAAATAGACTTTAGATGAACATGAAATTGATCTATTGCAAAAAGATTCCGTCACCTAGACACCTGATGTTACTAACATTCGACTATGCTATGCGACGCCGCTTACCTACCATATGGGCCCTCGAAACAGTCGTCATATGATAACTGAGGGCATCACCGGTGTACGTCTGCGCCTTTGGTGAGCTACTCAGCGTTGTTGTTGTGCCCAGAGATAGGCAAAATGTAATCAGATTAATGAGTATAATTGCATTTTGTAATATTCAGCCATGATTCAAGATTAAAAGTGTAATGGTAAACGTTGTAGATTACAAAATGTAATTGTAATCGTCAATCATTAATACACCAACACGCCTATATTCCATAAGCGGGGGTGGTTAATCATTATCTGATTAAATTTTGTCTCTGGTTGTGCCCATGGTATTACTGTATATATTGTGTGAATTACGTACGTATCTACACATCAAACATTCTGAACAAATCAGGCAAGGGCCGCAAGTCCTTTATAGCATATTTAATAAAATTGTTGATCATTGACATCATAATGGTTTTAACAGTTTCAATCTACTAATTCAATGCTTTTCAATTCTTATAGTACCTATCAATAATTCTTATGGTTGTCCATAGTCGCAGGTACCATTTCAAACAATTACCGACATTTGGCACAATTGTACTCGTAACTGAACGACTTTTATAGCATGTCATAAATGACATCGGCATCGCATCAGACCATATTATTTCAAACAATTCCGGACATTTAGCACAATTGTACTCGTAACTGAACGACTTTTATAGCATGCCATAACTGACAGCGGCATCGCGTCAGACCATATTATTTCAAACAATTGCCGACATTTGGCACAATTGTACTCGTAACTGAACGACTTTTATAGCATGTCAATTATGACATGCTATAAAAGTCGTTCAGACCATATTTTTTACGTGTTTTGTAATTATACAAAACACGTAAAAAATAGCAGACTTGAGGCAAAGGTAGAATACTAGCTTAATTCCTTTTATATAGACAAACATATTTTCTTGAATTATTTCTAGAGGTTAAACTTTAGTAGAGTAAACTCGTAAGAGAACCTTTCGGTCGGTAATCACGGTAACTGTATCCAATCGCAATGTTTTTATAATTCTGGAACACTGTAACCTGCCTCGTTGGTTTAGTGGAGTAAAGAGCCGCTGGCGATCACGAGGTCCGGAGTTCGAATCCTAGGTCGGACGAAGTGTTGGGGTTTTTGCCGTGAAACATTTTTAAAATCACACCTAAACATAGGGGTGCCAGGTCAGAAAAGTTGACGAAAAGGTGTGTGTGTCTGAATGATCTACGCTGTTGGTCACGGGGCCTTTATAGCTTCACCAGATAAGAGGGCGAGCGTGCAACCACTACGCTCGAGCCAAAAGGGCAAGGGGGCAACTAGCTCAAGGGCGCCTCAAGGAACGGCCTCGGTTTGGGCAGTCGCTATGGGGGAGGGCGTATACTAGGTGTCTCGCCGTGGTGCTCAGCACCGGCCGGCGGGCATGGAATTCTTCGACCTCGCCGGCGAGGTCGGTGTCTGATCCTGTGTGCGGTATCTGTATCCGAAAGAAGGGATGTAAGGGCATCGGGAGGGTCAGTGCGAATATGCCGCAGACGGCGGTAGCCGCTGATGGGAGTTAGGTTTGTGGTCGGCGGCGACAACGATTAGCGGATTTCTATTATTAGACGTGTTCGCGAAATATCGAGTTGTCGCCTTTATAATAAAGGCGCGCATCCTCCATTTCGATCTCGGTCCCTAGACCGAGATCGAAATGGAGATCGACATTCCGTATGAACCACGTGGCTCCGACGGCTTTGCGGAGGAAACGGGATTGAACCGTTTGGAGTCTATCGATGTGAGAGCGGGCGGCGCGCCCGAACACCTCACAAGCGAACGTTATGATCGTAAAGAAAAGGTCTATATCGTCTTACCTTAATTACAAAACTATTCGTTTTAAAAACATATCAACAAATCCAGTGTATCAGTTTTATAAAATCAGCTCGCTGTTATGGCCTTGAGTTTGAGTCGGGGCTGGGCGGGCGGCAGGGGAGGGGCCCGGCATAAAATAACCAAAACCGGTGTTTTTGCTCCTTTCTATCAATATTTAACACTAAAAGCGACTTGCTGACTTTTACGTTAAATCCAACGGTCGAGAGCCCCGACACAGTCAATACCCGATTTTTCTATCGAAAAATATTCAGTAGCAGTACGGACTTCAGAGTTACCTCCTCCACTTCCAATTAAATTGGGACCTAAAATCGTCAACAATGTTCTATTGGGGAGTACAGGCCTGAGTTTTATTGGAAATATCTACCTTACTCTCGGAAAGCCTAAGACCGAAAACCACTGATGAATTAAGCAAATCTCCCTAAAAACTATTAATAAGTTTAAATATCTAATATCCAGTTCTTAGATTTACGCGAATATTACACATGAAATAAAACTATTTTACGGATTTTATCGCGGTTTTTTTGATTTTTAGTTCCCGACGTTTCGAGTGCTTTGCAGCACCCATGGTCAGTCCCTCCCGTGACCAAGGGTGCTGCAAAGCACTCGAAACGTCGGCAACTAAAAATCAAAAATAAACCGCCATAAAATCCGTAAAATAGTTTTATTTCATATCTAATACTCATTTAGATCTAAGCAATAGTCAGGAGATTTTGCAGGTACCTACATAGGTACCTACTTGGCTAAGCTATTATAGCTATAACTATAGTCAAACCAGATAAGGATTAGCTCAAATCGACGGAGTGACGGTATAAAGACTAATTTCAATTTAAACCTATTTCCATCTCGAAGCGAACGCTTTCATGTAACCAAACATTCTGAACTCTAATCCTAGCCGCAGATTTCGCACCATTTCTCCGCCGTGCCATCGTTATAGCCATTTCAATGTCCATATCTCGCTCCTTTCGAATTCAGATATTGCATACAGTATCAGGCAGCGACTTCGGCGGCGAGATCGAAGAATCCCTTGTCTACCCGTTGCTACTAGTGCACAACGACGCCAAAGCAGATACCTCAAGGGGGAACCCTTGAGGTAGTCGAACTGGGCTCGAGCGTAGTGGTTGCACGGTCGCCTTCTTGCCCGCTGAAGTTGTAAAGCCAACAGCGAAGATCATTCACAGAGAGAAATTATTTTTGATATGGGGCCTCCTAACCGCGCTTTACGTCATTTGAAAACAGAGCAGCATTTTAGCCTGAGATGAAAATAGGTAAAGGTTGAATTTCAATTTTTATAGAATGAAGACTCTTCGCGGCCACTCGGTCAGTCGGTTCTGACCTTTGGTCTTAGATGGCGCATGTTTGGAGGCGCTGCAGCGCGCTCAATATATATTTTTTTAATTATTGCATTTTAACAAACGTTTGAAAAAGATGGGTGCCTCTCCATACTCAGGATACTTTGCCAATGCAGACAGCATTGGCACAGCCGCCACGTGAGTAGCTGAACACCTCTACTACCGACATCCTGGTGCTTTGAATATGGATTTATTCTAAATTTATTCACCCATCTTTTTCGAATACCACCTACCTATATGTTTCATACGAGTAGCATGTCCTGGTACTTTGACCAAGTAAATTAAAAATATTTATCAACCCTCTCTATATAAAGATTAGAAGACAGAACAGATCAAAAACGTATCTATCGATCTACCTGTATAACCCTATTATTACAAGCTTTTATTTAACTTGCAATAATCTTATGTCTGTCAGTCTTTCCGGTTCAAATCTTGTGATACATTTTTCAAGCACTTGCGGGTATCTGATTGAGCTGAAATTTGGCATAAGTAAGTTCGGTCACAATGAAGCTAGTCTGATGATGGAGTCGGAAGGAGGAGGAACAACGGAACTCCCTTGTGTTAAGGCTTGTTAGATTGGTATCGACAAGTACTATACAATCAGATAGTTTTCAGGGTCTGATGATGATGCCAAAAGGTGGTCAATAGAATCACTCAACTACTGTTCGGACTCGTTGGCTTAACGAGTGCTTTAGACCCGGATGGTGTCCAAGGCCTGATGATGGACCCGGAAGTAGCATGCCAGCGCCAAGTTGGTAAAAACAGGACCTATATAAAATCACTTTGTTGTCCGTCTGTCTCTGTCCAACGGTTAAGACCCTTTTTCTCAGGTACTGGTGGAGGTTGAAATTGATATCAAATTGAAGCTTCTAAGTGAATCCAATAAAACGATATTGCCATTTAAACCCACTTATCGAAAGCTATAGGGTACTTCCAGTTGACCTGAAGAAGCAAGGTTTTACAGTAGGTATGGGAAAATTCCGAAATGTTGGTGGCAGTTGAACGGAACACTGTCGTAGGTTTATTAACTTTTTAATAATAGGTGACTTATATGCATGTTGTATGACGAGAGAGTAAAAATTATCAGAACAGTTTTTAAAATCATATATCGACGATTAGAAATTAATATTTCATTACCCATTAAATTCGGCCGATTCCAACGCGGTAATTTTGGCGAGGTGTCTATGACGTCACCGCATTCAAGAAAGTTCTCACTTTTTTCCTGTGGTTGGATTATAAAGGGTTGAATCAATATTTTAATGTCTAACAGCTAATTAGAATATAAATGCGAGACCAAGTACCTACTAAGAGTCCTACACATGTAGATACCTAAAGATAGGAAAATATACCTAATAAGAAACGCACACACCGTAACGCCTAAATTCCTCAAGCGGCGGTGGCAGGGTGGTACTGTGTACACCAACTTTTCGCTAGGTCCCATGTAATAGGGGGCAAGTATATGGATATATAACGGGCACAAGCCCAGACTCGAGACTGATATTGGGAATTTTTCGATAGAAAAACTACATTTGTCCGACCTAAGATTTCAACCCTGGACCTCGTGGTCGCAACGCGCATTATTTGCACCCATACTAACGAGGCAGTCGCAGATGTAAGAAACGCACCTGATTCCGTATCCCACCCGATGCAAATATAACAAAAAAGTGATTCAAACGCGCTATAAAGTGAGATTAAGTACCTCCCATGTATTAAATATAACTAGAAAGAATCCGCCCCTCGTAGCCGCCGTCGAATACGAACGTAACATCCCTCCTATCAGCCGCTACCGCCGCCCGCGGCATGTTCTAACCGACCCTCCCGATGCATTTACATTCCTTCTTTCAGATACAGAAACCGCACACAGGTTCAGACACCGACCTCGCCGCCGGAAGAATCCCTTGCTAGCCGTCCGGTACAGAGCACCACAGCGAGGCACCTAATATATGCCCTCCCCCATAGCAACTGCCCAAGCCGAGGCTGTTCCTTTTCAAGACCCCCTTGAGCTAGTTGCTTCTTTGCCCTTCTGGCTCGAGCGCAGTGGTTGCACGTTCGCAGTCCGGTGAAGCTGTAAAGGGCCCGCAGCCAACAGCGTAGATCATTCACACAAGGAATATATCATGGCCTTATATAACTAACCAAACCTTCGGCTACGGGCAAGCTCTGCCAAAAATACTACCTTCGGGCAAAACTTCGGCTTCGGCCAAAATGGGCCGAAGTATTAGCCGAAGCCAAAGGTTTATAGAAAGCATCGAAATCGATCTATTTCGATTTACGACTTACGAATGCGCTAGAGCATAGTTAACATAACTTTTTAAAAGTTTAGCCAATCATAAACCAAATTTCGGTCAAGAATCGACCTTCGGTCGGACACTAGCTATGACGTTGTGAACATAAATTTAGGGTAAAAACCCAATCTTTATCATCGCGCCAGATTCCCTGCCCGGTAGGCATAAAGTACAGTACAGTTCCAACAGGCCCTTCCCACTCTCCTAATAGTAAAAACCAATAATATTTGTGGCAGGATTTGACAACGGGAAGATCTTCCAGTCAGACGGGTTTGGTGTCTGGCGGGGCGTGCCACTCCCCCGTGAGTTGTTGTCGGGGGCCTGTATATATGCAACGCGTCGTGCAACTCTCATATCGCGTTCTAGACATGTATGGAGAATCGTTGTCAATTTTATATTCGGCGCCATCTGTGAGTAGTGTCAAATCTTTGTAGCGATGTATAGGGGTAGTTAAATAGTCATTTATAGTCTGAAGCATTTTTTGAACATTTCCCGATAAAACAAACAAGTATGAAATTTTAAAAACAAAAGCTTGAAAACGCACTGCAACTCACGGAAGAACATTGCTTTTCTTACGTGCTGCAATCTACATCTTAGAATATATCAACTACATACTTCCTGAGAATCTAAAAGCGCTATGTGACGTCACGACAAGCTTGACTAAAAGCATTGCATTACCAGTAACCAAGTTACCAGCATCGCAATTTTTCACCTTTTAAAAAAAGCGATTACGGTAGTTATTATATGGCAATGTAATTACAAAAACAAACAAATGATTTGGCCTATATTGAATTCACTCGAATATTCCCTCTTAGGCGTCTGGCTAGACATCAGATAGGTAAGAGTACTATGGTACAATATAGGTATCTAATATCCGGCCATTTATAATATATGTATAATAAATAGGCGGATATTAAATACCTACCGTACATTCGATGCATTTTTGGTAAATACGACTAATGTTAGAAATACATATACAACTGTGGTCAAGTTTGAGTCGTTCCGAAATGAGGATGACATTCCATTTGTCCGTTAGTAATGTGACGGTCAGAACCTTCTGACCATCCACGTAATACAGACAGAAGTTCGCTGACACAATGATAGATAGGCCTGGTATTCACAAAATTGAAGAGGGTCGGACCACACAGAAGCACGGCATAACGGGCAGGGTGTATCCATTAAAGTTGAAGGGAGATAAATGCTAGCTATAGCTTTGCAGTCGTTAGATATCGCTTCAGATGCCACACTTCTATTGCATACAAATACGGCACACAGGATCAAACACCGTCCTCGCCGGCGAGGTTGAGGAATCTGCTGTTTGCCGGCCGGGTAAACATAGCTGTTATCCTAAAGCCTTAACTTATTGCGATTGCCCAAGCCGAGGCCTCCTCCTGAAGGCCGGCCTTCCGGCTGGAGCGTAGTTGTTGCATGCTTTATTAAAGCTTTGAAGTCCTATCGGCTAGCAGCATCTCAATCCCACCACACACACACACATCAGGTATCAGTTGTGTTCGCGCCAAAGATTTTTAAGACACTTTGAACCACCTCAGCTTGAACTATATCCACTGAAGCTAAACGGAGGTGGAGAAGAGTTTTAGCGATATCTTGTTGGTTATATATGAATCATCTCCGGTCCTCGGACGCCGTCTCTGCTGTGGTAGTTATGGGCCCTAAAGTATCTACCTCAATTGACGACGCCCTAAAGAAACAATAAAACAAAACCCTATGTAGTTCAGTTCTCGATGGTGATCAGCACTAAGCTGTCCGCACCACCCGATGACACTACCTTTCCATGTATAAAATGTGTAATGTAAGTATATTAGACTATCAGCGCCGGTGGTATTAGTAAAAATTAGCATCGTCATCATAAGATACCGTTTAAACCATGTTCAAACAAAAAGATAAGTAAGTATTAACGGCTGGCGAATTTGAGCTGAATATTGAAACTCGCGAGGAAACCAAAATTCATTTAAACCGTTTTAACAAACAGTTCTAAGTAAGCAGCGTGTTTTCGCTGTAAATCGACAACTGTTTGGATTCTAAATGCTTGCTTGCTTTTCCATTTCATTCAGTGAAAACGACGTCTCCGGCGTGCGAGCGAACATTGCAACGAACAGCCAATGTATGCATTTGTTCTTAAAATCTTATTGATTATACCCAACACCGCTTGTTTGGTTCATTGATTTAGTTCCAATAATTACTAACACTGTTAAAAACGTCTGAACGTCTATGTTTCGCTAGTCTTAAGCTTTTGTTTAATGCTCGTTGGATTTGCCTTGACGAGTACTTTTGGCACGGATGGTGTCCAGGGTCCGATGATGGAGACGAAAGGAAGCCTTATACGAAGATATCTTGCTTACTTCTCAACTAAGCAAGATATCTTCGTTGTGTTTATGCTATGAAAGCTTGTTTTAGAGGTCTTTTTAAAATTAAAATTATTTATGGTAAGCAGAATTTGATTCTACACCTAGGATTGGCTCCAGTAAAATGAATTCCTCAACTCAATTCCTTTAATTGGGGATGAAATACGTTTGCTTGGTCAACTAAGCAGACGTATTTCATCCCCGATTTAATATCAAAAGTGGCTTCTCAATCCATCCGGATACTGTAACTTAGTGCCTTTTTCACCACCCTCGAGTAAAGCCTGAAAGAAGACTAATCAAGACTTAAAGTTGCAAGTCTATGTACGAAATTGGTCTATTCCCAGTCGTCACCACCGGCTTTGTCACCATTGGGGAATTGCAGTAAAAATCCCGACTGGTGACCGTATGACACAAAGTTTCCCAGTTGTCGCCACGGCTTCATTCCCCCATAATCAAAAAATATCCCATTCGTTGCCAGTGGGAACAAATATGTTTCCAAATGAGACCACCGCTATAGTGAATAAATTTACATACAATATCCGTTTTAGTTGATCAGTTCAGTTGGTTGAAATTGAAAGACAGTAATTTTACATCACAGCTGTTACAACAATGTCTCCAATGATAAGTTGTTTTCCATGTAGAGTCCCTTAAGTCGAGAGTAATCAAGGTACAACGAAATATCTATTGAAAGTACTAGGATATAATAATAGTACAGGTGTTCTCTACTCTAATTACTCACGTGGCGGCAGACAGAATATTCTACATCTAGGCACTGTCTGCTGCCACGTAGATTGCTGAACAGTTGTATTGGATATTCTGGTACTTTCAACGACGACGTACGAGTATACTGTTTATGAGATCTTTGTCTGTAATGTTGCCCTGGTATTTTGCCAAGATTTTATTATTTTCGCATATGTGATAGCTTCTAGGAGGAAGCACTCTTTAATCTGGGAAGCGCAGTAATTCTGGCGGGCGACTTTAACTACAAGCACGTGGCATGAAATTGCCTCACCACTTCCCCTAACAGCAGGAGTCTTAACGCCATGGTCAACCAGCTCGACTTTGATGTCATCGCGCCTATGCACCCCACTCACTATCCGGACAATATCGACCACCGTCCTGACGTCCTAGACATGGCGCTTCTAAAGGAACCTTCTGGTTGCGCTGCTTGGAGATAGTCCATGAGCTGGGCTTTGACCACTGACCTGTAGTCATGAGACTCGGTGCTCCGTCCACCCCTCAGCCGCTTAAGAAGACGGTGGTGGATTGGCATACGCTGAGCACAGCTTTGGCGGATTGCCAACCTACCCCCTCTTCCCCTCAGCTTGGACTCCCTCCCTTCAGGACACCGATGAGGCTGTAAATGCCTTCACCGTCCATATCCAATCGGCTCTCAGTCGGTCGTCAAAGCAAGTAGAGGCGGAGAATCTCAACCGCTTTAGACTGCCAGACGATGTTAAGGAACTTATTCGGGCTAAAAATGCCTCAGTCAGAGCGTACGACTAGTGTTGTAAAAATAAGCGCCGAGCGCCGAGCGTTCAGCTCTGAGTCGACGCTTATGAGCGTTCAAGACTCGAGCCTTGAACGCTCGAGCGTTTAAGTTAAAAAAAAAAAAAAAAAACCCAGGACCACATGATCGCCAAGCGATACACTTTGCCACTAGACCAACGACGCAGTCACACAGTTTATATTAAACCTAAATATAACAAAAATGTAGGCGCGGGTCCTTCGTACTTATGCAAGTTGTAGTTATTTGTCACTGCCAAAGGCGCCGCGAGGCGGAGCGGTCACGGGGGGGGGGTTGCTTCTTGCCGAAAGAGTAGAGGTTAAAAGAGATGCCGAAAATGGAATCTATACATACATATAATAAAACTGTAAGGCAGTAGTGTCTGTTCATGGAACATTTTTAGGAAATAACAACCCAGGGGTATCATACTATCGATGTAGAAGTTAATTCTGCAATTTTTGGCTTTCGTGTCTGTTTGTCTGTCTGTCTGTCTGTCGGAGGTGATGAACCAGCATCACGCAAAAACTACCAAGCGGATTTTGATGAAACTTTGCATACGGATACCTTATAATGTTGACCAACATGTTGTGTAGTATTTATTTCGGAAAATTATAAGGTTTCTCCAGAAAAGACGAAAATAAGCAAAACATTGGATTTACTTTAAATCTGTTGGATGGATTTCAATAAAATTTTGTGTAATTGTAGCCTGTACAAAATATTCCAACTCTGTATACTTACATTTTCGAAAAGTTTAACAGTTTCCGAGGAAAGTACAAAAAAAGACGATTTTGATAAATCATTCATTGTTCCAAAACTACTTTTTAGAAGTCAGTGAAACTTAGCACGGAGATATTTCATATGACAGATAATATAGTTAATATTTAAGTTTTCGGGAAATCAAACGGTTTGTATGGAAAAGTAAAGCATCTATATCTATACATACTACATATAATAAATAAACTGTAAGGAAATCATGTCTGTACATGGAATATTTTTAGGAAATAACAACCCAGGGATATCATTCTATCAATTTAGAAGCCAATTCTACAATTTTTGGCTATCGTGTCTGTTTGTCTGTCTATCCAGAAGTATAAACCATCATTACGTAAAAACTACTAGGTGGATTTTAATGAAACTTTGCATTGGGATACCTTAAAATGCTGGTTAACACGTTATATAGGTATTTCTCCCAAAAAATCTAAATGTTTTTCTAGAAAAGACGGAAATAAGCGAAACATTGGATTTCTGAAAAGACACTGTTTGATGGGTTTCAATGAAATTTTGTGTAATTGTAGCCTGTACTAAAGATCACAACTCTGCATACTTATATTTTCGTAAAATCAATCGGTTTTTGAGGACAGAAAAAGAAAGTAGTTTTTGATAAACCATTCATTGTTTCTAAATCAACTTACTACATTGTCACGGAATAAACCATAAAACTTTATTACTGTTTGTCCCGAACTGCAATGTTACGATGTAAAATATGCGATTTTGCCTATACATGAATTCGTCCATAAATTGATATTGGACTCAGGTTCGTCTCCTCATTAAAAACTTTCCAGTGGTTAAAAGCCCTCACTCGAAATTGTTCATATATGTTTGATTTAAAGACTTAAACATAGTTTTGTGCATGAACCGATGATGCATTTAGGATTGTTTCTTCTGGAGATAACTCCAAATATGAATGGGCCGGATACGAAACTGTAATGACGATGAATATCTTACGAGAAGACTAACACAAAATGTACTGACAACACTTAGCTGGAAATGTACCGTTAGATACTATTACGCTAGATTATAATCTTTGACAGGGTAGGTAGAGAAGATTTAATTCAGAAATATTTTATCGATAATTTAAAAATAAATAGATAAACTGATAATCCTTCTTGAAAAGGAAGATATTGTATACGGTTTTTTATAAGACGGCGTTAGTGTTGTATATTGAATAGGATCGCGCTATAGTTTAGTTTATATTTTACAAAGACCACCTGTGCGGGCTAAGCGGGGCTAAGACTGACTCCGGTGATAGAGTTAGTTGATAGGGAAATAAGTCTGGTGGAAGTTGACAAAGTATATAATATATATTTACTACACGGTTCTACCGGAATAGTTAAGTCTCCCTGTTAGTTCTTCATATTAAAATGGCTAAACGAATTTAATTGAAACTTGATATGAAGGTGTCTTACATAGTAAAATAAATCAAAACACTTTTTATCTCGAAACATACTTCTGTGGAATATCTATTATTTCTATTTATCTATATCATCCGTCCAACAGATTCTTTCCTTACATACCTCTCTGGCTTCCTCCACAGTTCGTCTCATGCACGCTCACCGTTATCTATTATTTCTTCATACTAAAACGGCTAAACAGATTATAAAGAAACTTTATATGAAAAAATCCACACAGGTATACAATGCAAAAGTGGAAGGACGTAGAACAACAACTATTTATAGTTTCACAAATTTTATATACAATATTTATAATTATATAAAACAACAGCAAAGAATTATGAATAAAAATAACGGTAGCAAAAAAGAAATATACATATTTACACGTCGCTGTCTGACGTTAGTGTACCTAGAACAGATCAAAGATATCGGGGGACTAGAATATCTTACCATGACATAGACCATGTTTTATCCGAAGAGCAAGTCAAGAGTCTCCGTAATCGGCGAGCGTGTATAAAACGAACTATGAAAGTGGAAAGAGACAGAAATATCAGTAAGGAAAGAATCTGTTGGATTTCTGTACCCTGTGCCTACTCCGCAAGGGATCTGACATGGTGATATAGATTATTAGATAGTATTAAAGTATCTGAAGTCGTGAAATAATAATTTGAAATGGGTAACTTTATCTGCACACTAATTCATGCCGATATCATCCATCTAAGTGGTATATAAAATCACACCAATATGCATTTGGTGGGTTTTTACCGGCCTGCATGAAGGCCCGAAAATATTAATCATCTCAATCATCTTTCGATTTCCCTCTTCCTCTTCACTGATGACTGGAAGCCTGGGCTCATGCTGAAATTGTTCTACAACTAAAAACGGTTTACTGCTTAACTTACTTTGTCAAATAGTCGCAGGTACGAACCCCGCATAGCGCACGGGAATATTCATTTGGGATTTGTGATTTTGAAATAAAGAAGATATTTTATACGGGCAAAATAATAGATATGTTTGTCCGTGTTAATTTCCAGAACGGCGGAACAGATTAAATACACTATCACTGGAAAATGGAGGATTTATCAGAGATTGTTTAAAACTACTTTTTAGCTCGGGAAATGTAGGATCCATGGGGGATAGTTGTTTTTATTTCTCCATATTAACACGGCTGAACGGATTTAAAACAAACTTAATATGAAGGTGTCTCTTAAGTCTTAGAATAATGCTATCCCAAAAAGTCCTACCTACCTATGTCAAATTACAAAATAAACGCGTGCGAAGCCGCGGGAAACAGCTAGTTATAAATAAAGTAGGTAAAATAAATCCTTTGAAAGGGCCGACTATGTATATGGGGTGCGTACACACTACTCATTGTAGCGTATCATGGGTACCATTAAGTATGTAATCATATTTCATATATGTATTAAGAACTTGTTAGGGGAAACCTAATATCATTACAAAATGTCTTCCCGGTGATAGATAACAAAAACTACGAAGTTTCTTAGACTCAATGTTTGGCTATGCGCGATACCTTGCAACAAACGATTTTTTTTTCAAATTTAATGATTACTCACACACCCCTTCACGCCTATATCCTTACGTATAAGATTGAGGGAATATAGTATACTATACACCACTTTTCGACAACACCACATATTGTCATTCTTTATTATTTTTACGGAAACGTTAGTGTAAACGAGTCCTTAATTTTGCGGCACAAACATCAAACGCGCCGACAAAGGATTTGTCGGTACATTGGACGATGTTTTGTGATTCTAGGTGTGCTTGCTATTACGGCATTGGTCAAAGGATAGCCAACCAAAACGCACTGATTTGATGGTCATGGTCAATGAATATTTGTTTTTGTTATTAAATTATTATGTTGCGGGGTAACACGGTACACCGCAAGGGATCTGGCGTGATGATAGATAGTATTTTCATTCTTGGAGTTTATATGGTCTCTTTCCGGCTTCATCATCAGATCCTGCTTATCATCTAGGTCTATTACATTTTTCAAAGCAAATCCAAAGAGCCCAAATACGATGGTGTTATCTTGTTTAATTTAAACAGTTCTTATAGCCATGTTCAGGTTTCATCATGGGACCCTGGGCACTACTAAAGCTATTATGAAGTACTTTGGTAAGGCGCGTTGAGGCGCTCGTAGCGCTGTGCGCCCGCGGTGTTCTTATCGATCACCAAGGTTAAGCAGCGTTCGACTCGGTCGGCCTGACATAGGTGACCGTTTATGACATTTTCATATTCGAGCGTCTCCATACTTCGGAAGGCACGTTAAGCCATTGATCCCGGTTACCACTTAATGTGGTAGTCGTTAAGCCGAGTTGGAAGTCTTATAGGCGACTTGATAAGTTCCAACAGCAGGTGGCCACAAAACTGTTAAGTCAGATCACAAAGATTTGTCCCGTGTAGGAATCGAACCCGCGACTATTAGACACAGTGAGCGGAGCGGCTTAAGCTCTTAACAACTGCGTTAAATCGTCTATCTAAATTTATATACGTATGCCAAATTTCAGGTCAATTAGAGAACCGCAAGTGTTCGAAAAGTAGATCACAAACTACCTTTGAACTAACGATAACTTTGAATCGGAAAGACAGACAGACAGATAAAGAGCAAGTTAATTAAAAAAAAAATAGGTACTCCACGCAGTAAATATTATGAACATGACTTAAAATCATCCATAATACTGGAGCGCTCGACGCTCGAGCGCTCTGAAACCGACTCGGCTCGCGACTCCAGCGCTTAGCAACATTTTGAGCGTCGACTCAAGCGTTTTAAACCATTTATTTTGCCACACACACATATTACAATTAAAATAAATATAAAAGTACACATAGGAGTTGAAGTCGATAAAGTGTGGCAAGGTAGCCAGCTCAGTATTCCCTGTGCACATGCACAACACTGATTTTGAGCTGGTCCCTGACATTTGCATAACACATATTAGCGCGTCCGGCTTAATTGAAAATGAAAGACAATCATTTTGACGAAAAAAAAAACTTTTTACAACACTACGTACGACTCCTACCCAACCGAAGCCAATCGGGGCCGGATGCGCGCCTTATTACGTTATTTAAAGCGTCGTGTCGTGGAGGTGTGGGAAGACCGCTGGAGTGACTTCTTAGAGGGCCTCACGCCATCGCGTCTGGCTTACTGGAAGCTGGCGCGTACCCTTAAATCTGACTCCATGTCTGACATGCCCTCGCTGACCCGCCTCTTAGGCGCAACCCTAGTCTTCGATGACGACGAAAAGGTCGAGCGTCTGGCCGACACCCTCGAGAGCCAGTGCACTCTCAGCTTTCTGACGGTTGACCCGGCTCATGTTGATTCGATCGACAGGCAAGTCGAGCACAGGGCCTCCCTCCTTCCCACAGATTCCTTACCCTCTATTACTAAGACCGTGGTCGAGAACCTGATTAAAGGTCTAAAACCGTAGAAGGCCCCCTTCTTTGACGGCATTTCTAATCGCGTACTCGCGTACAAGCTTTACCAAATGGGTGTGCCGGAGAGACTCGTGCTCATCTTACGAGACTTCCTGTCGAATCGCGCCTTTCGGTATCGCTTCAAAATGACGCGCTCTACCCCCCTCTCCATACAAGCTGGTGTCCTACAAGGCTTTACACGTACGATATTCGAGTAAGGTGCATCTAGCCCTATTCGCGGATGTTACCGCTTCTTATGTCTCGTATAGGAATAAGGATTTTATTACCAGAAACCTTTAGGCAGCTGCCAATATCCTAGGGGATTGGTTCAGGAAGTGGCGTATTGTGGTGAACCCGGACAAGAGCGCTGCGATGTTCTTCTCCAGAGGTGCCACCCCGCGCCACTCCCTGCGCCACCCCAGAAGTAATCTCGGTCAAGTGACCATGTTCGACCTACCTATTTCCTGGGTCAAACAGGTCAAATATCTAGGGGTCACCTTAAACAATACCATGACCTTCGGACCCCACATCAAGCAAGTTCGTAACCGAGCAGCCCTTGTGCTCGGTCGTCTTTACCCGATGATCAACAAGCGGAGTAAAATGTCCTTTAGGAATAAGGTGACACTTTACAAAACTTGTGTACGGCCCATCATGACGTACGCATGTGTTCGGGCCGGCCGCCCGCTCTCACATCGATAGACTCCAAACGGTTCAATCCCGTTTCCTCCGCAAAGCCGGCGGAGCCCCGTGGTTCATACGGAACGTCGATCTCCATTCCGATCTCGGTCTCGAACCTATTCGGGCCTTTATTAAAAAGGCGACAATCCGATATTTCGCGAACGCGTTCAATCATGCCCTTCTGGCGAGCGTAGTGGTTGCACGCTCGCCCTCTCGTCCGGTGAAGCTGAAAAGGCCCCGCGGCCAACAGCGTAGATCATTGACACACACACACACACACACACACACACACACACACACACACACACACACACACGCACGCACACACACACACACACACACACACACACACACACACACACACACACCCACACACACACACTGTCCTTCAGATAACACTCTGTCTTTTTGGTCATGGTAAGATAGTCTAGGTCTTCTCCGGTACCTACATCCTTCCACTGTCTCATTGTATATCTGTTTTGTCATTTTTTCTTCTGAAATTCTTTTTATATACAAGCTGTAACATAATAAACGCAAGACCTGAAAGTAGATTATTCGAAATTGATTCCAACTATTTTTAATGTATATTACTTTTTTTTTTTATTTGAAAAAAAAAATGCTTTTTCTCCTTCAGTGCGCTATAAAAATTTAAATTTATTCTTGATTCATAGCAATAAGGAGATTACAAATGCATTCCTAACCCGTATTTCTCAAAATGCACACATACACGTACAGGTTTCATTGTTAATTGGGGTATAAAAAGTGCTTAAAAAAGGAGTAAAAACCTTTAAATTTGGAAATTTGGTTTTCGTTTAGAATTTATGAAGCAATTCTCTAATTGGGGTGTCTGAGGTCTTGCGTTTATTATGTTACACCTTGTATATTATAGGTATTTAATAGCTGTAAAATAATTACGATCACTCTTATCATAGACGAAACGTAGCAAAATCCTTCTAATATTATAAATGTAAAAGTTTGAATGTTTAGATGTTTGTTACTCAATCACGGAAAACACCGGAATGCAATTGGATGCAATTTGGCACACAGATAGTTTATTACCTGGATTAACATATATGATACTTTTTATCCCGGAAAAATCAACGCGGACGAAATCGCGAGCAAAAGCTAGTATATAATAATATAAGGCCTGGCTAACAACCTTAAAAAAGAAAGCAGCAATTTTGCAAATATATCTAAGGAATTCAAATTTAATTGCATAAGTATGTTGTCAAAAGGTCTATATCATCTAAACTCTGCAGGATATGGATATAGGAAGAAACCTACTCTCGGGTAAGTCAAGCCATAAGACTTAAGTCTATTAGTAATTTTGTCGTAATTAGGGACTATAGATTTGCAATTATTTTCTCGGTATGATTTACAAGCTTTCATATAACTTTCTCTGTTCATAAAGTACTTGCATGTATCCGACTGAGCTGAAATTTGGCATACGTAGTAAGTTCGGTAACAATACAATAATGTGATAGCCGATTCGATGATTGACCCGGAAAGTGTCCGTAGAATCACTAAGCCCCTTGTATTCAGGCTCGTCGGATTGGTCTTGTCAAGTACTATATATCCAGATAGTGTTCAGGGTATGACGATGAAGCCGAAGGTGGTCTTATCAACTATAAACATTATAGCCTCGTTGTATTTGGGATTACTGAATAAATCTTAACAGTTACTATAAATCCAATTGGTGTCCAGGGTCTGATGATGGATCCAGAAATTGCCCAATAGATCTACCCACCTACTCAATATAATACCGTCGTGTTTGGGCTCATTGGATTCGTCTTGGCAAGTCCTAGGAACCCAGATGATGTCCAGGGTCTAATCAACTAAGCAAGATGATAACACCGTTGTGTTTTCGGTATAAAAGCTTGTATTTAAAAAGATCTTTTTAAATCAAACTTATCTAGAAACCTTTATTTCTGTATTATTCCAATTTAACAGAATCAAATATGACGCCTTAAACATGCCTAAAACCCACTACAGGAAATTAAGACTATTGTAGCTTTATACGATCATTCTAATTTTTATTAAGGAGATGTCTCCCTTGACGTCGATGTTTTTGTAAGAGAATTCTTGTCAGTAATTTCATGTCACATTTTTGGAACCAAGTAACGACATAATCTGAAATACCGAACAGCAATAGATCCATGACGTATGTAGGTATACTCTAAAAAGCATGATGTCAAACTGGATGCACCAAGGAATGCTGTTTCTGTTGAAGTAGTCAAATTAACTTTTTTCGAATAAAAACTTGCGAAGTGGACAATACCTCCAATGTGGATGCTTTCACTGTACAGCATTGACACACCTTACCTCACATCCTGCCGCAAGTGCATCAAGATATGGCAACAGGTCCCAGGAGCACGAAAGTGTATCAACATATAGATAAGGATTTTTTTTTAGTCTGGTGTTAAATCTGGCTAAATACCCTGAATTGTTGCAATGAACCTGACGTTTATACATACAAAAAAATCTGTTTTACTTAATTATTCTTGTATATACCGTAAATAAAGTGCAGTTTTAATCTCTTAGCATAAAACGACACTAATAATATAACTTGTTCCGTTTATTGGCATCATCGTTGCTTGCTCGTCCATACTCCAGTAAGTTCCAGAATTATGGGCAGTGAATTGTGGTTTTATTCTAATGAGGAAGACGATGTTGCTTGGTTTACATATAATCCTCAACAGCATTAAGTACGTCATTCCAACTAAACTATCAGAAGTAGTCTTAATCATAATCAGTGCAAAATGCCATTTTACCTAATTTGCGAAATTCCTAACCAGCACCTAATATTATATATTTATCCATCAAAGCGGAAATAGGTGAAAAGGAGAGGAGAAGCAAAGATTTCCATTAAAATGGAGCAAAGATGTATACAGGCAATAGCGGAGTGGAACTATGTAAACGAGCGAGCAGCTCACGTGGCAGTATATGCTAGAGACTAACTATATGCTCGAGAACACTGCTCTCTGCTTTCGTCTCCATTGCGTCCGAGTCAGAGAAGAGGAATAACATCCTATAAGATATTTACGAAACCTCCCTCTTCGTCCATCTCCGCTTTGGTACACCTTATAGACCTAACATCTCAAGTTGCGGTATGCAATAATCTTACCATGTTCATGTGTAGCATTTTCAGCGGCGGATATATATACACCTAATAAAGACGTAGGGCATTAGAAAGTTCATATTAGTTACGAAAAGTCTTTAGGGACCGGTGAATCCAAATGGATTGTGTTCCGACGAGTAAACATGACAAATAAAATAGTAGTACCTACCGAAGAATAAAAGGCCAATAAAATTTCTACAAGCTACAATACACAGAACAGAAGAAAAGAACATATACGAACTACCTAATTTATAAAATTGGTTTCAGTCAACATCGACACGGTTTGAGACTCATTGAATCATGATGCACAGCAATACGGCGAGACACCTTGTTCATGACCTCCCCCATAGCAACTGCAGCAGCTGAGATTGGCCCTCCCTTGAGGCGCCCTTCAGCTAGTAGCAGCATTTCCTTACACTCTTACTCGCATACACATAAGAAAGCTGGCACAGACTCCAAAAATGTTAATTTGTTAAATACTTACATATCGTATGTTTTACTAATAGTTTAATTAAGTTTTAGTTTCTGACAGTTTTGGTTTCGGGCTACCCCGCAAAGGATCTGGCGTGAAGGATCAATAGATAGTTTCTGGCTGTCTTCATTCTCAGTGGTTAAAAACAGGTCTACATCTGAGATTAATCCGCTTATCCAATCACGAAATGTGTTCAGTGTTGTTAAACAGTTCAAATTCTGACCATAAATATATCTATCTTTATATAAACATGACAGCAGTTTTTAAACGAATAAAATTTGCACAACTATGATGTATATTTAAATATATAATAATATTATGAAACATAAGTACTGAAATATAATATACGGTCATTGTAAAGTGGCGGAGAATACCAAAGCAAGTTTTATTTTCAGCGAAGAATCCGTCGCAGTTTGTATACTGTTCGGTCAAACACCACAGTCACAATGTCAACTCTGGTACATGTCACGTTGATCATGCAGGATAAAAATTAATTTGAACAATAATCCGTGTAGACATTTCTGGAGCACGGAGTGACGACGACGGGACCCAGTCCTTCATGCATTTTAATCCACTGTAAACCATGTTTAATGAGTAACCAGAAATGGAAAGGCCCTACAGATAACAGGTGCCTATATCGAAACTTAATACAGCTACCATACGTTCGTCTACGTACCGCAAACACGCACGTGTACGTGTGTGCGGCATGTATGTGCCCTCAACGGTTCATTCCTCGTGTTTACAAATCAACGGATAAAATGACAAGTACAACTGTAAAAAACAAAAAAAAATGTTGCCAGCTTAGGAGAACTAGTGTAGAGAACTATATTAATATAAATTATCGACACATATAATTTTTTTTATTATGTTCATTAAATTAAGATTGAATTTACTAAGTGTGGATAGTTAGGTGGGAATAGATAAGGTAGTGTAACAAATAAATTTATTTAGAAATAAATGACAAATCTATTTCAAATTTTTTTTAGTAATTCATCTTCCGAATAAAATATTAACGACATCTTTTTTTACACATTAACATTTAAACTAATTTATAATAGTTTTTAGCTTTATAAGATAAATTATTTTTTATTTCTATAATCGAAACAATAACATAATGAGATATATCCCACTAATACCACTGTTAGAATCCGGCGATATTAATCAACTATAGGCCCGTGTCTGTCTTGAAAGTAAAGTGAATAAAAAGATTATGCTTAGTCAATTGTTATCATTTAAACGCGAATAACATCCTGCACGATCAAAAATATAGCTTCACCAAAGGACGTTGTACCACCGACGCCGGCGTAACCCTAATATCAGAGCATATCTTTGATGCCTGGGAGAACTTACAGGACTCCATTGGCATCATTTGTGACCTGTCCTAGACATTAGATTGTGTTGAATATGAAACACGGTTACTTAAACTGGAGCACTATGGAGGCCGTGGTAGAGCGCTTATTCTTTTAAAATCTTATTTAGGAGACAGACAGCAGTGTACTTAAATAAACACATTTAAATCTCTAGCTAGGAGCTTCAGTTAAAATTGGCGTTCCTCAGGGATCGATACTAGGTCCGTTCCTATTATTGGTGTATATGTTAACATACCTACCTCTAGTAATTAAAAAACAAGCAAAGATAGTGTTATTTTCCGAAGTTACCCCTTTGATTTTAAAAGTAGGTAGACATGTAAATTACTTTGACCAGGTAAATGAAGCTATTCTTCAAGTACATTAATTATGTACTTGTTTAAAATCAACAACTTAATGCATAATAACAAAAAAAATAAATAAGGAATATTCTTATAAAACCTTATACGAAATGTATAAGGTTTTATAAGAAGAAGGAATAATAAAAAACTTGAGTTTATCAATGATACATCTTTCTCAGGAATTACGCTTGACAGGAATTTACAATGAGCCCCTAATATTCAGACTTTAGGTAAACGGCTCAGTTCTTCTTCCTATGCCGTAAGGAAGACCAGACATCTAACTGATGTGGACACCGCGAGTATTTTTTACACCAGCCTACATTGTTCTTCCATACACCACAACAAAATGTAGATGGAACAAACTGTAAAAATATTTTAAGAGTAACCGTGGAGTTTCTTGCCTTTCTTCTTCACAGGAATAACATTCCGAAATAGTGATAGAGCCTTTGTTCCGTTTCTGACGATTTATCAAATAATAAAAGGTTTACATGAATCAAAATCATTCTGATATAAAAAGTGCCAAATCCTGACAACATGTAAACGTCAATATGCTCCGTGGATATGTGAACACGACTGTAGTTGATCGGCGACAATAGAAAACTAGTATGAGTTGATTGATAGTCAGGCGCACGTAAGTGCACCTGTTCAAGCGTAACATATGCTTACGACTTCGGTTATATAGAATGTTGTTTTGTATACTCGCGGAATTCAAAGAGGTACCTATGTAATACTCTACAATAATTTATTATATTACTTTAAAAAAAAGCAATAATATAAGCACCGTAAAAAGCATAGTAATAGTATAGCTATACCTATTGTGGTAGGGTATTTAAATTCTGCGAAAATACAAATCAAAAACCTCAATAAAGATGATTCTAGACGAAGATATCACGAACATGACATTTCGAGTGATCGCGATTATTATGTTGAAAGTTAATCAGAATTTAAACGGCTTCGTTTTGTCGGCTTTAAGTTTTTGTAAATTACGGTTTATGACAGAGTATTTATAATAAGTGGAAAGAGTATTTGAATAGGTATTAGGATCTTAAGATTGAAAATCATTCAATAATGTAAAGGCAAGATAATACACAGAGTGTAACGTAGTAAGGTAAAGTTACGCAAAACGTAAAATAGGTGACACTTGCCGGAATTAAAAAATAAAAGCATTTTTATACAAAATCTGGATACCTAGGTAAGGTATTATACATTTTGGTGATATTTTTATCTCCGATTAGTGTCGCCTTGGTTATAGTTGGTCGTAGCGATAATAGATACTTACTATCACCTGTTTCCGGTATGGCGTACAAGTTCATTACCCTCTGTATAATAAGAGCCTGTTCGAAATACGTGATGTTACCCTTCCCTCTATTGGTAAAAACATAAAACGTTTATGGTTATGGTGTAAGTAGCAATACATACACAAAAATATAACAAGTATCTATCCAAAAAAACTTATAATAGATACACTATTTGACTTCGTATGAAGTTGTAGGGCTATAGTCACAGTAAACTTGACTTTTATAAATATTCACTCAGTTGTAGAAAGCTAATCATTAACAATTCATTCAATTAACAATACATCACTAACGAATTCATTATTTTAATGACAAATTTATCGTAATATTGTTTTGTCTTAACGATAGATTAGTGATTAATATCATCTTTAGAATGTGAATAACGTCTCTGCAACTGGGCATAAGGCTTTCTAAAGATTAAAAGTAAATGGATGCCTACTTAACATGACTAATTTGGAAGGTCCTGAAGTGTTTCAGAGGGTAAACCGCTTGTACAAAACTACTCTATGAACTTTGTACACAGACGCTTACAAATCAAACACGCGACCATAGCTTACACCAATTTGATGAAAGACGCGAAGGCTAGTCCATTGACCATTCGGCCTATTTCGTAATGATGAACTCCTTCGTCGACTAATGCTGATCTAAGCTGCCAGCTGCTTATAGCTGTTGGCATTGCTACATTAGTACTTTCGTCTCAACATTCATCCAATTTTGGTCATTTAGTATATTACGTGATGGTAGTGTATTCCTGTTGGTATCACCTGAGATATGTAACAAGTGTCGTTTATCTTAGCCTATGTAAGACGTTATCAGTTTTATAAACGACGTATTTTGAGGAGTTAGCAGTAATTCTGTTGTTAATATGAAGTTCGGTAATCGAATTGGCAGTTTCAAGATGCCAATTTTAGCTGCACAACCGAGTTGAATGAGGCCACAATTCCGCAGACAGAGCGTAAATTATCTTTAAGTAGCTTTTAACATAATTTAAATAATAATAGTAACATAAACAAATAGATACAATGACAGCACGGGATAGCGATGGCGGCAGTGAAGAAATGTGCGTGTGCAACTACCCCTTCATATTTAACACATCATCATTAGAGGTTTTGTTTAAATTAGACCTTATTTATACCACGAATTTAGTTATAAGTTTCATCAGATTTTGAACTTAACCATATAGTTAGAATTACCAGTTTAGACGGGAAAGGGATTGTTTCCTGGAATTGTTTCCAGTAGGTAAAATAATATGTATTATCTGATTTAAATCTATATTAATAGATCAGAATTATACCTACTTTATTCAGTTTAGTTCCGCCTACATTATTTTTGGTTATGATATTTGAAGAATTACCTGTTAGTTTTTCACAGTACGAGCTAGCGTGTTAGCCACAATAGTAGATATGTGTGCATAACAGCGCTATATTGGAATAATGGATTGAAAATTTTTTTAACAAATCGGAGGAAGTTCATGGTGATCTCTGACTCCTACAGAATTAAAATCCCACAATTTACGGTATCACCATATTGTAAGGGCTCTGTGATCTCTATCAGGTAAGCATCGAAGAATATGTGCCTGCATGAGACCAGGGGTCAGAAACCGGTTAATTTTTCAAACCGGTTTCGGTCATTGACCCCAAACCGAAATAATTTTGGTTTCTGGTTAAATCTTACCGTTCAAAACCTGAAAAATTAAAGAAACCGACCGTACGACTTTCAGTATCAGTTTTTAGCGTCAATATTGAAACCTAAATTAAAACCGGTTAATTTGAGATTGCTTTTGTAGACAGGGCAGAATTCATAGACACAGGTACACAGTCATTAACCGATCAATAGTAGAACTTATAACTTAAAATTACTTTAATCGGAACATACGTTTTGAACCGGTTTTTAAAACCATTCCCGACCCCTGCTGGAGAGTAGTCAGTGTATCTATCTATCTATCTATCTATAACCTCACGCCAGATCCCTTGCGGGGTAGGCAGAGAGTACAGAGTTCCAACAGGTTCTTTCCTTACATACCTCTCTGGCTTCCTCGACTCTCATAGTTCGTCTCATACACGCTCGCCGGTTACGGAGACTCTTGACTTTTCCATCAGATAAGACTCGGTTTATTTGGTCGTGGTAAGATAGTCTAGGTCTTCCCCGGTACCTGCATCCTTCCACTTTCACATTGTATATCTGTTTTGTCATTCTTTACTCTGGCATTCTTTCTATATGCCCGAACCAACGGAGCATGCCCTTTCTCATCTTTACACCGATACTATCTTTCATACCTACTCGCTGTCTTACTATGCTGTTGCTAATGCGGTCGGTAAGCTTCACTCCGCACATCTTCCGCAGAGCTCGCAATTCTACCGCATTTATCCTACTTTCATTCTCCTTCTTACATACCCAGCTCTCGCTACCATATAACAGCGTTGGGACAAGAACTTCGTTATGTATAGCCAGCTGCGCCTTATGGCTTAAGTGCCGGCTCCCGAGTAGCTTTCCCATCGCACCATTCACTCTGTTCCCTGCATTCACTCTTCTCTCTATGTCAGCGGTGTATTTCCCATCCTTACTGAAGGCGCATCCAAGATATACAAACTCATTCACTTGCTCCAGCACATCGTTACCAACCACAATCCTTACATTCGTTCTGGTTTCTTCCCTTTCAAAAACCATAATCTTGGTTTTCTTCACATTCAAGTGTAAGTAGTCAGTGTAAACCAGGTAAAGTTGTCATTCGGCTTTATCCAAGGTTCGTAACAGAATAAAATTTGAAAAATTAAATGCAATTTTAAGGAAAAATAAAAGCAGATGTTTTTATTTTTATAAAGACCTAGTTAGGGAGACATTTGTTTGAATTAAAGATATTTGATTTTTGACTCAATTTGTACGAAAAATGATAATCTCCAAGTTTTTTAAATAAAAGTAACGGGTAAAATAAGAAGTATGTAACAATTCAAAGTCAAATACTCACCAGAGAAATGTATGAGTCTCGTGCATCAGTTGAAGGTAGCATTTCTATTACGTTGAGAACTATTATATTATAGTCTACCTACTAATGAATTATTGATGATATATGCTCATCCACAGAAAGCATGAGAAATTTCAGATTTTTATCCCTGAGACCCGGTCTAGGTGTTATGTGTAATAACGTATTACATAATGTAACGTATTTTTGAACGGCGCTTAATACTATCGTCTATTCACAATAGGGAATATGCGTGTATTTTTTTTATATTTTTATAAGATAGATTACATCAATATATAAGTGCAAAAAAAATGTAAGCGTCAAAAACAAAATGTAAAGGGCAAAAATAAATGTTGAAGATAGCAAACAGATAAGAGCATTTTAAACGCCCGCCATTAGGGCGCGCTTGGCGTGACGTCAAAGTCTAAAATAACAATCAATTAGTGAACAGCTGTAGAAGTATTTTATTCTGTAATTTATTTTTATTTTGTATTTAGCTATACTTTTATACAATGGATTGGTGGATTGCTACTACTATACAATGGAACAACACTGTGTTGTGCCTAGGTGTAAAAATACAATAGGAAATGCACCCGATATGTGCGGACATAAGCAAAAAGTGGCGTAAAATCAGAAAAAGAGTCAGGGTATCTCCATCAACTTGTTTATATTGCTGCGAAGATCACTTTCACGTAAGAATTAACTTGAATAATTTAAACTAAAACTTTGTCTTTGTGTAAATCGACCACAAAAAAAAACTATAAAACTAACTCAATAGCAAACATCCAACAAATATGCACATTTTGACATTTGTATTGTAGACCTTGACGTCATATTCGATCTGACCAATAGCGTGGCGTTCTAGCTACTTTGAATTTCTCACTCATTTTTTGTACTTTCAATAATTATTTTATTAATAAAAAAGTAATGTTATTAAAAAAATATGTGTATAGACATTATTCTAATGCGATATAGTTTGTAAAAAAAAATATTTGACCCTTATTTTAATTACACGCATATTCCCTATTGTCGCTACTGGCCATTGGCGATAAATGGAAAAAAACCACCTGTTGCCAGTGACGACGATAACAGTTTTCCAGTTATCGCCACTGAATGCTCTAATCCCGATTCCATGATCATCCAAACAAGCCTTGTGTTGATGTTGTAACATTAGCTAAATCACCATACAGGCAGCGTTAGCTTCGTTATTTGGTCGAATAGTCGAATTCATAAGGAATTTGCGTATGCGCATGCGTTCCATACATTCCACTCTAAACCTTGCTTTAGGTCCCAAAATATATGTTTTTTATAGCACAGCTTCTCTTAACTATGTATCCACAATTAGATCAGTGGCCGATTAATCCTTTTTGTCCCAAACTCCTTATCGTAGACCCTTAACACCGGAATGACAGTCAGTCTGAAATGGGGTATTCACGTACCTTCCAATCAAGATTGCAACCAGTAATATTTGATTAAATCAACTTCAGTCAGCACCTACTACTGAACGTATTTCGAAGCCCGCACCATACTTTAAAGGTTTTAAATCAAAAGTTCCCGAAATATATTTCCCATAGATCACTCGTTTCAGCTTTATTGTGTACATAAATCAAATCAATTTATTAAAACTTATTTCTATCCACTTAACATACATTTTTAAATGATAATTAAGTCCGGGAATATTTTCAATGAAATGTGTCCAAAGAAAACATATCTAGACTGTGTTGAAATTTGAATGTTACGTATAGCTACCTGAACGCAATGAACGCATCTCCGAGCTCGCCTCCTACGATGTGTACGCCACCTTCAGGAATGGACAGGCCCCGAAAGAAATTCCTAATGTCCAGGGCATTGGCCGACCAGGGGAGGTTCTGCAGTCTAATGATGACGCTCATGGCTGCAGTCGATGTTTCACCTATAAAAAGAAAAGAAAACACCTGTCCATATTTAATGATTCTTATAATTCTCTACGAAGTAGTAGGTAGTTTTATGAAGCAGTTTCGTCTAGTGTCTCACCTTATATCTATTCCCTTTTTGTATCTGATACCCTTCGTTCGCACGGACTACTTTTCAACACGCGGTGCTGTAGCGGTGTACAGCGTTTTCGAAGAAATGTACTGTGAGCCATTATATTCAACCAGCGCTTAACTAACGCGCGTTGAAAAGGCGCTCATGTGAACGTAGGTTTAGACTCTGAGTGTATGTATTCTAAGCTCACTAGATATTCCGCATACAGATCTAGGAGGCTGAATTCCTAGTACACAGGTTCTGATTTCAAGTATAAAATAAAATGATGGCAGAATGACTAACTAATGTCGTAATAATTTTTAGCTTTTTAAACTACGTAATTATTTAATTTGTAGCTATTGCAATACCGACTTGTTTTGAACTGAATTTAGCTACAGGGTCGATAATTTTTTACAGTTCCTGGAAAAAGCGACTTTATTACTAGTACACATGTTATATTTTCGTACACGATTGGTGGAAATGTTATCAAGTTTCCGTAGGTACCACGCTTGCTTATGTGCGTTGAATGTGATTTACTTCAGCACATAACACACTGCAGGTGATGCAAGAACGATAAATCTTATTAGAAATAGTTTAACGTGGTATGCGCGGGGCTCATAGAATGACCACGAAACGCTCTAATGGGGTTCGAAGAAACCACATCGTGTCCAGCACGAGACATGGGTATCCCCCCCGTGGTGATTACCACGAAGTATGATTGTAAATTCCTTTTGGAAATTTTATGTAGTTATTACAAAGTATGCAAACATAATATAACAACAATAGGTACCTGTTGCCCGCCTAAAAGGATTCACATCTAGCAGCCAATCGTAAAAACAATGCCAAGACACTTAAATGTCTAACAATAGATAAAGAGATCCCAGGTAAAGAGACCTCCTCAAAAAAAACAATAGCTTAAAGCTGGCATTCTACGTAACAATAGTTAAAGAAATATTTGGTCATAAAAGACCTTGTTCTTAGTTTTAAGAATTACTTATCACTTTTGAGGGCACAGCACATACAAACAAACAAAAAGTAGGCAATTTGCTACTACAGCGACAATAGTACTAAATCAAACAAACTCAGGCCCGTATTACAGAATGAAAATCAGCTGTGAATCTAGCTTTACGACTGATTCAGGATCTGTAATACGTACAGGCCTACGTTTCAGATAACTGCGCTACCACAGAACACTACTACAAGTAGAAACGATGTGTTCGTGCCCTCTTACCGACTACTTCATGTACACGCTGTCGGCGGACTGAACCGGTTTACGCCGGCCATTGTCCTCGGGCAATGCTATTGTAGTAGTGTACTATCGTAGCGAGGTTGTAATAAACTTAGCGAAAAGTGTTAGCAGAGCCTTCAATCGCTATGAGCTATTAATCACGTAACGCGCCGGGTTATTATAACTTCGTGAAATGATCCTTCAAGAGTACTCTCGCGGCATAGAGAATACCATTACACGGTTATTCCACAAAGTTATCGGAACGCGCCGCGTTAGGTCATAGCGAATAAGGGCCCAGCAGGGATAGCACGGTCGGCATACATGTAACATATACGTTGACCTGGTGAAGGTTAAGTAAAGGTTTGTAGGTGTCATGTCAATTGGAATCCTATCTATCTATATCATCACGCCATATCCTCTGCGGTGTAGGCAGAAAGTACAGAGTTCCAACAGGTTCTTTCCTTACAGACCTCTCTGGCTTCCTCCACTGTCATAGTTCGTCTCATACATGATAGCCGGTTATGGACACTCTGGACTTGCCCTTAAGCTAAGCCATCGTCTAAATGGAATCCTATTTTTTTAAGTAAGATTAATTTTTTAAATCACACACAGTTGGTTCGAAGTGATAGTCCAGCGTCTCAACAATAAACAACTTAGTGAAAACTTATTGTGCGACTGAGATTTGTAATAATTATGGAAATATGACACAATATGAGAAGGCATGCCCCCAGAATTTTGAGGAACCGCTATTATTATGCAATCGGTACAATTGTAGCACTGAAGGTAGTAAAATAGTGGTTATTAGATACATCGACGTGTCCAACGAACAAAGTCCTATAATCCAGTATTTTTATTTGGCATAAATAACCGTTATCGATAAGCACGAAAGTTGCAAATGCCATTTACTTTGTTTGGCTTATGTAACTTTGTTCCATGGGACCGTTGAACCGGACGGGTTAAGCGATCAGCTCCTATGGGCTAAACTCGGCACTGGCCGTGGAGTGTGCCTACCTTCTTAATGTGAAGTGCATAACAAGGTCTGATTAGTCTGGGTCCCTGAGCATACGGGGGTTCATAGCAATGGGCGTGCGGATGACTTAGCCAGAAAGAGATCAATGGAAAAACTGATTAGTCCCGACCCGTTCATAGGCATACCAGATGGCGCCTACAGAGGCGTGCTTTATAAATATGCCCACAAACAACACAGGAAAGAATGGGAAAAAATACAGGGCTAAGCCACTCCAAGGAATTTATCACCACATGGAATGAGAGTGCCAGCAAAAGACTACTAAAACACAGTTGACTTCAACTAAGGCAAATAATTGGAACATGTACAAGCCATTACGGCACAGAAGAATATCTGCACAAGATGAACCTGTGCAGCGTTGTAGTATTAAGAACCACAGGTACAGGAACTGAAATCATGAAGCACGTCCTCTGAAACTGCGACGCACTGGCGGCGCGGCGAATGAAGCTACTGGGAGTGGCCAATTCAACTCCAGAGGAATTTCATCTTTTCCCCCTGCAGGAATCTTCAATCTGGTACAGGGAGTATTTAGATGACCAGGTACGTAAGTACATCAGGGCAAGGACAGCACAGAAGATCCCATCGGGTCGAAACACTTGATGTCTTCTCAGTCCAAAATAACAAACAACAAGATACGATGGGACCGTTAACATGTTTTGCAATAAGGTCTTAAGGTAATTTTATGCCAGTATCTAGCCCTGTTACCTGGACATTGTGTAACCATAACAAAGAAGTTGTGTTGTATGTTTTGTACTAGTTTCTTGACCATGGATACTATGCCTTCAGATACATAGAATAATATTTTTAGCAATTTCTAAATTAATTCAACTCGCCAATGAACTTGATGACAATGATGATAATGAAATTGATGAAGTACGCCACCCAGGATATTAAAGCGATGGATACTTTATATACGATAGTACCTTTAATGATGAGAAAGGGTATGCTCCGTTGGTTTGGGCATATAGAAAGAATGCTAGAAGAAAGAATGACAAAACAGATATACAATGCGAAAGTGGAAGGATGTAGGTACCGGGGAAGACCTAGACTATCTTACCATGACCAAATAGACCGTGTCTTATCTGAAGGGCAAGTCAAGAGTCTCCGTAACCGGCGAGTGTGTATGAGACAAACTATAAGAGTGGAGGAATCCAGAGGTATTTAAGGAAAGAACTTGTTGGAACTCTGTACTCTGCCTACCCCGCGAGGGAGCTGGCGTGATGATATAGATAGATCATTTGAGATTCGAAAGAAGAAAACATTATATAACTATTCCGCCACTATTCAATGTTTATTAATATGAAGGTACAGAATAAGAATAGTACAGAAGTGAGATAAGACTCTGAAATTGGACCTCCATAGAGTAAATTGATTGCCTCATCTAGAAGAGAATTGTGGAGTTTTACCAAGTAAATAAATAATTTATGTTCAAAAAGCAGTCCTAACATGCTAGTAACATTAGCCACCAAATAGTAACCAGAGCTATTCCACATTTTGAAATACTAAGATCTTTTGTTTCTCATAAAATCAAACCTTAGGAAATATGGTCATAAAAGTGCACTTAAGTACTAAAAAAGCATGTTAAAAATAAACCAATTTCCCTAAAGGTTTGGTTTTATAGACTAATAAAAATAATCTGGAGGCACCGACTCTGCCAGCACATTCATAAAAGTTTGTACGTATTTCACATCTGATGAATCGTTAGTTCGAATTGAATAGTTAATTCCAGTTTACAACTGGTAACTAAATGTTAGTGAGTAAAACAGGAATCAAAGGGTGCACCAGGCAGTGGTTTATAATCAATCTACTTATGCTTTTTGGGTGGGTGTGTGAATGATCGACGCTGTTGGCCACGGGGCCTTTACAGCTTCACTGGACAAGAGGGTGAGCATGCAACCACTACGCTCGAGCCAGAAGGGCAAGGGGACAACTAGCTCAAAGGCACCTCAAGGGGGGACAGCCTGGGCTTGAGCAGGCACTATGGGGGAGGATGTATACTAGGTGTCTCGCTGTGGTGCTCTACACCGGCCGGCGGGCATGGTTGGTGTCCGATCCTGTGTGCGGTATCTGTATCCGAAAGAAGGGATGTAACGGCATCAGGTGGGTCGGTTAGAGCATGCCACAGATGGCAGTAGCGGCCGATAGCATGCAAGGAAGAGGACATGAATGTGAGCACTGCAGGGTCCTTACTCGCTGTGACCATTAAACACAAATCACGGCGTTACGATAACTTCATGAAATTAATGTGTAGTGGTATGTCAGAGGTGTACAGAATACCATTACAGGATCATTTCACCAACTTATACTGAAACACCGTGTTTGATCATTGTGATAAGCACCCAGAAATATTAAGTTTACATGACTACTCCACTTATGTCTATGTCTACTTCCCTACAAACTGCTATGGTTTACATTCTAACGCTGGCCGATTTCATAGCCACTGCTTTGCTCTTTACCGAGCAAGTAAACGAAAAGTAATTCAGGGGTAACATGCCTGCGCTGCCCTCGTTTCCCGCGCGAGATTGTATATATACCATGTAAAGTCCATTTACGTAAACAAACCATTCCATTTCAAGCATAACACATATAAAATTGGTTACGTAACTTAACTCAAAAGTGATGGTTAATGAGTATAAGAGTTTTTTTAACGTAAATTATCAATTTTAACAAATTACCTAGTAATGGTGTTATTAGGTTATGCATCTCATAATACATAGGTTTGTGCCAAAATGTTACTTCACGGTGAGGTCGATACTTACCTACTATTAGAAGCTACACAAATCTAACTATTGAGTTGATTCTTAGATTAGAAATACAAGTAAGCATGCACTTAATATTAAAAATTAGTCTAATATGTGGTGTGACGCCATCGCAGAACGCGAGTCGCCGTATCACCGACTTACCTATAAGACGCTAAAAATCCTTATTCCGATTAATTAGGAGACATTTCTACACACAACTTGTTCACAATTGCTTAGTAATCACATCCGTTGTATCGAAAATTCATTCATAAAACAGCTAGACGACTGCACACGACCGAAAACGACAAACAAGTGAAACATTACAAAATGGCGCCACCTTCTCCTTTCGATGATTTTTAGAGCGGGAAGTAGGTAAATCGATATAAATCGATTAATAAAAAATCGATGTTTGCAAGAAAATATTTGATTTTTTTTAATCAATCAGATCCACTGAATCGATATAGTAGATCGATTCCGAAAACCGTCCAATCGAGCAATTCTCGATTCAATCATAAAAAGTGATTATCGAAAATATGACAAAGTAGGTTGTGTAAATCAGATATAAATAAAGGCAAAACGCGTTTATTGGTAAAATACTACGTTTCAAACATGAGTTTATTTTAAGTTAGATGTCTTTTTAATAATTGCTTAATTCAACGTATCAAGAAATTATAAAAAATGACTGCAAAACAAAAAAAATTTGTTCATCTCGGGACGCCCGACAGTAGTGATAACTTAAACTAGCGCTGTGGGTTAGAGTGAGAGAGGAGGAGCCTGCCTACCACTGCCGTATGCTTGAGTGAATGGGAAGCCAGACAGATTCGCGCCGTTACGCGTTACGTTACGAAGCGGTTTACGCTCCCATAAGAAGTTATCACTTCAAAAATCATTCAATCGGCAAATTCATAAGAATCGACTTGGAATCGATTAATCGCAAATCACTCTTTCAATTAACTGAGCATCGATTCTAGCCCAATTGATTCGAATCGCTCCAAAGATTGATTTTTCTTTAAATAAATCGATATGCCTAGCGGTAAGTGCTCTGTAGGCATGTCCATTTAAAATCGATTAAAGGGGAAATCGATTTTTATTAATTGCTTTTAAATTGATCTATACCACTGAATCAATTCAGTAGATCGATTCCGGTAACTGTCGAATCGAATCGATTCACAATTCAATAAAAAAGGTGTAATTGAAAATATGATTTATTTAACTTGTGTAAACCATGGATTGTAGGAGAGAGCCAATAGGTCTCTTACAATAGGTCTCATAAAAAAGCTCAGAGTTGCTCATCGAGATATGAAAAGAGCTTTGCTCGGCGTTCCTACATTATCTCTCTACGTGATAAAATCAGAAATGGGGAGATTCGTAGAAGAACCAAGTTCACCGAAATGGGCTTAGGATTAGTAAGCTAAACTGGCAATGGGCGGGCCATAAAGTGCGAAGATCGGACATTAGGGCAGAAAGATTCTAGAATGGAGACCATTATTGGCAAGCGTGGCGTGGGACGGCCACCTACTAGGTGCACCGACGATCTTGTGCGGATCTCAAGAAGATGTTAGATGCAGGTGGTATCAGACCGGTGTGTGTGTGTGTGTGTGTGTGAATGATGTACGCTGTTGGCCGCGAGGCCTTTACAGCTTCACCGAACTTAAAGGCGAGCGTGCAACCACTACGCTCTAGCCAGCCAGAAGGGCAAGAGGCGACATACTCGAGGGCGCCTCTTCGAGGCGCCCTCGGTTGGGACAGTCGCTGTAGGGGGACGGGTGCACTACTAAGTGCACCGGTCAACCACCGGCTATGGGAGGGGATCTACTACTACGTCGTCGTCGTCGCCCGTATTCAAGAGCGGAAAGAAGGGATGACAAAGCATCGGGGGGGTCGGTGAGAACATGTCGCGGCCGGCGGGGGCGGCAGGGGTCGGGGGGGAGATCGTAGTCGGCGGTGGCTACGATTAACGGATTCGCATGGGTAGATGCGTTCGCGAAGTGACGTGTTGATGCCTTTTTAATAAAGGCGCGAATAGGTTCGAGACCTAGATCGGAGTGGAGGTCGACGTTCCGTATGAACCAGGGGGCTCCTACGGCTTTACGGAGGAAGCGGTTTTGAACCACTTGGAGTTTATCGATGTGAGAGGGGGCCGAATGCCCGAACACAACACACGCATAAGTCATGATGGGTCGAACGCAAGTTTTGTAAAGTGTCACCTTATTTCTAAGGGACATTTTACTCCGCTTGCAGATTAACGAATGGAGACGACGGAGCACAAATGATGCTTGGTGACGGACCCGCTTGATGTGCGGGCCGATGGACATGGTACTGTTTAGTGTGACCCCTAGATATTTGACCTCTTTGACCCAGGGAATGGGTCGGTCGAACATGGTCACTTGGCCGAGATTACTTCTAGGGCGGCGCAGGGAGTGGCGCGGGGTGACACCTCTGGAGAAGAACACCGCAGCGCTCTTGTCCGGGTTCACCTCAATACGCCACTTCCTGAACCAATTCCCTAGGGAATTGGCGGATGCCTGAAGGTGTCTGGTAATGAAACCCTTATTCCTATGCGAGACGTAGAGAGCGGTATCATCCGCGAATAGGGCTAGATGCGCCTTACTCGAACGAGGAATGTCGTTCGTGTAAAGGCTAAACAGGAGCGGAGAGAGAACTGAGCCCTGTGGGACTCCAGCACTGATGGAGTGGGAAGTGGAGCGCGTCATTTCGACGCGATAACGGAAGGCGCGATTCGACAAGAAGTCTCGTAAGATGAGCACGAGTCTGTCCGGCACACCCAATTGGTAGAGCTTGTAGATCAAGCCGTTGTGCCAGACTTTGTCGAATGCCTTCGCGACATCTAGGAAGAGGGCGCCCGTGTAGATGGGTTTGGGTCTATTGAGACCGGAGAGGATGTGCTCCGTGATGCGGTGCACTTGGTGGACGCAAGAGTGTTTGGCTCGAAAGCCAAACTGCTCGTCGATAAGAATACCCCTGGACGCTTTGAGCCTCGCCAGAAGTAGGCGCTCGTATATCGTGGCCAGGGAGTTGAGGAGACTGATAGGGCGGTAGCTCGCGGGGAGATTGCGAGGTTTGCCGGGCTTGGGAATGCCTATGACGTCCGCCTCCTTCCACTTAGCGGGGAAGGTGCAGTTACCCATGGCGGCGTTCAATATGGCCACTAAGAGGCAGATGAGTTGGGCGGGCAGGCATTTCAGAACGCGATTCGAAATGCCGTCAGAGCCAGGGGCTTTTTTAGTTTTGAGACCCATCTTCGACCTCCGTTTGGGTGATAGGAGGTAAGGAATCGACGGGGGGGAGGGATGCCCTGCGCTCGACTTCCCTGTCGACCGCGTCGACGTGGGACTGGTCGACGGACTGAGAGCTGGAGGCGCACTGGCTCTCGAGGGAGTCGGCGAGAAGCTCGGCCTTTTCGTCGTCGTCGAAGCCTGGGGGTGCGCCTGAAGGGCGGGACAGCGGGGGCATGTCAGTCGTGAAGTCGGATTTGAGGCTACGCGCCAGCTGCCAGTAGGCCAGATGCGATGGCGCGATGCCCTCTAGGAAGTCACCCCACCGTTCCTCTCGGACCTCCGCGACACGACGCTTTACCTCTCGTTGTAAAGCGCGCATCCGGGCCCGATTGGCTTCGGTGGGGTAGGAGTCGTGCGCTCGGATAGAAGCATTCTTGGAACGAATGAGATCCCTAACATCGTCCGGCAGTCGAAAGCGGTTGAGGTAGAGATCTTCCGCCTCGACCTGCTTGGACGATCGACTGACAGCCGATCGGATGTGCTCGGTGAAGGCATCAACGGCCTGATCGGTGTCCTGAGGGGACGGGATGGAGTCCGAGCTGAGAGGGAGGGGGGGAGGGTCGGCATCCGCCAAGGCCGTGCTTAGCGCATGCCAATCCACCACCGTCTTTTTGGGTCGCTGAGGGGCGGAAGGGGGGGAACCGAGTCTCATGACTACAGGTCGATGGTCAGAGTCGAGTTCCTGGACTACTTCCAAGGAGTGCAGCCGTAGGGTGACACCCTTCAGAAGCGCCATGTCCAGGACGTCGGGTCGGTGATTGGGATTGTTAGGATAGTGGGTAGGGTGCATAGGTGCGATGACGTCAAAGTCGAGAACGTCGACCAGGGCGTCAAGGCTCCTACCGTTAGGGGAAGTGGTGAGACCGTTCCAGGCCACGTGCTTACTGTTGAAGTCACCCGCCAGAATGACGGCGCTTCCCAGATTGAGGAGTGCTTCAAAGTCACTCCTGAGAACGGATTTAGTGGGGGAAAGGTATACGGAGGCGATCACGATGGGCTGGTGCCCCGTGAGAGAGACGCGACAGACCGAGGCTTCGATGTTGGTGAGCGCGGGGGGATCGATAGGGATGCAGTGAAGGGACCTCCTGTAGTAAATGAGAGTACCGCCTCCGCGGGAGCCGATTCTGTCATTACGCACGAGGTTATAGTTTGCGATCCTAGGATCGCGTTGTGCGGGCTTCAGGAAGGTTTCCTGCACGAGGAGGATATCAAGTTGGTGATCTCGGAGGAAATCAGCAACCTGATCTCGCTGGGAGCGAAGGCCATCGGCGTTAAAGAACGCCAGGGATAGGTTGTGGGGCTTATGGCGGGGAGATCGTAGATCCATTATTGGGTGCGGGGATCAGACCGGCTGCGCTGAAGAGTGATTGAGGAGGCCTATGTTCAGTACACAAGTATAGGCTGAGATGATGAAATAATGGATATAACGGACGGACGATTTGGCGCAGTGGTTAAAAGATTAAGCCGCTCCGCCCACTGGGTATTTGATCCAGTCGCGGGTTCGATTCCCGCACGGGACAAATTTCTGTGTGACCCACAATTATTTGTTTCGGTCTAGGTATTTATGTATGTGAAATTTCATGTTTGTTAACGCAACCACGACAGAAATAAATCTTGTAGCTTCTGTGGCATCGAACTTTATAACCAATTAATTTTCGTGTTTCATTACAATTCAATGATTTATCGACCACTGGTCGCTCTCCGATTTATTCGAAATGAATAAACCTCTTAGCTTTTGTGATAAAAAAAGTGAAGTATGAAGTTTTTCTGTGATGTTCGACGGATTTGAAGCGGGATAAATTTTGTCCCAAATCGGAAATATTTACGAAAAAACAAACAACGTTTAGATATGACAGGTATTTATCAATTGAATTTAGCTTCTCCAAGCCAATGAAACCTTCATATTGCTTTTGGAATACTTAGTCTTGCTTACAAATTAATAAAAGAGGTTATTTTTTGTTGTTCGACATATCGTGTGTGTGTGTGTGTGTGTGTGTGTGAATGATGTACGCTGTTGGCCGCGAGGCCTTTACAGCTTCACCGGACTAAAAGGCGAGCGTGCAACCACTACGCTCTAGCCAGCCAGAAGGGCAAAAGGCGACATACTCGAGGGCGCCTCTTCGAGGCGCCCTCGGTTGGGACAGTCGCTGTAGGGGGACGGGTGCACTACTAAGTGCACCGGTCAACCGCCGGCTATGGGAGGGGATTTACCTTAACTCAGTATGCTTGATACTTGATAGATGTGCGAATTAATAATGAGTGTTTGTATTTATCAGAAAAAATGTTCAAAATCCACGCCTGGTATAAGCCGAAATAAAATATTGCAAACATTGTCGTCCGTTATTTCTTAATTAATATTGTTTATTTATTAATTAATATAATTTTCTTCCTGCAGGAGGCAGCCGACCAAGCTTTCCAAAGTATAACCAAATACTACTAAGAAGAATATGACAGAAGACTATGAGAGGGATATATATTATGATGTTACGGGAAGCCAAAACAATAATAGACTTTCGGAGGAGAATATTTTGATGAGAACTTTTTTGACTCTGATATATGTGTTTTTTTATAAAAAAGACGATTCCTGTTATATTATTTTCCCTATTACTATACATTAATTATCATATACAACCTACATATATGAAATGAAGTATGGTAGTGGAGGAAGCAATTAAGTCCTGTAAGAATCTGTCTATATTCTAAGCTGCCTACCTCGCAAAAGATCTAACTTGATGATATTTGTTCATAGAACAATCCTTAACCGCTCCACTGCGAGACTACTCTTCTCAATTATAGGAGTTAAAAATTTATTTTATAATAGGATTATTAATAATACAATGAGACGAGTTCGTCACGGGTTATATGTTTTGGGCTGCTTATTATGAAGATTTTTGAAATGGGGACCGGAGTGGAGAATAATTTCCTTAAGTAACTAACATATTCTATGTTAAATTAGTTTGTGTATTATTCAGTAGTATTCTTGACCTTTCTGAGTCGTTATATAACCCACTTCGTTTCACAGTAACACAATTAAAAGGTACAGGAAATGTCTAAAAATAACAATTATCTTAACACTTGGAGTCGTAGTATATGGGGTGGCCATCTATATATCTATCTATCTATATCATCACACCAGGTAGGCAAAGAGTAAAGAGTTCCAACAGGTCCTATCCTTACATACCTCTCTGGCTTCCTCCATTCTCATAGTTTGTCTCACACTCGCCGGTTATGGAAACTCTAGACCTGTCCTTCAGATAAGACTCGGTCTATTTGGCCGTGGTTAGATAGTCTAGGTCTTCCCCGGTACCTACATTCTTCCACTTTCGCATTGTATATCTGTTTTGTCATTCTTCTGACATTCTTTCTATATGCCCGAACCAACGGAGCATACCCTTTCTCAGCTTTACACCGATACTATCTTTCATACCTACTCGCTTTCTTACTACGCTGTTGCGCATACGGTCGGTCAGCTTCACTCCGCACATCTTCTGCAGTGCTCGCATTTCCACCGCATTTATCCTATTTTCATTCTCGTTCTTACATACCCAGCTCTCGCTACCATATAACAACGTTGGGACAAGAACTCCGTTATGTATGGCCAGCTGTTCCTTTTGGCTTAAGTGCCGGCTCCCAAGTATCTTTCCCAGCGCACCATTTACTCTGTTTCTTGCACTCACTCTTCTCTCTATATCAGCGGTGTACTTTCCATCCTTACTGAAGGCGCATCAAAGATATACAAACTCATTCACTTGCTCCAGTACATCGTAACCAACCACAATCTTAATAATAATTTTCAAGTTTCAAGTTCATGGACTCATATTTCTTAGTAATGTTTCACTTATAAACTATGTTAGTATTCTTATTATCTATGTACATGTATGGTATGTGAACCACCCCTCGTCCTAGATGTTGAAAGCCAGCAGCTGCGGTTTACATACAAGCAGTCTAGTCTGCTCGCTATACAGCTTAGGATGCTGTTGCATTCCTTATGGTTTCTTCCCGTTCAAATGCGGTGGTCATAAGCGCGATAAAGGCGCCCTCAATTTTATTTTTACTCTTTTTTGCTAAGCTTACACATACGTATTATTATACAAATCTTAAAAACAAATCTAAGAACATCGATATCAGTATGTACAATTTAATACAATAGTAAAGCCTCATTGGTAATGCGCATAGCGATCACAAGGTCGTCGGTTCGAATCCTATGTCGGAAAATAATAAATTATTCGATAAAAAAAATCTAGTTCGGTGTCTGGCACTGTGCTCGGTATAATATCAATAGACTCATCCTCTACTACATGAGACCTTACATTGTTGAACGACAAGTGAGTGTACACAGTACACCACTCCCACTCCCGGTTGGGGAATATAGGCGTAGCGGTGGTTATAATTTTTATATCACATTTACCCTACGTTCGCATAAGCTGTTTTTCAATGCACGTTAGTCATGAACTTAGGATGTATGGTCAGCGCATATCGCTGAGGTAGCGTGTCCATTTTATGTGTGAGTTTGTGGATCTGCGTTAGTGTACTAAGTCTAGGTTCATCAAACAATAGCCGGCGCATTGTACAAAGCGGTATTACCTACTTGCTTACCGCGACTGCGTGCTGGCGATAATAAAAAGGGAGGTACCATCCAAACGTTTTAGCACTCAAACCCGGATTCTAAATCACGAAAATCAACAGTTCCATCACACGGACATCAATATGCTTTTCAGAGTTCAGATTTATCAGTTCAGACTCATATAGAGGTCAAACTTCTAATCTTCAGTAAAAGAAGTACTACCCAAAGGGCGTGTGTGTGTGTGTGTGTGTGTGTGTGTGTGTGTGTGAATGATGTACGCTGTTGGCCGCGAGGCCTTTACAGCTTCACCGGACTAAAAGGCGAGCGTGCAACCACTACGCTCTAGCCAGGCAGAAGACCCAAAGGGCAAAACTTCATTTCGCAACCGAGGCTCTATATGCCATCTCAATATAAAGCTTCCAGTGAGGTAAGTAGTTTAATAAGCGTTTTATTTCAGGTAAAACGCCATTATAGTTAAAGATGAAATAATCATATATAAGTCTACATATCCCATCCCCTATTGGGGAATATAGACGTGACGGTGTTTATCTAGGTATCCTATCCGTACTAAATTTCATCCAAATACGTTTAGTCATTGTGACGTGAAATAGGAATGTTTAGTGTTTCAGTATTAATTTAGTAATATCGGCGAGAAGCGTAAAATAATGCATATTTGAAATATAAATTAAAGCTTTAAGCTCACAGTCAATTATCACCGTATATTAATTATATGACGTCAGTGATGTACATCTTTAATGTTAAATCCATAATTTTTCTGTGAAACTTCCCTATAATATAATAAGAGGCAATAAATACATACGTGTGAAATGATAATTCAGGATTTTTCACTTCTCCTTTGTTTGTCCTTGATTGACAAAATACAGCACAACACAACATAATTTCACTGTATTAAAATATATATTTTTTTTCAGTTATATAATATTAGCCCTGTTAAGAAACTGTCCCACTGTTGGGCACGGGCCTCCTCTCAAACTGAGAGGGCTCAGGCCATAGTCCACCACGCTGGCCGGGTTGGCGAACTTCACACACCTTCGAGAAACTCTTAGGCATGCAGGTTTCCTCACGATGTTTTCCTTCACCGTTAAAGCAAGTGATAATTAATTTTTAATACGCACATGCTTTCGAAAATACAGAGGTGCGTGCCTGGGTTTGAACCCGAGACCTTTGACTTTGCAGTCCAACGGTCTAACCACTAGGCTATCATTGCATATTTTTCAGTTGTCACAACGATTTTCATTTATATTTTAACCGTTGAAACGGACGAGCCGCATTTGTTATGGCCTAAGCACAGGTCACAACAGGCAACCAAGCACACGTACAGGGCGACGTTGCCAACCTTACAATAGCTTTCTCATTCACTCAAAATGGTGATCCGTGTAATTGAGAGAGAAAAAAGACAATGTGTTGAACGATGACCGGCGGAGCGGCAACGTCTTATGACTCCCTCCAGATAATTTTAGCTTCATGGATGTGCCCCTCCCACTGCCACATTAGTTAGGCAATTCTGATATTGATAAGATATTATAGTAATCGAAGCTCCATTTCAAATTCGTGTAACAAAAAGAAATATTTTAATTATATATCATAGACTGACATGAATCTTGCCTGTGAACCTTGTATTTTTCTGCCTCTATATCTTATATGTATGACTCGTTCGCACGGACGCTTTTTCAATGCTTAGTTAGAATTTTGTTTTGAAAGTCGTCTTGGATGCCGATAATATTGAAATTATTATTATTTGGATAATATTCATAAGAAGCCACTTTGATAAAATAACAGACATAACTGGACGAAAAATGATGTAAAAGTTCTCTGTGCCAAAATCCACGTATTCAATTAGTACTTAATGTATTTTATCCTAATTTTATCTGTGAATTGAGATTTAGACCGAATGAAGGAATGAATGATTGAATTTTATTGAATGATATACCTAGTTTTCGGTTACGCTTGTCACGATACTTCTAATAATTTTCAGGAAACACAAAAATTGTAAGATTTCGAGTAATAAAAAGGATATAACGCCTTCCAAATATATGAACGTAAGTAAATGTTGAAATTTCATAATATTACATTATGTGGAACATGTATTACATTGGTTACCACGCCGTCAATTCAAGTAAATAATCCAATCTATTTTTTATTCTTTTCTCTAGTAACTATAATAAATCTTTAAAAAAAATTGTATATAGTCAAACATACTTGCAATAAATGCGTTGATCATTTTCGCTAGTGCATTAATTGCGTTTCCTTGCATTTTTCATAGTAAGGATTCCTAATTAATTTCACTGGAATCAATATGAAAATAAATACAGTATGAACCTAGGTGATTTTATTTACTTTTCAAAAGAATAGTGCGTGGATTTAAGACTTTCCGATAGCTTTTTAAAGATTAGCTTCAAATGATTTTTTCCAAAATAGCCTCTCCACGATGTATCTAAATAACCTTTTTTCTTAGACTGGAAATTGTGTTGTCTCTTTTCGCGCTCTTTTGTGAAGTTATTGACCTTTTTGGGCCTAATTTAACACTGGGGTCAACATTCCTATCCATTGCTTTCTAGATTTTTTGACCACAAGACAAGTAACTCTGCTATTAGTAAGTATAACATTATACTTTTCAGGTACAACACAGGCAGAATCACTAATTGCCCAAACCATAACTGTCCAATAAAAAAATAAATTAAAATAAGAACTACATAAAATATAGATCAAAAATGGAGTGTTTATAAAAGTTATTGCTCAATTAATAAGAGTTTCTTAGATATTAAAATATTCAAGTGTAATTGTTATTATAAAGTATATATAAATGTGTGATAGATATCCGGGTTATTTGTTTGGAGGGACTCCTGTCAGTAGTTGGGACAGGAGTTTCAATTCATTGGAAAATGTGAGTATAAGTTGTGTTTACAAATTTTATCATTACATGGCGGGTGATAAGTAGCTAATTTAAAAAAAAGATGCCTTGGTTGATTTATTTAGAGAATTGGATTGGATGTAGAAAAAATTTATCATACAGATTGTCACAACCTACAAGGTGACCATTAATGGTTGTATGGTGTTATGTATCTAGTTTTCTGTTTTATAGTAATAATTTAATTTCTCAAGCCTATAAATTAATTGCAGCAAAAAAAAAACTAAACCTTGAATGATTAAATATTGTACAGGTAATAAATAGTGCATGATCATAACTCATAGTGTTAGTAACCATTTTCCCCTCTTCTGCAGAAATTAAGGGTTTCTAGCCCATACAGCCTCATCTTTAATAATAGTTTGACAGTATAGTATTTTTCACATAGGATGGGTAGTGATAGTTCTATTTGCCAAACGAAATGATACTTTATTCAGTGGCAATAAGACGCATGACATTTCTTTACTTATGGTTTTATGCCTTAACACCATTGAATTAAATATTAATTTCGTTTGGCACTTAGAACGGGCACTACCTGCTATAAATACAATAGTGGAAATGCTATTGGACTTTTTAAATTCTGATCATACTTTTAGTTTTCTTTTTTGTTTATGGCATCACAACAACACATATTTTGCCGGATGGTACATGTGTTGATTTTTGATTATCCATTGTTTAGAATGTACAAAGAAATGCCTTAATTACTGTGTGATTTTTTTAATTATTCTAATATACATTTGTTAAGGGGTTAATATCTTTTATGACTGGTTTCAATATTTAACTCGGATAGTTTTGCTTCAACCTACTAAATAATAAATTTATCTGTTACCTATTTAAAATTTTGAATGGGCCTTTAGTTCTAGTTTGTTTTAATATTGTACTATTAGGTTCAATCAAGCTACTTCATGTTTTTTCCAATTAAATTTTGTTGATGATCATTTAAAATATACTTATCCAATACATATGTATCTTGACAACTATATAATTCATGCCCCTTTTCTTTTTTACTGCTGTGGAAGTGAATTAAGTGTAATTCAGCAGTAACATACAACTGAAGTTTCATTAATTAAAAAAAATCATAGCTTCACACTAGAAAATTTTCCTGTCGTGGGTGTGTTCATTAACATGTAACTGATGTACACAAACACCCCAACCAAAACAAATATTTGTAGGTCACACAAAGCTTCTTCTTCTTTAAGTTATAGCTTTACACTAATTTTAAGTGTATGTTGCCAGTGTCCAGTGAGATATGTAATCGTGTTTGTTTAAATTAATTCAACTTCCCGATGAACTTGATGATAACGAAATTAATGAAGTACCCCATCCTGGACAGTAAAGTGGTGGATACTTTACATACGGCCATTTTGAGGGAAGTTGAAAAGGCACGTTTTATCACTTAGTTACAATTCTCATGCACATATAAGAACACATAATGGTTAATATTCCACCAACATTACACATTATAAGTTGAAATAACACAAGTTTTGGAAATTAAAACAAATTGACAACTTCACTCTTCGACTTCCCGCCAAAACTCCACGCAACTTTGTCCTATGCGGGCCTAAACATGCAACCCCTCCATCCAGTAGGTGGAGTGGCTTAAGCTCTTAACCACTGCACTAAGATCTGTAGATGAAAGATTATAAAAAGCTCTCAAGCCAAGTGTTTCTAAGAAGTACAGTCAGATCAGATCAGTTTTGGAATGGCAGCCACATAGATTTCAAAGATAATCTAGTTGGTTTGATTTCTGAAAATACCAGTTTTTGTAATTTGTTTCTTGTAGTGTGCGTTGATTTTTTTCATTATCCCCTTTTATTTTAATGTGTCTTTTTCTGCTTGTTCTTGTGATTGATTCCACTGCTTAATAACTGAGCCATATATTTTACGTGTAAGTTTTATTCTTTTATTTTGTATTATATTTTTCTGCGGCTTTGTCCTTGTAAACCTAGTGAATTGAAAAACCTATTATCTGGCTTAAAATCGCTTTAGTATCTGCTTGCATAATTAAATCACATGTTATTTATAGAAAATAAATTGACAGCCTCGTTGGTCCAGTTGTAATGCGCATAGCTTTGTGACCACGAGGTGTAGGGTTCAAATCCTGGGTCGGACAAAAGTAGTTTTTCTAATGAATAATTTCCAGTATGAGTCTGAAATTATTTCCAACATATGGCAATAGGCTCACTCCCTATAACATGGGACCAACATCGTCGGCGAAAAGTGGGTGTACTCAGTACACCTCTCCAAATCCCGCTTAGGGAATATAGGCGTGACGGTGTTTATATTGTATATTTATTTTTATTTAAAAAAGGTGATGGGACGAGTTAATGAATGAATAAAGCATTCAATAACTCGTCCTAATAGGGCAAGCTCACTGTCATCGGCTCGCTTTATATATCACATTAAAATCTAACATTGTCTGTGAAACGTGTACGTACACAGAACATCTCTGCCATCCACGTTTGGAGAATGTAGGCATAACAGTGTTTATTTTTTACCTAGGTACTTAAAGTGTCTATCTATCTTTACCATCACGCCAGGTCCCTTGCGGGCTTGGCAGAGATTACAGAGTTCTAACAGGTACTTTCCTTACAGACCTCTCTGGCTTCCTTCTCTCTCATAGTTCGTCTCATACACGCTCGCCGGTTACGGAGACTTATTACTTAATCTAGTGTGAAACAATATAACCTTTTACGTTTTATTAACTCTACACCTTAGTCAAAATATGTGGCTTGGCTGTTTCGTTACTACAAGAACTATATTATATATTATAAATTGATATAATATATGTATATAAATATGTATACAATTCAACGGTCAATACATATTTTGACTAAGGTGTAAAGTTTGTCAAGTTAGGGCGTGTAGAGTTAGAACCTTGGCTCTACATGAGATCTGATAACTTTTTCACAGTGTGGTCTGGTCTCGTCTTGGCAAAATTTTACATGAAAATGTTTTTGGTGCGATTTTGTTTTCTGGTCACGGAAAATACTGTTAGTCAGTCAGTCATTCCCGATTATCCCGTGACCCGATGCCCCAATGTCTCCGAGTGCCAGAATAAAATGTTTTACAGCACCCACGTGCTGTGAAACATTCTAAACGTCAGGAACATTAAAAAAAACGCGTTAAAATCCGTAAAAATATTATTGTCCTTTTTGGTATGTTCTTCCCTCTCGGTTTCTTCTAATATCTTTCATCATTACCGCTTGAAAGACATCTGCTCTAAGGCAACGGCCGCCCTCAAAGATCGCCACGACGAAAACTACAATCACAAATACATAATTAATTGTGTTATTCTCTAGTGTAGAAACTAAGGAGTTAGTCCGACATGCAGCGACTAGCGGGTGATGTGGTGAGCGAGAAAACAATAAAATAAACTATGATTGTGAAAATATTTATTTTTTATTTTTTACACTGTACCTGTAATAAAAGGGCAGTATGTTCACTTGTATATTAAAAAAAGGCTTGGGTAACATTTTTATGTCTTTATGCGTTTGATGGTTCGGGCCTCCCGTAAAAACCGCGGAACTGTTTTTACGGGACTCACTTTTGGATAGCATACTTTGATTAAATAGTGTGATATATTTGATTAAAATCAGTTGAGTAGAACCAGAGATCTAGCTTAACCTCTGTAGTATGTACGTGGGTACCAGATTGAGGTCTGGCCGTCTGGTTTTGAACTAGGTTTTAATTCTAATTATACGTCTATGAAGACTTAACATGGGCGGGAAAGCGGTCAGTCTAGGACGCCATACATAAATTAGAGTTTAACGTTTTAGTCGCATTTGGTCAGGTGATTGGGAGTCGATTCCTATATTATAAGAGCCCTCGAATTCATACTATGAGTGTTATTGTTGTTGCTCATCTTAAACTTATTGGTGTGTATTTCCGCCATACTTATTGCCCAAAGCGAAAACCAGTTAATCGCTCTCTCACCCGCTGTAAGTCAGTCCCCTACCTAAATTCCCTGGCGAACCAACTACATTATGATGTAATTAATACATTCAGCAGGTTCTTGCATTGTTAAGAACGTATTCTGGTAATATTTTCGGCCATCCAGAACTCCCTTTGATACGAAATTCGCATTCAAAAAACCTTACCTAATGACGCTTTCAGCGATCCATTATTAATGTGCTCTGTAACTAACGCTCGACTAAAGAGGCAAGTTCCATTTTACATTGGAATCATGCCAGGGGCGCTTGTCGGCGCCGCTGGGGTAGGGTAGCTGTGGTCCTGTAGAATTTGGGATAACATGGAAACTTTATATTTGTAAACAAGGGCTTACTTACCTTACCTGTTTAAGAGTTTGGAACATATTAAGGGAATTCATAAGTGATTTAATATGAAATATTGCTGTCTTAGAAGGCCAATTTGCTATCTTAGATTTTTTGTTTTCTGTATTGGATAGTTTTTAAAATACAGTTAGCATATTGGCGCTTAACTACACGTACAATTATTTTTGGATTTTTTTCGCCGATTTATTGGAATTGTAAGAAGATTGCCAAAGGTATAAAATGTCTCTGTATCCCTATCCCATTGTAAATTATTCCTTGTCTAGTGCATTTATGTAACATGAAATTCATATACACAAACCTGGTGGTGTTCCAGTTTGAAAAAAAATATTTAAGGTCACGTAAAGGCTTGTATCGTGGCAGGATGAACCTTGGACTACTTCCAGTGACCCAAGCGGCCTACGCATAAACTTGTAGACCAAGCTGATCGTTTAAATATACACGCCTACTTTAGAAATATTTAAAACTATTCCTCATCTGTTTCTCTTGTGGAAGAATAGGCTCTCGTTAAACATTGAAGTGGCAAGTAGAGAGATATTTTTATTTGCCCGGGATAACAAATTTAGAGCAATATACAAATTGGTACATACAACATAACATTGTGATCCACTACTACATATTATGTTGGATACAATATGTAGGAGCTTAGGAGAAAATAGGAAAATTGTTGGAAGTGCTTCTCTTTTTAATCGCTCTCATTTTTGAAGTTGATAGGAAGTCATTCGGCAACCAAATGGTTATTTGCGGCTGTGAGATCATTGGACACTAATTAGTTGCTAGTCGCCTTTACTGACCCAGATAATTGATTATAGTATATTTCATGTAAGGTGGGGTACTGAGACAGTTGTAAGTGTCAAAAAAATTTATACTTTATTCAGTGGCAATAAGGGGCATGACCGGTTTCTATACTTATGGTTTTAGGCCTAAACACCATGAGATAAATATTAATTTCGTTTGGCACTTAGAACTGTCCATCCTATGTGAAAAATATTATAGTGGAATAAATCAGTTTCAGAATGCCGCGCCATTATTACTTTTGCTCTGTCTATCGCATTCTTTCAGTCTTAGCATAGATTCAAGAAAATTGAACCTAACACAACGACGGCCTGAAGCTATGCTAATGAAGACGTATGTATAACATTTATTCTAGTAGATGTTGAATTTTCTTTTTGTTTTTTCCGTATCAAAAGGCGTATTTCTTTTTATTTTCTGCGGCCTGGGTCAAAAGATTTTCTTTTGTTGTTCTATGATGAATTATTAGGCTACTTGTTATTGCGTTGCCAACGGTTTGTCACGTTACGTCTATAGTCGCCAAGCGGGGGTAGCAGAGGTGTACCACCAGAGATGGGCAAAATGTAATCAGGTTAATGATTAACCACCCCCGCTTGGGAAATATAGGCGTGACGGTGTATTAATAGTTGAACGATTACAATTATAACCTTGAATCGTGATTGAATATTACAAAATGCAATTGTAATCATTAATCGGATTACATTTTGCCCATCTCTGACCTAACCCATCATAGCCTAGTCACAGAGGTTTCAGCACAAACAGATTGATGTTAGCGTAAAGTTGTGTCAACTTCATTATTAATTAGTAAATTTGTAGTCCTGATCAACTCAATCGTTACCCTCACGCCTATCTGTTCGTGGTGACCCATCTGGTTTGATATTCTTGAAAAACGCCTTGATATGAATTTTTATCCTTCCTAAAACAAAAAGGTGTCCACACTACATCTTCGAAGTAACTATTGCAGTTGAATATGTCACCGATTGCGCGGCTTTTATCATATTTCCGGACTAGTTCAAACGAAAGAAAGATAAGACTTATAGAATCAGGCGTTATTTGGCAGAAATCCACCGTAAAACAATGAAAGAGACCCACCACTTAACTCGGCCTCGGCTTGCCAACTTCAAAGGCTATAAACCATATACATTGGTCGTAAAATGGAAGAGATAGAAAAACCGAACTATATTATAAAGCCATATCCCTTGCAGGGTAGGTAAACATACAGAGTTCCAACAGGTTCTTTTCATACAAACCTCGATTCCTCCACTCTCATAATTCTTTTATACACTCTGGCTAGTTCCGAAAATTTGACTTGATGGGCAAGTCAAATTTTTCGTTTGGCAAGGGAGGACGTTCTTTCCTTACAGACGTTTCTAGCTTCCTCCATCATCATAGTTTATTTTACACCCTTTCGCCAAAAACGGAGGCTTTTGACTTTCCCATCACTTACAACACGATTAGTTTGCGCTTCCCCCATATTACCCTTTCCCCGTATCTGGTTTGCTATTCTTTCTTCCGAGTTCTGTCTGAATCACCGGAGTATACACTTTCTCACTTTTACATCGATACTTTATTTTTACCGAATTCCCTTGAAAGCAAAATATTTTGCCAAGAAAGAAAAGGCTAGTGATTACCACCCATTAAGACTACCACCCATTCGGAACATGTCATTTTGCATTAAGCTTTTATGTAGGTCAGACTCGGAAAATCATACTATTTTGTTTGTTATCTAAGCCCATTGAGATAGGCGCTACGAGCGCCTTTGCGACCGCGGTCTGTCATCAAGGTCAAGAAGCGTTCGCGTTGGAGAAGTGTGACCGTTTTTTGCATTTTCCGTTGGTTCCAGTTACCACTTAATCTGGTAATCGTTAAGCTAAACTGGAAGCCTTAAAGGCGGCTTGATAAGTTCCAACAGCAGATGGCCACGAACCTGTCACCACCAATCCGCATTGGATCCGTGTGATATAATCTCGTTCACCTCGATTTGTGAGAGAACTTTCTCAGCAATGAGATAGTATAGGCTGATTTGGAAAGCCCATTATAATATTGCAATAGTATAGATGATAGTGTACCGTTGGCGCACCAGGTTTGTGGGTCACGGTCGCTCGTTTCGCTCGTTATTTTTTCGTTTGATTGTGAATTTGTGTGTGTGTTTGTGAATGATGTACGCTGTTGGCCGCGAGGCCTTTACAGCTTCACCGGACTTAAAGGCGAGCGTGCAACCACTACGCTCTAGCCAGCCAGAAGGGCAAGAGGCGACATACTCGCCTCTTCGAGGCGCCCTCGGTTGGGACAGTCGCTGTAGGGGGACGGGTGCACTACTAAGTGCACCGGTCAACCGCCGGCTATGGAAGGGGATCTACTACTACGTCGTCGTCGTCGCCCGTATTTTGAGCGGAAAGAAGGGATGACAAAGCATCGGGGGGTCGGTGAGAACATGTCGCGGCCGGCGGTGGCGGCGTTTGATTGTGAAGTTTACCTGCTCTTGTTTCTTTAGAATTGACACCGGGTTCCGTGATGCGCGGGGTGCTTAATTGCGGTCAACATTAATATTTAACCTTATTTCTAATGTGTTTTGGAACGTTTGTCGATTATAAAAACGTTAAGGTTTTGAAAATTACAGGTTTGTACTATCATCTTTTACAATCTGTAACAGATGAACTTATCAATATGAACAACTGTTGCTTTTACAGAAATCGCAACAAATCAAAAAATTGTTTCATCTGTTAGAAGTGCGCAATAGGTTGGCAGTTTTGTTACAGTTATGTCTGTACAAAAACTGCATCAAAACTGTAATTTTGCCGCGCTGGCGTGCAATTCAAATGCAGCCCATCTATTTAAATGCTAATAACACACTGTAAATAATAATCATGCTCATTTTCATAGCCACTCAAACGCAAATAATTTATTTTGTATAAACCCTACAGGGGAATTTACAAATTGTCAGGTTATTTTTTATCTTACTAATCCATCACCGTATCGGAAAGTCGCCTCAACTTAGAAGATCCGGCGAGGAACCCAGTAGGCCTGTCTTTTTTGTCTAAATCACTTCATTTACTTCTTTGTAGACCACGGCGCCTGCTCACACTAACGCGCTTGCCAATGTCAAATCCCTTCATTGGCAAGTGGGTTACCTGAAAACCAGGAGTAACCCCCACTCATATTTTTCCAGCAAATCCAACAGCAGTACAGAGGGCGAGCGGGTGCGAGCGCACGTTGCTGGGGCAGCATGTCGGAGGGAGGGGGAGTGTCCGCCGTGGGCGGCGGGGACTCCTGCAAGACGAACCTCATCGTCAACTACCTGCCACAGACGATGACCGAGAAGGACCTCTACGCCATGTTCATGACCATAGGCCCTATTGAGAGCTGTCGGGTTATGAAGGACTTTAAGGTTAGTCGATCAAGTCTCTCGCGGTAAGGATAACTCTCGTAGCAAGCCCTCACTCCTACGAGCTCTTTTCCTTAGTGTTAAAGCGCTAGCGGAACCTACGGTACACTTGATCAGAAAGGGCTTAAGGCGCTTCTGCGAGAGAGGGGTAACGGGTTGTGAACTGATCGCAGTTATGCTACAAACGTTCAATAACATACTTGTTTTTTATGGAAAATCGACTTTATCTCCGGTAGTTTATGTATAATTCATCTAAAATACCAACGATTTTATTGAAAGATTAGTGCATTACTCGCTTGTTTCGAGTTGTAAATTTTAATGTTACAAGCTAAACGAATTTCCCTCGCAGTTAAGGCAGCATGATAGTATTTTTTTTAGTGAAGTAACTGCATTCATCATTTGGAACTTAAACATAAGTAATTTACCAACTCGTATACTGTAAAGGGGTATGAAATATTAGGCGGTGAGCAAAAAATCGATTCCGAATAATGCGAGATCTGGCGGAATTCCAAGACTGCAAGATCTGATCGTATACGCGCGGCGATGATAAATGAACAGAACCCAGTGGCCGAATGTTTCAAAACAAACTTATATACGAAATCTAATAAGAAAATTGGATACTGATGTATCTGATGTGTCAATAGAGAATACATGAATGAGTCGCACACATCAATAGTCCTTTACACCAGTTAAGTCGTCATATATAATGGGGTCTTTGCCTTTTCCGAGATCGGCTTGATTGATTTAGGATATCTAGATTTTCTGCTGATACATTAAGATGACTAGTACTTGTTGCCGAATATCTAATGTCTATTTTTTACTAATTCCTATGGCCATTAGCTTAGTATGCGCCTGGGTAAAGTTTGTATGTTTGGATGTTTGTAAATTAATCACGCAAAAACGGCTGAACGGTTTTAGATGAAATTTGGCACACACATAGTTTATTACCTGGATTAACCCATATAATACTTTTTGACCCGGAAAAATGTCTAAAGTCATTACTTGTCCTGTCCTCCTGTCTTATACTTTTATATACCGTCACGCCTATATTCCCCAAGCGGGTGTACTGAGTACACCCGCTTCTCGACGACGATGTTAGGTCACAATTCCAGATTCCGGACTCACACTGGGAAGTTTTCGTTAGAAAAACTACTTTTGTCCGACGTAGGATTTGAATCCAGGACCTCGTGATCACAAAGCGATGCGCTGCATCTTATCCGAGTATTTTTAAAATATTAAAACTGATACTGACTTTAAAAAGGAGGAGGGTTCTATGTTCGTCTGTATGTATTTTTATTAACGGTATAAGTGTCTTAATTATAGAAGCTTGGTACATATGTAGTGTTGTGGACAGATATAATAATGATTCGGACAAAAGGGCGCCTGTTCAACAACTACGCTTCGGCCGGAATGGCAAAGGGAACAACTATCTCAAGAGCGTTTCAAAGAGGAATAGCCTCTGTTCGGGTAACTATGGGGAGGACATAAACTAGATGTCTTATGACTGCCCAAGCCGAAGTCGTCCCTATCATGTGACACCCTTGAGCAAGTCGCCCCCACGCATTCTAGGTAGAGCATTCATCGCTTTCCCTCGACCAGGTGAAGCTGTTAAGGACCCTCGGTCAGCATTAATTATTCAAACAGCAACAAGAACTAGGTGTCTCACCGTGGCGTTCAGCACCGGTCCCCATGCTAAGAATTCTTGACCTAGCCGGCAAGGTCACTGTCTTATCTTGTTAGCAGTATTTTGACGCGATAGAATGTTAGTGAGGGTGTCGGGAGAGTTAATGAAAATATACTGTGGGTGACAATGATTCATTCTATATTTTATTTCTATATAAGACGGAGCAAATGAGCTTGCGGTTTGCCTGATAGTAAGCAAAATAGAGGTTGATGCGTTGCCGGCCTTTCAAAATATATAGGCTTTTCTAGGGTCTCATCAGTCGGGTTGAATTTGGATTGGATGCAGTTTATGTGCAGTTAACAACTGCAACTAGAAACTGGCGTGTGAATTAAATTCAGACCATCTGTTTAGACTACACAGGTCCCCAAGTAATAATTGTTGAAAAAGACAGATGGTGGAAGCTGTTTTTACAATTTGTCCGTCCTGAATATAATTGTAGAATAATCTAGAATCATAAAAAAAACCATTAAGCTGTGTGTTGTCTGGTTGCAGACTGGCTACAGCTACGGGTTCGGGTTTGTGAACTTCACGCGCGAGGAGGATGCCGCGAGGGCCATCGACACCTTCAATGGCTACCAGCTCAGAAATAAGCGATTAAAGGTACGCACTAGCTATAAATTAAGTATTTGTTGTTCTTTTGAGTATACTTTTTTTGGGACTAATCCTTTCCCACCACTGTAACTCCTGTAAGCCCTGGCTTACTTTTGGTGTCATCTAAGGAGACTGTAGTGGATCCTTATGTACTTTTGATATTTGCAAAGTGGGAGACACAAAACTTGGCAGATCTAATATAAGAATAATCCCAGCTCAGATTTGAGTCGACTGTTTCAGTGTATCTTGATGGAAAAGTGTGTGAGAGACCTCGTAAGTTTTTCGTTCATAATAGATGTGGAAATATGTCTTGTCAACTACTTATGACCCGGATAGTGTCCAGTGTCTGATGATAGAGCCGGAAGGTGGCCTTAATAACTCCCCAATTACTCAACGTAATCCCGCCGTGTCTGGTCTCGTTGGATTTGTCTTGCCTATTAATACAGCTCTAGATATTTTCCAAGGTCTGATCATGGAGCCAGAAGGTGGCCATAAAACTACTCAAACACAATAGCCCCATCGTGTTTAGGCTAGTTGGGTTTGTTTAAGTATGGTCTGAAGCTAACAGAGTGGTGGCCAGGGTCTGATAATGGAAACAGAAGAAGGCCATAGCAACTCCTAAAATACTCAATATGTAACCTAGTCGTATTTAGGCTTAACAAGAACCATAGACGTAGGCGGTGACAGGGCTTGTTGACGAAGCCCGAAGGAGGTCATTAGAACTCCTCAATTGAGAAAAAAGATCTCCGTCGTGTTTTCGCTATAAAAGCTTATTTTAGATAATATATTTGGTATTGTCTCCTCAATGTGTTTATCCTGCACAACGCAATATGTCGCCGAAGATACATATTATATGTATGTTAGTCTGTAAGGTGTATATTATATGGATATGTAAATTGTACACTTTCTGTTTCCTATCTATCTATCTATATCATCACGCCAGATCCCTTGCGGGGTAGGCAGATATTACAGAGTTCCAACAGGTTCTTTCCTACCATATATCATACCTATCTGGCTTCCTCCACTCTCATAGTTCGTCTCATACACGCTCGCCGGTTATGGAGACTCTTGACTTTTCCTTCAGATAAGACTTCTGTTTCCTGAAGTGAATTAATAATTATATATATTTTACCGAGATTCACACGCTTTACCTGGACCTTTGAAATTCTTTGCGACAAGTTAACGTTATTTAAAACACCTGCTAAGATCGCTTGCATGTAACAAAGAAACATAAACGACGAATTCACCTCGGCAGGTGAAAGGGCTGCTGTAAATGATGGACAAAAAACAAGGACCATGTGAATGAGTTTTATGTTATTATTGCTACCACAGGTTTCATACGCGCGTCCTTCAGGCGAAGAAATAAAAGACACGAACTTGTACGTGACGAATCTGCCCCGGGCCATCACCGAGGACCAACTGGAGACAATATTCGGGAAGTACGGCAGGATAGTGCAGAAGCACATACTCAGGGACAAGAGCAACGGGACGCCGCGGGGAGTCGCCTTCGTCAGGTAAATAACAATAAAGGAAACCGAATTTATATAATGCAAAAGTAACATATAACTTAAAAGCGGAAAAAATAGATTTTTTTTTAATTTGTGCCAGTCAGTTGACAGAAAATATATACTTAGAAGAATTGAGAACCTTGTTCTTGTGGAACTAGGTAAAAAAGTAAATCCTGCTGAGTTTCTTCGCGGATCTTCTCAGTGGAGGCAGCGTTCCGAACTAGTGGTAGATTAGTAGTTATATTATAAAGAAAATGTAAATTGACAATTTGTAAGTGACAAGTTTGAGTTTGAAAACCATCACGTCATTATTTCTCAAGCTGGCGGGGCAGAGGTGTACTATGTACACTTACATTTCGTTGGTAATGATAAGTTCTATAGACAATCTATTGCTATCATATTGGGCAGAAGTCCAGAGGGCTTTGTGCTGCACCATTCACCTTTTATCTGCGACCTTCAGGGCGTCGGTCCTCCTTGTGCAGGGCCTGCCTAAACATGTAAATGTCTAAACACTGCGCTGCGCCGCGCAATTTCGCCAACTCAATTCAAGGCGCCGGATGTGTTGACTCACTTCTTCAAAATTCGAAAGGTGTTGAGTTGCTCGCAGAATGCATTGAAATGTATTGAACACTTGTGGTATGTTCGCTTCGCTGCTCACTCGGCGGGGTCCTTTTGGTACGCCATGGTGCAATTTTTGAGTTAAGGAAACGCGCCTGAATGAGTCAACGCAAGGAATTTCACCGATTTACCCATGTCTATGTCTGCCCACTCCACGTCTTCTATTACGAGGTCGCCACTCCAGAACTTTTCTGCCCCAACGGACATCAGTTCTACGAGCGAATTGCCCACCTACTGCCATTAAACTTTGGCAATTCTGAGAGCTATATCCGTGATTTGGCTTCTTCTACGGATCTCCTCATTTTTAATCTGAGTTTTTGATAAAAAGCATAATTAAGATCTATTTTTATTCATGACTAGATACGACAAACGCGAGGAGGCGCAGGAGGCGATAGCGGCGTTAAACAACGTGATACCAGAAGGCGGGACCGAGCCACTAAGCGTAAAGGTACGTGGCGCCCTCTATTCTACTGCAATTTATTCTAAATTAGTTCATATGACGCTGATAATTGGTTTCATTTTGGCGTGCTTCGATTCCTAAATTAGTTCGTACGTCACAAAGAATTGGTTCCATTTTAATGTGCTTCGTGTAAACATTGCTATTGTATGTTATTGTTGTTCGTGATGTGCCAATACGTGCTAAGTGTATTAACACGGTTATGCGAAATAGAATTTTATTTCAGTACGGTTTAAGTGTAAAATTTATTGTGATAAAAATGTCAGTTAGTACAGTGAGAATACATATTCTCACGTCACGTTCGATATGTCAATTCAGATTGTTATTTTTGTGTTAGTGTATATTTGCATTACATTCAGCCTAAGCGGTGAACCACGAAATGGAAAACAACCTAACCAGCGCGAGAATGTAACCGCAACAGTGAGCAGGAAAATTGTCATGAAAATGAGCAGTGGATATATAATATTTGCATGTCCACATTTTTTTTTCTAGTTATGGAGGAGGAAGTCTCCTTAGACAATTTTTCTGTAGTTCAGAGTCCTTAACTTTTTGCAGTTATTTTGAGTTACATTCACAGATTTGACACAGAGATTAAAGAGGTTGTACAGTTAGCAAGGAATTGGGCAATTTTAATAAACAATTTTTGTTATGCCAATCGATCCTGTTTCTTATAAGGATAAAACCTTTATTGGAGTAACTGAGGTTGGAGTACTAGAAATCGCAAAAATCTTTTTCCGTATGTTACGTTCCTACTTATATATCCTATCTCCTGATCATATCTCCTTCGAGAACCTTCAACTTTGCGTTCTGCGTATCAGTACGCAGCTACATTCAGACCAGCCATCAAGATTGACAGGAGCTATTCATAGTCTAGTTTTGAGTCTTTTTAAACTTAGATGCATGTATCGATCGTATCGTATAAGTTTTTTTTTGAGATGGAAAGCGTTTTTTGGTGTCGATTTTAACTGGAACTAACTGAACAGTGCTGAGATAGGATTAAAAGGAAATAACAGGTTAGAATCTGATGGCAGCTTTTTCCTAATATAGGAAATAAGCCCTCATGAAAAGTCACTTCATTTTTCAAATAATTTGTTGGTGGATTATTTGTGTCTTCAATGAACATTATTGTAGTGGATAGCTAAAATACACCAATAAATTGTATGTTGTTTCGGACAAACTGCTTTGCATGTATCTAATTGGCTGAAATAACTTTCTTAAAGCTTGGAAATTGTCTTTTTCTATCTAATATTTTAATCCTGTCATCTTTCTAGGGCTCTTGTTGGCGGCTTTTATTTTTGTAGTACGAGACTTATTTACGGTTTTATGAAAGTCCTCTAAGTATGTTCTTAAGGGCGCTTTATGGCAAAGAAGTCTTACTCTACTAGTAAATCGATATTATAATTGGTAGTCGAAAGAACCACAGTAACTATGTGTAAACTGTAAAACGTCTTACCGTCCGAATGAGTATCATGCACAGACGCATGCTTTACGCGGGTCCTCGGGATGTCTCAGCGGGTAGCTGTGATGTACCAGCGTCTACGGTACCCGCTTGTGAGTGCGTGTTTTTACCAGCGTTTACTGGTAATTGTGCCTGACTGTGTGATTTTAACAGCGTCTACTGGTACCCGTGTCTGGGTGTGTGATTTTTCCAGCGTCTACCGGCTGCGTGATGTTAATTCAGACCACTTGTTCTAAAATGTTCTACGGTTTACGTGTACGCTTATCAAAGACTTAATAATAATAATAGGAACAGCAGGTGGCACGTTACGTTACGTACTAGATAGGGTGAAGTCGAATGCAAACTTGTCATAAAGCGAGATGTGTCACCATGCCCATTAATTTAAATATTTGAGTCACCAAATTGACCTAATATTAGACGACCTACGATTGGATATTTTGAGCTGTGATATTATATAATCGGAGTTGTGTTTGACCGTCAACAAGAGCCCTACTATCGAAGCTTGGAGTTAACTTATGTGATGAAGTACTGGGGTCGGCTTGGATCACAATTGGGCGGGGCGCGGGTCTAAATTTGCAATATTTCTCTCCAGCCGATCGGGAGCGACGCCGTTTACAGGCGCGCGGGCACCGGCAGCCGGCAGCGGCTTCACACTGCCACTACGGTGCGGGCCACGGCTTGACGATAGGGACACCATGCACACTTTATTTTGCGAATTGCCCATTCGAATGTGCGAGAACCATTACAAATTGTTTCATCAAAAGATTAGTATTTTTGCGTCCACTAAATTTAACATTTGAGTTACGAAGGCGGTGGTCCGAATGATATAGATAATAGTGTATACTATATAATACTCATACTAATGTAGATTTTAGCGTGATTCGGAGCGCAGCCCAAATTGAGCTATCACTAGAAATTTACTATTTGATATTTTCAACGAATAATTCATTTTTTTAAAAATGAGGAGTTTAATGTAGCCGTCAATCGGAGTCCCACTACCTAAACATAACTAAAGTATGTGATATATAGGGGTCGGCTTGGATCACAATTAGGCGGGGCGCGGGTCTAAAGGACATTGTTCTGCGTCCATAAATGATTTGCCCCAGAACTAACAGCAATGAAAAAATACTTGTATGATTTCAAATTACCCATAAATTCTCGTAAGGCATTTATTATTAAACGGACAAGCGGGGAATCGCAACATTGCACAAAAGTATAAATTTTGAGGTTATAATTCAGTAGCCATTAATACGTATGAGGTTATATTGTGTGTTGGCATTCAGTAAAGATGTCGGCGACTTCGATATCGAGTACTTACAATACTTTGAAATATTCGTTTTATATTGCAAATTGTCCGTCAGATACGAAAATTTGCCATTATTTTAATAAAATGGATAGATAATGATGGCATGGGACAAATTTTTGTTGGTTCGGGGGCAATTTTCGACACTGCCCTTTGCAGTGTTTCTACAGTCGGGAGCGACAGCGTTTATAGGCCGGCAGCGGCTTCACACCGGCACTACGGTGCGGACCATGGCTTGATAGGACCACAATGTCGCCAATATTTAAATTATCCTCTCGAATGTGCGAGAACTATCAAAGCTAATGTATAAGTGTCTTTACCCTGTCGGTCCATAGGAACTTTTTTTTTCTTATTAATTTATTAATCAAATCATGAAAGTCTTTTAAAGACTCGGATTTTGAGGACCATCGTTATTTTAGAATACATAGTCCGATCGACCGGACGATTTGGATGGGGTTTTTTGATGAATGTATTTTCGATTCTGAATCGATTTCGCCTATTTTAATGTGCTATATTTTCAAAACTGTGATTAGGTAAAATTGTTGTCACTCATTGCAATCTCAGTCTCCTGTATTAAAAAAAAATGTTCATAAATTAAACTGCACTTTTATACTTTATCCGTGAATATGAAGGGTTTCATTGTTAATTTGGATATTGTAATTAACTTTTTAAAACCTAAAGTTCGCGCTATTTCAGTTACACCTTGTTTATCACGATATATAAAAACATTTACATATTTAATATAGGTGATACGTCTTTTACACGCATAAGGATAATAATTCATTCTTTTACTCATAGATTCATTTAAATATATGTTATTTACTCGTTCTCTCGTTCATATACAAATTATTCAGTTCACTCACTCATTCATTCAGGCAGAATTTTCGCCCTGATGGTTTTTGCACATTTGACATCCCTTATTCCAAATTTCCTTCTGTTTCATCTTAACATACTCTGTTTTATGCACGAGTAAAAGGAACTGAATATAATTTCTTTTTTGAACTTGTATGAGAAAGTAACTGTGCAGTGTGTTTCTGATTGGAAAGTCTACTACTCAAAATTGTGCTATTGTCATGTCGCATATGCATTCATGTGAAATTTGCTTGTTGTTGTTTTTTTTATTTCATTAGTAGTAGCCAAGTATATGTAAGACTTTTTGGCGGGAAATCGAAAAGTGATGTTGTCAATTTGTTTTAATTTCCAAAACTTAACCATTATGGATTCCTATATGTGCATGAGTGAAGGTAATGGTAACAAAGTGATAAAACGTGCCTCTTCGATTTCCCTCAAAACGGCCGTCGCAATTGGTATGTAAAGTATCCATCACTTTACTATCCAGGGCGGGGCACTTCATCAATTTCATTATCATCTTTGTCATTAAGTTCATTGGGTTGAATTAATTTAAAAATAAATATTCGTAAACGTTCTACAACGGCATAATGTAAACGCAATTGCCACGAAAAAAAAAGTATATGTAATTATTCCTGTGTGTCGATCACAATAAATCATGAAAAGTTTTGTTATAAAATATTATATTTTTATTATGCTTTGTATATGCCTCCATGAGACAGACAGGTTTTGCCCAACGTAGAAGGCATTTGTTCTTTGTTCCTTCCTTTTCCTGTGTTTTTTTAGGATTTACATAATTATTGTCTCCTTTTTTTGGTAAATAAATTCTTCGCCGTGGCAGTCTTTAGGGAAGGTCTTTGTCCTCCAGTGGACATCTTCCGTTGATGATGATGTCAACTTCATTCTTACTGCCCCGCGAATTATCTGAATGGGAGCAACAAGTGTAGACTGCGTCGCCTACGCTTATTTCCACGAAAATAGGCGTAGTAAGTGCAGTTATAAGACTAATACAACACATTCATGGTATTACAGGTGGCCGAAGAACACGGTAAGCAGAAGGCAGCGTACTACGCAGGATGGGCGGCAGGTTTCCACCACAATCGAGGTAAGTGCCAAGAAATAGAAGAATGTTACAAATACTTGTATTATAGCCGACACAACTCGACGCATTAACCCCGTGTGTACATTTACGGGCAAATGATAAAAAAAGCTATAGTATCCAATTAGTCATTGATAGATTGGGTTGGGGCGGACCAATCACGTAAATTATATCAAAGACTTGTGCCGGCAATGTAGTTTAAATGCAATCAGAACGTTCTAGCATATTTTTAAAGCGCTTTTTTGAAACTAGGAATCGGTAAATATTTTGGTCTTACTGTATGTTTACCACAAATAAAACAAAAGGGGATATACATTTGTGTGTCCCATTTTCTTTTACGCGAGTCGTATAGTGGGCAACAAAAGTAGTTGAACGAACTTATTTATTGTAACATATATTGTATCAGCTTAGAATTTTGTGTCAAGGGCTATCACAATTGGCATAGCTCAGTGAATTTCGTTTGCTGATTATACATTAGCAACATACAGTCTCGAGTCGAAAGCGTCTTGTTAAAATATTAAATGTAATTTACCAATGGATTCATTATCGTTGTTAGTGTTGATTAAAAAAATATGTAGAGTATAAATATGTTTTTCGTGAGACCCCTTAACACTATGAACTGTTCACGCTGCCAAAACGGATACAGCGTCGATTGCCCCACAACGCCACCACAGCCTCGACCAACTCGACATGCTCCACAGCCGGCAAGATTACACGACCAACTACGGAATGTATTCAGGAATGTCCAACCGCTACTTAAGACGCGACTACTACAATCAGCCTTCTTATATGAGTCACCATCGTCCGTTTTGAAAAGGGCTTTACTGTAAAAAGTTCCGTCTAACCGACTCGAGGATATAGACGGATTGGACTTTTGATTTTAGTAGTTTATTATATAGTGTTGGTGTTGTGTGATGCGGGTGTGGTTCAGGCCGTATTGAATTTTAAAAAAGAAATATTGTTCTGCCGCACGTGGCGTTTAATTTTCAAGACAAGATGGCGAGCTTTTGCGCGGCAGCCAGTGCCTTAGTATGTATTTGTCACTGATACTCTTTTAGAACCTATATATAATATTTATTATGATTACTGTTTTAGTAAGATTTATATGTTATGTATAGCCAGTGAATAGTGTTTCTTTGCGATATGAGTTTGTATATTCATTTGTAGTGTCAAAATATAAATAAACGTGTCTCACGTGTACTTATTTAATTATAGCAGACGAGATAGATATATATGCAATAAAACTCTCATTGTCTACGAAAGAATAGTTACATAAACGGACAGTACCTTTAAAATTTAAATTGAAATACTAATACAATTGCCGGCACAACATTTTACATTGATCAGCGAATGACAAACAACCAAATGGTACTAGAGCATCCAATAGATGACGACCAATCACGTGTAAGGATGTCTGCTGTCATATTCCAGCGGTCCTCAATTGACCAATGAGATCGTGCTTACGACTTGTGCCGGCAATTGGACGCGCGCGTTTATGTAGAGCTACGCTTTGTTTGGTAAGGTTATTAAATTTTGTTTTAAATTAAGACTTCATCTTAAACAGCGAGTAAGGTTTATTTAACATATATGTATGTACATAAATATAAGTCCAGAACCACACCCGTCGAACAACTGTGGTTCACAATCTTAATTTTCCTAGCTACCCTTCTCCACTGTTAAAATCTAAAGTTGACGAGTCTGTATGAATTTCCGGTAGATTTCGTTCGCGTGGTTCGGTTGCCCTTTTGATGGATTATTTGTGGACGATTTAGCGCAGTGGTTAAGGTCTTAGCCCGCCCCGCCCACTGTGTCTAATAGTCGCGGGTTCGATTCCCGCACGGGACAAATCTTTGTGTGATCCACAATTATTTGTTCCGGTCTGGGTATTTGTGTATGTGAATTTTCATGTTTGTAAACGCACCCACGACACAGGAATTAATCCTAGTGTGGGGCAACGTTTTTTAAAAAAAAGAAAAAAAAAAAAAAGAAAAAATTTGTATTGCCAGGATAAAAAAAACCCATTCTTGTTTGAAATATCAATATGACTAAGGCGACCTTTTGTAAAATGTTAGTGAGTGTTTGTTTAATAATTGGAATGTTGGGTATGGAGATTTTGTGTTCGATTTGATTTAAGGGTAATTTTTGATCAAATTGTAGCATTTTCCGAACTGCGCGTATAGTGGCATTATTTTAATTTTAAAATTGAAGCTTTAGTTGCTTCAGTGTTTTGGAGGCATAACGGGCGCGATTATGACACTTTATTTTTTTCCGATGTGTGTGAGTTGTCGATATGACCTTGAGAAGAATACTTTATATATTTAATACTTTATATAGTATGTTCAAGTTACATCTGAATTATATCCTGAATTAAATTTTATGGTCAATTGAAGTATCTTACTTATTCGTCGTTGTATTTTATTATTTGTATTATACATGAATGAGCGCAGTTTGCAATAGTGTTTTTATATATAGCTGATATTTTAGGAAAATTGGACTTAAACTACTGAAGATAAGGTCAATATCCCCAAAATACCACTTATATTATTTAAATATTACTCCATAACTCCGCTCAAATATTCAACATTCGGTGTTGTTGTTAATAATTATTTAATGTGTCATTTATAATCTAGTAATATTGTCTTTATGAACGAAACGATCAGTTAAAAACCGTAAGTTGTGCAAAAGTCAATTTATTAATTTTATCTAATGCAATATCGTTCACACAAGCATGACCTGTATTTTTTTAGAAATTTTAGCCCCGTACTAATAAACATTGTATAGCGGCCATTGACCCAATATATAAAGATATATGCTCGCCGCACGAAAAATGGCACCACCAAAAGGCAGGCAAAAGTGAACAGTACTTAAAAAAATTATAGGCTTACGCTTTTTTGCAAATACAACTTTAAGTGATACGAATAAGGCACGATATGCCCTAATTTATGTTTATATCATAACTATATCTACTCATCATTTGAACGGGACCGTGTATCTTGTTATGACATATCGATGATAGCGGCGGAATAATTATAAAATACTTAGTTTTCTTCTTTCCAATGTCAAATGAAAGATGATAGAAAGAGAGGGCAGTGTGTGTTTTAGTTTATATTAGTGTACAATCGGCAAAAAAGGCAGCTAGCAATATCTTTCCAAATATTGTAATCTGACAAATCTTTGGTGGGCCCTTATTCGCTTTGACCAAACGCGGCGTATAACGATAACTTCGTGAAATGATCGCGGTATGGTATTCTGTGTGCCCGACCGCGTGGGTTGGTTACACACCCGTGGGTCAATAGGACGAGAGTTTTTCAAATTTATACATATAATAAAAACAAAAAAAGTGTCTCGTTTTTTATGAAATCACCGGTACAGCTATGCCTGCAAATTCCGCGAAGATACAACCTAACGAAGGCTAAGTAACTATTGACTTGTATCTCACCTAAGGGCATAAGCTTTTTTTTATCAATCTACCCTCTTCTAGGGAAGGTACAAGGATTTAGCATACAGCCTAGTTATAAGTTGTATTTCTTATGGATACGATGAATTGATGAAAACGATGTTATTGAAATTAATGATTACCCCACCCTGGAAGGTACAGCGATGGATATAGTGTTGTAAAAACGCTCGAGTCGGCGCTTAAAATGATCGCGTCTTCTATGTGTTTCAACGCTCGTAAGCGTCGACTCGGCGCTAAACCCTCGACTCCAGCGCTCATTTTTACAACACTAGATGGATACTTTACATACCAATTGCGAGGGCCGGTTTTAGGGAAATCGAAAAGGCACGTTTTATGACCATCACTGATGCACATATAAGAATACGTAATGGTTAATTTTCCACCAACATTAACTCAACCAAATAACGCAAGTTTGTGTTGTATTAACGTAATTTTGCTGATTGAGGAGCTGCTCAAACCCAATCTGTTTCATCGTCAAGATAATCCGAAATTTAGTAATACCCTTTCTTACACAGTCTAGTTTTGATTACCTTTTTAAATTTATTGATAGGCATGTTTCGGATATTTATGGATAATTTGTTGTAGAAGCGTATACATTGCCCCATAAAAGAATGACTAAATCTGTGGAGACGAGTAGAATGTACAATAAGAAAATCTTTGTTCCGTGTATTAACATGATGAATGTTGCTATATTTTTCAAAGCTACTAATATTCTTTTTAACATACAGAAAATTTTCATATATAAATTGTGAGGTAACAGTTAGAATATTTATTTCTCTAAATTTTTCCTTAAGGGAAGCTCTCGGGGCCAAATTGTAAATTGCTCGAACAGCCCTTTTTTGCAGAAGGAGATTTATGTTTAGATTTTACTGTTATGTATTTTTTTTGTGATTTTTGTAAGTCACGGTCGGGAGTCACCCCCAAACGAGTGGGCACCCGGTGCAGGCGGGCCCCGCCGCTGTTCCAGTATACTATACTATTTTTTAAACATTAACGATTGTAGAAGGTACACTTGGCTACAGACACTAATGATTTTTGGCGCTAAACAGTCATAACTTGTGAGAACGGTGTTACATTTTATCGGCTTATGAAAAGTTATATGATGTGCTCAATAGAAATAATTATTGTTGTCTGTTTAACAGCATATTAGCTAGTTGTTTGTATGATACTGGCTTTTTTATTAGTTCTATACCACGTGTATATATATTATGCATACATATTATATGCTGAGTTCTTAGATTTACGCGAATATTACACATGAAATAAAACTATTTTACGGATTTTATTGCGGTTTATTTTTTATTTTTAGTTCCCGACGTTTCGAGTGCTTTGCAGCATCCATGGTCACGGGAGGGACTGAGGTGTTAGACGTCCAAAAGGCATAGTTGTTCCGGGGTACCCTCAAACTTCTTAATTATTTTTGTTGTTGTTGGTCCGATCTACGCAGAATGAGCTCACGGTGTCTTGAGGTCTTGCAGTGTTATGCTTGGTTTTGGATTTGATTATATTAATTACCGGATCCCAAGACGATGGAAGCACCCAGCCATCTTCTCTATTGAAATTAGGATGTTTTTTAATTTCAATAGCCACGCGAACCATGCTTGGTAGGAATCGGTGTTCTTTCACGAGGATTTGTGGTCTATCAAATCTGATGTTATGGCGGGTGCGGTCAAGGACATGTTCACAGACTGCAGACTTCTTTGAGCGACGGTGTTGCCTTTTAGACGTCTAACACCTCAGTCCCTCCCGTGACCATGGGTGCTGCAAAGCACTCGAAACGTCGGGAACTAAAAATAAAAAAATAAACCGCGATAAAATCCGTAAAATAGTTTTATTTCATATTATATGCTATTCAAATAAATGGAAATTATGTACATATCGTTTATTTAATGCAAGACTGTCGTAGTTAACAGCGATTTTAACGGGAGAGCTGTCTAAAGTCTGAAATTGCTATAATTTAATTTTTAAGTGCTATTATGCAAAGCACATGGGAATTAGAATTATAGCATTTAAAAATAGCGTTTTTTTAGTTATGACAGTCTTGAAATAAGCAGCGATATATAGTTGTATTTATCGCAGATTACATCTGAACTACAATATTGACATATAAAATTATTTCTGAAGTTGATATTGATAGTATATATTTATGAAGTTTCATGTTATCTCAGGTAATAGTTTTTGCGGGTGCAAAACTATTAATAAGCGATTTTTTAACAGTAACTTACACTAAGTATATTTCGATTATTTAATGTGATTGGATATGTTATTAACGATTTATTCACCCAATAATATAATCAAATTAGAGTTCCTATTCTTTGATTATTCGCGCAGCACGCTTATGCACTAGTACGAGTATTTAATTTGATTGCCGTGTTTTTAATGTTTGACGAATTATTGTAAAAAGTAATTAAGTTTTGAATATATCGGTGTTAGTTTCTTATAAATTATGAATACTAATGTCGTAATGAACGTATCGTAACTAATTAACAACGATTAGATTTTTTTTCAATAATAGCTATTATGACTTCTCTGCCCGGGCGTACCTGGGCTACAGTAATTGGCATTTCGGTAAACAAATAAGTTATTTTAAATGAGTTTTAAGGTTTATGTTATATTGTGTTTATGTTATGTTATATATAAAACAAATGATTGAGTAATGTCAAAAAATTGTAAAAGTAAATTAAACTCTTACCGACACAACATTGAATTTTCTATGATTTAAACAACTCGAGAAACCATGATGAGTAAGAGTAATTACCAAAAGCCCGGTGTCAAGCTCGCACCCATTACGATGCAGTACGGTGACCATAAGGCAGAACTAATTCTTACTATACCTATTTATGATGTGGTTTAAATACGCTGTAAACCATTTATTATCGAGTTCAAAATGAACAAGGTTCTCAATTCGTCTTTACATACAGAATGGATAAAATGGGGCAGTAAGGGCAGCTATCTCAACCCTTTTAGATACGGAAAAATAAACAAATACCGATATTGGGAGCTGAATTTACAGATTCTAAAAAAATGTACAGTCAGCAAGAAAATCAACAATTCAATCAAAGAATTTGACTACTACTCATTTAAGATGTGGCATATGGAGAAAGAAAGAATTACGGCAATAAACAGTGCCCGAGAATTAATACGTTAATTATATGTCAACAAGTCCATAATCGTACCAATGTTTGGTCACCCTACTTAGAAAGAGACGTAGGGTTCTCAGTGAGTATCCTTGTCATCCCGTTTTTTTCGCAGAGTGGGTATATGTTATGTTATATTGTATGTATGTAAGAAGGAGAATGAAAGTAGAACAAATGCGGTCGAAATGCGAGCTTTGCGAAAGATGTGCGGGGTGAAGCTGACTGACCGTATTGGCAACAGTGTAGTAAGAAAGCGAGTAGTTATGAAAGATAGTATCGGTGTAAAAATGAGAAAGGTTATGTTCCGTTGGATCGGGCATATAGAAAGAATGTCAGACGAAAGAGTGACAAAACAGATATACAATGCGAAAGTGGAAGGATGTAGGTACCGGGGAAGACCTAGACTATCTTACCATGACCAAATAGACCGTGTCTTATATGAAGGGCAAGTCAAGTGTCTCCGTAACCGGCGAGCGTGTAGGAGACGAACTATGAGAGTTGAGGAAGCCAGAGAGATATGTAAGGAAAGAACCTGTTATAACTCTGACCCTTATGCCTACCCCGCAAGGGATCTGGCGTGATGATATAGATAGATATTCTATTTCTTCTTGTCTAACTGTCTCGTTGCTCTAGTGGCGAATAATGCGCGTAGCGATGACGTTGTCCTATTTTGGATAAAACGTAGTCGTGTTGTCGAAAATTGCTAGTATCATCCGGAGTCTGGAATCGTGCCTGGTATATGGCAATAGTCTCGGCCCCTAATTACATGGGACCTAACATCGTCGGCGAAAAGTAATTGTAAATCTGTGCCACTTCCGCTTGGGGAATATAGGCGTGACGCTTTTTTGTTCTTGCTTTGTTTGTCAATTTTAAAATTGTGTGTTGTATTAAATAAATAAAAGTAGCATATTTTATTGATATTTTTTGTGTCGATTTGGGTTATCGTTTACTGATTTTCAAATTATAATAACAAACACTAACAAATTTTAAATAAATTGTGTTTTTATGTATCTGTATATGATGAAAGTTGCTGCACTAGACTTTACTACTGATTCTGATTATTTTTTGTACCAAGAGATCTTAGATACACTATTAAATTTGATATAGCATGTAATAGATACTAAATGTGAAATATGCCATACGTTCACTACGACATTATTTAAGTACATTGACAATATGCAGCGGTGATTCGTACGTTCAGTAGATGTTTCGGAGTCTATGAGTGTTGTTCGCGTTCCCTTAACGACTGTACGTTCCTATTCGAATGTTCTATACTGTGATGGCTGTCCGGACTTTGCGTAACTACAGATTACTAATGCTCAACTATTAATGAAGTTCGTAAAGTTTACATTTTTATTTTTCTTTATTAGCCTCCTTTCTTAATTACTCCTTAATTCCTCACTCCCTTCTAAATTATGGCTCTACACTATTTTTAAGTGTATTTTGCCAATGTCCAGTGAGATGCATAATATCTTTTTTTTTTCTTGATGAACCCACCCTGGACAGTAAAGCGATGGATACCAATTGCGACGGCCGTTTTGAATCTAAATCGAAAAGGCACGTTTTATCACTTTTTTACAATTACCTTCGCTCATGCACATATAAAAATACATAATGGTTAATATTCCACCAACATTCCACATTACATTCGAAATAACACAAGTTTTGGAAAATAAATCAAATTGACAACATCACTCTTCGACTTCCCGCCAAAGCTTCCTTGCCTCCTTTCCTTTAGCGCTTCTAAGAAATGGCCTCATCTTTATACTTCCACAGCTGTCAATCTATTTCGGGCCACGAAGTACCCGTAAAGGTCTTCGTCGCTCTGTTTTTCCAGATCTACGTCGTCGTCTGCGACCACCTGTTAGTGACGGTGTTGGCCCACCTCTGCGAGTTTATGCATGCTATGTGGCCAGCACACTCCCACTTAAGGCCTTTTCTCACAAATTAACGTGAGACCTACTGATTATACTCCACCACGCGGACCCACTGCCGATTGGTGGAGGCAGGTTTTTAGCCACCTGCTGTTGGAACTTATCAGGCCGCCTATAAAGCTTCCAACTCGGCTTGACGACCACCACATTAAGTGGTAACCGGGACCAACGGCATAGCGTGCCTTTCGAAGCACAGAGACGCTCGAATATGAAAATGCCACAAACGGTCACCCATCTCAGACCAACCGAGTTGAACGCTGCTTAACCTTGGTGATCGGTAAGAACACCGCGGTCATACAGCGCTACGAGCGCTTCCCCTTAGTTTACTTGCCCGAAAAAATTAATGCCTTAAATAAATAGATAAGCGTTTTATCTGAAGGACAAGTGAAGAATCTACTGTATACTCTTGACTTGCTATTAAGATGAACTATGCGACGTGGTAGAGGAGGGAGAGGTCTGTAAAGTAGAAACTATATACCTACCTGCCTACCCAGCAAGGGATCTGGGGTGATGATACAGATAGATAGAAAGAGTCATTTGAATTTGGTAACGAAAACGTTAAACTAGCCAATTTTGCCTACTTTCACTGAAGCTACTTTTTAGCTAAATTCCTTCTTTGCAACTAAATATATCTTTCTATTTTCTAAAACTGTAAGATCGTGTGCACGCGTTTGTTGGGTTCGTTCGATCGTACGTAATCGTTCAAATCGTAATGAAAATATGATTGATGGCCGTTTCAAAGTCATGGCAAGAACGCAGAATGTACTATAACCATAATCGAGTTTCATTTCTCAGCTCCCTTACAACTATTGTCAATATTAGTCTGCAAGGAATTATCATCCTTAGGTCCTTATGTTAATAGGGTCATTGTCCCGATATCCATCACATCTCTCGTCCCTTTCTAGGTTAGATAACTATGACTATTTAACTTTAGATTGATTTTTAAGATACACGAGTTCAGTGGGGATCTCTTTGAGATGCACGGATTTCCACTATATAATGTACGGTTTAGAAGGCTTACCAAATCATTTTAGCGGTATTATTCTAACCTTATTATGTTGTAAGAAAGAGACAAGGATATATACCGTTTATAGGTTCATCTCTGTCACGGCAAAGTTAAATTATTTTTGGTAACTCCACAGGCTGGTAGCGTTAACGCAGCCTTGTCGAGGTAGATACCACCTTAAGTCAAACGGGATACACTTCAATTTCCTTTGTCATAAATTTCAAGTCGCCAGAGCTCTATTGGGTTTTAATCAAACTTTCGCCGGTTCCTATATTTAACTTAAGGATAGGTTTGTCTACTACCAACAGAACTTTGATTATATGATGTATTAAAAATTGTCAAATAGCTATAGACATTAAGCAAATCTATCCATAAGATGAAACGAACTATATGAGTGGAGGAAGCAAGAGAGGTCTGTAAAGCAAGAACCTGTTGGTACTTTGTACTATCTGCCTACGAGACAGATATCTATAAGTTAAATATAGCAACTTATTTGTTTGTTTTCTTGTAAATGAATGAAGGAAAGAACAATTCGACGGTCCCATAGACCAATGTGACATATGCTAAACAAAATAAACGGCATTTGCAACTTTCGTACCCATCAATAAGGTTGTTTATGCCCAATATAAATATTGGTTTATAGGACACGTCGAATTGTTGGATATTAATACGAACAAGTACTTCTTGTTTTGTGAAGGAAATCTTAAAGTAGGCGTTGTAACTTGCCTGTAAGACTTATAGTAACGGTAACTTACTAATTTTCAATGTTATACTATTTCTAAGATGTTACGAAATGTCCTCACTGAACGCGGAGTAGGTCTAGAATGCTAGAACTAGTTTCCAAATGTGAATTGTGCCTAAATAAAGCGTAATTTCTAAGTGATGTACTATCGGGATCTACGGAGTCTTAATGTTTGAGAGTTTTAAACTTGTTAAATTAAAAGCATGAACTTGGTTACTTGGGGTGCTATCTGCTTATGTAAAACTGTTTAACGAACGTACAGGTAAATCTATACTATGGTATTTTTCATGTAAGGTGGGTACTGTGACAGATGTGTCAAAGAAAATTATACTTTATTCAATGGCAATAAGAGGCATGACCGGTTTCTATACTTATGGTTTTATGCCTTAACGTCATTAAATTAAATTTTAATTTCGTTTGACACTTAGGAATGTGTGAAAAATAATATATTATTATAAATTCGAGAGTAATTATATGTCTGCCTGTTTGTGTGTTACATTTTCACGGCCAAACCGCTACAACAGATTTTGATCCAATTCGGCAAGGATATAAATTTTATCCAGGTGCGGGCCATAGGCTACCTTTAGTCTCAAAAAAAGCTTACGGTGTAAAATATACGCCTGAAAATAAACGTTCGGCGAGTTATAAATAATCTGGCAATTGGTAGTATTTGTATTACCGCCCGTGAAATTTGGCTTATGGAATGACATGAGTGAGATCAAAAGAGATAGATAGAAGTTAGTATTGATTCCTCTTCTTAGAACCAATTCTGATGATTTTTGTACTAGATTTTTCTCGATTTTCGACACGGTTATTTTTTATAACTAGAACTGATTCTAGTAACAAAACTCCATTCAAACCGAATATTAACCGACGTCGATGAATGTTTATGTATTCTAGTAATATACAAAAACCTAAACGCCGTTTGAACTGTCTGCTACTTATCGGTTACCGCTTGAAAGTATTACTGGCTCGCTAATGCACACGTATTGCAACACTACCTCCACTCTCGCCCACCGGCTCTCGTGAACTGTCTGTAGTGCCCACACATATACGCACACGAGACAGTGTTGCCATCAGAGATGACATACACTACACCGTTAATAGGATTTTATTAGTAAACAAGAGCCCTGGACGCTTATCAAATTCCAAAATGACTATGTTTCAGTACTTTTTTACTATTTACATGTATTTATTTAATCAATCAATTAATCAATCAGCCTATCGTAGTCCACTGCTGGACATAGGCCTCTCCTAACACGCGCCATTGCACACGGTCCTCCGCCTTCCGCATCCAGTCTGTCCCAGCGACCTTTTTGAGGTCGTCGGTCCATCTAGCTGGGGGCCGTCCTACCTTACGCTTACCAAGCTTACGCATTTATTTAATGCCCAACATAAATTAATTTTTCTGGTTTACAGTTGACTAGCACCTCCAGTAAAACTGAAAATGTGACAAGATTGAGAAAGTTATTGTACAGAATACCCCATTCTTACAAGAAAATACTGTTTGTATGCTAAGTTGTAACGACACAGTCCTTAGACATAAAGTAGGTTTGTATGACAAGGTTGCTATTGCTCGTCTATACTAGGGTAGAAAAATTTTGCTACCCTATTAGCGATGCCTTGGTACTGACCTACTGTATACTTATATAAAACCGATCTAGGTCTCGAACCTATTCGCGCCTTCATTAAAAAGGCGTCAACACGTCACTTCGCAAACGCATCTACCCATGCAAATACGTTAATCGTAGCCACCGCCGGCTACGATCTCCCCCTCGACCCCTGCCGCCACCGCCGGCCGCGACATGTTCTCACCGACCCCCCCGATGCTTTGTCATCCCTTCTTTCCGCTCAGAATACGGGCGACGACGACGACGTAGTAGTAGATCCCCTCCCATAGCCGGCGGTTGACCGGTGCACTTAGTAGTGTACCCGTCCCCCTACAGCGACTGTCCCAACCGAGGGCGCCTCATCGAGGCGCCCTCGAGTATGTCGCCTCTTGCCCTTCTGGCTGGCTAGAGCGTAGTGGTTGCACGCTCGCCTATAGCTGTAAAGGCCTCGCGGCCAACAGCGTACACCATTCACACACACACACACACACTCACACTTATATAAAATTGACAGAAAAAATATTGACAATAACTTTCTTCAACCTTGTAGCTCTATTTTACATCGCGAAATTGTTATATTGAAGGGATCGGTGTGAAGGCTTGTTAATGTTATATTAAATGGCTGTAGACTAGTTCTTTTTTTTTCACTTGTAAAAACGTCATAATATGTATATACACGACTGCATAATAAATAGAATACTGTTAAACTCGACTAAAAATATATGAATGTGTTGTTTCTTATGACATGTGCAATTATAAAAGAAAAAAAATAGGTTTGATTTAGATTGATGTTTAAACATAGATAAAAAAATAAAATTAATAATGTTATTATAAAAAATGCACTTCCAAACACGTATTTAGAAAATTAAAGTTGATATTTCTAGTCGAGTAACACTTTTAATATTTATTATATATATAATAGTTATTATAATTGGCCTTATGATTACACTTACATAATCTAATAATTTCTCACTTATCATAATGAATCAATTATTTATTACGAATATTTTAGATTAATAATAATATTTGTAAAACTAATTAATATACACGGTGTAATTTAAGTCGTCCTGGAGCGAAAGCCCAGGTGATGTATCTAATGCCTACTGTACACTGATACAAAAAACAAACAACATTGCAATAAGTGACACTATATCCTATATCCATAACAATACTAAAAAACAACTTTAACCTATACCAAGCTTACAATGACCTTTGGTGTTCCGGATTTTCACCCTACCTATGATATTCGGATAGGTCAGTAGGTAGATGTTACGTAATGAAGTGTTCTTTTAATTCATTTTTTTCTTACCAGTGAACAAGTAGGCATTGGATAAATCACCTGGGGTTTACCTCCAAGTCGACTAAAATAACACCTTGTATATACTATTGGTAGTTAATTTGTCATAATATACTATGACTGTATATTAATATATTTTATGTAGTTTTCGCTTATCGAGAGAGGATAATGTAAGGGAATTTATATCTAATGATGGCAAGTGTTGGAATTATTATAATTGTTAATTAAAAGTAAAATTATTTACTACTAAGTTTTTTTCTTTTGCTGATGTATGCTAAGTTTAACTACGAACTATGATTAAATATTAATATTTTATCGTTAAATTTCATGAAATAATTTTTGAGAAGTGTGAACATATCCAACTCAATGCTAAATTTAAATATCTTTGAAAATTACATGGTGTATTATCACATTTCTTAGAAATTGTTAGTGTATTCTAGTGTTTTATGTTTCGAAATATAAAAACTATTAAGAATAATTTTTAATAACACGATAAATTGTATTTTGTGATTGTATTAAAGTGTACGTAAAAAATAAGGTTAGGTCGAACGAAAAATGCAAAAAGTATTCTTCCAAATTCAGGCCAAACGATACATAGTGGTGATGTATAAATAAATATTATTCATGATATTAGTATTTTATTACCTTTAAACTACATTTTTTAAAGACCCCAAGACCCTCGTCCATAAGGGACCACCCTTCTAGATTGGGGTCTTGGGAAACCCTACGGACACTTAAGGGATAAGGTGTACTATCCATAACAATAAACTCTTCTATCTATAACATCACGCCAGGTCCCTTGCGGGGTAGGCAGGGAATACAAAGTTCCAACCTTTTTTCTTACGCACCTCTCTGCCTTCCTCTTCCCTCATAGTTCCTCTCATGCTCGCTGTTAAGGAAACTTGCTATTCAGATAAAACACGGTCTAAAATACTAATACATTTATTTTACTTTATTTGTTACGTGTAACTTTGATATTTAAGTTTCTTTTTTTTAGGGGTCTTTTATATCGTACTATTATTTTCCAGGTGATTACTCGTGGACGTGTGGGACCTGTATGATGCCGGATCCGTGGGATAGGTTCTCGACCCCCCCTCTGGCGGGCAGTCACCCCACCACCCCGCGGAATGGGTGTCGGCCAGGCGTCTGCGTCAACAACCGCCCCTACCCCAACTATGTAGGCAAAGGTACCCCTAGGGCGAACAGGGGTAGGAACCTACCCTGGGCACCAGGATTCGGTAACGAAGATCGTTACAAAGGACAGCGCTGTAGAAACGGACCGTCGCCATATTGGTAAAGGTTTTCTATTTTCAAAAATGGCGTTCAGTTTCATGCTGGAAGTTCGAATGGTTTAATTTATTCAGATTGTTTTATAGTCATGTTGTGTAGTTAGAGATTGGTCCTGGTTAGGTAATATATAATGTACAGCTCACGCCAATCTTTATGTCGGTCGGAATGTAGCCGCGGATCGATGCGCAGTACGTAAAGATCTAACTGTGCGTTCTGCGCATCGGTACGCGGCTGCATCGGCTACATTCAGAGCGGCCATACAGAATGACGCGACCTGTAAGTGGAATTAGGTAAGGATAACATATTTTATTGAGAATGAATTTGAGCGCGGTACAACCGAATGGATTTTGACTACTTAATTCCTATTGATTTCGGAATGCTATGAATTTATATTATCATGGTTACATTCATCTACATAAAACACGCCTAAACATGTGGACCGTGGACTTTTCAGATTAAATTTGGCTGTAGAATTCTCATCACTAAAATACAGTGGTAGTCCTCTTTCTTCCTGCCTTCCTTCTTCTTCATTCCTGATAAAGAGAGGAGGAAGGATCCTCCTCTCTTTATCCTTCCTTTCTTCTTCGGGCGAGGCGGGCGTCGGCATCTCAAAATAGAACGCACCGGTGTTCTCTTGTGTTTCGTTCCATTAAGGATGACGAGAGCTTATCTCTTGTGCCTCGTTCGATTAAAGGTTTCATCACGTAGCCGACGCAGCGCGACAGAGGCGCGATCTGAAGAGTTGATTACAACAAGTACAAGTACATTAGTACTGAAATAAGGGGGAGACGCCACTCAGCTCTGCCACGTTTGGCGTGACGGCTAATGTCACGACCCGCCGCCGTCGCGCCCGACGTGATTACAAACTAAGCACGGCGGGAGCGAGACGACAATACGCGTGCGAGCGGGACGCTAGTGTTAGGTGACCGTATGGCACGACGTCGCGGCCGCAGTGTGACGTGCTCGCCGCGCTGCCGACGGCCGGCCGAGCGTCATTCGAGCGCCTCCGTCGCGCGTCATCGGCTATGTGACCAAACGTTAAGTATATCATGGCGAAATAAAAATATTTTCCCAGACGGTGTTTACTGACATTGCTTTTGGCAGTCGAGGAAGAATATACATGACTATAATACTATCTGTATGAATTCGAGATTAATGCGGGAATGTTTATATTTTTTGTGCGCAAGTGGTGACTTTGATCTCAGTACTGTACATAGAGTGAGGGTGTGTTGGTGTTAACTTTTTTTTCTATCGAGACTTAGGACTTTCTGAGTGACTATTATTTTACTAGACAGGTTTTTAGCTCGGTCCGTGCGAGGTTATAAGGCTCGGGTTGTATGACGTACACTCGTATCGTAAATCCTTATACGTTATAATAATGCACTAGAATTCTTAAAGCTGCGCGAACTCGCCACAAATGTGAGAAAATTATTACGGAATAGTTCAGGACGGCGTGGATTAATGTACGTGATACAATGGCTAAAGTTGGTTGGAAAGTCTTCCAAAACTTGTAACTGTAATTATAAGGCAATATAATATATTGGAAAATATATTTTACAGCAATGATGTGAGTGTGTGTGAGTCAGTGTCTATTTTTTTGGAATTGTGCATGTATGACCAGTGTTGGGCATTTTTCAATTTATCAATTTAAATTAATCTCCCTGAAGTACTATGAAATGACTTTTCGTCGTCAAACGCCTCAGTTCCTTCTGTGGTCATGGGTGCTGCAGAGCACTCAAAACGTAGGGCACTTTAAAATCACAAATAAGCCGCGACGAAATCCGAAATATCTCAATTGCAACTTAATTTTTTCACAATTAATTTTTGCCCAACCCTGGGCTTTCAAACAAAATTGTGCGCTATTTCAATTCTAGTGATTTATTTTTACGATTTCTGTGGTGAATTTAGTATGATGTTACAATACTTAATATTGAAATTTTGATGTACAGCAAGATCGGTCTTAAGCGGAATTTGAAGACTAACTTGTTGTTTGCAATTAGTGAGTTGCACAGAAGATGCGATTGTGATATTGCATTTGTTATATGGGCTGAGGGCTTTTGTGCAAAAATCTTTGAATAATATCACAGTAAACTTATGTATACAGTAGAACATATTAGTACTAGCGATTTGAGTAAGCGATCCACTGCAATCTGCCGAAAAGTCGCGTAGACCGCGTGCTATGACCCAAGTCGGCTATTTTTTACGCGTTTTGTAATTATGTCATGCTACAAAAATCGTTCACTTACAATTGTGCCAAAAGTTGGCAATCGTTTGAACCTACCTACGACTCTAGACAACCATAAGAATTATTGATAGGCACCATAAGAATTCGAAAGCATTGAATTAATAGATTGAAAACTGTCAAAAATAACAATTATGATGTCAATGATCAACAATTTTGTTAAATTTGCAATTGCGGACTTGAGGCTCTGTATGCATGATGCTTATTGAGACCGCTAGTAGGCACCCCGATGCTTTACTGTTTACATATGTTTACTGTGATAGGGAAATTTAGCTTTATCTTCGCTAATTTAGGCTTCATTTCTCTTAAAGTGAGAACTGAAAGATTACTGTACAACTTTACTCAGTTTACGTACGGTTTACATAACAATCTATATAATATTCATATCTTAACAATGGCAAATAGTTTATTGGTCTAAAGAGATTATGATATGCAAAGTCGTCGCTTTATTTAGGACTAGCAGTTACCCGCGACTTCGTATCCGACAACAGCGCCACCTACCGGGTCTACGTTATATAGCCTATGTTACTTCTGGATAAGATAGCTTTCTAATGGTGAAAGAATCAATAAAATCGGATTATTAGTACCCGAGATTACCCTGAACATCCAAACTCACAAACTTTACCTCTATGATATTAGTATAGATGCATCATCATCAGCCGAAAGACGTCCACTGCAGGACAAAGGCCTCCCCCAAAGATCGCCACAACGACCGGCTTTGTGCTGTACGCATCCAGCTTCTACCTGTGACCTTCACCAGGTCATCGCTCCACCTTGTGGGGGGCCTGCCCACTCCACGTCTTCCGGTACGAGGTTGCCACTCGAGAACTTTTTTGCCCCAACAGCCGTCAGTTCTACGAGCGATGTGCCCTGCCCACTGCCACTTAAGTTTGGCAATTCTGAGAGCTATATCGGTGACTTTGGTTCTCCTGCGGATCTCCTAATTTCTGATTCGATCTCGCAGAGAAACTCCGAGCATAGCTCTTTCCATTGCCCTTTGGGTGACCTTGTGCCTTCTTATGAGGCCCAACGTGAGTGACCATGTCTCGGTGCTGTAAGTCATCACTAGCAACACACCCTGGTCAAAGACTTTTGTCTTGAGAAACTGCGGTATTTGGGACGAGAAGATATTACGTAGCTTCCCGAACGCTGCCCAACCGAGTTGGATTCGACGATTGACCTCTTTCTCGAAGTTGGACCTACCTAATTGGACTGTTTTTCCCTGTATACATAATGGTCTACAACTTCTAGTGCAGAGTCTCCAACCTTCACAGAAGTGGGTACAACATTGGTGTTTGACATGATTTTTGTCTTGTCCATGTTCATTTTAAGACCCACTTGTTGAGAGACTCTGCTGAGGTCATCGATTGAGTAGTATAGGGTATAGATTGAGTAGTACTTACCCAGTTTTAAGTGTAGCTTATCTTAAAAAGTTTGAGGCGTTCGTAACGCTGTTCTTACTGATGACCATGCTTAAGCGGCGTTCGGTACGGTTAGTCTGGGATGAGTGACCGTTTCTGGCATTTTTATATTCAACCGTGTTTGAAGGCATGCTAAGCCGTTAGTCCCGGTTACTTAATGAGGTTAAGCCATGTTGGAAGCCTTATAGCCGGCTTGATAAGATCCAATATCAGGTAGCCACAAACCTGCGTCCTCCAATCCGCACTGGGTTCATATGGTGGAGTATGACTTAATCTCTCTCATCCCGATTTGTTAAGGACAAGACCTTTGTCCAGCAGTGGATCAGTATAGGCTGATATTATTATTATTTATTTCTTTAAAATATATCTAAACATATATTTTTTCTAGTAGCCTAAGTTTTCTTCATGTACTTATGTGGGAAAAATGATTTTCTTACATTGTAACGTAGGTGATTACAATGTCTATAAAGAGTGTTATAAACACAGCAAAACGGAAACTTTATAGATTTTAAACATAGCAACACGATATTTGTGTCAACACGTGTCTAACTCATGGGCCGAGCCAACAATCTGGTTATGATTTGTAAATATTTATGTAAAGATATATGGGACTAGTAGGGAGTATTTGTGGTTTTACTTTACGCTTGAACACGACTGATATTGTAATGATTTATAAATATATTATTAATAGCAACATCGGGGTTTGTGTATGAAGTCAACTGTTTCTGATTAGGCCGTTGTTTTCATCTATTATGCATGGTGTAAATCGTCTTGGAGCGAAAGCCTAGGTGATGTATCCAGTGCCTACTGTTCACTGGTAATGAAAAAAAGAACAATTCAATAAGTAACATCTACCAACTGAACTATCAAAATATCATAGCTGGGGCAAAAATCCGGAACGCCGAAGGCATCTACCGACCAGCTGACGCGCCGCGCCTCTCTTCAATGTCATTTTAAGCTAGGTATAAGTTAGTATTGTTATGGAGATGTAACTTATTGAAGTGTTCTTTGTTTCATTTTTTTAAGTAACACTGAAAAGTAAGCATTGGATGCATCATCTGGGCGTTCGCTCCAAGATGACTAAAATTACACCGTATTTAACCAGAATTTTATCAGTGTTTCATGTAAGTAGTGGTGTGCTATCGAGAAAGAAAGTGGTTTATTATTGTTGCACCTTTCATAAGGCTTACATTAGCTTAAGGGCCTATCGTGGTTAACAATTTATCGACCGGGAGAGTGCCAGTGATGCAATTATTGTACAAAAGAATAATAAGGGACGGATATATTGAGCGTGCCCTCGGGAATAGACGACGCATGTACGTAAATAAATTGTATCATTTTCTAAAAAAAAAACTACTCTATGAAATAAAAATCTGCTTTACAAGATCTTTGCTAAAATTATTTGCTATGTTTTAAAGTAAATTCTATTGATTAGTTCTTAAGCATTTCACGTTAGAATTAGAAAATGTAAAGCAATAGAGACGACTTTAGATTGTTTTTCGATCGAGAAAATTTCGTTTATTTGTGTGTGTGATTCTAAAATATACAGTCAAAAATCCTATTTCGAAATATTTAGTCTCTAAAACATATACTTCTTGAAGTGCAAAGGGTATAAAACACGTTTTTTTCACGGTAGTCCCTTAAATAAGGCGATACCATACATAAATTAACATCCAACGATATTTAGCATAAGAATAGGGTTCTTATATGTTAATAATCTTATTTATTTAAGTTACTATAAAAGAAACTGCCAATTAACCCCACCGTAGAACTGCTAATTAAGTCGTTCAAAAGGTTTAGCTTTTAATAATTAATTATTTTCATTTACATTCCAAGTAACTTAACAGCTATGAGGTGGTCTCGCTTTTTATGGATTTATATAAGGACAAACTTATTATTTTTCATTACCGTATATATTTTCATTTATAAAACATTATGTTTCAGTAACTTATCGGTAAACCACTTTCTTTGATGCCTGTACACTTTTCCATGAGTGTATCAAATCAATTCTATATATTCTGCGCGTTTATTTTTTTTTCAATTGCTTCTAGCGAATTCTTTAAGAACTCAAACTGGTACGAGAAACTTATGAAAACTGATTTGAAAAGATATAAAGCGTGCGTTAAACCAACAACGACCCTTGGTAGAGCTACTAGAGGTACTCTTCATATTTTATACAATACATTTATGTCGATATGGTAAACAATGCAGCGAGCACGAATAATTTGCGTAACGTAATCATATAACATGCCGTCTCATTCACGCCACCATTTTAGTAAATAAGTACGAAGGGAAGGAAGAGCAGTCTTAGCCTAGTGGTTAGATCGTTGGGCTACAAAGTCAGAGGTTCGAGTTCAAACCAAGGCACTCACCTCTGTCTTTTCGAAAGCATGTGCGTATTAAAAAATAACTATCACTTTTTCCGGTGAAGGAAAACATCGTGAGGAAACCTGCAGGCCTAAGAGTTATTCGAAGGTGTGTGAAGTTCGCCAACCCGCACTGGGCCAGCGTGGTGGACTATGGCTTAAACCCTCTCAGTTTGAGAGTAGGCCCAACGGTGTGACAGTTTTTTTAACAGGGCTAATATTATATTATTATTATGAAGGGAACATCATTATATGTTACTGTGATTATTCGTGCTGGCTCTGTTATTATGTTTCCGCGTAAAGTAAAACCAGATATTCATATTCTTAATTTTTTTTTCTATTAAGTCGTCGATGTATTGTTTTGTTTTCGTGTACTCATTATTTTTTAATGAGTAGCTTTTACGTTCGTTTTTCATTTAAATGAATTCGGTGTATTTTGTCTTTAAACACTAACGTTTTATTATTTAATTTTACGTAGTATTTAATGATTTATTTGTCCCATTCAATGAGGGATATTGAATTGTGAAGGATTCGTTGTTTTACGTACGGTCGACAACTAAAGTCGCTACTATATTTAAATTAATAAATCTTGAATTTTTAGACGGTCATTATCGTTGATTATTCTATAGATTTGCCAATAACGGCATATATACGATATTCAGTGAAAATGAGATGTTTTGACAGCATCATATTTTAAGTACATTTCTGATTAAGTGTAGAATGTCATAGTTATAAGTAGTGAAATTATGAAAAAGATGATATGAAAGTTTCCAGCGACTTTTGTTACCAACCGAACGTATAATAAGCATCTATTATACACGGAAATATATGAAGTTATATCTAAAGTATGGAATGTAATTTTTGAAATGGAAGTTAGGAATGAGATGGTATAATGAAATGACTATCTAAAGCTCTTAGCTTTAAATTCTCTTCAATAATACGTTATGTGTCGTCGTAAATTCTGCAATCTTCGATGGTCTGCAATATTGTAGAAGTCTTACACCCTTATTTATAGACAAGTTACTAATTTGTATTAAGAATTTACTTAGCGGAGTAATGTCATGTGTATAGTATTCTATCAGTCGAAATTCTATTCTATAATCAAGTAATGGGCAATACTTACTTGAGCATTAGCAAAGTATGTCTTAGTACTTCACAATCTTTTGGAACTGGCAATATTATCTTATGTTTTGTTTATTAATGAAAAAGTAGAAATGGTGCCCAGGTACTATACAATTATGCACCGTTACTAGTAGTCAACATTGCTTAAGTAAATACAATATTGATATTACTCATACTTTGCTAAGAAAACGAACTTTGACATTTCTTACTTTTGACAGTTTCTCAACTATACAATAGAAAAATATACTAAGAAAATACTTGAGTAAAACTATTTACTTAGACGTGTTTATAGATACGGGTGCTAAGGTCAAGTCAGTTTTTGTATTACGGACAGTCGGCAACCAAAGTCGCTGAAAACAGTTAAGTTTAAATAATACCCAATCATTACTAGTTATCTTAAATTACTCACCAAAAAACGAAGAACTTCAAAAGATATTAAATAGTATTTTCGCATCTCTTAAATTAGAAATTAGACAGTGCCGGTCGTCTTTTCATCTGGCAAAGAGTGCGTTGTTGATTTATTTGCGGTTATGTAAAGGACATTGTTAAAAATGGCCCCAGAACCAACAAACATGTGACCTATACCAACTTTATTCATCTATTTCATTCTGGTAGCGGCAAATATCCGTATCTTATGAAATATTGAGCGTCTTTTGTAATTTTCAAATAATAATCACTACTTTTGTTGCTGGCTGTACATGATAAATGTCATTCTTTTTTTTTTTTATTGTGTTCTATGAGGCCATAAAGCGTGTTGTATAATTCCGAAGAGTTGTCATAATATCCAATCATTGAATGGGCAATCTTAATGGATATAATAATTTTCTCAAGTGACGTAAACATTTTTTTGTAAATTTTATGTATTTTTTATTGTAACTAGATAGTTGTTTTATTATTTACGTTGCATTTAGTTTGTTTATTGCTGCAAGCCTAATTTCTTCTATTTGTAACATTACAAATGTTAAAATACTTTTTTGTTCGTTTTATTTATATACAAGTTTCTGCCCGCGACTTTGTCCGCGTTGACTTTAGAGAGGAACCTAACATTTTTCCAGGATAAAAAGTATCCTATGTGTTAATACAGGTAATAAACTATCTGTGTGTCAAATTTTCACATTTATAATATTTAAGGATGTGAAAGTTTTGTATGTTTAGATGTTTGTTACTCAATCACGAAAAACGGCTGAACGGATTTAGATCAATATTTGGCACACAGCCAAAACTGCTGAACGGATTTGGACAAAATTTGGCACACAGTTTAAAACCTGGATAAACATATAGGATATTTTTTATCCCGGGAAAATAAAAGGTTTCTGTATGAAGTCACCACGGACAAAGTCGCGGGCAGAAACTAGTTTAGAATATTAGTAGGATAGGATGAACGCCGTAACGCCTATATGTTTGCGTGTCTGCGTTTATTTATCTATTTATATATATTTTTTTAAACCGTAGCGCCAGTAGGATTTATTCCAGTGTCGTGGGTGCGTTTACAATCATGAAAATTCACACACACAAATACCCAGACCGAAACAAATAAATGTGGATCACACAAATATTTGTCCCGTGAGGGAATCGAACCCGTGAGCTGAACTGCTGAAACTGTGGGTGGAGCGGCTTAAGCTCTTAACCACTGCGCTAAATCGTCCGTCAATATGTGTAAAAGTGAGGTTTTTCTGCCTTCACCGTAAGTGATATAGCATGATGGTGTAGGCTTTATCCTTCGAGAGACGTTTACTGCAGCAACAAAGATCTTCCTCGAAGAACGTCTCTACGACCGGCTTTGAGCTACAAGCATCCAAATTTTACCAGCGACCTTCTCCAGGTCGTCTATACACAGTGGGGTCCTGCCCTGTTCAGGCTTAGTAAAACACAAGTTTCTGTTGGAAAATTTAATGAAATTTGAATTATTTCAGTCTATACTTATTGTCAAAATTTAATTGTAATAGAGAGACTTTATATCATATCACATAATTATTTCATTATCCTAATTATGTATATAAAAATTTATACAACTAATTATTATTATATAATTGTGACAAAATACTCAGGTTGGTTTCCTCTAACACCAACTTTGCTGTAGTTACAATAGCTATATTTTTTAAATTATAAAACATTATATTGTCGCTTAAAAACTACCCAAATAGGAATGTGGGTATTTTTAAAAATATTGAGGCTAAAATAGGACGCATAAAGTTTTGGCGGAGAATGGAAAATGTTGAGTATTTGCTTTTAATCACCCAATTCTTGTTGTTTTTAATTCCTGACGCAAAATGGGGTGTTATGAGCTTAACATGTGCATCTGTCTGTGGCATCGTAGTTCCTAAACGGATGAACACATTTGATTGTTTTTTAAGGGTCACTTAATCGAGAGTGTTCTTAGAGGAGTCTAATCAAACCTGAGAGTGGTAAATGGCGGCAAATTTAAATAAATTAGGTCGTGCAACCCCGGATTAACTGGGAATAAATAGATTCGATACTTGAATATTTTAATGACTAAAAATAGTAGAGCATAACCAAAAAAATCATGTAAATGGTTATGATTTTAACGAACACACGGGAGAGTGGAGGAAAGAGGGAGGAGGAGGTGTAGGGAGGAAGTTACATCAAAATTATAGTATTCTAACATACTACATTCTTTTGTGTTAATGTTGTGGAAATTTTTGGGTATGGGAACCTGATACCTATTGGCTTTCAGATATTAAATCAATTTCTAGTAAGTCTGCCCTATTTAAATTAAAATACGCAATGTGTAAAGACTCAATGCATCATCAATGCAATGCCACGGAATTCAATAAGATTTCAAATTCAGATGTGCTGAATTTAAATCATGTTGAATTTTATGGAATGCTAACACAACATTAAAGGTTTGGTGAAATAGCCGTCGGAGCGCGATGGGAGCGTGACAGAAGCGCTCGTCTACGTTCGGTCGTGACGTTTGCCGTCGCACCGAGCTGTGCTGCGCTGTATGGCGTCTCCCGTACATTTCGGTACATTACAAACCCCCTAAGCCGCGCCACGGTCGCGCACCCATCATGCTGAGACGGCTAGGTGGCGATACCTTAAATAAATCTCGAGTGTATCAAAACCCAGATCAAAACTAGTTCGTGTCCATGTCTATGGTTGGACTATAGTCTTAGTAATGCCAGCTCATGAAAACCTTTCATTAGACAGACTCAGCTATGTTAAATTTGAGTAGGTTTTTAAAAATTTAAGCTTCACTTGGTTATACCACCAACATCACTATCTTCTATACATATAATAAAACTGTAAGCGAACTAAATCTGATAATGGACTTCCATGAACTGATAATGGACTTGGGTTTGTCTCCTCATGAAGAAACTCTTCAGTGGTTAATAGCACGCGCCCGAAATTGTTTATACACATTTGATTTAGATACTCAGATATGATTTCTTGCATGAACCGATGATGTGGTCAAAAATGTCTCTTCGGGAGTGAACTCTTTAACGATGAATGACCCGGACACCAAACTTTGCATATTCGTTGGTTTACGGAAAAAATGCACGATTCTTGCGGGATAGTTTCAGATTTAGCTCAACAGATTTTAAAGATACTTAGTATGGAGGTGTCTCAGGTCAGTACAGGATATATGCCATCCCGGAAAGGCTGATCTACGTCAAATTACAAAATAAGGGGGTCTGTCCAAGAGCGTGCTCGTCGCGACCCCTGCCAGTCATTATGGCTGCAATCTTGGACCGAAGACGTACCGCAGTGCGGGCTAGGGCGTCCCCCCGAGGCGACGCGTACCGGCCCGCCCCCGTCGGTACGAATATAGGTGGAAGCGGCGATGGGGGCCGCCACCCATCACGCCGGGCCCGAACTGGCGAGTCGTGGGGTGCAGAGTGCCGAATAGGCACTTGGAATGTAAGAGGTGGTATGGAAGATAAGATGCATGAGGTGATTGATGTAATGAAAGAGAGACGCCTGGATGCTCTGTGTGTAACAGAGACTAAGCGGAGGGGCAGTGAAACCTGTGATCTTCCTGATGGAACGATGGCTCTGTGGTCTGGGGTACCGCAGAGCAGTCGTGCCAGCATGGGGGTGGGTATCTTGCTGTCCCGTCGCCTGGCCTCTGGAGTGAGAGATTATGACAGAGATGAGGAAAGAAATATACCGGCAATGCAAGAATGTTACTAAAACTTTAGTGAAAGAAAAGCGTGAAAGAGCCAGTATGATTGAGGAGGAGAGGCTGGCGAAGAACTTCGAGAACAACACCAAACTCTTTTGGAGCAAGGTGAGAAAGGCTCGAGGTGATTCGTCAGGCTCCAGAATGGAAAGGATAAAATCTAAAGATGGTGACATTCTTGCAGACACACAAGCTGTGCTAAACCGGTGGAGTGAATATTTTGGAGAAATGTATGGAGATGACCCGGATGCTGATGCCGCAGACGTGCCTAAAGGCGAGATTGCGGCACCAGAATCAACGGAGGACATCACTATGGAAGAAGTTGAATGGGCGATAGGAAGTATGAAAAACGGTAAAGCTGCGGGAGTAGACATGATATCTGCCGAGATGATCAAATATGGTGGAACTTGCGTCCGGGACGCTTTCCGGGCCCTTGCAAACCTTTGCTGGAGGACCGGTAGAGTCCCTACAGATTGGCGCCGCGCAGTCATAGTACCCTTGTATAAAGGCAAGGGTTCACAATATGACTGCGCCAATTACAGAGCCATCAGTTTGATCAGCTTGGCAGCCAAGGTGTACGGTAAAATTATTGAACGGAGAATGCGCGTGAAGTCCGATGGAATGTTGTGCGAGGCACAAGGGGGTTTCAGGTCTGGAAGAGGATGTTCGGATCAAGTCTTCTCACTCCGCAACATCGTAGAGAAGCATCTGGCAGTGGGCCGGAAGGTTTTCTGCGGTTTTGTAGATCTGGAGAAGGCATTTGACAGAGTTGTGCGAAAGAGACTTTGGGACATTTTGCCAGAGTATGGTATAGATGGCACTCTGTTGCGAGCCGTCCAGTCCACTTATGTGGACTGCAAGGCATGCATACGGGTGGGTGGTAACAGGTCACCCTGGTTTGACGTAAAAATCGGCGTCAAGCAGGGTTGCGTGTTGTCCGCTAGACTGTTTATAATATATCTGGACAAAAGTCTTCAAAGACTGAAAGCGATGAATGAAGGTGTACAAATGGGTGACTTAGTGGTAAACCATCTACTTTATGCAGATGACGCGGTTTTAATAGCGCCAACAGCCACTGATCTGCAAACACTAGTCACAGTTATGAAAAACGACTGCATGATCAATGGCTTACACTTGAATGTGAAGAAAACCAAGATTATGGTTTTTGAAAGGGAAGAAACCAGAACGAATGTAAGGATTGTGGTTGGTAACGATGTGCTGGAGCAAGTGAATGAGTTTGTATATCTTGGATGCGCCTTCAGTAAGGATGGGAAATACACCGCTGACATAGAGAGAAGAGTGAGTGCAGGGAACAGAGTGAATGGTGCGATAGGAAAGCTACTCGGGAGCCGGCACTTAAGCCATAAGGCGCAGCTGGCCATACATAACGGAGTTCTTGTCCCAACGCTGTTATATGGTAGCGAGAGCTGGGTATGTAAGAAGGAGAATGAAAGTAGGATAAATGCGGTAGAAATGCGAGCTCTGCGGAAGATGTGCGGAGTGAAGCTGACCGACCGCATTAGCAACAGCATAGTAAGACAGCGAGTAGGTATGAAAGATAGTATCGGTGTAAAGATGAGAAAGGGCATGCTCCGTTGGTTCGGGCATATAGAAAGAATGCCAGAGGAAAGAATGACAAAACAGATATACAATGTGAAAGTGGAAGGATGCAGGTACCGGGGAAGACCTAGACTATCTTACCACGACCAAATAAACCGAGTCCTATCTGATGGAAAAGTCAAGAGTCTCCGTAACCGGCGAGCGTGTATGAGACGAACTATGAGAGTCGAGGAAGCCAGAGAGGTATGTAAGGAAAGAACCTGTTGGAACTCTGTACTCTCTGCCTACCCCGCAAGGGATCTGGCGTGAGGTTATAGATAGATAGATAGGTAATAACTTATACCCTACATTAAAATATTTTATACTTTTTATCCTGGAAAAATGAAGCAATCCGGGATTATCGCGGGATATAACATATAACTCTATTGTTTTTATTAGTGTAAAATCATTCTTCCATGAACTGATAATGGACTTGGGTTTGTCTCCTCATGAAGAAACTCTTCAGTGGTTAATAGCACGCGCCCGAAATTGTTTATACACATTTGATTTAGATACTCAGATATGATTTCTTGCATGAACCGATGATGTGGTCAAAAGTGTCTCTTCGGGAGTGAACTCTTTAACGATGAATGACCCGGACACCAAACTTTGCATATTCGTTGGTTTACGGAAAAAATGCACGATTCTTGCGGGATAGTTTCAGATTTAGCTCAACAGATTTTAAAGATACTTAGTATGGAGGTGTCTCAGGTCAGTACAGGATATATGCCATCCCGGAAAGGCTGATCTACGTCAAATTACAAAATAAACGCGTGTGTAGCCGCAGGTAAGAGCTAGTTCACAATAAAGTACCTAATGATGGTGGAATATTAAGCATTATGGTTTCGTGTATGTGCATAAGTAAAGGCAATGATAACGAAGTGATGAAACGTGATTTTCAATTTCCCTCAAGACGCATGACTTAATTTTTCTTTTGTAAAGTATCAACCACTTACGGTTTGAAGTGTTTCATTATCTTAATTTCCATTGGGAATTCAAATAAAAAAAACAACAATGGTACAAATACAACAAATGTATAAACATTATGCTCCTAGACATTCGCAAAGAACGAATGCTACCATAAAAAAATAAGTTTGAGGACAATAAAAATATGGCATTATATTGTAACTCAAAACTTCTTTTTAGCTTATATTTATTTTTAACATGTTAAGGTCTTTAATTCATAGCTTTATAAGTTGGTAAGTACCAACATGTATGTACATTGCACAATCCTAAGTAAAGACCAAGAAGTTCCACACTTCTACTGATGTCCCACACAACAGTTATTCTTTGTTCTTAAATATTTTAAGTGATTTATACACATTGTAATTTTTGGCGTCCTGGAGCAAAAGCCCAGCTAAAGTATGCAATGTCTACTGTTCACTGGTAATAATACAATGCATAAGCAACATCTACCTACTGAATTATTTGAATATCATAGCTAGAATGAAAATCCGGAACACCGAAGGGAAGTACCGATCAGCTGACGAGCCGCGCCCCCGTCAATGTCATTTTGCGCAGTAGGCATTGGATACAACACCTGGGCTTTTGCCCCAGGAGGCATAAAATTATACTGTGTATTCTCGTACTGCCTCGTTCGTCTAGTGACGAAAAGTGCGCGTAACGATCACGAGGTTCTGGATTCGAATCCTAAAATGTAATTTTTCAATAGACAAATGTAGTTTTTCTAACGAAAAATTCCCAGTATGAGTCCTGTGTGTGGAATTGTGGCCTGTATATGGCAATAGGCTCGTCCCCTATTACATGGGACCTAACATTGTCGGCAAAAAGTGGGTTTACTCAGTACACCTCTGCCACCCCTCTTGGGGAATACAGGCATGACAGTGTTTATATTTTAATTTATTTAATAGAAAAAAAATCAATTGTCAGTCCTGAATCTGGCAATGTCCCCGCTACATTGGCAATACGCTCGCCCCCTAGGTACATGTGATCTAACGTCGTCGGCGGAAAATGGGTGAATCTACACAGTACACATCTGCCTCTCCGCTTGGGAAATATAGGCGTGACGGTATGTTTTTAATTCTCGTAACATTTAAATAAAGGTTTAGGGTATTATGAAAATCACAGTTAATTGCTGATAGTATAGCAATTAGCACTGGACATTTAGTGAAAAAAATAAATTCATTGTTAATTCTGCTCAAGATTGTTTGTAGGTCTAAGCTTATAACGGTTTGTTATAAGAAGACCTATTTTACTGACTTACTTGTGTAACGTTAAGTTTTACCATTGAGTTATGTACTACCTACGTACTAGAGAAGATACCTTAACTTATTTATCTGTAGCAAAAGTTAGATTGCATACACTTTAGCTCACTTTGTGCCAGGCAACGTGACACGTTCGAGAGCTAAGGTTTATGTCAAATAATTATTTGTATAAAAAAAAAAAATATATCACGTTTTTAAAGTGGACTAAGAAGTATAAAATAATCTCTATAACCTCACGTTAGATCCCTTGTAGGGTAGGCAGGTAAAATAATTTAAAACCAAAAATGTGAGACGCATGTAATACTATCATCACCTGCAAATGATATGAACTGTTGTAAAAGTAGTCTCAATGACAGCCATTTCTTACTTATCCTTATTATCATCCATTGCATGCGCCAGTTTTTCGTTTTAAAATTATTTTACCTGCCCACCCTACAAGGGATCTGGCGTGATAATAAATAGAGATTGTTTAATATTTTTTAGTCAATTATAAAAATGTGGTATATTAAAATGTTTCTCTTTTTTAGTCTCGCGTATAATAAAAAAGTAAAGTAAAAAATTTGGCGAGGCTATTTTGTTTAGTTGAGGAGTTCCTATAGCCACCTCCTGGCCCCATCATTAAACCATCAAGACCAATTTAACGAGCATAAACACGACAGGGCTATCTTATTTAGTTTTAATGTTGCTGTGGCTACCTTTTACTTTTATCATAAAACGCCGGACACCACCTAGGTGTATTGTTCTTTTGCAGACAAATCCAACGAGGCCAAACACGACGGCGTTATGTGACTATGGCCACCTACCGCCTTAATCACCAGATCCTGGACATCACCTAGGGATGTAGTATTTGTCGAGACAACTCCAACGAGTCCAAACACGATGGGTCTATATTGTTTGTTTACAAGTTCCTAGGGCCACCTTCCAGCTTTATCAAAATACCCTGGACTTGACCTAGATGTACTGTGAAGACAAATCAACGAGAGCAAATACGCCAAGGCTATGTTGTTTAGTTTGAAATTACTATGGTCACCTTCTGGTTTCATCATCAGATCCTGAACACAACCTAAGCATGCAAAATTTGTTAAACCAAATCCAAGGAGCTCAAACACGACGGGGCTATATTGTTCAACTTAGAAGTTCCTTTGGCCACTCTCTAGCTTCGGCACCAGGACCCTGGACACCATCTAGGGATGTAATTGTCAATACAAATCAAATCAACCCAAACACGACGGGGCTATGTTGTTGCTGGACATCATCAAGGGAAACAGGACTTGTCAAGACAAATCCAATGAACCTTAACACGACAGGTTTATTTTGTGTAATTGAGGTGTTCCTTTAACCACCTTCCAGCTCCATCATCAGACCAGTTCGATGGTGCCATATAATTGCATTGTCACCCAGTTCTGAGCTGATCGGGAAGATAGTTTAAAATCTGTACCAAAGAGACAAACAGACAAACAAGAAAGCGAGTTGTTAAAAAAGAGGTAAAAATATACCTTCATGTGCACAGATAGATTTGTTTGACATAGATCCTCTAGTACGCAGTACATACCTCAAGAGTTTTACCAAGTTTTGATCCTGTGTAATACAAATTCCTGGTATGATCTTTTCATTGTACTAGTATGGGTGTTACTGAAATCACCCCTACACCAATTTTTAGATTCCCTAGTAGGACTTTTAAGATCTCTGTTATAACATTGGGACCTAACGTCACCGGGGTGTGGGTGTACACTGTACACTTTTACTGTGTATTTTTACCGTGTATTTTTTGTTTCCACCAATACGCACTGGGCCCCCGTGGAGTATGACCCAATCTCTTTCCTCGCTATGTGAGAAAAGTGCCCGGCAGTGGGACTGTCTTAGAATAACTTTAATCCAGAAGCCGCGTCCAGTCGCATTTGCAAGTGGCACGGTGAAGCCAAAAATTTAACAAACGACTCGGACTCACCGCGCTTCCCACCTACGTAATGTTGGAAGCCCGGAAAAATTTACCATTTTTTGGGGCAAATGTTGAAGACATTCGAATGGGTGATAATAAAATCATTGTTATGGTAACGTGTATATTTGTACATATTAAACTCAGAGAATGTATTACTATGAGAGTGGAGGAAGCCAGAGAGGTCTGTATGGAAAGAACCTGTTGGCACTCTGTACTCTCTGCCTACCCGGCAATAGATCTGGCGCGATGATGATGTACATGAACTATTAAGGATTTTAGTCATTTAATGAAGGGAAAATATATTTTCATCATCGTAACTAAATATTAATACCACGATGTAATAGTTAAATAAATGAATACCATTTCATACTATAACGAATAAGGTCATCCAGCAAATTAAAGTAGGTAAAATAAATTGTTATAATAGCAACAAAGCAATTACATACGGAAGAATTAATTCAATATTTAATTCACGGCACGTGAACGCGCTAGTTGGGCATGAAATGTGATCCCATCAAATTTCTTTTTGAGCTTAACAACATGTTTACAGGTAGGAACGATACAAGACGGCGTAATTCAATTTAATTTGACACGTGCAGAGCACGGCACGACCACGACGGTCACAGAGTGACTACTCGCGATAACGTGTGACTATTGGCTTTGCAAGTAGTGAAAGTGACTTCAATATAATGCCCGCCCGCGGATTCCGGTTTATATTTATTCGAAGGGGACAGTAAAGGCTGATTTAATAGCTGCCGTAATATCAAAACACTTTATCATAACCAAGTCTCCGTAACCGGTGAGCGTGTATGAGACAAACTATGAGAGTGGAGGAGCCAGAGAGGTATGTAAGAAAAGAACCTGTTGGAACCCTACTCTCTGCCTACCCCGCAAGGGATCGTGACGATAACATAGATAATAAACAAAAAGTAACTGCAGTGTGGGAACAAAATTGTATTAACTCAGTTCAGAAGTCGTAAACATTCTGGTTGATCCATGGCAGGAATTTTGCGAGGTCAGTGAATATGACGTAGTGGCTCGGGTCACATCTGTACTCGTTCTGTCGTGGGACGGCGACGGAGACCAGCCCGCGAAGGTACCAGACGTTGTCAGTCCTGAAAACCATGCCGCCGCCGCTATCGCCGTTGCACACTGAGGAACCTGTAAAAAGAGTGACATTTTAATTTGGTAAGTTGCTTTTATATTCTTGCGTCTTCACGCTTCGGAGGGCCCTTTAAGCTGTTGGTCCGGGTTACATAACGTGATAGTCGTTTAGCCAAGTTGAAGGCCCCAAACCTGCCTCCGCCAATCCGCACTGGGTCCGCCTGTTAAAGTATGATCTAATCTCTTTTCTATCTCTTTTAGTTTATAGGAGATGGCCTTTGTCTGGCAGTAAGTAGGGCAGTATGGGCTGATTTAGAGGTAACAAGTAATTTTTGTTTTAAAATTTGTTAATAAATCTACGTTAGCAATATATATGTCAAAGATTGCCTCGTTGGTCTAGCACATATGCGAGTGGCAATCACGAGGTCCTGAGGTCGAATCCAAGATCGGAAAATGTGCCTTTTCTATATAAAAAATCTCAGTCGCTGTCTGGAATTGGCCCGGTATAATGGGACTTAACATCGCCAGCGATATGTGACTACACAATATTTTTGCCACCCTCGCTTAGTGAATGTAGGGAGACATTTTATTTTTACCTAGCTGTTGCCTGCGACATCAAACGCGTTTATTTTGTAATTTGACATAGGTTGGTATTTAATTTTATTAAATTGCCTGGAGGTACCCATACCCATATCAAGATATGGTGAAAGAAGGCAACTTTAAAGCGACAATCGAAATTGATAGAATCTGTGGGAATATTGAAAATCATGTAAAAAAATATTTGGAGATTTATAATAACCTACATAGGCAGATGTCGAATTTGAAGTCTCTTATAATCATTGTTACGGATAAAAGGTAACTTTAAAGCGAAAATATGAATCAATTTATTCGCTAACCGATGAGAATTTCGAAAACAGCCTTTTCCTTATCTTCATTATTAAGGGAACCTCTATGCAAAATTTCAGCTTTCTAGTTCGCAGGGTTTTGGGATGGGTGACTTTGAAGAGACAGTGAGTCAGGACTTTACTTTTTATAATAATATTGATTTTATTGTAAGTACTCTGCATTTAATAGTTAAATAATTATCATTAAGATAAGAAAAGAAAGAATTTGACTGCCTCATTGGTCTAGTGGCGAAGCGCATCGCTTTGCGATCAAGAGGTCCTGGGTTCAAATCCCAGGTCAGACAAGTGTAGTTTTTCCACCGAAAACTTCCCAGTACGAGTCCGGAGTCTGGAATTGTGCCCGGTATATGGCAATAGGCTCGCCCCCTATTACATGGGACCTAACATCGTCGGCGAAACGTGGGTGTACTCAGTACACCTCTGCCAACCCCGCTTTATTTTTTTTAAATAAAAAAATATGAGTTCATGAACTTGACGTACACGCAGGTAAAGTCCATTTTTGGGCAGGTACGTAACTGATACTATCTTTTATAATATACTGCTTAGTTACTGCCTGCGACTTCGTCCGCATTGAGTTTAGACAGGAACCTGACATTTGTCGCGAGATAAAAGGATCCTGTGTCCAATCCAGGTAAAAAAACTATCTGTGTGCCAAATCACATCGAAATCTATTCCGCCGCTTTTGCGTGATTGAGTAACAAACATTTAAACATACAAACTTTAAATAGTAGATTTTTAAATTGTAAATAATAAATAATAATAGTTATCTATCTATCTATCTATAACCTCACGCCAGATCCCTTGCGGGGTAGGCAGAGAGTACAGAGTTCCAACAGGTTCTTTCCTTACATACCTCTCTGGCTTCCTCGACTCTCATAGTTCGTCTCATACACGCTCGCCGGTTACGGAGACTCTTGACTTTTCCATCAGATAAAACTCGGTTTATTTGGTCGTGGTAAGATAGTCTAGGTCTTCCCCGGTACCTGCATCCTTCCACTTTCACATTGTATATCTGTTTTGTCATTCTTTCCTCTGGCATTCTTTCTATATGCCCGAACCAACGGAGCATGCCCTTTCTCATCTTTACACCGATACTATCTTTCATACCTACTCGCTGTCTTACTATGCTGTTGCTAATGCGGTCGGTCAGCTTCACTCCGCACATCTTCCGCAGAGCTCGCATTTCTACCGCATTTATCCTACTTTCATTCTCCTTCTTACATACCCAGCTCTCGCTACCATATAACAGCGTTGGGACAAGAACTCCGTTATGTATGGCCAGCTGCGCCTTATGGCTTAAGTGCCGGCTCCCGAGTAGCTTTCCCATCGCACCATTCACTCTGTTCCCTGCACTCACTCTTCTCTCTATGTCAGCGGTGTATTTCCCATCCTTACTGAAGGCGCATCCAAGATATACAAACTCATTCACTTGCTCACATCGTTACCAACCACAATCCTTGCATTCGTTCTGGTTTCTTCCCTTTCAAAAACCATAATCTTGGTTTTCTTCACATTCAAGTGTAAGCCATTGATCATGCAGTCGTTTTTCATAACTGTGACTAGTGTTTGCAGATCAGTGGCTGTTGGCGCTATTAAAACCGCGTCATCTGCATAAAGTAGATGGTTTACCACTAAGTCACCCATTTGTACACCTTCATTCATCGCTTTCAGTCTTTGAAGACTTTTGTCCAGATATATTATAAACAGTCTAGCGGACAACACGCAACCCTGCTTGACGCCGATTTTAACGTCAAACCAGGGTGACCTGTTACCACCCACCCGTACGCATGCCTTGCAGTCCACATAAGTGGACTGGACGGCTCGCAACAGAGTGCCATCTATACCATATTCTGGCAAAATGTCCCAAAGTCTCTTTCGCACAACTCTGTCAAATGCCTTCTCCAGATCTACAAAACCGCAGAAAACCTTCCGGCCCACTGCCAGATGCTTCTCTACGATGTTGCGGAGTGAGAAGACTTGATCCGAACATCCTCTTCCAGACCTGAAACCCCCTTGTGCCTCGCACAACATTCCATCGGACTTCACGCGCATTCTCCGTTCAATAATTTTACCGTAATAATAATAGCCCTGTTAAGAACTGTCCCACTGTTGGGCACGGGCCTCCTTTCAAACTGAGAGGGTTTAGGCCATAGTCCACCACGCTGTCCCAGTGCGTGTTGGCGAACTTCACACACCTCCGACAAACTCTTAGGCATACAGGTTTCCTCACGATGTTTTCCTTCACCGTTAAAGCAAGTGATAATTAATGTTTAATATGCACATGCTTTCGTAAAGACAGAGGTGCTTGCCTGGGTTCGAACCCGCGACCTCTGACTTTGCAGTCCAACGGTCTAACCACTGGGTTATCATTGCTTTTTAGGCTATCACTGCTTTTTTAAATTGTAATCTACTAGTAAGTTTTAATCGTAACTTACCGTCCCTGAATCCCGCGCAATAGGTGTAGTCCGAGGTGAACCGCACGAAGAAGTCGCTGTAGGACCTGATGCAGGTCTCCGTATCCACCACCGGCATTTCCACAAGGCTCAGCTCTTCGGTGGCCACGCCCGTCTCGTCGAAACCCCAGCCCACCACCTGAACAAATTATATATTACCTGTCATTCCGTTATCTCCGAATATAGAAGCTAATTTTTTTGACGAGAATCGTCTTTAAATCACATCGAAACACACAGGTCACACAATTGCACCGTAACGAAAAGGTAAATATATCTTCTTAATTTAATATTTACAAAACTATTAGTCTTAGAAACCTGAATTCAGTGTCATTATTTAGCTTATATAGTGAGCTCGCTGTTATGACCGACTCGTTTCCCAATTCACGTTTAACGTTAAAACCAACCCACTATAAGAGTTCTGCTCGTGCATTTTAATTGCCGTTATCTTTAGTATTCTGTAATAACAAGGGGATGTCTGAAAATTGGCGTCTATAATACATAATACAACGGCCGTGTGCCCGGATGCAGTCACACGCGATTGTCTTTTTTTTTAAACAAATGCGGTGCCCCAAACTAGGAGTCATTTCTGAGTCGTCTAACCACAATCCTTGCATTTGCTCTGGATTCTTCCATTCATGTTCGCCATTTTTAATGCAGTCGTCTTTTATAATTGTGACTATTGTTTGCAGATCAGTGGCTGTGGGAATAAAAATATTTTCCAAACGAAATTCCGCAATAATGAATCTTAGCCACTCAACAACGCGATTAAAACATGAAAATCACTGCTGATCGGCGGCGATTTTGCAAAATTTGCTATTACAATTGACGCTTAGAGAAGCTACGTATATTTGACCGCAATTGCATTTGCTGATCCAGTTGATCAATTAGCGAGCAATTAGTTTAGCTGATCAATTAGCAAGCTAATTGACGCAGCCTCCAGCTATCCGTTTGCAATGTTTGACTTGTCTAATCTGTAGTCTGGTATCGATATTTCCTAGGAAGTTAATTCCTAGTTATAGCGGATGATGGAAAATTTTATTTAACCCTTGTAACGCTGTAGTATATTATATATACTAACTGTATATTCCAATCAAACCTCAAAACTTTGTGAACAAACCATCATCATTTATAGATGTTTTAGTTGTGACTGCAGTATATAACAAGCTAATATGAAGGCGAACAGTATTTCCGAAGTCATCGAAATGAAAATGCTGTGGGTGAGAAGTCGACGTTTTTATGTTTAGTGAAATAAGTTTGAAAAGTTTTAAAGTTTGATTCGAATAGACTAGATTTTATGTCTTGCTGTGCCTCTGTGGGCCGTATAATCGACAATTATACTTGGCTTAGTCCTCTTAGATAAGCACTTGTAGTACTGCGCAGGATTCGCCAATTGTGCACTTTGTTGAGGGTAGATGAAATATAATGCCCATCCGATGCCTCCTGTTGGCGGCGTCAACCCGTCACCTCATTCGCGTTTCAGTGCTTCGCAAATACGCACGCATTATTAAAAGTGTTAAAGTATTTTCATAAAAATGCCGAAGAGAAAATTAAACTAAATGAAATTGACAAATTATCAAGAAAGTTAAAATTAATAGAAAGTTGAAACGTGTTAAAGAAAGAGCCACTTGATACTACATTGTTCTCCCATACCCACAACAAAATGTAGAGGGAAATTTTTTTAAAAATACTATTTTTAAAGAGTAACCGTGGAAACTGGAGTTTATTGCCCTTCTTCTCCACCGGAATGACATTTCGAAGTGGTGGTCGAGTCTTTGTTACTATTCTGTCGATTCATAAATACTGTAATGGTTTACATGAATAAAAAATATTCTGATTCTGAAAACAAACGGGACTCGTACGAAAGACGGTCGGAATCACAAGGTTAGTTTATTATCTTTATTAAAATATATCGGTATTATGGACAGTTTTTGGGACTGTTTCTTACCACCTTATGATGTTGTGGATAGTTTTAGGGGCTATCTCTTCATCAAACCTTACACACGGCCTATTTATAACACTGTGAACAGTTTCTGGGACTGTTTCTTGTATATTATAATATCGTGGGTAGCTTTTGGGGCTATCTCTTTATTATGTGTTCATATGCACCTAATGCAAAGGCCAAAAATTTAAAAATAATCTCATGATTTTTTAACGTTACTTGTGAATCCACGATTCAAGAAACAACTCCTAGTGTGGAGCTATATTATGTCGTAAAGAGAAATTATGATTAGCTACTTACCGATCCTCTCTTCCCGATGACATTGTTTAAATGGACCTGGCTTTCGGGCCACAGGCAAGCGGGCTGTACCCAGTCAGTGTACGCGACTGAGTCCTTCAGTTCAAGGATGGCCACGTCCCGGCTGTACGTCGTTCCGTTGTAATCTGGATGCACTGTTATCTTGCCCACCTAAAAGGATAATATTTTTAAATAATTTTAGCCTAAAGGAGGTAAAAGGCTAGGGAAACTATTATTTAAGTCGAAAAAAGAACAAGAGTGGTAAGCCTTCATTCAGATCATATAAGAAAATATAACTTAAGTTTCGTTATATGATCAGAAGGTAAGCCTTACCAAGAGTTATAAAGCCAATTTTAGATACCTTGGCGTGCGTACGTGCGTGCATGTGGTTGTATTTATGTGTCTGTCTGTATGTGCGTATATACCTTTGTGCGTGTAAGTGCGCGCGCGTACGCTTGTATGTGTAGGATTGAGTACGCTGTTGCTCGAAGGACCTTTACAGTTTTACCGGAAACAGGGCAAGCGTTCAATAACTACACTCTAGCGGGTAGGGTAAACGGGGTTACTATCTTAAGGACGCCTCAAGGAAAGGCCTCTGCTTCAGTAGCCGTGCGCGTTTGTTATTCCTATTACTGCGTCTCTACAGCGATTTGCATGTTGTGAACGTTCATATTTGAGAAATCGGGTAGTGTTTATGGGTTATTCCTGTCTGATCCTTCAGTAGTAATCCCCAAGGGGATCAGCTTTATTTTATATGATTTTTTATTCCGATCTGTTCCTCCTTCCAAAAATGTTGGGGATCCGATCGGAAATGCAAAATATATATAGTGGATCAGACAGAAATTAATTAATAATAATAAACAGCAGGAAATCAATTTTGGGGATTGGACACGAATAACCCGTGTGCATTAAATCGAATATTAGATTCTTAGACTAAGATTTGTGTAGGCACACCATTGGTAACAACATATTACCGAAAAGCGGCAACAGTTACTATGGTTACCCGCCATGTTTGCGTGTTTTGGGGATCCCAGTTTAAGAATTTTTCCCCTACTTTTTATATGTTTTTAAAATATATTATTTAAGTGTAAGTACATTACTACACTTAAATAATGTGTAATTTAATCACTTTATGTCGTACAGGTGCCTGCACTAATATGCGCACTATCTATAAATTAAAAATTATGTAATCTTCAATTTATGCCTCAATTTATTATATTATTTATGACATTATTTTAGTGCACCTGTATACAGAATGATTCGGAATTGGGGGGGTGTGTTACCGTAAGTAATATTGTTTTCGGGACAATACCACGTATACGATAATATAATATAACAAAATATCGTTTTATACTTATTTTATGAAGATCATAATTTCATAGTCGAATCCGTCAGTTGTGTTTAATTTCGAAACAAATTTCTTTTGGATTTGATTTTCTTTGCTGTGTTATCTAATTTACAAAATATTTCGCTCGTTTCTTCGCCCGTGATGATCCACCTAGCCAAGTAATTCATATATGCTTAGATTACATTACGTTCTAACCTCAATTACCCCTTGTTATAACGTCATCGCTCGTGAAAGAAATGAACGCATTCGAAAAATCGTAGCCACGTGAATTTTTTTTTTTTTAATATGAGTTCTCGACCAGGTTGTCTCTATTCAAACCGATTCTGATCAATTATGCGAGAGCACTTTATTCTGTCATTCCCCTTATGATTTTAAATTAATAATACCTTTTTAAAAACAAGCATTTATAGCAAAGACAAAACGGAGACCGACAAGTATGGTACTTGTCAAGACAAATGTAAAGAGCGCCAACACGCCGGGGTTATGTTGAGTAGTTGGGTAGTTCCATTGGCCATCCGCTAGCTCCATCATCAGACCCTGGACGTCATCCGTGTATATGGAACTTGCCAAGACAAATCCAGTGAGCCCAAACACGGCGGGTTATGTTGAGTAGTTGGGTAGTTCCATTGGCCACCCGCTGGCTCCATCATCAGACCCTGGACATCATCGGTGTCTACGGAACTTGTTAAGACAAATCCAGTGAGCCCAAACACGGCGGGTGATGTTGAGTAGTTGGGTAGTTCCATTGGCCACCCGCTGGCTCCATCATCAGACCCTGGACATCATCGGTGTCTACGGAACTTGTTAAGACAAATCCAATGATTCCAAACACGGCGGGTTATGTTGAGTACTTGGGTAGTTCTATTGGCCACCCTCCGGCTCCATCATCAGACCCTGGACATCATCCGGGATTTCAGAACTCGTCAAGACAAATCAAAATAGCCCAAACACTGTGGAGTTATATTGAGCAGCTCGGTAGTTCCGTTGGTCACCTTCCGACCCCATTATCAGAATAGCTCCATAGTACCATATTATTGCATTGCCATTGAACTTACATACGTATGTCAAATTAGATACCCGCAAGTGGTTGAAAAATGGATTACAAGATTTGAAACGGAAAGACCGATAGACAGACATACGAACATTTCAAGTTAAATAAAAGCTTGTAAAAATTACCAGTTACCTACTGCGACTGAGGCAAAACCAACCAAAATCGATTACGAAGTACTCACACCAATAGACAGGCTCAAAGTTCCAACAATCAGTTAATTAAACTTGTCGGCTTATGATCCTATTTTGAATTTCAATCGGAACGGACAAAGGACGTTAATCCATTTTAACATGTTTGATAGACACCGCTTTGTGGGCGGTAGATATTCGTGGAGACATTCTTGTAAAGTTCCATTTAAACTAGACTACTTATATTGAATAAGTAAGTATTATACAGACTGTTATGTTGTATCCTCGCGGAATTTATGGTACAGCAAAATACATTTACATCGATAGACTCCAAACGTTTTAATCCCGTTTTTTCCGCAAAGCTATCGGAGCCCCGTCGCTCATACGGAACGTTGATCTCCATTCCGATCTCGGCCTCGAACCTATTCGCGCTTTTATTGAAAAGGCGACAACCTGATATTTCGCGAACGTGTCCAATCACAGGAATCCTCTAATCGTAGCCGCCGCCGACTACGAACCTAACTCCCCACCTATCAGCCGCTACCGCTGTCCGCGGCATGTTCTTAACGAACCTCCCGATGCCCTTACATAACTTCTTTCGGCTACAGATACCGCACACAGGATCAGACACCGACCTCGCCAGCAAAGTCGAAAAGTCCCTTGCCCGCCAGCCAGTACAGAGCACTTCGGCGAGACACCTAGTATATACCCTCCCCCATAGCAACTGCCCAAGCTGAGGCCGTTCCTCCTTGAGGCGTCCTTGAGCTAGTTGCCCCCTTGCCTTTCCGGTCCCGCGGCCAACAGCGTACGTCATACACACACACACGCACGCACGCACACACACACACACACACACACGCACGCACACACACACACGCACACACACACACACATGCACACACACACACACACACGCACACATACACACACACGCGCGCACACACGCACATACATAAAAAAGATTAAATAGACGGAGTACTTAATATTCCTGTAGTCTATTCCAATTAAACTTTAAAGCTTTTTTTCACTCAACATGCAAACGTCGTTTTTGCTAACAGCATTTCTATTTCAATGTTTTCGGAAATACTGTCTCCTTATTACACTTGTTACAGATTGTAATCACAACTAAAATATGTACAAATGGTGAAGGTTTGTTTAAAAAGTTTTAAAATTTCCTTGGGATAGACTATAATTTTTACTATGTTTGTTTTTATCACATATTTTTACTAATGCTTATTCTTAGCAAGTTACTTGTAAATTATTTGATAAATAAATAGCCTTATTTGCAGCGAAGAATTCCCTACCGCGTGGTAGATACATACATAATATTGTATACTTTCCTCGGTTGAAACGTGTGTGCTGGTTCACACAAATGGAGCAATAAGACAAAATATTTTTTTAATTAATCTATTTATCTATCTATCTATCTATATCATCACGCCAGCTCCCTCGCGGGGTAGGCAGAGAGTACAGAATTCCAACAGGTTCTTTCCTTACATACCTCTCTGGCTTCCTCCACTCTCATAGTTCGTCTCATACACACTCGCCGGTTACGAAGACTCTTGACTTGCCCTTCAGCTAAGACACGGTCTATTTCGTTTTTTTAATTAATCCTACTAATATTAAAATTGTGAAAGTTTGTTTGTTTAGATGATTGGATGTTTGTTACTCAATCACTCAAGAACGGCTGAACAGGGTTGGATTAAATTTGGCGCACAAATAGTTTATTACCTGGATGTTTGGTTTCTGCCTATAGTCAAAGCGGAGGAAGTTGCGGGCAGAAACTAGTAAATCATGAAATAAAAACAAAATAAAATTTAGAGGGTATGCTCCGTTGGTTCGGGCATATAGAAAGAATGTCCGAAGAAAGAATGACAAAACTGATATACAACGCGAAAGTGGAAGGATGTAGGTACCGGGGAAGACCTAGACTATCTTACCATGACCAAATAGACCGGGTCTTATCTGAAGGACAAGTCAGGAGTCTCCGCAACCGGCGAGCGTGTATGAGACGAATTATGAGAGTAGAGGAAGCCAGAGAGGTATGTAAGGAAAGAGCCTGTTGGAACTCTGTACTCTCTGCCTACCCCGTAAGGGATCTGGCGTGATGATATAGATATAGAAAATTTAGATTTTTTATGAATTTATGTTCAGTATCACCAGCTACCCCTGCAAATTCCGCGAGGATACAAAACACCACCCCGTGTTTAAAGTACTTAGATTTACGTTAATATTACACATCTAATGACCCTACGAAAGACCGGCTCTGGTTGTAGGTATAACCTACCACTACCCTACGTCAGCACGAGCACTTTTTGCGCTGGAATAAAACAAGTACATTTTTCAAAAGCGCTGTCAGCACCTAGGTTTGCAAAGGCGCCTGTCCGAATGGGGGCTAATGCTCAGTGCGAGTAGTTTTGTAACGGGCACACTCTATTTGTCGCATTCTCTTATTTTTTTATTCCATTTTATTTATATTTATGATGAAATTCTCGTCACAAATAAACTGTTACTTTTCTCTTACAAATAAAAATATTATATTTAGGATTTTATCTCGGTTTATATTTCGATTTAAAGTTTCCCACTTTTCGAGTGCTTTAAAAGAACTTACGAATTTAATCTGTACTCCATCCACAGAAGTCCTTAGATTGTGCTTCCCTAGGAACACTGTGAGGGTGTTTTGGTTGACGATCCTCGTGGATCCCTTTCTTGTGACGCAGTGAGCTGCTGTGATGACGTGACGGTGGGAGACCAGTGTACCGCCGCAAATGTACTTGTTGTCCACGGTCTGAAAGTCGAGACTGCCTATATTATAAAATAAAAAAAACACCCGGCATGGCAGAGGTATTTTAGACGATGTTAAGTCGAGGGGCGAATCTATAGACGCTGGAAAGATACTGGGCATTTTTCAATACAAAAACTACATTTTGCTAGATCTAGTATTAGAACTGTGAGATCGCTTTGCTTATTATTAGCCACTAGACCAACGAGGATATCTATAGTACTAAAATAGACTGACTCGTTGATTTAGTATATTACGAGATGCTGAGCTCGAATTCTAGGTTAATCGTATTGGGGTTTTCTTCGAACATTTTTCAATAGCAGTCTGGGAGTTTGGAATTGTATTCTGTGACAATCTGAATACGGCTTAAAATATAAATATTTTTTTATCTATTTGTTAGTATGATAAATTGTGAACGTCAAAATGGCGGGATCTTAACTTATTTATTTAAAAACATAATAACCCGTATTTAGTACCAAATTGGTATTATTTGGTACCTATATTAATAAATAAGTACTTCAATATGCTTAAAGATATTCAATAATAATAGTGATCCCGCCATTTTGACGCGTCAAGATGGCGGGATCACTATAGTAGTGTAGCTTTCATCAACGTTTTATATCTTATATACACCCCCCAATTCACTCCAAGACGCGACGACTAAGGATTTTCTTCATTTTGCATTTTAACGCCTACTTCCAATGTATTAGCAATGTGTCGGAACAACTGTACTGCTCACATTTTTTTATTCAGGCGTTCCTATATAATATATAAAAAAATCGATTTAATCAAAATCAGTATTAGTATTGAATATAAAGCGATTACTTTTGAAGGTACCAATTCAGGTACTAAATCTTCGTATGGACATTATATTGGTACGATTACTATTTTTGCACTTATAGTCTTGATCCTGCTATCTTGAAGCGTCAAGATGGCGGGATCACTATTATTATTGAATATTTTTGAAAATTGCTTGAGCACATTGAAGTACTTATTTTTTAATATAGGTACCAAATAGTACCAATTTGGTACTAAATACTGGTAGTTAGATTTTCAAAAAATAAGTTATGATCCCGCCATTTTGACGTTCACTAAACATTTGTGTCTGTGACAGGCTGTGTGTGTACATTAAATCCGTAATTGAATCTAATGAAAAAAAATAATAGTACCAGCAACATTTTTATCTGTCAGTTTAGCTATTTGTTCGAGCTTCAGGCTAACACCACTGCACCAATTTTAACGAGACTTTCACGTTTGAGTATCTTATAGTCTTATGACGAAAATTGCCCAATTTTTACCGCCGTATTCAGACATCTTTAGGGGACGTTTGGTCATAGCGCGACGCTAATAGATTCTGTAAAAACCTACTCTTAAAATGTCTTGCCAATGGCGCCCCCCTTTTAAGTTAACTTCTTCTGTTACTACTTAATCAGGAAATAATACTTATCAAGCCCAATAACTCCCCTATGATTCCTGTTTTGATAACAATAGTACTGATCACGTACGCTTACCTGAGTTTGGTAGAGGGCTATTTGCCATGGCCACTGGCCTTCCAGGGTGGGCGAGCCGTTCACCACAAGTGGGATCGGATCGTTAAGCGGTACTTTGCCGCACTGAAATTGAAAGCATGGTTTATTTATAATTATGCTGTGTGGCACAGTTTTAATTTAATAGGTTTTGTTGTTTGGTATTATTTACTGATGCGGTTGAACACTTTGTGGTCGTTTTTGCAATAATTGAAGTATAAAATTGTAGTATAGAAAGAGACATGATGGCCTTATGATAAGTAAGGGAATTTATATTACAGCTCCCACACATAAGTAGGTAGGTACTTATTTGGAAACTGCAATTTAAATCTATTGGAAAAAATATATACTCAGATTTTTTTAAAACCCACATGAGTGTTTTTGTAGTTGAAAAAAGTCTAAGTACATACTATATTTAATCTTTACTAAATTATATAGATTTTTAAAACAGGCAACATAGCTTTGTATGACGTAACTGATCACAATAAGGTATTGAAAGTCGGTATTCAGAGATCTGTCAAATATAAAAAATTAGCTTTGAAACATGATTCTTTTAATCCGTTACAACCCCATCTTTAAGCCGGATTTATATTCAGCCTACTCACACAACTGCGCGCAAGTTGACATGAAAATGAGCAGTCCTGACATGAAAAGTTTTCATAACGACTCGCCTACTGCAACAGTTTACATGTTTGCACTAGCTAGTTTCATGTCCATTTCTCTGTTTACGGTTATCAGTCGAACGGCTTAATGTAATTTATTTTGAGAAATGAGTATACCATCCATAGAAATCTTAAAATAATACTCTAATACTCATTAGAAGTCCGTTTTGACACATGAAATATAATAAAAGCTCATTAAATGTCATTCAAAACGTCAATAGATGTTTGAACCTTAGGTCCACGTTATAAATTATATTATTTTATGTCAAATTGGACTTCTTATGATGGTAGTACTATAGAAATTAAATAAAATTTATTATTAAAATTTCTATGATACTATCCATATATCATCCTTCAATAATTTATAGTATTAACTAGTCGTGTCGCAATTACGACCACAAAATGTTCACAAACAATGCGAGATTGGAATGAAATTTAAACGATTAAAATGATTCTATGTACAAAATGAAATATGTAATAGTTATATAAATATACAATGGAGCGATAAAGAAGCTATCTTCATAAGTAGTGCAAAATGAAGGTTACATAAAATTCTTATCAGTGATGGAAAAAAATTTGAAATACAAATTGTAAAAGGTGTGACTGAGAAAATTCGTGGGACATACTTTGCTCTCGTATTGAATAATAAAATGATTATCATTTCGACGTGCCCAACAAAGTCCTATAACCCAGTATTTATATTTGCAATAACTAACCTTATCGACGGGCACAAAAGTTGCAAATGCCATTTATTTTGTTTGGCATATGTAACTATGGGACCGTCAATATTGTCAATTTTTTTGTTTTTACCGAAAACACCATCTTATACCACTATACCAAATAATAAGTTCTGCCATTTTATCCCTCTCGGCGCATAATGTCACATAACGACATGATCACAAAATGTCACATTCGAAGAATTCGCAAAATGACTACTTTCTCTAAATATCCCAGTAAAGTTCTTTTTGGTATTTTAACGCGTCCTTCTGTTGGTTATAGTTGGATCGAAATAAGACCACACCCATAGTTGCGCTTTTATTTTTGGGCACATTTTTTGGATTGACAACATTGTACGTATTATATGTTGATGGTGTATGTGTATAACATACGTGTGTAGTAAGAATTATGTCCCACGTTTTTGCCAGACACCAATTATTAGGTATTAATCACATAGTAGAGATAAAATACGCACATAATATGGACTACATTTAAAAATGATATCATGCGGTTTTGGCGCCATAGCGAGCGTCAAATAGTGATGAAAGAATAAGTTTAGGTAAGAGACAAGGACATGCATTTAAAGCTAGTTGATGATACCGGCCAAACACGATTTTGGTCCAAACTAGTTTAGCTTATACCAAACTCAAATCACACATCGTTTCCTGTTGATTATGTCACGTGATTTAAAAACTACCATACGCGGATGTAAGTAACGCATATCGGCCAAAGAGGGAGATAATCGACTATTTTCGGCTTCGTAGAGCGTCGTCTCTGTCACGCAGTACATTATGAGACAACAACCACTGATGAATGCGACAAAACGTCACATATAGTGCTACAAGGATCTCATGACCCGTGGATGACATTGTCAGGGGGGCGTTGGTATGAAATAAGGGTTATCTTTGGTAAAATTTTCGTATTTCCAGGGAGATATTTTAACAGGTGGGGGGTCTTCACGGTTACTAATTAAAAAAAACTTGGGTTAATTTCATACCAAACGGCAACCCTGCGACACTCATGCTGTACTCATTTTAGCCGCGGGCCAAAAAATCCTTGTATGACTATACATACTGTACAAACATGTATACTGAGTGACAAAGATGACACTCTACGAAGCTGAAAGTAGCCAATTTATCACCCTTTTTACCCGATGTGCATTACTTTCCGCTGCTTACCGTACCTACTTACTATTCGTCCTATTGTATATATTATAAAACAAAGTCCCCCGCCGCGTTCGTCTGTCTGTCTGTACGTGATAAACTCAATAACTACCGAACGGATTTTGAAACGGTTTTCACAAATGAACGGAGTGATTCAGGAGGAAGGTTTATGTGTATAATTCATCCGAGCGAAGCCGGGGCGGGTCACTAGCCTAAAATAAAAAAAAGTGACAGAGGTGTACTATGATCACCCATTTATCGCCCAAGATCGGTCTTAATGTTCTAAGAGTGGAGCCTATTGCCATGGCAGCGGGCACAATTCCAAACTCCGGATTTTTCATAGAAAAACCACACTCTATCTGACCTAGGATTCAGACCCGGGGCTCGTGAGCGCCGCGCTCTGTTCGCCAATTCTAAAAGGCCATTAAATACTTTTGAGTCTTTAGCATAAGAATAGGTCACGCAGGTTCTTTAGCGCTTGTGATAAAATCAACAGAAAACGTCTCTGCTACTAAGAATGGACGGGTGTTGGAGGGTCGCGGACGGTTGCTTAGGGGTTCCGGTCACTCGCCCCAGATACAACGTCAAGCTAAAGTACGGTAGGGGGTTTAGCTGATAGGAGTCTTGGCATAACAACAGTAAATATACTCGTACATGAAGAGAGGGCTTCGCACGAAAACTTTGTTGTTAGCGTGACACCGTAGAACATAAACGGACTGTTTCGTTCGTGTTTATTTAATAAATTTTAGTATGACAAGGATGGCATATCAATGTAACACTAACCTCAAAATTTTCGTGGTAAGCCCTCTGCAGAACATCCAGGTACTAGCGATCCGAATAAGGATCAAGCAAACTGACGCGTGCTTTCCTCGAATTCTCGGCAAGTTTCAGCGGCTGAAGAACGTGTGCGTGATCCTTATTCAGACCACTAGTGCTAAGATGTTCTACTGTTTAGTACATATATTTACTGTGGCATAGCTCCTCGCTACCTCCTTGGCGAGCTATAAAGGATTTAGCCTATCAAAAAAGTCTGGTCTATGTTAAACTAGTTTAGCCCGAAATTGGGGTTAGTCAGTAGTTTAGCATGCTGGCTCAGCTTTCGTAGTTCGTACATGAAGTACTAAAAATATTATTGTAAACCTGCGGATCTCTTGCTAGTTGGTCTATATTCTTTATTCCGTGGCTATAACTGCCATAGACACGAGCCACTGTAACTCATTAAAACCTGTATCTACAGAACATCCAACAAACACACGTCACTTTAGATTTTTTTAGCTAGAAACCTAGTTATAACAATAGAATTTTCTTGATAGGCATAAAAGTGAAAAAAATGGGTCCACCAAAATTTTGTAAAAGAGGATCTTATCTACCGCTAATTTAAATCTCTTTTCTATTTTTTATTTTAATTATTTTTTAAACGTCACGAACGATTATTTTATGTACCATATACAGTACCCTCATTAGCCCTGTATCTATTTATCAAACGTTGGGCCCTTTGCTGTCATCAAAACAAACCATTCCTCTGAGTGGTTGAAAGTAAAACGCGGTTGAGAGTAAAATGGATTCACAACGCGTGCCAATTTTACCCTAATCTCAAACAACTACTAGTTCGATAGTTGTCTTTGAGTCACCGAGTGCCTTAACCTTAAAGTCTATGCTCTAAGCCCGTAACCATCGAAATGGGCCCGTTAGACTGTTGTTTTCCAAATTCTTTGCTCAATTTGTGGCCACGCACGAACGAATGTCACGTATCTTTTTATGACGATATAAGTTAAGGCAAAATGCCATCATAGCCCTGAGGGATGTTCTGGCAATCAAAGGACATTGTCGAAAATTGCCCTTAGAGCCAACAAACATTTGACCCATACCATCAGAATTTATCTATTTTATTAAAATAATGGCCAATTTCCGTATCTAACGTCAATTTGCAATCTAAAACGAATATTCAAAGTATTGTACCATCGTGCCGACATCTTTGCTGAATGTCAATACTCAAAATATAACCTCATGCGTATTAATGGCTACTGAATTATAACCTCAAAATCTAATACTTTTTGTGCAATATTGCAATTCCCCCGCTTGTCCGTTTAATAATAAATGCCTTAAAAGAATTTATGGGTGATTTGAAATCATACAAGTTACTTTTCATTCCTGTTGGTTCTGGGGCAAATCATGTATGGGCGCAGAAAAATGTCCTTTTCGTGGGTATATTTTGAAAGTTCCATACCGTGGGTACCATTAGGTTCCAGTAGCCACTGAATGTGCTATTTGCTAACCTAAGTTCGAAACGTTATACGGCACTTGATAAGTGGCCACAAAAGTGCCTCCATCAATCCGTACTGGGTCCGCGTGCTGAAGTGTCACCTAATTAATCTCACCTCGATTTAAGTGAACAAGCCCTTGCCCAGTAGCAAGACATCACATGCTGATATATTAAGTATAAAGTGTCAATTGTCTGAATGCTTCTATCTTGTCTGAAGATAATTATTATGGTAGTTACTACACGGATATTTTTCGTCATCGCGTCATATTAAAAGTGTCTTCATATGCAAACCGGATTGTATAATAAATTGATTCGAAATGTAGGAGGGGCTTTACCGCGGGCTGACAAATGAATCATTCGACCGGTTCGGTACCAGGTCGTGCAAGATTAATTTATTTGATTAAGGGGCTACCGCGATCTGCCATTTTTCGCCCGGGGGAGTGACAGTGATTTAATGACAAAAGTATAATAAGGGACGGATATATTGAGCGCGCGCTCAGAAATAAACGACGTATGTGCAAAAAAAAATATTATCATTTAAAAAAAAACTATACTTTGAAAACAATAAACTGTATTACAAGAATTTGGTTACAATTATTTGCTTTTACTTTTAGCAGATTCTGAAATAAAAATCATATTTCGAAATAGTAAGTCTCCTATCCACATACTTATTGAAGTGTATAGAGTAAAAAAATACGTTTTTTCGCGGTGACCCCTTAACAATACATGTCATATTGAAAGTAAAGGATTTGTAAAGAAAGGTCGATGGTCTTTATTTTTTTAAATACACGATTCGGCAAATGCAGAATTGTAGTATCTACATATCACATTAGGTTTGAAAGTGTATTTTATAAAAGTATTCCTCACTATGAATTATTCCTGCGTCGTTGATTTATACCAACTTTGCATTCGAATGGATGAAGAAAACTTCAGCCAGTGCCTTGTTGTTGTGTTGTATTTCATTTTGTATTTATAAAATCTTGCCATGTCGGATTAGTTTTTAGTTTAGTTTAAAACAAAAAAGTTTTTTCCTGATGATGCATGATGTTATTTAAAAAATATAATGCTCAAATCAATTTTAATACTAAGTTTTCCTCCTATTGCGTCATCTTTACAAATTTTTGAGTTATATCTATTTCTTTAGATTTATATTTACACGTTTTCATCAAAAATATTTTCGTTCCCAAAATTCAAATACTGACTGAGCAAGTTAGTGAAATGTTAACACTGCCGCCCGCTAAAAACGATGAGGCAAATGGATGGATCAAGTGAAGTACCATCGACGGACTTGAAGGAAGACCATTATAAGGATGTTTTTCGTGGGCAGTGACCGGCAGTACAAACGTCGTGCGTAATGCCCCAGATGCGAAGAACTGACAATTAAATAAATTCTTACAAGTACTCTTAAAAAAAATCAAGGCTTTTATTCACAAATGTCATTGGACATTAACGCAAAGGGCGGGGTGAGCTATGATTACTGCTTGCAAGTGAAAAGGCTTCAAAATTGATCTTGGTTAAAATTCGTTAATGCGCTGCCCTCGTTTCTCGTGAGGGGAGCAGAATTTAAGCCAGGTATAAGGTCCATACCTAACGGGACTATACAGTGGGTGATGGGCGCAATGAACTTTGGCACAAAAGCCTCGTTGAAAAATCAAAATGAAGTTATAAAAAAATCCTGCTTGAAATTCACAGTTGTTCGATTTCTGATATGCATTTAAGGTAATGAACCGCTTAAGTTATAGTTTTAGTTGCGAACTTTTGAAACTTTGTACGGAATTTTTTGTTCTGTTTTGAATATTTAAAGATTAGCACTTATTTAAATTCAGAAAATAAAATAAAAAACACACAGTCACGCCTCTACTCCTACCACCGGGCACAATTTTGTCTCAATAATGTAAAGTTTTTGATGAAAAAAACCACAGTAATACATTTTCTAGCTTAGAAATTGAAACCAGGATTTCGTGATCGCCAGCTGCACCTTCCGCTGCAAGCAGTTTTAAAACTAAAATCAGACGTATACCCTTATTATATCTTCTAGTCCTATAGAATATAACTGGCAAAATAGTATGCTCAGTGGTCGAAAAACTATTTGTATAGATGACAAAATTATTAATTTTTTTACATCTACTGGATCGGAACGCGACTTCAACAGATTTCAGAATATTCACCGAGAAACTCGGCGGGCTGGTTGTTTTATTCGACTGGTCTTCCTGTTAATTTTTTTTACTAAATTGTGTTTTACAGCATGTTTTTGGGATTCCTGATTGGGGAGCTTCTAAAACTAAATCAGTTTTAAACGAGTCTGGGCAGTCCATGTCTATGAATGAGCGAATAAGGAAAAGGTGATACTGGAGCAGTCCAATGGACGATGACGGTGGTAGAAACGGACTTATCGCGTTGAGGAATGGCCGCTGTCGTCGCTCAGGGCCCCAATTCTAATTACTGAACTCTGCTAATACTAAGTCTTTGTCGTCACCGATTAACGGCCTTTTGCTGTTTTAATGTACTGCTGGAATACGAAAATATTGATCGACGGCGGTTGAAATTGGTTTTTGTTAAAATTAGTAGAATTGAGGCCCTCGCTAAGCGTTAAACTCTGGCAAGCTTTGTGACGGCGATTTCGCGTGTTTCCGCAACCTCCTGGTTAATCTACAAGTGGAATTTGTGCTCATGATTTGTGTAGGTCGTTATATTTATAAGCAGATTTAAATTTTTAAAACAAGTGTTCTAAAGTAACGCAGCAACTGAGTATGTCTAAAGAGAGGAAAGGTATATCATGAGTGGGTACCCAGAATAATAAAGAATTTGTCGACTAAAGAAATTTGTAGGATAGCTTTAAAGCTTTAAAATAACGCTAATACGAAAGTATGTTATCTTAGAAGAGTTTTGGTAAGTATACAATTTTGAATGGCATGGTTGTTGTTATGTAAAATGAGGTTCGATATTTAGAGTTTTATATAATTCTATTTAATGTGTCACGCCTTCATTGTCTTACTAATGGTTGGGTGGCACATTTAAAGCTTTACGCTTATAAATTGTCCTAAAATATTTAATGTTGTAATTTGTCAAAAGTGCAATCAAATTGTGCCGCTACTTTAGAGTCATGGATGTCATAGTCGCATTTATAATTATTGTCGTCTTTTCGCATAAACGAAAAAAAATAATATTATTCGGACATATATAAAATATTAATCGGACTTCGGAATAAAAATCGATATGGCAAGGTAACACACTACAAGGTGGTTATACGAAACAACGTATGTTTACAAACAGGTCCAACCAAATGACATGGTCATTTGAATCAGCCGTGCGCATCGTAATTACATATTCATATTTCTCGACTTGACCAAATGCTGAGATCATTTTGTAGGTTGACCCAAAGACTTTACGGCAATTTTGTTTTGGCCAAACTTATTGCTGACTTTCATTTCGGCTATTGCTTTTTTAATAAATATACTAAATGAGCTCACAACAAATTAACCATTTTGGGCACCGAAATGATAATAATTGGGACTCAATCGCCTCATATGGTGTTTTATCATCATCATCTCAGCCTATAATTGTTCACTGCTGAACACTGGCCTCCGCAATCGCTGTCCAGCGCAATCGGCCCGACGCCGCCTGCATCAAACAACTTCCTGCGATCTTCACAAGATCGTCTGGCAGGAGGCCGTCCTGTGCCGCCACATAGTATTTAAATCGTGTTCATATTTTTCTTTTTGCGTGACTTTTCTTTGGTGGCGCGGCTGGCGATAGGGTCTCGAATCCTAAGTCAGATAAGGTGTCATATGAGTTTTTCTATCGAAACATTCTCAGTAGTGGTTCAGCGGGGAAGTGTGCTCGGTGTAATGGCAATAGGCTCACTATTACATTTTTCTTCTTTTCGTGTCAATGGTTTATAGTTGTTCCGCTATGTAAGTGGCTAGCTCAATAGCTTCAATTGTAGCTGCGCTCAACTCTTCTATTGTACAGGTGGTAGGGCATAAGCGGAAGACCAGCAGGTGTGACATAGCCGTGAGATCGCACCACAATCGCAGGCTGTTAAATTTGGATCTCTAAACCCCCTATTACAATGGGAGTTAACTTTGTTGGTGAAATGTTGGTGTAGGTACACAGTATGGCCTCCACTTGGGGATAGTAGGTATGACGGTGCTTTATGTTTGTTACTCGAATAGCCTGTAACGACTTAATCTCAACCACATTTACAGAGTAATTTGCCTACAATATTATTTGCAATGTAGTCGAGCTCACTGGACAAATTCTGTGTCTTTGAATTGAGTTTTACTCAAACATTGCGTAACGTAATGTTTTCCTAAAGCAAATCTCTGATAGTTATATACTTTCCTCATTTGGTCACCCTGTATCTATAGTATGTATGTTATTATTATATCAATGTCATTATTTACGAGAAACGAAAAGTACCAATCAAAAAAGAATTAGAATCAAGTGACCTTTTAAAAATTCAAACAGGATCTAAAGAATCCTTTGTATACTATTTTGGTGTGTTATATATGTACGTGTGTTAAATTCAAATTATTTATTTATTCCCTTGCTATGGCGAAGAAGAGCTAAGTAGTTAAGTAGATTGGAGAATTTAATTTAAGCATTTCTCAGTAGTATATGTCAAACTTTTTACTGTAGAATTTATACAACAAAAGAATTAATTAATAGCTACTTATAACAATAATATGTCTGTACTTAAAGCGGCATTATACGATGGCCTTTTTGACAGCTGATTATAGTCAATACGTTTTCAAAAGTGCCATTTATTTTTGTGCTAATGGTTTAAAATTTTCCCGTTAAGTGGCCACCTTATAGCGCTATACGTGGTCATGTTTAGCTCTTTCTTAGTACAGGCAGTCGGGCACATGGGACAAACCAGTAGGTGTGACAAAGTTTGTTAAGTCACAAAATATCGCTAACTGTTAATTTAGAACCTTGAATCTCCAATTAATGCCCAACTATGGATGTCACTTTTGACGTCTGCACGCTCATTAAGCTCCGCAAATATTGACTATTGTAAACTGTCAAAAATGCTTTTGTATGATGCCGCTAGTGTAGTAAGAATGTCATTGCTCTCAGTATTTTACCTCTTATTATGTTTTTTGGCATTTGTATAATATATATGAAATAAAACTAAGTTTTAATTTTACCGCAGTTTTAGCAAGTTCTAGACGTTTCGAGTTCTTTGAAGGACTAAAGTGTTCGATGTTCATATTTATTTCTTATTACAAAGTATACCTTCAAACTTAAATCAGAGTGAGTAACATTATTAAAAAGGTTTACAGTCAGCAAGATAAGTGACTGCAAATTCTCAATTTTTCAAATCTCAAATACCTATTCTTTATTTTACAGATGTGGGGTAACTTTTTTTAAATATTAACTTATGCCCGCGGCTTCGCCCGCATTAGCTTTAGACAGGAACCTAATATTTTTCCGGGATAAAAAGTACTGTATGTGTTAATCCAAGTAATAAAGTATCTGCGTGTCAAATTTCATTCAAATCCGTTTAGCCGTTTTTGCATTATTGAGTAACAAACATACAAATTTTCACATTTATAATATTAGTAGGATTCATGTCAAGAAAAATAATAGCTTTGATGCAAAGCAACTGTATGTAAGCTATATATTATGTTTGTATGTAAGCTGTATATTTTGAAAAAAAACCTGACATAGTTCTGCTACCTTTGTCGCCAACCGTGTCCTGGACTATTACATAAATGAACATCATCCACTTTAGGGCTTCAATTCTATTTAATTACTGAATTCAGCTAAAACCCACCTTAATTTGAACCTGAACTAAACCGCCACCGATTAGTGTTTTCATATTCTAGTAGCATACAAAAACAGCTACACGTCGTTGATTGGCTGAGTTTTAGATTTGGTTTTAGCAGAGCTATAGTCAGTACAATAAGTGTACTCAAAAATACCTCAATTATTGAGGCCCAGTTCTAGTAATCATAGGTACAGTAAAGGTTTCGAAACGTCATGTTCATTTCTTGCTAATCTTTATGGCAGTTCTGAATGTAGTTTATGCACCCGCCTACCGATGCGCAGAACGCAAAAAGTTAGTTACTTTTGCATTCTGCGCATCAATACGCGGCTACATTCAGAGCGGCTATAATAATTGGCATGAACTGTAAGTACCTACATTTAGGAGCACCAACGTGTAGGCATTTTAGTATTTTTTCACAGTAATGTAATGTCTATGAAGACTAGTGTTATTAATATAGACGTTACTATGACAAAATACTAAAATGCTATCATATTATGCTCGTGATGGTACATAATATAATTAAAATAAATAATGTAAAATTCTTAAAATTAGTTTTATTTCAACTGTAGGTAGAAAGTATTCCCGTAAAAAGACTGAAAAAGATTGGTGTTAGGTTTATTACTTGATAATTGTTAGTAAGCGAAACAGAGAGACGCAGATTCAATCTCACCTTTTGGTTAGAGTTAGTACTGCCCCTAGGGGGAAAATTGAGAACGGGGCGACCCCCCCCGAAATACTCTTCGTCATCCATGGTACTGGAATTGTAAAATAAAAATATATAATTTGTTTACCATGACCAAATAGGCAGTGTCTTATCTGAAGGGCACGTCAAGAGTCTCCGTATCCGGCAAGCGTGTATGAGACGAACTATGAGTTTGAAGGAAGTCTGTAAGGAAAGAACCTGGTGGATCGCTGTACTCTCTGCCTTCTACGCAAAGGAATTTGGCGTGAGGATATAAACAGTAATAGATAATTTGTCTAGGAGCCGTGTACAGATTTGATTAACCGTGTAAAGGTTGCGGTAATAATGGAATATAAACTTTGTTTAAAAGTTAAACTTCATGTACTTAAATGGCTTTTTGCTCGTGTTTATAGGCAGAGGTTGCATGATCAGTCTGCCAGACTGAGAGACGCCGTTATGAGTGGAAGTGGAAAGTTGTGAATGCTTCTCTTTTAAACATAATATAACAGTATCTATTTCTCTCTGACTCTGCCTAAAAGTTGTGACGCGCTTTTAAAGTGGATACGTTTAATGTAATGTAAACCTACAAAAATGTACCAATGTAAGTGAAAACACGTATGTAAGTACAAATGCCTCTACAAAATCACCACGAGAACCGGCATTGTGTTGTACGCCTCTAGCATTTCCTCGAGTACTTCACCAATTCATCGGCTCCCCTTATGGGGGCCTGTCTACTCCACATCCTCCGGTACGTGATCGCCACTAGAGAATCTTTTTGCACTAAAAGCTGTCAGTTCCAAGCGTGATGTGTTGATACAGCAATGTTGGTTTGTACAGGTTGTTGATTTGTATTCTTGTGGAATTTATAAAATACATAACAGACAGAGTGCTTAATTATTCTACATAACATAAAAGACGCTATATTTTTCCTAATACTCACAAAGCTTTCCACTGTAAGGGGACGAAATCAACAGTTTGTATATAGATTTGTTTTTGCTTACCTTACGTTCGGACGGCTAACGGGCCTCCGGACCGGGCGCGCCGTCGTCGTAGCTTGCGGTCTTATATTTTGAGATGGTACATCGCCCCCGCCACTTAGAAAAAAAAAAAAAAACTGTAGTTACCTGCGTCACTAATAAAAGATCACAATACTGTGCAGCTATTACGAGGATCAGAGGGCTAAGCATGAAAATTTTGACATTAGCGAGTTGATATGCCATCCTTGTCACATCACGTTTAATCACGCTAACGTCAAACTTTTGTGCTAAGCCATCAAGTATATTAGATACGTATCTGTAATGGCCATTCTGTTCATTCATTCATGTAGCCGCGCATCGATGCGCAACACGCAAATTTAACTAACTTTCAATCAATCAATCAATCAGCCTATCGTAGTCCACTGCTGGACATAGGCCTCTCCTAACACGCGCCATTGCACACGGTCCTCCGCCTTCCGCATCCAGTCTGTCCCAGCGACCTTTTTGAGGTCGTCGGTCCATCTGGCTGGGGGCCGTCCTACCTTACGCTTACCAAGTCGCGGTCTCCACTCTAGGACACGCTTGCTCTAACTAACTGCATACTGCGTATCAATGCAGCTCGCGTCAGTCTTTATGGGTGCTCTGAATATAACCGCATATTTATGCGCGGAAAGCAAATATAACTAACTTTGCGTTCTGCGCATCGGTTTGGCTCGCGCCAAGCTTTATCGGCGCTGAAAATGTAGTGGAGTATCGATGCGCAGAACGAATTAAAATAACAAACTTCACAACATCGCTATTCCATTTCTCGCCAAAAAACCCTAAAGTAACTAAATTCTTATTGAAATAAATAACGTGCAAGATTTTTTTTTCCAATTTTTTCCACCCTGTTTGTAATTATTACAACCATGAATGGCAACCCAGACAGTAATTTGCAAAATAATTTCAAGTCGCCGAAGAAAGATAAAAAACGAGAATTTATGATAGGTGTATAGTAACATTAAACCTCATTTTTGGCTACTCTCGAATTGAGAATTTTATTCGACATACTGTTACTTAAGTTCCATTTACCTTGGTATTATTAAATGAAGAACCGGCTATTATAAATATTGTTAAGTGTGTATTTTACAGTCGGGTTTTGCCGAAAAAATTATGACGGCCACTTTAATATATTTTGACAGGCATATTGTACGAAGTGCCAGAAGAAAGGCGACAGGTTTATGCGCCGTGTAATTAGGACAAGACCTCAGGACTAAACATACCTCAGCGAAATGTGAATGTACCCTAAGGAGTGGACCATTGCACTGCGTAGGGGAAGGGCGTAAGGAGCATGATTTTGGATCACATCAAACATCCCTCTGACGGATCCCATTAAATTACAAGAGTTATTGCGTATTACGTACTACCGACCGAAGACACCTTAACTACTGACAACCTGATATTTCGCGAACGTGTCCAGTCATAGAAATCCGCTAATCGTAGCCTCCGCCGACTACGAACCTAACTACCCTCCTATCAGCCGCTACCGCCGTCCGCAGCATGTTCTTACCGTCCCTCCCGATGCTCTTATATCCCTTGTTTCGGATACAGATACCGCACACAGGATCAGACACCGACCTCGCCGGCGAGGTCGAAGAATCCCTTGCCCGCCGGCCGGTGCAGGGCACCATGACGAGACACCTAGTATACGCCCTCCCCCATAGCGACTGCCTAAGCCGAGGCCGTTCTTTTTTTCATTCTGGCTCTAGCGTAGTGGTTGCACGCTCGCCCTCTTGTCCGGTGAAGCTGTAAAGGTCCCGCAGCCCACATCGTAGATTATTCACACACACACACACACACACACACACACACACACACACACACACACAAATACATACACACACACCTTAACTAATTTTATTGTAGCACGCGGCAGTGCATACACTCTATCTCACCAGGTGACGCTTTACAAAACTTGCGTTCGACCCATCATGACTTATGCGTATGTTCGGGCATTCGGCCCCCTCTCACATCGATAAACTCCAAGCGGTTCAAAACCGCTTCCTCCGTAAAGCCGTAGGAGCCCCCTGGTTCGTACGGAATGTCGATCTCCACTCCGATCTAGGCCTCGAACCTATTCGCCGCTATATTAAAAAGGCGACAACACGACACTTCGCGAACGCATCTACTCATGCGAATCCGTTAATCGTAGCCGCCGCCGACTACGATATCCGAATCCGTCCGAAGGCCGAAATCAGAATATTAACCGACTTCAAAATAGGAGGTTTACAATTCTTATGATTCATTTTGCTGAGTAATACGGCAAGGTGCCTACAGGATTGATATAATAACCATAATAACGGAATCTATACATTCGTATTGTTCGCCGTTAAGGAGTCCCCTGATGTATCTTCAAAGTCCAAAGTTCAATATCGATTTCAATAAAATGGGACTACCTCAAAACTATACGCAAAAAAATCATCACAATCAGTTAATAAATAAAGACGTTATATAAAAACACAGACGAATTGTCGAGCTCCTCCTTTTTTGAAGTTTGTTAATATTCTGATTAGTTCTATGGCAGGGTACCTATAGGATTGACGTTATACCCAAATTATCTTAATCTACGCATTCGTTTTGTTTGTCGCTAAGGAGTTCCCTGGTGTATCTTCCAAGTCCAAGGTCCAATACCGATGAAATTAAAATGGGACCCCTTGGAGCTATACTGAACCCAATGCAAAAAGAATCATCATAATCGATTCATTATTGGCGGAATGATCGCGTAACATATTTACACAAAAAAACATACAGTCGAATTGAGAACCTCCTCCTTTTTAGAAGTCAGTTAAAAATTTTGAAAAAATCTTCGTGTCAGACAGTATAAGTAAACATTTTAGTTAATATTAATAAAAATACTTAAAATAATGTCTTGAGTCTTTAAATAAAATATTTTTTGTGTCTATCAATAACCGTATTCAACATTTAATTCCGATTTAATTTATTTATACAAAGTGATACATGCAGTAATCGATTCTCCTAAGTTACTTTTAATAAGTTTTTATGTAAAATTTAGTGTTCGCAGGTCTGAAACCTATTCTTTTCGCAATAAAAATTCATAAAAGTAATATTTCTTATTATAATCCTATGGTACAAATGCTTCGGCAGTATAGTGATTTGGCCAAGATCCTTACATTGATATTTTTGAAAATCAAATCTTGATTTGATTTATAAATCTTAAATTCACAAGTAATACTTTTTTGTACCGTGTGTGTAGGAATAATAACAATGATTACTCTAATTTGGATATGTATAATGTCAATTGCATGCTTTTAAAAACATATGAAAAACAAAAAAGAATATAGCTAAGTCTATCTATCTATCTATAACCTCACGCCAGATCCCTTGCGGGGTAGGCAGAGAGTACAGAGTTCCAACAGGTTCTTTCCTTACATACCTCTCTGGCTTCCTCGACTCTCATAGTTCGTCTCATACACGCTCGCCGGTTACAGAGACTCTTGACTTTTCCATCAGATAAGACTCGGTTTATTTGGTCGTGGTAAGATAGTCTACGTCTTCCCCGGTACCTGCATCCTTCCACTTTCACATTGTATATCTGTTTTGTCATTCTTTCCTCTGGCATTCTTTCTATATGCCTGAACCAACGAAGCATGCCCTTTCTCATCTTTACACCGATACTATCTTTCATACCTACTCGCTGTCTTACTATGCTGTTGCTAATGCGGTCGGTCAGCTTCACTCCGCACATCTTCCGCAGAGCTCGCATTTCTACCGCATTTATCCTACTTTCATTCTCCTTCTTACATACCCAGCTCTCGCTACCATATAACAGCGTTGGGACAAGAAGTCCGTTATGTATGGCCAGCTGCGCCTTATGGCTTAAGTGCCGGCTCCCGAGTAGCTTTCCCATCGCAACATTTACTCTGTTCCCTGCACTCACTCTTCTCTCTATCTCAGCGGTGTATTTCCCATCCTTACTGAAGGCGCATCCAAGATATACAAACTCATTTACTTGCTCCAGCACATCGTTACCAACCACAATCCTTGCATTCGTTCTGGTTATCATTATAGCTAAGTAATCATTGGAATTAGGTTTTGGCGGGAAGTCGAAGAGTGATGTTGTCAATTTGTTTTAATTTCCAAAACTTGTGTTATTTCGACTAATAATGTGTAATTGGTGGAATATTAACCATTATGTGTTTTTATATGTGCACGAGTGAAGGTAATTGTAACAAAGTGATAAAACGTGCCTTTTTGACTTCCCTCAAAACGGCCGTTGCAATTGGTATGTAAAGTATCCACCGCTTTACTATCCAGGGTGGGGTACTTCATTAATTTCATTATCATCGTTGTCATCAAATTCATCGGGGAGTCGAATTAATTTAAACAAACACGATTATATATCACACTGGGCACTGGCAAAACACACTTATAACTGTGCGAAGCCATAACTTGAAGAAGAAGAAGAATCATTGGAATATGTTACTTTTATTATTAGTTTTGATTTCAATTTCAGTTCATCATTTCATTTTTCATCTTTTTTTTTATATTTTATTTGCCTTATCTGGAATTTTAGTAATAACTTTTGTTATTTTAAAGCCTTTTTAAATGTACTTATTGATAGTGGAAACTTAATTAATCTATGTATAAGTTAATACATTATAATTTAAGGTGTATTACATCAATATGTATTATACCTTAAAATATAATATTTTTGGAAAACACAATTATGTTACCCAAAAATAAATAAAATAAAAAAATATTAGTAGTGTAAACAATATCTTTCATCGAACACATAGTTAGCATTACATGTAAAAGTATTTTCTCTTCTTGCAATTTCGTACTTTTTATTTCTTAGCACTTACACGATAAGTTTGTTATCGCCCATTCGCTAAATACTGTATGTAAATACTGTATGTACATACTATGGTTTGCAATCTAGATCTATACTATAAATTGAATTATTTAATACCCACCGATTGTTAACTGTTTTGTACATCAATAAAACTTAAAAGTCGATTTTCTCAAAACTATGATTTTTGACTTGAATCACCTTTCATTGAAGGCACAGAATTGATACCCCAAGAATCATTCGCACATGGATTTTGAAAAAGCCAGAGACGTGAGATGGGTTTTAAGATTTTAATATCATAAAACACATTAAGTTCTTTAACAATGAGATATAATTTTATAAATAGGTGATGTATTTTTTTTGTGTCAGCGTTAGATAAGGTTACTTGACTAATTCACAGGATCTGGACGTATGTTCTAAGTTTCCTTTTGTATGTATTAATATCATTGCAAATTTTTATATCATTTGGTAAGGTATTATACAGCAGTACTCTTTCAAACGTTATTGACTCCTGTAATTGGTTCGTACGAGTATATTCATAAGCGCAGGTTTATTTCTGTTTCTCAAATTATGAGTGATAATTTTTTTATGTAGCTGTATTTTAGATTGTATGGAGTTTGTAGTTATCTTTTTTATTGTATATGCAAGTGTAATATATATAAAGTTGAGTGACATTTAATAATTTGGTTTTTTGATACAATTTTTTGTAGGAGTGAGATAGTGATATTGGAATAATATTTTAATGATTTTATTTTGCATTCTTTGTAATCTGTTAAGTTAGTCGTGGCGGCAGACTCCCGCACTTCTATTAAGTATTCTAGATGCGATTTTACTGAGGAGTTATAGATACTATTTTACGTAATGTACGAAGGAAGTATTGACATTAGTTTAGTTCTGATATGTTCTATCTATCCATAGCCCGCGATACTTTTCCAGATATGAACGTTGTATTATGTCATTATTGATAGTTAGCGGGGTAAAATCTGAGATACGTTTATTTTTCGCGGAAAATATGATGAGATGAGATTTGAAACTTCAAACTTATGAGTACAAAAGGAGGGTTCAATTTAAGTAGCATATTTGTGTGAGTGTGTGTGTGTGTGTGTGTTATCTACGCTGTTGGCCGCGGGCATTTACAGCTTCATCGGACTAAACTTAAGTAGCAGTAATAATGCTTAAGTAGGGATCTCTTAAAAAACAAAAATAAACCACGGACGCCCAATTGCAGATACGTTCTTTAATGACATGATGATATTAATAGTTAAACTATCATGACATTTTTGCACCAAGCAAAATTACAAAACATTTTACATTGAAATAAGGGGGCGCGTTCATAAATACCGCGATAGAAACATATTTGTCCTGTTAAGTGAGTGGCTCACACTCACTTAACAGGACAAATATGTTTCTTTTTTCATAATAAATAACACTAGGAATTATTTAAGTGTAATGGGTGCGTTTACAAACATGAAATTTACATGCATAAACACCCAGAACGAAACAAATATTTTGGGGTCACACAAAGATTTGTCCTGACATCATCATCATCATCATCATCTCAGCCTATACTTGTCCACTGCTGAACATAGGCCTCCCCAATCGCTTTCCAGCGTAACCGGTCCGATGCTACCTGCATCCAACGACTTCCTGCGATTTGTCCTGTGCGGGAATCGAACCCGCAACTTTTCGTACCAATGGGCGGAGCGACTCAAGCTCTTAACCACTAGACTAACCCGTCTTTCAAACGACCTTTGACACGAAAAGAAGAAACTCATATTATACATTTTTGTATAAACCCTGAGAGGAAACTTACAAGTAGTCATATTTACATTTTTTAACTTACTAATCTACGACCGGATCGGAACGCGGTCTCCACTGAGAAGATCCGGCGAGAAACTCAGCGGGCTTGTCTTTTTTGTCTAATGTTTAGACGGACGATTTAGTGCAGTGGTGAGAGCTTAAGCCGCTCCGCTCACTGTGTCTTATAGTCGCGGGTTCGATTCCCGCACAGGACAAATCTTTGTGTGACCCACAATTATTTGTTCCGGTCTGGGCATTTGTGTACGTGAATTTTCATGTTTGTAAACGCACCCACGACAGAGGAATAAAACCTACGTTTAAAAAAAATCTATTCTTTTTTTTATCATTTTCTATATACATACATTTTTATAATATACAAAATCAATCAGGCGATCCAGCTCCAGTGTGATACCTTACGACTGACACGAGAAAATTGAAATAATAAACTTAGAATGAAGTGGTAATGATGAGCTTTCTATAACCGACCTTTTTAAATCTAAATCACACACCGGTAATTTAGTTTCATCAAGAATATTATAAAGGCAGTGATAGCCTAGTGGTTAGATCGTTGGACTGCAAAGTCAGAGGTCTCGGGTTCAAACCCAGGCACGCACCTCAGTCTTTTCGGAAACATGTGCATATTTAAAATTAATAGTTAACTTGCTTTAACGGTAAAGGAAAACATCGTGAGGAAACCTGCATGCCTAAGAGTTTCTCGAAGGTGTGTGAAGCTCGCCAACCCGCACTAGGCCAGCGTGGTGGACTATGGCCTAAACCCTCTCAGTTTGAGAGAAGGCCCGTGCCCAACGGTGGGACAGTTTCATAACAGGGCTAATATTATATATATTTAAAAGAATAGTATAGACTGCCTCGTTCGTCTAGTGGTAAAGCCCATCGCTGTGTGATCTCCATGTGTTGCTTGGGGAATATAGGCGTGACGGTGTTTATTTAAAATATACTTACATATTAGTTGGAGTAGGAGTTTCAACAGGCCTAACAAAAACTGGTTTGATTCGGTCTTCTTCTGTCGTTGACGGCCGGAATGGCCTTGTGGTTACTGGATCTCTGATTTGAGGCCTCGTTCCAGGCGTGTTTGAGGGCAATCTCTCTTCATTATCAGACTGTGGGTTATCCGCGTTACAGATCTCTCTGCCGTTCATCCTTATAGCTCTGAGCATAGGAATCCTGTTCAAAGTGTTGTACTGAACAAAGAAACGAACTGGCACGGGTGGGCCTGGATTTATTCTCATGTCTGTGTTCTCGACTTTGAAGTCTATGTTGTCTTGTGTTGTGACGTCACCGATCCAGTTCTGAAAGATAAATTGTGGAATTAGAAATTTTTGAATATCGTTGCCTTACATTATGAGTTACTCGTATTTCAGTGTCGTGGATGCGTTTACAAACATTAATCTACACAAATACAAATAAATAATTGAAGTGTCTCTTTGTAATGCCAAATAACAGCTTTTTACTAAATGCATGTGAAAGTGTATATGATATTTATTAACAAAAACACATCTATCTATCTATATCATCACGCCAGCTCCCTCGCAGGGTAGGCAGAGAGTACAGAGTTCCAACAGGTTCTTTCCTTACATACCTCTCTGGCTACCTCCACTCCCATAGTTCGTCTCATTCACACACTCGCCGGTTACGGAGACTCTTGACTTGCCCTTCAGATAAGACACGGTCTATTTGGTCATTCCCCGGTACCTACATTCTTCCACTTTCGCATTGTATATCTGTTTTGTCATTCTTTCCTCTGGCATTCTTTCTATATGCCTGAACCAACGAAGCATGCCCTTTCTCATCTTTACACCGATACTATCTTTCATACCAACTCGCTTTCTTACTACGCTGTCGCGAATACGGTCGGTCAGCGTGACTCCGCACATCTTCCGCAGAGATCGCATTTTGACTGCATTTATCCTGCTTTCGTTCTCTTTCTTACATACCCAACTCTCACTGCCATATAACAGCGTTGGGACAAGCACTCCGTTATGCATGGCCAGCTGCGCTTTTTGGTTTAAGTGCCGGCTCCCAAGTAGCCTTCCCATCGCACCATTCACTCTATAGCCTGCATTCATTCTTCTCTCTATATCAGCGGTGTATTTCCCATCCTTACTGAAGGCCAATCCAAGATATACAAACTTATTCACTTGCTCCAGCACATCGTTTCTTCCCGTTCAAAAACCATAATTTTGGTTTTCTTCACATTCAAATGTAAGCCATGGTTCATGCAGTTGTCTCTCATAACTGTGACTAGTGTTTGCAGATCAGTGGCTGTTGGCGCTATCAAAACCGCGTCATCTGCATACATTAGGTGGGTTACCACTAGATCACCCAATTTTTATCCCTTCATTCATCGCATTCAGTCTTTGAAGACTTTTATCTAGATATATTATAAACAGTCTAGCGGACAACACGCAACCCTGGTTGACGCCGATTTTAACGTCAAACTAAGGTGACATGTTACCACCCACCCGTGCGCATGCCTTGCTGTCCACATAGGTGGACTGGACGCCTCCCAACAGAGTGCCGTTTGTACCATACTCTGGCAAAATGTCCCAAAGTCTCTTTCGCACGACGCTATTAAACGCCTTCTCCAGATCCACAAAACCGCAGAAAACCTTCCAGCCTACTGCCAAATGCTTCTGTACGATGTTGCGGAGGGAGAAAACGTAATCCGAACATCCTCTTCCAGACCTGATACCTCCCTGTGCCTCGCACAACATTCCATCGGACTTTTCGCGCATTCTCCGTTCAATAATTTTACCGTACACCTTAGCTGCCAGGCTGATCAAACTGATCTGTAGGGACTCTACCGGTCTTCCAGCAAAGATTTGCAAGGACCCAAAAAGCGTCCCGGACGCAAGTTCCACCATATTTAATCATCTCGGCAGATATCAAAAACACAATTATTAAAATGTATATCTGTCTGTCTGTTTATTACAGCTAATCTCTGAAACGGCTGGACCGATTCTGACTGCAGTTTCACTGGCAGATAGATGATATTATAAGGAGTAATTTAGAGTAATTTTATTTGAGAAAAAGATATTTGTTGAATTCCGCGAGCATATTCGAGGGGTACAGCTAATGTTTCCTAAAAAACACCCGGACCCAAGCAAATATTTGTTGGTTACACAAAGATTTGTTCCGTGTGGAGACCGAACCCCGCGATTATAGTATGTTTCACATAGGATGGGTAGTGACAGTTCTAATTGCCAAACGAAATTATTATTTAATTCAATGGTGTTAAGGCATAAAACCATAAGTAAACGGGTCATGCCTCTTATTGCCATTGAATAAAGTACAATTTCCTTTGGTAATTCGAACTGTCACTGAAAAATACTATAGTAGATGCAATGGGTGGAGCAATTTAAGCTCTTAACCACTGAACCAAGCCGTCGTCTACGAGTCGACGAGTTGTTTTAGATGTGGTTTGGTACGGTTCATTTAACTTATTGGTTAAAAAGAAAATGAGGGACCTATCTGGTAATATTTTTATAATATGTAGCAATTTGTATTAAGGGTCTACGATCGACCATTTATCGACTGGGAGAGCGACTGTGATGGAATTACTTTACAAATAAATAATAAGGGACGGGTATATTGAACGCGCGTTTGGAAATAAACGATGTACACGCAAAAACAACTTTACTATTTTCTTAAACACACACACCATCACTCCTATATTCCCCAAGCGGGGGTGGCAGAGGTGTACTGAGTAGACCCACCTTTCGCCGACGATGTTAGGTCCCATGTAATAGGGGGCGAGCCTATTGCCATATCAATCAATCAATCAATCAGCCTATCGCAGTCCACTGCTGGACATAGGCCTCTCCTAACACGCGCCATTGCACACGGTCCTCCGCCTTCCGCATCCAGTCTGTCCCAGCGACCTTTTTGAGGTCGTCGGTCCATCTAGCTGGGGGCCGTCCTACCTTACGCTTACCAAGTCGCGGTCTCCACTCTAGGACACGTTTGCTCCATCGGTCGTCGGTCCTTCTGCAGATGTGACCAGCCCATTGCCACTTTAGCTTACTGAGTTTGCGAGCTATGTCGGTAACTTTGGTTCTTTGTCGGATTACCTCGTTACGAATTTTATCCTTCAAAGAGACGCCGAGCATAGCTCGCTCCATAGCCCGCTGTGCGACTTTAAATTTGTGGACCAGTCCCACTGTGAGTGTCCACGTCTCGGCCCCGTAGGTCATAACAGGTAGGACGCATTGGTTGTACACTTTAGTCTTCAGGCATTGCGGTATAGGCGAAGAGAAAACGTGACGTAGCTTGCCAAATGCTGCCCAACCCAATTGGATCCTGCGGTTGATTTCTTTCTCGAAGTTGTTTCTACCAAATTGGACAACTTGTCCAAGGTAGACATACTCCCGAACAACTTCGAGCATCGAACCATCGACGTAGATCGGTCCCGGCGTGACATGGTCATTAAACATGATCTTGGTTTTATCCAAGTTCATGCCGAGACCGACACCTCGAGAGGCTCCATTTAGGCTATGCAGCATTTCGCGTAGCTGTTCCAGTGACTCTGCCACGATGACGATATCATCGGCAAACCGAAGATGTGAGATGTATTCGCCGTTGATGTTAATGCCCCGCCCAGTCCAGTCCAGCGTCTTGAAGACGTCTTCGAGTGCATTGGTGAAGAGCTTGGGGGATATTACATCCCCCTGTCTTACACATCGACGCAGCTCGATCGGGTTGGTCTTTTGGTCTTGGAGCTGGACGGTCATTGTGGCGGTATTATATAGACATCTCAGCACCTCGATATAGCGCCAATCGATGCCACATCGCTGCAGAGCATCCAGAACCGCCCAGGTTTCGATGGAGTCGAAGGCTTTCTCGTAGTCCACGAAAGCCATACACAGCGGCTGATTGTACTCTTCGGTCTTCTGTACAATCTGCCGAACAGTATGGATGTGGTCCACGGTGCTGTAGCCTTTTCGAAACCCAGCTTGTTCCGGTGGCTGGAACTCGTCAAGTCTTCTGGCGAGGCGGTTTGTGAGTACTCTCGAGAACAACTTGTAGACGTTGCCATACACCGGGCATAATTCCAGACTCCGGACTCGTACTGGGAAGTTTTCGTTAGAAAAACTACACTTGTCCGACCTAGGATTTGAACCCAGGATCAAATCCTAGGTCATAAAGGTGATCATAAAGCGATGCGCTTTGCCACTAGACCAACGAGGCAGTACTTTTTTTGTCCTAAAAAAACTACACTGTTAAATAAAAAACTGCTTTACAAGAACTTTGCTGTAATTATTAACAATGTTTTTAAGTAAATTTTACTGCCCAGTTCTTAAGTGTTTCGCGTTGGCATAACAAAATGGAAAGCAATAGAGATGACTTTAGATTATTTTTCACACCGTTACGCCTATATTCCCCTAGCGGGGTAGGCAGAGGTGTACTGAGTACACCCACTTTTCGCCGACGATGTTAAGTCCCATGTAATAGGGGGCGAACCTATTGCCGGGCACATTTCCAGTTTTTTTTTTTTAGAAAATTACGTTGAAATCTATATTGTTTTACCAGAATCTAAAATATAGACTCAAAAATTATATGTCTAAATATTAAGTAAACAATTCATATACTTCTTGAAATACATGAAGTATAAACCCAGGTTTTATTGCAGTAGCCTCTTAAATACAGATTATGTTATTAAAATAAAGACTCGACCCCTTACGTATCCTACTTTTATTATAAACTCGAAAGTTTGTGAGAATGGAAGTGTGCTACTTTTTCTCGCATGAACTACAGGAAGGATTTTGATGTAAAATGACCTATAGCATGGCCTATACATAATTTATGATATTACAAAGTAACAGCTAATTGCTTATAAAGATAACGCCATTCAAAGACGATGTAGTTATAAAGGATATTGTTCTGCGCCCATACATGATTTGCCCCAGAACCAACAGCAATGAAAAAATACTTGTATCATTTCAAATCACCCATAAATTCTCTTAAGGCATTTATTATTTAACGGACAAGCGAGGGAAACGCAATATTGCACAAAAAGTATTAGATTTTTGGTTATAATACAGTACATATGAGGTTATATTGTGTTGACATTCAGTAAAAATTACGGCGAATACGATATAAGTACTTAAAATACTTGCAAATTGTCCGTAAGATACGGATATTTGTAATTATTTCATTAAAATAGATAAATAATGATAGCATGGGTCAAATGTTTGTTGGTTCTGGGGCAATTTTTGAAAATGTCCTTTGCCTTTTGGTAAGTTGTTGTATAGTTGTGCTCCTTCAAACAGTATCATTAAACATGTCTAACTCCTTACTTTCACTCAAGTAGTTACTTAGTACATCTTTTCATTTTATAGTTGAGAAACTGTCAAAAGTGAGAAATCTCAAAGTTATTTTTCTTCAGCCACGAATAGAATTTTAAAAACATGACATTACTCGGCGAAGTAATGTCTTAAGACAAAGTAATTTAATGTCTATAGATACAAGTGTTAGTGTACGTGGTTAAGTGGTTGTATTTTGTTCCTATTCTTTGCTTTTGTTTTCTTTTGGGATATGTTTGAATGTATTTTGAAAACGTAATTCGTAACTGATTTCAAAATAGCTAGATTAACATTTTTAGCTCTTTCTCTTATCCTATGCTTAACATTGTATCTATCTAGCTTGCACACTGATTGTCAATTTTATTATTTACTTGCTTTGTTTGTCTTTCCGGTTCAATTGTAACAAGCTTTTATTTAACTTGCAATATTTGTATGTCCGTCTGTCTGTCTTTCCGGTTCAAATATTGTAATCCATTTTTCAAGCAAAGCATTTTATTTGGCATACGTACGTAAGTCTGGTGACAATGCAATAGCATGGTATCATGGAGCAGGTTTGATGATGGAGTCTGAAGGTGACCATAGATATATGTGAAGAATACAACATAACCTCCTCGTATTTAGGCTTGTTAGATTGGTATTGACAAATGCTATACAACCCGATAGTGTTCAGGGTCTGATGATGGAGCTGAAAGGTGGTCAATGGAACCACCCAACTCCTCAATATAACCCAGCTGTGTTTGGGATCGTTGGATTTGTCCTGACGAGTACTTTAGATCCGAATCACGAAGCAAATACGAAGTGGAGATGGGGTTAATCAGATTTTTCTATACAATTAAAGCATGCGACTGGGTATTTTATGCCGAAGTTTTCCAAAAAAAAATAATTAAAAAACAATAGCGAATTTTCATTTGAAATAAAAAGTAAACGATTTTATGAAAAGGACCTGTTTTATTTAAGTGCAACTTTACTAGGTTGCTGCCATGATATGTAGGTTGTAACGTATGAATTCATACGTTTCTGCACCAAGGGGAATCAGAATCAGAATATTTTTTATTCGTGTAAACCATTACAGTATTTATGAATCGTCAGAAATATTATAATAAATTTCGAATTCGGCCCAGTTGTTTTAAAACCGCCTACTTCATAATAGATGGCGGGCACATCAAGCCACGTTGTAATTCAAACGGGATAAAACCGATTAGTAGATATTGTTGCCAGAAAAAACTAACATGTTCTAATCTAAAAGTAATATAACATATAATTTTAAACTCAAAAATGCTCTTGACATCGTTTTTAGTGTTTACGTGATATATAACGTAACCGCCACCTAGTGTCGAATACTAGTACTTTTTATTACTAATTTGGAGACATGACATAGATAGACTATTCTAGAAGTAATTCAATAAATTACGAAAATAAAATACTTATAAGTGAAATGAGATACTATTTGGGATACCATAATGTCGATCCGAATATTTTTTGCATGTTATAACGCAACATTTCCTATTAGAAGTCTTTTTTTTAATTCAAAATAGAGAATATTCAATAGCTCTGCGTGCTTGTGCGTCGTGTGAATGGAACGAGTAGCGATGTCAAACGGAGGTAAGCCACGCCCACCGCGATGACGTCATGACGCTTAGGAGTTCCACAGGCTCGTTAACCTAGGCCATCTCCACTTCATATTTGCTTAGTGATTCGAATAGTGCCCAGGGTCTGATGATGGAGCCGGAAGGAAATCATAGGAACTAAACAACTTAGCATATTCGTTGTCGTTTTTGCTATAAAAAATGTTTTTAAAATTACAATTATTGAACTCAGCAGTCGAACGTGACACGTTGCGTCAAGCATCTAGTATAAAGTGAGAGAGTGTATGCACTCTAATTTTAACTACAAAAAATAGTCGAGTTGTCTCTATTATGTAGGTAGTACGTTATTCCTCAAATTATTTTTTTCAACCTATGTTCTACAGCAGTGATAGCCTCGTGGTTAGTCCGTTGGACTGCAAAGTCAGAGGTCTCGGGTTCAAACCCAGGCACCTCTGTCTTTTCGAATGTGCGTAATAAAAAATTATTATCACTTGCTTTAACGGTAAAGGTAAAACATCGTGAGGAAACCTGTATGCCTGAGTGCTTGTCGAAGGTGTGTGAAGTTCGCCAACACAGTGTGCGCGTGTGGTGGACTATTCCTCTCAGTTTGAGAGGGAGCCAGTGCGCAACGATGGGACAATTTCTTAACAGGGCTAATATTATTATTTATAATATAATAAAGTTCTAAATTATTTTCTTTCTCCTTATTGTTAATTTAGCTAAGGACATTTTTTTCTCGAAGCAAGTCATATAAAATTCTAATTAACATTTTATTCGCACTGTTTATAACCAACAGTTAATACTATCGTATCCGATACAACAAAATAAGTTGACATTAAAATACACAGAAGCAAAAACAAGAACGGAAAAAACCGGATTTCTAGATTCCAATGTCGGCGCGTATGTGGACTTAAAAAAATAACAGCGAAGCAATATTGTATGAAACAAGTGATGTCCGGCATAACGGCTTTCATATGTCATTGATCGATTAAAAATATTATAAATCACGATTATGTCGTTGGCCTAGCGGCGGATACTACTCGTGTCTACCGCGAGGCCTTAGGTTCGAATTCTGGGTCTGACACTGTGTATTTTTTTGACACGCTTTTATCAGCGTGTGTGTGTGTGTGTGAATGATCTATGTTTTTGGCCGCATTTACATCTTCACAGGACAAGGGTGCAAGCGGGCAAATAGCTCAAGGGCGCCTCAAGGAGGAACGGTATGTGCGGTATCTGTATCCAAAAGAAGGGATGTAAGGGCATCGGGAGGGTCGGTGAGAACATGACGCGCTTTTATCAGCTTGACCTGAACTACGTATCTATGTCACGGAATTTTTCAACGTAATTTTTATCAACTTTAAGGCGTCCGATTAACTTGACCGATCTTTCGGCCCGCGGCCATAATCGGAACTAACGCTGTCATCATCTAAAATGTCACTACATGACAGTCGCAGAGTTGTCCTTTGCTATGAAATTTACCCAAGTCCTTTTTTTAATTAGTAACCGTGTTGTAGGGCCCACCTGTTAAAATATCTCCCTAAAAGTAGGACAATTTTACTAAATGTTAACTCTAATTTCACACAAAAGGGGTCAATGTAATACACGGGCCAAAAAATGCTTGTCGTACTATATATCAGGCGACAGAAAAAAATTTTTTTTTAATAAAATGGTTGCGTTTACAAACATGAAAATTCACATACACAAATACCCAGACCGAAACAAATAATTGTGGGTCACACGAAGATTTGTCCCGTGCGGGAATCGAACCCGCGACTATTCGACCCAGTGGGTGGAGCGGTTTAAGCTCTTAACCACTGCGCCAAATCGTCCGTCATTTTATCATATTTCGTCGTTGCGTTATAGTTTTATATATTTTTTTCCTTGTCTGACTTTGACTTTAGATGGTATAAAAGTAGGTATTGATTAGAATGTAACAATTATTTCGGTCATTTTTTTGCTTGAATTTGAATACGAATTTGCACATTAGTATATGTTTTACATATGTTTTTAATAAACTACATTTTTAAGCATAAAAACGTGGTTGAATGACGTATAGAAGTAATTTTACAGTCGCACTGGTCTTATTTACCTATTTCGTGTTATTCTGCGTACCTTACTAAAAATTAAATTGATAAATTAAATACTACGCCGTCACGTCCTTATACGATATAATTTTAGTCATCTTACCATGACCAAATAAACCGAGTCTTATCTGAAGGACAAGTCAAGAGTCTCCGTAACCGGCGAGTGTGTATGAGACGAACTATGAGAGTGGAAGAAGCCAGAGAGGTATGTAAGGAAAGAACCTGTTGGAAATCTACCTACCCCGCAAGGGAGCTGGCGTTATGATATAGATATAGAACACTTCGATAAGTAACGTCTGTATAACAATATTAATTGAATGTATTCAGAACAACTATACCAAGCGCAAAATGACATCAATTGGGTGGCGCGGCTCATCAGTCGCCCGGTAGATACCTTCAGTGTTTAGGATTTTCTCCCTAGCTATGATATTCCGATCGGTCAGTAGGTAGATGTTACTCATTGAAGTTGTAGCGACCCCTATACATCGCTACATAGTTGCGACTACCTTCCAATAGATGGAGCTAACGATTCGCCATATATGTCTAGAACGCGATATTAGAGTGCGCACGACGTGTAACATATATACAAGCCCCCGACAAAAACTCTTGGGGGAGAGTGGCAGGCCCTGCCAGACACACCATCCGTCTGGCTGGAAGATCTTCCTTTGACAAATCCTGCCACAACGCTCCTGCCAAAAAGTGTTCTTTTTGTTAATTTTTATATAGGGCTTTGGGCTGGGCTTTCGCTTCAGGACGACTAAAAATACACTTAATTTTTCCCAAGTGGCCGTTGCAGAGGTGTACTATGAACACCCATTTTTCCCCGACGACGGCCCCAATTAGACCCCATTGTAATAGGGGGCGCAGTTATTGCCATTACGCCGGACACAATTTCAGACTCCGAACTGTTACTGAATGTTTTTTGATAGCAAAACTGCACTTTATCGAACCTAGGATATGAACCCGTATCCTCATGATCGATACGCGTATTACACGCAACTAGACCAACGAGGCAGCCCCATACTAGAAACTATTCTGATATAGTGGGTGCGTACACGAACATGACATTCACATTCGCAAACACGAGAAACAAATCAAACATTTGTGAGTCAAAGATTTGTACCGTGCTGAGATCTAACCTGCGACTACTTGATTTAGTACTTGACTGGACCAAGCAAGAATGCGATATCAATAGCCTGGGCCTTTATTCGATATCAAACGCTGCGGGTTACGATAACTTCATCAAATTATTAAGCATAAGTTCCTGCTCTCAACTTCGTATAAGAGGATCTAAAGACAGATATGAGACTACATCACTTAAATGCAAGGTAATTGAGGAATTATCAGAAAAATACTCCAGTTTCTTAATATTTTATACTGCGGTTCTAAGAATGAATCTAGTTGTGGTGCCGCGTTGAATAATGTAAGTAATAACAATTCAGGCCTGTTTAGATCCTCTGATACCAATGTGTCTATAATGGTGGTGGACCTTGTTGCAGTCTTACAAGCTCTAGAAAATATTCGTAACAACTATTTCAATAGTTCCCATAAAATTATTAAAAAAAAAAAATAATACCGTCTTCAAACAGCAAAAAATAAATATTTGAAGTCGGTGCCAAGTAACCGACTGCACTAAACGGTACCGACTTCAAATATTTATTTTTTGTTTTTTTGAAGTCGGTTCTATTTTTTTTAAAGATTTTCATTTTAAAATTTAAGTGCCAGCTGAATTATTTACTAATATTTATATACCTATATTATATTATTTTGCTAAGTTGTACAGCAAGGTACATACAGGATTGATATAATAACGGAATCTATACATTCGTGCTGTTCGCCGTTAAGCAGTCCCCTAGTGTATCTTCAAAGTCCAAAGTTCAATACCGATTTCATTAAAATGGGACCACCTCGAAACTATACTAAACCCAACGCAAAAATAATCATCAAAATCAGTTTATAAATAAAGACGTTATAAAGCAAAACAGACGAATTGTCAACCTCCTCGTTTTTTTGAAATCGGTTAAAAATTTAGTTATATTTTCTAACAGTAAAAGTGGTTTACTCCATTTAGCTCGATGCGCTCCTGGATTTAGAGGTGTTCCGATAGCTTATGTAATCCTTAGACAAATCCACGATTTAAGTAACATTAACTTGAGGTTGCAATGGGTTCCATCACATATAGGTGTAATGGGAAACGAGGAGGCTGACAAATTCGCAAAGGCGGCTATATTATAGGGCATAGAAATTAATATTGCCCTTTATTATACAGAAGTACTAAATCACTTTAAGAAAAAATGGTTTTATCATTTTAAGGAATATTTCGACGAGAGGAGTAAAGAAATAGGTATATGGTACAAAACCATTCTATGTGAGCCTCCGCGGGTCCCAGGGTTTATTGGTAAAATACGCAGATCATTCGTTGTTATGGCACGTAGATTTCGTTCTGGTCTCTTTCAATCTAGGAAGTTTGGATGTCTGATGAAAAAAGTCGAATCGCCTGCGAAGTATGTGGCAAAATTGAAGATGTCCAACACTTGCTGATGGCATGTGAAAACAACCAGAGGGAAAGAGAAATAGTGATGCAGAAACTACAAGTTAATAAATACGACGTAGGAGCTTTTATAAGGATTTTGTCTGATCCTTTATCCGATGCAGCAAAATATCTTTATGATATGGTACGATATGGTGGTATGGTACCTCTTTCTCCATCGCAATAACTTCAGTTGAATGTGTAATAGTGTTATATTAGATAAGGGTATGATGGGGCTAATATACCTTGTAGGGTAAAAGCCTCTAAATAAATAAGATTAAAAAAACAACTTCGTCCGCGTTGACTTTAGACAGGAACCTTACATTTTTACGGGATAAAATATGCTATGCGTAAACCAGGTAATAAAATCTGCGTGCCAAATTTAATCCAAATCCGTTCAGCCATTTTGCCTGATTGCGTTACAATCATCCAAACATATAAATAGTGTATCATCTAAAAAAATAATGGTATTCTGTGTGCTACTGGAATACTAATTTTACGATCATATAACAAAGTCGCCGAGTTACGGGTATAATCGGTCATCAATCTATCTATCTTCGATATACAAGATGTATCATAAATAACGCAAGACCTCAAACACCCCGATTAGATAATTGCTTCACAAATTCAATACTGAAACCAAATTTACAACATTTTTTACCCCTTTTTAGCACTTTTATACCTAATTAACAATGAAACTTGTACGTGTATGTGTCCATATTGAGAAATACATTTTAGAAATGCATTTGACGTCTCCATGTTGGTATGAATCATGAATAAATTTAGTTTTTTATAGCGCACTTAAAGACTCACAGCATTTATTGAAAATTAAACAAAATAGTAAGATACAATTAAAATTGTTTAAAACCAGTTCAGCTATCGATTTTGAACAAACTACTTTTAGATCTTGCGTTTATGATGTTACACCTTGTATATAAAAAAATACTTGTCCTAACTGACTAATTGACCTATCAACGCCCAGGTCAAACCGCTAGACCTAGAAAGCTGAATTATTGACAGCGTATTTTTACATTTACACAGGCAATCACTATCAAAAGTGATTGTGATATTCCGTCTAATAATGTGTTGTTGATTATAAGGTTGAAAGTTTGTATGGAAGTACCTGTAGTTTTGAAGACAGAGTCATGAAAATTGCTATATAGGCTCTTCTATTTAAATAAAGAAATACGTGTTTCAAGGTTTTTGAAAATTTATCCTTCTAGGGAGTGAACTGCCTCGTTGGTCTGGTGGCAAAGCGCATCGCTTTGTGATCACGAGGTCCTGGGTTCAAATCCTAGGTTGGACAAATGTTCCCAGTACGAGTCCGGAGTCTGGAATTGCTTTTGCCATATACCGGTATATGGCAAAAGCTCGCCCCCTATTACATGGGACCAAACGACGTCGGCGAACCGTGGGTGTACTCAGTACACCTCTGCCACCCCCGCTTGGGGAATATAGGCGTGACTATGTTTTTTTAGGGAGTGAAATGTTGGTTGAAAGTTAGGAGAACCGTTCGATTTCAAATTGGGTGTAAAATCATTATCATAAATAAACAATGCGTGTTTCATGGTTTTTTATTTATTTATTTATTTTAATCTCACCAATACACTATTTTTACAGATAATAACCTAATGCAATAGCGTAGCCCAGTCACTAAATACTAATTCAAATTCTAAAACCTAATACAATCTTCTACGATAATACCAAATATGAGGCTTTCGTGAATTCGCTCAGCGTGCACGTAAACAGATCAATTAATCCCGCAACCATGTTAAGCGTGCGCAGCGCCCGCACAAGCGGCGTACGCTGCAGCAGGTTGGTGCGCGCGCGCGGCACCAGCAGCAGTGGCGGTCGCCGCCGCCGACCCATGTACGCATCAGGAACACAAAGCCTAACCTCCTGTAAAACTGCTGGGTTTTGTACTCTGCCACGTAGTACTTTAAATAAGTAGATCGCTAGGGCTACTTCCCGTCTAGCTTCCAGTTTCATATAGCCTACCATACCCAGAACAAATAAAGTTGGATACAACAGCGGATATCCGGGATAAACCCCATACTGTTTTAAATATAGGAACCTTATAAATTTATTCTGAATACGCTCCAACATCAGTCTGTATTTGGCCTCATATGGAGACCAAATTACCGCATTACATTCTAAATGACTTTTTACGAAAGCCTCATACAATGTTTTTAAAGCTCCGATGTTGGAAAATTGACCAGCTTGTCTCAAAACAAACCCCAGATTCCGATAAGCTCTCTTACATACGCCTATAATATGTATATTATGTATTTTTAAAAAATCTACCCCTAAAGAGATAAAATGGTTTATTGAAATGTTGTATGGTAAGTCCGTACCTCTATATAAATATAAATTGAACGCGTGCGAAGCCGCGGGAAACTGCTAATAGCGTATTAAGGTCTTGTTTAACTCGTAGTTAAACTGGTAACTAGGGAAACAGGTAATTCAACTTACCCCAAGAATATCAGCCTTGCTGTCAAGCACGATGTTTAGCCATAAGGCGTATAGGGTGCTGTCTGTGGAGAGGTTGACGACCCCGTACCACCTGCCCGGCTCGCTCCCAGGTGGTTCGTACATGAACACCTTTGGACATGGCGACTTCGGCGTGGAGGCTGGCGTCTTCTGCTCGAAGGTAGGAGCTGCTAGCGCGAAGATCAGGAGCAAAACTCGAATCTGGTGGGAATATAGATTAATATTAGTTATTTATTTTTACAAGATTTTATTTAACTAGCACGTGTCTTAGCTGAAGGGCAAGTCAAGAGTCTCCGTAACCGGCGAGTGTGTATGAGACGAACTATGAGAGTAGAGGAAGCCAGAGAGGTATGTAAGGAAAGAACCTGTTGGAACTCTGTACTCTCTGCCTACCCCGCGAGGGAGCTGGCGTGATGATATAGATAGATAGATTAGTTATTTATTTTTACAAGATTTTATTTAACTTGCACTGTTCTATGTCTGTCTCTCTGTCTTTCCGGTTCAAATCTAGTGATCCATTTTTCAAGAATTTGTGGATGCACTTCGACTGAGCTAAAATTTGGCATACTTATGTAAGTTCGGTAAAAATGCAATAATATGGTACTATGGAGCTGGTCTGATGGTGAAGTCGAAAGCTGGCTATAAGAACATGTCAACTACACAACATAACCCTCTTGTATTTAGGCTGGTTAGACTGGTATTGACATGTACAATACAACTAGATGGTGTTCAAGGTCTGATGATGAAGCCGAATGATGGCCATAGGGACTCCTCATACATACCTATCTCCGTTGTTTTCGCCAGTTTTGATTTTTAAAATAAAATAATTTGTTTCATAAAAATATTAACCAATTTTTTTATTGTACATAATATAGTTCTGGTGGACTTCAAACTAAGTGAAAGCCTGTGTCTTAAGACCAACTATTGAATAAATTGTTTTCGAAATTATTTTAATGGTAGCTATCGTATCGTCGCATGCTTCCAATGTAAAATAATAATTTAAAATACAAAAAAAATCGTCGTTTCGGGTGGGAATTGAAACGATGTTATCATCCATCCTATGATTATCGCTGAAACCACTGAGTTACTGAAGCAGGTAGCTGAAACGGCGAAAATTTCCTTTTTGTATGTTAAAATCGTTAGAAACCTGATATGGTGCTATAGCTATGGCTTAGATGAATTACTTGTCTATAGTCAATCAAACTTAAAACTTTGTGAACAAAGCATCACCATTTAGATCTTTCAGTTGTGATTGCAATCTATAACAAACGTTGAAACATGAAGGCGACAGTATTTCCGAAGACATCGAAATAAAAATGTTGGTAGTAAGAAAACGACGTATTATATTGAGCGAAAAAAGTTTTAAAGTTTGATTTGAATAGACTATAGATGTTCCAAAGCTGTTATATGGCAGCGAGAGCTGGGTATGTAAGAAGGAGAATGAAAGTAGCATAAATGCGGTCGAAATGCGAGCTTTGCGGAAGATGTGCGGAGTGAAGCTGACCGACCGCATTCGCAAGAGCGTAGTAAGAAAGCGAGCAGGTATGAAAGATAGTATCGGTGATAATATGATAAAGTGTATGCTCTATTGGTTCGGGCATTTAGAAAGAATTTTAGAAGAAAGAATGTCAAAACAGATATACAATGCGACCGTGTCTTATCTGAAGGACAAGTCAAGAGTCTCCATAACCGGCGAGCGTGTATGAGACGAACGATGAGAGTGGAGGAAGCCAGAGAGGTATGTAAGGAAGGAACCTGTTGGACTGTTCTCTGCCTACCCCGCAAGGGGTCTGGCGTGATGATATAGATAGATAGACGAAACATCACGCGCGCGGTAACGGCATAAAGTTTATTTACATATAGGGTAGATTAATACGTATACGCACGCACACGTACACATTGATAGCTTTTCAACAAATCGTACACTGGCATCACGCACACATAGCGCGTAACTGAGGCCGTTTTTTGGCGCCATTTTTGTTAGCAGAGCTCAGTCTAGACATCTTAGTCTAAGAGTTGTGGTATGTCGACATTTTATAACTGTTTTGGTGATTAAGGCGGATCTCTGTAAGATCCACATCGATGATTGGTGGGGAATCGCGCAGCACCATCAGAAATGGCAGAATGTCGTTTCGCGATGTCGATCGCTGAGCTGGTCAGCTGTTAAACGCTGAAGTAAATATCTCTACTCGGGAGAACCTACATAAGTTTGAAAAAAAAAAGAAAAATAGACGATAGTTTGTTACAATGGTTAGAACGTAGTGTTTAAAAGTCGATAATTAATTCCTCGAAGTTTAATTTGGCGCATAAGTAAAAGTTATTAATATTCATAGAAACTTTCACCTCCTTACTTTAGGTCACGCATTTTTTTTAATACAGAGAGAGTATTTAGAAAAGCTGAACCCATATCGCTAATTTATGTACATTTTTGACATTTTTAGGGTTCCGTTCCTCAGTTGGCAAAAACGGAATATATATATAACGGCTCATATACATAACCCTCAGAACTCAATTTCTAGTCGCATTTGTCCGGTTTTTTATGGATAAGTAGACGAGAAATTAATGCAATTCTAAAAACATGTAAATTAACCGCATGTATTTAAACAAACAAGGCAACGAATTCGATACACAATCGCAATGGTTCGCCCATAGTATACAGCCAGTTTTGGGATCCCGGTAGCACTGCCTCACTAAGCAATTCAGCGGCGGATTCGAGGGGCTACATCAGCTGACACTAGAGGCTAAAAAATGTCTCCTCCAGTCTGACATAAAATTTTGATCGTAGGTCGCAATATCAAAATGATTCGCATTACGATAATGATGATTGGGTAACGATACTTTTTCTAAGGCAAATTAAATTCTCCAACCGCTCTGCCGTTCACCGTAAGTATTACTATATTAAGCTCAGATTTCAATACTTTATCGTGACTCGAATCGTGAATCAAAGTGGAGTCAGCGTAGAGTCAGTGTCTCTTTTTTCAATTAAATTAAATTTTCAAAATTCCAACGTAAATTAAGATATTAAGCTGATATTTTAATGCTTTAGTTGAGTCAGAGTAGAGTCGGCGTCGAGTCGGTGTTATTAGATGTACATCACGTAGACCACATTTTTTTATTTAATGTTGGAAATTCCACTGCAAGTAACAATTTATTGAGCTCACATTTCAATGCTTTATCGTGAGTTGAGTCGGAGTGGAGATAGCGTTGAGTCGGTGTCACGAGATGTACGACGCGCAGACCACTTTTTTCAATTAAATGTTAAAAATTTCACTGTTAGTATTATGATATCAAGCTCACATTTTAATGCTTCACTGTGAGTCGAGTCAGAGTGGAGTCGGATTTCTGTTTCTCATTCAGTCCGCAGTACAAAATTAAATTACAAATCAAATCAATAAGCGATTTCGATCCCAAGTACCGGTTTTGTAGTTCATTTGGATATCAAGGCACTTAAATAAGTGCTAAAAACCTCTTTAAAATTGAAAGTCTGGTTTCTTGATGTTTTGATCACTTTGTATAACGTGCTTTCTTAGTAAGATTTTTATAAATTTATTTCTTTAGTGAGGTTGAACTGGGCTTCGAAGCAAAAGATTAGAAGAGAAATAGGTAGCGAGACGATTGAGACTATTTTAGTACGGAATTCTAATTAAGAGTTACACCTACGGGTTTTTTGCAATCAGCTTTTCGCGTCTTTCAATATGGTCAAACAAAATTATATTATCGTGATCGATTAAGATGACCGACTGGCAATCGTAACCAGTATGCAGCTTCATCTTTGCAATGTCAATAATTACACAAGATTTTATTTAACTTGCAATGTTTGTTTCTTTAGGTCAGGTCTAGCTGAATTAAAACCAGTTCCTTCTATCCTATGGAGACGAAATGGTTGAACTTGAATCTGTATGGAAGATGTGTTGAATAAACCTTTCACGAGTAATAAGTCTGTTGTAGTTTGTGGTGACTTCAACATAAATATTTTAGAAAAAACATTGTATAGTGACAGACTCTCAAGTTCATTTAATTCTTTTAAGTTAATTAATGTTTTTCTCGAACCGACTCGAATAAAGCCTTTTTATTGTAGGCATGACCTGATTCTACACCCAAGATTAGTAGAGGAAGGAACTCATTCATCACTATAGACACGAAATATTGTATACACATTTAATTTTGATTGGCCGTTTTAAATTACACCATTACTTGGCTGCCTAAAAGCCTGTTTAAAAAAAATGCCATTAAATTATTTTTTTGTGGCAATTGCGTTTACATTATGCCATTGTAAAAAGTTTACGAATATTCATTTCTATAGTAATTCAACTCCCCAATGAAATTGATGACAAAGATGATAATGAAATTGATGAAGTGCCCCACCCTGGATAGTAAAGTGATGGATACTTTACATACCAATTGCGACGGCCGTTTTGAGGGAAATCGAAAAGGCACGTTATATCATTTTGTTACAATTACCTTCACTTATGCACATATAAGAATACATAATGGTTAATATTCCACCAAAATTACACTTATCATCCGAAATAATATAAGTTTTGGCAATGAAAACAAACTGACGACATGACTCTTCGATTGCCCGCCAAAACTCAAGTTCTACTAGCGATGGGTGATTATTACTACAAACAATCGAATCATTCGATTGTTCCATTTATTCGAATGCAATCAAATGACAATAATAATTTCATCGGAGAGTTGAATTAATTTAGTAACACGATTATGCATATCACTGGACACTAGCAAAATACACTTAAATTTTTTTTAGCTAATATTTAAAGCCATAATTTAAAGAAGAAAAACAAGAGGTATTAAGTAATTGAAATTTAGTTGGATGATTGCCTCGTTAGTCTAGCCCATATAGCGGTTAGTGATCAAATGCTTGTTTCGGTCTGGGTTTTTGTTTATTTGAATTTAATGTTTTTATATGCACACAAGATATAGAGATAATTCCTAGTATAGAAATAAGATAGGACCGCCTCATTGGTTTAGTGATGTATGTATACTACGGTTGACGATCACAATGTCCTGCGTTCGAATTCTTGGTTGGACAAAAATGTGGTTTTTCTATCGAAAATTTCTTGGTATTCCAGACTCCTATCTGGAATTAACAAAAATAAAATCAAAAGTATTTTATTAATGTGGACCAAAAGGCACTTATGAATAGTCAAAAATAGAAAATTATTGATAACGGAAAGTCATTCCTGTGAAGAAGAAGGGCAAGAAACTCCACGGTCACTCTTTTTAAAAATGAGAGTGTATAATTGTTTTGTATACATTGTATTCATGGGGTATGGGAGAACAGTGCAGAACGAGCTAAATAGAATTGCTTAAGTATAGATGAAATATAAGTGTACTTAGATTCATGGTATCAGTCAGTGTCTATATAGTCCTCTTATTTACAAAATGGAGACTTTGTAAAGGTATATAATAAAAAGTATAATAATATTAGTAAGAGAAAGGGTTACTATAATTTTTTTTGGAAATGTAAAGAGTGCGTACATAATAATTGGTTATACCTCCAGTGTGACGTCGAACGAGACAAAATTCACGGTACATGCTTAATCAGTCCAAGGATACGACGGACCAGTCCCCACCAGTCCCGGTCCGTAATTGGTCCCGGTATAATTGCAATAGGCTCTCCTTTTCTCCCTCCATTATATTGGGAAGCCCAATATAATAAGGGCCGAGACTATCAGCGACGATGTTAAGTCCCAATTTGGGTCTTAAAATCGTTGGGGATTTAAATGTACACCACTGCAGAACCCGCTTAGGGAATATGAGCATGAGTATTTTTTTCATTCAATTCTGTTTTATTATTGTTGATAACTTTATTGTATTTTTTCATCTATATCATGAGTGAGGTCATAGTTTTAAAGTTCATTGTAAACGAGCGATCGGTTTTGCGGAAACGCAACAGAATGCGAGAGAGGCTAGGTAACCGGACAACTTTTAAAAGTGTTAAATATTAATAATATGGATTTATGAAGTTATGAAAAATGTTATTTTGCATTAATATCTCACTTAATTATGGGATATTATCTCACTAAACCTCGATAGAGGTTATATGTGAGCCGGTTGGGGTAGAGATTCTGGGTCCGTGAAGTCCTGGTGCACAGCGCATATTTTAGGATGCCAAATATATAGAAGGCCAAATTGCTAGCCGGAGTAAAAGGTATCCTTTGTGCCAGGTATGAGCCAGAGGGCTGGCTCATACCTCGCACAAAGGTAAGCATTGCCATTCAACGTGGCAATGCTGCCAGCCTTCTGGGCATCCTGTCAAGCGACAGCGATTTGGCACAAATTATTTTTTAGTAAATACTCTGTAAATTTTTTTGGGTTTTTTTTTTTATAAAAACGTAGTCCCACACTAGGTTTAATTCCTGTGTCGTGAGTGTGTTTACAAACATGAAAATTCACATACACAAATACCCAGACCGAAACAAATACTTGTGTGTAAATAATTTTCGTTTTGTTTTATACCTAACTTTTAAGTTCTTCCATGTCAATCTTTCACTAGAACAATGGGTGAAATTAGTCTCAGTATTGCCAGCTTATGAAAACATGAAATAATTATTTTCAGCTTTCATTAGAATTATCAATATTTTCAGTTAAATTTTAGTTCTTTTCGTGATTATTTTCCGATTGCCTATTCGCACTTTTTTTCGGGCTGATTCTTAATTATCAGAGAGCTTAGCTCGAAAAGATTGACATTAGCGTGACGCTAGCGAGTTGATATGCCATCCTCGAAATCCTTCAAATTCAGAAAATAAATATAAACGCGACAGCAGGATTACATGCTAGCGTCACGCTAACGTCAAAGTTTTCGTGCTAAGCCCTCCGATAAAAGTTATCTATCGACAAAATAACAATGTATTCTCATACATTGTTATTTTGTCGATAGATAACTTTAAAGGGGTATCAATGATTTCCAGTCTCTCGACTGGAAATCATTGATACCCCTTTTTTGCTCCTATAAAGCTCATTTATTACAGTATTGAATTGTGTTCGTATTAAAGAAGTAAAATTTCATTGGGGCTAATTTGTTTGATTAACCATAGTTTATAAATAATGCGAACATTCTACCAAAACTAAAACAACAGAATGGTATAAAGTGTCCCCTACATAAGGGTGGCTTGATCTCGCTCCACGGCCACAAGGTACTATTTTTTCTGTATTCCGTGGTACCGTTACTACGTCTTCAGGACTTGTTATTTGAATAATAAAGTAAAATAGATAAGTTACAATCAAATTATTTCCGTAGGTTCCTTTGGTTGAAATTAAACAGCTTGCCCCAAATAAATCAAAAGTTTATTCTTCGTTTCCTCAAGCCTTTTTTCTTAATTTCTAATGTAAAACCTTGTCTGTCGTTTCTTGCACAATCCTCTTCACACTTTCTTTTTTCTTTTATTTATTTCTCCCATATCTCACTCACTCATTCCTTCCTTCATTCGCAGTGTTCGGATACATATAATAATAATCATCTTTTAAACCTCAATCATTCCTTCGAACATTCGGATACACTTACAATCCCACATTTCTTTACAGTCGTTAACGCTAAAAATAAAAATATTAAACGATATTGCCCCACAGCTGGGCAAAGGCCTTCTACAGGTCAGGTAAGGCCTACAAGTCGAGGTGAGAGAGATAGGTCATACTCCACCACGCAGACCTAGTGGGGATTTTTTGGATGCAGGTGACTGGCTACCTGTTATTGGAACGTATAAGTATTTCAACTAGGTTTAATTACCACATAAAGTGGTCCATTCCGATGCCCTTACTTCCCTTCTTTCGAATACAGATACCGCGCATAGGATAAGACTCCGACCTCGCCGGCGAGGTCAAAGAATCCCTTGCCCGGCGGTCGGTGCAGAGCACCACGGCGAGACACCTAGTATACGCCCTCCCCCATAGCGACTGCCGCCGAGGCCGTTCCTGCTTTAGGCCCCCTTGAGCTAGTTGCCCCTTCTAGCTCGAGCGTAGTGGTTGCACTCTCGCCCTCTTGTCAGGTGAAGCTGTAAAGGACCCGTGGCCAACAGCGTAGATCACACACACACAAAAAAAATGCAAAATTATAAGGGGGCTATTGATAGCGGATAGAGAAAATGCTTCTAACTTTACTAATCTCCCTGGTACAATCCTCGGAGTAATTTTAGTCTTCCTGGAGCGAAAACCCTGGTGATTTATCCAATGTCTACGGTTCACTGCTAATAAAAAAAATAATTTAAAAGAACGCTTCGATAAGTTGGTGACGTATCCGAATTTCATATAGTAAGTAATAGCCCTGTTAAGAAACTGTTCTACCGTTGGGCACTGGCCTCCTCTTAAACTGCGAGGGTAAACCCTCTCAGTATAAGAGGAGGCCCGCACCCGTGGGCCCGAGGCGCAGGCCCGTGGCCCAAAAGCCATATAGTCCACCACGCTAGCCCAGTGTGGTTAGGCAAACTTCACGCGCCTTCGATAAACTCTTAGGCATGCAGGTCACGATGTTTTCCTTTAGCGACAAAGCAAGTGAAAATTAATTTTTAATACGCACATGCTTCTGAAAAGACAAAGTTTGGCCTGGGTTCGAACCCGAAACGCCTGACTTTGCAGTCTAATGGTTGAACCACTAGGCTTTTACTGCTTTTCATAGCTAGAGTAAAAATTCGGAACACCAAAGGTATCTACCGGCCAGTTGACGAGCCGCGTCCCCTTTAATATAATTTTACGCTTGGTTAAAAGTTAGTTTTTTAATGCACATAATCAGTTTTGTTATGGAGATGTTTATTTATTACTTATTGATATGTTCTTATTTATATATTTTTTTAGTACCAGTGAACAGTAGGCATTGGATACATCACCTGGGATTTCGTTCCACGACCACTAAAATTACACCGTGTATTTATGAAAAAACCAGCAGAATATCAATAATGTTGAGGAAAAATATCCAGACTCTAAGAATCAGCATCTACTATTGTTTATTACTACTTATGATCGCTGTGAGAATCTTTCTGAACATAACAAATTACCTACTGGCGAGAAGACCAGAATAAATTGTTTTATTTAATAAACTTTAACGCATATTCCCTATGCAGGAGTCCGGGTGGGGGGTGGGGGAATTCCTAGTGTGTGACTAAGTTTACGGAAGAAATGTATGTAGTTCTTAATTGCACTGTGTATCTTAATTAGGGGTGCCCTGGGTACATCCAAATTTCGGCGACGATGTTTGGTGCAATGGTTCCCAATGGTTTTTAATAAACTTTAATAATAATAATAATTTATATAGCCATTGTTTTCTTTCCATAATTTACAATAGTCCTTGCACATGCCGGGGTTCGGTTTGCTGATTATGTTTTTTCATTTTCAGCAAGGGACCTGAACAGGTGACTTTTTAAAAAAAAAAAAAAAAATCAAAAATATTTATTACATTAAAAATCTAGATATTAACAATGATATTGTGGTGACTTTCCTAGTAAGTATGAAATACCTGTAGCAGGAAGCCACCGCTCTTCCATCCCGTGTTTGCACATAGAGTAAAATAAAATTATATTATATTAAGAACATTAAATTTATCTAATATAAAAGCATGCATATGTTTATGTGTGGGTGGGTGTGTGTGCGTGTGTGTGTGTGTACGTGCGCGTATGTGTGTATGTGTATGTGTATGTGTGTGTTTTTGTGTGTGTGTGTGTGTGTGTATGTGTGTGTAATTAAAACTAGTTATGGAGGGTCTATATATTTTAAATCAAGATATAGATATATACGTATAAGTAGACAAATATGACTATGCTATTTTCTTTAATAAATTTTCTGTTTCAGTATAGTTTAGAGATTTTAACCAGGTCATCAGAGTCCTCTTACAATCGTAATGGTTTAGGGGATAGATATTAAGTTTATTATTTATTAAATTATATAGACAGCCAGTTTGTCTTATATAACATTAACTTCTCGCAAAGGGCCTCTACGTGCTGGACCCATGTCCCCATTCAAATTTTTAAAAGGTCCGGGTTAAGCCCGTAATTCTCTGCGGGATACAAAAAAAAAAAATCCCTGATAAGAAACTGTCCCACCATTGGGCACGGGCCTCCTCCCAATCTGAGAGGGTTTCAGCTATAGTCTACCACGCTGGCCCAGTGCGGTTTGGCGAACTTTACACACCTTCGAGAAACTCTTAGGCATGCAGGTTTCCTCACGATGTTTTCCTTCACCCTTAAAGCAAGTGATAGTTAATTTTTAAAACGCACATGCTTCCGAAAAGCCAGAGGTGCGTGCCTGGGTTTGAACCCGAGACCTCTGACTTTGCGGTACTCACCACTAGGCTATCATTACCTTTTTTTAAAATAATTTTTACTCTAAAAAAACCTATGCCGTTGGTGCGTTTTCAAACATTGAATTTAGACTCAAAACACATTGAAACAAATGCTTGCTTGGTTACACAAAAATTCGTTTTGCGTATGGGGATCAAACCCGTAATTACTCGATCCTGTAAGGGGAGCGGCCTATGCTCCAATTAAGTTGTCGTCAATCTTGAGATTTTTTTAATACTTAGCCCCACATTAGAATTAATGCCTGTATCGCGGCTGCGTTTACAAACATGAAAATTCATATACACAAATACCCAGACCGGAACAAATAATTGTGGATCACACAAAGATTTGTCCCGTTCGGGATCGAACCCGCGACTATTAGACACAGTGGGCGGAGCGGCTTAAGCTCTTAACCACTGCGCTAAATCTTCCGTCGTGTGTACCATGTACGCCTACTTACCGCTTTAGTAATAACAGGTGTTAGATGAAATAAAAACTATTTTTTTATTCCCTCAAGATATGAGATATTAGGTTATTTTCAAATAAATTCTACACATCTCCCCTATAGTAGACAGGGATGCGAAATATTTGACATACAATATCTAAAAATAATTTTTTTTTTGCTTATGTAATTAGAGTGTTTTACGCAGGTGAATTATTAAGTTTATCTCTATCTATCTATATCATCACGCCAGATCCCTTGCGGGATAGGTAAAGAGTACAGAGTTTCAACAGGTTCTTTCCTTACATACCTCTCTGGCTTCCTCGACTCTCATAGTTCGTCTTATACACGCTCGCCGGTTACGGAGACTCTTGACTTTTCCTTCAGATAAGACTCGGTTTATTTGGTCGTGGTAAGATAGTCTAGGTCTTCCCCGGTACCTGTATCCTTCCACTTTCACATTGTACATCTGTTTTGTCATTATTTCATCTGGCATTCTTTCTATATGCCCGAACCAACGGAGCATACCCTTTCTCATCTTTACACTGATACTATCTTTCATACCTACTCACTTACTTATTACGCTGTTGCTAATGCGGTCGGTCAGCTTCACTCCGCTTTTATTTTATATTTAAAGAAACCTCTTTTTTTTGATACGATCTCCAACGACGAGATACTCGTATACACAATGCGTACATAATTCTTCAATGATTTGTTTTTAGCGGTTTCTCGTAAGGAATGGAAGCTTTTTTGGAGGTTATGATATCGTTCATTAAATTTATGATATCATGGCTGCCTCGTTGGTCTATTGGCGAAACATACGCGTAGCATCACGAGGTCCTTGGTTCAAATCCTGAATCGGACAAAATGTGATTTTTCGATAGAAAAAATTCTTTTATCAGTCTGGAGCCTGGCATTGTGCCCGGTGTGTGTGTGTGAATGAACTATGCGTGTGCGTGTGTATGTGTGTGATGATCTACGTTATTGGCCGCGGGGCCTTTAAAGCTTTACCGGACAAGAGGGCGAGCGTGCAACCACTACGCTCGAGTCAGCCACTACGCTCGAGCCAGGAATGATCTATGCGGTTGGTCGCGAGGCTTTTATAGCTTTACCTGACAGAAGGGTAACAGAAGGGTAGTATGATGGCAATAGAGTCGCCCTTTATCACGTAGGCCCTAACACCGTCGGTAAAAAATGGGTGTAAACAGTACACCTCTGCCACCTCCGTTTTAGAAGTATAGGCGTGACGGTGTTTATACATTTATGATTTCATTTATAATATCGTTTGATGGACGTTAGACATGCGCGTGAGCAACTTATGAGAATATTTTTAGCATTAACAAAAAGTGGGTTATTAAGATGTGACGTCAGAAAGTCATGATCGTTTGATACTACGTGGTATAGACCTTCATTGTGTTTCAAAAGGTCAATGAATTTTATTCACAATAATAATATATGCAATTGTTTAATTTTAATGTTCATATTTAAGATAATATTTACATGAAAAACTTGTATTTAATTAAATAAAACCAGCTAGCTGTTACCCGCGGCTGCGCACACGTTTATTTTGTAATATTTATAAGTTATAGCCTTCATATTATTCTGATCTATACTAATATTATAACGAGGAGATATTTGTTTGTTTGTTCGTAATCGATAAACTCTGAACCTGCTGAAGTAATTTAAAAAATCTTTCACCATTTTTAATGGTAAAAGAATTAATAAAATTAGTTCAACAATTTAGTATGGTAGAAAGAATGTTTAAAATCGGTACAACAGTTTGGTACGATAGAAAGAATTATTAAAATCGATTCAACAGTTTAGCGTAGTAGAAAGATTTATTAAAATCGGATCGGTTAAAATCGGTACAGGTACTATCCAAAAATAACATAGACCCGGTAGATGGCACTGTTGTCGATCGGGTGCGAAGCCGTATTACTGATCAAAATCCGCTCAGTAGTTTTTGCTTGAAAGAGTAACAGACATCTATACATACATGCATCCTCACAAACTTTCGCGTTTATAATATTAACTAGCGAACCACCCGGCTCTGCACTGGTGATTTATAGACATACACCTTCCTCTTAAATAACTCCGTTCATTGGTAAATACCGTATGAAAATCCGTTCGGCAGTTATTTATTTTATCGCTTTCTGATAGACGCGGCGGGGGGACTTTGTTTAATAATATGTAGTGATGGGATGCTCTTTCTCCTAAGTTAATGTTAAGGCTATTATCAAATAAGGCGTTCAAAATAATAAATAAATTCTTTACTGGCTTAATTTAGAACATACATTTTGATGAATACCCTGGTTCCTGCGCTAGTATTAACTGTAATACAGAGACCCTTCTTACAGTATTATTACTAAATAAAACATTGCCACTAATACTGGAAAATTTTCTATTGGAATATTACATTTTTGTCCAACCTAAGATTCGAACTCAGGACCTCGTGATCGCTACGCGCATTATTCGCCACTGGACCAAGGAAGCAGATATAGGTATATGGGCGTGATTCTTTTTATTCAATTTTTTGTTGCTTCGTTGTCTCTGATTAAAGTATATGTATTTTTGATTCTTCCACCAGGATTTATTCCAGTGTCATAGGTGCGTTTAAAACATTAAAAGACCGAAATAAATGATTGTGAGTTACACAAAGATTCGTCCCGTGCGGGAATTATAACTTATTTGAGACACGCATTAAAATTTGTAACACATATTACCGGTTATCTTTATTTATTTATTTGTAGGATTAATTAATTGAAATCCTGATCGGGACCACCAGAATAAAAAATGATTAATTTTACAGGTTAAGTATCTATACGATCTATGTTGTTTTGCAGTAATTGCTATTGATGTTGTTTTGAGACTAAAATATAAGGAAATAAGTTATAATTTAATAAAAAAACTAAAAAAAACACGCTTCAATAGCAAGCCGAACTAAATAGGTGAAAATTATTTTTATGCATGAAGAGTTTGTTTTATTATGAAAAAGCGCGGGGTACTTTTAAGTACATAGTTATAATAACTCTACTTTTATAAATAGCTACCAATGAACTATTTATAACATTTGATGTCAAGCACCCCCTGCTTTTTTACAATAAAATTAACAAACTCGTAATACCGACATTATTCGCAAGTGTAGTAAGAAAGCGAGTTGGTATGAAAGGTAGTATCGGTGTAAAGATGAGAAAGGGTATGCTTCGTTGGTTCGGGCATATAAAAATAATGTCGGAAGAAAGAATGACAAAACAGATATACAATGCGAAAGTGGAAGGATGTAGGTACCGGGGAAGACATAGACTATCTCACCATGACCAAATAGACCGAGTCTTATCTGAAGGACAAGTCAGAGTCTCCGTAACCAGTAAGCGTGTATGAGACGAACTATTAGAGTGGAGGAAGCCAGAGAGGTATGTAAAGAAAGAACCTGTTAGAACTACTCTGTACTCTCTGCCTACTCCGCAAGGGATCTGGCGTGATGATAGAGATAGATAGATTTAACTTTATATTATTTATTTTTATTTGACTGCCTCGTTGGTCTAGTGGCAAAGCGCATCGCTTGGTGATCACGAGGTCCTGGGTCGATAACCTAGGTCGGACAAATGAAGTTTTGCTAACGAAAACTTTCCAGTATGACGTGTATCCGGAGGAATTGTGCCCGGTATATGGCAAAAGGCTCGCCCCCTATTACATGGGACCTAACATCGTCGGCAAAAAGAGGGTGTACTCAGTACGCCTCTGCCACCCCCGCTTGGGAAATATAGGCGTGATGATGTATTGTTTTTATTTATTTATTATGATACTGACGTTGTCTTGACAACGGCACTTAATGAGGGAGATAAACAATCATTCTTATTCCTTCTACAATGCGTGTTCAGTGTTCCGTATAAATGCTGTATTTTCCTATAGAAAGAGATAAAGACATCGCGTCTTTAAGTTATTCTCTTAACAAGTTATTTATACACATTTCCGGGAATCAATAGGTATATACATATTGTGTTTATCTGAATAATGTTTATATCTTCAGAACTATTATCTATGCCTGAGGTCAATGTAATATTGTTCAATGATATTTTTAAATTATACATAGGTATAATATCTTACTAAGAAATCGTTTGACAATGGCTTCGATTAGTGGTTAGAAGACAGACCGCTTTGCTCATTGAATCGGATAATCGCAGGCTCGATTCCCTTATGGAACAAATATTTGTGTGTATAAGATTTGTACCGAATCGAACTCGATTACAGGGTGGAGCGTGTACTAGGGTGGGGCCATGTTTGAATAGTAACCTTGACCATCCTATTCCATGTAACTCATTAAAGGCAATTAAAAGAACAATACATCAACTGCCAACTGTTGGGAAAAGACATTCTCTAACATATCAAGGTGAAAGAGCTCAGATAATTCTCTCCCACGGGGACCCAGCTCGGATTGGAGGTGAAAGAAGGACGAAAGATATTAGGAAAAAAGCCAGTATCAGTTCGAAGTCTCGCATTGTATGATGGCAATAGGTTATTGCCTATTTAACATCGTCGGCGAATAGTGGGTGTACAGAGTATACTGTACACAGTATACCTCTGTCAGCCCCACTTTAAGAATATAGGCGTGATGGTTTGTAGTTAGGTTATGTAGGTTTGTAAGTATTGATTAAAATTAAGCTAGTTCTTTAAAAGATTTGGTGTTTAAAGAGGAAAGAACCCCTTTTGAAAAGAAACTCTTCATCTTAAGTGTATCATGACGCCAGATCAGCTTAGGCAGCGAGTTTCAAAAAGTTTTTTCCTTACAGACCTTTCTAGCTTCCTCCACTCTCACAGTTTGTCTCATACGCGATCGCCGGTTAAACTATTGACATGTCCATCAGATAATACACGGTTTAACTGTTCGTAGTAAGATAGTCTAGGTCTTCCCCAGTATGTACATCCTTTCACTTTCGCATCTTAAGTCTTTGTCTATTGTTGGGTGGAAATAGCTATGCTTGTTAGCAATGCTTTGTCTGCATTTTTCACAATACGTATAGGAACAGTTTCAGCTTGTGGTGTATATTGTGCACAAGATGTTTTACTAATTTGAATTATAAAAGAAGAAGGAAAAAAAAGACATTTACTCAACCACACACGCAGACAAAGAAAATTTAAAATATCAAAATACACATTTATAAACACCAGAGGATGTGTAGGGTTGAAAAGAATTTTGCTGCACCAAAATGTTTTATGATAGCGCTGGTATTCAAGCACAAAAACACACCGTCACGCCTATATTCCCCAAGCGGGGGTGGCAGAGGTGTACTGAGTATACCCACGTTTCGATGACGATGTTCCATGTAATAGGGAGCGAGCCTATTGCCATACACCGGGCACAATCCTAGACTCCGGACTCATACTGGGAATTTTTCGTTAGAAAAACTACATTTTTCCGACCTAGGATTTGAACCCAGGACCTCGTGATCACAAAAAAATTAACCTTGGCGAAAGTATGGTGTTCAACGATGCTGGCACGTGGTACCTTCGAGGGATCGCCTCTACCTGTGTGGGGATTCCTGACACCAACTCATGCGACCCAAACTACTATGTAATATTCACAGATATCGCCAAGCACCTGCCTTGGATCCGGGAGAACATGAACAACTTCTGATGTTGCCTAACTTAACAATTAAAGACAAAGCATTTTAATAAAATATCCCTTTTTTTACAAGTCTTTTTTTTTTAGTAAACATGGCCACACACTAGGATATCTTCCTGTGTCATGGGTGCGTTTACAAACATGAAAATTGACATACTCAAATGCCCAGACCGAAACAAATAATTGTGGATCACACAAAGGTTTGTCCCGTGCGGGAATCGAACCCGCGACTATTAGACACAGTGGGTGGAGCAGCTTAAGCTCGTAACCACTGCGCTAAATCGTAATTAAATGCGTATACAAAATTTTTTCTCTGTCATGTTGACCGTTGAGGAATTCCCTCATCCAGAGCCAACCCTGAGTGTAGCAGCTAAAAAAAGTCCAATTTAAAACGACCAATCCATATTAAATATGAGTATAAAATTTCGTATCTATGCTGTTAATCGTTGAGGAATTCCTTCGTCTGGAGCCAATCCTGGTTGTTCAATCAGCTCATGCTTACCATAAAAATGCATTGTCATTGGAAATTTCAAGTCCGTAGAATAAGAGATAGTAGTTCTAATTCAGTTTGCAAGATTTGACCTAAGCCAATAAACTAACAAACATTGCCAGCTAATTAAAAGCTTGTATCAGAATCAGAATATTTTTTATTCATGTAAACCATTACAGTATTTATGAATCGTCAATAAAGTAACAAAAACTCTACCATCACTTAGGAATGTTATTCCTGTGGAGAAGAAGGGCAAGAAATTCCACGGTTATTTTTTAAAAATAGTATTTTTACATTTTCTTTTTCCATCTACATTTTGTTGTGGGATATGGGAGAACAATGTAAGCTGGTTTATCAGGTGGGTCCAAGTTAAATTTAACAAACTATACTACTCGTATTCATGTGAATATGGCTATATGGCTACATGGTTCCCTCATTTATAGAGAAAGAAATGAGAAAAAAAAGATAAATGTTACTAAATTAATAGAAGGAAGAGAGGGAATATTAAATAATAATAGCTGAACAAGTTATCCATATTTATGCAAGTGGAACTGGAACAGCCCATATTCAAGTATTTTCATCTTTTAAATAATCATCTAGCGTATAATAAGCTCGCTTACTGAGCGTACGTGTACAAAGGGTGACATTGGGGTTCGGTATCATTTGATACGAGATAGGATACGCGATTTAACTTCGCCGGATTAAAGCTAGCGCTACGCGAAAGAGATGCGCGACCGTTACTACTTAGTACCTACTTCCCCCAGTGTTGGGTATTATTTAATCATTTTTTTAATTGTAGGATCAATTAATGAAATTTTCAATTGCAATCAAATTAATCGCCGTAAGGTATTTCGGAATGACAATGCCTTTTGGACGTCAAACGCCTCAGTGTCTCCCGTGACCATGGGTGCAGTAGAGCACGAAGCACAGGGAACTTAAAACTTAAAATAAACCGCGATAAAATCCGATATACGTATTTTAATTGATTTTTTCACAATTTATTTTTGCCCAACTCTGCTAACCTTTCGTTTGCACGTGTACTTTTTCAACGCGTTGCCCTGAAGCCCTGTAAGCGCTTTAAAAAAAACTGTTCTGTTAGTCGTTTGTTTAATTTCAACTCTTGATAAATGCTTATTAAAAAATGGCTTGTGCGAACTTAGGGTTACAGTTTATCGAACGAAATAGGGTAATTGACTAAGTGAGAACTTCCTTTACAGTAACTCTTTTCGTAGCGATTATGCGCGCAACTACTGAGGGAAGCTAACTTCAAACATCTCAAGATATATCGCGGGTACTATACATTGAGTTATTATACATTACGTAATAGGGAAGCTACTTCAAACAAAATATCGAACAGACAAACAGGCAAACACCAAAGCGAGTTAATAAAAACGTGGTAAAATGGCGCGTCAATTGACGACCGCAGAGCTAGCGGGGATGTTGGTGTTATCATAGATAATAACATCTTATGTTTCCCTAGTTGTTTAAATAGTATCTCAGCGCACATAAAGCCATATTTTTTAAATGAAACAGTTATCGAACGTGTCACATTGTTGCAAAGACGTGGCATGAAATGAGGGGTAGTGTATGCACCTTAACTTTTGCTACAGAAATAAGTTGAGATGTTTTCTCTAGTACGGGATCGTCCATTCTCGTAATGTTTTGGCAACTTTTTAACCTCCCCTCCCCCCTTTCTTCTGATGATACGTGGTGAAGTTTTAGTCTAAAACTAAAAAGACACGAAACGACACAAAGAACACAAAAAGACGTGTATTTTTTGATACAAAGTATATTCAAAATTTTTAAGACGCCTCAAGGCCACGCGTGGCCTCCACTTTTCGGTTTTGATAGGGCGCGTTCAACGAAAAAATAAATACAAGATATCCCACTACGTTACAATAGAAACAGTGATAGCCTAGTGGTTAGACCGTTGGACTATAAATTTAGAGGTCTCGGGTTCAAACGCAGGCAAGCACCTCTGTCTTTTCTAAAGCATGTGAGTATTAATAAATTTACTATCACTTTCTTTAACGGTGAAGGAAAACATCGTGAGGAAACCGGCATGCCTAAGAGTTTCTCGAAGGTGTGTGAAGTTCGCCAACCCGCACTGGGCCAGCATGGTGGACTATGGCCTAAGCCCTCTCAGTTTCAGGGTTTCTTAACAGGGATAATATTATTATTATTATTTTTATTTCACTTTAACCCCTGTGATATTTCATGATTTTCTAAACCCTCTACCCCCCTTTTTCTAACCTCACGTGATGAATAGACGATACCTATGTAGTAAATTATTAAGTACTTTAGTAGTAATGGTGATTTAAATCATGGTACTTCAAGGGGAAATATTTTTTCCTTTACTTTTCTTTGCTACTGAGGCGCTCTTTAAGACTTGGCGTCTGGAACGGTCACACCATTCGCTCTATGATAAACCCGGCTTCCAATAGGCTATTTGAGATAAATTTAGTGAAAGGTGCGCTAGATTTTAAAAATATGTTCTAAACCGTTTTGGATTTGCAATTGATAAAAATTATAAATAACCACGTCGCATACGTTATGACAAAAATCACTTGACAAAAGAAACTACGAGATAAAAGTCACTAAAAGTTGTTTACCCCATTTCAGAGCTCTAAAAAAAAGGACAAGACAACAATTTGGGTCTGTGGATATCATGAGGCTGCAGACTAGTGATGTGTACCGGAGGCAAAATCTGACACCGGAGATTTTTGAAGAATTTACAACAATAACCGGAGAATCTCCGGAGAAAAACCGGTTGATAACGACGTATTGAAAATAATTAACATAAACCAAATATTTCATAGGTAAATAGTAGTACGTACGTATACCTACCTGATTACCTAAATCTTCAGGACTTAAATAAAAGTTCTGAGTGGATTGAGTTTTCATTTATACATTCATGTGTCCATTAGCTTTAAAATAAACAATACTTATTAAACTATGTGTTACGAGTTATGTAATACATTGTTTTATAGTTTATTTTATATTATCAAAATTGGTAGACAAATAAAACGCTACTTAATAAATTGGTACCTATGAATATCCAGATATGTAATATCTGGGTTTGCCGGGAGTTATATGGAAAGAATTTTGGACTAAAAAGCATTCAAAAAATCTCTATAGTATTTTTAGAAATTACTGGTGAAAATCCGGTTCAAGTGTTAACCGGTGAATCTCCGGTTTCTAAAGAACCGGTTCACATCACTACTGTAGCCCAGCCACAGACATCAAACAGACATGTAGAGCGATAAGAAACTTTTGGCGTATGTGTGAAATCAGGGTTATCATTTAGCAAAATTTTCCTACTTTCAAGGAAATATTTCAACAGGTGGGCCCGCACGGTTTGTAATTAAAACATGAACTCGGGTAAACAAATTTTATAGCAAACGGCAACTCTACGGCTGTCGTTAAGAGACAGCGCTAGTTCCAAAGATCCTTGTCGGACTACGTCTGTGGCAAAAAAAATGGATCTGTAGCTGCCAGTGGCTATGGATCGTCCACAGACATACAGATTTTATAGAGGAAAGGGTGCACACAGATATCCTTACTTTATGTACCTGTCTTTTCACATTAATTTATATATCTGAAGCGCGCTTCCGCTCCACATTTCCAATAATTGATATACAGCAAGAGAGTACAGAGTACTTACTATAATAATATTGATTGCTGCTGTTCCTTTGTAATTGTATACAATTTTACTAGTTAAGGTGTACTGAGTACACCCACGTTTCGCCGACGATGTTAGGTCCCATGTAATAGGGGGCGAGCCTATTGACATATACCGGGCACAATTCCAGACTCCGGATTCATATTGGAAATTTTTCGTTAGAAAAACTACATTTGTCCGACCTAGAATTTGAACCCAGTACCTCGTGATCACAAAGCGATGCGCTTTGCCATCAGACCAGCGAGGCAGTTATTTTATTCATGTTAAATGTGAGTCAGACGTACATATTTTTCGAGATCTTATCAGATAACCTACGCTGTTGTGAACTTGTTATTGTAAAAATCCAGGGGGGGGGAGGTAAAAGTATTGCTGTAATGTTTCTTGCCTGTGTAAAAGAGATGTGCCTATACAGTTTATAACTCCGTCTCTCACATGGTCCCCTGATCTCGATCGATGTTCAATCATAATTTACAGTTCTAAGGCCTCTTTCACCATCCTCCAGTAAAATGCTGGTTAGTTACTTCTCGATTAGCGTTACTCGGCAATTAAAACTGGCTAGATTAACCGTCGGATAGGGCTATTCAGAGATGGTGAATTCGCTCATAGACGTACTTGCAACTTTAATTGTCGATTAGTCTATTTCAAACTATTCGAGGGAGGCGAAAGAGGTCCTTAGGGTTAGTTGTGAGTTCATTCTAAGGGTAGTAGTACACAATACTTTAAGCATTGCGACTACATTGATACTGTATTTGATTTGGTGACTTTCTCCATCCAATTACGGTGTAAAAAAGTCACGCGTTTTGTCTACTGCTTTCGTAGCAGCGAGCTTCCGAAAAGTGACCAAATCGTCGATAAAAGTATTCAGTGTGCTTTAAGTCTTTTAAGACACCTAATCGGGCAGTTACAGGAAAGACTGACATTATTTTACTATCTGGTGCAGTTATGAGGAATAATATGTAAGCAATTCATTACCTGGTCATAATGAAGTTTATGTTTTAAAATTCAGACGTCACTATAACAAAATACTAAAATGTGTATATTGACATTCGTAACAGTACTCAGTCCCGATCAGATATTTTGTATAATCTATGGTCCCGATCACGAAACGGGGAAGTAACATCACCTTTGGTTCATCTTCCGAAGATCCAAATATCCTGTCGCCAATAAATAACTAAAGCAAAAATGCTACCTCCACGTATCAAAAACCGGTCCCCCACCATTTTAATCACCAACAGATCGACATTCGACCACAACACTTAAAAAAACTTCCTATAACTTAATTACACAGAATAACATAATCGACTAATTATATATCACATCACTGTAATTTTTAACACATTTCTTACCATTTCTCAATGATATTTTCCAAGTTTTATGATTTATATTGAAAAAAACGACTATTCAATGTTATATTCACATAAAAAAATGTTTCTTATTAGCGTTTCGCGACGTACGTCGCTCGCGGCGGATTCTGCAAGAATGACAAAAGAATATCATAGGAATGATTATCTTAGAGGTCAAGTTTACGATGGCCACGCGACAGAAATAGCGGTTAACCGTATGAGGGAAAGGAATGAATGTAGTTTTGATTGGTACGCCAATTAAGTGAGGGTGAGCGCACACGCAAACCTGTTAGCAATGATGATCAAACGGCTACACTGAGTAATAATTAAGTGCAGAGTGTGTGTACATACAGACTAATATTTAGTACGTAAATGGAATTTCTGATACAATGTTCAAAGAGCTTAGCACGAAAAGATTGACGTCAGCATGACGCTAGCGAGTTGATATGACATCCTTGTCACGCTACAAATTTATTAAATAAACATGAACGTGACAGTACGATTACTTGCTAGCGTCACGCTATCGACAAAGTTTTCGTGCTAAGGCCTCAGACCGAAAGTTGAACAAAATGTAAAGGATATTCTGAAAAAAAAAACGGACACAAACAAAAACACACAATGTCATATTGCAGATTACAGGTACTATTTTATTTATACCGTGATTAACAATATATTTTAAATTGAATAACTTGACATTACATCGAAACGAGACCGTGATGATACTGAAATCGGAACGTGGTGTAGTGAATACACCCACTTTTCGCCGACGATGTGTGTCCATGTAATAGGGGGCGAGCCTATTGCCATATACCGGGCACAACTCCAGACTTATACTGGGAAGTTTAGAAAAATTACATTTTTCCGACCTAGGATTTAAACACAGCATTACAAAAGCGATGCGCTTAGCCACTAGACCAACGAGGTAGGCCACTAGACTAACGAGGTGGTCCAATATATTTTAGTTGAGCAGAATACCAATTGTGGAGTCAATTAATAATTAAATCTTAAATCAGTCAACATTTAGCCTTAGTGTAAGGTTTGCACGTATGAATAAGTAATCAATAACTAATACAAACTAATTCTTTAATGAGTTTTGGATTTGTGCGAATATCGCACATAAAAAAAAAAACATTTTTCGAGTGCTTATACGAATCCCTCCCGTGATCATGGGCGCTGCAAAGCCACCAAAGCACTCGAAACGGCGGGAATTTAAAAATCATAATAAACCGCGTTAAATCTGAAAAATAGTTTTACCAACAGGTTTACATTGAAAATAGTATATATTAAAATATTTAAAATAAGTTAAACATGTTATTGATACAGTTGTCAATTCCCAAAGGACGTTACTTTGTGACTAAAGTAGTTTCAGAATTAATTTACTAATTGACCTCATTTAAAGATCATATAGTAAATTAGCTAAATTATCTAACGATTTTTTAAAGTATTTATGATTAATTAGATTGCGGTAATAATGCATTAATATATAAAGAATTTCTCCGATTGAACGATGTTTATTACAAGTGTCCCCGTTGTCCCAAGCGGAGAGAAGATAGGTTATAAACTCTGTGTTCTGGGCTTTGTCAGTGCATGAAATAAAACTAGTTTTGACTGACAAATACTGAGTTCTTAGATTTACGCGAATATTACACATGAAATAAAACTATTTCTCGGATAATACGCGGTTTATTTTTGATTTTTAAGTAACCGACATTTCGAGTGCTTTGCAGCACCCATGGTCACGGGAGGGACACGGGAGGGACAGTCACTCCCGTGAACATGGGTGCTGCAAAACACTCGAAACGCCGGGAACTTAAAAATCAAAAATAAACCGCGATAAAATCCGAAAAAAAGTTTTATTTCATGTGTAATATTCGCGTAAATCTACGAACTCAGTATTTGTCAGTGCAGTTGAATCTTAGACTAAGACTAAGACTTGTCTAGCCGGAGAAAATTGGCGCCAAAAACGGCATCACTATGTAAGCGTCAGGCTGGTGTTCAATTTTTTAAAATTTGTTCGGAAGCTGTCAATGTGTCCTTGCGCTGCGTATGCGTACTACAATTTATTTAACCATAGGGCAGGTTTCTTAATTTAACACAATGATAGATTTTCCTACTACGGATAGAAAGGATATTGTCAAAAATTGCCCCAGATCTAACAACCTTTTGACCCATGCCATCATCATTTATCTATTTATTTTATTAAAATAGTGGCAAATATCTGTATCTAACGGACAATTTGCAATCTAAAACGAATATTTATATATCGCCGACATCTTTTCTGAATGTCAACAGACAATATAATCTCATACGTATTAATGGCTACTGAATTATAACCTCAAAATCTAATAATTTTTGAGCAATATTGCGATTCCCCCGCTTGACCGTTTAATAATATATGCCTTAAGAGAATTTATGGGTGATTTGAAATCATACAAGTATTTTTCATTGCTGTTAGTTCTGGGGCAAATCATGCATGGGCGCAGACATCGTCCTTTGACATATTTTGTATGGAAAATTTGCAAAATTCTACTGACTGTAAGCAAATGTATTCCTGAGTTGAATATTGAAACCGGCCATTAGACAAGTAATTCATCTGAGAGTTAAATTTTTATCTCCCTATCTTATGCCTAAACAATAAGTGTGTGCCATACTTAAACTTTGTAATAACCAATCATAGAACTATCATCCTTTAACTTATTGGAGCATACACAGGCCACTATGGTACAAAAGAATATCTACACAAGATAAACCTATCCAGCAACGTGGTATGCAGGAGCTGTGGCATAGAAACTGAAACTATGAAGCTTGCCCTCTGCAAATACGCCGCTTTGGCGCCGCGGGGAATGAATCTACTTGGGGTAGCCTATCCATCTCCAGAATAATACAAGCTCTTCTCCCCTGGCGGAATCTACAACCAGGGAGTATTCTGTACACCAGGTACGTAAGAGCACTAGGGCAAAGGGCAGTACAAAAGATCCCATTGGGTCGAAGTGCGCTTGAAGCAACTCAACCTATTAATATCTCATCACCTTTTAATTTATTGAATAGAAATTAGAACGGATAACTGGTCTATGTGTATAATTTATTGTAGATATGGTATAGCTCATAATTATAGCAGTGAGTCTAAATATGTTAGTACGATATTTAAGTGTAGCTGAGTATCTTGCGTGTGCCTGTAGCCGAGTGAATTTTGGACAATCGTTAACGCTGTAGTACGACAAAGATCTTTTGGCCCATGAATGACATTGACGGGCGTTGGTGTGAAATAAGGTTAACTTTTAGCAAATTTTTACTACTTCCTAGGACATACTTCAACAGGTGAGCCCGCACGGTTACTAATTAAAAAAAGAACTCGTCGTAGCTAACGGCAACTCTGCGACTGTCATAAAGTGACATTTTAATTGATGACACCGTTAGTTGATTTTGGCTGGTGGCCACAAGATCGAGAGAAAAGAGAATGTGGACATTATTGTGTGTATATATTACTTCACTACATTTGGTGTACTTAATTTTATTAATCTATCTATATCTATATCATCACGCCAGATCCCTTACGGGGTAGGCAGAGAGTACAGAGTTCCAACAGGCTCTTTCCTTACATACCTCTCTGGCTTCCTCTACTCTCATAATTCGTCTCATACACGCTCGCCGGTTACGGAGACTCCTGACTTGTCCTTCAGATAAGACCCGGTCTATTTGGTCATGGTAAGATAGTCTAGGTCTTCCCCGGTACCTACATCCTTCCACTTTCGCGTTGTATATCAGTTTTGTCATTCTTTCTTCGGACATTCTTTCTATATGCCCGAACCAACGGAGCATACCCTTTCTCATCTTTACACCGATATTCTCTTTCATACCTATTTGCTTTCTTACTACGCTGTTGCGAATACGGTCGGTCAGCTTCACTCCGCACATCTTCCGCAGAGCTCGCATTTCCACCGCATTTATCCTACTTTCATTCTCCTTCTTACATACCCAGCTCTCGCTGCCATATAACAGCGTTGGGACAAGCACTCCATTATGTATGGCCAGCTGTATTATTAATTTTATTAATAATCCTGTAAATACCCACAATCGATAATGTGCTTTTACGCCCACATAATAATGACACGGTTATGTTAATCACACAGTTATGGATACATTCAATAATGTATGTAAACAAGATAATTATATTAGGTAACTGAGCATTCCAAACAAACATGGCGACAAAAGCGGCATTAACAGCACTATATGTGCGTGATGCCAGTGTTCTGCCCAAGCCGAGGCCGTTCCTCCTTAAGGCGCACTTGAGCTAGTTGTCCTTCTGGCTCGAGCGTAGTGGTTGCACGCTCGCCCTCTTGTCCGGAGAAGCTGCAAAGAGCCCGCGGCCTACAGCGTAGATCATTCACACACACAAACACGCCAATGTTCGATATTTGAAAACTTGTTCAAAAGCTGTCAATGTGTGCGTGCGTGAGCGTGTGCGTATTGCAATTTATCTAACCTCTTTTTTTTTATTAATTCGTCTCTTTCGTCCCACTGCTGGGCAAAGGTCTCTCCCATGATTCTCCACTTAACCCGATCCTTGGCCATATCATACCATCTGCTAGGCGACTAGGCGTCAAGGTCGTCGCGCCATCTTTTTCTAGATCTTCCCCGGCGTCGGTGTCCACCTGGTCGCCAATCGGTAGTAATTTTGGCCCACCTATCTGGGCTCATTCTGCTCAAATGACCTGCCCATCCCCACTTGAGCTTGGCAATCTTGGAGCCCACGTCTAAAATGCCAGTTTTGGAACGCAGTATAGTGTTACGGACTCGACCAGATATTTTGATTCCTAGAATACTGCGATCCATTGCCTTTTTTATCTAATCTAGGTTGACAAATTTTATGCCGTTTCCGCACGTGCGATGCTGCATCCAGGCAAGTAATTCGTCTAAGCTGGTAGCACTCTACATCTTTTTAAATTTCGCACACGCGAGTTCGTTGTCGAATTCCTTATTTATGGGTATTCCGTGCAGCAATTCGTATGTGCAACATTGAGTTATTACTGGAGAAGACACCTTAGCTAAATTTTTTGTAGCAAAAGTTAGAGTGCATATACTCTAGCGCACAGTCCAACGTTTTATTTCAAAAATATGCCTTCATGACCTAAGATATGGTTTAAACCAGAGGTTGCCAGACTTTTTTTCTCATAGACCACTTTCAATATTTAGCTGGTTCCGGGGGACCCCCTGCAGCTACATTTCTACCATATTCCCAAAACTCGATAAACAATGTGATGATTAGATCTTACTATGAAAATTTGCGTTGCGGCTGAGTTCCAACCACGAATTAATAGTTTTGGAAAAAAAGTGAGAATTGATTAGTTAATTAATTAATTGATTGTGCTATAAGTGAATGTCAAAAAAGTAAAGTTGACCAATCAAAAAAAGTGATTACTATTTTGAAATCTGCTCACAGCACAATCCAATCCAATCAATTCTCACTTATTTCATTTATAAAACTCCCCATACGGAGTGGTAAAAATAAAAAGAAAAATAGCATATTTTTTGTGTTGTATTTTTCAAATATGTAATTATTACACTATTAATTATTATCTATCTATCTATCTATAACCTCACGCCAGATCCCTTGCGGGGTAGGCAGAGAGTACAGAGTTCCAACAGGTTCTTTCCTTACATACCTCTCTGGCTTCCTCGACTCTCATAGTTCGTCTCATACACGCTCGCCGGTTACGGAGACTCTTGATTTTACCATCAGATAAGACTCGGTTTATTTGGTCGTGGTAAGATAGTCTAGATCTTCCCCGGTACCTGCATCCTTCCACTTTCACATTGTGTATATGTTTTGTCATTCTTTCAACTGTCAACGGAGCATGCCCTTTCTCATCTTTACACCGATACTATCTTTCATACCTACTCGCTGTCTTACTACGCTATTGCTAATGCGGTCGGTCAGCTTCACTCCGCACATCTTCCGCAGAGCTCGAATTTCTACCGCATTTATCCTACTTTCATTCTCCTTCTTACATACCCAGCTCTCGCTACCATATAACAGCGTTGGGACAAGAACTCCGTTATGTATGGCCAGCTGCGCCTTATGGTTTAAGTGCCGGCTCCCAAGTAGCTTTCCCATCGCTCCATTCACTCTGTTCCCTGCACTCACTCTTCTCTCTATGTCAGCGGTGAATTTCCCATCCTTACTGAAGGCGCATCCAAGATATACAAACTCATTCACTTGCTCCAGCACATCGTTACCAACCACAATCCTTACATTCGTTCTGGTTTCTTCCCTTTCAAAAACCATAATCTTGGTTTTCTTCACATTCAAGTGTAAGCCATTGATCATGCAGTCGTCTTTCATAACTGTGACTAGTGTTTGCAGATCAGTGGCTGTTGGCGCTATTAAAACCGCGTCATCTGCATAAAGTAGATGATCACCCATTTGTACACCTTCATTCATCGCTTTCAGTCTTTGAAGACTCTTATCCAGATATATTATAAACAGTCTAGCGGACAACACGCGTACAGCTTTTAACATCAAACCAGGGTGACCTGTTGCAGTCCACATAAGTGGACTGGACGGCTCGCAACAGAGTGCCATCTATACCATACTCTGGCAAAATGTCCCAAAGTCTCTTTCGCACAACTCTGTCAAATGCCTTCTCCAGATCTACAAAACCGCAGAAAACCTTCCGGCCCACTGCCAGATGCTTCTCTACGATGTTGCGGAGTGAGAAGACTTGATCCGAACATCCTCTTCCAGACCTGAAACCCCCTTGGGCCTCGTACAACATTCCATCGGACTTCATTAATTATTATTGTTATCATATTACATTGAAATATGATAAAAGTCGTAATATAATTAAAATTAAACATTAATAACGTACACAATGACAATCACAAAATAGTCATAATTTTAATGGGAGGGATGTACTTGATGGATTGACAGCAAATAATTAATATTTGGCTTCAGTTTTGTTAGGAATAACCGCAAATCTCTCCGTTTCGTAATATTCAATCTGCTCCTTTTTTTTGTTAAAAGGTTTGTAACGGCACTAAAACTTTTTTTGACAAGATATGACGAGGGAAACGCTATCAAAAGCTTTCTCGCAATTTCCCACCGTCCAGGATATTTTTCGGGTATCTCTGCCTGCAACCAAAATGTTTGATACCCTCTTTTAAATTTCACCTTCAGATCCTCATTAGTGCTAAGCTCGAGTAGCTCCTCTTGTAATATCACATTCTCTACTTCCGTTTCACCATTATATAGTTTTTTGGATTATATGGTCGTTGTATTTAATTTATAATCCACGGTGGTATTTCCATCGTCAGAATATCTTCAAAGTTGATTTTGAAGTCATCATGCAGGACAATTAAATGTTGAACGTGTATCTGAATATCCTCATCAAGGCATTCACCTGTGACAAGTATGAAAACTGGGAAAATTCGCGCCGACAAGTATTTTGCTTCATAAATTTCAAATTTCCAAGATAAGCTGAAATTACACCCTTTGTTTTTATTAAATTGAGGCTGTCCCCTTGTAATTGTAAGATAATGTCATGACAACCAGCGTACTTCAGTATGTAAGAGTCGTATCGTTGGAAGTCTTCATCATTTTCATCGCACAATTGTGAAAATAGCCGCGTATTCAACTTAATTAATCACAAATTGAAACAATTGGTGCAATCTATCACTCCAATGTTTCGTTACTAGGTGTTGTCGGTGGATGATACAGTGAATTGCAGTTACATCTGGTATAATTCTTTTAAGATGGCTTATAAGCCCACGATATCGCCCGAATATGGCAGGAGCTCCATCTGTTGCCACCGAAATAACGTTTGTGAATGGAATCGATTTTTCCTTAAAAAATCACTCAGGACATTAAATATTGATTCACCTTTTGTGTCCGTCTCCAAAGTTTTCGCGAATAGTAGCTCTTCATTTCTTCATCCATAACAAATCGAACATATGCCAATAATAATGCTTCATTACCAGGTAAAGTTGTTTCGTCCAGTTGAATAGAAAAATGAGTTGTTTGCAGATAATTACACAAGAAACTTTTAATATCAGAGCTCATTTCATCAATACGTCTTTGTACAGTGTTGTTACTCAAAGGAATTCTTTTGAGTATGTCAAATGGAGATTTTTGCAGAATAGTTTTTAAAACCTCTTCAACAGCGAGTAAAATTAACTGTTCTCCAATGGTGTGCGGTTTTCCAGATTTCGCTATATGTAATGAGATATTGTAAGATGCCCGCAAGCCATCGTCGTTACTTTCAGATGTTAAAGCGAATATACTGTGCACGGTGGGTCTCTTTTCATATTTTTCCTTCAATGCTTGAAAATATTTCAAATCTTTACTGTTTTATCAGGATGACACCTTCTTAGATGATCTTCGAGCTTCGATGGTTTTATAGAGTCATTGCTCAAAACGTTGTTGCATAAAAGGCATTTGGGCAATCGCTTGTCTGCCTTTGATGGAAGAAAATCAAATTTTAAATATTCAACACTATACTGTCGACATTTCTTCTTAGATTCAGGCATATTTCTTATTAGTTACCTACCTGTAAATAAAAAAAAAACGTTGTTTTAGTAATCATAAGGCGGTCTTACTCAACAAGATATGTGTACAACTACCTAATTAATTATTGCAATGAAATAAACAAAGTACCGACAGCAAACTGATTCTTATTATTAAAAGCAATAAATTGCTTCGGATCTTAATCCATAATAGAGTTTTATGAATACGGCTGAATCGATTTTAATGTAATGTAAAATATATTTTGATATATTTCTGTGAATTCGATAGAAAATACTTTAAAATAATATTTTGATATCAAAACTCCGCAATTTTAATTATTTATTTACTACTGTGATGCACGTGACGGGTACGTAAAGACAATTTATGAAAATATATTTAATGAAGTCATTTAGCATTAGGAATCTGAAATTTTTACAATCATGCAGGTCAATCAAAATATATCTCACCTTTAGTGAACCACCACACAGTCGGTTAAAAAATACTAATAAAGTAGGTACAAAAAGTTCAATCTTCTCGGCTTTCTGTTCTTTTATGGAAGTATCTAATAATGACTCTGTTCAGTATTTAATTTTTAATACTCACCTACCACACGCAAACATTACAAATATAATTGTTATAACATAAAATAAAAGTATGTAAACAACAAATAAGCAGGTAAATACTTACTTTTTCTGACACTGGCAAACACTAACATCGATTCACTTAACTTTAGTTTTCTTTTCGAAATTCCGGAAACAAATGAGTAACGTTTATCCTTGGCATTCGCATTTATATTGGTGAAGAATCAAACAAGTTCATGCAAGATTGCAATTTGTACTGAATATGGAATATGCAAGTTTTACAAGTAACAGTCGCTGAACTTCTTAAAATATTATCTGCCTACATTAATAGGTGAAGTCAAGCCACCATTTTAGTTCTTCGCTATCAAAAGCAAATAAATTTTCGTGGACCCTGCTTACGAATTGTGAACCCCATTTTTTTGTCACGCCAATGTAGACCCCCGTCGAGTCTCTCGTGAACCCCTGGGGGTCCACCTGGACCACTTTGGGAACTAGGGGTGTAAACAATTCGAGAAAAATAAGATTTTATTATCTATGAAAAGACACACGTCCCCGCTTACTCCGCGGACATCACGCTGGGCGCCATTTTTTGTTTGAAGCTTAGAATAACTACAAGCTCTATCTATTATTATTTATGTCTACTATAACTTATTCTAAGGTTTGAAGTGGCTTTTCTAGTACGTAGTAAATAATAACACTGTGTTCGCACAAGCGCTTTTTCAACGCCCTTAAGTAAAGCACTGGAATTAAAAAACGGTACATTCTCTCACGGTACATTTTTCGAATGCGCTGTTCAGCGGCAGCATTGCGCGTTGAAGCGTCCGTGCGAACGTGGGGCACCTCAATAACGTGAAAAGGATATTTAGGCATATCAACCTTTTGTGGACGGACAGCGGACACGAATTAACCGACAACAAGTTTATATCATTCTTGCTAATGCTCACGTTTTTCCTCTTCGTTTTTTCCTTGTTCGATATTTTGCCAAGTTCATCGAGCAACCCATGTTCAAAGGTCGGCTGATTTTCCAAAACTATGTGCTACGTTCGTTTGTCTTTTTGGTAGAGAACGCATAGACGTAAGCCCTTACGGGAGATAGCATAACGAGTTTTGAAAAACCACTGAAAAATTCATCCACCGCGGAAATATGCTAAAAAAAACTGGATGGTCATGCCTTTATTCTGCAAGCGGAGTTGGCAGAGGTGTACTGTATACATACGCTCCCAGGGCCTGAACAGGGCAAATCGTGTCAGGGTCGTGGAAGGGTGTATAAGGGCGTTCCCGTAACCTCTACATTATGCGGCCAAGACTGTGTCGTCGCTGAGTTTTAATCGCTACAGTTGGTCCAGTGACGGCCGGGGTTATTGCTATGAGCGTCGATTGATCAAGGACCACGGCACAGGCTTTTCGTGTCCCCCGAACATGGACGGTGTTCTCCCTCGATAAAAAAGATGTATACACTAGTACCAACAGATATATAATGAGAAATCACCTCGGCCACCTACATCTCAGCCTCAAACTGAGAGAGTTTAGGCCATAGTCCACCACGCTAGCCCAGTGCGGGTTGGCGAACTTCACACACCTTCGAGAAACTCGAGGCATGCAGGTTTCCTCACGATGTTTTCCATCACCGTTGAATCAAGTGATGGTTAATTTTTAAAACGAACCTGAGACCTCTGACTTTGCAGTCCAACGGTCTAACCACTAGGCTATCACTGCTTCTAACCACTAACTATTTTACCATGATCAAATAGACCGTGGCTTATCTAAAGGGCAAGTTAAAAGTCTCCGTAAACCGGCGAGCGTGTATGAGACGATCTATGAGAGTATAGGAAGCCAGAGAGGTCAGAGAGGATGCCTACCTCGCAAGGAACCCGGCGTGATGATGTAGGTATACAGTAGTATACACCCACTTATCGCCATTGTTAGATCCCAATGTAAAAGGCGAGCGTGTTACCATTATCTAGGCCACAATTTCAGACTTCAGACAGAGACTGGGAATTGTCCGCTAGAAAAATTACACATTGTTCAACCTAAGTATCAAAATAATTTGATCGTGATTGCCACGAACAAGGCTGTCATGGCTACTTCAGAATAATAAAAGGATAGTGATATTTACAGATTCAAACTTTCATTATTTTCAAGGTTGTTTCAAGGAAGACTGGTTAGTTGTAGCTAATTTATAAGTCTGTGGAAATCGTGTACGAACAAAAGTTTAATTGCCTACAAAATAATATTGTAAAGTGTGGTTACCAAAATCGATGTCACAATCAAATAAAACCTTAAATTTAAACTCGATAAAGTACACTTTACCTTAATTTATTTTCTTTGTTTGGTATGTTTTTGCTTCTTTAAATTATGCTGACTTGGTGATTCATCTAGTAAATTTCTCGTGTACTAAAAAGTGGTTTCACATAGGATTTCCGCATTTCAATGCAAAACCCAGAAGGGTAATTTTCACAGTAACAATATCCTCTTTCGGCTTGAAAATATCTGTAGTAATACAGGCAGTCATAAATATACGAGTATTTTAAAAATTTTCATTCTTACGTCATGTTTACATTTTGTTTACTTGCTGGCAGGGAAGTCAACATGACATTGGGCAGCGCAAGAATGTAAGCGTATTTAGAAGTAACAAATGAGTAATAAGTAAAGTAAATACCGTCATCCCTATATTCCCTAAGCGGAAGTAGCAGAGGTGTGCTGTGTATACTCACATATCGTCGACTAGGTCTCAATGTAATAAATAAATAGCCTAAGGCTCCTAACTTGGCTAAGCGACTACCTACGTGGTAACTAAGCCATTGAGACGTTTAAATCTGTACCTTCAGTGAAAGGTGACACAACTCGAGTTATAGAACTTTTGATATTTATGCACATTGCAGTCATGCATCAGAAAAAAATCGGCTGTTTTCAGTCTGATCCCCATGCTTCTAAGGCTTAAAAATCGCAAGATTTTTCGATGCATCATTTTGATATAACTAACCATTTTTCAAAATTAAGAATGTGTAAAAAATAGCAGTGATAGCCTAGTGGTTAGACCGTTTGAATGCAAAGTCAGAGGTCTGGGGTTCAAACTCAGGCACGCACCGCGGTCTTTTCGAAAGGTTGTGCGTATTAAAAATTAATTATCACTTGCTTTAACGGTGAAGGAAAACATCGTGAGGAAACCTGTATGCCTAAGAGTTTCTCGAAGGTGTGTAAAGTTCACCAACCCGCACTGGGCCAGCGTGGTAGACGCCGGTGGCCTAAACCCTCTTAGTTTGAGAGGAGGCCCGTGCCCACCGGTGGGACAGTTTCTTAACAGCGCTATTATTATTATTATATATGTATCTCGCTGAGATTCACGGGCTTTACCCGGACCTTTGAAAGGCTTGCATGAGGACATGGGTCCAACACGTAGAGGCCCTTTGCGAGAAGTTAATGTTATGTAAGCCACCTGCTGAGATTACTTGCTGAAAATGAAGAAACATAACCAGCGAACTGACCCCGGCAGGTGCAAGGACTATAGTAAATTATGGAAAGAAAACAAGGGCTATGTAAATGAGGTTTGATGGACAAAAACTGGACTATTTCAAAGGGGACGGACACCGGCCATAATTAGTTATACCTAATTACCCGTGGCCGACGGTGACTCGCCGCTTACTAGATGGGCCCTCAAACGGTCGTCCTAGGACAACTGAGGGCAACACCGGTGTGGGCGGCTCAGGGGTGTACAGAGGTGTGCTGCACTTTCTCCGAAGTTACTCGCGGCGTTATGCCCTTTAACACTTCTACCCCTAGAGTACATAGACGTAGGAACGCATTATCTTCCTATGTCGATATAGCTCTCACGGCTTCTCTTTGGACGGTCAATTAAGGCTAGCCAGAGCCGAGAGTCCTGCGGGCACCCATCGGTTGCCCGCTTCAGGGCACCCAAGACACGCCGAGTTGGGGGCCCTGACCGACTCTCTGAAGCACTCGGGTCCGTGGTGTCGTTACTCACCAACAGCTCTGCAATGATTTATGTAAATTAATATCAATTTACGCAAAAACAGTATGAAGATAAAATCATCGTGTCATACAACAAATATAAGTGTACATTTTCGTTAATATTAAGAAAACTCCTTTAAATAATATCTTGTATCTTTGAATAAAATAATCTTTAAGTAACTGTTTCTCAATAACCGTTATCAACATTTGATTCAGTGCAGCAAAGAACGTGTAAATTTTTTAAAACTTTAAAGTTGATTTTTCAAAATCATGATTTTCGACTTGTTCCTTTCATTGAAGGTAAAAATATATGAAAATCCCAGAAGCACTGTGAAAGATTAATTTTAACTAAAATCCACTGAGTTACTGTATCCCTACTACGTGTTATAAGTCTGTTTGAGTACGTGGTATAAAGGATTGCTACAAAAAAATAGTTGAGGGACACCTCAATTATTATTTTTTCGTTTAAGCGTATACACTAGAGTGATACCATAGATATATGGGCCAAAATTCTTTTTAATGGCTAAATCAAGCAGTGGTTTTTAGAAAATAATTAATATTCAAATTTTTTTTTTCTTAGTCTTTACTGTTGATATAGAATGGCAATAGTCTAGTCTATTATAGTCGAACATTTGCAGCGATGTTTTGAATGATATCATCAATATTTATGGCAATTTATACATTAAGCGGTCGAAAAATAAAACATCCTCGTTACTTTACAACAAAATCAAGTTTTATTTATAAAATCACAGTTTATTTATTTTAAGGAAAACCAACAGCTACATATAAAATATTAGGCAACATAAATAGTACAAAGCCAATTACAGGTTTCCACGTTTAGCAATAATATAGTTTAAGAAAGATGTTTTAACAATCGCTGATTTAGCATACAACAAACAATTTTACTTATACTATGTAAAAAATCGTAGATTTAACTGCTTTCTTATCGTACAGCTTTTTGAAGTGAATGGGTCGAGCAATAAGTCTTTACATAATTTATTGAAATCCCTGTTCGCTCCCACAATGAAAGAATTCTGCCTGTAATTTGAGGATGAAGAAGGAATTGACAGTGGGGGATTAAATCTTACTGACTTATGAGCGACATTAAAGTAGAGTTTGTTAAGAATGCCGGGACAGTCCATTTCATTACAGATGATTTTTGACAGAAAAACACAGTCAGCCAACTTATGGTGATATACAAGAGGCTGAATATGGAAAGTTTTGCATGTTTTAATGTAATCTTCGGATCTATATGGTAGTTCTAGGCGATAACAGAGATAGCGGATAAACTTTCTTTTTAGATTTTCAATACGATCACTATATTTGTTATAACAGGGGTTCCAAATTTGAGAAGCGTACTCAAGGTGACTTCTCACTTACGTGCAGTATAGTATCTTGAGAGTTTTAGCTTTTTTGAAGTTTCTAGACATGCGCATAACAAACCCAAGTGCTTTGGATGCTTTTGCGACTATTTTATCGACATGCACGTCAAATAAAAGTTTGGAATCGTGATGAACTCCTAGGCCCCGTACAACATCGCTTCTTTGTAGTGTTTCTCCTTTAATTTTATATGAAGTTGAAAGTGGGAAACGCTTTCTAGTGAAGGAAACCACTGAGCATTTCAACGGGTTAAAGGCTAGTTTATTTACGTGACAATAATGATCCAATCGCGTTAAATCTGACTGGAGTGCTTCTATATCGTCTTGCGACGATACAGAAGTGAATATTTTAATATCATCAGCATATGAAAGTAGGTTTGAGTGTTGGAAGCAAGAATCGATCTCGTTTATGTATAAAATGAACAGCAATGGGCCCAGTAACGATCTCTGAGGAACTCCGCTGGGAACCGCCACCCAACTTGAGATGTAGTTGCTTACGACTACAGCTTGTGATCTGTTGTCAAGGTAAGACGAAAACCACCGAAGAAGATCTCCCCTTATACATAAAGTCGTTAAGTAAGCTAAGGGTAGAAACAGTTGACCGCCCTCTCAAGAAACCATGCTGCGTAGGATTAAACGAGTTCATAAGTGCGGCATAAACCTGGTCATATACCACTCTTTCAAAGATTTTAGCAATGACACAGAGTTTGGAGATTGGCCTGTAATTTACAACCTCAGTTCGTGGCCCCTTTTTGTGGATATGTGTTACATAAGCTGATTTCCATAATTGCGAAACAAAGCAAGTCCTTAGAGATTTCTTGAATAAAAGCGTTAAATTCACTAACATGGTAATTTTAAACTGTAGTGCTAATATTCATCTTATTTAGTTTAATCATAGAAATAATCAGTTCAATGAAATATTCCTTATAGTTTAAATCACTGCGTTACCACAGTTCTACTTAAAAAAGCTTAACTTTTCTAATAATGATAATAAAAAAAAATTCTAATAATAAAAAAAACAAAAATCAATAAAATCTAGTGATAGAAGCTTTGACTAATGATGAACAGGTACGTATGAAATTAAGACATTTTCAACTAATCAGAAGCCTTAATATCACTTTAATTGCTATAAAAAGCTGGGGACAAGCTTATAACGACGTTACTCTTCCACGGGTGTCAAAGCCATTTATTGGAGAAATTTCGTTCTAAGAAAAAAGTAATGTGTAGGTATTTCAGTTGTGTATTAATAACTTAAAAATACACCTAATACAATTGCATTACCAATAGAACAACTTCGATATCATATAGTAACGGCTTGTAGCAGTAACGCAGTAGTAAATTTTTAATTATATGGTAAATGTGTACTAAATGGCAAAGCAAAAAGCAAACATTCTGTCACTGTCAAACCAGGTAACTGAATGACTGTGTATAATAATAATAATAATCTCAGTGAGATACATATACTAATAATAATGTAAATATCGTCAGTTCTTACCTTTTAACGGCGGCAACTCAGTGGCCACGCAATAAACACAGTCACCTCTCTTTCGATGACCGCTAAACGGTTACTTCGCCTAGCTTATTCCCCCCACGCACAGCCTGTTATTGATTTTAGAAGTTACAATTACTCAAAATTAATGAAATACATTACAATATACAATTATAATACACTTACTTTATGGTTTGTTTTCATATAACAACGCAAGGTTGTTAAGTTTTATTCTTTGGACGGGACGGGTTTTATAGAAAATTTGTATTAAAATTGTAATAAAGTTCAAATCTTATAATTTTTATTATAACATTCAAGTACGAAGCCATTTAGGAAATATTATGATAAATTTACGTACTACGCGTTACTAAGAAAGTCAACAATTATATAAAAAATTGATTTAATGTTATATTGTTAAACAGGGACAAAGACATGTTATATTTACCAATTAGTGTATTTTATTCACAAATTTGTTTATTTTTTTCTTACGAAAAGTGAAATAAGTTCGAAGAAAGCAAATCTTAGGCATCAAAATAATTTTGGCCCATATACTATTATCTATATAGTATACTAATAATACTATATAGACGCAGTGATAGCCTAGTAGTTTAGCCCGTTGGACTGTAAAGTCAGAAGTCTAGGTTTGCGTTTTAATTAGCACTTTCTTTATGGGGAAGGAAAACATCGTGTGGAAACCTGCATGCTCAGAGTATCTCGAAGGTGTGTAAAGTTCGCCAACCCGCACTGATCAGCGTGGTGGACTATGGCCTAAACCTTTTCAGTTTGAGAGAAGGTCCGTGCCCAACGGTAGGACAGTTTCTCAACAGGGCTAATATTATCACGCTGAGATTCACGGGCTTTACCCGGACCTTTGAAAGGCTTGCATGGGGACATGGGTCCAACACGTAGAGGCCCTTTGCGAGAAGTTAATGTTATGTAAGCCACCTGCTGCGATCACTTGCTGAAAATGAAGAAACATAAGCAGCGAACTGACCCCGGCAGGTGCAAGGACTATTGTAAATTATGGAAAGAAAAAAAGGGCTATGTAAATGAGGTTTGATGGACAAAATCTGGATATTTCAATAAAAATAATAATAATATTATTAATATTACTATATCTTTGCTAATAATCGTATGCATTCTCACTTTGTCAGGTAGTTGCAACGTGACTCGTCCGATTGCTAAGAGTTTCGAGTTCTATTTCAAAAATATCCCTTCATGTACACTGAGATACTGTTTAAACAACTCGAGAATTTTTTTTATATCTACTAGCTGTTACCCGGGAATATGTCCGCGATTTATGGGATTTCATTTATAATACCTTTTCTTAACTAAAAGTGGCCTAAGTTACCCCTTATAACATCAGCTATCTGTCAGTGAAATCTGCCGCTAAAATCGGGCCAGCCGTTTCGGAGATTATCCAGAATAAACAGACAGACAGACACAATTTTTAATAATAGTTTCTTTGCTGTTAGTACCGTATAAACTTTTATATGTATTGAGTAAATAGCTGTTATTTTGACATTACAAACAGGCACTTCAGTTTTATTTATTTGTAGAGAGTATAGATGGAAAGAATAACATCCCAGCTAACTCCGCGGTTATCAAGTTACGCGCCATAATAACTCAATGGTAATAAATAAAAATAAAATTAGGCATGTATTAAGAGAGCAGGAGTTTATTGAAATAATAATATAAATAATTTTTATAAGTATTGTGTTAATCCTGGAGACCCAACCAATGTAGCGAATTATCGACCTATTAGCCTTATGTCGGCATTGTATAAGGTCTTTACATCATGCTTACAAAATAAGATTTCTCCACAAATAGAACAATATCAATCGGAAGAACAAGCAGGTTTTAGAAAAGGTTATAGCACTATAGACCATATCTATGTTATAGAACAGATACTAGAAAAGTATAAAGAATTTAACAGTCCAATATACTTAGCTTTTGTCGATTATGCAAAAGCTTTTGACACAATTTCGCATGAGTCTATATGGATAGCACTTGCAGAAGCAGGAATAAATCCTATATATATCAAATTACTCCAAAATATATATTTAAGGTGCAAAAGCCGAGTAAAACTAGAAAAAATCGGCCCCGAAATCAGTATTGACCGTGGAGTAAGGCAGGGCGATCCTATATCGCCGACACTATTCATAACAGTCCTACAGTACGTCTTAAAAAGTAGACTGGACGAGCTATGGTCTACAAATTAATGGAAAGATTATAACTCATCTATGCTTTGCGGACAACATAGTATTAATGTCTGAAACGGCAACTGGTATCCAACATATGCTCAGTATGCTTCAGGAAAAGAGTACAGAAATAGGACTGGAAATGAATCTTATGAAAACAAAAATTATGACAAATAGAGATATGCACAATATCTACATTGAAAATAATGCTCTCGAATATGTGAAAGAATACATATATTTAGGCAAACAGATCTCAATTAGACAAACGAATAATGAAGAAGAGATAGACAGAAGAATAGCAAAAACATGGAACAAAATGGAGCCTGAAAGAAATTTTCAAAAGTACTTTACCTATTAATTTAAAGAAAAAAGTTATGGACTCTTGCTTATTACCATGCCTTACTTATGCTAGCCAAACATGGGTCTTTTCAAAATCAGCCAGGCAAAAGATTACCACTTGTCAACGCTCTATGGAAAGAAACTTACTAAGAATAAAACTAATGGAAAAAATAAGAAGTACAGACATACGAAAAACAACAAAAGTAATTGACGCATTAGACTACGCTCTAAAGTCAAAATGGCGTTGGGCTGGCCATGTAGCTAGAACGTCAAATAACAAATGGACCAAATCAGTGTCTTCATGGAAAGGCCCAAAGGGCAAAAGAAAAAAAGGGAGACCAAAAACTAGGTGGTCCGATGAATTTCTGCGAACAGCACCAAATTGGTTAGAAACAGCACAAGACAGAAAAAAATGGAAAAAGCTGGAAGAGGCCTTCACCCAGAAGGGGTCCTGAATTATACTAATAAACGAACCGAGATTAATTTTTTAATGATTTCCTGTTTAAAATTATAAATATGATTTGTAAAAATTTTGTAAAGATTTCTTTTTTTTAGTTTAGGAATAAAAGGCTTTTTTATTTATTTATTTTATTGTGTTAATCCTGTAGGTACCTTACCGTAGAACTAATCAGAATATTAACCGACTTCAAAAAAGGAGAAGGTTTACAATTTGTCTGTATTCCTTTTTTATAACCTCTTTATTTATGAACTGATTTGGATGTTTTTTTACGTTGGGCTTAGTATAGCTTCGAGGTGGTCCCATTTTAATGAAATCGGTATTGAACCTTGGACTTCGAAGAACACCAGGGGACTCCTTAACGGCAAAAGGCACGAATGTATTGATTTCATTATTGTGGGTATCCTGTAGGTACCTTACTGTATAACTTATCAAAATAATATAATGTAGGTATATAAATATTAATATTTAATTCACTCATCACTTATAATTGTAAAATAAGTAAATTTTTAAAATTTTTAGTGCAGATAGTTACTCGGCACCGTCTTCAAGTGTTACTTTTTTCTTTTTTGAAGTCGTTTTCCCTTTTTTTTAAGTTATTGCCATAGGTAATAAAACTTGCGCCACATTGCCGACGGAGCTCAAAGAAGCCGCAATGTTGGTGCGAAGCCGGCGGACGGCATCCAGACGAGTATAGTACGACAAGGGTCTTTTGGCCCATGGATGACATTGAAAGGGGAGCATTGATGATAAATGTGGGTTACCATTTAGTAAAATTTTAAAAATTCTAGAGAAGTATTTATACAGGTGGGTCCGCACGGTTTTACTATCTCGAGAGTAGACGCACTCTCTCAACGAGTTTATTCAAGCATTATGTGGACGCAGAAAACCAAATTGTTTTAAAGAACAAAATAAAAAAATATATCTTTGAAACACTCATTAAACCTTACGCTCGGAGCGAAAATGAAAGTTATTCATAAAAACTGCAACTTGACTGTCATGTAGTGACTGTTTACTTAATGACAGCGTTAGTTCAGATTTTGACTGCGGGCCAAAAGATCCTTGAAGTACTGTATGTCACACTGCGAGCACAATGGCAGCGTCGTTAGTTGTAGTAGTGGCATCTCGTCCCGTCATGCATCGTTTATCATTAGTGGCCAGGCCGCGCCGCGCTTATGCCGCGCCCGCATTGGGAACAAGCCTTATACCTAATTTACACACGAGGGAGGGAAGGTAAGTTGTATAAATGCACCACTTACGCTCTTTTTCCGTTCCCACACATTCACTGGCCGGCGCTCCTTTCCTTGGCGGTTTTTTGAGCGGGAGTAAAATACTAACTGGAGACGACAACTCAATGTGGCCGACTTAGAAATCTTTTTCGGATTTATAGGGAAAAATTAATTTTGGATCTCTCATGGACCTCTTTCAGGTTAGCGGCGTGTCTGCGTCTGGGAGCCAAGTGCTTTGGCCCACATCGCTGCCGCTTGCAGCTTGGACACCACGGACTTTCATGTCTCCGCAGTGCGGGGAGAATATCCTGGCACTCCAATTTTAACGATATCATCCGTCGGGTTCTTACCACCGCTAATGTGTCGGCTGTTTTAGAACCAAATGGCCTGTCACGTAGCGATGGTAAGAGACCGGACGGCATGGCTCTTAATCCCTGGAAGATGGGACGGCCGTTAGTATGGGACGCCACTTACGTCGATACTGTGGCGCCGTCCTATCTTCCCGAATCAATCGTTAGGGCTGGAGCAGCCGCCGCATCTGCCGAAACCCTCAAATGGCGTAAGTATAGCAACCTCGATAGAGGTTATATATTTGAGCCTTTGGGGTCTCTGGGTCCGTGGGGTCCTGGTGCATATTACATATTTTGGGATTTGGCCAAATTTCTGGTCCAAGTAACAGGTGACCAGAGGGCTGGCTCATACCTTGCACAAAGGTTAAGCATTGCCATTCAACGTGGCAATGCTGCTAGCCTTTTGGGCAGCCTGCCAAGCGACAGCGATTTGGCACAAATTTATTTTTTGTAAATACTCTGTCCATATTTTTAGCCTATTTTATTTATTTATTTTTGTTTTGTTTTATATCTAGCTTTTAAGTTGTCAATAATCGTGTTTAAGTTTTCTTTTCTTATAGTTGTTTAAATATTCTTTAAAATAGATATATTTATTGACTAATATTTTGGAAAACACTTTAGAATAAAGGAAATGTATTAAATAGAAAAAAAGGTGAGGGCTATGGATCAGAAAAATTGCCTGGAAGATATTTTTTTAAAAACAATATCATTTCGGGGAAAAGATAAACTAATGTGGGGAGTGGGGATTTATTATCAACTTTGTACTCGTACTACCAGTGTTTAACAAATAAAGGATTCTGATTCTGATTCTGGAGCTTTCAGAAATAAAAGAGGAACACAGTGCGATGAAGTGCGAAGGGAGTATGTGAACAGTCGACACTGCCGCAGTACTGCTCAATGCGCTATGCGGAAGGCGGTGGCAGTAGCTGTGTATAAACCGAGTATTAAAGCTTGGTGCGACGCACGCCGGCACAGTCTGGGAAGTTGTAATGTACAGACATGTACTGGAGACGTCACACAGGTCTGCCACGCTCGGCGCGATGGCACACGTCACGACCCGCCGCCCGCGCCCCCACCGGTTGCAAACGAAGGACAGTTATTACTTTCTCTCTTCAGCAGTAGTTTTGCTACTTTGATTTGAATAATATTACCAATTTTCCTTGTCGCTTATATGCGGTGCGGTTATGTTGTTTAGTTGGAATATTCCAATTGGCTCCATGGTATCATATAAATTCTATCTATCTATATCATCACGCCAGCTCCCTCGCGGGGTAGGCAGAGAGTACAGAGTTCCAACAGGTTCTTTCCTTACATACCTCTCTGGCTTCCTCCACTCTCATAGTTCGTCTCATACACACTCGCCGGTTACGGAGACTCTTGACTTGCCCTTCAGCTAAGACACGGTCTATTTGGTCATGGTTAGATAGTCTAGGTCTTCCCCGGCACCTACATCCTTCCACTTTCGCATTGTATATCTGTTTTGTCATTCTTTCTTCTGGCATCCTTTCTATATGCCCGAACCAACGGAGCATACCCTTTCTTATCTTTACACCGATACTATCTTTCATACCTACTCGCTTTCTTACTACGCTGTTGCGAATACGATCGGTCAGCGTGACTCCGCACATCTTCCGCAGAGATCGCATTTCATATAAATTCATATCCATTTATTTCTTTGTAAACATATGTAGTTAATACAGATCTTGTCAGCTTACAATAATAAGTTCTCTATATTTTACCTTGTCAGATTACAATAATAAGTTCTCTATATTTCATCGCTCTGTGTTCTATATTATGGGCAACCCCTCCAAATGGCAAGCCAAAATGAACCACGGCCCCCAGTTCCCGGCCGCCCTGCTATTCCGGATCACGGCGGTGGTCACGGTAACGGCAGGGTAGGGGATGTGAAGAAAGGGCTACGAAAGGCCGCCAAAATCAACTGACCTTGGCGACGTTTAATGGACGCACGTTACGGCTTGACGAGCACATGGCGCAACTGGAATCCGAACTCGAAGGGATAAGGTGGCACGTTCTGGGACTGTGTGAAGTCCGAAGAACGGGAGAGGACACCGTTATCCTAGAATCAGGCCACCTTTTGTACTTCCGAGAGGGCGATCAGCTATCCCAAGGCGGCGTAGGGTTCCTGGTCAATAAAACCCTCTCTGACAATGTTGTAGAAGGGTATAGTGTGTCGAACAGGGTAGCGTATCTTGTTATTAAGTTAACCGATAGGTATAGCCTAAAGGTTGTGCAGGCTAACGCACTGACTTCGGCATACTCTCACCACGAAGTTGAAGATATGTACGAGGACATATCGAAGGCCTTACACTCCACCACTAAGTCCCACTACAACGTTGTCATGGGGGACTTCAACGCTAAAGTGGGAGTACAAAATTGCAACGAATCGGTAGTAGGATCTCACGGTTTTGGTATAAGGAATCATAGGGGGCAAATGCATGTCAACTTTCTTGAGAAAGAGGAGCTTTTCTTGATAAACTTTTTCTTTAAGAAACAGCCCCAAATAAAGTGGGTATGGCAAAGCCCGGACCCTAGGATTAAAAATGAGATTGACTGTCCGATGAGATTGACCATTATGATGACATAACGGACAAGAAGCACATATTCAGAGATGTCTCAATGATCAACAGGTTTAATACCGACACCTCATCGATCACCGACTTGTCAGAGGCTCACTGAATATTAACTTTCAGCTCGAGCGAGTCCGTTTGATGAAAGCTTGCCTCCAGCCCAACCTCCTCCAAACCGTAGTAGGATCTGAAGCGTTCCAGTCAAATCTGGAGAACCGATTCGTTACCATGGAAACCACAAATGATGTAAACTAGACCCTTACAAATGTGGTTGAAATCCTCAGGGAGGAAGGTAGGAGATTCTGTGAAATGCGACGTATAAGTAAGAAAACGAAGTTCTCGGAGGAGGCACTGCGGCTTATGAGGGAACGACGTGAAAACCCACCCAACACTTCATCAGAACAACGGACACTCAACAAACGAATAAACAAACTGGTACGACATGACCTCCGATGCGCTAATACACGGTCTATTGAAAAAGCAATCGAGCAAAGTCATCTGACGAAGTTGTCCAAAGCCAATGGGTCCCCATTCACTTCTAAGCCGGAGATTCTTTTGGAAGTAGAAGACTTCTTCATCCGATTATACGCCTCGCATACATCTCGTCCTGATCCCGGAAATGAGAATCCTGGAGCTACATTAAGCTGCCACTTCACGGAAGACCTGCCCCAAATCAGCCTAGACGAAATCGTGATGGCTCTTAAGCAGTTAAGGAATGGAATAGCCTCTGGAGAGGACGGAGTTATAACTGAACTCTTAAAAACAGGAGGTAAACCGGTGCTGAATGAGCTCCAATATATCTTTAACTCTGTCCTCTTTAACGGGAGAACTCCAGAGGCTTGGGGTAGGAGCGTGGTTGTATTATTCTTCAAAAAGTGTGATAAGACCCAACTGAAGACATACCGCCCTATTTCGCTCCTGAGCCACATTTATAAGCTGTTTTCAAGAGTTATCACGAATCGTCATGCGCGAAGGCTCCACGAATTTCAACCCCTGGAACAGGTTTCGAAGAGGGTATGGAACTATAGACCACATCCACACTATACGGCAGATTATTTATACAAAAGTCCGAAGAGTGTAATCGGCACCTGTGCTTAGTATTCGTGGACTATGAGCCTTTGACTCGATCGAGACTTGGTCAGTTCTGGAATCCTTGTAACGATGCCAAGTCGACTCGCGATACATCCAAGTGTTAAGAAGTCTCTATAACGCCGCGACCATGGCCATCCAGACACAATACCAGCAGACCAACCCTATCTCAATGCATCGAGGTGTGAGACAAATGTAAGACATCGTCATTATGGCCGAAACTTTGCAGGATTTACAACAGATGCTGACTAGCCTCGCCGATTCTTCCGAATGCATTGGTCTCCGCATAATCTTGGACAAGACCAAGGTAATGATTTTTTTTTTTTCTTTTTTAAAAAACGTAGCCCCACACTAGGATTTATTCCTGTGTCGTGGGTGCGTTTACAAACATGAAAATTCACAAACAAATACCCAGACCGGAACAAATAATTGTGGATCACACAAAGATTTGTCTCGTGCGGGAATCGAACCCGCAACTATTCGACACAGTGGGCGGAGCAGCTCAAGCTCTTAACCACTGCGCTAAATCGTCCGTCCGTTTAACCGACATGTAGTACCGGAACCTTTTGCAATACATTATCGAGGTTTTTCAAGAATATGTTTACCTAAGGCAAACTCTGCAGTTGGGGAAAAACAACTTCAAGAAAGAGGTCAACAGAAGAATACGGCTGGGTTGGTCGGCATTTGGGAAATAACGTCAAATATTTACATCGCCTATTCCACAAAGCCTAAAGACAGTGCGTCCTGCCCGTTATGATGTATGGAGCTGAAATGTGGACACTCACGGTTGGACTGGTCCGTAAATTCAAAGTCACTTAGCGAACTATGGAAAGGGCTATGCTCGGAGTTTCTCTGAAGGATAGAATCCGGAACGAAGTTATTCGACAGAGAACCAAAGTTATCGATATAGCCCACCGGATTAGTAAGCTGAAGTGGCAATGGGCCGGTCACATTAGCCCAACAACCGATGACCGCTGGGGCAAACGAGTTCTTGAGTGGAGACCACGGACTGGCAAACGTAATGCCTGACGCCCTCAGGCTAGGTGGAGCGATGACCTTCGTAGGGCGGTTGGCAGAAACTGGATGCGAGTAGCCGAGGATCGTACCCAGTGGCGTGTACTTGGAGAGGCCTATGTCCAGCAGTGGACTGCTATAGGCTGATGATGATGATGATGATATTTTTCCTTTAAGGCATACAAAGACATGCATGTTCAATAATTACAATTTTTCTGTTGTCTCTTGCCTTCGAACTCAATTATGGGCAAGTGCACGAAAAATGGATCACATCTATATATACATACATATAATAAAACTGTAAGGAAGTCGTGTCTATACATGGAATATTTTTAGGAAATAACAACCCAGGGGTATCATACTATCGATGTAGAAGCGAATTCTACAATTTTTGGCGTTCGTGTCTGTTTGTCTGACTGTCTGTCTGTCTGTCGGAGGGTATGAACCGGCATCACGCAAAAACCGTGGTTTACATATGGGATAACTTTATGGGGGAATGGCACAGATTCGCCAACTCTATTCACACTCCAAAAAAAGTTAGGATCTTAGCCAATATACAGGAGACAGATAGTTGCAAAACCTTCTTCCAAAATTTAAAAATCTTAACCCTACCATGTATGTATATATATCTTTGAAATATGCAAATTCGTTCGTAAACATTCTGACTTTTACTCAAGACGCGACGACCTGCCCACAAAATATACTTTAAGACACAAAAATAGATAAAACCTCCCAAACTCACGAATACAAATGCACTCTTCTAGTCCTTTTGTGATGTCTATCAAAATTTATAATAAATTGCTGAATACATTAAAGAAGATAATAAATACACTACATTTAAAAAGGAGTTAAAGATATTTTTAATAAACAAATCCTACTACACTATAGATGAATATCTGAATGATAAATTTTAATTAAAATTAATCTATCTATCTATCTATCTATAACCTCACGCCAGATCCCTTGCGGGGTAGGCAGAGAGTACAGAGTTCCAAAATTAATAGACGATAATATATTATAAGTCAAAGTAAATAAAGTTTAAAATAATTAATAAATAAAATATAATAATGAAAAACTAACAAATATAATGAATAATAGTAATAAAACATGTAGATTATTTGAGTTCTTAGACTTACGCGAATAATACACATGAAATAAAACTATAAAAATAAACGTCGGGAACTAAAAATAAAAAATAAACCGCGATAAAATCCGTAAAATAGTTTTATTTCATATGTAGATTATTTTATATAATATATTGTATAATGATCCCAATTGAGATAATCGACGCTCTTCCTCTCTCCTAACTTTGCTGCGGCCGACAGGGTCCATAATTGTACAATATTAATGTTTTAACCATCTATAAACACTATGGAAAGCAATAAACGTTTGAATTTGAATTTGAAAACTACCAGGCGGATTTTGATGAAACTTTGCATGTGGATACCTTAAAATATTGGCTTACGTATTGTACTACTTTTCAGATGTCAGTGAAACTTAGCACGGATATATTTCATATGACAGATAATATAGGTAATATTTAAGTTTTCAGGAAATCAAACGGTTTGTAGGGAAAAGTAAAGCATCTTTATCTACATACTACATATAATAAACTGTAAGGAAGTCGTGTCTGTACATGGAGTGTTTTCAGGTAATAACAACCCCGGGATATCACTCTATCAATGTATAAGCCAATTCTACAATTTTTGGCTTTCGTGTCTATTCACAAAAACTACCAGCTGGATTATGATGAAACTTTGCATGCAGATACCTTAAAATGTTGGCTAACACTTTATGTAGGTATGTATCCTGAAAAATTAAAAGGTCTCTCCAGAAAAGACGGAAATATGCGAAACATTGGATTTCTAAAAAGACACTTTACTCCAAACCTGTTCGATAGATTCCAATGATATTTTGGATAGTTATAGTCTGTAATAAGAATCATAAATCTGTATACTTATATTTTCGAGAAATGTAACAGTTTCTGAGGAAAGAAAAAAAAAGTCGTTTTTGATAAACCATTAATATCAATAATCAATAATTGTTCCAGAACAACTTAAATACTAGATTGTACAACTTTATTACTGTTTGTACCGAACTGCAATGTTACGACGTAAAATATGTGATTTTGCCTACACATAAATTCATCCATGAATTGATATTGGACTCAGGTTCGGCTCCTCACAAAAAACTTTTTAGTGGTTAAAAGCACTCACTCGAAATTGTTCATACACGTTTGATTTAAACACTCAAACATGGTTTCGTGCATGACCCGATGATGCATTCAGGATTATTTCTTCTGGAGAAAACTCTAACTATGAATGGGTCGGATACGAAACTTTAACGACGATTAATATCTTACGAGAAGACTAATACAAAATGTACTGACGAAACTTTGCCACATACTTAGCTGGCAATGTAGCGTTTTTAGATATTATTACGCTAGATTATAATCTTAGGCAGGTTAGGTATAAAGGTTTAAAACAGAAATATTTTATTGATAATTTAAAAATAAATAGATAAACTGATAATCCTTCTTGAAAAGGAAGGTACTATATATGTTTTTTTATGGAACCCCTTTAGTATTGTGTGTCGAATAAGATCGCACTTTAGTTTAGTTTATATTTTACAAAGACCATCTGTGCGGGCTAAGTGGGGCTAACACTGAACCCAGTGATAACAGATAATTGATAGAGAAATAAGTCTGGTGAAAGTTGACAAAATATACAATATATTTAATACAAGGGTCTTCCGGGATATCTAGCTGTTATTTCTTCATTTCATACTAAAAGGACCGAATGGAACTTACTAACACTTTCAAGGTGTTTTAGGTCTCGAAATAAGAATCGAGATACATTTTATCTCGGGAAGAATCACGGTTCTGGCGACATAGCTGGTTTTTATTAATATTAAAATGTCTAAACGAATTTAACTAAAACGTTATATGAAGGTGTTTTACATCGTAAAATAAAAGAGGAGTTCTCTTTTTAGTTCTCGGAGAGCCTTCATATCTCGAAAAATAGCGGAATATACGTATATTCTTTCTTCATACTGAACGGATTATAAAGAAACTTTATATGAAAGAAACCACACACACATATACAAATTCGAAACTAGGAGGACGTAGAACAACAATCATTTATAGTTTCACAAATTATGTACAATATGTATAATTATATCAAAGAAAAAAACACCAAAAAATTATCAATAAAAAACGGAGTAAAAAATAAATATACATATTTAAAAAGGGTCAAATGGGTCCACGCCGCTGTCAGTTGGTAGTGTACCTAGAATAGGATGTAAATATCGGAGAAGATCTAACTATCTTAGCTAGAAGAGCTAAGATAGTTAGATCTTCTAACTTCGAAGAGCAATTCAAGAGCCTCCGTAACCGGCGAGCGTGTATAAGACGAACTATGAGAGTGGAGAAAGCCAGAAATGTCTATAAGGAAAGAACCTGTTAGAACTCTGTACACTCTGCCTACTCCGCAAGGGATCTAACGTGATGATATAGATTGGTAGATAGTAGTAAAGTATCTTAAGTCGTGAAATAATAATATGAAATAGGTTACTTTGTTTACACACTAGATAATGCCGATATTGTACTGTATTATATGCATTTGGTGGGTTTTAACCGGCCTGCATGAAGACCTAAAGATTTTAATCTTATTTTGTTTAAAGGAAAGCCTGGCAATCTTTCCATTTCCCCTTTCTCTTCACAGGCAACTGGAAGCCTGGGGACCTGCTGAAATTATTCTACAGCGAATATTGACTCCTATTTAAGTTGACTTTATAAATACTTTTGTAAAACAAAGACGGCTTGGTTGAAGCAATAAAACGTAGACTGCTTAACGTACTTTGTGAAATAGTCGCAGGTACGAGCCCTGTTACACAGCGTACGGGAATATTTAGGATAAATATTTAGGATTTGGGCTTTGTGATTTCGGAAAAAAAAGAAGACATTTTATTCGTATACGGCACAACAACAAAAAAATGTTCTTCCGTGTTAATATCCGGAACGGCGGGACTGATTTTAAATACACTATCACTGGAAAATGTAGGATTTTTCTAAGATTGTCGTCTACTTTTTACCTTGAGAAATGCAAGATTTCAGGGGATAGTTGTTTTGATTTCTCCAAATTAACACGACTGAACGGATTGAAAAGAAACTTAATATGGAGGTGTCTTTTAAGTCTTGGAATAATATTATCCCAAAAAATCCTACACCTATGTCAAATTCCAAAAAAAAGAAGCCGCGGGAAACAGCTAGTAATATATAAAAGCAAGATATATAAAAGCTTATAATAATAAACGGATTTTATATGATAAAGTAGAATTTTATATAATATTTTGTGTAATTTTCAAAAAAAAATACTTTAGGTTTTCTTTGAATTTTGTTATTTTATTTAAGCATGGTCAAAAGTCGTTCATATTCTCCCTAATCCAAGGCAGGTACTTGGCGATGTCTGTGAATACGGCGTAGTAGTCCGGGTGGCATGAGTTCGTATTAGGAAAAGCCACGCAAATAGAGGAGAATCCTCGAAGGTACCACGTGCCACCATTATTGAACACCATTCCTTCGCCAGGGTTGTTGTTGCGTGTTGTTGCACCTGTAGAAATAAATGGTGTTATAATAATATTCAAACGATCGAAAGGACATTCTTCTGCACCCATACATGATTTGCCCCAGAACCAACAGTAATGAAAAAATACTTGTATGATTATAAATCACCCATAAATTCTCTTAAGGCATTTATTATTAAAAGGACAAATAGAGGAATGCCAATATTGCACAAAAAGTATTAGATTTTGAGGTTATAATTCAATAGCCATTAATACATAAGAGGTTATATTGTGTGTTCAAATTCAGTAAAGATGTCGACGATTTCGGTTTAAGTACTTACAATACTTTGAAATATTTGTTTTAGATTGCAAACTGTCTGTTAGATACGGATGTATACGGATATTTGCCATTATTTTAATAAAATAGATAAATAATAATGGCATGTGTCAATTTTTCGTTGGTTCTAGGACAATTTTCGAAAATGTCCTTTCTTTTATATCCAGACTTTTGAGTCGAGTCAAAACCATTTTATGGTTAATGCGTAGATGAATTATTTGTCTGGATGGAGGATCGCGCGCGCGGAAATGGTGTAAAATTTATATACATAGGGTAGTTAAATTGTAGTACGCACACGCACACATTGACAGCTTTTGAAAAAATATAACACTGGCGTCACGCGCCCAATGTACGTAACTGAGGCCTCTTTTGGCGCCAATTTCGTTAACAATGCTCAGTCTTGACAAGTCGAAGTCTAAGGATTAATGCCACGTTTTTTCAGAGCAATATCTTTTTCTATCAGCACGCCAGATTCCATGTGAGGTAGGTAGTGAGTATAGAGTTCCAACAAGTTATTTCCTTACAGACCTGTCTAACTTCTTCCACTGTCATAGTTCGTCTCATACACGCTCGCCGGTTACGGAGACTCTTGACTTGTCCTTCAGATGAGACACGGTCTATTTACGACCGGTTTCAATATTTAACTCAAGGATAGATTTGCCCGCTACAGATAGTAATTTGTCATATTTTGCATAGAAAATCTGTTAAAATTCTACTGACAGTTAGCAAATTTATCTTTCAGTTGAATATTGAAACCGGCCATTACTCATGGTCAGATAGTTTAGGACTTCCTATATTTTTTCACTTTCTTATTGTTTAATTGTTTTGTCATTGAATCAATGGAGTACATAAATACTACTAATATGCTGTCTGTGTATTCATAATCCGTCACTACAAATTACGTATAATTGAAATTACTTAATGTTCTTCTTCTTTCTCTTCTTAGCGTTTCGATGGCAAACATGATACAAGAGTATGACTAGTTTCAAAAAACTATTAAAATTACATGTTACAAATGCGTGTAACTAAACAGAGACATGCATTTGTGCCTAATACCTGTCACCGTTCAACTGATACACATATACATAATAAATAAATAAATAAAACATACATATGAAAAAAAAAAAAAAAAAAAAAAAAGATACACTTAATACAAATATAACCATTTAACCTCTCAACTAAACAAGTTAATAAATATTCTTTCCAAATCTATTCTAAAATTCTTATAATTGCAAACCACATTCAATGCCACATCTAGTCTAACTTTACATCCGTGTTTGTTGTGTTCATTTTGTACCGTAACATCTTTGACTACCCACTTTTGAATTATAAAAATATTTTAACGAAAACATATTTCTGTACGCTAACCTTAAGTTTATTTTTGTTAAGTTTTAATTTCTCTGTAATTGAATTAGAGTTATTCTTAAAGAGAAATAAAGATTCTTAAACCTGATTATATGGATGCAGCCCAGAAATCGGCCATACTAACTGCATTTTCGGAAGCAGACATCAAGTCTTCCTGCGTGCAAGAGTTAGGGCACGCAGGACACGATACAAGGTGAGACATCGTTTGGGTTGCACCACACAAACACTCCAGATTCGTGCTGTTAGTGAGTTTCCACCTTAGCATGTTTTCCTTGCTCCGACCGACCTGGGTCCGAAGTCTATTTAAAGACTTTCAGATCGGCCATGTTAATTTATGTTCAGGTGGATGGCTCTCAGCAGGTGAGATAAAAGGATTAGGTAGCGATGCTTCTTTCCTCTAAAGCTTGCACCTCGCTTTTGTTGGATCCAGGGTTAATGGGTCGACGCACTTTATAAAACTTTTGCGACTCTTCAGCCTTTGCTGCACTGCTGTAGGGCCATGCATAGGGTGGCATGTGTCGTTGCCCTTTTTTGATCTCTTTGCGGAGCTCGCCACAGCCCTGCAGATATCTGGAGGCGGTGGTGGCGGTGGGTATACCAGCCAGTGTATACAGCAGTTTTACCGGAGTCGTTTTGAGACAACCCGTAATGATCCGGCAAGTTTCATTCAGTGCTGTATACACTAGCTTCACATTTTAATCTTAAATCTCGATAACTTAATTTGCAGAACCAGATAACTCTACTTTTACTCGAAGTAAGTTTTTTTCTGACATCTAAGATCGATTATTAAGTTGGAATTAAATGGTAGACAATATTTTATTTAAAAATATTTCAATAGAATTTATATTATGTTTCCCACCAACAGGATTTCATAAAAAAAACACTGTCACAACTATATTCCCCAAGCGGGGGTGGCAGAGGTGTACTGAGTACACCCACTTTTCGCTGACGGTCAGTTACGCGCTATGTGTACCGTTTCAGCGTTCGATTTTTTGAAAATTTGTCTATGTGTGCGTGCGCTTGCGTTTGCATACTACAATTTTTATATTTCCGCGCGCCCGATGCTCGGTTTTATTATTACTATATCTGTGAGCAGAACAGACGGAGTTAGCTCTTTTGCAATTCCAGGTATCGATTTGTATCTTACCGTCTCTATTACCCGCGCAGTACGTTAAGTCAGATACGCGAGGCTCGAAGAAAGGCTTGGAGGTATCTATGCAAGTCTGGCGATCAACAATCGGCAATTGCATCTGCATTAGCTTGTCTGAGTTACTGCGACCACTATTTCGATCGTAGCCCCAGCCAACAACCTGGAAAGTAAAATAATGTCACGACCGTAAAACTACGTTCGCACGAGCGCTTTCTCAACGCGCGTTAGAATGAAATAGATGAATTTAGAAAAGCATCCGTGCGAACGAGAGGTAACTGGAGATTTAAAGGGATTACTAATGTGAATGACCTTGAGAAAGTTTGTTTGAAATCTCTTCTGCCGACAGAGACAAGCTTTTTTCAAATGATTAAGATATAATTAGTCTAAATAAAAAAGTTATTATCAATACAATTTATAGCGCAAAACTTACGCTTTCTTTTCGTATATCTTTTCTTTTTTCTTTTTATTTCTTTTTTTTTTAAGAACCTAGCCCCACACTAGGATTTATTCATGTGTCGTGGGTGCATTTACAAGTATGAAAATTCATATACACAAATACCCAGACTGGAACAAATAATTGTGAATCACACAAAGATTTGTCCCGTGCGGGATGTGAACCCGCGACTATTAGTCACAGTGGGCGGAGCGGCTTAAGCTCTTAACCACTGCCCTAAATCGTCCGTTACATTTTATACGTCCTCAAATTGTACATATCGTCATACCTATATTGCCCAAGCGGGGGAGGCAAGAGGTGTACTAAGTACACCCACTTATACACTACTGAGTACTCATATACTATAAGAGTATAAATTTTATACAAGCGAAAGCTTTTGTTCAGCTGTTCAAAACTTACAATTAATATTAAAAAACACCTAGTTAGAAGTAATTCTGTTTTTGGAAAAATTGAATACATTCAATTACATTTTAATTAATAATAATATGGACGTCTATATCATGTTGATATACGTACGGATCCCGATCTGTGGATTATATTGGACAAGTCAGTCAGCTCCTCGGGCCACAGACATGCGGGCATCACCCAGTCCCAGCTGATGTCTTCCCATAGCTCAATGATGGCCAGGTTGTTGGGGCGAATCGTCGGAATGAACCCAGGGTGGATTGTTATCTTCTTCAGCTTTAAGGAGAATAGTTTAAAATTAAAATTACTAAAAATTAATAGAAGCAGAAGTAGAAAAAGTTAAGAAATATAATTCTTTTTGTTTTATTTTCTTTCATCTTTTGGGTAGTTTGAAAGGGCTGTTATTAACGAGCTCAAAGATATTTGTTTTTGGTTTTAAAAAAAAAAGTACTTTTTTACTCTATCCAACTTGTTTTCTCATGATTAGATAAAAATATGCCACCCTTGTTTTTTAGTAAATCGTGCAGTCTTTGCCACTAGATCAACCCTTTTCGCATATGTGTGCGTCAGCCATAGGGTTAAGCATGAAAACTTTGACGATAGTGTGACGCTAGCAAGTAATCGTGCTGTCACTTTCATTTTTATTTAGTAAATTTCTAGACTAGCAAGGATAAAAAAAACACCGTCACGCCTATATTCCCCAAGCGGGGGTTGCAGAGGTGTACTGAGTACACCCACGTTTCGCCGACGATGTTAGATCCCATGTAATGAGGCGAGCCTATTGCCATATACCGGGAATAATTCCAGACTCCGGACAGTTAGAAAAACTACATTTGTCCGACCTAGGATTTGAACCCAGGACCTCGTCATCACAAAGCGATGTGCTTTGCCACTAGAACAACGAGGCAGTAAATGACAAACTTACAAGGATGACACATTAAATCGTTAGCTAACGTCAATCATTTATGCAAAATTCTGAGCCTTGTCACTATGCTAATTTTGCCCTCCTCCAATGCTCTGGTTCAGTTCTGGTTAAGACGAGTCTTTTAAGAACAATTTTTTTTTGGACCCCATAAAAATTTAAAAAAAAAACATCAAAAAACACGTTGTCTATTAACAAGAAAATACAGAACTATAGCCCAAATCTATCTATCTATCTCATCCCGCCACTTTCATTGCGGTGTTGGCAGAGCTTCAACAGGTGATCTTTTCTTCCAGACCTCTTTGGCTTTCTCCACTCTCATAGCCCAAATCTCAAACTAAAACGAAATGTTTTAATTGGTTCAGAAATGCGGTGATATTACGGTTTTGTGTAGGGTAGTGATAAGTCTAGTTAAGGAGTAAAATTAAAGTATTTACGAATATAATTGGCGTTCCATCGCGAGGGTCCGAAAAACTAAGTTTTCCGGCGTAGATAGTTAGTATGTTCTTGTCTAGGGGATTCCTGGTTCCCTCCTGAGTGATGCGCTGAGCCGACGTGATGATATGTCGACGTGACACCAGGGTGCCACCGCATCGGAACTGTTCACCCATACCCTGAAATATTTTTTTTAAAAGCTTTAATGGCAGCGACTTAAGCCGTTGTAGATACAGGAAAACGGTTATAGAATATTGTGTAATACTTTATTGTTTCGTTGTAAGCTGCATTAACAGATTTGAAAATAATGTACCTATTGTGAACTACTCATTTTCTTACCGACTAGCAAGAAAATGGGTAATTCATACAATTTTTTTTTGATGCCAATTTATCCGGTTTCTTATAAGGATCAAAAAGTTCTAATGGACCAACTAAGGTTGAGTACTAAAAAAGTTAGAAATAGCAAAAAACTTTTCAAAACATTTTGTACGATATCCTCGTGGCTTAAATAATCTTGAACAATGTAAGAATTTTGTTTTAAAAATACTTTTTAAGAATAAGCTTTTATACACCCAGATAATGGTGCAATATACTACAACGAAATTTTGTGTCTATGCTGTTGTCCGTTGAGGAATTTCTTCGTCTGGAGCCAATACTGGTGGTAGAATCAGGTCATGCTTACCATAAAAATGCATTGCCATTAGTACTGAACCAATATGTCCAATTTCAACACAGTAGGATAAGAGGAAATGATTCTAATTTAGTTTACAAGATTTGACCCACACCAACAAACTCACAAACATTGCAAGCTTATTAAAAGCTCGTAAAAACAAAACGTTTTAGTTGATGATGATGAAACGATGTTTGCCTACAAAATTTCTGACTTTCTGTTAAAGTAACGTTATTGCATTGCAATCATAAAGTATTCATACTAAACTTACGAAATTTGCGAAAATAGAAACGCGCCATGGCCACTGTCCTTTTGACACTGGGGTGCCGGTAGTTGCTATTGGAACTGGTGTTGCGTTAGGCGAGAACTTACCGCATTCACCCTGGAACGAGGACGTAACTACTTTTTATATATTCCAGTGCGTTGGTTGTAACAACGGTGAACTCCTAAAAATATGCCCTTTTTAAACAAGATTCTTGAAGTATCTTCTGCCTATTTGCTATACAAGATTACGTGTAAATAAAGATAAAAATGCTGTGAACAAAATTCATTAAATACAATTTAATTTGATGTTTACGATTTATAATAATAAACAAAAATAACTTACGCACCGTCACGCCTATATTCCCCAAGCGGGGGTGGCAGAGGTGCACTGAGTACACCCACGTTTCGCCGACAATGTTAGGTTCCATGTAATAAGTGGCGAGCCTATTGCCATATACCGGGCACAATTCCAGACTTCGGACTCATACTGGGAATTTTTCGTTAGAAAAACTACATTTGTCCGACCTAGGATTAGAACCCAGGACCTCATGATCACAAAGCGATGCGCTTTGCCACCAGACCAACGAGGCAGTCGACAAAAATAACTCCCTACAAAAATAGCAAGCCTCTTATGAATATAAATTTACTATTCAACGGATAATGGAAAATGTTTTATACAAATTCCATTATTCATCCATTTACACGAAGAGAATGCTTGAGATATGTGCTATAAATTGTATTGATGAATTTTTTAATTGGATTAATAATATCTTAATTTAAATAAAAAACACTTTAGGTTCTTCGGGCATTCTTTTCACTCTTGACAAGGTTAGCAATAAAGGTAAATTATGAAACCAAAATTCTCGACGACATTCACGATAGTGATCGCCTTAATATGCAACTAAGGATACAGTGGTATCAGCTGATCGGACTCATGCACTTACTTGATCGAAATCGCTTTCTCCGAAGAGGGGTACCGCTAGGATCAAGACTAGGACAGCAACTGGAATCTAATTAAAAAATAATTTGATTAATCTAATCAATAAAAAGATACAAGCAGATTTATGATGATGATAATGTAGATATTCTTACCATTCTGAGAACTTTATTCCTGCGAAAAAAGACAAAACACAGAGAGATCGTGTATCATCTGTTGGGCAAGTCAAGAGTCTTCGTAACCGGCGAGTGTGTAGAGACGAAATAAATGGAGGAAGCGAAAAGAGTTTGTAGACCCTGATGAAGCGTTGTACTCCCTGCCGTAGAGAACTCGGGAGCCGTGATAGAGATAGATAGAGAAAAAGGAAAACTAATAAACTGAGGGCTTAGTACGACAAAAGTGACGTTGGCGCAATACTAACACACTCCAAACATACCAAATAAACATGAATGAGATAACACGCTTGTAATATTTTCAAGTCAAGCACTATGTTCTTATAACAACCGAACGTCTCACTAGAATGTGATGGCCACCTTTTCGTATGTGTAATATATAGGTACATTATCTGCATTTATCAATTTGTTTATAATTTAATTTGTATAAATTGGTTCAATCTTATCAGTGTATTCTGAAAACCCAGAATTTGTATTCCTTGTTTTAATTAGATACCAGTATCGCTATCAAGACTTGTAAGAGAACCTATGTAAACTGTATATTAAAAAATTGTCCCTAGAATAGATGAAAATTAAAAAAAAAGCCATCTTGTAGCCCTCATACGGAGCCCTCGGTTAGAGCCTTTGGTTATTTACACGAGGTAATTACAAAGAGGAGCTGGCATTATTAGATTTCCCTATACAATCAAGCTAGTCACTGCGCAGTTACACCTCGCCCACTTCTGTATTTGCCATCTAGCTGAGAAAAGCAAAACTAACGGTTCGTTTATGTCAATGTTACTTACCTATTCGATAGATGGCGTGTGTATATGTGTGTGTGTGTGTGTGTGAATGATCTACGCTGTTGGCTGTGGGGTCTTTACAGCTTCACCGGACAAGATGGAGAGCGTTCAACCACTACGCTTGAGCCAGAAGGGCACGGGGGCAACTAGCTCAAAGGCGTCTTAAGGAGGAACGGCCTCGGCTTGGGTAGTCGCTATGGGGGAGGGCTTATACTATGTGTCTCGCCATGGTGCTCTGCACCGGCCGGCGGGCAAGGGATTCTTTGACCTCACCGGCGAGGTCGGTGTCTGATTCTGTGTGCTGTATCTGTATCCAAAAGAAGGGATGTAAGGGCATCGAGAGGGTCAGTGAGTACATGCCGCGGACGGTGGTAGCGGCTGATAGGAGGGGAGTTAGGTTCGTAGTCGGCGGCGGTTACGATTAGCGGATTTCTATAATTGGACGCGTTCGCAAAATATCGGGTTGTCGCCGTTTTAAGAAAGACGAAAATAGGTTCGGAGATCAGAATGGTCGATATGGCATTCGTGTTAATTCTAGAAGTCAAACTCAATCCGTTTATTTTGCATAAACCCTGCGGGGGTGTTTATAAAGTGTCATATTTACAATTGTTTTTTTTAACTTACTAATCTAACACCGGATTGGAACGCGGCCTCCACTGAGAAGATGTGGCGAGAAACTCAGCGGGCTTGTCTTTTTTGTTTATTTCTCCATTCATTTTTTTTTCATAATTTTTTGTATATACAGACAGCGAGTAGGTATGAAAGATAGTATCGGTGTAAAGATGAGAAAGGGCATGCTCCGTTGGTTCGGGCATATAGAAAGAATGCCAGAGGAAAGAATGACAAAACAGATATACAATGTGAAAGTGGAAGGATGCAGGTACCGGGGAAGACCTAGACTATCTTACCCCGACCAAATAAACCGAGTCTTATCTGATGGAAAAGTCAAGAGTCTCCGTAACCGGCGAGCGTGTATGAGACGAACTATGAGAGTCGAGGAAGCCAGAGAGGTATGTAAGGAAAGAACCTGTTGGAACTCTGTACTCTCTGCCTACCCCGCAAGGGATCTGACGTGAGGTTATAGATAGATAGATAGATAGATTTTTGTATATACAAGCTGTAATATAATAAATGCGAGACCTGAAAGTAGTTTGTTCTAAATTGGTAACTGAATCGATTCCAACAATTTTTATACTATTTTAAATTTTTTTTAAATTTGCAAAGAATGCTTTTACTCCATCAGTGTGCTAGAAAAAATTAAATTTATTCTTGATTCATAGCAAGAAGAAGATTCTAAACGCATTCCTAAAATGTATTTTTCAAAACGCACACATACACGTACAAGTTTCATTGTTAATTGGGGTATAAAAGTGCTTAAAAAAAGGGTTAAAACCTTTAAATTTGAAAATTTGGTTTTCGTTTTGACTTTATAAAGCAATTCTCTAATCGGGGCGTCTGAGCTCTTGCGTTTATTATGTTACACCTTGTATACATAAATTTTTATATTATACAAAATCATTAATGCGATCCAGCTCCAGTGTGATGCCTTACGACTGAGATATAAAACTATTTTTAAGTATATATTATAATGAAAAGCTAGAGGATTCTGGGTGGACCAGTCTCCATAAGCAGCACCCGTTCATGAGTATGACAGTATGACTTGAGCAGCCATCACCTCCCTCGACCATATTAGAGGGAAGGAAGTGACCCGCACCAAATAGATACTGCAAGCATAGACTTTTTAGTGAGCTTAACCAATCCCAGACCCCAAGGTGCTGTGAGAAAAGTCTACAAAAGGAGCAGTACTTCGAGCTCGTTTGGCACGACACGCTACGCTTGACACTTTTGTTTACATTAAAGACGTGCTTTATGACCAATAATCGACAATAAAATAAATAGACACTCGAGCGGAGAAGGGCAAGAAACTCCACAGTCACTCCTTTAAAACAAAAGCTGTTCTATATACACTGTCAATTGTGGGGTGTGGGAGACAAGGTACATTACAATAGGTAGGACTAAAAATTAGAATACATAAAACATTATCACGATACAGATTGAGAATATGACTAGATACAACACCATTTAGCCAAAGTTGATCGAGTCATCTGTATTACAGCGGAGCCGGAGCAGCACCTATCTAAGCATTTTTGTCGTTCAGGTATTCATCTAATGAGTAGTAAGCCTGCTTACAAAGTGTCCGCTTAATGCAGGCTTTAAATTTAGTTTCACTAAGATTAGTGACGTCAGTTGGAAGTTTATTATAAAATTTAACACAATATCCCATAAAAGATGTGTGAATTTTGGATAATCGAAACTGTGGTTGATCTTACTTATTTCTATTTCTAGTTTTATAACAGTGCCTTTTACCTAGCTGAGTACACAGATTTAAATTTTTCCTGGTATACATTATATTTTCATAGATATATTGACATGGAACCGTCAAAATATTGGTTTTCTTCAACAATTCTCTCAGAGAATCGCGCCTACCTAAATTATAAATGGCTCTAATGCCCTTTTTTGCATAATAAAAATGAACTCGATGTCAGCCGCCCTACCCCAAAGTAATACGCCATAAGACATGACACTATGGAAGTAGCTAAAATTAATTATTCTTGTAGTGGCTACATCAGTTAGTTGTCTAATTCTTCTCACGGCATAGGCAGCAGAACTAAGCCGTTTTCCTAAAGCTTTATTATGTGGGCTCCATTGTAATTTAGAGTCTAGCGCAATCCTTAAGAAAGTTGTATCATTACTAAATTCAAGCTTCTCATTGTTCAATAAAATATTACAGTCATTACGTTTTATATTCGGTGTAGAAAATCGGATACATTTCGTTTTCTTGCTATTTAAAAATAAATTATCAGTAGTGAACCAGTTATGCACCATAAGAATAGCGTTATTTACGTCGCCAAGATTATCAACATCTCTTCCTACACTATCTTTGCTTGTTTTTCAACTATTTGAGGTAGGTCATTAATATATACCAAAAATAGAAACGGACCCAGTATTGATCCCTTAGGAACGCCCATTTGTACTAAAGCTCCTGGAGTCTTAGCATCGTTTATTTGAATGCATTGCTGCCTACCTTTTAAGTATGATTTTATTAAATCAAGAGCTTTTCCACGGATTCCGAATTTAAGCAAAAGTATTTTATGATTTACACAATCGAATGCCTTAGAAAAGTCACAAAATATACCAATGGCATCCTTTAAACTCTCCCAGATATGCTTTAACAAAATAACACCGGCGTCAGTAGTACAACGTCCTTTGGTGAAACCGTGTTGCTGATCATCTAGGATGTTATTTGCTTTAAAATGATCTAACATTTGAATAAGCATTATCTTTTCGAACACTTTGCTGAGCACTGGTAAGACAGAAATTGGCCTGTAGTTATTGGGGTCCCTACTATTACCGGTTTTAAATAATGGTACCACTTTGCTTAATTTCATTAAATTGGGAAATACTCCCTGATCTAGTCGTTTAATAAATTAAGCAATAGTACCTACAAGTGACATGTGATTCCACTGTGATGACGTTGTTGACCCTAGTTGGAAGATACAGTGCACAGTTACTTAGGTTATCTCCTCTTTATATTTGTTTCGTGGTTATTTAGTTTATTTGCCCGTCAAAAGTCCCGTCAAAATCGGTCCAGTCGTTTTAAAGATTAGCCTTAAGAAACAGTCAGAGAGACAGACGAATCTCTATCTATCTATATCATCACGCCAGCTCCGTCGCGGGGTAGGCAGAGAGTACAGAGTTCCAACAGGTTCTTTTCTTACATACCTCTCTGGCTTCCTCCACTCTCATAGTTCGTCTCATACACACTCGCCGGTTACGGAGACTCTTGACTTACCCTTCAGCTAAGACACGGTCTATTTGGTCATGGTAAGATAGTCTAGGTCTTCCCCGGCACCTACATCCTTCCACTTTTGCGTTGTATATCTGTTTTGTCATTCTTTCTTCTGGCATTCTTACTATATGCCCGAACCAACGGAGCATACCCTTTCTCATCTTTACACCGATACTATCTTTCATACCTACTCGCTTTCTTACTACGCTGTTGCGAATACGGTCGGTCAGCGTGACTCCGCACATCTTCCGCAGAGATCGCATTTCGACCGCATTTATCCTGCTTTCGTTCTCCTTCTTACATACCCAACTCTCACTGCCATATAACAGCGTTGGGACAAGCACTCCGTTATGCATGGCCAGCTGCGCCTTTTGGCTTAAGTGCCGTCTCCCAAGTAGCCTTCCCATCGCACCATTCACTCTATTACCTGCATTTACTCTTCTCTCTATATCAGCGGTGTATTTCCCATCCTTACTGAAGGCGCATCCAAGATATACAAACTCATTCACTTGCTCCAGCACATCGTTACCAACCACAATCCTTCGTTCTGGTTTCTTCCCGTTCAAAAACCATAATTTTGGTTTTCTTCACATTCAAATGTAAGCCATTGTTCATGCAGTCGTCTCTCATAACTGTGACTAGTGTTTGCAGATCAGTGGCTGTTGGCGCTATCAAAACCGCGTCATCTGCATACAATAGGTGGTTTATCACTAGATCACCCATTTTTACCCCTTCAGTCATCGCATTCAGTCTTTGAAGACTTTTATCCAGATACACTATAAACAGTCTAGCGGACAACACGCAACCTTGCTTGACGCCGATTTTAACGTCAAACCAAGGTGACATGTTACCACCCACCCGTACGCATGCCTTGCTGTCCACGTAGGTGGACTGGACGGCTCGCAACAGGGTGCCGTTTATACCATACTCTGGCAAAATGTCCCAAAGTCTCTTTCGCACGACTCTATCAAACGCCTTCTCCAAGTCCACAAAACCGCAGAAAACCTTCCGGCCTACTGCCAGATGCTTTTCTACGATGTTGCGGAGTGAGAAAACTTGATCCGAACATCCTTTTCCAGACCTGAAACCTCCCTGTGCCTCACACAACACTCTATCGAAACGAAAAGACGAAAATTTAAAAATTGTGTTTTTGTTATAAGTATCGTATATACTTTATATGCATTTACTGAAAAAGCTGTTACATTGACATTTCAAACAAACACTTCAATTTTATTTATTTGTATAGATTCATTTGTTATGTATAGAGTTATTGGTAATTAGTTAATAACCTTTATGTCCTGCTATGTTTAAAATTGCGAACCCTGAATATGAATGTTGTTTCCTTCAAAACTTCGAAACGTAAATTCCCAGAGACGCTTCGTAGATTACATATTGTATCTTATGCAGGTTAAATGTCGAGGTCTAAGCCAGCGATGATTAAGTAAAAAAAAACGTAAACAGTGCCACGCTTATTTTCTGCAAGCGGCGGTGACAGAGGTGTGCTGTATACACTCACATATCGCCGATCATGTTGGGTACCACCTTAGAGTATAACAAGTATAAAAGTGAGCGAGGCTATGAACAAATCAAATATGCATACGTCATTTCGCAAAGGTTAAAGAATCCTTTGCCCGGCGAGACTCTTAGTATACACCCGCCTCCCCTTATAAACAGTGTAGATCGCACGCACCCACAGTCAGTTGGAGGGTGGTATTGAGTTCCGACCGCATACCGAACTATTTGGTGGCATGGTCTAGCAGAAGTTGTACCAAGTTTTCGGGCTTCAGTGTGTATTGTTCTAAGAGATAGGCCATGTAACGCTCTATTTTTGATGTCACTCCGCATCAGGGTCTTTTTTGTTGATCATGTCAGACAGTTGACCTGGGTCATAAGTATTTCATAGCAATTATTCTGTCTTCTGCGGCGCAAGAATTTTTTCCTAGTTACCACTATAAGTTCTGATTCCCTGACGCTCTAAATGGAGCGCCTGGTTTCTACAAGAGCGTTCGGAAGTATTCGTAGACGTCATTAGCTCGATCGTAGAGATCGTCGGGGGATTTTCGAACCGAAATTGAGTGGGCCTCATCTCGGCCTGTAATAACCCCACACGACATAATCAGGTCTCTAGATCTTATGATATACTTCCTAGGTATGAGGTACATAAAGTATATATTTATTTTCATACGAATTAATAAGAAACTGAGATTTTTAAAATAAGTGTGTTGATTTACACAGCGAATCATTACAAATGTTGAAATGTTTATTTAATTAAAATTGGTGGGATTTCAACAGCTATTTCGTAATATTTGCTAAGCTTAATCGACATTAACTTAATAAGTTTTGCATTTAGCTGCATGTTAGCCTTGAAATAAGCCCATAAACTACTGTCAGAAAAGTAGCTTTAGTTCCAGAAGTCATAATGCTCAGCTATATCGACTTTAAGGTCTTAAGCGTCTTTTTAGTCTAGTGATGAAACATTTTTTGAATCCAGTAAAAGTCAATAAAAAAAATATTAAAAATCATTCACTAAAATGCCGTTAAGGTATGCAGTCGTGGATGTTTATACGGATAATTAGAAGAGAGCTAGACAAAATACCTCTTTTTAATGAATTAAACTCAACGTAACGAAATATAATTATGCCTATTTGAAAGTGCACCATTAGCTCTATTTTTTGATATTTAGTATCTACCTATCTATCTATATCATCACGCCAGATCCCTTACGGGGTAGGCGGAGAGTACAGAGTTCCAACAGGTTCTTTCCTTACATACCTCTCTGGCTTCCTCCACTCTCATAGTTTGTCTCATACGCGCTCGCCGGTGATGGAGACTCTTGACTTATCCTTCAGATAAGACGTGGTCTGTTTGGTCATGGTAAGATAGTCTAGGTCTTCCCCTGTACCTACATTCTTCCACTTTCGGATTGTATATCTGTTTTGTCATTCTTTCTTCTGACATTCTTTTTCTATGCCATAACCAACTATACTATCTTTGATACCTACTCGCTTTCTTACTACGCTGTTGCAAATACGGTCGGTCAGCTTTACTCCGCACACCTTCCGCAGAGCTCGCATTACCACCGCATTCATATTTAGTAGTAATACCATAATTTCAGTTCAGTTTCAGGTCTGGAAGAGGATGTTCGGATCAAGTCTTCTCACTCCGCAACATCGTAGAGAAGCATCTGGCAGTGGGCCGGAAGGTTTTCTGCGGTTTTGTAGATCTGGAGAAGGCATTTGACAGAGTTGTGCGAAAGAGACTTTGGGACATTTTGCCAGAGTATGGTATAGATGGCACTCTGTTGCGAGCCGTCCAGTCCACTTATGTGGACTGCAAGGCATGCGTACGGGTGGGTGGTAACAGGTCACCCTGGTTTGACGTTAAAATCGGCGTCAAGCAGGGTTGCGTGTTGTCCGCTAGACTGTTTATAATATATCTGGACAAAAGTCTTCAAAGACTGAAAGCGATGAATGAAGGTGTACAAATGGGTGACTTAGTGGTAAACCATCTACTTTATGCAGATGACGCGGTTTTAATAGCGCCAACAGCCACTGATCTGCAAACACTAGTCACAGTTATGAAAGACGACTGCATGATCAATGGCTTACACTTGAATGTGAAGAAAACCAAGATTATGGTTTTTGAAAGGGAAGAAACCAGAACGAATGTAAGGATTGTGGTTGGTAACGATGTGCTGGAGCAAGTGAATGAGTTTGTATATCTTGGATGCGCCTTCAGTAAGGATGGGAAATACACCGCTGACATAGAGAGAAGAGTGAGTGCAGGGAACAGAGTGAATGGTGCGATGGGAAAGCTACTCGGGAGCCGGCACTTAAGCCATAAGGCGCAGCTGGCCATACATAACGGAGTTCTTGTCCCAACGCTGTTATATGGTAGCGAGAGCTGGGTATGTAAGAAGGAGAATGAAAGTAGGATAAATGCGGTAGAAATGCGAGCTCTGCGGAAGATGTGCGGAGTGAAGCTGACCGACCGCATTAGCAACAGCATAGTAAGACAGCGAGTAGGTATGAAAGATAGTATCGGTGTAAAGATGAGAAAGGGCATGCTCCGTTGGTTCGGGCATATAGAAAGAATGCCAGAGGAAAGAATGACAAAACAGATATACAATGTGAAAGTGGAAGGATGCAGGTACCGGGGAAGACCTAGACTATCTTACCACGACCAAATAAACCGAGTCTTATCTGATGGAAAAGTCAAGAGTCTCCGTAACCGGCGAGCGTGTATGAGACGAACTATGAGAGTCGAGGAAGCCAGAGAGGTATGTAAGGAAAGAACCTGTTGGAACTCTGTACTCTCTGCCTACCCCGCAAGGGATCTGGCGTGAGGTTATAGATAGATAGATAGATAGATTCCGCAGTATTTTGCCCATAACTCGAAACTTGATTTTTGCACTTAACGGCATTATAGCGATAGGACGGCAGTGTGGAAAATCATCGTTTTATAAAGTAGTGGGTTTGGATGTGCAGGGCCATTATTCGCTATGACCAAGCACAGCGCGTTAAGATACGTAATGGAACACTGTATGCCTAACGTACGTTATAGCCTAGTGGTTAGACCGTTGGAATGCAAAGTCAGAGGTCTCGGGTTCAGACTCAGGCACGCACCTCTGTCTTATCGGAAGCATGTGCGTATTAAATATTAACTATCACTTGCTTTAATGGTGAAAGAAAACATCGTGAGGAAAGGTTTCCTCACGATGTTTTCCTGATGAGTGTAATAATATAATAATATTACCCCTACACACACCTTTGAGAAACTAAGAGTTTCTCAAAGGTGTGTGAAGTAAGCCAACCCGCACTGGGCCAGCGTGGTGGACTATGGCCTAAACCCTGACAGTTTGTGTGGAGGCCTGTGCCCAACAGTGTGACAGTTTCTCAACAGGGGTAATATTATTTTATTATTACACTGTTTGTCACTGGGTTCTTATTACACAATCATTTCATGGAGTTATCACAATGTAGCGCGTTACGTGGTTAATCGGTCATAGTGAATAAGCCGCCGGGATCAAAAATATCGATTTTAATAATATCGTCAGTCATTTCAACTGCGTCGTTGGTCTAGTGGCAAAGCGCATCGCTCTGATCACGAGGTCCTGGGAATAAATCCTAGGTCGGTAAAATGTAGTTTTTTTAACGAACAATTCCCAGTATGAGTCCGGAGTCTGGAATTGTGCCCGGTATATGGCAATAGGCTCGCCCCTATGAGACCTAACATTGTCGGCGAAAAGTGGTTGTACTCAGTGCACCTCTGCCACCACACCATTGCCACTCCCGCTTGGGGATGTAGCGACACCTATACATCGCTAGATAGTTGCGACTACCTACCAATAGATGGTGCTGACGATTCGCCATAAACGTCTAGAACGCGATGTTAGAGTGCGCACGACGTGTAACATATATACAAGCCCCCGACTACAACTCTTGGGGAGAGTGGCAAGCCCGGCTAAACACAACACCCGTCTGGCTGGAAGATCTTCCCTTTGACAAATCCTGTCACAACGTTTCTGCCAAAGGTAATAGAGGCTTGACGTTTATTTTTAAATAATTTCAATTCTAAAAGGTCTTTTTAAAAACAAGCTTTTATAGCAAAAAATACAACGAATATATATCTTGCTTAGTTGAGGAGTTCCTATGGCTTCCTTACGGACCTTGGACACCCCCCGGGTCTCTCGTCAAGACAAATCCGAAAAGCCCAAACACGGCGGGGTTATATTGAGTACTTGTGTGGTTCCATTAGCCGCCTTTCGGCTTCGTCATCAGACCCTGAACTCTATCTGGTTGGATAGTACTTCTTAATACCAATTTAACAAGCCTAAACACGCGAAAGTTACGTTGTATGGTTCACATGTACTTATGGCCTTCCTTCTGACTCCATCATCAGACCAGTTCCAGATACCATATTATTGCATTGTCACCGATTTTATATAGGTACAAGGCATGCCTTTTAAGTTTGGTCGTTTGAAGAAAAAAACACAACTAGAACCTTATAGTACTTTTTATTTTTTTTTCAAAGTATTCACCACGTAGCTTAATACACTTTTCCATTCGCACAAACCAGTTATTATAACATTTATTCCACTCTAAAGTGGGGGTGTTCAAAATGGCTGACTTGAAAGCGTCGACTGCTTCTTCACCGGACTAAAACCTTTAACCACGAAGACTTTTCTTAATTTTAGGAAATGTTAAGAAATCGTTAGGGCTTAGGTCAGGACTGTATGGAGGATGGTCAAGAATTTCTTTTTTTTCCTGCTTCAAATACTTAATCTTTTGACGAGCGCTGTGTGAGCTTGCGTTGTCGTGGTGCAGGATGATGCATCGCTTTGAGTTAGATTTTCGAATTTCGGCGATAACTTGTGGTAAACAAACTGTGGTCTACCACTCTGCGTTAACCGTTCTACGATATTCAAGTGCAATAGTCGCAACATGGTCGGTTTTTCCAACCAACGTGGCCACCATCTTCTTTGAAGTGTTTCGAGAACGAACAACTTTAGTCGGCTTTGGCTCGTCTTGAAAGACCCAGATTGTAGATCGTAGGATCGTAGGCATAGATCCAAGATTCGTCACCACTGATGATGTCGTAGACGTGATTTGACTCTCCTCGGTTGAACCTTTGTAGAGTTTTCTTACACCATCTGACGCGGACCGCCTTGTGATCGTCGGAAAGCAGATGCGGTATCTAACGGCAAACTAGCTTTCTCACACCAAGCGCTTCATGCAAGATCTTCTGAATGGTTGTCCCTGAGATGCCTAATAGAACATCTATCTCTCGATACGTCACATAACGATCTTCGAGAATTAGTTGTCTCACAGGAATGATGTTATCTTCAGTAAAGGCGGATTTTGGGCGTCGTTCGCGAGATTTGTCACTAACACTAGTATGTCCACGCTGGAATCCTAAATACCAGCGTTCGATAGTCCGCAGACATGGGGCTTCATCACTGAACACAGATGTTAGCTCTTCAAAACACTGAAGCCGTGTCAGGCCTCTTCTAAAGTTGTAGAAAATTATTGCACGAACATTTTCCTTAGAAAGATTCATTTTCGTACGTAACCTGACAGATTCCAATCGAGGCTGTGACTAAACAATAGCATTAATCCTAATACTTTCAACTGTTTTGAGATTCAAAATTTAAACACATTCGAATATAGAACAGTTACAAATTCAAAATTGCCAGGAAATATAGAAACGACAGAACTTAAAAGGCATGCCTTGTATGCTAAATTTCAGTTCAATCGGATACCCGCAAGTGCTTGAAAAATGGATTACAAAATTGGAACTGGTAATACATTGCAAATTAAATAAAATCTTTGGCGCAGCGGTTAATAGCTTAAGCCCACTGGGTTGAATAGTCTACAGGGTCGAATCCCGCACGGGACAAATCTTTGTATGACCTACAATGATTTGTTTTGGTCTTAGTATTTGTGTATGTGCATTTTCATGTTTGTAAACACACCCATGACACAAGAAGATATCCTAGTGTGTGGCCATGTTTACTAAAAAAAAAAGACTTGTAAAAAAAGGGATATTTTATTAATATACTTTGTCTTTAATTGTTAAGTTAGGCTACATCAGAAGTTATTCATGTTCTCCCGGATCCAAGGCAGGTGCTTGGCGATATCTGTGAATATTACATAGTAGTTCGGGTCGCATGAGTTGGTGTCAGGAATCCCCACACAGGTAGAGGCAATCCCTCGAAGGTACCACGTGCCAGCATCGTTGAACACCATACTCTCGCCAAGGTTAATGTTGCGGATTGTTGCACCTGAAAATGAATGGTGTTACATAAAAATTGAATTTGAGTTTTGTCTCGTTTTCTATTTATCTTTTTTCTATTTATTTTTAAGTTTTGTAAGATAATTTCAATAGACACCGTATGTTTGTATCTCTAAGGGGTCATACATATCTGGCAAATGCGCCACATGCATTCAGTTCTTGAAACTTTTTGGCGCGAATTTTTCATCCATCTGCGGATCTCTTCGTTTCCGATTCGATCCCGTAGGGAACCATGTGTATTGGATGATACACATGTTTCCGAATATAAGAAAATAAGTAAAACGAAACAATAAGTGTTCACGCATGAAATGAACGTCGAAACGCAAGCGTTAGGGACCGTCGACAACCCCTACCTCTATTACGGCGGTCCACTTCACTTGCAACCACCGGCGCCAACGGACACCACCTTGTTTGATATAGTCCACGTAGTTATTTATTTCTCTGAGCTAGGAATCAGCAAGTTTTAACTCATTTGTGTGTCTGACCAATTTAATTCGTATCTTACCGTCTCTATTACCCGCGCAGTATGTGGAGTTAGAAGTGCGAGGCATATAAAATTTTTTGGCCGAATCAATGCAGGTTTGCTGATCAACGATCGACAGGTCCATCTGTGTAAGCATTTCTGCATTACTGCGGCCTAGTACGTAATCATAGCCCCAGCCAATAACCTGCAAGATATATATAATAGTAGACGTCCCTACTGTAAAAGAGATATTAGCACGAAAGAATTCACGTTAACGTGACGCTAGCGAGTTGTTATGCCAAAAATTACTTAACATGAACGTGATAGCACGATCACCCGCTAGCGTCACGCTTACATCAAAGTTTTCGCGCTAAGCTATTTCCTGGCTATTTTGGTCAAATTCTAATACATTTTTAATTTTTCCAAAGGTATTCCAATCAAAACGGTTTTCGACTCGGTTGACCCAAACCTACATCCGTCATATGAGTACGCATGAAGCGCAGAGTGACCCGAGTTACTATGAGACAATGCATTTCCACTTAATAAAACGATGTGGGTCAGGAACCTTTACTCAGCCTCGGCTTACCGACTTCCACGATGATGAAATAAACCCATCTATTGATATAAGAGGCGAACAAAACTAGTAAACTCCCTTTGGTCTTAGTCAAGTGTTGTCTCAAAAACGCCTACATTATTTTACACTTCAAATAGTAGCGGCGTGTCATTGCAGTTTTATCGTCACCTTCCCCTAAAATAATTACTAACATGTCTTTACTTGTTAATAACCTCTTTGTGATCAGTGATCACCTTGGTGTTTGGTCGAATAGACAATTTTCCTAGTCGTCATATACGTACGGATCCCGATCTGTTGATAATATTTGAGAAGTCAGTCAGCTCCTCGGGCCACAGACAGGCGGGAATCACCCAGTCCCAGTTGATGTCATTCCACAATTCAATAATGGCCAGGTTGTTGACGTAAATATTCGTCTCATTGTACTCTGGGTGAATTGTAATCTTCTTCAACTGTAAATAGGATTTTAAGATCAAATACCTCGACCGTTTGCTTGTAGTTTTCCATTGCTGGGCCTTTGTCTTCTCTTACAAATCGAGATGAGAGATTAGGTCATACTCTATCACGCGGATCTAGCGCAGATCGGTGGAGGCAGGTTTGTGGCCACCCGCTGGTGGAGCTTATCAAGCCGCATAAAAGGCGCAAGTTTGGCTTACCAACTAACACATTAAATGGTAACTGGGACTAACGGCTTAACGTGCCACTTGAAGCAAGTAGACGATCGAATATGAAAATGCCATAAATGGTCAGGCATCTCAGAACGACCGACTCGAACGCTGCTCAATCTTTGTAATCTTTAAGAAGCTTTATATGTTACGCACAGTTCTGCTCTCGGAACTGGTATTCACGGAAGACCAGCTTCGTGGCACGCAGCAGGTGCTTTGGTATCATGCTGAGTGGATACCGCATCGCCACAGAACCACAATTTTAGAATGAAAAATTCGTCACTTTGTATGGGAACCAAACCCACGTGCCGAGTCAACCGCTTTTACCAGCTGATTTTTTTTTCGATTAAGAATCGTTGTTCTATTTGTACAAGCAAATGCAACAAGCATTAAATTAAAAATAATTCTAAGTCATATGTTGGCTGCAAACGTTTTTTTTCTTTATTTACTTTCTTTAAATTGCACATGTTCTACGTAAACTGAAGAAGGTTTTTCGGGTATGCAAGTATTCTTGCTAGTATTTTCTTCACCATAAGTGTCATCAGCATCATCGTCATTCAAACCAAGTAAACTATGCTGTTGTATATTGGTTATGACAATTCCAGTAAAGTATTAAACGCCTTCTCCGACTATGTGATACATATCCATACTTAATTTATACATACATACAGTTAGACGACAGTTCGCCACATAATACGGTTTTTTCACTACGATTTGGACACACCTCTTTCGCTTCATCTACATTTATACACCTTCCCATGAATTTTCTTCAATTTAGAGTGCTACGCACTTGCTAGGCTCTTTACAAAGAGACAATTTTAAATATGTTCTCCTCGGGCGAACTCTATTATAATGACTATTATAATAAACTAAATAAACTATTATAATTTGTACTTAAATATATTTACAAATATAGTTGGCGTGCCGTCGTGAGGATTCGAAATATTATATTTTCCGAAGTAGATAGTCATTTGGGTCTTGTCTATGATATTCCTGGTTCCGCGCTGAGTGACGGACCTAGCCGCCGTGATGATGTGTCGGCGCGACACTAGGGTGCCACTGCACCGATACTGTTTGCCCTGTTACAGAATATTTATTACATATAATTTAAATTTATTTATTTTAAAGGAGTGGCCTTGGAGTTTATTGCCCTTCTCCGCTGGAGTGTCTATTTATTTTATTGACGATTATTGGTCGTCTTTTAAAGAACATCTTAAAAACAAAAATGCCTAAGAGTTTCGTGCCAAACGAGTTCGAAGTACCTTTTTTAGACTTTTTATGACCGAACTCTGGGGTCTGGGATTGATCATGCTCACTAAAAACTTTATGCTTGCAGTGGCTATTTGGTGCGGGTCACTTCCTTCCCTCTAATATGGTCGAGGGAGGTGATGGCTGCTCAAGTAGTCGTACTCGTGAACGGGTGCTGCTTGTGGAGACTGGTCCACCCAGAACCCTAGCTTTTCATTATAACATATATATAAAATATGTTATGAGTCTTATTTCTCAGTTGTAAGGCTTCACACTGGAGTTGGATCGCCTATACAGAAAATGAAAAAAATAATGAATGGAGAATTAGACAAAAAAGACAAGCCTGCCCAGTTTCTCACCGGATCTTCTCAGTGGAGGCCGCGTTCTGATTCGATAGTAGATTATAAAGTTAAAGAAAAAGTATATATGACAATTTGTAAAAACCCCTGGTTTATGCAAAAGAAACGATTTGAGTTTGAAACAGTAATATAAAATAGCCCATACTGTCCCAAGGCTCAGTAAAGGCCTTCTATACAAATTGCTGTAAAAGATCTTAGGTCATATTCCCCACGCGGACTCATTGTGGATTGCGGGTATTCCCTAAAGATCTGATGGAGGCAGGTTTGGGGCCACCTGCTTGCTGTTGGAACTTATCAAGCGGCTCTAGCTTCCAACCTACTTCTGGCAACGATAATCGGGGCAACGGCGCACAAAGACGATTATTTTATTATATGATGATAATGAAAATACCACAAACGGTCACCCTTCTCAAAACTGATCGAGTCGAATCCTGCTTGACCTTGGTAATCGCAAAAACACCGCCATACAAGCGCCTTCCAGTAAAAGGTTACTATATGTGAATATATTAACACATATACGTCATTTCAATAATTGTTCAATAATAGTTGGGTCACCTGCTATCTGACCTCTTCAAAATTATGTTGCAAATACCTTATCAACAAATAGTTGTCTGTAACATGAACATATATTTTTATTCACCTATAAATACTTGGTTAAATATTTTGTCTTTGAAAACGGATTAATAGCTATCTATATTTTTACAGAGTTCCTACGGACCACTCTGGCTTCCTCCACTTTCGTGGTTCGTGTTCGTTTTAGATAAGACCAAGACTATTTGGTCACGGTAAGATAGTCTAGGTGTACCTCGGTGCTTACATCCTTCCATTTACATATTGTATATCTGTTTTGTCATTCTTTAACCCGAAATTCTTTCGTATATTCGAATATTATATTTTAAACTAGCTGCACTCGCAACTTCGTTCGCGTTTTTTTCAGGCGTGTATTTTACATCATTAAGCTTTTTTTCAGGTAGGGTTTTCTTTAAGTTTTTGTTAGGGTAAGGGTGGTAGCTTATGTCCTTCCCCTGGATAAATCTATTTCTATTTCCTTTATAGAGCGCGAAAAGGTAACTGACAAAAAGACAGACAGAGTTACTTTCGTATTTATAATATTAGTGTGCATGTGCAGCTACAACTGTAGTAATTATAAACTTAAAATCGACCCGCGAAACTCTGTACTTTCTGCCTACCCTGTAAGGGATATGGCTTGATGATATAGAATAGAAAAAATCGACAATAAACAACAAAAGTGTTGCAATTTACAAATAAAATTTCCCTTTTTCTATCTTACAAAAAGTTGTTTTTATCTGAGTTTTTACAAGAGTTTATTTAACTTTCAGTGTTTATTTAGGTCAATCTTGCAAGCAGAATAAGAACCACTTTCTCTTAAGTTCCAAGTACAATGCATTGCTATTTATCAAGCGTGACCTGATCCTCCTCCCAGGACTAGCTCCATCCGAAGGAACTCCTCAACGGCCAATAGCGTAGATACGAAAGTTTGTATACACATTTTATTTTGATTAGTCGTTTTAAGGTGCGCGGTAACATGGCTGCATGCTTGTTTTTAAAAATGTGTTTTTACTGATAATTAAACACCCTGACGCCTATATTCCCCAGCGGGGGTGGCAGAGGTGTACTGAGTACACCCACGTTTCGCCGACGATGTTAGGCCCCATGTAATAGGGGGCGAGCCTATTGCCATATACCGGACACAATTCCAGAGTCCGGACTCGTACTGGGAATTTTTCGTTAGAAAAACTACATTTTTCCGACCTAGGATTTGAACCCAGGACCTCGTGATCACAAAGCGATGCGCTTTGCCACCAGAGTAACGAGGCAGTCTGATAATTAATTGTCTTAAATGTGCAATATTATGAGCTAAGTATTGTTATGGAACTTACCCAATCTATGAAAATAGCTACGTGCCATGGCCACTGCCCTGCCGATACGGGGGCACCGGTGATCGCTGACGGAACTGGTGTTGCATTAGGCAAAAATCTACCGCATTCACCCTTAAACGAGGATATACTTTGTTTATTTTGTTCAGTGTGCTGTTTAACATGCAGCTAAGAGCATCCTCCTGAATAATAATGAAATCATGCTTACTTGTTTGTAATTCATTTTTCCGAAGACGGGCACCGCCAGCATGACGATCAGAACAGCACCTCGAATCTAATTTAAAAGAATAAGATTACGGCTACCATAAATTTTATGTGTAGGATTTTTATCTTCTTGTTAAAAACAATAAATTATCCTACTAATATATGCTCCTATCCTAACCCATAAAAAAAATATTAGCCCTTTTCAAAAACTGTTCCACCGTTGGACACGGGCCTTCTCTCAAACTAAGAAGGCCATAGTCCACCACGCTGGCCCATTGCGGATTGGCGAACTTCATACACCTTCGGGGAACTTTTAGGCATGCAGGTTTCCTCACGATGTTTTTCCTTCACCGTTAAAGCAAGTGATAGCTTTTTAATACGCACATAGTGTCGAAAGACAGAGGTGCGTGCCTAGGTTTGAACCCGCGACCTCTGACTTTGCAGTGAAACGGTCTAACCACTAGGCTATCACTGCAATCCAAAAATACTATACTAAACATTAAAAATCAATTAAAAACCTTGATCATAACGACCACAATCACGCAGAATGATGGCAAAAATGCTGGCTGCGTTTCCTCGCTGAATAGACAAACAATTGTAATATTTTATAGGACATAATATAAAAACAAAATTACAACAATCACAAAAACACTTAACAAAAATTCTCACAAAAACACGTGTATAAATAAAAATGTTCAGTTGTTTTATTTTAATCCGGTCAGGCTATATTTTACTAAAAAGAACCATAAAAATCAGCAAGAGCTGTGTCTTGACTCGACTGTTATAGATATGTATGGATGGGGTCATTATCATAACTTTCAGCTCAATCCACCCATTGCAGGGCTTTAGTCTTCCTCCCTCTTTGGCCACATTAATCACTATCCTAAGACAATTTTGGCTATGTCTTACGCACTTAATCACATCATCGACCGACCTTTGTACTAGCTTTCCACAGGGAAATCATCAAGGATAGGTGGGCGCAAGGATGTCGCAATTGTTTGCGATATCCTTGCGTTCCACCATTTGCTCAAAGACCTACTCCACCTGGTTAGGTTTAATTACTAGTATAGAGAATTTCTACAATTCTGTATATAGATAGTAATACAGATACCGGCTGTTGATTTGTATTCTGGCTGTTTTTAAGGACGCAATCGGGTGTTATTGTTTTTTTTGTATGTTTTCCCAGGACTCCGTCGTTTATGAACCGATTTGGAAAATTCTTTTTTTGTTTGAGAGGGTATACTTTCTGTTTGGTCCCATTAAAAATTTGAAGAAGAAATACTACCCCTAAGGGTGAAAAAATAGGGGATGAAATTTTTTGTGGGCTTGAATTATACGTATTTATAATTTAGTAATGTATCTATGCAAAAAATCCTGCAGGTACTTAACTATAGAACTAAGCAAAAAAATATAATATAGGTATATAAATATTAATAATTTATTCACTTATTACTTAAAATTGTAAAATAAATAAATTTGCAAAACATAGGGAAACCGACAAAACTAAAAGGCAAAAAATAAATATTGAATGTCGGTGCCAAATAACCGACTGCACCGACTACAAATATTTGTTTTTTAGTTTTGAAGTCGATTTCCCTTTTTCTGAAAAGTTATTTAATTAATTTAGCTTGTAAATAATACACATTTCATAGTAAATTAGTCGTAGGTATATAGGTAGTATTGTATGCTTCCATACACACGTCTGCTCTTTAAAGTTTATAAGTAACTAGCAGTTTCCCACGACTTCGTACCCGGTCGACAACAGCGCCACCTACCGGGTCTATGCCGATGTTACTTCTGGATAATGTAGCTTTCTAACGGTGAAAAAATCATTAAAATCGGTCCAGGAGTTTTTGAGTTTATTTAGTTACAAACATACAAAATTACAATTACACAAAACTTTCCTCTTTATTATATTAGTGTAGATAAAAAATAATTGTTTTAGTTTCCTGATCTTTATGAATATGTGTCCAATATTAGCATTGCAACTTATCCTGTGAATTCTGTATGGTTACTAAAATATTTTTATATGAATATCTTCTATCAATATATTCGTGTACGTATTCGTTTGATATTCATATTCATTCATATATAATAAGAGTTTATCGATGTATGGATGTTTGTTACTCTCTCGTGCAAAAACTATTGAACGGATTTCGATAAAGATTTACAGTCTTATAGATTATACATTAAAATAATACGTAGGCTAAAATTTACATAGATATTAAAACATAAACGCGTGCGCAGCCGCAGGTAAAGGATAATTATAAAAAATATATATTTTGAATATTCTTACCATTTTGAGAGCTTTATTTCTTCTTTAAAAAGACAAAGCACAAACAGACTGTGTCTTATTTGATGGGCAAGACAGAGTCTCCGAAACAGGCGCGCCACATGAGCCTAGGACAAACTATGAGAGTGGAGGAAGGAGATAGGTCTGTAAGGAAATAATTCCTTGCGACAAGGGATATAGCGTGGCAATATAGATAGAGAGAAAAAAGTCAACTAGTAACTGGACTGTACCAAGCGAACGTTTCACAAGAATATAATGGTCGCCTCCTCGCACACTTTATAATAAGAACATTATCTGCATTTATCTATATGTTTATTATTATATTCGTTGGTATTGGTTCAATCTTATCGGTGTCTACGTCTAAGAGTATTTTAATTCCTTGTTTTAATTAGATACAAATATGTATACTGTTTAAGAGGCGCTGTGGTGTTGAGGTACTGCGGTGTTTGTAGAACACCATGGTTAACTCCTCATCACGACTTGGTCAGTTAGAGGTGGCTTCTCCGTGCTTCGGAAGGTACGTTAAAGCTGAACTTTCACCGGTAGGGCGAGGAGTGGATGCAATGCGTGATAATTGAAATCTCGCTGACCGCTTTTCACCGAAAGATGCATATCGCATATCTAGCGCTGTGCCGCGCCGTCTCGAGTCGTACAGCACCGTCTTGCGCCGTACATACTACGCTGTCTTAATGTGCCGAATATTAATCGTATTTTCTACTTTTTTTTATAACAGTATGTTGAGTCACAACCAGTTCTGTACTGGTCGTCCTATGTCATCATTTTTTGGGTAAAATTTAAAAACAAATGTGTCATCGCCGAAGAAGTGCGCGGCACCTCCATGCCTCGTGAGAGATTTGTGTATACATTTTGTAAAGTAATAAATACTCCATTTATATAGCAATACAGTTCAATATTGTTAATACTTTAATATCGCATATCCTCGCCCTTTAGTACTTTTCCACAAATGCACGAGTAACGATGGAAATTCAATAAAAAAAATCGGCCCTCGTACTTCGCATCTACTCCTCGCCTACAGCGGTGTAAAAGTACATTTACCCGCTGAGAATAGCCTTTGATTCAGCTCACGAGATTGATGTAATAAATTAAAATACAACGGCTCGAATTGATAAACACAAATGTGTGGTCTTTTATCACTCTATTCTTATTAGTAACTTACGAAAGCCTAAATATCATGTGTTCCCCACACAAAGTTTCATCCCCTATTTCACACCGTTCACTGTTTTTTTTTAAGACAAAAGGTAGCCTATTTCCTTCCTCCGGATGAAATTTATCTCCTGGTATCAGAATTGGATCAGTGGTTTCGAATTTATAATATTAGTATGGATGTACTTAAATTTCATAATAAAAAAACAACATGAACAAAAAACTCTGCGATATAAGAATAGTACTAAGTAGAATTTCCCAGGTGGCCCAGAAAGCACCCATCTTCTTTCCTCTTTTTTATTTTGGGGAAAATCCAGCATAGGACTTCTTCCAGCCTCGGGAGGAGCTGGATGCGCGTGTCGGACTCCTACCGACAAAAAACTCCACGGTGGCCGGCATCGACACCTCAGAGGGGCTGCCCCTACACCAGTGCGTTCTTAGCAGTGATCTCGGAGCTCCACCCACAAAGGCTACGCGTGCTCCAAAGAGCCAACCATCGGGGAGAGACTGGAACTCCCTCCCTCTCTCCTATACGGACGCGGTATTCACGGCCGGTACCAACGTGAGTGTACTCGGTACACTTCTGCCACCCCCGATTAAGGGATACAGGCGTGACGGTGTTACATTAGGAAAACCAACTAGATAAGGTCTATCTTAAATCGTCTTAGATGGTTCTTGTATTAATGTAACCTCAGATGTAACTATTTTTATTTGCCCAGATTTGTCGGATTACGTAGGTTTGATGTTCACTAGAAGCAATTTTTTTCCAAAAAAATAGTCTTATTTACTGATTTATAATTTTTTTTCCGCTCATTGCGAGGTTAATTCCACGCGAATGCGTAGGAGTCAGCTTCGGCTGTAGTGCGGACACGGTTCTCGACGCAGGAGCACGCTTCTTGCGTTGTACGCGACTCGGTATAAAGCTCACATTTAAATACTTTACCTTGAGTCAAGTTAGTCTTGAGTCATCATGGCGTGCCGCGGCCAAACCAGATTTAATTTATTTGAATTTTAATAAAAATATTCACTTACGGCCGTTTCTTTATTACTTACCATAACCGTTTTACTGTGCCATAAAGGAGTCAAGCTCTGCACATTTTATTATACAAACTTGATCTTCAAATAATTATTCCTATGGTATCTGTTTATTTCTGCTAAAACTTGTTCTAGCAACAATCAGATTCATTGGAACCAGTATTTTTGTTTGTAGTTAACTCCGAACAAGGAAGAAGCATTGAAAAATGGTAAGAATACATTATCATACCTTAAGTGAATTAATAAATGAAAATAACGTTACGTATATATTCCCTAAGCGAGGGTGGTTTAGTGCGGTATGACATTTAGGTTCAACTTTTGATATACCAACAAGTTTTCGAAGGAGGAAAGTGGAATTTTATCTTGTTTTCTTTTAGTTCTAATTAAATTTGTTGTGGGTTTCAAGACAATTAACGCGCTCCCCGGCACACCCCAAGGCTCAAACTTTGGTGTCATTGTGTGTCCTGGTTTACAGGAGTTACAGTGGTATAATGGCGAGCTTAGTCCCATTAAAAAAATATTTTATTTATATTAATAATTTCATAATAATTTAAATATCTCCGTGTATATTCCCTAAGCAAGTTGTGTTGTGTTGTGAGGCGCTCGTAGCGCTGTGTGAGGCGCTCGTAGCGCTCTGAGACCGCGGTGTTCTTACCGATCACCAAGGTTAAGCAGCGTTCGACTCGGTCGGCCTGAGATGGATGACCGTTTGTGGCATTTCATATTCGAGCGTCTCCGTGCTTCGGAAGGCACGTTAAGCCGTTGGTCCCGGTTACCACTTAATGTGGTAGTCGTTAAGCCGAGTTGGAAGCCTTAAAGGTGGCTTGATAAGTTCCAACAGCAGGTGGCCACAAACCTGCCTCCACCAATCCGCACTGGGTCCGCGTGGTGGAGTATGACCCAATCTCTCTCACCTCGATTTGTGAGAGAAGGCCTTTGCCCAGCAGTGGGCAGTATAGGCTGATATTATTATAAATATCTCTAGGTGTTTGTGCATTTGCCACTAAGTCAACGAAGCAATACAGATAATATACAAAATTAAATCCCGATGTGGTTTTCTATTACAATGCAAAGGCTACGCGAGGTCCAAACGGAACATAGCAACTGTATAATCGCAACAAGTTTTTTCTATACTTACTTTTTTTTGCTATAAGTAAGTTATTTACACGACTACCCTAATAATAAAACAGGAAAAACTGTATTACTACATTGAGAAGAATAAGAAATGATAACCCCAAGACACTATTTATGATTCGTGGCGGACTGGATTCTTAAGGACGCGATTCTGGAATGTTATGTCTGTGTGTGCACGTATTCTTGGTCTGTCTAACCGCGAAAGTTATTGACGAATTTTAGTACGTTTTTGACTGATATTTGGTATTCACTGCAGGGCAAAGATCGCCACGTGTAACGGTTTTTGTGCCGTACTCATCCAGTATTTACCCGCGACCTTCATTACCCTCATCTTGTAGGAGGCCTACCAGTAGGCAAGCTTCCCACAAGACGTTAAGTACCACGTATTCCGTATGTAGTTGTTCCAATGGCTGTTAGTTCTGCGAGCTAAGTTTGGTTAGGAAAAACCGAGCATAGCTTTTTCTATTGGCATTTGGGTTACCTTGAGGCCTAGCATATGCGATCATGTCTCAGTGCCGTAGGCCATTTTAGGCATCAGACACTAGTCAAAGACTACCCGAACGCTGCCTAGCCGAGCTGGATTCGAATATTTACCTCTTTCTCGAGGTCAGACTTACCTAATTCTCGAGGCTAGACTAACCTTATTGAACTATTTGTCCCAGGAGTACATAATAGTCTAAAACTTCAAGTGTCGAATCTCTGACCTTAATACCCGACCGAGTAGGTAACATTGGCGCCAGTAATAATATTATATACGCTGATGAAAACAATGATAATGAAGTACCTGTACCCCAATCAGTAAATTAGTGAATGCTTTAATTACGACGTGCGCAATGGAAAAATTGTAAATTCAAGTCTTATATATAGGTCACACAAATCCACTAAAATTGACAACAGAACTCTTAAATTTCCGCCATAATTATAATATCATAGATACATATTGAGGTGGGATATACGAGAGTACAGATTAGAGAATATTGACTGCCTACACTTAATTACTCATTGTGTCCTTTCCACCAGATTCAATCTGCTCTTCTAGTCTTCGTCCTGACAGCCTCAGTCTTCGGACAACAAAATATCAACTTGAGCAATCAAGTAAGTTCGGGACTCCATTTGTGATACATGTTAGACGGCAACTTGTGAACTTTTTGAAAATAATACGTCATCGTTTCAGAATCAATGCGGTAAAATTGTGCGTACTGCAACATCATCGGTTAGCAGCGAGCTGCAGTGGCCATGGCGTGTGGTGATATATTTAAATAAGGTAAAATATTTGACTTGAGTAGTACGACCAAAAGGAGTTTGGTGCAACCCGAAATACAGCTTTACGTTAGTCAAGTAGGATTATTTAGCCATAAAACTCATCCTAACACACTGAGATAGATTTGTACTGATCTGAAACGAATCAGAACAAGGTATGAATTTGGACGGATGACGGCAGTAACAAACCCAGCACAAGGTGCATAGCTAAGCATGGGTGGCCAAAATATAATACAAAGATAGAAATAACATACGTAATCGTAGTAAAACAACTCAATACATGGTTAGAGATGGGTTGCATGAGCATGACCGTAAGCCAAAATATAGGTTCATGGTTTGGATCTGGAGTATGGGCAAAATGTAGTCGATAAAATACAGGATTTGCAGTACATTGACTGACCAAGACGAGGTGGGTTTACAACAGTATTACCGAATAGAGATGTACTACAAAATATGGATGTATTTGGTCGTGGTCCTTACGTTGTACTAAATGAGCAAAACCTTCACCAGTGGTTGACTACGGCCCTGTCTAGCTATTAGCCTCTCAGAAAAGTCATGCCGCCAAGCGCACAGTCGTGTTCCGGCATTTTTCCAGAGTTTTCATACTAGGAGGCTGGTCTAGTTTGATCGACTTCTGTCTCGTTAGCTTATTTTAGAATAAATAGGCTATTACTGTGTCAGTAAGCCGCACCTTCAAGGTTTCGATACATAGCCGACAGAGCGCGACGAAGGCGCGACGTCAGCGGACAGCAGCGCGGTGTGCTTTTCACACTGCAGGCGAGACGTTGTGTCGGCCGGGCGACAGCTATGTTGCTGTCAAGGTCTAAAATTAAAAAAAAAACACTAGCTCCCCGTTCGCACGCGTATTGGCGTCTCGCTTCTACCGTACCATCTAATAGAGATGTGTGAACAATAATATCAAACGGGCTAGATTTCCCGGGTTGTACTTCACACTTTTTACGGGCGAAACCGCGAGCAAAGCCAGTAGGTACTGAATAATATTCGCCTTCTGCTTGCGATGATGTTGCACATCATCTCAAATAGAATTGAAACTCAAAAATGTTGCTTTTTTATAATTTCAGGAACTAATACTACGCCGTTTTGTGAACTTTTAAGTATTAACCTAGATTTACCTAATTCAATAATGTTTACACAATTTTCAAGTTAGAAATGAATTTCATATTCTTTTTTCATAAAAGTTCTTTTACTTTTGTTTACCTTACGACACTATGTGAACGAAAATGTGATATGTAGATAAGCAATACATTTTTTGTATCACAGTCTAGCTTCCAAACGTTCACAACTTAATTCCTGTGGTGATAGTCATCATAAGCGGTAACAAATGTTTAATAATCTCCAGGGTGCGGGCTTCGACGACTACTGCTGTGGTGGTACACTGGTGTCCCGCCGACACATCCTCTCAACAGCTTTCTGCTTGACTTGGGATAAAAGCACAGATGCCCTGGACAATTACAAATTGACTATATCCGTCGGGAAATTTAATTTCTTAGATCGTCACGAGGGTACGCCTATTATATTTGTAAGTTTCATTTTTTTAATACGTACTAAAACAGTATAATGGAGAAAGGCTGCATGTACTTCAAGTAAAACGAAACATTTTGTAAAAAAAATGTCTATAAAAGAGAAGAAAGGATATACAGTATTCCACAATTCTCGAACTGAAGTGCTTAAATTCTTTACAGGTGAAGAAGGTAATACTCCACCCCGAGTACGACTTGGATACTCGAGCCAACGACCTGGCTATTATTGAGCTAAGGGACCCTATATCCTACTTAGGCTGGGCGCAGCCCGCTTGTCTGTGGCCCAAGGATCTAGCCGACATCTCCAACGCTGTCGACAAAACGGGATACGTATGTAATTCCAATGATTTACATAACACTAGTTACTACCGCAAGAAGGTTACGAAATATTGGTGATCACTTTAGTGCAGTTGACGATCACGTCTCAGAATTCCATTCTTTTACTGTAGTGACACATTCGGAAAAAACTAGCAAACGTCACGTTTATGGTGATATGCCTATAGATAGTCTATACTATAGACCATCTATAGGCTCTATAGAATTAGACTCTATAGTATTAGTAGACGGTCTTACTACATACTAATCGAAACAGCTCTGTAGAAATAATGTACAACAAAAAATTCAATATAAAGTTTTAACTGAAGGAGAAATTTGCTTACTATATACCAGAGAGCTAAGCATGAAAAGAAAGACGTTAGTGTGACACTAGCCGGTTAATATGCTTTCCTTGGCACACTATTAATTTAATTAATAAACATGAACGAGACATGTTTTTTACATATTACATGAGACGCTTACGCTGTCAAACCTAGCGACAGTAAACAAATCCGTCTATTAGTTAAATATTGAAACCGGTCGTAAGTTGTCAGTTTCGTTCACGCTATCTACTATATCTTGCAGGTGCTGGGCTGGGGCTACGACTTTATTCTTAAACGCAATAGAGATCTGAAGCTTATAAAAATGCCCGTCGTCAGCCAACAGACCTGTTATGGTTTTGACAAAGGTTTTTACGGGTCTAATGCACCTAACTCAACGTACTGTGCAGGTAAACAAGAAGGTAAGTTACGAATTTAATTAATATATTAATTAAAATTGATTGATAAAATATCGAGGCCCTCGTAGCGCTGTGCGTGATACAGATTAACTGTGAACCTCCTTTTTGGCGTCCGTTAATATTTTGTTTAGTTCTATAGTAAGGTAGCTATAGCATGGTCATAAACTCATAATAACTTAATCTACATATTCGTATTGTTTTTTGTCAAGGAGGTGTACTTTTAAATCCCAAGATCTAATACTAATGATAATATAATGGAGCCTAAGCCCAAAGCAAAAAGAATCAACCAAATATTTCATAAATAATAATTTAAGATCTTTTTGAGAACAAGCTTTTACAGCAAAATCCCTATGGCCAATACACAACGGAGACCGACAAATACCATAGTATGAAAAATGGTAGATCTGCCTACTCGTAATTAATAAAAGCGTGTTCAAAAAAGATCCTTGTCGCACTATATCACAATCCTTGTCAGCGTTCAATTAGACTTAAAAACGCTGTTTCACGTATTGCTCACACGGCATTCAAACTCCTTAGTAAAAAACGATTTAACTATGAATTCTATTATTTTGAAAAATAGGTAGATTTTAGCAGTAAAGTGGTAGCTAGTCTACTCTAGACGCAAAATAGTACATCTACCAAAAAGTTGGTAGATATGACAACACTGGTTAAAGGTAAGGGGTCATAGAGTCTAGGTAGATCCTACAGGATGCGCTAATGATACTACCTGTTAGGTCACTGTGATCTATTTAGACCCAGTAACGGTGTTACAGTAACTATATAAAAAAAACTGTCGACTATATGAACTACATTAAAAACTTAATACCGTGATTTACAATTCCGGGAGTCGCAATGAGCGCCATATAGCGATGTTATATTGCACTAAAATAATATACTTAATAATACGTAAACTATGGCACTTGTCAAGACAAATCCAACGAGATCCAATACGTCGGGCTTATGTTGAGTAGTTGGGTAGTTCCGTTGGCCACCCCCCGGCTCTATTATCAGACCGTGGACACCATCCAGATCTATAAAACTCGTCAAGACAAATCCAACGAACCCAAACACGACAGGATTATGTTCAGTAGTTGGGAAGTTCTATTGGCTACCCTCCAGCTCCATTATCAGACTCTGGACATCATCCGGGTTTACAGAACTCGTCAAGACAGATCCAACGAGCCGAAATACGGCGGAGTTATTTTGAGTAGTTGGGTAGTTCCGTTGGCCACCCTCTGTTTGCATCATCAGATCCTGGACATTATCAGGGTCTATAGAACTCGTCAAGGCAAATCCAACGAGCCCAAACACGTCGGGGCTATGCTGAGTAATTGGGTAATTCTGATGGCCATTCTCCGGCTCCATCATTTGACCCTAGACACCATGCAGGTCTCCGTTTGCTAACGCAAATGAAGTTGCGGGCAAACTATTGACTTAGTCTCGTAGTCTTTAGACAGGAACCTTACATTTTTCCGGAATAAAAAGTATCCTTTGTTAATCCAGGTGATAAACTATCTGTGTGTTAAATTTGATCCAAACACTTTCAGCTGTTTTGGCGTGGTTGAGTAACAAACATCAAAACTTTCACATTTATAATACGAGTATTAGTAGGAAGTGGATATGAGTTTGTATTTTTAAATGTTCTAACAGTTCTAACAGTTCTGGCAGTAACTAGTATATATTTTTAGTAGGATAGTAGAATAATAAAGTAAAATATGTAAATCTAAATCATACAACATTTATTATTTATGAAAACACTAGCATCCACGGTAATTCCACGGTCATCAAGCTGCGCGACATTTTTTGTTTGACATAGGTTCTCTAGAATTAGTGCGTAACTCAATGCTGCTAGACGACTTGTAGTGACTATTTATTGCGATCTCTATAAATGGGACAGTATGGACTAATATATATGTCGACGGTCCCAGAGAACAAAGTTACATATGCCAAGCTAAATAAATGGTATTTGCAACTTTCGTGCTTGTCGATAAGGTTGTTTATGCCAAATATAAATACTGGATTAAGAGACTTTGTTCGTTGGACACGTCAATTATTATGTATAAAATATTTTTTTCTGTTCGCGGTTTATGATGACGATTTCACTGGGCCTTTCGCACGACGACTTTTTTACGCGCGGTCGGCGCGCTTTTCACGCAACAAAATCGTGCTACCAACGCAATGATATCACAATATGTATACTTATGCACATGTTCTGCACTAGTCTTGTGGTATCGGTAAAAAGGCACAGTAAAATCGATTCATACGCACAATACCAACGTGTTGCTATTGCTAAAGAATAAAAGTAGGGCGAACTTTAATTCTTTAGCTTTTAATAGATTAGGTAGGTGTATCCCTTTACACGCGTTCGCTTGTGTGTGTCTATTGCGTTTGTCGTACGTCTATATCGTTATAAACATAAACAGAAGCCATTGTGATAAAAATGTTTTTATTGTACTTCGTGCACTTTAAAAAGTATATGAATTAGAGTGTTAATATTTAGAAATATGATTTTTGTCTCCATATTTTAGAACCTGGTAAAAGAAATACATGATTAAACAAAATTTTCCCGATATAAAATCTAAAGTTATCTCTATTGTTTTATTTTTTTTAATTACAACGCGTAACGCTCAGGAACTAGTAAATAGAAATCAATTAAAAAACATAGGGCATAACATCTATTAATTGTAGAAAAGTTCTTGTAAAGCAGTATTTTTATTTCATAATGTAGTTGTTTATAAAATAATTATATTTGTTTTTGCACATACGTCGTTTATTTCCGTGTGCGCGTTTGTATATCAGTCCTTTCTTATTGCTTTTAAAGTAATCGCTGTCACTCCCCAGGTCTATCAGTGGTCTGGTAATTTATTATCGTTGTAGCCCCTTAAGATTTGCAGCGCAGAAAACGCGCTGTCGACGAACGTTTCGTGTAACGCGTGTCTATATGGCAATTATTTACCATGACCAATTAAACGCGATAATAACGTGCAATGATCTTTTAATGGTATAACAGTATAATTGCCTGGCTAATAATTAATGGCTTGCAAATGAACTTGGAAAATCAAATGTTATGGCATTCTATCAAAGGACTAATAATAATTTAAATCTTGACATATCCTACGCTGACATAAATATACCAACGTCTGACAACACAAGATTTTTTGGTTCAATATTAGCCAGCCAACTTAAATGGAAACAACATATTGACTATAGTATATGTAAGAGACCAAATCAATACTCTTATGCGCTTTATAAAATTTCTGCCTATAATACACATGTATCATTCACGTTACGTTTTGAAATAATAATCTCTATTAATAATTTAATTGCTTTTAAGGGTCAAAAGAAATGTTATTTGCAGTATGTAAACTAGAACTTCAGTAGGTTTAACACTCTCAGCAGAGTGTCAAACCATACTTCATGAAACTTAATCTTCTTACATGACCTTGTATGTAAGGCAAACTTTCATCTATTATGCATCTATTTGAAAGTTGTAAAACACTACTTTCTTAATCAAATTCAAATTTCTGCTCATTCTACAGCTCTATATTTTAACAGCATTTTGTGTATGGCACCTAGATTTTATAATAAAATTCCTAGATACATTAGAGAGATAACACTGATTTTAATTTATTCACAAATAGCTTGCCACAACTGCTAAATAAAAAGGCATACTACTCTGTGTGTGAATTTCTTGATGATACAATAATATCTATTTCTAATAAAGGGTGCCATTGGTTTTGTTTTAATTCAACTATTTATGTTTATTGACTATTATTGTAATTTATGGTGATACTTAATATTTACATAATTAATATTTTGTACGCCATTGAATGGCCAAAGATAGTGCTCATAAATTACTACTTAAAGATACTAACCCTTTTGCCTATGTTTCACAAATAAATATTTTGAATTTAAATGGTATTCTAGCGGATATAGGGTAACACTACTCGATCATTTCACGAAAATAACTTAACAACCCAGAAAAGAGTTTGTTAATTAATAAATTACTTTTGCAGATGAATCACTACGCAACGCTAACAATGGCGAGGGTATGGTATTTAACAATGGTGGCACGTGGTACCTCCGAGGAATTGTCTCTAATTGCAAGGTGATTGATGAAACCAACACGTGTAACCCAAGATACTACGTCATATTCACGGATCTCGGCAAGTTCTTACCTTGGATCCGGGAGAACATTAGCGAATTCTGAATTCACCTTTTACGAATAAATGAAATAAAAAAATACCTTGATTTGTTTTTATTTGTAATATTGAAAATCATTATTGGCCGATATTATTAAAATGTATATTTTAAATTTGGAATAAATAGCCACATACACAGATATCTGATTCCTTTCATTGATTATATAATCACATATCTTTTTCCACAGAAATTTCAGCTGTCAGGGCAACGTATGCTAGCCTTTTACGACGTTAAGACGATACATTGAAAAAAACCGTGCTCTTTTTATTCCATTTCTTATGATGTGTATGTGGATAAGAGACTTAATATTTAGAAAATGTTATTCGGCTTTATATTTTAGTATCTAGTAAAAGGAATACACGAAATTTTGAAGATAGGTTTTACATTTTATTATTTCAATGCAAAACGTTTTGAACTAGACACTGGAATTTACTTTAAAACAAAGAATAATCGTATCAAATTTCTTGTAAAACACATGTGGTTTGGCTTATACGACGTACAATTCCCAATGCCCGTTCAATTTATCCATCCTTTGTTATTCGGTTCAATTGCAACACTATTAATCTCCTGATCGCTCAGTGGTCTGGTGATTTACTATTGAGGTAGCCTTAACAACCACCGCTAGTTGCGGCCTACTAAAGTAGACCAGGGTAACATATTTGTTAATAACTTTTTTACTAAGTACGCTAAAATGGTGTGAAGTCAAGAAAACCTTTTTCATTAAAATTGTCATTAGTTCAGTACCACACATGTCCTTCCCACGTACACACACACATTTCAGTAATTTGGCCAAAATTCCTGCCTAGTATAGTAGTCCGCGCGAGTATTAGTGTAGTGTTACACTTTAGGTAAGTAATTGCTATTGTCTATTTAGGTTATTAAATAAATAATAATATGCAGGTACCGGGGAAGTCCTAAACTATCTAACTATGACCAAATAGACCGTGTCTTATCTGAAGGACAAGTCAAGAGTCTCCGTAACTGGCGAGCGTGTACGAGACGAACTATGAGAGTGGAAGAACCCAGAGAGGTATGTAAGAAAAGAAACTGTTGGAATTCTTTACTCTCTGCCTCCCAGCACGGGATCTCAGACTCAGATTTTCAGACTCACAATTTCAGACTTCGCACTCGAAACCAGGGTTATTCTATTTTAAAAATGAGAGTTTTACAATTCTTTTTGTATTCATTGCATTCATGGGGTATGGGAGAACAATGCAGAACGAGCTAAATAGATGTGCTTAAGTATAGATTAATTTTAAGTGCACTTAGATTTATGGTATCGGTCATCGTGTCTACAGAGTCCTCTCATTTACAAACTAGAGATGTTGTAAAGGTATATAATAAAAAGTGTAATAAGAAAAAGAAAAGGGTTACTATAAAATATGTAAAGATTGTGTACAAAATAATTAGTTATAGCTCCAGTGTAATGCCAAACGAGACAAAATTCAACAGTACTACGGTACATGTTTAATCAGTCAAAGGACAGAGGACGGACCAGTCCCCACCAGCGAACCCGTTCACGAGTATGACTTGAGAAGCAGCCATCGCTCTCCTCGACCATATTAGAGGAAAGAGATTAACCCGCTTCACAGAGGGTATAGGGCGCCCTACCTGAAAGGCAAGTCAAGTCCCCGTAAATGGCCAGCGCGTATAAGATGAACTTTGACACTAAAGGTCGCCAGAGAGGTCTGTAAGGGAAAAACCTGTTGGAATTCTGTACTCTCTACCTATCCTGCAAGGCATCTGGCGTATTGATATATAGCGAGGGAGCTTTTTACAGATTTATCACCAATTTCAATTTGAATGGTGCATACGTGTGAATATGGTTGATAGGAACAGACGAAAATCAAGATTAAGTAGGTAATTAAGAGTGAAAATGTTGAATTGGAACCTAAACCAGATTTACAGGCTTTGCTCCGCAAATCGAACTCAAAATCGTAATCCTGTTTAGCCATAGCTTCTTAGCCAGCAATAAATGTGATAGGTCCGGTTTTGGGTGACTCCTTTTTAAAGAACAGCCTGATGTCTCACAAAAACGGGACAGGTTGGTCGATAACAATATATTTCCAGAGCCCGAAATCGGTCGACGAAAAATGGTGGAAGCCTTGTTACTAATGGATTATTATTACAATATATAAATATAAATGTTGTACTAAAATATCACCAAATTTTGGCTACCCATGCCTAGCTTTGTTCCTTGTACTGGGTCTGTTACTGCCGGTATTCATCAGTTCTGGCTGTGCCTTGCGCGCGTTCGGTCGTGTCGCTGCGCTGCCCGCCCGCTCGCTATTTTCGTAATTACGTACGTACTCGATTTTGACTTACTCTGTTGGAAACGCCTGCGCTTGCGTGGAGTGGTGATCTGGTTGGCTCATATACGTGTATACGTACACATATACGGGCTTGCGACGTTACTTCTCCGCGTCTGGCTCGCGCGTAGCAACAAGGCGAGCCGTTAGGTAGACGCGCCGTTCTGACGGCGGTCGGCCTTCCCGCGTTTTTAGTAACGGTCGTTTTCCGTGACCTACGTGGTTTGTCGCGGCTGTGCTTACGTGTTTTGTGCTTGCGTGTTTACGTAATTGCATTCGCTGTGCGTATGCTTTTGCGTCACGTGTAGGTACGGTTCGCGTATCGCCCGGTGTGACCAATCACGTGGGTTGCTAGGCAGCCGCGTCGGCTAACGGCGCGGCCGGCCCTCCCGCGGTTTTCGTTTTCTCAACGGTTAGTTTCATAACTGTTTTCGATATTAGTGTTTATTGTAAATCCACGTCTTTTGTCCGTTCGTGGTAAGTCCGGTGGACGCCTAGCGGCGTCGTAAGCCGGCTTGAGCGGGACCCGAGCGCTCGCCTCCCTCCTTCAGAGGGCGGCCAACTCGGAAGCTCTGGCCTTGGGGGCTTCCCTAGTCAGGGCTCTTGATTCCACCAGGACCCTACCTTAACCCATCCCGCTATTCTATTCTCCGTGCGGCGGTTCTCTTCGCCCCGGAGCAGTTAGGGTTTGGTGCCGCCCGTTCGCCCCTAAGGCGAAGGGGCACACCGCGTCTCCCCGGTAGTGCCACCCCCCCCGCCGCCGCCCGGTGGGGGATCAGGGCATCGCTCACGCCCGGGTCTTAGGGCCCTATTTTAGTTCACTCGCCCTGCCATTTCCCCTCTGGAAATGGCCGAAGACTTCCATCCCGATTTTGTCCGGGACTTAACGAAGTACATCGTCCTACATTGCCCGGACATAGTCCGGGAATTCAGGGCGACGTACTCGCCCGCCTCGCCCGCCTCGCCCGACGCGTCGCCCGCGCGCGCGTCGGCCCCCGGCCCCGCGCACCCCGCGCCTTCTGCGCGCCCCGCGACTCCGTTCGCCGCGCCGCGAACTGATGTAGGGGCGCAGCCCCAGACCCCCGCCGACCGCCCCGTCTCGCCATGCGGGTCCGAGCCTCTCTCGGACTCGGATATGGAGGTCGAGCGCGCGTCCGCGCGACGCGCCGCCCCCGCCCGGTCCCCGTCCCCGTCGCTCTCGTCGGAGGACGACTTCGTTCCCATCGCGAATGGGAAGCGGGCGCGCAAACCGCGCGACTCGCCGCCACCCAATCCAGAGGGCCGGAAACGTTTCCATTTCTCCCGGCCCCTCCGGCCCCCGGCCGTCTCCGTCTCCCAACGCGGCCGCGAGGGCCTCCCCCCTCGCGCGCCCCGCACGTCCGAACATCACTCCCCCGCCGCTTGTCATTCAGGACAAGAGCGCCTGGGAGCGCATCTCCAAGGCGATTTATAATCGCCAAATCAACTACACGCACGCGCGTTCCACCGCGCAAGGCATAGCCGTCAAGGTGGCGTCCTCGGACGACCACCGACGGCTATCCGCGTTCCTGCGATCAAACAAGATCGCTTATCACACATACACCCTGGAGGAGGAAAGGGAGCTCAGGGTGGTAATCCGCGGTGTCCCGAAGGAGCTGGACACCGCCGTCATCAAGGCCGACCTCCAGTCCCAGGACCTTCCTGTGCGCCAGGTGCACAGAATGGTCAATGGGCGCTCCAAGGAGGCGTACGACATGGGGCTGGTCCGGCCGTAGGGTCTTCGACCTGAAGGCCGTGTGCCACATTTCTGGCCTCTCCGTGGAGGCCCCCCACAAACGTGGCACGCCCGGGCAGTGCCACAACTGCCAGCTGTACGGGCACTCTGCCCGTAACTGTCACGCGCGCCCTCGATGCGTTAAGTGCATCGGGGACCACGCGACGTCCCAGTGCGCCCGCTCGAAGGAGACGGCGGCCGAGCCCCCCAGCTGCGTCCTCTGCGGCACCAAGGGGCACACCGCGAACTATCGCGGTTGCCCCAAGGCCCCGAAGGGGAAGCGCGGCCGGGCGAGGCGCGGCGGCCGCCGCCGCCCCCGCGCGGTTGCCCCCCCCTCTGCGCCCTCAGCGCAACACCCCCCCGCGCCCTCAGCGCACCCTCGTCCGGTGCCTTCTGCGCCAGCGACCACGGCTCCCCGCGCTCCCGCGCCTCTGAAGCTGACCCCCCCTCCCCCGCCGCTCAGGCCGTCCCTCGGCGCCAACGCGTGGGTGAAGCCGCTGCCTTACACCGCGGCCTCCCACCCTGCGTCAGTGGGCCCTGCTCGCCCCCCGAAGCGCGCGCCGGCGATCCAGCCGGTGGCGGCTTGTCCCCCTCCGCCCTCTAACGTCAGTCAGGACGTCGACCTAATAATGAGCGTCTCGGCGGTTATAAGCCCCGCACTTTTCCCCAGAGTCCGCGAACTCGCACTTCGACTCCGCGCCGCCACCAACTTGGCGGACCAGGTTCTCCTGGCCGCGGAATACAGGGACGTATATGACGTCCTGGCGTCCCTCAAAACCCAACCCCCCCGCACCCAATAATGGATCTACGATCTCCCCGCCAAAAGCCCCACAACCTATCCCTGGCGTTCTTTAACGCCGATGGCCTTCGCTCCCAGCGAGATCAGGTTGCTGATTTCCTCCGAGATCACCAACTTGATATCCTCCTCGTGCAGGAAACCTTCCTGAAGCCCGCACAACGCGATCCTAGGATCGCAAACTATAACCTCGTGCGCAATGACAGAATCGGCTCCCGCGGAGGCGGTACTCTCATTTACTAGAGGAGGTCCCTGCACTGCATCCCTCTCGATCCCCCCGCGCTCACCAACATCGAAGCCTCGGTCTGTCGCGTCTCTCTCACGGGGCACCAGCCCATCGTGATCGCCTCCGTTTACCTTTCCCCCACTAAATCCGTTCTCAGGAGTGACTTTGAAGCACTCCTCAATCTGGGAAGCGCCGTCATTCTGGCGGGCGACTTCAACAGCAAGCACGTGGCCTGGAACGGTCTCACCACTTCCCCTAACGGTAGGAGCCTTGACGCCCTGGTCGACGTTCTCGACTTTGACGTCATCGCACCCATGCACCCTACCCACTATCCTAACAATCCCAATCACCAACCCGACGTCCTGGACATGGCGCTTCTGAAGGGTGTCACCCTACGGCTGCACTCCTTGGAAGTAGTCCAGGAACTCGACTCTGACCATCGACCTGTAGTCATGAGACTCGGTTCCCCCCCTTCCGCCCCTCAGCAACCCAAAAAGACGGTGGTGGATTGGCATGCGCTAAGCACGGCCTTGGCGGATGCCGACCCTCCCCCCCTGCCTCTCAGCTCGGACTCCATCCCGTCCCCTCAGGACACCGATCAGGCCGTAGATGCCTTCACCGAGCACATCCGATCGGCTGTCAGTCGATCGTCCAAGCAAGTCGAGGCGGAAGATCTCTACCTCAACCGCTTTCGACTGCCGGACGATGTTAGGGATCTCATTCGTTCCAAGAATGCTTCCATCCGAGCGTACGACTCCTACCCCCCCGGATGCGCGCTTTACAACGAGAGGTAAAGCGTCGTATCGCGGAGGTCCGGGAGGAACGGTGGGGTGTCCTCCTAGAGGGCATCGCGCCGTCGCATCTGGCCTACTGGCAGCTGGCGCGTAGCCTCAAATCCGACTCCACGACTGACATGCCCCCGCTGTCCCGCCCTTCAGGCGCAGCACCCCCAGCCTTCGACGACGACGAAAAGGCCGAGCTTCTCGCTGACTCCCTCGAGAGCCAGTGCGCCCCCAGCTCTCAGTCCGTTGACCAGTCCCACGTCGACGCGGTAGACAGGGAAGTCGAGCGCAGGGCATCCCTCCCCCCCGTCGATTCCTTGCCTCCTATCACGCAAACGGAGGTCGAAGATCTGATTATGGGTCTTAAAACTAAAAAAGCCCCCGGCCCTGACGGCATTTCGAATCGCGTTCTGAAATGCCTGCCCGCCCAGCTCATCTGCCTCTTGGTGGCCATTTTGAACGCCGCCATGACGAACTGCACCTTCCCCGCTAAGTGGAAGGAGGCGGACGTCATAGGCATTCCCAAGCCCGGCAAACCTCGCAATCTCCCCGCGAGCTACCACCCTATCAGTCTCCTCAACTCCCTGGCCAAGATATACGAGCGCCTACTTCTGGCGAGTCTCAAAGACTTCGTAACGTCCAGGGGTATCCTTATCGACGAGCAGTTTGGCTTTCGAGCCAAACACTCTTGCGTCCACCAAGTGCACCGCATCACGGAGCACATCCTCTCCGGTCTCAATAGACCCAAACCCATCTACACGGGCGCCCTCTTCCTAGATGTCGCGAAGGCATTCGACAAAGTCTGGCACAACGGCTTGATCTACAAGCTCTACCAATTGGGTGTGCCGGACAGACTCGTGCTCATCTTACGAGACTTCTTGTCGAATCGCGCCTTCCGTTATCGCGTCGAAATGACGCGCTCCACTTCCCACTCCATCAGTGCTGGAGTCCCACAGGGCTCAGTTCTCTCTCCGCTCCTGTTTAGCCTTTACACGAACGACATTCCTCGTTCGAGTAAGGCGCATCTAGCCCTATTCGCGGATGATACCGCTCTCTACGTCTTGCATAGGAATAAGGGTTTCATTACCAGACACCTTCAGGCATCCGCCAATTCCCTAGGGAATTGGTTCAGGAAGTGGCGTATTGAGGTGAACCCGGACAAGAGCGCTGCGGTGTTCTTCTCCAGAGGTGCCACCCCGCGCCGCTCCCTGCGCCGCCCTAGAAGTAATCTCGGCCAAGTGACCATGTTCGACCGACCCATTCCCTGGGTCAAAGAGGTCAAATATCTAGGGGTCACCCTAAACAGTACCATGTCCTTCGGCCCGCACATCAAGCGGGTCCGTCACCGAGCATCATTTGTGCTCGGTCGTCTCCATTCGTTAATCTGCAAGCGGAGTAAAATGTCCCTTAGAAATAAGGTGACACTTTACAAAACTTGCGTTCGACCCATCATGACCTATGCGTGTGTTGTGTTCGGGCATTCGGCCCCCTCTCACATCGATAAACTCCAAGTGGTTCAAAACCGCTTCCTCCGTAAAGCCGTAGGAGCCCCCTGGTTCGTACGGAACGTCGACCTCCACTCCGATCTAGGTCTCGAACCTATTCGCGCCTTTATTAAAAAGGCGTCAACACGTCACTTCGCGAACGCATCTACCCATGCGAATCCGTTAATCGTAGCCACCGCCGACTACGATCTCCCCCCCGACCCCTGCCGCCACCGCCGGCCGCGACATGTTCTCACCGACCCCCCCGATGCTTTGTCATCCCTTCTTTCCGCTCAGAATACGGGCGACGACGACGACGTAGTAGTAGATCCCCTCCCATAGCCAGCGGTTGACCGGTGCACTTAGTAGTGCACCCGTCCCCCTACAGCGACTGTCCCAACCGAGGGCACCTCTTCGAGGCGCCCTCGAGTATGCCGCCTCTTGCCCTTCTGGCTGGCTAGAGCGTAGTGGTTGCACGCTCGCCTTTAAGTCCGGTGAAGCTGTAAAGGCCTCGCGGCCAACAGCGTACATCATTCACACACACACACACCGGTATTTATCCAAATTAACCCCTTGTACAGGATTCAATTTACATCGGTAAAAACCTATCCCAAGTATGTTAGGGCGAGTCCTATGGCTTTCCGACCCGGATTAACCTACATAACCTGTATTTCGGGTAGCACCCAACTCCTTTTGACTGTACTGCTTAATTAAAGAGTATTTACCTTATATAAAGAGAGTAGTACACGCTTTGGCCACTGCAGCTCGCTGCTGACCGATGTTGTTGGGGTACGCACAATTTTACCGCACTGATTCTGGAACGATGACGTATTGTTCTCAATATGTTCCCAATTGTCGTCTAACATACATCACATAGTGCGCTGCTTTCCGCTGAATGGTGTCACGTACTTAACTGGTTGCTCCAGTTGCTATTGTGCTGTTTAATACTGATGCTGTCAGACCCACGTCAGGAGAATAGTTTGAAGCTGGTAGAATGTATACAAAAAAAATATTAAAAGTTGGCAGTCGATATTCTCTAATCGACACTCTCGCATATCCTGCCTCAATATGAATCTGTGATTTAATATAAGTATGATATTATTATAAGCAGTGATAGCCTAGTGGTTAGACCATTGTACTGCACCTCTGTCTTTTCGAAAGCATGTGCTTATTAAAAATTAATTATCACTTGCTTTAACGGTGAAGGAAAACATCGTGAGGAAACCTGAATGCCTGAGAGTTTCTCGAAGGTGTGTGAAGTTCGCCAACACGCACTGGGCCAGCGTGGTGGACTATGGCCTAAGCCCTCTCAGTTTCGAGAGGAGGCCCGTGCCCAACAGTGGGACAGTTTCTTAACAGGGCTAATATTACTTATTTATTTATATTATTATAAGTAATGGCGGAAATTCAAGAGTGATGTTGACAACATTATTATGAATTTATCACTACCTATGTAAACTCGACTTTTTAATTTCTCCCAAGATGCCCGTCGTAATTGGTCTGTAAAGCATTCACCGATTTGCTGATTGTGGTATAGATACTCTATTATCATAATTTTCATGAGCGTGTAATATATCGCTCGCGCCATTATTACCCACTTCTATGATGGTCAAAGATTCTACACTCGAAGTTGTTGACGATTATGTATACCTGGGTCAAATATTCCGTTATACCTACCTATCTAATTTCAAGAAAGTGGTTAATAGCCGAATTCTTCTCGGCTTTATAGCGTTCGGGCAGTCTTTTACCAGTGTCTGATGCCTGAGATGGTCTACGGCACGGAGACATGATCGCTCAGGCTAGGCTTCATAAGAAAGCTTAAGATATCCCAAATGATAATAGAGAAACAAATGGTAATAAAGAAGGCTACGCTCGGATCTTCCCTACAAAATTGAAAAGAATCGAAATAGGTAATAGACATAGCACTTAGAATTGCCAAACTTAGCTTGGGCAGGCCTCCCACAAGAGGAGCTGAAAACTCAATGACGGTCAACGTGACGATCTAAGTCTGCCTTGTAGTGTGTACCAAATATCAGTTAAAATTCCTTTAATAACTTTCGAGATTCGAGACGCAGACATGAAATTCCAGAAGTGTAATTTGATGGTTTCTTGAGCCTTTGCGAGATTATAGTTGGTCAAAGACCTTAATAGTGTCTTGAGGCTATTATTTGTTTTCTTCTCAATGTAGCAATAAAGTTTTTCCTCTCTTATTATTAGGGGAGACGTGTAACTGTATAATAACTTACAATGATCAAAATAATTAGGTAAGAATAAGAGAAACCTTGTTACGATATTACAACAGTATAACGTTCCGTTTGAACGACGTAGAGCCTTTGCAACACTGCACTGGACACTGGAGCAACGCGTACAATTGTAAGGCCAGAGTTACTGAAACGCATCATTTTGTGAGACAATCATTCAACAGCGTGCCGTCTGGAGACAGCTACTAGCCAGCCGTTAATAGAGACAAAAATTGGCGGTCGGGTCTATCAGCAGTCGATGACACCAATGATTGTATTTTGGGATTGGATTTCTTGAAGGATCAGTTGTGTGTTTTAGACTTGGCCGAAGGAATTTTAAAGTTCCCTGATCAGGAGGTCTGCCTACAAGAGAATGAAACCAGAAAGACTCGGCAGCGTGACAAAGAATTGTCAGTAACCGGTCAGGAAAACGTGCTACGAGAAAACAGTAACCGGCGATTTAGACTACGGTGGAAACGTAGTGGAACGGAAGATCAAACGAACGTCGGAACAATACGGAAGCGCATCGCTGAAAAAGTAGCCGGAGACGGAAGAGTTAGTTGGACTCGCAGCAAGGAGAACTTCGGTGGGAAAGCGACGCTTCCAATAACCTCAAGCACTAATAAAGTTACCTACCGGACATGGAGGAAAGCCAAAGATAGTTCACGTGGATTGTTAGCGGGGGACCAAGGAGCTCATGATGATCGGCACGAGCATGACTAAGAGGGGGGTAATATTATGACCTGAATACACAGCGATATCTTGAAAACCCTTTATCGTGGGAAGTCAATTCTAAAACGCATTACATACCCTTAGGTCCCCTATCGATCCATCGAGAAAGATCTCGAAACCGCGCTTAAGTGCTAAAACATCTAGAAGGTTCCTCCCCTTTAATTATCGCAGGCCGCGGTCGCAGTAAACAAGTACATATTTATTTACGTACACATAGGTATGTAATAATAATACCGCGTTGTACTTCTATCGATGTACTTAGTGGGTGCGCGTCCGTTCTGGAACTTTCATACCAGTATAAAAGGAACGCCGAACGCAGGGACGGACGCAGTCTCTTTTCGGAAGCGACAGCGTTCGAATCGAGAACAAGCGATCTAAGTGGAATACATCGGCGACCTAAGCAACGGTATATGGATACTCCGAGTGATTCAGCGACTTGGAAGCAGTATTTGGGGCACTAACAAGACTAGTACTAGTGTGTGTTTAATGCTTGTGTGTACTTGCATTCAACGTACTGTTTTGTGTGTACAGCGCCTAATAAAGTACTTCACACGTTATTCGACATTTAATTACCTCGCAAACGTAACAATAAGTTTCGATCCAATTTTTTCGAACAATTTATTAATCGACCTTAATTATATGTTCAGCTTCCTTTGTATGTAAATTATAGTCGCTATATATTATACGTGGTAAGACAGAAAACGTGTTTGTTTTTATTTTTATATGTATAGTTAAAAACACTTTACTCATTTGCATTTCTCATAATACTAAAAATTACTTTTGAGGTGTAAACAACACAATAAAATTACAGGTATGGTAAGAAATTCGAAAAATCGTTCTTAATTATGTGACTACAACTGTATATCACAAAAATATTAAGGCATCGGAATAATATCCAACGGAAATGATTCTTACTATAACAATTTTCTTCAATTTTACTGTGATTTAGGTTGCTGTGAGCAAAAATCAGAAATCCTTGACTCACTTCTGTAGTTGCAGTAACATTACTACAAAAGGACAATTGGGGTACTATTTTACTTTTCAGGCAAAACGGATTCAGATACCAGTCTATACATGTGTATATCCGTTTTACCGCATTCTCAGATGTTATTTATGTTTCAGTTAACATTATAAGGTGAATGGGGCTTTGAAAAGCCTGCACTACACATTTCAGTTTACCAGTCTTGACTATGGTGCGAGCATTTGCATTCAGCGCTTGTTTTGCCTACATTGCCCGTTCTTTTTTGTTTTGATAAAAATAAAAGCCTATAAAATTTCACATCTGAATTCATTTGGACATGAAAAAATGTAATTTCATTAAATGAAAATGAATTAAAAGTAGAAATCATTTCCATGACTAGGAGACGGTTGTCAACAGAGGAGTACGCATCTCGTGTTAAACTCGACACGAGATAAAGCCCACATTTGAATATTTTATTTTGTATCGAGTTAGTAGCGAGTCATTATGTCGTGCCACGGCCTTTATCGAAAAACCAGATTTGAAGTAATTGAATTTTAATTTAAACTATCTGTTGCCCGCGGCTGCGCACGCTTTTTGTTGTAATTTCTTTATATCATCACGCCAGATCCCTTGTACGGTAGGAAGAGAGTACAGAGGTCTTTACAGACCTCTCTGGCTTCTTCCATTCTCATAGTTCGTTTCTACACGCTCGCCGGAGGAGGAGAATCTTGGCTTGCCCTTCGGATAAGACATGGTCTATTTGGTCACAGTAAGATAGTCTAGATCTTCCCCGGTACCTACATCCTTCTACTTTCGAATTTTATAGATGTTTTGTCGTTCTTTCTTCCGACATTCTTTCTATATGTTCGAACCAACGGAGCATACTCTTATAGTGGAATAATTCCGCCGTTCCGAATATCAAAACGAAAAAACAAACAGACAAAAAAAATTAAAATAGCGTGTTAAAGTTTTATTAACGGGTTTGGGTTTTATTACAAATAGCCAGATCGACTCATAAATTTTGCTTATTTTTTATTCTCGTGCGGGGATCGTACCTGCGACTACTTGATAAAGTAAGGTCAAGTATTAAAATTACAAATTTGTATATTTTCATTGTCAAACAATTTTAAGAACTCCTCAGGCCTATAGCAACCTGCGAAGGCAAAAGGAAATCAGAGGATTCCAGAGCTTTTTTTCAGCCAAAATAAGATTGATATTTTATGACAATGCAGGCCGATAAAAAATTTAAATGCATATTGGTAAGATTTTACATATCTCTTATACGAGTAGTATTGTTCTAATGTGTAAACAAAAAAAATCTTGCATAATTATTTCACGACCTTCGAGCCGTTTAAGTATGAAAAATAATAGCTATCCCGCAGGAGGCGTGCAATTTTTCGGGATAAAAAGTGTTTTGTTTTTTATTTTACAAAGTCAGACAACTTCAAATTAATACACCGTCACGCCTATATTCCCCAAGCGGGGGTGGTAGAGGTGTACTGAGTACGCCCACGTTTCGCCGACGATGTTAGGCCCCATGTAATAGGGGGCGAGCATATTGCCATATACTGGGTACAAATCCAGACTCCGGACTTGTACTGGGAAGTTTTCGTTAGAAAAACTACACTTGTCCAACCTAGGATTTGAACCCAGGATCTCGTGATCACAAAGCGATGCGCTTTGCCACTAGACCAACGAGGCAGTCAACTTCAAATTAAATTTCAATTAAACCCGTTCAGCCATTTTAGTATGACGAAATACCAGCTATCCCGCGAGAACCGTGTAGCGATAACTTTAATATTCATCAAGATATTCTATAAAATTTCGCTATAGTCTATTTTACAAGACATGGGTACGGTGACGTTTCATAAAATTCCATTTCAGTCTGTCCCAGCGACCTTTTTGAGGTCGTCGGTCTATCTAGCTGGGGGCTGTCCTACCTTACGCTTACCAAGTCGCGGTCTCCACTCTAGGACACGCTTGCTCCATCGGCCGTCGGTCCTTCTGCAGATGTGACCAGCCCATTGCCACTTTAGCTTACTGAGTCTGCGAGCTATGTCGGTAACTTTGATTCTTTGTCGGATACCTCGTTACGAATTTTATCCTTCAAAGAGACGCCGAGCATAGCTCGCTTCATAGCCCGCTGTGCGACTTATATAATTGTGATTTAAGCTTTCAACCATATTACTTTTAGTTTTTTTTTTTAAGTAGAAAAATATAATACACTTTTTACAACTGTGCCAAATCGCTGGCGTTTGGCAGGGTGCCTCTGGTCACGTGTAGTGTCGACCAGCCTTTTAGACAGTTCCCCAAAGATGATGGGCACTTGTACCTCATGGACTCAAAGTCTCCACACCAAACAGCTCAAATAAGCATCCTTTATCCAGGTTGTTGTATTTTGCGGCACTCGGCAGAATACGCGGCGCTAGCAGCTTTAATAAACTAATTAAATTGCAATAAAAATATTTTTGTCATTGTTTATTTATGGTTTTTAAGTTCCCGACATTACGTGTACTTCACAGCGTCCATAGTCACGGGAAGGCGACAGAGGCGTTTGACGTCTAAAGGTCATTGTTTGGCTTAAAAAAAAAACGTAGCCCCACACTAGGATTTATTCCTGTGTCGTGGGTGCGTTTACAAACATGAAAATTCACATACACAAATACCCAGACCGGAACACATAACTGTGGATCACAAAAAGATTTGTCCCGTGCGGGAATCGAACCCGCGACTATTAAACGCAGTGGGCGGAGCGGCTTTAGCTTTTAACCACTGCGCTAAATCGTCCGTCAAGTCCGTCCGTCATTGTTTTTCCGATACCTCAAGGGGATTAATTTAATTGCAGTTGAAATTTCAATTAATCAAGCCCTTACTTAAAAATAATTGAGAAATGCTGAACACAACACTGCTGAGACGTCAAAAAATAAGCACCAATTAACTAGAAGGATTTCCGTGGCTACTTGTCGAATTCTTGCGAGGAATTGTTTGCTGCGTCAGTTTCTATTCATTAATTAAAATGGATGGTTGGTTATGTACGTATGAATGTCACCAACATAGGTCAGCTTATCGTATGCGCCATAATATATTTCCACTAGAATTCTATTTCTCTTATTCGAATTACGACTCCAATACAACTCGATATCTTGTGAACCCCTTATCGGGGATGTTAATTTTGGTGCCTCTGCTTCCCTTTTTATGAACTGGAATTATAAAGGCAGATTTCCAGATTTGGGCTACAATACCTGTAGAGAGAACACCGTCACGCCTATATTCCTCAAGCGAGGGTAGCAGAGGTGTATTGAGTACACTCACGTTTTACCGACGATGTTAGGTCCCATGTAATAGGGGGCGAGCCTATTGCCATATACCGGACACAATTCTATTTCCTATTACTACTATTAATATTTTCCTTAGAAAAACTACACTTGTCCGACCTAGGATAGAAAAGAAATTTCAGTCCTGTAGAAATAGATTTCTTAAATAACAGGGAAATAGGTACGGCTACGGTCTTTGCACATGTTATTAGGAACTTTGGAGAGAGACGATCAGGTCCAGCGGTTTTAAGCGGATTAAGTTTAGTTAGCAGTTTCTTAATTAATTCAACTTCAGTTTCAATTGCATGAATTTCTGATTGGGTACAAGAATTATCAGAGAGCAAACTGTAGTGACGACTAGAAGAAGGTCCACTGTTACTTGTGTTCAGAAAGTTCGTATGAAAGTGCACAGATAGACGCTGGGGTAGAAACGGTTGAATCACCATATTTAAGACTGCTGGGTACACTATTAGAATTGGAGCGATGTTTAACATAGCTCCAAAACTGCTTTGGATTCACGTCAATAGCAGCTTCCGTAGATTGGCATACGTGTCCAAGTTTGATATTAATGTAATAATATGATACCATGGAGGTAGTCTGATGGTGGAGTTGGAAAGTGGACATAGGAACGTGTGAAATAGGCAACATAATCCTGTCGTGTTTAGGCTTGTTACATTAGTATTAACGAGTTCTATACAACCATGTTCCGGATCTGATGATGAAGCCAAAAAGTGACCAATGGAATTACCCAACTACTCAATATAAGCCCGCCATGTCTGGGCTCGTTGGATTTGTCTTACGAGTACTTAAGACACAGAAAAAAGGTATAGGAACTCATACTGAGTTCTTAGATGTACGCGAATATTACACATGAAATAAAACTATATTTTCGGATTTTATCGCGTTTTATTCTTGATTTTTAAGTTCCCGATGTTTTTCTTCACTTCTCTTTAATAGGACAAACAAAAAGACCGGTAAAAACTCCGGTTAAAGAACACATAGCTGACCTAAAACATCATCACTCAAAGACGTTTGCACCCGCCATAACATTAAATTTGATAGACCACAAATCCTCGTGAAAGAACACCGATTCCTGCCAATGATGGATCGCGAGGCTATTAATATTAAAAAAAAAACATCCTAATTTCAATAGAGAAGATGGCTGGGTGCTATCGACTTGGGGTTCGGTAATTAATAAAATCAAATCCAAAACCAAGCATAACACTGCAAGGCCTCAAAACACTGTGAGCTCATTCTGCGTAGATCGGACCAACAAAAATAATTAAGAAGTTTGAGGGTACCCTGGAACAACTATGCCTTTTGGACATCTAACACCTCAGGCCTTTCCGTGACCATGGGTGCTGCAAAGCACTCGAAACGTCGGGAACTTAAAAATAAACCGCGATAAAATCCGAAAAATAGTTTTATTTTATTTATAGGAACTCCATAACTATGCAAGATATCTTCGTCGTGTTTTTGACATAAAAGCTTGTTTTTAAAAAGGTATTTTTAAATTAAAATTATTCATTTTAACATCACAGCGGTAACTTTTTGCGAATTAAAAATTACTGCCTGTGAGATGTCACATGTGAATTTACTTTGAAATGAAAATGTAATTTTATCAAAAGAAAATGAATTAAAAGCAGCAATAATTTCCATGACAAGTTTATTTCACGCGATGCACGGGAGTCGTCGCATTCTACTGTAGTGGTTATATAGATTATATATCTGACTGTAGTACGGAGACGGATATCGACGCAGGAGCACGCGTCTCGTGTTAACCGTGACACGATATAAAGCTCACATTTAAATAGTCTACCTTAAGTCAAGTCAGTAACGAGTCATTATGGCGTTCAACGACTTTTATCGGAAAACCAGATTCAATATCTTTGAATTTTAATATGAGGTTTACCGTCTCTCTTCCTCTAAGATATGGAATCTGATTTTCCGCGTTTTGTTAGCGGTATAAGATCTTCAAATTTATTATTCCTATTATAATCCGTTTAGTTTTGCTAAAACTTGCGCTGGTAATAAACGTCCTCCCTCAAACCGGTTTTTTTGTTTGTGATCCGAACAAGGAAAAAAAATTGAAAAATGGTAAGAATATATTATTATTATACAAATTTAGCATTGCAATTTATAGTGGCTAATAATTTTGAATGTGTAGAAATAGGGGTATTTACTGTGTTACGGTGCATCTCTGTGTGGTGATGGCACCCATAGTTGTGGTGTGATATTCTCACCTGCTGCAATAGGGATAAAAATAAATGTATAAACTCAAAACCCCGCTGTTGTTTTAAGCCTTTTTATGAAACCTAACGTGAACGACTATGTCAAAGTGGTGTAGGCCGTCACCATCATAACGTGATCATAACACAGTGGTCAAAAACATTCGATATGAGACACTAAAGTATTTAGGATTAGAAGATGTTGCGTATCTTCCTTGACGTTGCGCAGTCGCACCGAATTCTCTTTTTCAAGGTTAGTCTCAACTAATTAAATCTTCATGAAAGTCGATAATTTTGGTGCCAATTACATCTATCTCCTTGATGAAGTGATGTAGCGGATGAAATACCCGAACCATAATTCGTAAAGTGGTGGTACATCATGAATGAGGATAACATGTTCAGCTATTATTATTCCTCTCTTTCTTCTAGTAGTTTTATATAAACATTCGTCCCTTCCTCATTTATTTATACCCTACAGCAAAACGTAGAGTAACCGTGAGTTTTTTGCCCTTCTTCTCCACAGGAATGACATTCCGAAGTGGTGGTAGAGTCTTTGTTACTATTTTGACGATTCATAAATACTGTAATGCCTTACATGAATAAACAATATTCTGATTCTAATTCATAGTTTATGATTACAGTCGTTCCGTTCCAACTAACTGAACTGACCAACTAGTTATGCAGAATAAAATTTGATGATTCATATTATTCCAATCAATTCAACTGGTTGGCCCGTTGATTATTTCCGCCATTAGGTAATAATCGCTAGCCAGGCTTATTATTTATCACAACTTACAGACAAGTTTTAAGATGCTAATAGTAAAAAAAACTGTGCATGGTGTAGGTGAGGTAATTACTTAATTAATTTTAATTCCGTCATGATAATTGTTGGTGTTCACGAATTAGGAAATAGGGAGACCTCCGCTTACTCATGTAAAAAGTAGGCATCCTACAGAACTGTGTGCGTGACTTAACAAATTATCAATAAACTACCAGATTACCGGCGATATTAACGTATTCCTTGACTGTTTTGGGTCACAACAGAAGATGGAACTATTTTCTGTTTTTTACTTGACGCAGCCGTCTGAATAAGACGGTCATCCGGCGTACTAGTAATGTTAGTGTGTGTGTATGAGGCATCTGTATACAAATGGATCCGTATAATTGAAAGCGTAGAATGTTGTGCCTAACGAGGGGGTCGCGGTATTACTGATTTGTAGACACATTTTGACCACCGTCTTTGGGGTTTTGGTTTAGTCATGCTCACTCAAATGAATTTGCGTGCGATGGCTGTCTAGTGCGGGTCACTATCTTCCCTCCAATATATTCGAGGGGAGTGATGGCTGTTCCAGTAGTCATTCTCGTGAACGGGTACTGCTTGTGGGGACTAGACCATCCAGAATCCTTTAGACACTTACTCCGTAGCTATAACATACTTGGTCTCATATCTCAATCATAAGGCATCATACTAGAGCTAGATCTTAACTATTTCATTGAAACATAAACATTGCCCTCACACAATATGATAAAAAGAAATTAAAGGACGGTAAGAAAATTAAATAAAAAAGGCAAGTCCTCTGAGTTTCTTCGCCGGATCTTCTCAGTAGAGGCCGCATTCCGATCCGGTGGTAGCTTAGTAGTTAGATTAGATTAAAAAATGAAAACTGACAATTTGTAAGTACCCTCGCAGGGCTGATACAAAATAAATTATTTTAGTTTGAGCTTGGATGCTTCATTTCGACATGAGCGCTGCCGAGCCCTTTTTCCACGCACACTTTCGTAATACTAAAAATAAATAAGTAATAATCGTATTAGCATTCTTATGGTGCCCTTTTGACTGTGACGTACAGGGCACTGATTATTTCGTGTTGAGCGAGGGGTACACCAGAGTATAGATTGGAGAATATTAACTGTCTACTGACTTTCATTGCTGATTGCGTACTTTCCACCAGAGTCGAGTTGCTCTCCTAGTCTTCGTCCTGACAGCACCAGTCTTTGGACAATACAATATCAACTTCAGCAACCAAGTAAGTGCGTGAATCCATTCAGAAATGGGGAACAACAGACGGAAAACATGTTGAAAACAATAGGTCATCGTTTCAGAATCAATGCGGTAAAATTGTGCGTACCGCAACATCATCGGTCAGCAGCGAACTGCAGTGGCCATGGCGAGTGGTGATTTATTTAAATAAGGTAAATACTCTATATTCTATATATTATATCTGATGTGGAATAATGAAATATGATCGGAGTGTAGTGTAGTACAAAATTTAGAATCAAGTTAAGTCGTACATACAATACAAGATTCGAAATTTGAGGGATGAACGTCATAAAGCTATTTGATACAAAATTTTGAAAGAGAGTCATGACCGCTAGGACATCCGATCTCATTGGCTAGGCTTCCGGGGTTAAGCTTCAAATTTAATACAGCCGGGGCCACGAGCTTCTACTGAATACAATTCGCCTTCAACTTGTGATAATGTAGCACACCTTCTCCAATACTGACACAACTCAAAAATGTTAATGTTTATCATGCAGTGGCTATCATTTTTCGTATAGTCTCGTCACTAAATATGTCATGTTGTTGAACTTTCAAATACTTAACCACTTAATCACATAATATTTAGTAAATTTCGTGATTTGACTACCTCGTTGGTCTGGTGGCAAAGCGCATCGCTTTGTGATCACGAGGTCCTGGGTTCAAATCCTAGGTCGGACAAATGTAGTTGTTCGAACGAAAAATTCCCAGTATGAGTCCGGAGTCTGGAATTGTGCCCGGTATATGGCAATAGGCTCGCCCCCTATTACATGGGACCTACCATCGTCGGCGAAACGTGGGTGTACTCAGTACACCTCTGCCACCCCCTCTGGGGAATATAAGCGTGACAGTGTCGTGATTTACGAGTACCCGAATACTGAAAAACGGATAAGAATGAATTTCACATTCCTTTTACATAAAAGTTGTTTAGTTTGAATGATAATAAATACTATTTGAGCTTAAGTGTGATGTGTGGATAATCAATACACGTTGTTGTATCATAGTCTAGCTTCCAAACGTTCATAACTTAAATTCTGTGCTTATGATTGTAACCGGTAATTAATAGGTATTTATCTCCAGGGTGCAGGGTTCGACGACTACTGCTGCGCAGGCACCCTGGTCACCCGTCGACACGTCATCACAACGGCCCTCTGCTTGACATGGGATAAAAGCACGGATGCCGTAGATGATTACAAATTATCTCTTTCTCTCGGAAAATTTAATTTCACGGATCGTCATGAAGGCACGCCAATAATATTCGTAAGTGTATTTTATTTTTTTTAGACAGAAGACAGATCATTCTTAATTGTACTTCGAATATCCTTGGGAAACCTATTAATGTTTCGGCACGATACTTAAAAAAAGTAAGCTTATAATATTGATTGATTGATCCGACCGATTTCGGCCATGGCGACCACTTTGACCCCTAGTCGGAGTAATGCCGCTGATGCGCTCGAAGATGGCTTATGTAGCCTATCTTCGCGGCGAAACTCCGTGCACACTGAGGGCACGTGAGTACGCCGTTCTCATAATTGTATGATATGGCAGCAGGTGGGCGAACCTTTAACTGATTGCGTTTGGCGTCAAGGTCAGCTTTACGCTGAGCCTCAAACTCGTGTACTTGGCTGTTCACCATCCTGCGCCATTCTGGCCGCTGTGCTGCCAAACGTTCCCAACGAGAGGGCTCTATGTTGCATCTCTTCATATGTCGCTTTTGGACATCCTTGTACCGGAGGAGGGGACCGCAATGATTCCGCTTGCCCTTCTCCAGTTCAGAGTAGAAGATGCGCTTCGCCACTCTTTCCTCCGCCATACGAGATACGTGACCGCACCACCGAAGCTGTCGACGCATTAAATAGGCCTCAATGCCACCAACATTGGCTCGTCGCAGAACTTCGGTATTTCGCACTCTATCGGACCATCTGATTCTCATGATGGTACGGAGGCATTTAAGGTGGAAGCGATCCAGAGTGCGAATGTGGCGGCGGTATACACACCACGTCTGAGAGGAGTATAGGAGGTTTGGCAGCACGATTGCCATATACAAACACAAGAAACAGTGTGTAAGACCTCTCTAACTACCACCGCAAAGTATAAGGCGAACAGAGTAGGCGCTAAGACACATCCTTGCTTCACCCCACAGGTAACGGGGAAGAAGTCTGTCTGTTCACCGTCTACGGCAACGCAGCATTGCATGTCGTCATGCACGAGTCTAAGAAGTCTCACAAACTTTTCCGTGCACCCGAGCTTACCTAGCACCAACCATAGAGCTTCCCGAGGCACACTGTCGAAAGCCTTCTCCAGGTCAACAAAGCAAAGGTACAGCTGACAGCCCTGTTTCCTGCTCTGTTCTTGCAGTTGACGCACAGAGAATATAGCTTCGCATGTCCCTTGGTCCAGTCGGAAGCCAAACTGGGTTTCAGGAAGAATCTTTTCAGACAAGTTCTTTAGGCGGTTTAAGAGAACTCTAGCAAAGACCTTTCTTTCCTTTCCAAAGGGCTGAAAGGAGCGAAATACCGAGGTAGGAGTTGCAATTAGATCGGTCACCCTTGTGCTTGTAAAGAGCACTTATGCGCGATACTTTAAAGGTATCCGGAACGCGCTCGTCCTCCCAAATGCGAACAAATAGTTCCCACACTAACGTGTGCAACTCCTCTCCGCCGTATCTTATCAGCTCTCCCGGTAAAAGGTCAATGCCAGCCGCCCGTTTGTTTTGTTGCTGTCTGATGGCAGTAACAACCTCGTCACGCAATAGAGTCTCGTCCAGCTCAAAGGCAAGAGGGAGCTGAGGCATTAAACCGATACTTTGCAGATCAGCTGATCGATCCACATTTAGCAGAATGTTGAAGTGCTCCGCCCAGCGCTTTAGTATATCCTCCTTGCTTGTCAACATGTGACTACCGTCTAGAGACCTTAAAGGCACCCGAGCTTGGTAGGATGAACCAATTAGCTTACGTACCTCACTGTAGAACTCACCCAGCTGGTTTGTGGCAGGACAAAGCTAGTCAATGAGCCATTGACTAGCTTTGTCCTGCCACCACTTGTCTTTCATATGTCGAGACAGCTTGCGTAATTCGAGGTCACTAGCTTTAACAACCGCAACGCATCCTCTCTGCCTTTTGTGCTGTCGCAGGAGATCTCGGTGTTTCTCGAATGCTACCCGCAGGGTTTCATCATTTCCATCAAACCAGTCTTCGTTGCGACGGATTTTTTTACCCAGTACAGTTGAAGTGGTATCCATGATATGACATGACATAGTTCCCCAGGCAGCATCAACATCACCTACCTCATTAGCTGGCATCAGCTTTTCAGACAGGGCTTCAGCGTATTTCTCCCTGACCGCGATATCTTCTAGCTTATCCAAGTTCAAAGAAGCAAGCTTTTTTATAAGAGATCTACGCGGGCAACGGAGGCGGATTCGTAGCTTAGTGACAATAAGTCGGTGGTCAGACCAGCAGTGCGCACCACGCATGACGCGGGTGACCTGCACTTGGCTGAAATCTTTTGTCTCACGATAGCACACTCAATCAAATGCCAATGCTTAGATCTTGGGTACATCCATGTTGTCTTGTACTTGGCGGCAAGTCTAAACATATTCTTCGTAATTGCCAGACCGTATTGAGCACAAAGACTGAGCAGCAACTGACCATTGCTGTTCATGTTGCCAACTCCATGTCTACCCAGAACTCCAGGCCAAGCCTCATAGTCCCGTCCCCTTGATGTGATGAAGTTCCCGAGCTACTATGGCGCTCTTACGTTCAGGGCAGGCGTTGACATCTCGATCAAGAAGCGTTCTCACGTTCCACGCGCCGAATGTCATAACAGGTGTTCTTTTTAAATTTCCTTTGCGGCGTCGACCACGATTTGAATGATGCGATGATAGCCGTGGTTACTACCTTTTGCCATGTCGGAACGAGCATTTTTTTAGGGCACCTTTTCTAGCCCCCTCCCCAGCTGAGCGGGGAAAGCAGTGCCTCCCTAAACAGGGCTGCTTTGACATCCCAAGTGCTGCCGAGCCTATGCTGTCGTCCCAAATGTGCAGCGCGGAAACGACCACGGCGTGTTCTCACGCCCCCGGGACCGCCTGCGTGCAGATATCAGACAAAGCCTAGTTTGCATCAGGCTAGACCTCTCTACTTTTACCCATCGCCACAGGACTTTTTCGTACTCGGAGTCCAGTAACGGAAGCGGTCAGATGCGCAGGAAATATTAAGGTGCACAAGTATACGCGCTAGACACAGGTGCACATACTTATCCTTATCCTTCTGGGCCCAGTGGAACGGAGACCGTTACGACCGGAGAAGGTCTCAGACAGACGGAGCAGTATCACGGTGAGAAAGATACAAGGAGTCAGTATTTTCTCACACTCCCTTAATCGCCTTTTACGATACCCACGGAAAGATAAGGGGTGGTGCTATTCTGCTCTGCCGGCACAACACGGCAGAAAGTTAGCTTATAATATAAGGTATGACCGAACAAAGTTTTATCAAAATCCGCCTAGTAGTTTTTGCGTGATGCGCGCTCATACCCTTGGACAGACAGACGAAAGCCAACGTCGCGAGTTTGGCTTCTATGTCAATAGTATAAAGTAACGGGGTTATTAATTCCTAAAATATTTCACGTACAGACTCGACCTTTTACAATTTTACTGCATGTATAGATACCTAGATTATCTTCACGATTGCATCTCAGAAGCGAGTTGGGCAAAAATTAATTGTGAAATCAATTAAATTGCGGTTAATTCAAATATTTCGGATTTTATTATTGCTTATTTTTGGTTAAAAGGAACTTAATTCCTGACGTTTCGAGTGCTCTACAGCACCCATTGTGATGGAAAGGACTGTCGGCGTTAGACGTACAAAAGTCATTGTTATCCCAGATTACTTTATGGGAATTTAATTTAATTGCAATTAATTGATCCTACACTTAAAAATTGAATAGTGCCCAACACTGCTAAGTCGACAAAAAAATAAGCATAATGCTTAGTCTATTGACGATTGGCCGATCGATGACTCTTAACTAGTACGAATTTAGTAGTCACTTGTGAAATTCTTGCAAAGAGTTGTTTGATGCATCGGTTTCTATACATGAATAAAAACTGATCATGTATCATAGGATGAGTTTATCGTATTAAATTTCCAGTCGAATTTTAAGTATTTAACAATCAACTCTACCAAGAGAGATTTGAGAAACTTTCATGCCTGTTTTCTAGTCAGACATTACGTATTATCAATTTGGAATGTGTAAATGTACAGCAACTTATATCATTGTGTAACTTAAAAAGCCAATAATCAGTTATTGGGTGTTGGGTATCTACCTACCATTTCGGCGATGAAAGATGAAACAGAGTACCTACATAATAGTTCACAATTTTTAAACTTGTTTATTATACTACTTACAGGTGAAGAAGGTTACACTCCATCCGGATTACGAAGTAGCTAGTCGAGCCAATGACCTGGCTATTATCGAACTCAGGGACCCTATCTCCTACTTAGGCTGGGCGCAGCCCGCCTGTCTGTGGCCCAAGGACCTTGCTGACTTCTCCAATATTGTCAACAAAACGGGATACGTATGTACCTTCAATGATTTTTAAGACTAAGAATATTGCACATAGCCAGATTCGACTAAAGCTGTGTCAAAAAGGCTACGGCGGACATGGGAATTACTTTGGTACAGTTAACGATCACGTATAAAATTCAGTTCTTTTGCTGTAATGACAAGTCCATAATTAAACGACATTATATTATATAATATTTACTTGAATCAAGTACCACTTGGTTAAAATGCAGTAAACCAAAGAAAGTTCAGTTTCGTCGGCCTGTTTTAGGGCAGTGTTATTGTAAGAATCTCTTTCATTCAGTAAACAAGTGCCTAGTTTCTCTCTCTCTCCCTCTATTTCGTAATTCCTTCATGTATGAAGGTTTTACGAAGTCCGTGTCGTTGTTCTTGGACGGGTTAATTCCCTCTACCAATTTCTATCAGTATTCTATCTTCACAACGTCGTTCAGCCTGTAAGTCCTGTATCCGCTATGATGTACTTCAGCGCGTTACAATGCCTTCGTAAAATGTTTGTGAGATGGTTTTCTGTATGACACTTGAGTACCATTCAGCATCGATCAAATATAGGTAGATTCACGCTCGCCACACGAAAAATGACACCACCAAAAAAGTGGATGGTACTAAAAAATTCCAGGCTTCCGCTTTTCTGCAAATACAACTGTAAGTGACACGAGTAAGGTACAACATGCCCTAATTTATGTTTATATCATAACTTTAACTACTCGCGTGGTTTTGGAGACGTTTTCAGTGTAACTTTTGAACGGGAAGGTGTATCTTGTTTTAATACATCGATGCCATTATCCTTTCACGAATTTCTAACTACTTGGTCATAGCGATTTAGAGCATAGTTATGCTTACGTTATCATCTATTATGTCTTGCAGGAGATAGGATGGGGCTATGACTTCATATTGAAACGCAGTAGAGAATTGAAGCTGATGAAATTGCCAGTAGTCAGCCGAGACACCTGCATTAATTTTGATCGAAGTTTCTACACGTCTTACACATCTGACACAACGTACTGTGCGGGTAATAGAGATGGTAAGTCATAAATTTAAAATCATGTAAAAACTACAAAAATAATTAATCTATAACGAGTAGATATGACGTTGTCGAGAAGTCGTGCTGTCACTTCATGTACGCAATAGATTTTTGAGATGGGGCAGTAGGAGCATTTACCTTAATCATAGCAGCTGCAGGTTACGGTCTTTGGAGACTATCCCACGAAGCAAATACGAAGTGGAGATGGCGTAATCCGATTTTTCTATACAATTAAAGCATGCGATTGCGCGGAGTGGCACAGGGCGCGAGGGACATTACACTCCACCCACATTTGTATCTGCCATCTAGTAGGGAATGGTTAAACTAAACCGTAGGATGCATTCATATTTTGACGGGGACGGACTTGGAATTTTAATTTATCATTAAAAATTTAACTCTTTGACTCGAAAAAACGCCGTTAATTATGCTAGTAAGTTCGTGGAGATAATTGATGGGGTGTCTATTTTGTGTCAACATTTCCAAAAAAAAAATTATAATCAAAAAGCTATAGCAAATTTTCACTTGAAATAATAAGTAAACGATTTTATGATGATGACTAGTTTTATTTAAGTACAACTTTGCCAGGTTGTTGCCATGATATGTAGGTTGTAACGTAGGAATTCATACGTTTCCGAGCCAATGGGAAATATAATAAATTTCGAATTCGGCGCAGTTGTTTTAATACTGCCTACTTCATAGTAGATGGCGGGCACATCAAACCGCGTTGTTATTAAAACGTTATAAAAATGATTAGTAGATATTTTTACTAACCAAAACTAACATTTTTTAATCTGTAAGTAATATAATACATAATTTTAATCTCATAAATGCTCTTTACATCGTTTTTAATGTTTACGTGGTAAAGAACGTATCCACCACCTAGTGTCGAATAATTGCATTGTTTATTACTAATTTAGAGACATGACATAAATAGACTATTCTAGAAGTAATTCAATAAATTACGAAAAAAAATACTATTAAGTGAAATGAAATACGATTTGGATTACCATAATGTCAATCCGAATATTTTTTGCATGTTATGACGCAACATTTCATATTAGGAATCTTTTTTTAAATAAAAATAGAGAATATTTAATAGCTCTGCGTGCTTGAGCGTCGTGTGAATAGAGCGAGTAGTGATGACAAACTGAGGTAACCACGCCGTGTGCGCGATGACGTCATGGCTTCCACAGGCTCGTTAACTTAGACCATCTCTACTTCGTATTTGCTTCGTGGACTATCCTTAACTTTTTGCGACATTTTAAGGCGCATTTGCGAAGTTTGAAACAGAAAATGCGTAATTTATCCAAATACTTCTTTATGCCAATCAATCTTGTTCCTTGTAAGGATCAAAAACTTCTACTGGACCGTCTGAGGTTGGAATACTAAAATAATTAGAAATGGCAAATAACTTATCTTATACATTTTAAAGGCAATCGCTGTAGCTTTGATACCTTGAACAAAGTTAAGGTAGCTGCATTTATTGACCCGACTTAGAAAGTCATCCTGTTTATTTAGTATATCTGTAGTTTCAAAAGGATGGCAGATCAAAGTGGGCCTGTTCTGCTAAGGCCTTTGATAGAAAATAAATGTATCTAGGGACATATGTATATCACCCGTAGTTAGCAGGAACCTAGACCGGTGGCAGCGTGGCAGCTAAATAGCAATGCTTAAGTGTTAACCGAGATAATTGCCCACCTTCCTATCGCCAGGAGGTTATACCAGACTCTCCGAAATGGAAATGACTGGCGGACGATTTAGTGCAGTGGTCAAGAGTTTAAGCCCCTCCGCTCACTGTGTCTAATAGTCGCGGGTTCGATTCCTGCACGGGACAAATTTTTGTATTATTCACAATTATTTGTTCCAGTCTGGGTATTTTTCTATGTGAATTTTCATGTTTGTAAACGCACCCACGACACAGGAATAAATCCTAGTGTGGGGCTACAATTAAATAAAAAAAAAACTATTTTGTAATAATTGCAAATGCCATACAATTTTTACTTATGATACAGATTTCAGTGAAGTATCTTAACCTCAGAGGTGTGTAAGGAAAGAACCTGTTGGAACTCTGTACTCTCTGCCTACCCCGCAAGGGATCTGGCGTGATGATATAGATAGATAGATCTTAACCTCTAAATAAATTAAAAAGCTGTTATTTCCGCAATTGGCGGGTCTATGTTAAGTCTTGTTACGTCGTAACATAGTTTTAAAAATATAAAATAAAAATAAAAAATCTTTACACACAGACAAACAAAATAACTAGTTGTTACATCGAATGGAAACCGCGCGCCTTAACTAGTGATAGCATCATAATGACCATATAAGGTATTCGTTGGCACCGGAAATCAAATTCCTTCCAGTACACCTAATAAGAAACGCCCACCACATAGAAGGATCTAGAAATAATACAATAGCGAATAACGGGACAATGATCCTATCTCACTCGGTTCGGTTATTGCTAACTTGGTCCCACAAGAATTTTATAAAAAACAGACAATAGTTTAGGGCGTGCCTTGCTTCGGTTGAGCCGTTCTTTCTATATCTCTGTCCTCGTCTCAGACGAAGGATCAAGAGATCTGGGGAGCGCGCACTGTTGCCAGGCAGGAAGTAGGCCGTTCTGGGGGGCAGTATATAAAAACGAGTTCGCGCATGAACAAGCCTTTTTCCGACGCCAGAGCTCGCACGACAACAAATCAGTTCAGTTCGAACAGTGCTTTATTAAAATAAAAAAAGTAAAAGTTTAAATTAGCAACATTCTTCAACCCCCTTGAAAACTGGGGGTCCACCGTACGGGTTGACAAGTACGGTTTGGGAGACAGCAGGCCTCATTTCTGCCCGTCGACTCCCGCTGACCTCGGCGGCTGAGGGCCTTCTACAGGGCACCTCCAGATTCCTCACCTAGCCGGTGGAGGCTGTTACCGAAGACCCCCCACGCGTCACGGGATCGAGCGGCCTAAAGATAAGTCCCCAGCGCCCATAGGTTTTTTTGTGGACCCGAAAACTCCCCTGTGCCGGGAATTCACGCCCCATTTTAATATTGATACTTATTCTAACCTTCTGGATTGTTTGCGTAATTAAATATATTTTTCTTGATAACAATAAACATTTGTATTTTTTTGTAATTGTTTGTTTTATTTGTACCCGCCGTCAGGCGGTCGTAACAAAGTGGCGCCAACGTTTGAAGGGCAAAGCACAGAGAAGTTTTCGTACTATTGTGGTGTCGGTATTTTTCAATTCCAGGTGGTAAGCCTTTGCGGACGAGGCTGAACGGGGTGGTACCACCGACCCGTTTCTCTTTAAAGAGGAACGAGTAGCCGATTATTGTCATCTGGCTCCGCCGGGTAATCAAATACCATCTCTGATTACCCACATATGCGTGAACTGCACAGTGGGCAATAATTTTTTTTCTACTACATTTTTGTTTCGTTTTTTTATTTTGTTATAACATTGCATTACCTTTCATGTTTTTTTTAGCATTTGTATTTTGCATTTGTGTTTGTGCGTAATTGACATTTCCTTTCAGAGATTTTATTCTTTATTGGTGCATTTATTGCATTCATTTTTTTATTGTAGCAATTATTTATTGTTTTGCAATTTTTTTTTAATATACTCTGAAAAGATAATAGCGGTTACGTACATTATTTTAAATCGTTGTAATTTTTTTTTTAACATTGCCCACAATCGTGTCACATTCCGTCGCGTATTTCAGTTCACTATTTTAATTTCAATTATTTGTCTCACAAAATATTATTTAATATATTGAGCCATTTTAGCTTCAATAGAGGTGTTTAATAAAAATATTTACTTGAATTAGCTTGAACTTAGTCAATTCTTTAAAATTAATTTTGCTTAAAAATGGACCGTACCATTAAATGTTTACATTTAACTGAACCGGAGCTCACGTATGAAGTAGCCAAACGCGGTTTCCTCTCCTACGTAATTTTTTTTTTTTGGTAGTATGTTGTCATACTTTTATAGTGTCTCTGATCCTCATATTAAGTCACTTATTATGTTGTTATATTCACGTGGGTTATACACGTTGAATTTACCTTATCATTTTCGTTCTGTTTCGTGGGTTCGACTCATAAAATGTTTTTTCCTTTTTTAGGGTTGCTAATCATTATTATGAAATATTAGCATTTGTTTTATTTGATCATGTATCGGCAAATATTAAATTCAACATTATTTCGTTCAGTAATTAATTATGTTTGTCTTTAGCGGATTAAAACAAGCCTACACGAATTTGATGTTTTGATTGGGAGTTTTGTTTTAGTGTGTATGATTCCTTTATAGGTCTACACACGTTTTGTTTTATTTGCGTTTTGCAAATTTTTAGCGGAGTATGACAGTTTCTTGGTATAGGTCTACTCGTCTGCTGCTTTCTTTTCGTTACAGCGGGTCGTGACTGTAACAAATTCGCTAAAGACTAGACATACTCGCAATGCCGCTTAGTTTAGTTAATTTTGTTTTAATCAATTGTTCGTATAGTTATCATAGTCGTCACCGTCCACGGTTCGATTCTTGTTTTCCTTGATACATAGTGTTTCGGAATATTAGTTTAATTTTTTTTTCTTTCTTTCTCTCGTCTACAATAATTTTAAATTAAAAAGTTGTCGCGATTCGGTCTCTGTCTACGTTGTCTTTGATGAATTAAAATAAGCCTACACGAAAGTTGACGTTTAGTTGGGAGATTGTTTTTTTTGCGTTTTGCGCGTTATAGTGGATTATGAGCCTTGTATAGGCCTAATTCGTTTATTGTTTTGTGTTTTGCGCATTTATGGCGGGTTGCGACCTCTTGTATGGGTCTGATTCGTCTTGTTGTTTTGCGTTCTGCGCGTATAGAGCGGGTAGTGACTCTTTAAGTAAGCCTACACTAATTTTCTCGTTAGAGCGGGTAGTGACTCTTTAAGTAAGCCTACACTAATATTCTCGTTACAGCGGGTCGTGACTGTAACAAATTCATCAAAGACCAAATGTATTTCACAGAGCCGATTCGTCCGAATGTTTCACGTTTCAGTATTCTTCCTCTTAGACGCTTCTTGTCAAGCAGTACTGTTCTCGAGTCCAATCTTTTAATAGGGTTGTACTCTGTTTGTATGGCAGTCTGTTGATTATAAATTTCCTCAGACAACTATGACAGGTCGTATGCTAGGTCGCATGGTAGGTATTTGGTAGTGGAAGTATGAAAGTGAGACAGTTACTGGGCAGTTCTGTCCTTCATGGACGCTTACCGCAGCGGATTTTACTACGTAAAATCCTTTCTCTGGGAGAGGGGGTATTGTTACGTCGTAACATAGTTTTAAAAATATAAAATAAAAATAAAAAATCTTTACACACAGACAAACAAAATAACTAGTTGTTACATCGAATGGAAACCGCGCGCCTTAACTAGTGATAGCATCATAATGACCATATAAGGTATTCGTTGGCACCGGAAATCAAATTCCTTCCAGTACACCTAATAAGAAACGCCCACCACATAGAAGGATCTAGAAATAATACAATAGCGAACAACGGGACAATGATCCTATCTCACTCGGTTCGGTTATTGCTAACTTGGTCCCACAAGAATTTTATAAAAAACAGACAATAGTTTAGGGCGTGCCTTGCTTCGGTTGAGCCGTTCTTTCTATATCTCTGTCCTCGTCTCAGACGAAGGATCAAGAGATCTGGGGAGCGCGCACTGTTGCCAGGCAGGAAGTAGGCCGTTCTGGGGGGCAGTATATAAAAACGAGTTCGCGCATGAACAAGCCTTTTTCCGACGCCAGAGCTCGCACGACAACAAATCAGTTCAGTTCGAACAGTGCTTTATTAAAATAAAAAAAGTAAAAGTTTAAATTAGCAACATTCTTCAACCCCCTTGAAAACTGGGGGTCCACCGTACGGGTTGACAAGTACGGTTTGGGAGACAGCAGGCCTCATTTCTGCCCGTCGACTCCCGCTGACCTCGGCGGCTGAGGGCCTTCTACAGGGCACCTCCAGATTCCTCACCTAGCCGGTGGAGGCTGTTACCGAAGACCCCCCACGCGTCACGGGATCGAGCGGCCTAAAGATAAGTCCCCAGCGCCCATAGGTTTTTTTGTGGACCCGAAAACTCCCCTGTGCCGGGAATTCACGCCCCATTTTAATATTGATACTTATTCTAACCTTCTGGATTGTTTGCGTAATTAAATATATTTTTCTTGATAACAATAAACATTTGTATTTTTTTGTAATTGTTTGTTTTATTTGTACCCGCCGTCAGGCGGTCGTAACAGTCTGTATCTGTGGAATTTAGGGTTCGATGATTTTCTTGAGATACCTCTGCCGCGTGATTGCACGTTAACTAGTTACGCCGACGACGGACTTCTACTCATAGAATCTAACAATGGACTGGCCAGAGAAATTGGCGGACACATGCCTGCATCTTATTTTTAATGGGGTAAAGGAAACCGCTTTTTATTTACCAAACCACTGCTCAAAATCAAACTAAACTTTATTAAAAGGGAGTAAACAATCAGTGCCGCGTATCAATTCAATAATCAAATAGTCAAGCCTAAAAAAATAATTTATTAAACATGTGGAAACTTTGATGAAAAAGTTAGGCGAAACTTTACTGCCCTCACCAGAATATTAAGGTCAACTTGGGGCCGTCGTTTTAATACCCTTAAAATCATATACGGCGCCACATGCTAAGGCTGTGTTACAGTACACCTATTTAGGCTGACAGGGACACGATAGGGGTGGCATGCCGTAAATTGCGTAAGAGCTAACGCTTGGCACAAGCACTTTATATTTTTGTGTAAGGCATACAGTAAGGTCAGTAGAGAAGTCCTATTATATTAAGATTGGAAGCAAGCCAGCCGATCTTGAGGTTTAACTTTTGACCGAATGGCAAGAAAGGTGGGATAAAAAAACAAAGTAACCTCACCCCTACATGTTTTTGCTATGCGTATGTAAGCGCTGGATGAGAACATGACTAACGTGTGGCCCGATTTCTCACCGGACATAGCAATTTTAAGAGTAAATTATTCTCTTTTAAACTGGTACCTTTACTGCTAAATGATCAGATCATTACGTTCTTTGGAACTGCAGTCTCAAGGAGCATACTATTATACAAAATACGTCTGGTGTCTACTACACAGATCTTGTACTCTTGCATGTGAAAACTCGGGCTAATTTCCGTGTATTAAAACATTTTTGCCATACCTATCACTGGAATCAAATATGAGGCTGACAAATAGGCCGTGTTAATATTTTCTCGTATCCGTGCTTTATAAGTGGGCATATTCTAGGTGTAGTGTCCTTTTCTATGGCTGGTCTGTAAATTTTTTGAGTCTCCCACTTGAAAAGGGGACTTCCCCCTTTGGAAGTGGAATTGAATTTTTTCCTACTTCTTCTGTTTTCTTTTCCTCTTACTTAAATTTGTTGCGGGTTCCAACACAAAGCGTTTCACATGACAACGGGGGTCCAACCTTGGTGTCATCTGAGAAGACTATTGTAGACCCTGACTTTTAGGAGTTACAGTGGTGGGAGAGTATGGCGGTCTTAGTTCCAAATAAAAACATGTCTGGATGTCTATCTATCTATATCCTCACGCCAGGTCTCTTGCGGAATAGGCAGAGAGTACAGAGTTCCAACAGGTTCTTTTCTTACATACCTCTCTGGCTTCCTCCACTCTCTTAATTCGTCTCATACACGCTCGCCGGTTATGGAGACTCTTGAATTGTCCTTTACATATGTCGGAATATATTGATGTTAAACGCCAAAAGCAGGGCCCTTATTCGCTATGACCACGTCAAATAAACACGTCACGTGGTGCGTTACGATAACTTGGTGTTACGATCGTTCAATGACACTCTCGTGCCTTGCAGAATATCACTACATGATAATTTCACTAAGTTATCTAACGCGCAGTGTTTGGTTTTATTGAAGAAGGGCCCAGTGCTTACCCTTCGCTGATATTTTCGAAGATCTCAGCAGCAGTAGCAGTGCATATCAAATACGTTAGTTAATAATTATTCAATATTGAAAACACCATTTTTTATGCAGGTACAACAACACGCAACTCTAACTTTGGTGAGGGTATGTTATTCAACAGTGGTGGCACGTGGTACATTCGAGGAGTTGCCTCCAGTTGCAGTGTGATTGATGATACCAACACATGCGACCCAAGACACTACGTCGTATTCACGGACCTCGCCAAGTTCCTGCCTTGGATCTACGAGAACATAAGCGACATATAATTTTGCTTAACTATCACGAAAAAAGTATTTTAGATTTTTTGAAGTTATAATTCTATGTCATTACGTAATTTTTCTTCTGATACCTACCTTCCAACGCGTGACCTTCCTCAAGATGCGTTTATGTTCATTACAATCCTTTAACCCTTATAATTATAATTGTACATTAAGCATAATATAATTATAGTTTATCATTAAATATTTTATTAAAACGGATACCTATTATTATTTTTACTTAAGTACCACAAAGCTCTCTAAAGTTCACAGCTGACAGAAGCCTAAGTTAGTATTTCTATCCTATAAAGCATATATCTTGCCCAACTTGTAGGTACGTCTTTCGACGTTAGTTTATTTAGTTGGGTCTTCAAAGAGTCTTCAATTTGACGACGGCTGACGTCAGTTTAGCGACAAATATATATTTTTGTCTCATTGGCGAATGCGCTGCAAAAGCAGTATGGGTACTTTTTTTCTTCTTTTCGTGTCAATGGTCCTGCCAAGCAAGTGGCTAGCTCCATCAAATCGCACCATTCGTGGCTGTGCTCAGCTCTTCCATTGTACAGATGGTGGGGCACAAAGAGCAGACCAGCCAGTGCGACCTAGTCTCTAAATCGCACCGCAATCGAAGATTATTAAATTATATATAGATACTACAACTGTCACTATAACTGCATGCCCGCTTTCAGTACAAATTCCTGATACCATTCCAATAGCGTAGTTCCACTATGTCGCCATTTCAGCAATGAGGACTCTGGCGCGACTTGCCGATACCCATTGATTTAAGAAATTTCCAGGCTTTTGCTGGATTTCCGTTTTAAACAGAACTATATTTCAAAGGAGATAATAAAAATCACAGTTAAAGAAAATCAGTCATATTCATTATTTTAAAAACTAAATTATCTCTTATTTTAAACACATCGGGGTACCCGAAATGCAGAAGTATCAGTATATCATATCAGTGTATTTAGGCGCTCCAAAACAAATAGTAATAGTAATCAACAAAACTACACTCTTTCTTTCTAAAAGGTAGTATGTAAACAGTGTCATTAATATTTGGTTTTTCCAAGACTATAATAGACTGTACCACTTGGTGAGAACGTCAATTTCATATTTAACATTTCATAGCCTAAAGCTGGACTCTCTTAAGAACTCTAGAATGTAATCATGTCACCTGTAGTGAAAGTTTTCGGAAGTTTGTATACCAATCTGGTGGTGTTCCCGCCATTATTAAACGGTGTAGATATTCCATTTAAGCTAACAAATTCCTTAACGAGTGTAAACACTTCCATCACGCCAGATCCCTTACGGGGTAGGCAGAGAGTACATAGTTCCAACAGGCTCTTTCCTTACATACCTCTCTGGCTTCCTTTACTCTTATAGTTCGTCTCATACACGCTCGCCGGTTACGGAGACTCCTGACTTGTCCTACAGATAAGACCCGGTCTATTTGGTCATGGTAAGATAGTCTAGGTCTTCCCCGGTACCTACATTCTTCCACTTTCGCATTGTATATCAGTTTTGTCATTCTTGAATCGGACATTCTTTCTATATGCCCGAACCAGCGAAGCATACCCTTTCTCATCTTTACGCCGATATTACCACAAACACTATTTTATTAACAAATATTTGTATAATATCGAATGCATATTATCCCAGTGGCGATTCCAGGTTTCCATGCTTGACATAACTTTAAGTATAATATATTTTTTTTTATATCAGTGAGTTCTGATGTATAATGATAATTTGATACATATTATATTGAATTTCTGGCCGTAATGCTATCGTTAGTATTGTCACTTACTGCCCTGCGTTTATCATTAAATAAACATTTTGTTCTTTTTTCGTTACTATAGTTTTTGTTGTTGAGGCAGACTATTTCTGAACCCTAGAGTGTACGATATATGCATTATGAATTTCATAAATCTCATAAGTCTAACAATGAACCGGATTATTTTGTACTTTTTCCAAATTATTCATTATGACTATTATCACTATGAGTAAAAATTTATGGTGAGAAAAGGTCACATTTTATGAGACTAATATAAAAAAATGAAATACCAATATATATCAAGCTACATCAACATGATGATTATTTTCGTACTGAGAACTAATTCTAACAATTCATGTATTACAGATTTTTTTATATCCCTTAAAATAACATTAAATTTGCTACAAAATGACATCATCAACAGAACTTCGACAAGCTTCGGCAATTGTCAAAACTCTAATCTAATGAAAGTAAGTGAATAGTTACAACTACCTCTTATTACTTTTTTCACTGTGGTTGGTATGTTTCCTAATAAATTGCATAAATATATATCATCATCATCACGCCAGATCCCTTGCGGGTAGGCAGAGAGTACAGAGTTCCAACAGGTTTTTTCCTTACCTACCTTCATAAATATATACTTTATAAAAACGTATATTGTATGAGCTTTTTGAAATGGTATAATGTTTTTAAAATTCCCATTGCTATGTCCAAAAAAAATATATTGAACAAGTCACAAAATTGAGTTTATTTTTTACAAGTTTTCAATTGGCGTCTTTAGTTTATGTTTTTAATATAAAATTGTAGCAGACAGAACTGTTTAATTTATTTAGTAAAATAGATCAAGTCTAGTCCGTGTTCTTTTATGAGTATTTGAGGTCTATCAAATCTGATGTTATGGTGGATGCGATGAAAGACATGTTCACAGACTGCAGACTTCTATGAGCGCACATTTGCTTTTCTTTACAATAACACCTAAAATCAAACTTGATTTGAAATCCCATGTTACTAGAAAGGTATCGTGAAGCACATCGAGCATAATTTTTACAAGTTTTTATTTAACTTACAATGTTCGTATGTCTGTCTGTCTTTCCGTTTCAAATCTTGAGATCCATTTTTAAGCACTTGGGTATTTATTTATTTATTTTATTTTTATTTTTCAATAATATCACCATAATCGTTGTATCTTACCATGCCTAGGATAAACAATGTTAAATACATAAGCGGATAAAACGGGTAAACTCTATACAGCCTCATGTATAAGTACCTAACAAACTAATTCTGTACTCTTTCCAACATGAGGCTGTAATTAGCTTCATGAGGAGACCATATACTAGCATTAAATTCGAGTTGACTTCTTACTAATGCATTATATAACGCGACTATCGCTTGAATGTTTGTAAAGCCACTAACCATACGCAATGTAAAACCTAAATTCCTATACGCTTTTTTGCAATTTTTTCTGATATGAACCCGGAATGTGAACCCCGTGGTGAGAGCCACCCCCCAGTCCCTAACCTCTGTGACCCTTTCCATTGGGACTTTTTCGACGTTATTATATTGTATAGGAGATCGACTCCGTGTGAAGGTGATCGTTACACATTTTGAGGCATTAAACTGTAGTCGGTTGTCCTTACTCCAAGCTACTCCACTATCTATATCATTCTGTAATCTAACGACTTCCTCTGTATTTCTTATAGCCAAAGAAAGCTTGAGATCGTCTGCGAAGAGCAAGCAGTTAGCACTTTTCACAATTTTAGGGAAATCATTTATCATTAATATAAATTGTAACAGCTCAAGATTGCTGCCCTGGCTTATTCTCAACAAGGTAACATACGGATTTGACCTATATCCAGCGTATTCTAAGTATTGTTGTCTGTCCCTTAAGTAGCTGGCAAAGAATCTGAGCAAATGGGGAGTAAAATATACCCCCGCTAACTTTTTGAGCAATGTGTCATTTTCGACTAAATCGAATGCCTTTTTGAAGTCAAACTAAGCGGCGTCAGTCTGCCCCCACTGTCCACCGCAGGCACAATATCTGCTATATATGCAAGTAAGTTGCTGGTGGTACTTCTATTAGGCCTAAACCCGTGCCGTGCGTCTGACAATTGGGTGCTTACCTGTGTAAATATGCTTTTATGTATGGTCGACTCAAACAGTTTTGCCGCGGTTGACAGTACTGCAACAGGCCTATAACCGTCTTCGTTGGTTCCTGGCTTTCCTTTAGGTACCGGAACAACGCGGGTTATTTTCCACCTTTCAGGAAATACGCCAGTCTTAAGACATTTATTACATATATGAAGAAGCGGATCCACCAAAGCTGACCTACAATCCCTAAAGATGAAAGGTGGAATGCCGTCTGGTCCGGCGCATTTTTTTGATTTCAGTCATTGAAGCGCCTGCTGCACTTCGTCTTCGCAACCGTTCCAGGTGAAACCGCGCAGCTCCATTCTCGCCGCCCGCGTCTAATATCGCTGAGTTTACATTTAGCACCGGCCGCTCAGTACTGTACACTGAGTGAAAATAATCAGCGAACTTCTTAGCACACTGCTCCTCCGTTAATACTACACAGTCTTTAAGTATGCTTTGGGTATTCCTGGTAGCTGTTTTTGACCGAATAAAATTCCAAAATGATTTTGGGTCTTTAAACATTTGATTCTGTACCCGGTGGCGATATTGTTCCTGTGCAGATGATATTAACTTTTCACGTTGGCCCTGCTTTGTGCAAACATTTCATAATCAGAACGTAATTTACTAGTTGATTTATTTTTAGGTTGGTAATTATTTTTGTAGTGTACCACTCGAGGTACGCGTATTTTGAGCAATAAACTTTGCCCTTTTTTCTTGGTACACAACTATTTAGTATTAAACAAAAAGTATCATAGAAATAATTTAAACTTGTGTCTAAATCTAGTTTATATAACGGAGACCAATCGACAGCCGCGATGGCCGTATATAATGAAAAAAAATCAGCTTTATTAAACTCCCACCCTAAAAACTCCGTCTTGTTTTCGGTACTAAGTGCCGGTGAACCTACTCCAGCGCTGATAGTGAGGCCCAGGCTCACCGCCACGGCAAGTGGCGGGTGGTGCGCGTCCAAAGGCGACGCCTCCGCCGCGAGCCCCTTCATATCCTGCCCCATCGCAAATGTATTGAGCACAAGATCCAGACATCGATTATTACAATTACCTTTTGCATTGCTTCAATGAAGTACTCATAATAGTTACTTACGTATGACGGGCACGAATACAAATTAAAATCACCTACCACCATGACAAGAAACATCTGGCTGCCGAGCTTCAACATGTCAAGCAAGTCCTGCACGACAATAAGCTTCGAGTCCCACGCCAACGTCACAGTGACCGAGTGAAACCAGCCACAGTCGAGCGTCTCCCTGCAGTACGACATTACATGAGAGAGTCACGGACAAGATTGGCTACATCTTGAAGTGTGCTTCAATTAAAACATTTTATAAGCCGCCGAAGAAGTTCAGTCAGTTGTCACCATCTGTCAAGTGTCACATCTCTCTATAAGATGCAGAAGTATACAAGCTTGATTGTGAATGTGATCTCTCGGGTTAAAGAACACATAGCTGACCTAAAACACCGTCGCTCAAAGAAGTCTGCAGTCTGTGAACATGTCTGATGTCATGGCGGGTACGGTACCCGCCATAACATCAGATTTGATAGACCACAAATTCTCGTGAAAGAACACCGATTCCTACCAAGGATGGTTCGCGAGGCTATTGAAATTACAAAACATCCTAATTTCAATAGAGAAGATGGCTGGGTGCTTCCATCGACTTGGGATCCGGTAATTAATATAATCAAATCCAAAACCAATGAAATAAAACTATTTTACGAATTTTATCGTGGTTTATTTTTGATTTTTAGTTCCCGACGTTTCGAGTGCTTTGCAGCACCCATGGTCACGCGAGGGACTGAGGTGTTAGACGTCCAAAAGGCATAGTTGTTCCGGGGTACCCTCAAACTTCTTAATTATTTTTGTTGCTCAGATCTACGCAGAATGAGCTCACGGTGTCTTGAGGTCTTGCAGTTTTATAACTAAACCGCGATAAAATCCGTAAAATAGTTTTATTTCATGTGTAATATTCGCGTAAATCTAAGAATTTACTGTCCAATTTTCCGGTTGACTTAAATTTGGCATACGTATGTAAATTCGATGACAATGCAATAATATGACACCATAAAGCTGGTCTGATGATGATATCGGAAGGTGGCCATAGGAACATATGAAATATGCAACGTAATACTCTCGTGTTTAGGCTTGTTAGATTGGTTTACATACTGAGTTCTGACACATGAAATAAAACTATTTTCGGATTTTATCGCGGTTTATTATTGATTTTTAGTTCCCGACGTTTCGAGTGCTTTACAGCACCCATGGTCACGGGAGGGACGTCTAAAAGGCATAGTTGTTTCGGGGTACCTTCAAACTTCTTAATTATTTTTGTCGGTCCGATCTACGCAGAATGAGCTCACGGTGTCTTGAGGTTTTGCAGTGTTATGCTTGGTTTTGGATTTGATTATATTAATTACCAGATCCCAAGTCGATGGAAGCACCCAGCCATCTTCTCTATTGAAATTAGGATGTTTTTTCATTCCAATAGCCTCGCGAACCATCCTTGGTAGGAATCGGTGTTCTTTCACGAGGATTTGTGGTCTATCAAATCTGATGTTATGGCGAGTGCGGTCAAGGACATGTTTACAGACTGCAGACTTCTTTGAGCGACGGTGTCTTAGGTCAGCTACGTGTTCTTTTACCCGAGTTTTTACCGGTCTTTTTGTTTATCCTATATAAGAGAGACCACATTCACAATCAAGCTTGTGGAGCATACATGCATCTTGTAGAGGGATGTGACACTTGACAGATATCGTTGTTGTATTTTTAATAAAAGCTTGTTTTTAAAAAAGTCTTTTTAATTTTATATTATTTAAATTTATAACACAGTCGTAACTTTGTGCGAATTAAAAATTACTGCTTGTGAGATGTCACACGTGAATTCACTTCGAAATAATAATGTAATTTTATCAAAAGAAAATGAATGAAAAGTTGCAACCATGACTATATTCCACACGGATGCGCGGGAGTCGGCCTCCGCTGTAGTGCGGAGACGGTTAAGGTTTCACCACATAGCCGACGGAGTACGACGGAGGCGTTTGGCTGACGCTCGGCCGGCGGTCAGCAGCGCGGCACGCACATCACATTGCAGACGCGACATCACGCCGATCAAGCGGTCGCTCAACATTAGCGTCTCACACGCACGCGTATTGGCGTCTCGCTCCCACCGTGCTTCGGTTTGTAAGCGCGTCGGGCACGACGGCGGCGGGTCATAACGTTTGCCATCGTGCTGAGCGTGGCTGCGCTTTGTGGCCTCTCCCGTACATTCCAGTACATTACAACTCCTTAGACCGCACCACTGTCGCGCCCCAGGCACGTTACGTCGGCTATGTGGCGAAATCTTTAACAAAGCAGGAGCGCGCGTCCTGTGTTGTACGCGACACGATATAAAACGAGTCATTATAACGTGCCACGACATACGAGTATATCGGAAAACCAGATTTAATGTCTTTTAATATTTACCTTTCGTCTCTTTTCCTCTTACGTGTTACCATTATATGATATAAAAATTGGTTATTCCTTTTATTTTTGTTGATACTTGTGCTCGCAATAAACGTTCTCGCTAGAACCAGTATTTGTGTTTGTGGTTAACTCCGAACAAGGAAAAATTGAAAAATGGTACGAATATATTATTATTATACAAATCTCCCAGCGTGTCTACGGTCTTTCTAAGCACCTCTTGCTCTGTGATCCTTTTTAAGATGACACCCTTAAAGTCCATCTCTGATCCTTAAGTAGTGCTATGTGGGCCGCCCATTTCCATTTCTGTTTTTGCGCTTACTGTACTGCATCTTTTACTTTTTGGTTCGTTGTCTTATTTTTGAGTGGCGTATCTTTTGAATTTTCTTTATATTTAGCATGCTACGGTCTATTCCTCTTTAGCAAGTACTTATTATATTTTTTGTTTTGTTGGTAAATACCCATGTCTGGCAGGCGTACGTCAAACACGGTAAAAGGAGTGTTTATCACTTTGGTTTTTAGTTTTGTAGGAATACCGTACTCACGCTGGGAAGTCAACATTTAATTGGTGGTGGGGCATTACTGGTTACAAGTAGGTCAAGACCGTGAAGTATGGCTATCTCTGGAGGAGGCCTTCACCTGTAGGGTTCTTGCTTAAACACTAACTCTTTTCATAATGTTTTGTTTGTTTCTTTATAATTTGCGAGAAATATAAGGCTTCTTTACTTTATCTTATTTATACAAATTTAGTACTGCAATTTATAGAAGATAATAATTGGGACTGTGTTGAAATAGAGGTGTTTACCCTGTGATGGGACATCTCCGTGTGGTGATAGCACTCAAAGTTGTGGTTCGATATTCTCACCTGTTGCAATAGGGATATAAAAATATAAATCCAAATCTTGCTGTTGCCTTGAGCCATCTTATGAAACCTAACGTGAGTGACAATGTCAAAGTGGCAAAGGCCATCACTAGCAAAACAAACTGGTCCAAGACATTCGTGTTGAGACACTGCGTTATTTAGGACTAAAAGATGTTACGTAGCTTTCTGGAGGTTGCTGAGGCGAACTAAATTTTCTTTCTCAAGGTTAGTCCACTCTATTTTAACTGTGTGGAGAATCTCTAACCTTCATCTTTATCTTGCTGATGAAGTGATGAAAGGGATGAAATACCCGTACTATAATCAGTAAAATAGTAAAAGCTTATTAGGTCAAATTTTCACCCATTTAAATACATCCTAGATTGTGTGAAGAAACAAATAAAACACCTTTCATATATCGTTATCCTTTAATATCGAACATTAATTCCGTGTGGGTACACGATACACTTTTTAACAAATACTGGTCACTCGATTTCTAAGTCTGCTCTGTTTGAGCGTTCGAATCAAACTAACTTAAAAATGGCCGGCCTAATCAATTTATACTTGTAGTTAAGTCAAATCAGATACCATTTAAATTCAGCGTTTACGTTAAATTAAAAAATCAAATGAAGTACGTATACTGCTAAAATTCAAAATAAAGAATTTGTAAACGGAAATCGTGACTTCGGCCATCCGGCACCGTAATGCCTCCTGGCAATCACTCACATATAATACAAAAAAAAATCACACTTATGCGTATACAAGCATTCTAGTTTACCTTAATAGTTTCTCATAAGGGATAGCATACCCATTTTGGTCTTTATACATAACCATAACGCTTCCCGAAACAACTATTTCAATTACAATTATATTAAGCGCCTATAATCATAAATATGTATCATGAAATAATTGTAATCTTCTTTTGTGTAAATAAACAAAACTAACATCATGGTACATTAATTTATTTTGTATAAAGGAGTTAAAGGCGTATCTTAATCGTGACATTGGCTACAATACACATTATAATACACACGCACTATAATTATTAAACATATTTCTGTTTAACCGATTTTGATCACAATTTTCAACCTAACCAAACCCGAATTACATTCCATAGCAATCATTTAGATAGACACCACGATTTATTACATCTGCCAAACACATGATGAAACTATGAGTAATAAGCGACGAAAGATATTATTTTCCTCGATTTTTTAAAAATTTATTTCTAAATTATTTCTAATTATTCTATCTATCTATCTATAACCTCACGCCAGATCCCTTGCGGGGTAGGCAGAGAGTACAGAGTTCCAACAGGTTCTTTCCTTACATACCTCTCTGGCTTCCTCGACTCTCATAGTTGGTCTCATACACGCTCGCCGGTTACGGAGACTCTTGACGTTAATTATTAATAATTAGAAATAATTTAGAAATAAATTTTTTGGCTTGGCTTTGCTAAAGCCAAACGCATTATTTTCTTTACAACCGCGTTACTCTGTAACATATGTTTTTGCTCCCAAGATGCAACAAAAATTACTACACCTCAGGCATCCAAAAAAATTTTTGCTTTACGAATACAACACCAAAACCTTCAATTTTAAATGGTTATTTACCACCTCTCAAGCATTTTGATACACAAATTAACCACGACACTTGTGCCTATGCGTGTATCGCGAAAAATGTTTTAAAAATATATTTGAAATCTTAGAACATTTACAGAAAAAATGTACAAAGGCGAACTTAACTCAATTCGAGTTATCTGCCAGTCAACCTTAGAGTGAAGAGAAACTATTTATGTGGAAGTGAGGGCAATTGTACAAAAATCACGGAATTAAAAAAATAACAGAGAAAGAATTCAGAGTATATAGTAAGAAGTACATAAATGATATATATACAAATATGAGTCAATATAATAAGTATACAACATATTCAAATATACATGTACATGTATACATAATCTGTGAGGAGTGTGGAAGGGAATTCTAAAGTTTCACGACACGTATAGTAAAGGAGCCATTATAGAGAGTCATCTTCATTTTGAAATAAGATAAAATTTTGTTTAATACAGCGGAATTTCCAGACACTTGACCCAAGAGTGACAGCAATTCCTGCTAGCTTACATTAAAGTATAAAACAAATAGATGGACCTCAGTTGCCGATTTGGAGCCAACCACTTTCAGTTTCCGCGCCGTCCACGTATACACACATAATTTCTTTGGCGCAGCTGCTTTCATCATCGGTACCCAACGGAGATAGCAGATGCTTCCGTTTAACCTTTATAAACCTGCAATGACGTAGTCTCGGAGATGTAAAGTGGGCAGCATGCCGCCCAATACTCATCGTCGCAGACCGCACCAGGTATAATACCAGCACAACCCCCCTCTGAAGTCATTGCAATACCTCACTACTTACTACTGATTCCTGTCGTTACATTCGAACTAACTGAACTGACAAACTAGTTATGCAGATTGAAACTCGATGGAGCATTTTATTCAAATCAATTCAACAGGTTGGTCCGTTGATTATTTCCTCCATTAGGTATCAATCGTTAGTCAGTCTTATTATTTATCACAAAACACAGACACGTTTTAAGATGCTAAAAGTTAAAAAAAACTGCGTAGTGTAGGTAACCTAAAAGTGGGGCTTTTGAATCTGTCCACTATCTCGAAGTTGCGCGGTTTAGTAGGGTGTTCAGGAAGTGGAGGCACTGGCGAGAGCGTAACCCCTTTGAAGACCTTGCAAGTATAAACGTTGAAAAGTTGCAAGATGAGAGCGTGAAGAGAATGTATGTAGATTGAGCCTACTCTTCGGGTCAAGCTTTTGTCTCAAATATAGATGAATGCTGTATAGCCTGAAAGAGACTTTGATAGAATCTGCTGCTCAAATAAGCATATAAACATAGCACAGCAAAAGGTAGTTACAAAGCTCCGTAGAAAGTAAGAAGAAAGTTTGGCAGAACTATATTTCTTCTTTGAATGTGATGGCAGTATGTCAGAGATGAAGAAATAAATATACCGGTAATGCCAGAATACCACCAAAAAGTTTATTGAAAGAAAATTGTGCAAGAGTAGAGCTAGTGTGATTGAGGAAGATAGGCTGGCGAAAAACTTCGAGAACAACAGTAAACTCTTTTATAGCTAGGTGGGAAAGAATCGAGCTGATTCGTCAGGCTCCAGAATTAAAAGGATAAAATCTAAAAGATAGTGGCATTCTTGTGTCTGATAGTGGAGAAATTTATGAGGATGCCCGGATGCTGGTGCCACAAAAGAGCCCAGAGGCGAGAGAGGCGAGAGGCGAGACAGAGGACATCACTATGGAATAAGTTAAATGGGCGATAGGAAGTATGAACAATCGTAAAGCTGTGGGAATAAACATGATATCTGTTGAGATGATCAAATATGGTGGGACTTGCGTCCGGGACTCCTTTCGGGTCCTTGCAAATCTTCTATAGAAGACCGGTAGAGTCCCTAAAGATTGGAGCTACGCATTCATAGTACCCTTGTATAAACCAACTGCGCCAACTACAGAGCTATCAGTATGATCAGCCTGGCAGCTAATGTGTATGGTAAAGTTATGGAACGGAGAATACGCGAAAAGTCAGATAGAATGTTGTGCGAGGCACATGGAGGTTTTAGGTCTGGTAGAGGATGTTTGGGTTAAGTTTTCTCCGTCCGCAGCATCGTATAGAAGCATCTGGCAGGCTCCAGATCCACAAAAGCCGACCCAGGCTTTTGTGGATCTGGAGAAGGCATTTGACAGAGTTGTACGAAAGAGACTTTGAGGCATTTTACCAGAGTATGGAATAAACGGCACTCTAATCCGAGCCGTCTAGTCCGCTTATGTGGACAGCAAGGCATGCGTACGGGTAGGTGGTAACATGTCACCCTGGTTTGACGTTGAAATCGGTGTCAAGCAGAGTTGCGTGTTGTCCGCTAGACTGTTTATAATATATTTGGATAAAAGTCTTCAAAGATTGAAAGTCATTTAATAGCGCCAACAGCCATTGATCTGTAAACACTAGTCACAGTTATGAAAGACGACTGCATGAAAAATGGCTGAGATTTGAATGTAAAGAAAACTAAGATTACGGTTTTTGAACGGGAAGAAACCAGCACGAAAGCAAGGATTGTGGTTGAGAACGATGTGCTGAAGCAAGTGAATGAACAGAGTGAATGGTGCGATGGGAAAGCTGCTTGGGAGCCGGCACTTAATCCAAAAGGCGCAGCTGGCCATACATAGCGGAGTGTTTGTCCCAACGCTGTTATATGGAGAGCTAGGTATGTAAAAAGGGGAATGAAAGCAGGATAAATGCGCTTGAAATGCGAGCTCTGTGGAGTCAAATTGACCGACCGTATCTCCAAAGTCCATCTCCAATGTCCGTCGTAAGCAAGCGTATGAATGATAGTATTGATGTAAAGATGAGGGTAAGCTGTCGGAAGAAAAAATGACAAAACAGAGATACTTTGCGAAAGTGGAGGGCCATAGGTACCGGGGAAGACCTAGACTATCTAACCATGACCAAATAGACCGTGTCTTATCCGAAGGACAAGTCAAGAGTCACTGGCGAGTATGTATAAGACGAACTATGAGAGTGGAGAAAGCCAGAGAGGTATGTAAGGAAAGAACCTGTTAGAACTCTGTACTCTCTGCCTACCCCGCAAGGGATCTGGCGTGATGACATAGATAGAGAGTGTAGGTAATTACTTAATGAATTTTAATTCCGTTAGGACATGTTTTGCTGGTCACGTACTAGAAAAAAAAGGAGGAATCCGCATCGCTCATTTAAAAAGGAAGCAACTTACAGATGTGTGCACGTAATTTGAAAACAAATTCGAGATTACCTGTGATATGTAATTTCTGACATTTTTTGGGTCAAAACGGGCACAGCAGAAGACGGCAATATTTTAATTTTTTTACTTGACGCAGCTGTCCAAATAAGACGGTCGGTCAGCGTACTAGTATTATAAGTGTGTGGGTGTGGTGTGTACAAATGGATCCGCATACTTAGGGTGCTTCACTTGCGACCTGACCGGTGCCGAATACTTTTTACACGCATGCTCCCGTTGTAATAATAGAAATTAAGGAATAATCGTAAATAAGCATTTTCTTGGTGCCCTTATGACTGTGACGTACTCGTACATGACACTGATTATTTCGTGTTGAGCGAGGGGTACGCCAGAGTATAGAGTGTGGGCACAGTGGGCGGAACGGGTTAAGCTCTTAACCATTGCGCTAAATCGTCCGTCTAATATTTGTAGAATATTAACTGCCTACCGACTACATTTCATTTCAATCTCGGGACGAATGTTTATATAAAACTACTAGAAGAAAGAGAGGAATAATAATAGCTAAACATGTTATCCTCATTCATGATGTACCACCACTTTACTAATTATGGTACGGGTATTTCATCCGCTACATCACTTCATCAAGGAGATAGATGTAATTGGCACCAAAATTATCGACTTTCATGAAGATTTAATTAGTTGAGACTAACCTTGAAAAAGAGAATTCGGTGCGACTGCGCAACGTCAAGGAAGATACGCAACATCTTCTAATCCTAAATACTTTAGTGTCTCATATCGAATGTTTTTGACCACTGTGTTATGATCACGTTATGACGGTGACGGCCTACACCACTTTGACATAGTCGTTCACGTTAGGTTTTATAAAAAGGCTTAAAACAACAGCGGGGTTTTGAGTTTATACATTTATTTTTATCCCTATTGCAGCAGGTGAGAATATCACACCACAACTATGGGTGCCATCACCACACAGAGATGCACCGTTACACAGTAAATACCCCTATTTCTACAAATTCAAAATTATTAGCCACTATAAATTGCAATGCTAAATTTGTATAATAATAATATATTCTTACCATTTTTCAATTTTTTTTCCTTGTTCGGATCACAAACAAAAAAACCGGTTTGAGGGAGGACGTTTATTACCAGCGCAAGTTTTAGCAAAAATAAACGGATTATAATAGGAATAATAAATTTGAAGATCTTATACCGCTAACAAAACGCGGAAAATCAGATTCCATATCTTAGAGGAAGAGAGACGGTAAACCTCATATTAAAATTCAAAGATATTGAATCTGGTTTTCCGATAAAAGTCGTTGAACGCCATAATGACTCGTTACTGACTTGACTTAAGGTAGACTATTTAAATGTGAGCTTTATATCGTGTCACGGTTAACACGAGACGCGTGCTCCTGCGTCGATATCCGTCTCCGTACTACAGTCAGATATATAATCTATATAACCACTACAGTAGAATGCGACGACTCCCGTGCATCGCGTGAAATAAACTTGTCATGGAAATTATTGCTGCTTTTAATTCATTTTCTTTTGATAAAATTACATTTTCATTTCAAAGTAAATTCACATGTGACATCTTACAGGCAGTAATTTTTAATTCGCAAAAAATACCGCTGTGATGTTAAAATGAATAATTTTAATTTAAAAATACCTTTTTAAAAACAAGCTTTTATGTCAAAAACACGACGAAGATATCTTGCATAGTTATGGAGTTCCTATAAATGAAATAAAACTATTTTTCGGATTTTATCGCGGTTTATTTTTAAGTTCCCGACGTTTCGAGTGCTTTGCAGCACCCATGGTGACGGAAAGGCCTGAGGTGTTAGATGCCCAAAAGGCATAGTTGTTCCAGGGTACCCTCAACCTTCTTAATTATTTTTGTTGGTCCGATCTACGCAGAATGAGCTCACAGTGTTTTGAGGTCTTGCAGTGTTATGCTTGGTTTTGGATTTGATTTTATTAATTACCGAACCCCAAGTCGATAGCACCCAGCCATCTTCTCTATTGAAATTAGGATGTTTTTTTTTTAATATTAATAGCCTCGCGATCCATCATTGGCAGGAATCGGTGTTCTTTCACGAGGATTTGTGGTCTATCAAATTTAATGTTATGGCGGGTGCAAACGTCTTTGAGTGATGATGTTTTAGGTCAGCTATGTGTTCTTTAACCGGAGTTTTTACCGGTCTTTTTGTTTGTCCTATTAAAGAGAAGTGAAGAAAAACATCGGGAACTTAAAAATCAAGAATAAAACGCGATAAAATCCGAAAATATAGTTTTATTTCATGTGTAATATTCGCGTACATCTAAGAACTCAGTATGAGTTCCTATACCTTTTTTCTGTGTCTTAAGTACTCGTAAGACAAATCCAACGAGCCCAGACATGGCGGGCTTATATTGAGTAGTTGGGTAATTCCATTGGTCACTTTTTGGCTTCATCATCAGATCCGGAACATGGTTGTATAGAACTCGTTAATACTAATGTAACAAGCCTAAACACGACAGGATTATGTTGCCTATTTCACACGTTCCTATGTCCACTTTCTAACTCCACCATCAGACTACCTCCATGGTATCATATTATTACATTAATATCAAACTTGGACACGTATGCCAATCTACGGAAGCTGCTATTGACGTGAATCCAAAGCAGTTTTGGAGCTATGTTAAACATCGCTCCAATTCTAATAGTGTACCCAGCAGTCTTAAATATGGTGATTCAACCGTTTCTACCCCAGCGTCTATCTGTGCACTTTCATACGAACTTTCTGAACACAAGTAACAGTGGACCTTCTTCTAGTCGTCACTACAGTTTGCTCTCTGATGATTCTTGTACCCAATCAGAAATTCATGCAATTGAAACTGAAGTTGAATTAATTAAGAAACTGCTAACTAAACTTAATTCGCTTAAAACCGCTGGACCTGATCGTCTCTCTCCAAAGTTCCTAATAACATGTGCAAAGACCGTAGCCGTACCTATTTCCCTGTTATTTAAGAAATCTCTTTCTACAGGACAGAAATTTCTTTTCTATCCTAGGTCGGACAAGTGTAGTTTTATTGTATAAAATTCCATTAAGTGTATAAAATTCCATTTCAGTCTGTCCCAGCGACCTTTTTGAGGTCGTCGGTCTATCTAGCTGGGGGCTGTCCTACCTTACGCTTACCAAGTCGCGGTCTCCACTCTAGGACACGCTTGCTCCATCGGCCGTCGGTCCTTCTGCAGATGTGACCAGCCCATTGCCACTTTAGCTTACTGAGTCTGCGAGCTATGTCGGTAACTTTGGTTCTTTGTCGGATTACCTCGTTAAGAATTTTATCCTTCAAAGAGACGCCGAGCATAGCTCGCTTCATAGCCCGCTGTGCGACTTATATAATTGTGATTTAAGCTTTCAACCATATTACTTTTTTTTTTTTTTTAAGTAGAAAAATATAATACACTTTTTACAACTGTGCCAAATCGCTGGCGTTTGGCAGGGTGCCTCTGGTCACGTGTAGTGTCGACCAGCCTTTTAGACAGTTCCCCAAAGATGATGGGCACTTGTACCTCATGGACTCAAAGTCTCCACACCAAACAGCTCAAATAAGCATCCTTTATCCAGGTTGTTGTATTTGCGCCGTTTGCGGCACTCGGCAGAATACGCGGCGCTAGCAGCTTTAATAAACTAATTAAATTGCAATAAAAATAGTTTTGTCATTGTTTATTTATGGTTTTTAAGTTCCCGACATTACGTGTACTTCACAGCGTCCATAGTCACGGGAAGGCGACAGAGGCGTTTGACGTCTAAAGGTCATTGTTTGGCTTAAAAAAAAAACGTAGCCCCACACTAGGATTTATTCCTGTGTCGTGGGTGCGTTTACAAACATGAAAATTTACATACACAAATACCCAGACCGGAACACATAACTGTGGATTACACAAAGATTTGTCCCGTGCGGGAATCGAACCCGCGACTATTAAACGCAGTGGGCGGAGCGGCTTTAGCTTTTAACCACTGTGCTAAATCGTCCGTCAAGTCCGTCCGTCATTGTTTTTCCGATACCTCAAGGGGATTAATTTAATTGCAGTTGAAATTTCAATTAATCAAGCCCTTACTTAAAAATAATTGAGAAATGCTGAACACAACACTGCTGAGACGTCAAAAAATAAGCACCAATTAACTAGAAGGATTTCCGTGGCTACTTGTCGAATTCTTGCGAGGAATTGTTTGCTGCGTCAGTTTCTATTCATTAATTAAAATGGATGGTTGGTCATGTACGTATGAATGTCACCAACATAGGTCAGCTTATCGTATGCGCCATAATATATTTCCACTAGAATTCTATTTCTCTTATTCGAATTACGACTCCAATACAACTCGATATCTTGTGAACCCCTTATCGGGGATGTTAATTTTGGTGCCTCTGCTTCCCTTTTTATGAACTGGAATTATAAAGGCAGATTTCCAGATTTGGGCTACAATACCTGTAGAGAGAACACCGTCACGCCTATATTCCTCAAGCGGGGGTGGCAGAGGTGTATTGAGTACACTCACGTTTTACCGACGATGTTAGGTCCCATGTAATAGGGGGCGAGCCTATTGCCATATACCGGACACAATTCTATTTCCTATTACTACTATTAATATTTTCCTTAGAAAAACTACACTTGTCCGACCTAGGATAGAAAAGAAATTTCTGTCCTGTAGAAAGAGATTTCTTAAATAACAGGGAAATAGGTACGGCTACGGTCTTTGCACATGTTATTAGGAACTTTGGAGAGAGACGATCAGGTCCAGCGGTTTTAAGCGGATTAAGTTTAGTTAGCAGTTTCTTAATTAATTCAACTTCAGTTTCAATTGCATGAATTTCTGATTGGGTACAAGAATCATCAGAGAGCAAACTGTAGTGACGACTAGAAGAAGGTCCACTGTTACTTGTGTTCAGAAAGTTCGTATGAAAGTGCACAGATAGACGCTGGGGTAGAAACGGTTGAATCACCATATTTAAGACTGCTGGGTACACTATTAGAATTGGAGCGGTGTTTAACATAGCTCCAAAACTGCTTTGGATTCACGTCAATAGCAGCTTCCGTAGATTGGCATACGTGTCCAAGTTTGATATTAATGTAATAATATGATACCATGGAGGTAGTCTGATGGTGGAGTTGGAAAGTGGACATAGGAACGTGTGAAATAGGCAACATAATCCTGTCGTGTTTAGGCTTGTTACATTAGTATTAACGAGTTCTATACAACCATGTTCCGGATCTGATGATGAAGCCAAAAAGTGACCAATGGAATTACCCAACTACTCAATATAAGCCCGCCATGTCTGGGCTCGTTGGATTTGTCTTACGAGTACTTAAGACACAGAAAAAAGGTATAGGAACTCATACTGAGTTCTTAGATGTACGCGAATATTACACATGAAATAAAACTATATTTTCGGATTTTATCGCGTTTTATTCTTGATTTTTAAGTTCCCGATGTTTTTCTTCACTTCTCTTTAATAGGACAAACAAAAAGACCGGTAAAAACTCCGGTTAAAGAACACATAGCTGACCTAAAACATCATCACTCAAAGACGTTTGCACCCGCCATAACATTAAATTTGATAGACCACAAATCCTCGTGAAAGAACACCGATTCCTGCCAATGATGGATCGCGAGGCTATTAATATTAAAAAAAAAACATCCTAATTTCAATAGAGAAGATGGCTGGGTGCTATCGACTTGGGGTTCGGTAATTAATAAAATCAAATCCAAAACCAAGCATAACACTGCAAGGCCTCAAAACTCTGTGAGCTCATTCTGCGTAGATCGGACCAACAAAAATAATTAAGAAGGTTGAGGGTACCCTGGAACAACTATGCCTTTTGGGCATCTAACACCTCAGGCCTTTCCGTCACCATGGGTGCTGCAAAGCACTCGAAACGTCGGGAACTTAAAAATAAACCGCGATAAAATCCGAAAAATAGTTTTATTTCATTTATAGGAGCTCCATAACTATGCAAGATATCTTCGTCGTGTTTTTGACATAAAAGCTTGTTTTTAAAAAGGTATTTTTAAATTAAAATTATTCATTTTAACATCACAGCGGTAACTTTTTGCGAATTAAAAATTACTGCCTGTGAGATGTCACATGTGAATTTACTTTGAAATGAAAATGTAATTTTATCAAAAGAAAATGAATTAAAAGCAGCAATAATTTCCATGACAAGTTTATTTCACGCGATGCACGGGAGTCGTCGCATTCTACTGTAGTGGTTATATAGATTATATATCTGACTGTAGTACGGAGACGGATATCGACGCAGGAACACGCGTCTCGTGTTAACCGTGACACGATATAAGGCTCACATTTAAATACTCTACCTTAAGTCAAGTCAGTAACGAGTCATTATGGCGTTCAACGACTTTTATCGGAAAACCAGATTCAATATCTTTGAATTTTAATATGAGGTTTACCGTCTCTCTTCCTCTAAGATATGGAATCTGATTTTCCGCGTTTTGTTAGCGGTATAAGATCTTCAAATTTATTATTCCTATTATAATCCGTTTATTTTTGCTTAAACTTGCGCTGGTAATAAACGTCCTCCCTCAAACCGGTTTTTTTGTTTGTGATCCGAACAAGGAAAAAAAATTGAATAATGGTAAGAATATATTATTATTATACAAATTTAGCATTGCAATTTATAGTGGCTAATAATTTTGAATGTGTAGAAATAGGGGTATTTACCGTGTAACGGTGCATCTCTGTGTGGTGATGGCACCTATAGTTGTGGTGTGATATTCTCACCTGCTGCAATAGGGATAAAAATAAATGTATAAACTCAAAACCCCGCTGTTGTTTTAAGCCTTTTTATGAAACCTAACGTGAACGACTATGTCAAAGTGGTGTAGGCCGTCGCCGTCATAACGTGATCATAACACAGTGGTCAAAAACATTCGATATGAGACACTAAAGTATTTAGGATTAGAAGATGTTGCGTATCTTCCTTGACGTTGCGCAGTCGCACCGAATTCTCTTTTTCAAGGTTAGTCTCAACTAATTAAATCTTCATGAAAGTCGATAATTTTGGTGCCAATTACATCTATCTCCTTGATGAAGTGATGTAGCGGATGAAATACCCGAACCATAATTCGTAAAGTGGTGGTACATCATGAATGAGGATAACATGTTCAGCTATTATTATTCCTCTCTTTCTTCTAGTAGTTTTATATAAACATTCGTCCCTTCCTCATTTATTTATACCCTACAGCAAAACGTAGAGTAACCGTGAGTTTTTTGCCCTTCTTCTCCACAGGAATGACATTCCGAAGTGGTGGTAGAGTCTTTGTTACTATTTTGACGATTCATAAATACTGTAATGCCTTACATGAATAAAAAATATTCTGATTCTAATTCATAGTTTATGATTACAGTCGTTCCGTTCCAACTAACTGAACTGACCAACTAGTTATGCAGAATAAAATTTGATGATTCATATTATTCCAATCAATTCAACTGGTTGGCCCGTTGATTATTTCCGCCATTAGGTAATAATCGCTAGCCAGGCTTATTATTTATCACAACTTACAGACAAGTTTTAAGATGCTAATAGTAAAAAAAACTGTGCATGGTGTAGGTGAGGTAATTACTTAATTAATTTTAATTCCGTCATGATAATTGTTGGTGTTCACGAATTAGGAAATAGGGGACCTCCGCTTACTCATGTAAAAAGTAGGCATCCTACAGAACTGTGTGCGTAACTTAACAAATTATCAATAAACTACCAGATTACCGGCGATATTAACGTATTCCTTGACTGTTTTGGGTCACAACAGAAGATGGAACTATTTTCTGTTTTTTACTTGACGCAGCCGTCTGAATAAGACGGTCATCCGGCGTACTAGTAATGTTAGTGTGTGTGTATGAGGCATCTGTATACAAATGGATCCGTATAATTGAAAGCGTAGAATGTTGTGCCTAACGAGGGGGTCGCGGTATTACTGATTTGTAGACACATTTTGACCACCGTCTTTGGGGTTTTGGTTTAGTCATGCTCACTCAAATGAATTTGCTTGCGATGGCTGTCTAGTGCGGGTCACTATCTTCCCTCCAATATATTCGAGGGGAGTGATGGCTGTTCCAGTAGTCATTCTCGTGAACGGGTACTGCTTGTGGGGACTAGACCATCCAGAATCCTTTAGACACTTACTCCTTAGAAATAACATAATAAGTCTCATATCTCAATCATAAGGCATCATACTAGAGCTAGATCTTAACTATTTCATTGAAACATAAACATTGCCCTCACACAATATGATAAAAAGAAATTAAAGGAGGGTAAGAAAATTAAATAAAAAAGGCAAGTCCTCTGAGTTTCTTCGCCGGATCTTCTCAGTAGAGGCCGCATTCCGATCCGGTGGTAGCTTAGTAGTTAGATTAGATTAAAAAATGAAAACTGACAATTTGTAAGTACCCTCGCAGGGCTGATACAAAATAAATTATTTTAGTTTGAGCTTGGGTGCTTCATTTCGACATGAGCGCTGCCGAGCCCTTTTTCCACGCACACTTTCGTAATACTAAAAATAAATAAGTAATAATCGTATTAGCATTCTTATGGTGCCCTTTTGACTGTGACGTACAGGGCACTGATTATTTCGTGTTGAACGGGAGGTACACCAGAGTATAGATTGGAGAATATTAACTGTCTACTGACTAAATTTCATTACTGATTGCGTACTTTCCACCAGAGTCGAGTTGCTCTCCTAATCTTCGTCCTGACAGCACCAGTCTTTGGACAATACAATATCAACTTCAGCAACCAAGTAAGTGCGTGAATCCATTCAGAAATGGGGAACAACAGACGGAAAACATGTTGAAAACAATAGGTCATCGTTTCAGAATCAATGCGGTAAAATTGTGCGTACCGCAACATCATCGGTCAGCAGCGAACTGCAGTGGCCATGGCGAGTGGTGATTTATTTAAATAAGGTAAATACTCTATATTCTATATATTATATCTGATGTGGAATAATGAAATATGATCAGAGTGTAGTGTAGTACAAAATTTAGAATCAAGTTAAGTCGTACATACAATACAAGATTCGAAATTTGAGGGATGAACGTCATAAAGCTATTTGATACAAAATTTTGAAAGAGAGTCATGACCGCTAGGACATCCGATCTCATTGGCTAGGCTTCCGGGGTTAAGCTTCAAATTTAACACAGCCGGGGCCACGAGCTTCTACTGAATACAATTCGCCTTCAACTTGTGATAATGTAGCACACCTTCTCCAATACTGACACAACTCAAAAATGTTAATGTTTATCATGCAGTGGCTATCATTTTTCGTATAGTCTCGTCACTAAATATGTCATGTTGTTGAACTTTCAAATACTTAACCACTTAATCACATAATATTTAGTAAATTTCGTGATTTGACTACCTCGTTGGTCTGGTGGCAAAGCGCATCGCTTTGTGATCACGAGGTCCTGGGTTCAAATCCTAGGTCGGACAAATGTAGTTGTTCGAACGAAAAATTCCCAGTATGAGTCCGGAGTCTGGAATTGTGCCCGGTATATGGCAATAGGCTCGCCCCCTATTACATGGGACCTACCATCGTCGGCGAAACGTGGGTGTACTCAGTACACCTCTGCCACCCCCTCTGGGGAATATAAGCGTGACAGTGTCGTGATTTACGAGTACCCGAATACTGAAAAACGGATAAGAATGAATTTCACATTCCTTTTACATAAAAGTTGTTTAGTTTGAATGATAATAAATACTATTTGAGCTTAAGTGTGATGTGTGGATAATCAATACACGTTGTTGTATCATAGTCTAGCTTCCAAACGTTCATAACTTAAATTCTGTGCTTATGATTGTAACCGGTAATTAATAGGTATTTATCTCCAGGGTGCAGGGTTCGACGACTACTGCTGCGCAGGCACCCTAGTCACCCGTCGACACGTCATCACAACGGCCCTCTGCTTGACATGGGATAAAAGCACGGATGCCGTAGATGATTACAAATTATCTCTTTCTCTCGGAAAATTTAATTTCACGGATCGTCATGAAGGCACGCCAATAATATTCGTAAGTGTATTTTATTTTTTTTAGACAGAAGACAGATCATTCTTAATTGTACTTCGAATATCCTTGGGAAACCTATTAATGTTTCGGCACGATACTTAAAAAAAGTAAGCTTATAATATTGATTGATTGATCCGACCGATTTCGGCCATGGCGACCACTTTGACCCCTAGTCGGAGTAATGCCGCTGATGCGCTCGAAGATGGCTTATGTAGCCTATCTTCGCGGCGAAACTCCGTGCACACTGAGGGCACGTGAGTACGCCGTTCTCATAATTGTATGATATGGCAGCAGGTGGGCGAACCTTTAACTGATTGCGTTTGGCGTCAAGGTCAGCTTTACGCTGAGCCTCAAACTCGTGTATTCTGGCCGCTGTGCTGCCAAACGTTCCCAACGAGAGGGCTCTATGTTGCATCTCTTCATATGTCGCTTTTGGACATCCTTGTACCGGAGGAGGGGACCGCAATGATTCCGCTTGCCCTTCTCCAGTTCAGAGTAGAAGATGCGCTTCGCCACTCTTTCCTCCGCCATACGAGATACGTGACCGCACCACCGAAGCTGTCGACGCATTAAATAGGCCTCAATGCCACCAACATTGGCTCGTCGCAGAACTTCGGTATTTCGCACTCTATCGGACCATCTGATTCTCATGATGGTACGGAGGCATTTAAGGTGGAAGCGATCCAGAGTGCGAATGTGGCGGCGGTATACACACCACGTCTGAGAGGAGTATAGGAGGTTTGGCAGCACGATTGCCATATACAAACACAAGAAACAGTGTGTAAGACCTCTCTAACTACCACCGCAAAGTATAAGGCGAACAGAGTAGGCGCTAAGACACATCCTTGCTTCACCCCACAGGTAACGGGGAAGAAGTCTGTCTGTTCACCGTCTACGGCAACGCAGCATTGCATGTCGTCATGCACGAGTCTAAGAAGTCTCACAAACTTTTCCGTGCACCCGAGCTTACCTAGCACCAACCATAGAGCTTCCCGAGGCACACTGTCGAAAGCCTTCTCCAGGTCAACAAAGCAAAGGTACAGCTGACAGCCCTGTTCCCTGCTCTTTTCTTGCAGTTGACGCACAGAGAATATAGCTTCGCATGTCCCTTGGTCCGGTCGGAAGCCAAACTGGGTTTCAGGCAAAATCTTTTCAGACAAGTTCTTTAGGCGGCTTAAGAGAACTCTAGCAAAGACCTTTCCGGGGGCTGAAAGGAGCGAAATACCGCGGTAGGAGTTGCAGTCAGATCGGTCACCCTTGTGCTTGTAAAGAGCACTTATGCGCGATACTTTAAAGGTATCCGGAACGCGCTCGTCCTCCCACATGCGAACAAATAGTTCCCACACTAACGTGTGCAACTCCTCTCCGCCGTATCTTATCAGCTCTCCCGGTAAAAGGTCAATGCCAGCCGCCCGTTTGTTTTGTTGCTGTCTGATGGCAGTAACAACCTCGTCACGCAATAGAGTCTCGTCCAGCTCAAAGGCAAGAGGGAGCTGAGGCATTAAACCGACACTTTGCAGATCAGCTGATCGATCCACATTTAGCAGAATGTTGAAGTGCTCCGCCCAGCGCTTTAGTATATCCTCCTTGCTTGTCAACATGTGACTACCGTCTAGAGATCTTAAAGGCACCCGAGCTTGGTAGGATGAACCAATCAGCTTACGTACCTCACTGTAGAACTCACCCAGCTGGTTTGTGTCAATGAGCCATTGACTAGCTTTGTCCTGCCACCACTTGTCTTTCATATGTCGAGCAGCTTGCGTAATTCGAGGTCACTAGCTTTAACAACCGCAACGCATCCTCTCTGCCTTTTGTGCTGTCGCAGGAGATCTCGGTGTTTCTCGAATGCTACCCGCAGGGTTTCATCATTTCCATCAAACCAGTCTTCGATGCGACGGATTTTTTTACCCAGTACAGTTGAAGTGGTATCCATGATATGACATGACATAGTTCCCCAGGCAGCATCAACATCACCTACCTCATTAGCTGGCATCAGCTTTTCAGACAGGGCTTCAGCGTATTTCTCCCTGACCGCGATATCTTCTAGCTTATCCAAGTTCAAAGAAGCAAGCTTTTTTATAAGAGATCTACGCGGGCAACGGAGGCGGATTCGTAGCTTAGTGACAATAAGTCGGTGGTCAGACCAGCAGTGCGCACCACGCATGACGCGGGTGACCTGTACTTGGCTGAAATCTTTTGTCTCACGATAGCATACTCAATCAAATGCCAATGCTTAGATCTTGGGTACATCCATGTTGTCTTGTACTTGGCGGCAAGTCTAAACATATTCTTCGTAATTGCCAGACCGTATTGAGCACAAAGACTGAACAGCAACTGACCATTGCTGTTCATGTTGCCAACTTCATGTCTACCCAGAACTCCAGGCCAAGCCTCATAGTCCCGTCCCATTGATGTGATGAAGTTCCCGAGCTTCTATGGCGGTCTTACGTTCAGGGCAGGTTTTGACATCTCGATCAAGAAGCGTTCTCACGTTCCACGCGCCGAATGTCATAACAGGTGTTCCTTTTAAATTTCCTTTGCGGCGTCGACCACGATTTGAATGATGCGATGATAGCCGTGGTTACTATCTTTTGCCATGTCGGAACGAGCATTTTTTTAGGGCACCTTTTCTAGCCCCCTCCCCAGCTGAGCGGGGAAAGCAGTGCCTCCCTAAACAGGGCTGCTTTGACATCCCAAGTGCTGCCGAGCCTATGCTGTCGTCCCAAATGTGCAGCGCGGAAACGACCACGGCGTGTTCTCACGCCCCCGGGACCGCCTGCGTGCAGATATCAGACAAAGCCTAGTTTGCATCAGGCTAGACCTCTCTACTTTTACCCATCGCCACAGGACTTTTGCGTACTCGGAGTCCAGTAACGGAAGCGGTCAGATGCGCAGGAAATATTAAGGTGCACAAGTATACGCGCGAGACACAGGTGCACATACTCATCCTTATCCTTCTGGGCCCAGTGGAACGGAGACCGTTACGACCGGAGAAGGTCTCAGACAGACGGAGCAGTATCACGGTGAGAAAGATACAAGGAGTCAGTATTTTCTCACACTCCCTTAATCGCCTTTTACGATACCCACGGGAAGATATGGGGTGGTGCTATTCTGCTCTGCCGGCACAACACGGCAGAAAGTAAGCTTATAATATAAGGTATGACCGAACAAAGTTTTATCAAAATCCGCCTAGTAGTTTTTGCGTGATGCGCGCTCATACCCTTGGACAGACAGACGAAAGCCAACGTCGCGAGTTTGGCTTCTATGTCAATAGTATAAAGTAACGGGGTTATTAATTCCTAAAATATTTCACGTACAGACTCGACCTTTTACAATTTTACTGCATGTATAGATACCTAGATTATCTTCACGATTGCATCTCAGAAGCGAGATATGCAGAGTTGGGCAAAAATTAATTGTGAAATCAATTAAATTGCGGTTAATTCAAATATTTCGGATTTTATTATTGCTTATTTTTGGTTAAAAGGAACTTAATTCCTGACGTTTCGAGTGCTCTACAGCACCCATTGTGATGGAAAGGACTGTCCGCGTTAGACGTACAAAAGTCATTGTTATCCCAGATTACTTTATGGGAATTTAATTTAATTGCAATTAATTGATCCTACACTTAAAAATTGAATAGTGCCCAACACTGCTAAGTCGACAAAAGAATAAGCATAATGCTTAGTCTATTGACGATTGGCCGATCGATGACTCTTAACTAGTACGAATTTAGTAGTCACTTGTGAAATTCTTGCAAAGAGTTGTTTGATGCATTGGTTTCTATACATGAATAAAAACTGATCATGTATCATAGGATGAGTTTATCGTATTAAATTTCCAGTCGAATTTTAAGTATTTAACAATCAACTCTACCAAGAGAGATTTGAGAAACTTTCATGCCTGTTTTCTAGTCAGACATTACGTATTATCAATTTGGAAATGTGTAAATGTACAGCAACTTATATCATTGTGTAACTTAGAAAGCCAATAATCAGTTATTGGGTGTTGGGTATCTACCTACCATTTCGGCGATGAAAGATGAAAAAGAGTACCTACATAATAGTTCACAATTTTTAAACTTGTTTATTATACTACTTACAGGTGAAGAAGGTTACACTCCATCCGGATTACGAAGTAGCTAGTCGAGCCAATGACCTGGCTATTATCGAACTCAGGGACCCTATCTCCTACTTAGGCTGGGCGCAGCCCGCCTGTCTGTGGCCCAAGGACCTTGCTGACTTCTCCAATATTGTCAACAAAACGGGATACGTATGTACCTTCAATGATTTTTAAGACTAAGAATATTGCACATAGCCAGATTCGACTAAAGCTGTGTCAAAAAGGCTACGGCGGACATGGGAATTACTTTGGTACAGTTAACGATCACGTATAAAATTCAGTTCTTTTGCTGTAATGACAAGTCCATAATTAAACGACATTATATTATATAATATTTACCTGAATCAAGTACCACTTGGTTAAAATGCAGTAAACCAAAGAAAGTTCAGTTTCGTCGGCCTGTTTTAGGGCAGTGTTATTGTAAGAATCTCTTTCATTCAGTAAACAAGTGCCTAGTTTCTCTCTCTCTCCCTCTATTTCGTAATTCCTTCATGTATGAAGGTTTTTCGAAGTCCGTGTCGTTGTTCTTGGACGGGTTAATTCTCTCTACCAATTTCTATCAGTATTCTATCTTCACAACGTCGTTCAGCCTGTAGGTCCCGTATCCGCTATGATGTACTTCAGCGCGTTACAATGCCTTCGTAAAATGTTTGTGAGATGGTTTTCTGTATGACACTTGAGTACCATTCAGCATCGATCAAATATAGGTAGATTCACGCTCGCCACACGAAAAATGACACCACCAAAAAAGTGGATGGTACTAAAAAATTCAAGGCTTCCGCTTTTCTGCAAATACAACTGTAAGTGATACGAGTAAGGTACAATATGCCCTAATTTATGTTTATATCATAACTTTAACTACTCGCGTGGTTTTGGAGACGTTTTCAGTGTAACTTTTGAACGGGAAGGTGTATCTTGTTTTAATACATCGATGCCATTATCCTTTCACGAATTTCTAACTACTTGGTCATAGCGATTTAGAGCATAGTTATGCTTACGTTATCATCTATTATGTCTTGCAGGAGATAGGATGGGGCCACGACTTCATATTGAAACGCAGTAGAGAATTGAAGCTGATGAAATTGCCAGTAGTCAGCCGAGACACCTGCATTAATTTTAATCAAAGTTCCTACACGTCTTACACATCTGACATAAAGTACTGTGCGGGTAATAGAGATGGTAAGTCATAAATTTAAAATCATGTAAAAACTACAAAAATAATTAATCTATAACGAGTAGATATGACGTTGTCGAGAAGTCGTGCTGTCACTTCATGTACGCAATAGATTTTTGAGATGGGGCAGTAGGAGCATTTACCTTAATCATAGCAGCTGCAGGTTACGGTCTTTGGAGACTATCCCACGAAGCAAATACGAAGTGGAGATGGCGTAATCCGATTTTTCTATACAATTAAAGCATGCGATTGCGCGGAGTGGCACAGGGCGCGAGGGACATTACACTCCACTCACATTTGTATCTGCCATCTAGTAGGGAATGGTTAAACTAAACCGTAGGATGCATTCATATTTTGACGGGGACGGACTTGGAATTTTAATTTATCATTAAAAATTTAACTCTTTGACTCGAAAAAATGCCGTTAATTATGCTAGTAAGTTCGTGGAGATAATTGATGGGGTGTCTATTTTGTGTCAACATTTCCAAAAAAAAATTATAATCAAAAAGCTATAGCAAATTTTCACTTGAAATAATAAGTAAACGATTTTATGATGATGACTAGTTTTATTTAAGTACAACTTTGCCAGGTTGTTGCCATGATATGTAGGTTGTAACGTAGGAATTCATACGTTTCCGAGCCAATGGGAAATATAATAAATTTCGAATTCGGCGCAGTTGTTTTAATACTGCCTACTTCATAGTAGATGGCGGGCACATCAAACCGCGTTGTTATTAAAACGTTATAAAAATGATTAGTAGATATTTTTACTAATCAAAACTAACATTTTTTAATCTGTAAGTAATATAATACATAATTTTAATCTCATAAATGCTCTTTACATCGTTTTTAATGTTTACGTGGTAAAGAACGTATCCACCACCTAGTGTCGAATAATTGCATTGTTTATTACTAATTTAGAGACATGACATAAATAGACTATTCTAGATGTAATTCAATAAATTACGAAAAAAAAAATACTAATAAGTGAAATGAAATACGATTTGGATTACCATAATGTCAATCCGAATATTTTTTGCATGTTATGACGCAACATTTCATATTAGGAATCTTTTTTTAAATAAAAATAGAGAATATTTAATAGCTCTGCGTGCTTGAGCGTCGTGTGAATAGAGCGAGTAGTGATGACAAACTGAGGTAACCACGCCGTGTGCGCGATGACGTCATGGCTTTTAGGACTTCCACAGGCTCGTTAACTTAGACCATCTCTACTTCGTATTTGCTTCGTGGACTATCCTTAACTTTTTGCGACATTTTAAGGCGCATTTGCGAAGTTTGAAACAGTCTGTAAGAAAATGCGTAATTTATCCAAATACTTTTTTATGCCAATCAATCTTGTTCCTTGTAAGGATCAAAAACTTCTACTGGACCGTCTGAGGTTGGAATACTAAAATAATTAGAAATGGCAAATAACTTATCTTATACATTTTAAAGGCAATCGCTGTAGCTTTGATACCTTGAACAAAGTTAAGGTAGCTGCATTTATTGACCCGACTTAGAAAGTCATCCTGTTTATTTAGTATATCTGTAGTTTGAAAAGGATGGCAGATCAATGTGGGCCTGTTCTGCTAAGGCCTTTGATAGAAAATAAATGTATCTAGAGGGACATATGTATATCACCCTTAGTTAGCAGGAACCTAGACCGGTGGCAGCGTGGCAGCTAAATAGCAATGCTTAAGTGTTAACCGAGATAATTGCCCACCTTCCTATCGCCAGGAGGTTATACCAGACTCTCCGAAATGGAAATGACTGGCGGACGATTTAGTGCAGTGGTCAAGAGTTTAAGCCCCTCCGCTCACTGTGTCTAATAGTCGCGGGTTCGATTCCTGCACGGGACCAATTTTTGTATTATCCACAATTATTTGTTCCAGTCTGGGTATTTTTGTATGTGAATTTTCATGTTTGTAAACGCACCCACGACACAGGAATAAATCCTAGTGTGGGGCTAAATTTTAAATAAAAAAGAACTATATTGTTATAATTGCAAATACCATACAATTTTTACTTATGATACAGATTTCAGTAAAGTATCTTAACATCAGAGGTGTGTAAGGAAAGAACCTATTGGAACTCTGTACTCTCTGCCTACCCCGCAAGGGATCTGGCGTGATGATATAGATAAATAGATCTTAACCTCTAAATAAATTAAAAAGCTGTTATTTTCGCAATTGGCGGGTCTATGTTCAGTCTGTATCTTAGAAATTTAGGGTTCGATGATTTTCTTGAGATACCTCTCCCGCGTGATTGCACGTTAACTAGTTACGCCGACGACGGACTTCTACTCATAGAATCTAACAATGGACTGGCCAGAGAAATTGGCGGACACATGCCTGCATCTTATTTTTAATGGGGTAAAGGAAACCGCTTTTTATTTACCAAACCACTGCTCAAAAACAAACTAAACTTTATTAAAAGAGAGTAAACAATCAGTGCCGCGTATCAATTCAATAATCAAATAGTCAAGCCTAAAATATAATTTATTAAACATGTGGAAACTTTGATGAAAAAGTTAAGCGAAACTTTACTGCCCTCACTAGAATATCAAGGTCAACTTGGGGCCGTCGTTTTAATACCCTTAAAATCATATACGGCGCCACATGATAAGGCTGTGTTACGGTACACCTATTTAGGCTGACAGGGATAGGGGTGGCATGCTGTAAATTGCGTAAGAGTTAACGCTTGGCACAAGCACTTTATATTTTTGTGTAAGGCATACAGTAAGGTCAGTAGAGAAGTCCTATTATATTAAGATTGTAAGCAAGCCAACCGATCTTGAGGTTTAACTTTTGACCGAATGGCAAGAAAGGTGGGATAAAAAAACAAAGTAACCTCACCCCTACATGTTTTTGCTATGCGTATGTAAGCGTTTGATGAGAACATGACTAACGTGTGGCCCGATTTCTCACCGGACATAGCAATTTTAAGAGTAAATTTATCTCTTTTAAACTGGTACCTTAACTGCTAAATGATCAGATCATTACGTTCTTTGGAACTGCAGTCTCAAGGAGCATACTATTATACAAAATACGTCTGGTGTCTACTACACAGATCTTGTACTCTTGCATGTGAAAACTCGGGCTAATTTCCGTGCATTAAAACATTTTTGCCATACCTATCACTGGAATCAAATATGAGGCTGACAAATAGGCCGTGTTAATATTTTTTCGCATCCGTGCTTTATAAGTGGGCATATTCTAGGTGTAGTGTCCTTTTCTATGCCTGGTCTATCAATTTTTTGTATCTCCCACTTGAAAAGGGGACTTCCCCCTTTGGAAGTGGAATTTAATTTTTTCCTACTTCTTCTGTTTTCTTTTCCTCTTACTTAAATTTGTTGCGGGTTCCAACACGAAGCGTTTCACATGACAACTGGGGTTCCAAACTTAGTGTCATCTGAGAAGACTATTGTAGACCCTGACTTTTAGGAGTTACAGTGGTGGGAAAGTATGGGGGTCTTAGTTCCAAATAAAAAAATGTCTGGATGTCTATCTATCTATATCCTCACGCCGGGTCTCTTGCGGGGTAGGCAGAGAGTACAGAGTTCCAACAGGTTCTTTTCTTACATACCTCTCTGGCTTCCTCCACTCTCTTAATTCGTCTCATACACGCTCGCCGGTTATGGAGACTCTTGAATTGTCCTTTACATATGTCGGAATATATTGATGTTAAACGCCAAAAGCAGGGCCCTTATTCGCTATGACCACGTCAAATAAACACGTCACGCGGTGCGTTACGATAACTTGGTGTTACGATCGTTTAATGGCACTCTCGTGCCTTGCAGAATATCACTACACGATAATTTCACTAAGTTATCTAACGCGTTTGGTTTGGCAGTGTTTGGTTTTATTGAAGAAGGGCCCAGTGCTTACCCTTCGCTGATATTTTCGAAGATCTCAGCAGCAGTAGCAGTGCATATCAAATACGTTAGTTAATAATTATTCAATATTGAAAACACCATTTTTTATGCAGGTATAACAACACGCAACTCTAACTTTGGTGAGGGTATGTTATTCAACAGTGGTGGCACGTGGTACATTCGAGGAGTTGCCTCCAGTTGCAGGGTGATAGATGATACCAACACATGCGACCCAAGACACTACGTCGTATTCACGGACCTCGCCAAGTTCCTGCCTTGGATCTACGAGAACATAAGCGACATATAATTTTGCTTTACTATCACGAAAAAAGTATTTTAGATTTTTTGAAATTATAATTCTATGTCATTACGTAATTTTTCTTCTGATACCTACCTTCCAACGCGTGACGTTCCTCAAGATGTGTTTATGTTCATTACAATCCTTTAACCCTTATAATTATAATTGTACATTAAGCATAATATTATAATAGTTTATAATAAAAAAGCAGTGATAGCCTAGTGGTTAGACCGGTGGACTGCAAAGTCAAAGGTCTCGGGTTCAAACCCAGGCACGCACCTCTGTCTTTTCGAAAGCATGTGAGTATTAAAAATTAATTATCACTTGCTTTAACGGTGAAGGAAAACATCGTGAGGAAACCTGCATGCCTAAGAGTTGCTCGAAGGTGTGTGAAGTTCGCCAACCCGCACTGGGCCAGCGTGGTGGACTATGGCCTAAGCCCTCTCAGTTTGAGAGGAGGCCCGTGCCCAACAGTGGGACAGTTTCTTAACAGGGCTAATATTATTTTATATTATAATTAAATATTTTATTAAAACGGATACCTATTATTATTTTTACTTAAGTACCACAAAGCTCTCTAAAGTTCACAGCTGACAGAAGCCTAAGTTAGTATTTCTATCCTATAAAGCATATATCTTGCCCAACTTGTAGGTACGTCTTTCGACGTTAGTTTATTCAGTTGGGTCTTCAAAGAGTCTTCAATTTGACGACGGCTGACGTCAGTTTAGCGACAAATATATATTTTTGTCTCATTGGCGAATGCGCTGCAAAAGCAGTATGGGTACGTTTTTTCTTCTTTTAGTGTCAATGGTCCTGCCAAGCAAGTGACTAGCTCCATCAAATTGCACCATTCGTGGCTGTGCTCAGCTCTTCCATTGTACAGATGGTGGGGCACAAAGAGCAGACCAGCCAGTGCGACCTAGTCTCTAAATCGCACCGCAATCGCAGACTATTAAATTATATAGATACTACAACTGTCACTATATCTGCACGCACCGCCTTCAGTACAAATTCCTGATACGATTTTAATAGTGTAGTTCCACTATGTCGCCCTTTCAGCAATGAGCACTCTGGCGCGACTTGCCGATACCCATTGATTTAAGAAATTTCCAGGCTTTTGCTGGATTTCCGTTTTAAACAGAACTATATTTCAAAGGAGATAATAAAAATCACAGTTAAAGAAAATCAGTCATATTCATTATTTTAAAAACTAAATTATCTCTTATTTTAAACACATCAGGGTACCCAAAATGCAGAAGTAAATATCATATCAGTGTATTTAGGCGCTCCAAAACAAATAGTAATAGTAATCAACAAAACTACACTCTTTCTTTCTAAAAGGTAGTATGTAAACAGTGTCATGATTATTTGGTTTTCCCAAGATTATAATAGACTGTACCACTTGGTGAGAACGTCCATTTCATATTTAACATTTCAAAGCCTAAAGCTGGACTCTCTTAAGAACTCTAGTATGTAATCATGTCACCTGTAGTAAAAGTTTTCGGAAGTTTGTAAACCAATCTGGTGGTGATCCCGCCATTATTAAACGGTGTAGATATTCCATTTAAGCTAACAAATTCCTTAACGAGTGCAAACACTTCTTTTGTGGATATCCCAACTCCCCATTTTTCCAAAATTAAGAGTCCATTTGCCAATTGGGTCTTTATTTCTAGGAGAAAAACCGGTGGACGCCCTAGAGTTCTGCTTTTTAAGCCGGTTTTTTATGAAAATGGTTGTGAAGAGTAGCAACTGGTATGTTGTACAGCTTAGCTGCTGAGTACATGGTCAATTGTTCATCTTCTACTCTCTGTATCGCAGTCCTTAGCAGGTATTTATGCGTATTTAACATGTTGCCCGTAAAGTCTTTCTTATACATTTACGAGGCATGTTGAACCTAAAATAAAAATGGTAAATATAAGTTGAACTTATATGTAAATGGACCACAGATCAAAGATTTTTTCTTTAATAATTATTTATCAGAAAATTATAAGAAGATATAAAATATAATCTAGGTATCCATCCATCATCCCATGATCAAGCCGTGATGAAATCTGAAAAATAGAACGAACTAAAAATTGGTAAAGCCAACAAATTTTTAGATTATTAGTATATAACAATTTTGTATTTCTATAGTTTGAGAACCTGTGATCTTTTCTAAGAGTTTTGTAAACGGGGTAAGATGGAAAGTTTTATATTATCATCTTACCCCGTTAATTGTGTTGTGTTGCAGGGGAAAGTTTGAAAGGCAACATAAATATTAAAATACGATCAATTTACTAATTACCACTTTATAGAAGTTATTAATTTTCAAATATATTTATTAATATCAAAACACAAACATTGTTACTTACCTGTGTACGGAGATACAACAAGCGGGGTAAGATTAAGAAACAGAATTTTACGCAGAAAAATCGTGCTTTCGGAAATGACCAAATTACAAGCGACCATTCTTCCTTTGCACCCAATGCGTCTGAGGGGTGGGACGAGACAAAATGGTATCAACAATGATGTTGTCAGTGTTGAAAAAATCCTCAATATTCGGCGTTATTTTCATTTTTAAAGTGAAACTTTTATTAGATCGTTACAAACTTTTTGGTCTGTGTGTTGCGTGTCGCGTGACGGTCGGTGGCCGACCGTCACGCGACATGCAACGCGCTCGCCAGAGCAGCCAAGGCCAATATGTTTCACTTTTACCGTGGCTTCAACCAGCCACCAAAACCACACAAGGATTTAACTTTCCCCGTTTTTTATCTTACCCCCACTCACCTTATATAAATATGTCTAACTATCTATCTAACTATAACCTCACGCCAGATCCCTTGCGGGGTAGGCAGAGAGTACAGAGTTCCAACAGGTTATTTCCTTACCTACCTTCATAAATATATACTTTATAAAAACGTATATTGTATGAGCTTTTTGAAATGGTATAATGGTTTTAAAATTCCCACTGCTATGTCCAAAAAAAATATATTGAACAAGTCACAAAATTGAGTTTATTTTTTACAAGTTTTCAATTGGCGTCTTTAGTTTATGTTTTTAATACAAAATTGTAGCAGTCAGAACTGTTTAATTTATTTAGTAAAATAGATTAAGTCTAGTCCGTGTTCTTTTATGAGTATTTGAGGTCTATCAAATCTGATGTTATGGTGGATGCGATGAAAGACATGTTCACAGACTGCAGACTTCTATGAGCGCACATTTGCTTTTCTTTACAATAACATCTAAAATCAAACTTGATTTGAAATTGCATGTTACTGGAAAGGTATCGTGAAGCACATCGAGCATAATTTTTACAAGTTTTTATTTAACTTACAATGTTCGTATGTCTGTCTGTCTTTCCGTTTCAAATCTTGAGATCCATTTTTAAGCACTTGGGTATTTATTTTATTTTTATTTTTCAATAATATCACCATAAAAAACACCGTTACGCTTATATTCCCCAGAAGGGGTGGCAGAGGTGTACTGAGTACACCCACGTTTCGCCGACGATGTTAAGTCCCATGGGCACAATTCCAGACTCCAGACTCATACTGGGAATTTTTCGTTAGAAAAACTATATTTGTCCGATCATGAGGTTCTGGGTTCAAATCCTAGGATTTGAACCCAGAACCTCATGATCACAAAGCGATGCGCTTTGCCACCAGACCAACGAGGCAATATCAACATCATTACAGAATTACCTAATTCGATAGTGTATAAACTTAATTTAGAACTTATTGTTAATAAGGCGTGGCTTTTTTTTTTTTTTTTTAAACGTAGCCCCACACTAGGATTTATTCCTGTGTCGTGGGTGCGTTTACAAACATGAAAATTCACATACACAAATACCCAGACCGAAACAAATAATTGTGGATCGCACAAAGATTTGTCCCGTGCGGGACTCGAACCCGCGACTATTAGACGCAGTGGGCAGAGCGGCTTAAGCTCTTAACCACTGCGCTAAATCGTCCGGTTTACTTTTATATCTTATAGTAAATAACGCTATACTTGTGAATTCACTCAAAGTACTGTTAAACATGTCCGTCTCCGTAGCGATCAGGTTAAGAGTGCGAAAGGCCCGCGTCAGCGGCGCCTCCCTCAGCAGGTTAGTGCGCGCGCGCGGCTCCGCCAGCAACCGCGGCCGCCGCCGCCACACGTACCGGTCCGGCACGCATAGACAAATTAGCCCCAGTACGTCTGGGTTATGAACCTTACCTCTCAGTACCTTAAAAGGGTATGAAACAACTGAGAGTTCCCTTCTAACTCCCAGGTCGTTGTATCTTACCATGCCTAGGATAAACAATGTTGGACACATAAGCGAATAAAACGGGTAAACTCCATACAGCCTCATGTATAAGTACCTAACAAACTTATTCTGTACTCTTTCCAACATGAGGCTGTAATTAGTTTCATGAGGAGACCATATACTAGCATTACAGTCCAGTTGACTTCTCACTAATGCATTATATAACGCGACTATCGCTTGAATGTTTTTAAAACCACTAACCATACGCAATGTAAAACCTAAATTCCTATACGCTTTTTTGCAATTTTTTCTGATATGAACCCCATGGTGAGAGCCCACCCCCCAGTCCCTAACCTCTGTGACCCTTTCCATTGGGACTTTTTCGACGTTATTATATTGTATAGGAGATCGACTCCGTGTGAAGGTGATCGTTACACATTTTGAGGCATTAAACTGTAGTCGGTTGTCCTTACTCCACTATCTATATCATTCTGTAATCTAACGCAATCCTCTGTATTTCTTATAGCCAAAGAAAGCTTCGTCGATCGTCTGCGAAGAGCAAGCGGTTAGCACTTTTCACAATTTTAGGGAAATCATTTATCATTAATATAAATTGTAACAGCCCAAGATTGCTGCCCTGGCTTATTCTCAACAAGGTAACATACGGATTTGACCTATATCCAGCGTATTCTAAGTATTGTTGTCTGTCCCTTAAGTAGCTGGCAAAGAATCTGAGCAAATGGGGAGTAAAATATACCCCCGCTAACTTTTTGAGCAATGTGTCATTTTCGACTAAATCGAATGCCTTTTTGAAGTCAAACTAAGCGGCGTCAGTCTGCCCCCACTGTCCACCGCAGGCACAATATCTGCTATATATGCAAGTAAGTTGCTGGTGGTACTTCTATTAGGCCTAAACCCGTGCCGTGCGTCTGACAATTGGGTGCTTACCTGTGTAAATATGCTTTTATGTATGGTCGACTCAAACAGTTTTGCCGCGGTTGACAGTACTGCAACAGGCCTATAACCGTCTTCGTTGGTTCCTGGCTTTCCTTTAGGTACCGGAACAACGCGGGTTATTTTCCACCTTTCAGGAAATACGCCAGTCTTAAGACATTTATTACATATATGAAGAAGCGGATCCACCAAAGCTGACCTACAATCCCTAAAGATGAAAGGTGGAATGCCGTCTGGTCCGGCGCATTTTTTTGATTTCAGTCATTGAAGCGCCTGCTGCACTTCGTCTTCGCAACCGTTCCAGGTGAAACCGCGCAGCTCCATTCTCGCCGCCCGCGTCTAATATCGCTGAGTTTACATTTAGCACCGGCCGCTCAGTACTGTACACTGAGTGAAAATAATCAGCGAACTTCTTAGCACACTGCTCCTCCGTTAATACTACACAGTCTTTAAGTATGCTTTGGGTATTCCTGGTAGCTGTTTTTGACCGAATAAAATTCCAAAATGATTTTGGGTCTTTAAACATTTGATTCTGTACCCGGTGGCGATATTGTTCCTGTGCAGATGATATTAACTTTTTCACGTTGGCCCTGCTTTGTGCAAACATTTCATAATCAGAACGTAATTTACTAGTTGATTTATTTTTAGGTTGGTAATTATTTTTGTAGTGTACCACTCGAGGTACGCGTATTTTGAGCAATAAACTTTGCCCTTTTTTCTTGGTACACAACTATTTAGTATTAAACAAAAAGTATCAAAGAAATAATTTAAACTTGTGTCTAAATCTAGTTTATATAACGGAGACCAATCGACAGCCGCGATGGCCGTATATAATGAAAAAAAATCAGCTTTATTAAACTCCCACCCTAAAAACTCCGTCTTGTTTTCGGTACTAAGTGCTGGTGAACCTACTCCAGCGCTGATAGTGAGGCCCAGGCTCACCGCCACGGCAAGTGGCGGGTGGTGCGCGTCCACAGGCGACGCCTCCGCCGCGAGCCCCTTCATATCCTGCCCCATCGCAAATGTATTGAGCACAAGATCCAGACATCGATTATTACAATTACCTATTGCATTGCTTCAATGAAGTACTTATAATAGTTACTTACGTATGACGGGCACGAATACAAATTAAAATCACCTACCACCATGACAAGAAACATCTGGCTGCCGAGCTTCAACATGTCAAGCAAGTCCTGCACGACAATAAGCTTCGAGTCCCACGCCAACGTCACAGTGACCGAGTGAAACCAGCCACAGTCGAGCGTCTCCCTGCAGTACGACATTACATGAGAGAGTCACGGACAAGATTGGCTACATCTTGAAGCGAGCTTCAATTAAAACTTTTTATAAGCCGCCGAAGAAGATCTGTAAATTTTTACCATCTGTCAAGTGTCAGATCCCTCTACAAGATGCAGGAGTATACAAGCTTGATTGTGAATGTGGTCTCTCTTATATAGGACAAACAAAAAGATCAATAAAAACTCAGGTTAAAGAACACATAGCTGACCTAAAACACCGTCGCTCAAAGAAGTCTGCAGTCTGTGAACATGTCTGATGTCATGGCGGGTACGGTACCCGCCATACCATCAGATTTGATAGACCACAAATTCTCGTGAAAGAACACCGATTCCTACCAAGGATGGTTCGCGAGGCTATTGAAATTACAAAACATCCTAATTTTAATAGAGAAGATGGCTGGGTGCTTCCATCGACTTGGGATCCGGTAATTAATATAATCAAATCCAAAACCAATGAAATAAAACTATTTTACGAATTTTATCGCGGTTTATTATTGATTTTTAGTTCCCGACGTTTCGAGTGCTTTGCAGCACCCATGGTCACGGGAGGGACGTCTAAAAGGCATAGTTGTTTCGGGGTACCTTCAAACTTCTTAATTATTTTTGTCGGGCCGATCTACGCAGAATGAGCTCACGGTGTCTTGAGGTTTTGCAGTGTTATGCTTGGTTTTGGATTTGATTATATTAATTACCAGATCCCAAGTCGATGGAAGCACCCAGCCATCTTCTCTATTGAAATTAGGATGTTTTTTCATTCCAATAGCCTCGCGAACCATCCTTGGTAGGAATCGGTGTTCTTTCACGAGGATTTGTGGTCTATCAAATCTGATGTTATGGCGAGTGCGGTCAAGGACATGTTTACAGACTGCAGACTTCTTTGAGCGACGGTGTCTTAGGTCAGCTACGTGTTCTTTTACCCGAGTTTTTACCGGTCTTTTTGTTTGTCCTATATAAGAGAGACCACATTCACAATCAAGCTTGTGGAGCATACATGCATCTTGTAGAGGGATGTGACACTTGACAGATATCGTCGTTGTATTTTTAATAAAAGCTTGTTTTTAAAAAAGTCTTTTTAATTTTATATTATTTAAATTTATAACACAGTCGTAACTTTGTGCGAATTAAAAATTACTGCTTGTGAGATGTCACACGTGAATTCACTTCGAAATAATAATGTAATTTTATCAAAAGAAAATGAATGAAAAGTTGCAACCATGACTATATTCCACACGGATGCGCGGGAGTCGGCCTCCGCTGTAGTGCGGAGACGGTTAAGGTTTCACCACATAGCCGACGGAGTACGACGGAGGCGTTTGGCTGACGCTCGGCCGGCGGTCAGCAGCGCGGCACGCACATCACATTGCAGACGCGACATCACGCCGATCAAGGGGTCGCTCAACATTAGCGTCTCACACGCACGCGTATTGGCGTCTCGCTCCCACCGTGCTTCGGTTTGTAAGCGCGTCGGGCACGACGGCGGCGGGTCATAACGTTTGCCATCGTGCTGAGCGTGGCTGCGCTTTGTGGCCTCTCCCGTACATTCCAGTACATTACAACTCCTTAGACCGCACCACTGTCGCGCCCCAGGCACGTTACGTCGGCTATGTGGCGAAATCTTTAACAAAGCAGGAGCGCGCGTCCTGTGTTGTACGCGACACGATATAAAACGAGTCATTATAACGTGCCACGACATACAAGTATATCGGAAAACCAGATTTAATGTCTTTTAATATTTACCTTTCGTCTCTTTTCCTCTTACGTGTTACCATTATATGATATAAAAATTGGTTATTCCTTTTATTTTTGTTGATACTTGCGCTCGCAATAAACGTTCTCGCTAGAACCAGTATTTGTGTTTGTGGTTAACTCCGAACAAGGGAAAATTGAAAAATGGTACGAATATATTATTATTATACAAATCTCCCAGCGTGTCTACGGTCTTTCTAAGCACCTCTTGCTCTGTGATCCTTTTTAAGATGACACCCTTAAAGTCCATCTCTGATCCTTAAGTAGTGCTATGTGGGCCGCCCATTTCCATTTCTGTTTTTGCGCTTACTGTACTGCATCTTTTACTTTTTGGTTCGTTGTCTTATTTTTGAGTGGCGTATCTTTTGAATTTTCTTTATATTTAGCATGCTACGGTCTATTCCTCTTTAGCAAGTACTTATTATATTTTTTGTTTTGTTGGTAAATACCCATGTCTGGCAGGCGTACGTCAAACACGGTAAAAGGAGTGTTTATCACTTTGGTTTTTAGTTTTGTAGGAATACCGTACTCACGCTGGGAAGTCAACATTTAATTGGTGGTGGGGCATTACTGGTTACAAGTAGGTCAAGACCGTGAAGTATGGCTATCTCTGGAGGAGGCCTTCACCTGTAGGGTTCTTGCTTAAACACTAACTCTTTTCATAATGTTTTGTTTGTTTCTTTATAATTTGCGAGAAATATAAGGCTTCTTTACTTTATCTTATTTATACAAATTTAGTACTGCAATTTATAGAAGATAATAATTGGGACTGTGTTGAAATAGAGGTGTTTACCCTGTGATGGGACATCTCCGTGTGGTGATAGCACTCAAAGTTGTGGTTCGATATTCTCACCTGTTGCAATAGGGATATAAAAATATAAATCCAAATCTTGCTGTTGCCTTGAGCCATCTTATGAAACCTAACGTGAGTGACAATGTCAAAGTGGCAAAGGCCATCACTAGCAAAACAAACTGGTCCAAGACATTCGTGTTGAGACACTGCGTTATTTAGGACTAAAAGATGTTACGTAGCTTTCTGGAGGTTGCTGAGGCGAACTAAATTTTCTTTCTCAAGGTTAATCCACTCTATTTTAACTGTGTGGAGAATCTCTAACCTTCATCTTTATCTTGCTGATGAAGTGATGAAAGGGATGAAATACCCGTACTATAATCAGTAAAATAGTAAAAGCTTATTAGGTCAAATTTTCACCCATTTAAATACATCCTAGATTGTGTGAAGAAACAAATAAAACACCTTTCATATATCGTTATCAAATACCTTTAATATCGAACATTAATTCCGTGTGGGTACACGATACACTTTTTAACAAATACTGGTCACTCGATTTCTACGTCTACTCTGTTTGAGCGTTCGAATCAAACTAACTTAAAAATGGCCGGCCTAATCAATTTATACTTGTAGTTAAGTCAAATCAGATACCATTTAAAATCAGCGTTTACGTTAAATTAAACAATCAAATGAAGTACGTATACTGCTAAAATTCAAAATAAAGAATTTGTAAACGGAAATCGTGACTTCGGTCATCCGGCACCGTAATGCCTCCTGGCAATCACTCACATATAATACAAAAATAAATCACACTCTTATGCGTATACAAGCATTCTTATTTACCTTAATAGTTTCTCATAAGTGATAGCATACCCATTTTGGTCTTTATACATAACCATAACGCTTCCCGAAACAACTATTTCAATTACAATTATATTAAGTGCCTATAATCATAAATATGTATCATGAAATAATTGTAATCTTCTTTTGTGTAAATAAACAAAACTAACATCATGGTACATTAATTTATTTTGTATTAAGGAGTTAAAGGCGTATCTTAATCGTGACATTGGCTACAATACACTTTATAATACACACGCACTATAATTATTAAACATATTTCCGTTTAACCGATTTTGATCACAATTTTCAACCTAACCAAACCCGAATTACATTCCATAGCAATCATTTAGATAGATACCACGATTTATTACATCTGCCAAACACATGATGAAACTATGAGTAATAAGCGACGAAAGGGATTATTTTCCTCGATTTTTTAAAAATTTATTTCTAAATTATATCTAATTATTAATAATTAGAAATAATTTAGAAATAATTTTTTTTGGCTTGGCTTAAGCCAAACGCATTATTTTCTTTACAACCGCGTTACTCTGTAACATATGTTTTTGCTCCCAAGATGCAACAAAAATTATTACACCTCAGGCATCCAACAAAATTTTTGCTTTACGAATACAACACCAAAACCTTCAATTTTAAATGGTCATTTACCACCTTTCAAGCATTTTGATACACAAATTAACCACGACACTTGTGCCTATGCGTGTATCGCGAAAAATGTTTTAAAAATATATTTGAAATCTTAGAACATTTACACAAAAAATGTACAAAGGCGAACTTAACTCAATTCGAGTTATCTGCCAGTCAACCTTAGAGTGAAGAGAAACTATTTATGTGGAAGTGAGGGCAATTGTACAAAAATCACGGAATTAAAAAAAAAACAGAGAAAGAATTCAGAGTATATAGTAAGAAGTACATAAATGATATATATACAAATATGAGTTAATATAATAAGTATACAACATATTCAAATATACATGTAAATGTATACATAATGTGTGAGGAGTGTGGAAGGGAATTCTAAAGTTTCACGATACGTATAGTAAAGGAGCCATTATAGAGAGTCATCTTCATTTTGAAATAAGATTAAATTTTGTTATTAAACAAAATTTAATCGGAATTTCCAGACACTTGACCCAAGAGTGACAGCAATTCCTGCTAGCTTACATTAAAGTATAATACAAATAGATGGACCTCAGTTGCCGATTTGGAGCCAACCACTTTCAGTTTCCGCGCCGTCCACGTATACACACATAATTTCTTTGGCGCAGCTGCTTTCATCATCGGTACGCGACGGAGATAGCAGATGCTTCCGTTTAACCTTTATAAACCTGCAATGACGTAGTCTCGGAGATGTAAAGTGGGCAGCATACCGCCCAATACTCATCGTCGCAGACCGCACCAGGTATAATACTAGCGCAACGCCCCTCTGAAGTCATTGCAATACCTCACTACTTACTACTGATTACTGTCGTTACATTCAAACTAACTGAACTGACAAACTAGTTATGCAGATTGAAACTATATGGAGCATTTTATTCAAATCAATTCAACAGGTCGGTCCATTGATTATTTCCTCCATTAGGTATCAATCGTTAGTCAGTCTTATTATTTATCACAAAACACAGACACGTTTTAAGATGCTAAAAGTTAAAAAAAACTGCGTAGTGTAGGCAACCTAAAAGTGGGGCTTTTGAATCTGTCCACTATCTCGAAGTTGCGCGGTTTAGTAGTGTGTTCAGGAAGTGGAGGCACTGGCGAGAGCGTAACCCCTTTGAAGACCTTGCAAGAATAAACGTTGAAAAGTTGCAAGACGAGAGCGTGAAGAGAATGTATGTAGAATGAGTCTACTCTTCGGGTCAAGCTTTTGTCAGCAGATTCTTTGGTCTCAAATATAGATGAATGCTGTATAGCCTGAAAGAGACTTTGATAGAATCTGCTGCTCAAATAAGCATATAAACATAGCACAGCAAAAGGTAGTTACAAAGCTCCGTAGAAAGTAAGAAGAAAGTTTGGCAGGACTATATTTCTTCTTTGAATGTGATGGCAGTATGTCAGAGATGAAGAAATAAATATACCGCCAATGCCAGAATACCACCAAAAAGTTTATTGAAAGAAAATCGTGCAAGAGTAGAGCTAGTGTGATTGAGGAAGATAGGCTGGCGAAAAACTTCGAGAACAACAGTAAACTGTTTTATAGCTAGGTGGGAAAGAATCGAGATGATTCGCCAGGCTCCAGAATGAAAAGGATAAAATCTAAAAGATAGTGGCATTCTTGTGTCTGATAGTGGAGAAATTTATGAGGATGCCCGGATGCTGGTGCCACAAAAGAGCCCAGAGGCGAGAGAGGCGAGAGGCGAGACAGAGGACATCACTATGGAATAAGTTAAATGAGCGATAGGAAGTATGAACAATCGTAAAGCTGTGGGAATAAACATGATATCTGTTGAGATGATCAAATATGGTGGGACTTGCGTCCGGGACTCCTTTCGGGTCCTTGCAAATCTTTTATAAAGGACCGGTAGAGTCCCTAAAGATTGGAGCTACGCATTCATAGTACCCTTGTATAAACCAACTGCGCCAACTACAGAGCTATCAGTATGATCAGCCTGGCAGCTAATGTGTATGGTAAAGTTATGGAACGGAGAATACGCGAAAAGTCAGATAGAATGTTGTGCGAGGCACATGGAGGTTTTAGGTCTGGTAGAGGATGTTTGGGTTAAGTTTTCTCCGTCCGCAGCATCGTATAGAAGCATCTGGCAGGCTCCAGATCCACAAAAGCCGACCCAGGCTTTTGTGGATCTGGAGAAGGCATTTGACAGAGTTGTACGAAAGAGACTTTGAGGCATTTTACCAGAGTATGGAATAAACGGCACTCTAATCCGAGCCGTCTAGTCCGCTTATGTGGACAGCAAGGCATGCGTACGGGTAGGTGGTAACATGTCACCCTGGTTTGACGTTGAAATCGGCGTCAAGCAGAGTTGCGTGTTGTCCGCTAGACTGTTTATAATATATTTGGATAAAAGTCTACAAAGATTGAAAGTCATTTAATAGCGCCAACAGCCATTGATCTGTAAACACTAGTCACAGTTATGAAAGACGACTGCATGAAAAATGGCTGAGATTTGAATGTAAAGAAAACTAAGATTACAGTTTTTGAACGGGAAGAAACCAGCACGAAAGCAAGGATTGTGGTTGAGAACGATGTGCTGAAGCAAGTGAATGAGTTTGTATGTCTAGGATGCGCTTTTAGTAAGGATGGGAAATACACCGCTGACATAGATAGAAGAGTGAGTGCAGGGAACAGAGTGAATGGTGCGATGGGAAAGCTGCTTGGGAGCCGGCACTTAATCCAAAAGGCGCAGCTGGCCATACATAGCGGAGTGTTTGTCCCAACGCTGTTATATGGAGAGCTAGGTATGTAAAAAGGGGAATGAAAGCAGGATAAATGCGCTTGAAATGCGAGCTCTGTGGAGTCAAATTGACCGACCGTATCTCCAAAGTCCATCTCCAATGTCCGTCGTAAGCAAGCGTATGAATGATAGTATTGATGTAAAGATGAGGGTAAGCTGTCGGAAGAAAAAATGACAAAACAGAGATACTTTGCGAAAGTGGAGGGCCATAGGTACCGAGGAAGACCTAGACTATCTAACCATGACCAAATAGACCGTGTCTTATCCGAAGGACAAGTCAAGAGTCACCGGCGAGTATGTATAAGACGAACTATGAGAGTGGCGAAAGCCAGAGAGGTATGTAAGGAAAGAACCTGTTAGAACTCTGTACTCTCTCCCTACCCCGCAAGAGATCTGGCGTGATGACATAGATAGAGAGTGTAGGTAATTACTTAATGAATTTTAATTCCGTTAGGACATGTTTTGCTGATCACGTACTAGAAAAAAAAGGAGGAATCCGCATCGCTCATTTAAAAAGGAAGCAACTTACAGATGTGTGCACGTAATTTGAAAACAAATTCGAGATTACCTGTGATATGTAATTTCTGACAGTTTTTGGGTCAAAACGGTCACAGCAGAAGATGGCAATATTTTAATTTTTTTACTTGACGCAGCTGTCCAAATAAGACGGTCGGTCAGCGTAATAGTATTATAAGTGTGTGGGTGTGGTGTGTACAAATGGATCCGCATACTTAGGGTGCTTCACTTGCGACCCGACCGGTGCCGAGTACTTTTTACACGCATGCTCCCGTTGTAATAATAGAAATTAAGGAATAATCGTAAATAAGCATTTTCTTGGTGCCCTTATGACTGTGATGTACTCGTACATGACACTGATTATTTCGTGTTGAGCGAGGGGTACGCCAGAGTATAGAGTGTGGGCACAGTGGGCGGAACGGGTTAAGCTCTTAACCATTGCGCTAAATCGTCCGTCTAATATTTGTAGAATATTAACTGCCTACCGACTACATTTCATTTCTGATTGCGTTCTTTTCACCAGAGTCGAGCTGCTCTCCTAGTCTTTGTCTTGACAGCACCAGTCTTCGGACAATACAATATCAACTGGAGCAACCAAGTAAGTGCGTGAATCCATTCAGAAAATAAATAAGCGTACTGTTTGGTGTATGTGAGACCACACACGGGAAACCTGTTAAAAATAATACGCCATCGTTTCAGAATCAATGCGGTAAAATTGTGCGTACCGCAACACCATCGGTCAGGAGGGAACTGCAGTGGCCATGGCGTGTGGTAATTTATTTGAATAAGGTAAATATATATCCCCAATGTGAAATAATGTTATATGACCGAAGTGTGGCGATGAAGTACAAAATCGATACAAACGACTTCGTAACGTCCAGGGGTATCCTTATCGACGAGCAGTTTGGCTTTCGAGCCAAACACTCTTGCGTCCACCAAGTGCACCGCATCACGGAGCACATCCTCTCCGGTCTCAATAGACCCAAACACATCTACACGGGCGCCCTCTTCCTAGATGTCGCGAAGGCATTCGACAAAGTCTGGCACAACGGCTTGATCTACAAGCTCTACCAATTGGGTGTGCCGGACAGACTCGTGCTCATCTTACGAGACTTCTTGTCGAATCGCGCCTTCCGTTATCGCGTCGAAATGACGCGCTCCACTTCCCACTCCATCAGTGCTGGAGTCCCACAGGGCTCAGTTCTCTCTCCGCTCCTGTTTAGCCTTTACACGAACGACATTCCTCGTTCGAGTAAGGCGCATCTAGCCCTATTCGCGGATGATACCGCTCTCTACGTCTCGCATAGGAATAAGGGTTTCATTACCAGAAACCTTCAGGCATCCGCCAATTCCCTAGGGAATTGGTTCAGGAAGTGGCGTATTGAGGTGAACCCGGACAAGAGCGCTGCGGTGTTCTTCTCCAGAGGTGCCACCCCGCGCCACTCCCTGCGCCGCCCTAGAAGTAATCTCGGCCAAGTGACCATGTTCGACCGACCCATTCCCTGGGTCAAAGAGGTCAAATATCTAGGGGTCACCCTAAACAGTACCATGTCCTTCGGCCCGCACATCAAGCGGGTCCGTCACCGAGCATCATTTGTGCTCGGTCGTCTCCATTCGTTAATCTGCAAGCGGAGTAAAATGTCCCTCAGAAATAAGGTGATACTTTACAAAACTTGCGTTCGACCCATCATGACTTATGCGTGTGTTGTGTTTGGGCATTCGGCCCCCTCTCACATCGATAAACTCCAAGTGGTTCAAAACCGCTTCCTCCGTAAAGCCGTAGGAGCCCCCTGGTTCGTACGGAACGTCGACCTCCACTCCGATCTAGGTCTCGAACCTATTCGCGCCTTTATTAAAACGGCGTCAACACGTCACTTCGCGAACGCATCTACCCATGCGAATCCGTTAATCGTAGCCACCGCCGACTACGATCTCCCCCCCGACCCCTGCCGCCACTGCCGGCCGCGACATGTTCTCACCGACCCCCCCGATGCTTTGTCATCCCTTCTTTCCGCTCAGAATACGGGCGACGACGACGACGTAGTAGTAGATCCCCTCCCATAGCCGGCGGTTGACCGGTGCACTTAGTAGTGCACCCGTCCCCCTACAGCGACTGTCCCAACCGAGGGCGCCTCTTCGAGGCGCCCTCGAGTATGTCGCCTCTTGCCCTTCTGGCTGGCTAGAGCGTAGTGGTTGCACGCTCGCCTTTAAGTCCGGTGAAGCTGTAAAGGCCTCGCGGCCAACAGCGTACATCATTCACACACACACACACACACACACACACACACACAAATGTTGGTTTTCTTTTGTTTTAGCTCTATTAGTAATTCCTGCAGTATACTGCAGCATATATGATATAATGTACTGCTTATACACTGCGCAGTGCATTGTAGCGTGTATTTCATTAAAGCTGTGATCATATGAAACATATTGAGGAATTATTATAGAGTTTATATATGTGTTAATTCACTATATGTGTAAATTATTTCAAGATCTTTTGTCAGGGTATGTATGGTCTTTGTGTAGGGTCTGTGTTATTATATTTATTGTATGCAGTGTAGAATGTTTCATTAATTTTACTATTCAATTCTGGTGGTATAATCAAACTGCATAATAACTGCTGATAATTAATGTGTTGTTCTTCACTAATCAGATTACGAGTTGTGTTTGTTACATACATTAAGTGTATTTCAGTATCGGTTGTCTGTGCGACTGTATAATATATTTCATAGTGTGTTATTTAAATCGATTTGAGAGTTAGTGAGGGTGATAGCGTGCATTCAGGTGTAGTTGCAATTCTATTTCGTGTTTTATTTGTTGTATGCGTTCATGTGATATCATTTTGTTATTAATTATTGCTCTTCTTTCATCAGATACCCGCTATTCAGAGAGGTGAGATAAATTTGGATACTTGTCAATAAATCTATCGTATAACCTTTTTCTGTACGCTGTAAGGTTGGTCTCTAGGTTTGTAATTTTAATGTAAGTTCTTAAAATCATCTCGTTCATTTCATTGGACCATCTCATTCGGCATGTGGTTTGTGTTACTGTTGGGTTAGGTTTTTGATTTTTTAACTTTATTTAGTGTGCTATGGGGTAGTAATTTAAAACTATAGCTCTCCGTTGATCGCCTAATCTTTGTTTAGATGCGTCCATCTCCGGGTATTTATCTGAAAATTCTTGATATAATTGGTCCAAATATGTCCGAGTGTTTAGATATGTGCGCCATATCAAAATGTTTATGTCATTATTCCATTTCTTTCTCGTACGGTTTTCACCAGTAGTGGGTTCAGGGTTACTAGCATGTTCCTCCTGGGCAACATCCACTGACACTACTTAAGACGTAGCCGATTATCGGTATGATTGAAGGCGGTGACTAAGTGGGTTGGGGGATGAACTAGGTGATGGCGACAGGCTACTGAGTGGTGATGACGTTGTTGAAGATGTAGTGCTTGTATGTGATGTGGTGACTTCGGTTATGGCATTTTTTCGGTGGGAACCCGCCTGCTCAATTCTCCACCGCCGATAGTTCTCATGCTGTATGACCCAGCAACGGCTCCAGATGCGCCTCGGCGACCCCCGGACAGCGGCCCTCAATTATACCTTCTTTGACTCATCTCCATAAAGTGTTACCTGAACCTTGTTGGTTATGTATGTTTTATATTACGCATGTCCGCCCCCCACGGGGCCAGGTGTTTGGCTCGGATGTAAGGTAAGATATGGGGGGCTTATTATTATTATATAAAAGTTGACTTTGTTTGACTGATAATACTATTAGAGCTGAAGTTTGACGTATAAATAATCAATACACGTTATATCATAGTCTACCTTCTAAACGTTCACAACTTAATTGTTGTGGTTATAGTTGTATCTCTATCTATCTATCTATGTCATCACACCAGTTCGCTTGCGGGGTCGGCAGAGAGTACATAATTCCAACGGGTTCTTACCCTACAGACCTTTCTGGCCTCCCCCACTCTCACTGTTCGTCTCATATAAGCTCGCTCATGATATTTATCTCCAGGGTGCAGGGTTCGACGACTACTGCTGCGCCGGCACCCTGGTTACCCGTCGACATGTCATCACAACGGCCCTCGGCATGACTTGGGATAAAACTGCGAATGCTTTAGAAGATTACAAATTATCTCTTTCTGTCGGGAAATTTAATTTCACGAATCGACACGATGGCACGCCCATAATATTCGTAAGTGTATTTTGTTTTACTTAGACAGAAGATGGATGATTCTTTATTGTATTTCACATTTTCTTAGACCCTATTATTGTTTCATTACGATACATACAAAATGTTAGTTAATAATATAAGGTATGCCCGTGCAAACTTTCATCAAAATCAGTCTAGTAGTTTTTGCGGGATACGCTTTCATATCCTTGAATGGACAGACGAAAGCCAAAGTTGCGAGTTTGGCTTCTATGTCAATAGTATAACGCAACAGGGTTATTAATTCCTAAAATATTCCACGTATAGTCTCGGCCTTGTTACAATTTTACTATAAGTATAGATACCTAGATTATCTTTACGAATGCATCTCAGAAGTGCGGGAATTTTCAGAACACAACTGATACACTGGTACTGTAGTGCGGGAACTGAATCCCACCCACGCAATTTATAAAGGCAACGGCTGTAGAATTGTCTATATGTATCAGAATTTGGTAGTGTCGAAGTTTTTTGGCAAAAGTTTTAAGACGTATAAAAGCGTATAAAAGAACACATCAATTATCACGTATTTCGAGATAATTGATGTGTTCTTTACATTCCTCTCGCGACTAAACCTAGCCGTGTCCGCAGAGTTGGGCAAAAATTAAACGTGAAACCAATTAAATTGCAATTAAAATATTTCAGATTTTATCATTGCTTATTTTTGGTTAATGGGAACTTAATTCTTTACGTTTTGAATGCTCTACAGCACCTTGTTACGCTTTATTTGACTAGTACGATTTCAGTAATCACTTCTCGAATTCTTACAAAGAGTTTTTTAATGCGTCGTTTTCTATACATACATTAAAAACTGGTCATGTATCAATATCACCAACATAGGACGACTTTATCGTATGCATCGTATTATATTTCCAGTCGAATTCTAAGTATTTAACAATCGACTCTGGCAACGGAGATCTGAAAAACTTTCATGGCTATTTTCTAGTCAGATATTACTTATTACCAATTTGGAAATGTGTAAATGAACAGCGAATTATATCATTGTGTAACTTAAAATACCAATAACTGAGGGCGTTAGGTACCTACCTACCATTTTGGCGATGAAAGATGAAAAAGAGTACCTACATAATATTTCAAAATTTTGAACTTTTTTTATACTCCTTACAGGTCAAAAAGGTTATAGTCCATCCGGGTTACGTAGTAGCTAGTCGTGTCAATGACCTAGCTATTATCGAACTTAGGGACCCTATCTCCTACTTAGGCTGGGCGCAGCCCGCCTGTCTGTGGCCCCAGGACCTTGCTGACTTCTCCAATATTGTCAACAAAACGGGATACGTATGTAACTTCAATGATTTTAAAGTCTCTAGGAATATTGCGAATAGCCAGATTCGACTAAAGCTGTATTAAAAAAGGCTACGAAGTAGGAAATACTTTGGTGCAGGTGACAAACACGTATAAAATGCTATTCTTTTGCTGTCATGACAAGTCCATAATTAAACGACATGATATTTTAAAATATTTACCTGAATCAAGTACCACTTGGTTAAAATTAAGTAAACCAAAGAGAACAGTTTCGATGGCCTGTTTAGTAAGCAGTATTATTGTAAGGTAATCTTCTTCATTTAGTAAACAATCGTCTAATTTCTTTCTCTCCCTTCCGTAGTTCCTTCATGTCTGAAGATCTTGCTTGCGAGTCGTTGTACTTGGATCGGTGAATTCCCTTCACTAATTTCTATCAGTAGCCTATTACCACAACCTCGTTCAGCCTATAGAAGCGTTATTCGCTATGAACTAATGCAACGCGTAACGATAACTTCGTGAACTTCGTGAGATTGTAAAACGATTAAACATCGATCAAATATAGGTAGAGATCAAGATATACGCTCGCCACACGAAAAATGGTACCACTAAAAAAGTGGACGGTACTAAAAAATTAACAGGCTTCCGCTTATTTGCAAATACAACTTTAAGTGATATATGTTTATATCATAATTTAAACTAGTTACAAGGATTCGGAGCCGCTTTTAGTATAACATTTTAACAGAATTGTATATCTTGTTCTGATATATCGATGCCATTAAACGATCCTTTCACGAAGTTCTAATACGCTGCGTTACGTGTTACTTGGTTATGGCAATTTAGAGCATAGTTATGCTAACTTTATCTTCTACTATGTCTTGCAGGAGATAGGTTGGGGCTACGACTTCAAATTAAAACGCAGTAGAGAACTGAAGCTGATGGAATTGCCAGTAGTCAGCCGAGACACCTGCCTTAATTTGGATCGACGTTTCTACACGTCTTACACATCTGACACATCGTACTGTGCGGGTAATAGAGATGGTAAGTCACAAATTTAAATCATGTAAAAATACAAATCTACTGAATTTTGCTTTATATACAGAGTGAATTTTTGAAACGGGGCAGTAAGGGCATCTACCTTAATCGTTCTAGCTACAGGAAAACGGTCTTTGGAGACTATCCTTAACTTTTTGCGGAATTTTAAGGTGCAGTTGCGAATTTTGGAACATATGTTCAGTAGGTAAGAAAATGGTTACACCGTCACGCCTATGTTCCCCAAGCAGGGGTGGCAGAGGTGTACTGAGTACACCCACGTTTCGCCGTCGATGTTAGGTCCTGTGTAATAGGGGGCGAGCCTATTGCCCGGTATATGGGCACAATTCCAGGCTCCGGACTCATACTGGGAAATTTTTCGTTAGAAAAACTACATTTGTCCGACCTAGGATTTGAACCCAGGACCTCGTGAACACAAAGCGATGCGCTTTGCCACCAGATCAACAAGGCAGTCAGTCATCGATCTATCTTTCTTATCACGACAGATCCCTTGCGGGGTAGGTAGAGAATATAAATTCGGTCGAAATGCTTGCAATGCGGAAGATGTGCGGAGTAAAGCTGACCGACCGTATTCGCAACGGCGTAGTAAAAAAGCGAGTAGGTATGAAAGATAGTAGCGCTGTAAAGATGAGAAAGGGTATCTATCCTCCGTTGGTTCGGCATATAGGAAGAATGTCAAAACAGATATACAATGCGAAAGCGGTAGGATGTGTGTACCGATGAAATCCTAGACTATCTTACCATGACTAAATAGACCGTTACTTTATTGATTATGACTAATATTGAAAATACCATTTTTATACAGGTACAACAACACGCAATTCTAACTTAGGTGAGGGTATGTTATTCAACAGTGGAGGCACGTGGTACCTTCGAGGAGTTACCTCTCTTTGCAAGGTGATTCAAGACACAATCACATGCGACCCAAGACACTACGTCGTATTCACGGACCTCGCCAAGTTCCTGCCATGGATCTATGAGAACATAAGCGACATATAATTTCGCCTAACTGTCACGAACAAAGAGTTTTAGATTTTTTGAACTTGTATTTAACACTTATAATGTATATATCTGTGATATCACGTATATTTTCTCCTGATACCTACCTGAGTGACCTCCCTCAAGATGCATTTATGTTCTTTACAATCCCCTAACTATTATAATTGTACATTAAGCATACTATTATGATAGTTTATAATTAAATATTTTCTTAAAACAAATACCTCTTATTATTTTTACTTAAGTACCACAAACCTCTCTAAAGCCTACAGCTGACGGAAGCCTAACTTAGTGATTGCATGCCCAACTTGTAGTTACGTCTGTCGACGTTAGTTTATCCAGTTGGGTCTTCAAAGAGTCTTCAATTTGACGACGGCTGATGTCAGTTTAGCGACAAATACATATTTTTTCCTGATTGGCGAATGCGCAGCAAAAGCAGTAGCGGTACTTTGTCTTTTTCTTTTCGTGTCAATGGATGGACCATTGACACGAAAAGAAAAAGAAAAAGAATTTGTCGTGTTAAGTGGCTAGCTCAATCGCACCATCCGTGGCTGCGCTCAGCTCTTTCATTGTACAGACGTTGGGGCACAAAGGGCAGATCAGCCAGAGCGACCTAGTGTGTGAGGTTGGACCGCATACGCAGACTATTAAATTTGGATCTAGAACCCCATGGGTACAAATTTACCGATACTACAACTGTCACTATAACTGCACGCACCGCCTTCAGCGTGAATTTTTGGTACAATACCCATAGGGTAGTTCCAGCATGCGAAGGATGCAATCAATCCTATTTGGTTTAATGCACGTATCAAACCTTAAAACCAGTCAGTGTATGAGGTATATTATTTTTTATTTAGGACAGGTCAGCGATTGTTCCCTATCTCACCGGAAGGAAAGTGATAATGGACCCACAGGTGTAGCTCGCTGACCAAGTAATATCCTATTTACTCCGAAACAGGCTAAGGGGTCCATACAGATAACTGTGAAACCATTCAACCACCGTTGGAGATGTTAATTGAGCTAAGTACAGCTAAGAGAATGTCAAAATTGACCGTGTTAAATGCATTGCTGAAATCCAACAATGTAAGCACTGTTAAATTACCATTTTCCATAGAAAAACGAATGTCATCGGTGACGTTAACAAGAGTACTTACTGTGCTATGGCTAGGACGAAAACCAGATTGGAATGGATTAAGGAGATTATGACAGGGAAGGATATTGCTGATCTGGTTGAATAAGACGCTCAAAGACCTTAGAAAGAAACGGAAGAATGGATATCGGACGATAGTCGGAGAAAGATTTAGGATTGGGTTTTTTAGGTAAAGGAATTATTTGCGCATCTTTCCAAATAGAAGGGAATATGCCTCTTGTGATGGAGTTATTAAAAAGGATACAAAGGATGAACGATAATGTCGATTATAGGCATTAGCATATTGCGACTTATGCCATCACTACCAACGTCGTTGGAAGAGATTGACAATACGCTCTTTTTAACATCACAATCGGATAGGCGATTGAAAATAAAAGGAGGGTAGTCTGGAGTTGGTATATTTGAAAGATATTTTAATGTATTTATTCTAGTTGAATCGTCAATATTAGACGCGGAAGAGAAGTGTAAGTTGAGGGAATTAATATTTAAAACAGTTTGAAGAGTATCTTGGCGTGATTTGTCAACTCCAATAGACTTGAGAAATTTCCAGATTTTAGTTGGATCATTATTTTCGACAGAATCATGGATATGGAGGCGTAAAGCGTCCCTACATACCACATTGCAGCGATTTAATGTACTTTGCTTTATTTTCATCGCTAGGATAGCACTAGGATAGTACTTTTGTTTGGCCATCTTTTTTCTTCCCCGGCACCTACATCCTTCCACTTTCGCATTGTATATCTGTTTTGTCATTCTTTCTTCTGGCATTCTTTCTATATGCCCGAACCAACGGAGCATACCCTTTCTCATCTTTACACCGATACTATCTTTCATACCTACTCCCTTTCTTACTACGCTGTTGCGAATACGGTCGGTCAGCGTGATTCCGCACATCTTCCGCAGAGATCGCATTTCGATCGCATTTATCCTGCTTTCGTTCTCCTTCTTACATACCCAACTGCCATATAACAGCGTTGGGACAAGCACTCCGTTATGCATGGCCAGCTGCGCCTTTTGGCTTAAGTGCCGGCTCCCAAGTAGCCTTCCCATCGCACCATTCACTCTTCTCTCTATATCAGCGGTGTATTTCCCATCCTTACTGAAGGCGCATCCAAGATATACAAACTCATTCACTTGCTCCAGCACATCGTTACCAACCACAATCCTTGCATTCGTTCTGGTTTCTTCCCGTTCAAAAACCATAATTTTGGTTTTCTTCAGATTCAAATGTAAGCCATTGTTCATGCAGTCGTCTCTCATAACTGTGACTAATGTTTGCAGATCAGTGGCTGGTCATAAAAACTTCTTATAATTAAATGCCTTAATTGGTCTCCTAGATCTCCCGCACGAATTGGGTTGATCGACATTTTCGGCAGGGCTCTTGGGCTCATTACAATCAGGTTCTATAGTCTCCGCAGCTTCCACCCATTCATCACCTTCCTTTCCCCCACCAGTATCAGAATCTATACCAGACTGCGCTATTTGGGCCGTCTCTGATATTGTTGCGGCTGTACTAGACACTAAAGTAGTATCAGAAGAGGTTGGCGAATTAGATTCTATCTCAATTGGCTGTGGTGACGATTGTGCGGAAGGCTGCAAGGGTACATATACTGCTATGTCTTTTGAATTATCATTCACATTTCGTACATATTCGTTCGAAATACATTTACGTTTTTGGTCTACATGTCGCAAACATGTTGTATTATAATTTTCACATTATATATAAATTATAATTTTCAATAATAATAAATAAATTTCATACATCATGGATCTGGCGGACCGAGATCTGACCTTCACTAATAATGCATTTAATCATTTTTTTGCAAATCTTGACGGAATTTTCGGCCTGACCATTGCTAGATGGATGATATATAGGAGAATTTAAATATTTAATACCATTATTTAGACAAAACTCTTGAAATTCGGAGGAACAAATTTTAATATCATTGTCCGATACGATTACGTATGGGACTCCAAAAACTGAAAATAAATCTTTTAATTTAGTTATCAACGCGCCAGTTGAGGTGCCGCAGTTCATAGGAATACAATCTAACCATTTGCTGTGCGTAGACATATAATCGATGTGAATGCGGTGCCAGGGCGCCGGCGGGCGCAGCCAGGGCGCGGGGGGCGCGCGCGGCGGCGCGCTTCGCACGGCGGCGCACGCGCCGCAGCTGCCCACCACTTGCTCGATGTCGCCGTCGATACCCGGCCACCTCATTCTACTACGCGCCGTACACTTAGTTTTAACGACACCGAAATGTCCAGAATGTAATTCCTTTAGCAACTCTTCACGAAATACTGTAGGGATTACTATTCTATGTCCCCGGAATAAACAGTCCCCAATTACCTCTAAATCGGCCTTACACATAAAATAAGGCATAACTAATTTACACGTAATTTTACGCGGCCATCCATGATTCATATAACGAATCTGTTTGCAATACCTTATCGGCTGCCGTTGCGCGCTTAATCCTCTCGTAAGAAACCGGTTCTGTCGTCGCATTCAAAAACAATATGGGTATAGGCATGTCCTCGCATTCCTTATCGGTATCAGCTGATTTGTTAGGGGGCAGGGGTGTCCGTGAAAAATAATCCGCAACTAAATTATTTTTGTTACTTATATACTGAATGGTATAATTATAGGCCGAAAGAATTATGGCATATCGTTGCAAACGTAGCGCGGCTGTTACTGATATGCCATCCTTTTTACCAAAGATCGACAGCAGTGGCCTGTGATCAGTCCTCAAAATAAAAGGCTCCTGCCGTCCGTATAAATATTGATGGAAACGTTTGATACCGAACATTATCGCAGTGGCCTCTTTCTGAATTTGACTGTAGTACTGTACGAAAAATTCCCAGTATGAGTCCGGAGTCTGGAATTGTGCCCGGTATATGGCAATAGGCTCGCCCCCTATTACATGGGACCTAACATCGTCGGCGAAACGTGGGTGTACTCAGTACATCTCTGCCACCCCCTCTGGGGAATATAGGCGTGACGGTGTGACTGTAGTTCTTCTCGCTAGCAGTGAGCGAGCGCGACCCAAAGGCGATCGGTCGCTCTGTCCCGTCCGGGGCTAAATGTGCAAGTACTTCACCGAGGCCCGCGGGCCCCGCGTCCACGGTAAGGGCGAGCGGCGCAGCGGGCTCAAAGTGCGCCAACACACGCTCCGAGGCCAGCTCGCGGCGCACTCCGGCCAGCGCGTGCGCCTGCTGTTGTCCCCACTCCCACACCGCGCCCTCCTTCAGTAACTCATGCAGAGGACTTAACAACGAGGACGCGTTCGGAATAAAATTCCTGTTATAGTTTACTACGCCTAGAAATCCTTTTAATTCTAACGGGTTAGAAGGCGCCGGCGCTTTTAAAATAGCTTCTACTTTGCTCGAACACGTTCGCAGACCGTTCCTATCAATAGTGTAACCCAAATATGTAACGCTTTCCTGGAAGAATGCACATTTGTCCTTTTGAAGTCTTAGTCCCGCATTTTGAAATCTGCACAGTAGTTCTCGAAGCCTAGCTAAGTGCAGATTCCGATTAGGAGCCGTGAGACAAATGTCATCATACCAACAAGAAACACCGTCTATTCCCGCAACTAGCGTCTCGATGGCCCTTTGGAAAATAGCTGGAGCTTTCGCGAGACCATACACGAGCCGCGTGTATTTAAATAAACCCTTTGGTGTATTAATTGTAGTTAGCTCTTGTGACGGTTTAGACAAACAGAATTGATTATAAGCATTACTTAAATCAAGTTTTGAGTAATGTTGTCCTCCACCGATTTTGGCAAATACTTCGTCTACGTGAGGCAAAGGGTATTTATCGATTTTTAAAATTTTATTTAACGTACTAGAGAAATCCCCAGATATTTTTACCTTGCCGTTTTCTTTTAATACCGGAACAATTGGGGTAGCATGATCTGAGAACTGTACGGGAACTAAGATTTCTAGTCGGACTAACCTATCTAATTCCTCTTCCACCTTTCCTTTTAAGGCAAACGGTATAGGTCACGGTTTGAAAAATTTTGGGACAGCACCCTCCTTTAAATGCAATTCTATTTCAAATTTATTGAAACAACCCAACTTGTCCTTCCAAACGTCAGGAAATTCATCTAAGACCTGCTGCACCTCGACGCATTTTGATTCAACGCTTAAATTATGATTATCAGAAACAGAAACTAGCTGCATATTAAATCGTGTCATAAAATCCCGCCCCAGGAGCGGTGGCCCGCCGTCTTTGATAACATAAAATTCCATCTGTCGTTTCATATTATTGAATGAAACATCACAAAGAAAATAACCCAAGGGTGTAACTTTATGTTTGGTATAAAGACAAAATACAAGGTTGGTTTTACACAATTTTAAACATTTAAAATGCGTCAAATAAAATCTTTTATATAAAAAGGTAAACCGACTTCAAAAAGCAAAAAAATAAATATTTGAAGTCGGTGCTGGTTGGTGCAGTCGGTTACTTGGCACCGACTTCAAATATTTATTTTTTTGCTTTTTGAAGTCGGTTTACCTTTTTTTATAAAAGATTTTTACTTTACAATTTTAAGTGACCAGTGAATTATTATATAGTAGGGTACCTATAGGATTGACGTAATACCCATAATATCTCAATTTACACATGCCTATTGTTTGTCGTTAAGGAGTTCCCTGGTGTATCTTCTAAGTCCAAGGTCCAATGTCAATAAAATTAATATGGGACCACCTTGGAGATATACTGAACCCAATGCAAAAAAAAATATCAAAATCGGTCCACAATTGACGGAAATATAAAAAATAAAGCATACATACAACCGAACATAAAACTCCTCCTTTTTGAAGTCGGTTAAAAAGTGCTCAGACATGACACTACGACCAGCACCACAGTCGAGTTTCATAGATAAGTCTACATCATGTACCCTGACATTCACTTTAATAGGGTCATAGTTCACGTACCTTAAATATAACAGGTCGCATTCCTTACAATCACGGCCGTCGTTTCCGTCAATTTCGATACTATTTAACGATCGCTTCCCAACTTTAGCACTGCACACTTTCTTAAGATGGCCTTTTTTACCACAAATAGCACATCGGTAATTCTTGAACCGACACTTTTCTGCATTATGGTTTTTCATTCCGCACACTGTACACACCACAGCTGGTCCTGACACTCCGGCATACGCGGGCGCGTCCGGCGCCCTCGTCCTGCGCTCAGCCACACGGTACACAACCTTCCGCTTGACAAGCTGTTCCGCTTCAGAGTAAGCACGCGCAGATCGAGCACATGCAGCTTGCTGAGCTATTTCCAAGGCTTTACTAAGCGTTAGTGACTTCAAATCTTGTTCGAACAGGCGATATTTTTCCGTCCCGGCTTCCAACCCCAGAATAAATCTGTCACGGAGAAGAATATCCAGCTCCGTACCGAAGTCACAATATAAGGCGAGTCCCCTCAAACGCGCCGCCCAATCCTCTACGCATTCGCTATTTGCTCTGGTGGCACCATAAAATTTTGCCCTATCAGCAAATGTCGATCTTTCGGCTGAAAATGACTATTGAGGACTTCAACCAGCTCCTTCCACGGCACATCTTCTAGTTTCCGTGGATACACAAGATTCCTTACCAGACGGTATGACTCATCCGATAGATGCGTTAGCAGCACGGCACTTTGATTCTCGGGTTTAATATCATTTAATTTGATAAATTGTTGAAGTCTACCGAAGAATATCTGCCATTCTTGGCTTTTTGCAGCGAATGGAATTATTTTTTTGTACGTAGGTAGTTTCGTCTTCGTCGCCAGGTGAAGTATCTGCGATTAAGTAAAACAACCGTCTAGCTTGCGTACTGCTTTATTACTGGCCGTGGCCGTTGAGCGGTCGCGTCAAATACACTGCACATACACAATACCAAAAACACAAAAATTCTATTCCTAAGAACGCACACTAAAACGAAGTCAGAACAGAAAAAAATTACACACATATTTAAGGGCAAGGTCAATTATCCGTTTGCTTTAGTAAACCTGTATGTTGGATGACATTTATACACATAGCATTTGATGTATGTAACTATGTGGGATAAGGCTCAACTTTTTGGTGTACTCTTAAATGGCGGGCAAGTATGATCTGGTGTCGGTTACTTACAAGAATCACTTCTTAAAAGCAATTCCTAAAATGATTACCTCATCGATAACTTTAAAACGATTATTTTAGAGAATATCTTCATCTATACATATAATCAAACTGAAACCGAGTCGAATTTGTTTATTGAATATTTTAATTGGGGTAAGAAAATGTCTTTAGATGCCAAAACAATTTATTTTTAGAATTATTGCGAATTAAATGAGATTTGGTTTCGTAATAACGTTGACCCTAATTTTAAATAATTAATATGTTTTAACCCGGAAACAACCAATATGAAATAATGGCGGGATAAACCATAAAACTTTATTATCTATACATATAATAAAACTGTAAGGAAGTCGTGTCTGTACATGGAATATTTTTAGGAAGTAATAACCCAGGGGTATTCTTCTATTGACGTAGAAGCCAATTCTACAATTTTTGGCTTTCGTGTCTGTTTGTCTGTCGGTCTGTCGGAGGGTATGAACCGTCATCACGCAAAAACTACTGGGCGGATTTTGATAAAACTTTCCATGCGGATACCATAAAATGTTGGCTAACATATTGTATAGTATTTATCTCAGAAAATGGAAAGCTTTTTCCAGAAAAGACGAAAATAAGCGAAATATTGTATTTCTAACAAGGCATTTTACTCCAAACCTGTTTGACGAATTTCAATGAAATATAGGATAGTTTAAGCCTGTACTAAGGATCACAACTGTATACTTATATTTTCGAAAAACTTAACAGTTTTTGAGGAAAGAGAAAAAGTCGATTTTGATTTATCATTCATTGTTCCAAAACTACCTTTCAGATGTCAGTGAAACTTAGCATCGAGATATTTCATATGACAGACAACACAGTTAATATTTACGCTTTCAGGAAATATAAGAGTTGGTAGGAAAAAGTAAAGCATCTGTATCTCCACATACTACATATAATAAAACTGTAACGAAGTCATGTCTCTGTATATTTTTTGGAAATAACTACCTACGGATATCATTCTATTGATGTAGAAGCCAATTCTACATTATTTGGCTTTGGTGTCTGTTTGTCTATTCGTCTATCTGGCCAAGTGTATAAACCATCATAACGCAAAAACTACCAGGCGGATTTTGATAAAACTTTGCACGCGGATATCTTAAAATGTTGGATAACATATTTAATAGTATTTATACCGGAAAATCAAAAGGTTTTTTCAGAAAATACAAAAATGTCTTTTTAGAAACATAGAATTTCTAAAAAGACTTTTTACCCCATACCTGTTTGATGAATTTCAATGCAATTTGGGATAGTTGTAGCCTTTACTAAGGATCATAACTCTGTATTATTATATTTTTGAGAAATGTAACAGTGTCTGAGGAAAAGAACAACGAGTCGATTTTGATATATCATTCATTGTTTCAAAACAACTTAGGCTACTACATTGTCGCAGGATATTCCGTAAAACTTTATTACTGTTTGTCCCGAACTGCAATGCTACGACGTAAACTATGTGATTTTGCCTGCACATGAATTCCTCCATGAATTGATATTGGACTCAGGTTCGTCTCCTCACGAAAAACTATGCAGTAGTTAAAAGTACTCACTGGAAATTGTTCATACACTTTTGATTTAAACACTCAAACATGATTGCGTGCATAAACCGACGCTGTATTTAGGATTGTTTCTTCCGGAGAGAACTCTAATGATAAATGGGCCGGATATGAAACTTTAACGACGATTAATATCTTACGAGAAGACTAACACTTTTTGAGACGGCGTTAGTGGTGTGTGTTGAATAAGATCGCGCTATAGTTTAGTTTATATTTTACAAAGACCACCTGTGCAGGCTAAGTATGGCTAAGACTTAACCCGGTGATAGAGATAGTTGATACAGAAGTAAGTCTGGTGGAAGTTGACAAAACATATAGTATATTCGCACACGGTTCTTCCGGGATAGCTGTTATTTTTTCATACTAATATGGCAGAATGTATCTTACTAACACTTTCTAGGTGTTTTATGTCTCGAAATAGCATTCGAGATACTTTTTGTCCCGGAAAGAATCACGGTTCTTGCGACATAGCTGGCTAAATGAATTTAATTGAAACTTTATATGAAGGTGTCATACACTGTAAAATAAAACAAAACCCTTTTTATTTCTTCATACTAAAATGGCTGAACGGATTATAAAGAAACTTAATATGAAAGAAACCAAACAGATATACAAATTCAACAGTGAAAGGACGTAGAACAACAACCATTTATAGTTTAACAAATTATATAAAATTTGTACAATTACATAAAAAAAACAACAAAGAAATATCAATAAAAACAGTAGTAAAAAAAGAAATATACGTATTTACGAAGTGGTTGGTGGTATATAAAATCACACTACTACTGATTTGATGGGTTTTTACCAGCGTGCATGAAGGCTAAAGGATATTAATCATATTTTGGCTAAAGAAAAGCCTGGCAATCTTTCGATTTCCCTCTTCACATGTGTCTGAAAGCCTGGTGACCTGTTGAAATTCTTCTACAACGAAAATTTAGTCATTTTTAAATTGACTTTATAAAAACTTTTCCATAACAAAGACGACTTGTTTTAAAAGATAAAACGTAGACTACTTAATTTACTTTATCAAATAATCGCAGGTACGATCCTGCACGACTCTCAGGGATAATGATTTGGGATTTTTAAATAAAGAAGAAATTTTAAGCGCATACGGGCCTAATAAAAAAAATTCGTTTGTCCGTGTTAATATCCCGAATGGCAAAACCGATTTTAAATAGACTATCATTGAAGAATGGAAGAAATTTCAGAGATTGTTTAAGACTACTTTTAAGCTCGGAAAATGCAAGGTTCCTGGGGCATAGTTGTTTTTCTATCTTCATATTAACACGGCAAAATGGATTTAAAAGAAACTAAATATAGAGGTGTCTCTTCAGTGTTAGAACACTGCTATCCAAAAAATTCCTACCTACCTATGTCAAATTACAAGAGAAAAACGTGCGAAGCCGCGGGTTACTGCTAGTTGTTAATATAAGTAGAGTCGAGCTGCAATGTTACGTTAAAATGTGTGATTTTGCCTATTCATGAATTGGACTGATATTGTCAGGTTCGTCTCCTCACAATAAAACTCTTCGGTGGTTAAAAGCACTAACCTGAAATTGTGCATAGACGTTCGATTATAACACCCAAACATGATTTTGTGCATAAATCGATGATGCATTTAGGATTGTCTCTTCTGGAGAAAACTTTTTAACGATAAATGGCCCCAACACGACACTTTATATATTTATGTAATTTAGATATCTAAACATGATTTAAAACATGAGCATGAACTGTATTTTCGAGAAGACTGACATGAAATGTACTGACAATACTGACAACACTTTTATTAGCTTACCATGGCTACGTTGGTTCTGTACTACGATATGGTATCATATTCTAGGGAAATGCTACAGAGAGAGACACAATTTTTAAGGCACAAAAGAAATGCGTACAAGCTATATGCTCTCTAAAGCTCACTGATACGTGCAAACCACATTTCATTGAGCTAAAAATACTAACATTCCCGTCGCTATATATCTTTGAGTTAATATTATACACAAGAAAAACATACACAGGTATCAAAAATTTAAAAGTTCTAGACATGCTGAAATACTCTGTGCAAGCAGTCACAGAACGGCTTTGTTTGACAAAAGGGCACTATGTATGGGACCTAAATTATATAATAAATTACCTAAACATATTAAAGATATACAAAATTTCAACATATTTAAATATCATCTAAAGACATGTCTATTAAATAAAGCCTATTATACGATCAACGAATATTTACTTGACTAATGTATTATGCTTAAGAAATATATAATGTAATGATAATTTAATATAATTTTTAATCACGTTTTTAATTAATTTAAAGCATATGTTAATAATTAATTCCTATATACAATGACATAGACTAATCTTATAAGTACATTCATCTTCTAAAATAATAATATTTGCATGCCTAACTGGCAGAATATGGCTTAAGAACATAATGATATAATAATAAGATCCCATATTGTAACCCATATTGAAGCAAATAAATGATTTGAATTTGAATTTGACAAAATTTGTTACAAAATTGGCTCGCATTGTACGTTTTTTAAATATTATAACGCCAGATTAAGATCTTTGTCAGGGTAGGTAGAAAATTCAGCCATTTACCAATAATTCTGTAATAAACAGATAAACTGGTAATCCTTCTCAAAAAAAAGTACCTAGGTATTGTAAGAAACTTAATTCGGAGGTAACTTAGGTCTTGGAGTAATGCTATTATGAAAATAGCAACCTAAAATAAACGCGTGCGCAGCCACGGGTAACAGCTAGTTTTATCAATATCGCTATATGAATTTTAATCGCTCGTCGTGACTTTACAAATCCAATCAAACTTTAAAACTTTGTAATTAGTAACATCAATGACCTTAATCGAGTTTAATGATGTGCCCATGGCATATTAGAGAAAAAGTGTGAATGAATGATTGAATGGATATTATACAAATGAATTATACTAATAAATTTGATTTGACGGACGGATTTTAAATATGACTGACGATGTTGGAGAATAAATAAACAATAATATAGTTTTACCTCTTCCTCCAGATTATTGCGAGGTGAAGTTTGAACGAGACTATATAAGCACAAGTAAATCATACGTAGACCGAAATAATAATAAGAAGAATTTAAATAAATTGATTAAAGACAAAATTTTATGGATAGCAAATTCTTAAAATGTGCAAAGCAATGGACAGAATTCATTATCCACATAATAAAAGAAGATGGAATAATTGGTGGATACCGAAATCATTCAGAAAAGAAATGTATGTCATTCAGCGATATTTTAACGACCACCGAAGATTATGATGGCTCCAGAACTTTAGATGGCTCATTTTATTAATTAAAATATTTTGAACTTGTTATTTTTTTTATTTAAATCGACAGAGTTTGCGTGCTAGTAATAGTTTTGTGTATAAAATGTTACAAGCCCGTGAAAAGTGTGAGTAATAAAAAGTGTTTGTTTGAGATTCTTAACGAAAAGAGTAACCTTATCTTCAGTAAGTCACCTTTGTCTCAATTTAGGTTTATTTACGTAAAATAAACATTTATTTGTATCTATTTTGTATGTCTATAATAGTAAAATAGTATGTATTCTTTCTATTTTTGCTAAAAATAAAGTCGGAAACCTTTATATTATTGTAAAAACTTTTGCCTGGATTTCGGCCTATCTAAACAAGAAATTCAGGCAAATTTTTGGTAACTTACGAGGTATTTTTAGATTTTTATTAAACCTAACTTGAGACCGACTACCTAACCTAACTAAAACGAAATAAACCTAAATTGAGATAAAGGTGACTTACTGGCGATAAGGTTACTCTTGTCGTTAAGAATCTCAAACAAATACTTTTTATTACTCACACTTTTCACGGGCTTGTAACATTTTATACACAAAACTATTACTAGCAAGTTCCTTTACGAATTCTAACAAGATTCTACATACAATTGGAATGACATAGCGGGAACGCGCGTCTGACTGATGTTTACGTTATCCGATCACGTAATCACAAAAACAAACTACCATACATCAATACTATTATACATCAACAGAACGTAAATTTTATCTTCTACATTTTGTTGGAACATTGTTAATGGCTACAATTTAGTGTTGGCCCACAATAAATCGAAAACGCAATCGACTACCGCAACGTATGAAACCATACGTTCCCGAGACCTACGGTTCCAGAATCGATATTAGAATATTCGACTTAATCGATAATTTATTCAAGTGCGTTCGATTCGAATCGATCTCGAGATCGATTTTATTAATAATTAAATAAATGGGTCGAATTTCTGGAGCAAAATATGTCTGAGACAAAGTTGTAGCGCTCGAACTTTAATTGATTTTAGAAACTAATCAGTAAAAATCAAAAACTAAATTAATATTTTTAATTTCTCTAAGTAACCCAAAAAGGATGATGGAATAATAAAAAAACTCCTGTGCCTGTTTACCTTTTATAATCTGTTTTCATTCATTCAATATTGTTCACAAGCCATTTCACAGAGAGTTTTGACGGGAAGTCGAAGAGTGATGTAATTAACTTGTTTTAATTTACAAAACTTGTTATTTTGAATAATAATGTATTATGTTGGTGGAATATTAACCATTATGTATTCTTATATGTGCATGAGTGAAGTTAATTGTAACAAAGTGATAAAACATGCCTTTTCGATTTCCCACAAAACGGCCGTCGCAATTGGTATGTAAAGTATCCATCGTTTTACTATCCGGGGTGGGGTACTTCATCAATTTCGTATTCACCGTTACCATCGGGTTCATCGGGGAGTTGAATTAATTTAGAAATTAATAGTTAAATTCGTAATACTTGACACTGGCAAAATACGCGTCGTCGTGATGCCATAACCAAAAAAAATATCCAATTCACTAAAATGTTGTAGAACAAAGTAACGTAAATGGGTCAACATTTTTATTTCGATTATTTTTGATGGTTTAGTTGCAATTTTAACAAAATCAAATAATAGTTTTAAAGTTTGATTAGAATATATGTATGTATACGCTAGTTTTTTTTTTCGGACAGTTGAAGTTTAGGTTAATTCCACGCGGATGCGCAGGTGTCAGGATCGGCTGTAGTGCAGAAACAGTAATCGATGAAGGAGCACGTGTCTTGTTATTGTAATCGACAGAACATTAAGCACACATTTAAATGCTTTTCCGTGAGTCAAATTAGTGGCGAGTCATTATGATGTGCGACAGCCTTTATTTAAACCTGATTTAGCCTGTTTCAATTAATTACAATATTTACCTATAACCGTCTCTTTCCTCCTACAGCAAGCGTCACACATTTTAGTACTTACGGAAATCTTGATCTTGAAATATGATAATCAGTTTATTCTCGCAAAAACTTTAGGCAACAAACGTCTTCTTTAGAACCAGAATTTTTGTTTTTGTTTAACTCCGAACAAGGAAAAGCAATTGAAAAATGGTAAGAGTACATGTCATACAAACTTGATGCTTAAATTTTTGGTGTTTTATAAATATTGTAAGATTTTAAACCAACGTGGGCAGCCCCGTGTGATGCTGGGACCCAAATTGGCGTGATAAAACAGGCTCATAGCCTTTGTTGTTACTGCGAAATACTATACATGACCGCGGCGCCTGCTGGCTTATAATGATGATACAAAATATGATAATAATTTTCTCGTTTATTCATCATTTCAGCCTATACTTGTCCACTGCTGAACATAGGCCTCCCCAATCGCTTTCCAGCGTAACCGGTCCGATGCCACCTGCATCCAACGATTTCCTGCGATTTTCACAAGATCGTCGGTCCATCTGGCAGGCGGTCGTCCTACGCTGCGCTTGCCAATACGTGGTCTCCACTCTAGAATCTTTCTGCCCCAACGCCCGTCCGATCTTCGCGCTATGTGGCCAGCCCATTGCCACTTCAGCATGCTAATCCTGAGGGCTATGTCGGTGACCTTGGTTCTTCTACGAATCTCCTCATTCCTGATTCGATCACGTAGAGAAACGCCGAGCATAGCTCTTTCCATAGCTCGCTGAGCAACTTTGAGCTTTTTTATGAGACCTATTGTAAGAGACCACGTCTCTGATCCATATGTCATCACTGGTAAGAGATGAGTCACCAATAACTCGTTTTAAATGGAACTTGGTGGCCTTTACCCCAGCTTCCCACAGTCCACCAAAGTTAGGAGCGCGGGGTGGTATAAAGTGCCACTCGGTTCCGTTGACCTCTAAAATTTCCGCAAGTGATCTATAAACTGAAACTAACTCCTTCAATTCACGGTTAGCTCCTACGAACGTGGTTCCATTGTCGCTCCATAACTGTGCACAATGGCCACGTCGAGATACGAATCTCCGGAAAGCAGCTAAAAACGCTTGGGTACTCATGTCCGTGACTGCATCCAGATGCACGGCACGAGTAGCCATGCACACAAATATGCAAATATAGCCCTTGTGAGAGTGGTGTCCTCGTCCTTTGGTTGTCCTTATATTTACCGGGCCAAGATAGTCTACGCCACTATGGAGGAATGGCCTCGCAGGGGAACATCTAACTGCCGGTAATGAACCCATCATTTGGGTTTGAACGTTAGCTCTTTGCTTCACGCACATAACGCATTTGCGAACATACTGTTTCACTAGATTCCTAGCTCCTAAAATCCAGTATGCTGACCTGAGATAGTTCAGCATTAATTGGAAACCTCCATGTAGTGTTTTATCATGCGCATCTGCTACCAATAGTTTCGTGAGGTGAGATGTGCTTGGTAATACTATTGGATGTTTCATGTTTTCGTCTAATTGAGCCTTATGAAGTCTACCACTCACTCTCATAATGCCTTTCTTATCTATGTAAGGGCATAGAAACCGCAATTTGCTAGCCTTTGTTTTAAAAAATCCCTTGTCCTTTAATTGAGCATATGCTACAACGAATTATTCCATTTGTACTTTTTTAATACAAAATTCTAATGCGTCTTCTATTTCCTTCTTCTGTAAATACCTTGTTCTTTGTTCTATATTATCGCGCCTATAAAATCTACGACAATGCGCTATGACCTTCAGCATTCTCTTCAATGATGAGAACCTTTCAAAAATAGTTTCATCAGAAACAGTGGTCAAATGAATCTTGACTGATTCTTCGAGATCTGTTTGTATATCTTTGGGCTTCTTGTAAACTATAACTTCCTGTTTTAGAAAATCAGGACCCGAAAACCAAATTGCATTGTCTGCAATTAGATCTATCTGGTGACATACCTCTTGACGCGCTGAAGTGTCCGGTGTTATATTAAAACGCGTCTGACTGTGTCTATATCCAACTTTATTCTGAGTCCTTAAATTCTACTTATTACAGTAAAGTGCTTACTCTAAATAATACTACACCTTAAACATACTTACCTTATGCTACGTTATCTTAAGTAAACCTATGCTACACTACATTACACCTCGGGGGGTAAAAATAAAAAAAAATCAACAAAAGGTTTTTTTTTTTTTAAATGACTACAATAACAATATAACATTACCTATGAAAAAGCTTAGTTCTATCCTTATGAATAATTTCATATTTGTTATTTTTTATAATTTTCACGTTAGGTCCCAAATCATTCATTACAGTATAAGGGCCTTCAAATATATTTTCTAACTTATGTCTATTTTCATTTTTAACTAACACTAATTCATTTTTCTTATAGACGATAGGATTACATTTCTTATCATATCCTTCTTTTCTCTTTTCCTTACTTTGAACTAAATTATCCCTAGCATCTTTAAGTGCTACTTTTAATCTATATTTTAAATCTAAAGCATAATCATCTGGATTATATAGTGGATCCACATTACTACCTAAATTGTTTGGAATTTTACTCGGTTTTCCAAAAACCAGTTCGAAAGGCGCGTATTTCGTCTCAGTATGGACGGTATTATTATAACTATAACACCAAAAAGGTATCCAGTGAGACCAAGTATAACCGTTGTTACCACAGTAAGTTCTTAAAAATGCTCCCAAATGCTTATGAGCATTTTCAAGTGACCCGATTGATTGGTGGTGATATGCTGTCGATGTTAGTTTTTCTATTCCTAAAAGCTTACAAACTGCTATCATAGTTGCAGAAATAAATTCTGAACCTCTATCTGTCGCAATACAATTCGGTGTACCAAAACGAAGAATAAAATTTTCAACAAACGCTTGAGCAACACTTACAGATTCCTTATTCGGAATAGGATATGCTTCTATGAATTTGGTTAATTCACATTGGATAGTCACAATATAACAGTTCCCATCTTCATCTCTATCTAACGGGCCTACTAAATCTAAAAATATTTTTTGGAACGCAGTTGTTGCTGTCGTAGTAATTGTCATAGGCTGTTTGGTATATCTACTATATTTAGTCTTTTGACATGTAGTACACTTATTTACAAAGTCATATATATCTTTTTCAAGTCCTGGCCAAAAATACTGTCTTTTTATGTTATTAGCCATCCCACGCACACCTGCATGACCACTCGTGGGCAATATATGAAAATCATGTAAAATAAAGTTCTTAGTCTTTTCATCATTAATTCGTTCTACACCTCTGAGAATAGATACTCGTGGTCCGGACCACATTTTTAATGATTGGAGCTCCTTACATAATCCTTTTATAAAATCTTCATTTTCTTTATTTCTAATAATACATAGTTCCTTTATATTTATCTTTTCACAAAACTTCTCTAACTTCGTCACAAATTCGGCTCGCGAAAAATGTGCTCTAAAGCTGAGATTTACATATAATACCATTTTACTAGGAAAAAATGCAAAACACTCATCTTCTAGACTAATTTGATTATTTCGTCTCCGTTTATCTATCTTATCTGTCTTTTCTAAAACCATTTCTACCAAATTACACGGTTTTCTTAATATCTCCACAACTCTTGGTTGATCAGACCTGTCGTCAGTGGGTTTATTAAGGACCGGTGAATCGTTCTTCACGTTCCCTTGCGTTCGTTTTCTCTGAGCTCTAGTTAAAACATTCACTTCAGTTATTTTCTCATTCATACACTTTAATTCATCCGATGTCATACACACTCTAGACAATGCATCAGCTACTGTATTCTCTTTGCCTTTGACATAAATTATCTTAAAATCGTATTCCTCGAGTTCCATTCGAAATTTTAATAGTCGACTTGATGGATCTTTCATGCCAAACAAATATACTAGAGGTTTGTGGTCTGTCATTATTGTAAAGTGTCTACCATACAGGTATGGACGGAAATGCTTAACCGCCCAAACAATGGCAGTAAGTTCTTTTTGGATTGTTGGGTAATTTAATTCGGATTTATTTAATGGTCTACTTGTATAAGCTACAGGACGCAAATCGCTATTACATAAAACTGCACCAACAGCTGTACCTGATGCGTTAGTCTGTACTATAAACTCGTTTTTATCAGAAAAGTCGGGATATTGGAGTATAGGAGGGGTTATTAAAGAAGTTTTGAGAAAATCGAAACAATTTTGGCACTCTTCTGTCCAAACAAAAGGTTCATTTTTCTACACAATCGGTTTAGAAGAATAGTTATTTGAGCAAATAAAGGTACAAATTTCCTGTAATAATTACAAAAAGCTACAAATCGTCTTACTTCATCTACATTTATAGGGGTGGGATAACATTGTAAAATTTTAGTTTTTTCGGGATCTGGTAAAACACCATCAGCAGAAACAAGGAGTCCCAGATATAAAATTTCTTTCTTAAGGAATTGACATTTTTCTGGATTTAATTTTAAATTAACTTTTCTTAACCTTTCAAGGACATCAATAAGATTTTTATTGTGAATTTCCAAATTGCGACCGAATACAATTAAATCATCTAAATATATGAAACATTTTTCATATGTTAAACCGGACATAGCTATGGACATAACTCTACTAAAATTACTGCAAGAAGTCTTAAGTCCCATAGGGAGACGTTTTAGTTGATATTGGCCTGTACTTGTAGTAAAGGCGGTGTACTTACGGCTCTCAGGAGATAAACTGACCTGATAATAGCCTTGATTTAAATCTAAATGTGAAGAGTAAATAGAGCCTGATAGCGAGTCTAAAATGTCAGTGATATTCGGCAGTGGAAACTTGTCATCTACAATAACATCATTAAGTTTCCTAAAATCAACTACCAAGCGCCAGTTTTTTTTGATCCTTCCGACTTTTTCGGTACCAAAAGCACTGGACTAGACCACTCGCTTGTCGATTCTTCTATTATATCATTTTTCAGCATTTGTTTTATCTGCCTGTCAATTTCTGGTTTCAAGGATTGCGGCAATCTATAAGGTTTAACATAAATAGGGCTTACGTTTGGTTTTAACGTTACAGATTGTTCATATACGTTTGTAGTTGTTAACTTATCACCCGGTAAGAAAAATAAGTCTGAATATTTAGAACAAATTATTTCAATTGATTTCTTTTCCTCCATATTTAAATGATTTAATTTTAATAATGACAACAACAATTCAGCTCGGGCAACATTAGCTTTATTTTTGGCAAATGAACAGATCTCGTATTCATTTAAAAAGTTAACTTCTGGAACAAAATTTTCTAGTATTATGTCTTCTTCTTTAACATTCAAAATTTTGATTGGTATCCTACCATTTATAGGTCTTACTATAGCCCCTGCTAAAAAAACATCCTTCTCAATTTCTCTCGCGCAAACAATGCAGTCATCTTTCAAATCACTATGTATATAAACGTAATGTATTGATTCACTACGTGCGGACAAAATGATACGATTACTAAAGTCTGGTGTATCAGAAATCTGTAAACATGACCTTCTACCATTCATATTTAAAGTTAAAATATTAGAAGCTAAATCAATATTGCATTTATAATTAGACAGAAAATCTAATCCTAAAATTCCACTAGCTTTTAAAGGTAATTCTAAAAAAGTATGGAACTTTTGAAAAACTATGTCATTATTTTCGGAAATAAGTTTTAAATTTACTTGTCCCGAAGAGCGAATCTGTCCTCCGATGCCATTAATCAATGTATCATTATTATCTATGGGTAAAAAATTTGGAAGGTCATTTTTTCTGATTACGGTTATAGATGCACCAGTATCTATTAAAAATACATATTTTCTGTTATATGCATAAAGGGAAACAAATTTGCATTTACCATCACAAGCAAACGCATAGTCCCTAATCACGAAAAAACTGCCTAGATTCATTTTCTGAATTTTCAAGGCAACTTGAATTTTGGGTATTATTTTCGGCGGTTTGCGCTGAAAAAATATTACGACCTCGCCAATTACTACGACGGCTATATCTAGTATTGCTTCCTCCATAGTAGTAAAATCTACTAGGTCCACGTTGACCTTGTCCAAAATTATAGTCACGACCCCGTTGACCTTGTCCAAAACCATAGTCACGACCCCGTTGACCTTGTCCAAAATTATAGTCACGACCCCGTTGACCTTGTCTGAAATTATATGCGCGGCCTCGGTGGCCTTGAGCCCTAGGTCTCGAACTCGGTTTGTACATACCTCGATTTCCTGAAACCTGCATTACATTCGGTGCAGAAGACGTGGAGGGTGCGGAAAGCTCCTCATCTTTAGCAGCTTGGATCGCATCCTTAAGGCTGCTATAATCACGCGCTGCTACGATGGTGCTCAGCCTTGCGTTTTTCAACCCATCTGCAAATTTCTTAATTGCCATATTTCCATTTAGTGGCTTTTAAACAGAGTACCTAGCTGAATCTCCCTCGGCTTGAGAGATAGTTAAATCGGTAAAAAGTTTTTCTATATTATTGCCATATTCGTCAATAGATCTCCAGCCTTGATTAATATTTTGAAGGCGAGATTGAATGGCTGTAAAAGACTTTGTGGTTAATAAATGTTTTCTTAAATCCTTAATTAAATTGCTAACGGAAGAATAAGTGTCGGCAAGACGTAATTTGGCATTTTCGGAAAGCCGGCCTTTAAGAACGAATTTAATTAGCAATGTTTTCCCCGGATCATCTAACATATCAGCATACATATCCACAGCATCAATCAATCGTTTGGTCGTGTCCTCACTACCATCTAAAACCGGAATCAAATTACACGCAGTTCGAATGTCGAAATCCATAATTATAGTTTCAGTTTTACTGGTAGTACACATTAATCGAGATATATCCAAAAAAATACTTTCGATTTGATCATAAACAGCGATCAAAGAATACACTAGTTCTGACTTCTCACTTTGGCCTACATTACTTATAAATAACTGAGATTTCCTATACAAATTTTCGGCACTCAGTTTATATAAAGCGGCAGATCCTCGGTGTCTACTTTGTCCCCTTTTTATCAAATATTTTCGTATCTGCACTAATTCATCATATATTTTAATCAAATCATCGGCCATATTCTATAAATAAAATAATAGGTACGTACATTTAAAACTCTATAAGTTCTCACGGGAAAGCATGAACGCAAATAGGTAGGTAAAGTAATGCACACATAGCAGTATTATATGACAAGCTATCATGTTCGATAAGTCGCGGTGCACAAATCATGAGCGCTTTTCAAATACAATGAATGAAATGTGATACTAAGTTGTATTACGCCACATACTGAAAACTTATTTCTATGAACGAAAGAGCTTTAAAATAGAAATACACATACAGTAACATAAAAATGTTAATACATAATTAAAATATAAGCAGTATATAGGTACCAAAAATATCTTTCACGTAATAATCACGAACATTTCTGATACAAATAATTAGCGCTATAGTCACGTAACGTACACTTATCACACTTTTTACGCAATTATCACGCACTGCACTAAACCTGAGACGCACTAGAATTCTTGAAAACCACGCTGGCCTGGCGACGGCGACAATAACGGTCAGCAGAATGTTTGTGGTGCTGACGCTCGAGTATCCCGTCTCAGCGGTGGCACTATTTTGACCAGCACCGGCAGCGTTTTGTGCGATTATCGTTTCTTCTTTGGTCTGGCTCGAACCCATTTTCGTATAATTTTTACGGAATTATTCATTTATCGCGGCAGCATATATTAAAAAAAAAATGCGAGGCCATCCTGGCATGGGTCGCCATGAAGTGTCCGGTGTTATATTAAAACGCGTCTGACTGTGTCTATATCCAACTTTATTCTGAGTCCTTAAATTCTACTTATTACAGTAAAGTGCTTACTCTAAATAATACTACACCTTAAACATACTTACCTTATGCTACGTTATCTTAAGTAAACCTATGCTACACTACATTACAGCGCAATCGGCTGGATTGTCCTTTGATGACACATGGAACCATTGAGCTGGACTGACTGTTGAAATTATTTCAGAGACGCGATTCCCTACAAAGGTTTTCCATCTACTTGGATGACTGTTTAACCATCCGAGCACCACAGTGGAATCCGTCCATGCCCGCAGATTGTTCTTTGGAATTTTGAGCACTTCTGCTGTCTCGTTCAGTAGTCTTGCTAACAGCGTAGCCCCTGAGAGTTCAAGGCGAGGGATGCTCAGTTGCTTGATCGGCGCGACTCTAGTTTTAGCAACTACTAATGAGACGTTGACCTTCCCAGTGACATCAACGACTCGTAAATAAATTACGGCTGAGTATGCTGACTTCGATGCATCACAGAATCCCTGAAGCTCAGTGATGACATCTGTGCGCGACGAGCCAAGCCGTCGTGGGATCTGAACCTTGGTAAGATTGCTTAAGTCAGAACGGTAAGTATTCCACTCTCACCAAATGCTTAGGTAATGCTTCATCCCAACCAAGACCTGTTAACCAAAGTTGCTGTATGAAGATTTTGGCAATAATGATACTAGGAGCGATCCACCCTAACGGATCAAAGAGTCTTGCTATATCTGAAATCACAGACCTTTTTGTTACAGGTGCTGCAGGTGCGGGCGGGAGATTCACCGTGTACTGAAACTTGTCTTCGTGGCGATTCCAGGTGAGACCTAGTATTTTTATAGTATTATCTAGTTTAATATCTATACCTATGTCCTTAGTGTCCTTTTTATCCTTATCTTTTGTACTATTTCTTTCGTGTATAATTTCATTGACCTTCCTTTCTTTTATTTGTACTTTTTTATTTTCTTTGTACTCTTCATTATTTATTTCTTTTAAGATGTACTTATTGTTACTGTCCCATTTCTGTAATTTAAAACCTCCTTCATTTAATAATCCTGTTATTTGTTTATATAACTCTATTCCTTCTTCAATACTGTAACAACCAGACATTAAATCGTCCATATAAAATTTATTTAATACATTATCTACAGCGAGCGGGTATTTGGCACCTCCGTCGTGGGCCACCTGATGAAGTGTCTTGACCGCTAAATAAGAAGCTGAAGCCGTACCGAAAGTCACTGTCAACAATTCATAATCTCGAATTTCATTTTCAGGACCACTACGCCACACTATCCGTTGATATATAGAGTCTTCTTCCGCTATTCGCACTTGGCGGTACATTTTTACAATGTCTGCCATAAGCGCGATAGGATAAACTTTCCACTTCATTACAATATGCCTTAAGTCTGCTTGCAACGTTGGCCCTACAAGTAGAGTGTCGTTAAGTGATACACCGTTCTTGTTTTTCTCAGAGGCGTTGTAAACAACGCGCACTTTGGAAGTGGTTTTGTCCTCTCTCAGAACTGCGTGGTGCGGTAGGTATACCGCCTCATCCTTCCTTTGGTCTCCGTTTTCTACTATCCTCATATGCCCTAAACCCATATACTCTTCAATTACTTTACTGTACTTTTCTTAAACTTTTCTCTAAAGCTTTCAATCTATTCACCGCAATATCTCTTGATCCTTCAAATTTGCACTTAGGATGCTCCTCACGAAAAGCCAGCTTAACGATGTTCTGACCGTTCTCTGCTCTCTTCGTTGTTTTCTTGTAATAATCTTCGCATCTTTGTTCTTCTTCCGTGAGCATTCTTTTTGTGACTGTCCATTCTTTAATCTCCCAAAATTTTCTCAGCATTTCATCGCTGAGAAAATACACATGCATCACACGCATCACATTTATATTATGTGCTGTGTTGCTCTTATTAATATTATTTGCTTCTTTTTCAGAACTACAGACCGCACCCGAAAGGACCCACCCGAGAGTGGTGCTCTGCGCCATCAGCATACCTGATGGGCTTTACTTAATACCTTCCTTCAAGATGCGGCTGTACACGTCTGCGCCAAGCAAAATGTCAATTTTGCTAGGACGATTGAACTATGGATCGGCTAAAGGCAAATTTACAATGTCTATCCACTCACTACAGTCTATATTCCGTTCTGGAATATATCAAGTAATGTTACTTAAAACATAAGCGTCAAGTTGTATTTCAAATTGAACATTTAATCTTGACTGTATAATAAACCTAACCATACTTTTAGATTCAATACTTTTATTGTTTCCTAGACCTGTAATCGAACCTTGAATAGGGATCTTTTTCAATCTTAAATATTGTACTGTTGATTTGGTAATAAAACACGCTTGTGATCCGCACGTGTGACGCATTGCTTGACCAAGGCACGAATGACTCGGAATTCACCTGTAACAGACTCGGCATTTACTAGTGCAGTGGCTAGTAAAACCTGTTTGGTTTTGGTGACTTTACCAGTAGAGATACACGATACTATCGGGGGTGGACTAACTGACGTGTTAGCCGCTTCCATAGTAGAGGTACCGGGCAAGTTTCGTGTTGGTTCTGCAGAAATACTGGGGTGAAGCAACGAATGATGCCTTTTATGGCACAGTCTGCAAGTTGTTGGTTTCTTACAATCGTAAACAATATGATTGCTACCCAGACAATTAAAACAAACGTTGTGTTTGCGTACAAAATCTCGGCGAAAGTCGGTATTTTGTTTCGCGAATTTTTTACAAAAACACAGCTTATGGCTTTCGGAACAAAATTCACATTTAAAAGAGTTATTAGTTACTAATAAGGATTTTGAATGATGCGATTGTGAACTATTACCAGTGTGTACTAATGTTCTTTTTGGCTCTAAACATTCAAACGCTCGAAACCGATTTTCTATAAAAGTTCTAAATTGACTAAACGTTGGCAATTTGTTCGAATCCTTGCTAGAGACATTTCAACTCCCATTGTTTCCGGGTTTCATTATCTAATTTAAAAGTTACTATGTGAATGATAATAATGTCCCATGTGCTTCGATGCCTAAATTTCCCAAAGCATTAAGACAGGCGGAAGTAGTATCCAACAGTTCCTTTAACGCATTAGCTGACTCTGCGCTTGAACGTTTTTGTCCAAACAATCTTTTTAATATAGAATTAGCAAGATATCTTTTATTGTTGTAACGATTTTCGAGTTGAGTTCAACACTGAACGTAATTAGCCTCAGTTATATATATAGTATAGGGGGTATATCTTATTAACTGTTCAGCCTCTCCTGTTACCTTTGAGGTAATGTAGTTTCTGTACATTATCTAGTGATGTATTTTTATGTATCAGTGCTGTAAACAAATCACGAAATGTTGTCCATTCTGAGTATTTACCAGAAAAAATAGGAATGGATATTTTTGGTAGTTTGACCGATTGTGAGAAACTATTAGAAGTCTTATCCTGTGTCTTACGGGATTGTGAACATTTAGTTAACATAGTTTTTAACAAAGATCTATATTCAATATAAAATTCTTCAGTCTGGTCATAAATGCTATATCTGATATAATCAGAATCTTGCAACGATTTAGGCTCACTTATTTCATATAATTTAGTATTATTTTGCATAAAAGATAGCCATTGTGGTTCCAATATTTCTAATCTAGTTTCTATGTATTTATACGTTAATCTATCTTTTGGACTCTTCTTAAAATTAGTTAAACCCTTTCCAATAGACTCTTTTAAAGCCTTTTGTATATTAATTAAACTTTCCATCTTGCAAGACACTATGAATCACAAACTCAACACAAAAAATAAACGAAATAAAATGTATTAAAATAGAATTAAAGTGTTCTCAAATAGATGAAATTAATAAAAACGCAAATGAAAACAACGTAAATAAACTCTATAACATATAAAAGTACTAACTATGTGAAATAAATTAAACCTTTAAAATTCTCTTTAAAAGTCCTTAAAACTAAACATGCATATTTTCTAAGTCCCAACTTGATAACATAAAATCTTCTAAGTTACTGGGATTTGAATTTAAAAATTCAAAGTTTTTTACTGCTGAACAATAAGATTGAAAATTGTACTCACTATTTGCACTGCACTCACACAAACACAGTGTTGATCTGGATGCTCTCTGGACTGGTCCTCAGCTATGACGTCACGCCGCGTCCCCGGGTATGATGTCACTCTTCACCGCTACCAGCTTGGCCGCTGCTCTGCTCACCACTTCACTCCTAGGGTGCAATAGAATTGCACACCCATCCGCCACCGTAGCCTCAGATACCGCCGCTAGCCACGACGTCACCTGGAGCCGTAGGTGCCCGTACCCTTGCTGCAGCGATCCACTGCGGGTTCGGGGGATGTCCTAATCTAATCCCTAACCTCCCTACGAGGATCCGGAACGACAGGACCAAAAACTTTGTACTAGAGATAGCTCAGTTGAACTAATCTGGTGAACTAGGTGACTGCTGAGGGTTGAAAATAAAACCCTATATTACTTGTATAGGTATATTTGACCTATGGAACTAATCACTAAGTGAAATAGAGTACAAATTTACACCTTAATAACATGATTTATCAAATAGTTGAATAACATCTTTAAACCGCGCGCTTATTCTACTAGAGCGACATCTATTGAGGCTTATGATAAACTCTGAACTTTAAAAACAAATTTAGTCTTAAACACAAATAAAGAATGGCGTGTAAGTAGACTTACGGGGATGTTTTTGTTTTCATTGATAATATATTTTTTTGTTTCTGTCGTTGTTAAAACAGTATCTCAGTGTATATGAGAGTTTGTTTAACTAACCTATTGTGTCCCACTGCTGGGCAAAGGTCTCCCCTTCCTTCCTCCAAACAGTCCTATCTTTGGCCAATAATGGCCACTCAGGCCGATATGCATCGAGATCATAGCGCCACCGCTTCTTAGGCCTACCAAGACGACGATGTCCGTGTTCTGGGACCCATTCGGTACTTAGCCCACCTATCGGCGTTCATTCGGATCAGATGGCCTGCCCAATCCCACTTAAGTCTAGCGGTTTTTACGCCCACATCTATTACACGGGTTGTGGAAGTATATTTTTGAAATAAAACTTAGCAATTGAAGGTATTATATTATGGGAACCACCTGAAACAAAGGGAATTACTTCTAGTACGTATATCATAATAACTCAATGTTCTTGGCCAATAAATTCATGGTAGATTTGGTGTTTTAATAAAGTGGGTGGCCACCTAAAAATCGATTTTTAACAAATCAGATTATTATATAGACTTTTTAAGATTATTTATAAGAGAAAAGAGACATTCTATCTACTTCTTAATATATTTCTACAAAAAATAACAAAAAAGTCGTTTTAATAAAATCGATTCTTTTTTAAAGTTTTTGATTTGATTCTATTTTTTTTTGTTTCTGTCGTTATTAAAACAGTATCACAGTGTACATGAAAATATATTTTTTAATAAAACTTAGCAATCGAAGGCGTCATATTATAGGAACCCCTTGGAAAAAGGGAACTAGGGTGTACGCACACAGGATCAGACACTGACCTCGCCGGCGAGGTCGAAGAATCCCTTGTCCGCCGGCCGGTGCAGAGCACCACGGCGAGAGACCTAGTATACGCCCTCCCCCCTAGCTTCTGCCCAAGCCGAAACCGTTCCTACTTGAGGCGCCCTTGAGCTAGTTGCTCACTTGCCCTTCTGGCTCGAGCGTAGTGGTTGCACGCTCGCTCTCTTGTCCGGTGAAGCTGTAAAGGCCCCGTGGCCAACAGCGTAGATAGCTCACACACACACACACACACACACACACACATATATATCTTACTTGTGCTACAAAATTAAGTGTCTTCTCTAGTACGTATTTCATAATAACTCAATGTCCTTGGCCAGGAAATTTATGGTATATTTGGCTACTTAATAAAGTAGGTGAGCACCTAAAACAATCGGGTTTTAACAGAATCGATTATTTGTAGACTACTTAAGATTATTTATAAGAGAAAAGAGACATCCTATCTACTTCTTAATTTATTTCTACATAAACAAAAACAAACGGTTGTTATAAAATAGTTTTTTTTTAAAAAACCGATTTTATGAAATAAGTTTTTAATAAAATTGTCGTTTTTTTTTCAAATAACCGATTATAAAAAAATCTACATTTTATCCCTCTTGTCACATCCCTACAATACAGGGATGTCTATGCGACTGGATTCTAAGATTAATAAAATCGATGATATCGAATCTTTATATGAAAATCAATGTTATCCAATGTCATTATAAATAATATAAACATTGAATTGGATTGTGACATATAATTTAATTACGTACTCAGTACACCTCTGCCACCCCCGCTTGGGGAATATAGGCGTGACGGTGTTTTTGGATCTTTACTTAAGTAGAATCTAAGACGGAATAGGTCGGAATCGTTTGAATGAATGTTTATGCGTCTATTGTTATATAAAAATAGATATACTAATTATTAGGTCAGTTATTTAAATAATTAGAAAAAACACTGTCACGCCTATATTCCCCAAGCGGGGGTGGGAGAGGTGTACTGAGTACACCCACGTTTCGCCGACGATGTTAGATCCCATGTAATAGGGGGCGAGCCTATTGCCATATACCGGGCACAATTCCAGACACCGGACTCATACTGGGAATTTTTCGTTAGAAAAACTACATTTGTCTGACCTAGGATTTGAACCCAGGACCTCGTGATCACAAAGCGATGCGTTTTGCCACCAGACCAACGATTAGACGAATTAGACTTTTACGGAACTTCAAAATCGACAAAGTTACTATTTCAAACCAAATAACTCCTCGTTCGCAGTAATGCTTTTTCAAAGCGCGTTCATAAACCGCTGAATTGAAACAAACGCCTACCATTTATTTTAAATCGCATACAGCTTGTCTGCTCCGCGCGTTGAAAGTGCGGCCATACGCAAAAGTTATGTATACTAATTTTTTTTTGAACCTCTTTCGTCCCACTGCTGAGCAACGGTCTCTCCCATGATTCTCCACTTAACCCGATCCTTGGCATATCAGACCGTCTCTCCTCATAAGATCAAGGTCGTCGCGCTATCTTTTTCTAGGTCTTTCCCGGCGTCGGTGTCCATCTGGTCACCATTCGGTAGTGATTTTTGCCGACCTATGTTGGCTCATTCTGCTCAAATGACCCGCCTATACCCACTCGAGCTTGGCAGTCTTCCCACGTCTAAAATGCCAGTTTGGAACGCAGTATGGTGTTACGGACTCAATCAGATATTTTGATTCCTATAATACTGCGTTCCATTGCCCTTTGACATACTTTGAATTTGGATTTGTGCGATTCGGTGACCAAGTCTGTGATCCGTAGGATAAAACAGGCAAGATACATCCGTCGATGAGTTGGCGCTTGAGTGAGAGAGGAAGTTCACCCTTCATAAGTTGCTTTATGGACCAGTAGCTCCTCCGTGCATTATCGACGCGGCGATCCATTTCTTTACTTTGCCGGTCGTCGAAAGAAACTATCTGGCCTTGGTAGATATACTCATCCACATAATGTATTTCTGGCCCATCTATATTGATCCTACGTCTCGAGTCTCTGTGTTTTGGACCAATTCATTATTAATCCAAACTTAAAGATTGCTGTGCTCAGTTCTTGGAGCATTTCTTCTAGTTCTCCGTTTAAGCGAAAAGTACTTTATCGTCGGCAAAGCGAAGGTTACTGAGCCTTTTATCACCAATGACAATTCCTTTATTCGCCTCTAAGACTGCCAAGTTTTTCAATATTTCCTGCAGAGTGCAAGTAAATAGTTTCAGGGAAAGTGGGTCTCCTTGTTTGACGCCTTTACTGATTTTAAATGTGGGACCGGTAGAGTTTAACTTTATGGCTGCTGTACTATGGGAGTAGATTATTTTGATAAGATCTATGCACGTATTTTCTTTACCTTGTTTCTCAAGAGCGGAAAATATGGCTGAGTGGAAAAATGTATCAAAGGCCTTTGCGTAATCAACGAAAGCCAGGCCATAGAGCTTTTCTAAATTCGTTGCACTTTTCTATTATTTGATTTACTGAATGTAGTTGATCTATGGTTGAAAAATGGGGGCGAAAACCAGCTTGTTCAGGTGGTCGGTGACTGTCCAGTGTTTTACTAATGCGGTTCTGAATTATTTTAATTAAAGCTTTATATAAGTGTGATACAAGACTTATTGGTCGGTAGTTAGATATATTCGATTTATCTCCTTTCTTATGTAGAAGTATAATATTTGAATGGCACATTGGTGTTGTGAACCGACCGTATCTCAAAATTGTATTATATTAAAGTCTAGTGATGTGGGGCAGCAATGTATGTGAATAATGTGTTAAGAATAGGATTATTCTTAACGCTTCCATCGTGATGCCATCTTCTCCTCAGCTTTTGCTATATCTCATACGTTTAAGAGCCAATTGAACTTCAACAGTTGTAATAGGGGGTATGACATCAGGACAAAAGTATTCATTATCTGAATATTCTTTTGATCTGTCAGTGCAAAAATCTTTATAAAAATTTGCACAAATTCCTCTGACTTTGTTTTGACTATTATGCTTATTTCCTTTTTTTATCCTGTCGACTATTTATCCAGGTCTTACTTTTAGACATTTCTAACTTTGCGTGCCTTAAGAATGCGTGAGTTTCCAGTGCTGTTTTGACTAATTTAGTATTAACTTTTCTTATATCTCTTCTAACATTGCACTTTACTTCTCGATCGATTATTTTGAATTCAGGTGTGGTAATAATATATTTTGCCCGTTGTTCTAATAGTTTGATAAATTTTTCCGTTAGTCGGTTTGTATGTCGTTTGGAATTGTTTTTTATCTTACTGCTGTTACAAATTGCTTCTATGATGTTTCATATTGGCTTTCTACGTCCTCGACATCTAACTCCAGCTGGTTAAAATAGTTGTCTAGTTTTAAATTAAATCGGTCATAATTACTTATTAAGGTCTGTTTTGTTAGCCTTTTAATATTCATTTTGAATAGTTGTACTCTAAATTTTTTTAATCCGAACTTAATTTTTGCACACAGTGGTCTAGGGTCAGAAAAATATTTAAATTGGTTAACTACACCGACGTCTTTAACAATATTTTTATGTGATGCTAGTACAAAATCAATTTCATTTTTAATAGTTCAATTTGGTGCTATCCAGTTCCAACGTCTTGTTTGCCTTTTTGAAAAGAAACGGTTCGATATGTGCATATTTTGACCAAATGCAAATTGAATGATGACAATGTATTGTGGAAATTGTGTCTTATTTTATTGCGCTTTTATTGTAAAATCGTTATGCGATATATTAGCAACAATCAAATCGATTACGGTTAAATGTAATGGACTGAATATAACCGATTGGTAGGATTGACATCTATAACCGTTATTCGATGATAACTTTGACATTCAGTAAAGATGTCGGCGACATCGATTTGTACTAACAATACTTTATCATATTTGTTTTTGATTGCAAACTGTCCGTTAGATACGAATATTTGCTAATTTTTTATTAAAATAGATAAATAATGATGGTATGGGTCAAATTTTTATTGATTCTGGGGCAATTTTCGACAATGTCCTTTTAGCTCAATCGCATACCTACAAGTGCTTTAAAAATGGATCACAAGATATAAAAAGACAGCCAGACCGACAGACATACGAACATTGTAAGTTAAACGCTTGTAAAAATAAAATTGAACCCGAACAAAATATTTGAGAAAAATCCTATTGAAAAAAAATAAAATTAATTTAAAATAGAACAAGTTGAAGTTAATTTTACATTAAAACTGCTACTGATTGTAATCTTCGCTATTTGAGGCGAATATCGAAGCAATCCTTTGTAGAAAGTTTAGAAAAGATGCGATTATACTGAGTTGAACTGTTTGTGTGTGTGTGTGTGTGTGTGTGTGAATGATGTACGCTGTTGGCCGCGAGGCCTTTACAGCTTCACCGGATTTAAAGGCGAGCGTGCAACCACTACGCTCTAGTCAGAAGGGCAAGAGGCGACATACTCGAAGAGGCGCCCTCGGTTGGGACAGTCGCTGTAGGGGGGCCGGGTGCACTACTAAGTGCACCGGTCAACCGCCGGCTATGGGAGGGGATCTACTACTACGTCGTCGTCGTCGCCCGAATTCTGAGCGGAAAGAAGGGATGACAAAGCATCGGGGGGGGGGGGTCGGTGAGAACATGTCGCGGCCGGCGGTGGCGGCAGGGGTCGGGGGGGAGATCGTAGTCGGCGGTGGCTACGATCAACGGATTCGCATGGGTAGATGCGTTCGCAAAGTGACGTGTTGACGCCTTTTTAATAAAGGCGCGAATAGGTTCGAGACCTAGATCGGAGTGGAGGTCGACGTTCCGTACGAACCAGGGGGCTCCTACGGCTTTACGGAGGAAGCGGTTTTGAACCACTTGGAGTTTATCGATGTGAGAGGGGGCCGAATGCCCGAACACAACACACGCATAAGTCATGATGGGTCGAACGCAAGTTTTGTAAAGTGTCACCTTATTTCTAAGAGACATTTTACTCCGCTTGCAGATTAACGAATGGAGATGACCGAGCACAAATGATGCTCGGTGACGGACCCGCTTGATGTGCGGGCCGAAGGACATGGTACTGTTTAGGGTGACCCCTAGATATTTGACCTCTTTGACCCAGGGAATGGGTCGGTCGAACATGGTCACTTGGCCGAGATTACTTCTAGGGCGGCGCAGGGAGTGGCGCGGGGTGGCACCTCTGGAGACGAACACCGCAGCGCTCTTGTCCGGGTTCACCTCAATACGCCACTTCCTGAACCAATTCCCTAGGGAATTGGCGGATGCCTGAAGGTTTCTGGTAATGAAACCCTTATTCCTATGCGAGACGTAGAGATCGGTATCATCCGCGAATAGGGCTAGATGCGCCTTACTCGAACGAGGAATGTCGTTCGTGTAAAGGCTAAACAGGAGCGGAGAGAGAACTGAGCCCTGTGGGACTCCAGCACTGATGGAGTGGGAAGTGGAGCGCGTCATTTCGACGCGATAACGGAAGGCGCGATTCGACAAGAAGTCTCGTAAGATGAGCACGAGTCTGTCCGGCACACCCAATTGGTAGAGCTTGTAGATCAAGCCGTTGTGCCAGACTTTGTCGAATGCCTTCGCGACATCTAGGAAGAGGGCGCCCGTGTAGATGGGTTTGGGTCTATTGAGACTGGAGCGGATGGGCTCCGTGATGCGGTGCACTTGGTGGACGCAAGAGTGTTTGGCTCGAAAGCCGAACTGCTCGTCGATAAGGATACCCCTGGACGTTACGAAGTCTTTGAGCCTCGCCAGAAGTAGGCGCTCGTATATCTTGGCCAGGGAGTTGAGGAGACTGATAGGGCGGTAGCTCGCGGGGAGATTGCGAGGTTTGCCGGGCTTGGGAATGCCTATGACGTCCGCCTCCTTCCACTTAGCGGGGAAGGTGCAGTTCACCATGGCGGCGTTCAATATGGCCACTAAGAGGCAGATGAGTTGGGCGGGCAGGCATTTCAGAACGCGATTCGAAATGCCGTCAGAGCCGGGGGCTTTTTTAGTTTTGAGACTCATAATTAGATCTTCGACCTCCGTTTGGGTGATAGGAGGTAAGGAATCGACGGGGGGAGGGATGCCCTGCGCTCGACTTCCCTGTCGACCGCATCGACGTGGGACTGGTCGACGGACTGAGAGCTGGGGGCGCACTGGCTCTCGAGGGAGTCGGCGAGAAGTTGAACTCTAATGTGATCTTAGTATTGCATAAAAACTATTCATTTAGGTTGCAATATCTGTGGACATACTAAAACAAAATAAACATGCGTTAACAATTATGTATTTTCCAATTTTCGAAAATGGTATCGATATCGATGTTAATTTTCCCATCATTACGACTAATCTCTTTGGCAACATGATTATTCAATCTGGTTAAGTTATTATGCACATTTAAACTAGTTACATCATTTTTAGAAAATACATTTTATTTTTACCATGATACAGCCGAAGCTAACATACTTTAGCTTCATCTGCTTTTCTAGACCTAAAGATTTGCGTTCCAATATAAAGCACGTTATTTTAGTTTTGTAGCACCACTATTTCAGATATATTTTAATTATATATCTTTTTATTAATTGAAAACAAATAGAAAGTGTCCGAGAACACAGTCACTAGACAAACAAATATTAACCAATACATTTGCGTGGAGCCTTTTTATTCAAAATATAATATTGTAGTTAAGTTAGATGGAAGTTTTAGTTAAATGGAAGGTAGAACCATGTAAAAACAAAGATTTTTAAATTGGTTACCAAATTGGCACCATTTGGTCCACCAGTGTCCAGAAAAAATGTACAGTAGTGAACTGGGTTTATAATTCCTCTACGCTTTTAAATTCTACCTCCATGATTTTAACGATATCATTGTATCACACCCTAAATCGCAAACCGTTCCAATTTACATAATTGAGTAATACAGTTTTCTAAAGTTTTAAGATTTTAAAATAATTACTCAAATTTACTCAAACAGTATATTATTTAAATGCAAATTAAACTTTTCCTTTATATTAACATACTTTTTATTTCTTTGATTCCTTATTCTAAATATTCTTAAATACAATATGCGTGCAATGGGATTTGATCAAATGTTCCTGTACCCGTGTCTCGTGAAAAAGACTATACCTACCAGGAAAATATTTACATCTGAGTCCACACGGTATAAATAACTAGAAAAAGTTGACCCACTTTCTGACTGAACTTTAACAAGTTAGACCATGTGGAGGCAGTAAACTAAGTTGAATTATAGAACAAATTAAAAAATGTTATTTTAACACTTTCCTTATTATATTATTATTAAAAAAAGAATTTGGGTAGGTAAATTTCATAGCAAACGACAATTCCAGCGAACTTAACTATTCGATTTTGGCCACGTGCCGAAAGATCCTTGTAATAAACACTTGAATGTATGAGACAATTGACGTTAGCGAAGGCGGTAAAAAGAAGTATATCTTCTAATGATTGAGGATACTGACAATCAACGCTCTCTTTTAACCCTATAAATGGGCTGGCGGAATGGTCAATCGTTCAGATTTTGGTTTAATACTTTCGAGTGTCTTGTTTGTGTCAGGGAGAGGGAATTAAATATTACATTTTAAGAGTTACATTTTCGTTTCTTTAAAATGTTTGCTGGGGCTTTCTTCAAGTTAGTCTTCTCATTTGTGTCGGACCTATATACGTATTTCCTCTCTGATACTAGACCGGGCTGCGCTTATATAGCGGCGTATGTCGAAAGCGATGTTTAGATATTTGTATGTTTTCGACTTGGAAGAGAAAATCCCCAAAAGTTTAAATAAACCTCAAACGCTCAACGTTTATTCCACGTAGATGCGCAGGAGTAAGCTTCGGCTGTAGTGCGGAGACAGTTATCGACGCAGAAGCACGCGTCTTGTGTTCGCGACATATAACTGACATTACAATGCTTTATTTTGAGTTGAATTAATATCGAGTCGTTAGGTGTGACATATGGGAAAAACAAGATTTGCGTTTTTTAAATTTTACTGAAGTATTTACCTACGGCCGTCTCTTTTCCTCCTACGGAAAGGAGACTATAATACAGGAAACTTGAGTTTATAATTAATTATTCCTATTATAATTTGTTTACTCTCATAAAGACGCGCTAGCAACAAACGTGCTCGTAAGAACCAGTATTTTTGTTTGGATTTAACTCCGAACAGGAAAAAGCTTTAAAAAATGGTAAGAATACATTATTATCATACAAAGTTGAAACTAAAATTTTTGGTGATTAATAATTAGTAGATTTTCGTCCTGCAGTGGGCCAGCTCTGTTTGATTCTGGACCCCAAAGTGGCGTGATAATATAGGCTCACGGTTAGTTATAGCTGATGTACCTGGTGTATCTATCTATATCATCACGCCAGATCCCTTACGGGGTAGGCAGAGAGTACAGAGTTCCAACAGGCTCTTTCGTGAGTTCGTCTCATACACGCGCGCCGGTTACGGAGACCGCTGACTTGTCCTTCAGATAAGACCCGCTCTATTTGGTCATGGTAAGATAGTAGTTATAATATTATTATTGTACAGGACGACGTCTGTATAATTTGTATATAATAGATTAAGTTACTGTAGTACATTATGTAATTTAAGTTAGAAATAAGATAATGTCATAGAATCCTAGCGCATAAGCACTAGTATAAAGTTAGAAGAGTGTAACCCTGAGAGGGATAGGAATAATAGAAGAGTGTAACCCTGAAAGGGATAGGAATAGTAAGAAGAGTGTTACCCCGGAAAGGGACAGGAATAATTTTATTATGATTGGTTTATTGGATTAATAAACTCGGTACAAAGCCCACTAGTTGTGACACATCAAATAGTATATAAGAGCGCGAAAAATCGCGCCAGACACGTTCGAGCGACTGGACATTAGAAGATTTAGGAAGAAACTCTGCGCGAAGAGGGTCACAACTGGTGGGTGGAGCACTGTTTCAAGACTATTTCGGCTTTCATTGAATTCTCCTTCACGACGCATACCAGCCACAGCAGCAACAGGACGCACGACGTATTAATCGTCCTGTTCATTTTGGTCCTTCGAGAGCCGGATTATCGTCGTAGAAGAATTTGCGTGACATCATTGGAATCTTCGCCCGCGCTGCACCGCCTCAGCCAGCAACAGGACGCACGACGTATTAATCGTCCTGTTCATTTGGTCCTTCGGAAGCCGGATTATCGTCGTCAAGAGAATATAGAAGACGCAAGAGAATATAGAAGAATCAAGCTGAAAAAGGAAGAAAATAGAAGAAAGAAACATGCCAGTCACACGCTCCACCACCAGTAGACCAGCAGCATCGGCCCCAGTCGCCGAATCGTCGGGGTCGACTACAGCGACAGAGTCGACCGCCACGTCAGAGTCGACCGCCACGACAGAATCTACTGTCATGACGGAAACAACCGCCACGGAAGACACTTCCGCGACGGAGAAAACAAAGAAGCCAGTATCCAAGAGGACTGGAACGAAGAGGACGCTCTCAACGAAGACGCGAAGATTGAAGCTCGCCCGCGCCAAGGAGGAGCTACTAGAATTGCAAGTCCAATTAGCAGCCGCGAAAATATCACGAATCGAAGCCGAAGATGAAGAAAGCGAGAGTGACGCCGACACGTGCATATCAGACGAACAAGAAACAGAGAAAAGAGTCGGGAGCTGGCTGAACGACTCGCGACCTCACGTCCTGGCCATCGCCGACAGGCCACACGACATAGACGTGGGGCGCACCATCGATGCAGCGCCGCGGGCGACAACGCCGTTGCCCCCTGCACCGATGCAGCCACCACCCATCGCCGTGTCGAAGAATGAAGAAACGACAGTCGCGACGCCGCCACAGCAAATCGACTTGCGTGAGCTGGCGTCCGCAATCACCCTCGCCGCCCGGTCCGGGAGCGCCCCGCACCACCGCTTCGCTACTGAATTGCCGTACTTCAGTGGGTCACACCAAGAGTGGCTCACCTTCAAAGCTGCTTATGAAGAATCTGCGCCGAGCTTCACGGACACAGAGAACGTCGCGAGACTACGAAGAGCGCTAAAAGGTAAAGCTAAAGAAGCCGTCGAGAACTTACTCATCTACAACGCCAAGACAGCTGACATACTCCGGGCGCTCGAAGCACGCTTCGGCCGACCAGATTGCATCGCGCTGGGCGAACTAGAACGCCTGCGCGCGCTGCCCCGACTCAGCGACAACCCGAGAGACATCTGCGTGTTCGCCACGCGGGTGATGAACATCGTCGCGACGCTACGCGCACTCAACCGCGTGGCGTACCTGTACAACCCGGAGGCTGTCAAAATGACCATCGACAAGTTCACACCGGCGCTCAAGTATAGATGGTTCGACTACGCAGCGGAAGAACAGACAGAAGAACCCGACCTACTGAGGCTCTCTGATTTCCTCAGTAGGGAGGCCGACAGGTGCGGGCGCTACGCACCTCCCGAACACGTGACACCCGAACGGGAACATACAGCGAACAGAAGACAGACTAACAAGACTTATAGCACCGCTGTATCGAGCCCAAGGAAAGAAAAATGCGCGGCGTGTCACGACACAGAGCACGAGGTAACTAAGTGCAAGAAATTCATTGAGTCGACGGTCAACGACAGATGGGATATCGCGAAGGCACGAAGACTATGCTTCGCGTGTCTACGCTTCAGAACGAAGAGTCATCACTGCAAGAGGCTCACTTGCGACACCGACGGGTGCAAATACTCGCACCACAGACTGCTTCACCACGTCAAAAGCGAAAGGGTCGCCGAAGACGACAACGCGGAGAAGCAGACAGTCGCGTCAACGTGGACAAGAGGCTTCGCATCGTATCTCAAGATAGTGCCGGTACACATTTCCGGACCGGCGGGAGGAGTAGACACTTACGCCCTCCTCGACGACGGGTCAACGGTGACGCTCATCGACGCCGAGCTCGCCAACCAGACAGGCGCGCGCGGCCCCCGCGAGTCACTGCACATCGAGGCGATCGGCGATTGTAACGTCCGGTCATCGAACTCCCGTCGGGTCCAGCTGACGTTGAGAGGTACGTTCCAGCGCGCACATCGGATTCAAGCGCGCACCATTGAAAATATGAAGTTGTCACCACAAGCCGTCACCGTGCAAGACATCGCCGATTGCAAGCATCTGCGGGACATAGAAACCGATATCACCTACAGAAGAGCGAAACCCCAGATACTCATCGGCCAAGACAATTGGCACCTGCTAGTGACGTCGGAGGTACGCCGGGGACAACGACACCAACCCGTTGCCTCCCGGACTCCTCTCGGCTGGGTCGTACACGGTGCGCGCTCACGACGCACGAAACAGACTGAAGCGCCCACAGTACATAGAGAAGATCGACCGCGATTCGAAACTGAACAGAAGGAAAATAGAACAGAAGATCGACCGCGATTAGAAATTGAAGAAAAGAAAATACAAAAAACAATTCGACGCCCTCGTCCCAAAAGAAAACGCCGAGCCCGCGCGAACAAAATAGATCAGACACGACAGACGGATGATCGGGCTCAACGAGGAAAGATAGACGGAACGGGTACTCGGACTGGAGTGGAGGCCGGACACCGACGACATCGGGTTCAACATCGACGCACGCCTCCCCCCGGGTATACTCGACAAGCCGACGCCGACGAAGCGGGAGACACTCCGCATACTAATGTGTCTATTCGACCCGCTCGGAATCGCTTCGCCCATCACCATACGGGCCAAGCAGATACTGCAGGAGATATGGCGGCGCGACACAGCATGGGACGACAACATCGACGATGACCTAGCACAACAGTGGGTCGAGTGGACCCAACACCTGCACAGTCTGCGGGACATGAACACGTCGATCCCGAGACTCGAACTGCAAGCCGCCGTACTGGGTAGTCGCCTGGGCGCGACTATCATCGAGGAACACGACAAGAAGCCAAGCGCAGTGACCTACTGGACGGACAGCCGTACCGTCATGACGTGGCTGAAGACGGGCGCGCGATCCTACCGCCCGTTCGTCGCACATCGCATCGCCGCGATAGAAGAGAACAGCGCCATAAATGATTGGAGGTGGGTGCCCACGAAGCTAAACGTGGCCGACGACGCGACGCGCGAAGTACCCAGGGACATCGGCTCTCATCACCGATGGTTCCTTGGGCCCGAGTTCCTGCGCGAGCACCCATCAACATGGCCGGCGGAGCGACCGACACTCGACGCAACGACGGGCGAGGAGCGGATACACAACATCACCGAGCAACGGCCCGTCTCACCGCGATCAGCTGTTCCGGACCCAGCGCGCTTCTCTACGTGGGAGCGCCTGCTACGAGCGACGGCGCGCGTGCTGCAGTTCATCGACCTGTGCAGTGTGAATAGACAAGTAGTGAACTATAAGAGACAGGCTAGGAATCGCGAAAAGGACCCACAGTGGAATAGTGTTAAGAATAGGAATAAGTGTAGCGATAAGTGTAGAATTAAGTTTAGTGATAAGGACAGTGTTAAGTGTTTACCGCTCAGTGCAGAACTATTGATAAGAGCGGAGGCGTTGTTAGTGCGTGTAGTCCAACACGACTCGTATTACAGCGAATTGAGTAATAGTGATAGACTATCGAAGGGCCGCCTCCGCCCCTTATCAGCGCAGATTATCAGTGGAGTGATAAGGATCAAGTCGCGAATAAGTGCGACGCCGGACATCAGCGACGAGCTACGGTGCCCCGCAGTGCTGGACGGAGATCATCGCGTCACCCGCCTGTACATCGAGCACGTACACCGACAGCTGCACCACGCCGGAGTAGAGGCGACCATCAACGAGTGTCGAGCAAGGTACTGGATAACTCGATTACGTACAGTAGCCCGGATGGTCATACACAAGTGCTACAGCTGTCGCCGAAGAAGAGACGCGCCTCTAGAGCCGAGCACCGGGAACTTGCCGCCCTGCAGACTGGCTCACCATCAGAGGGCCTTCACGTACACCGGCATCGACTATTTCGGACCTCTGACTGTGACAGTGGGTCGGGGCACACAGAAACGCTACGTAGCCCTCTTCACCTGCCTGACTTCACGCGCCGTACACCTGGAAGTCGCCGCATCACTCAGCACCGAGTCAGCTGTGATGGCCCTACGACGGTTCATCGCCCGCCGCGGCTGTCCGACTGAAATATGGTCGGACAACGGGACCAATCTCCGCTGCGCCGACAGAGAGCTATGGGAGGCGCTGGACAACGCCACCCGAGAAGAGGCCACGAGAAAGACGATCAGCTGGCGCTTCATTCCCCCCGGCGCCCCGTTCATGGGTGGCGCATGGGAAAGACTAGTGCGCAGTGTGAAGACGGCCCTATACGCGATCCTGACGGAGAGGCACCCGACAGAAGAGGTTCTCACCACACTGCTGGCGGAGGTCGAGTTTACAGTAAACAACCGACCGCTCACTCATGTACCCGTCGACCCTGAGGACCCAGAGGCGCTGACACCGAACCACTTTCTGCTCTACGGCCCAGCGCGCAACCCGACACCAGGGACCTTCACTGGCACTGACCTCATCGGCCGCACCCATTGGAGAGCGGCACAGAGACTCGCGGACATGTTCTGGGAACGATGGATAAGGGAGTACTTACCTGGACTTCAGTACCGGCGGGAGCCCCATGGACGCGGCGCCGCCCTGAAAGAAGAGGACATCGTCCTCATTGTTGACAACGTACTCCCCAGGAACATGTGGCCTCTTGGGAGGATAATAAGGACCTTCCCTGGAGAAGATGGAATTGTGCGTGCGGTGGACGTCCGCACCAAGGGAGGAGTTCTTCGGAGGCCAGCGAAGAAATTGATAGTGTTGCCGACGTCGTCCCTCCACGAAGAATTATGAACCGTCAGTGAAGCCGACAGTTCACGGCGGGAGAAATGTACAGGACGACGTCTGTATAATTTGTATATAATAGATTAAGTTACTGTAGTACATTATGTAATTTAAGTTAGAAATAAGATAATGTCATAGAATCCTAGCGCATAAGCACTAGTATAAAGTTAGAAGAGTGTAACCCTGAGAGGGATAGGAATAATAGAAGAGTGTAACCCTGAAAGGGATAGGAATAGTAAGAAGAGTGTTACCCCGGAAAGGGACAGGAATAATTTTATTATGATTGGTTTATTGGATTAATAAACTCGGTACAAAGCCCACTAGTTGTGACACATCAAATAGTATATAAGAGCGCGAAAAATCGCGCCAGACACGTTCGAGCGACTGGACATTAGAAGATTTAGGAAGAAACTCTGCGCGAAGAGGGTCACAACTGGTGGGTGGAGCACTGTTTCAAGACTATTTCGGCTTTCATTGAATTCTCCTTCACGACGCATACCAGCCACAGCAGCAACAGGACGCACGACGTATTAATCGTCCTGTTCAATTATAGTTAGGTACATGGTGTAACTTTAGAAAAACTACTGAGTTCTTAGATTTACGCGAATATTACACATGAAATAAAACTATTTTTTCGGATTTTATCGCGGTATATTTTGATTTTTAAGTTCCCGACGTTTCGAGTGCTTTGCAGCACCCATGGTCACGGGAAGGACTGAGGTGGTAGACGTCCAAAAGGCATAGTTAATCCGGGGTACCCTCATCATCATCATCATCTCTGCCCATACTTGTCCACTGTTGAACATAGGCCTCCCCAAAGGGGGGATTTGCCATACTCGCCACGCTTGGCAGGCGGGTTGGCGAGCGCAGTTTTTGATCGCAGAAGTGTTAAGAGAACGCTGCTGCCCATTCCCTAGTTTTCCCTTAGTCGCCTTGTACGACACCCGATGGGTAGAGATGGGTTGGTCCTATTCTAAGCCGGGAACCACGCGGCTACTCAAACTTCTTAATTATTTTTGTTGGTCCGATCTACGCAGAATGAGCTCACGGTGTCTTGAGGTCTTGCAGTGTTATGCTGCAAGACCTAGAGACTAAAATCCGTAAAAATAGTTTTATTTCATTTAGAAAAACTAACTAATGAATCCAATGCCTACTGGTCACTTATAATAAAAAATGAATACGAAGAACGCTTCAATAAGTACTCATCTTCTTACTCACCTATCCAAATGTCGTAGTTAGGGTTATAATCTGAAACACCTAAGTATCTACCGGCCCATTGTTGAGCCGCCCAGCCCTCGTGTCATTTTGCGCTTGGTATAAGTGTTTTATAATGTACTAAATTAGTATTCTTATGGAGATGCTACTTATCGAAGTGTTTTTTTACAAGCTTTTATTTAACTTGCAATATTGCACATGCCTGCCTGTCTGTCTTCCTTTCCGGATCAAATCTTATGAGCCATTTTTTCTAGCACTTGCGGTATCCGATTGACCTGAAATTTGGCATACGCATGTAAATTTGGTGACTGTGCAATAATATGGTATCATGGAGCTGGTCTGATGATGGAATCGGAAGGTGGCATAGGGACATGTTAACTTTACAACGTAACCCGCTCGTGTTTAGTCTTGTGAGATTGGTATACACGTACTATAGTCAAAGTCAAAGTCAAAAATCATTTATTTGTCTAGGCCAATACATTAGCACTTACAAATGTCAAAATTATTTCATTTTTTACAACTACCACCGGATCGGAACGCGGCCTCCACTGAGAAGATCCGGGGAGAAACTCAGCGGGATAGTCTTTTAATTTAATTTGTTCGGCGTTTCTGGTAACCATTCTTTTTTGTTTTTTAAATATTATAATATACATCATTGATAAATGTTGCTGATTGATGAGCTGCTCAAACCCAATCTGTTTTATCGTCAAGATAATCCGAAATTTTGTAATACCCTTTCTTACAGAGTCTAGTTTTAATTGCCTTTTTAAACTTATTGATAGACATGTTTCGGATATCTATGGGTAATTTGTTGTAGAAGCGTATACATTGCTCCATGAAAGAATTACTAATTCTGTGGAGACGAGTGGAATGTACAATAAGATCATCTTTGTTCCGTGTTTACATGATGAATGTCGCTATATTTTTCAAAATTACTGATACTTTTTTTTAACATATAGAAGATTTTCATATATAAATTGTGATGCAACATTTAGAATATTTATCTCTCCAAACTTTTCCTTAAGAGAAGCTCTCGGGGCCAAATTGTAAATTGCTCGAACAGCCCTTTTCTGGGGAAAAAAGATGGTATTAAGTTCTGCAGAGCATCCCCAAAGTAGTATGCCATATTACATAATACTATAAAAATAAGCGAAATAAATAAGTCTAGCTGTTTCAATATCAGTTAGTAATCTAATTTTCTTTACCGCATATGTCGCCGAGCTTAATTTACAAGATAATTGATCAATATGGGGCCCCATTGTAATATGGCATCAATAGTGATACCTAGAAATACAGTCGACTCTACAAGGTCTAAATCCACGCCATTTATTTGTACATTAGTTGCAACAATAGTAGAAAAAGTGACCAACCATTGACAGACATATACAACCAGATACTATTCAGTGTCTGATGATGAAGCCACAGGAACTCCTCAACTAAACAATATATCTTCGATGTGTTTCTTGCTACAAAAACTTGTTTGTAAAAAGTTCTTTATTTGATTTTTTAGAACCAGTGAACAGTAAGCTTTGCATACATCAATTGGGTTTTCGCTCTAGGACGACTAAAAATACACAGTGTATATACAAAAAATATCATATTCAAGCACGTCGTGTTTGTGGCTGGCCCGCACCGGCGCACCCGCGTCTCCCCACTTATAGCACAGTATAAAATTTACATAATTTGAAATGTCAGCAGGTCCGCGCAGAGATCTTATTTATAGAAATAGGACTTAAACGCGTAGAAGGTTTATAAACCCAGTTCAGCTGTACACTTTTTGTGGACACTTGGTACCATTTAGGTAACCAATTTAAAAATATTTGTTCGTCCAAGTTCGCACGTCGTTATTATTCAAAATAATGTGACTTGTCATTTTGACGTAGGCTCCACGCAAATTTATCGGACAGCGCTACAAGGTTATACGAGGTGTAACATAATAAGCGCAAGACCTCAGACACCCCGATTAGCGAATTGTTTCATAAATTCAAAACGAAAACCAAATTTCCAAATTTGACGATTTTTACCATTTTTTAAGCATTTTTGTACCCCAATTAAGTGCGTTTTGTGAAATACGTTTTAGGGATGTATTTGAAATCTCCTTATTGCTATGAATCAAGAATAAATTTAGTTTTTTATAGCAAATATAAAAAAAATGTAGGATACATTAAAAATTGTTGGAATCAATTCATTTACCGATTTAGAACCAGCTACTTTCAGGTCATGCGTTTATTATGTTACATCTTGTATATTTGCACTGCTTACTTTTATGTCATATCGGTTATGCCAGTCAATAAGCAAGAGAGAGAAAATAATAGTGTGTGTGTAATAAATAATTGTGGGTCACACAAAGATTTGTCCAAAATCAAAATCAATCAAAATCAAAAGTTTTTTATTCATGTAGACCAAAAGGCACTTATGAATAGTCAAAAAGAGAAAATTATTAATTACTTAAGACTCTACCACCCGTTCGGAAAGTCATTCCTGTGGAGAAGAAGGGCAAGAAACTCCACGGTTACTCTTTTTTAAAAATGACGTTTCAATTCTTTTTTTATACATTGCATTTATGGAGTATGGGAGAACAATGCAGAACGAGCTAAATAGATGTGCTTAAGTATAGATTAATCATAAGTGTACTTAGATTCATGATTTTGGTCAGTGTCTACATAGTCCTCTCATTTACAAAATAGAGATGTTGTAGAGGTATATAATAAAAAGCATAATAATAATAGTAAGAGAAAGTGTTACTATAAAATATGTAAAGAGCGCGTACAAAACAACTGGTCATAGCTCCAGGGTGATGCCGAACGAGACAAAATTCAACAGCATTATGGTACACGTTCAGTCAGACAAAGGGCAGGGGACGGACCAGTCCCCACCAGCAGCACCCGTTCACGAGTATGACCTGAGAAGCAGCCATCACTCTCCTCAACCATTTTAGAGGGAAAAGAATGACCCGCTCCACAGAGCCGCCACTAGCAAAGACATTTTAGTGAGCATGACCAATCCACGACCCTGTCGACATCGTTCGAGAATAATATTTAAAATCAATGAACGCTCGCTAGGCAGGACATGCTGCACTTAACATTATATTCTTCTAGATTTTAGTTAATTTGTGTAAAGGCATTTTTATCATTTAAAAAATCATTTAGTGTATAATATCCTTTACTCATTAGTGAAGATTTAATATACTTTTTAAATCTGTCAAGTGGCAACTCGGACATGGGCTTTGGTATCTTATTGAAGCAGCGAATACCGACTCCTACGAAGGAAGTAAATACTTTTTTAAGCCTAACAATTGGTAATACCAGTTTATGTTTATTTCTAGTATTAAATTTATGAACGTCACTCACTTTATTAAATAAATGGATATTCCTACGTATGTACACTATGTTGTCGTATATATACTGTGAAGCAACCGTGAGAATGTTGATCTCTTTAAAAAGTTCTCTGAGGGAAGCCCTAAGTCTAAGATTATAAATGGCACGGATAGCTCTTTTTTACAGTATGAATACATTTTCCACGTCAGCAGCGTTACCCCACAGTAGGATACCATAAGACATAATGCTATGGAAGTAACTAAAATAAACTAGACGTGCTGTATCCACATCCGTAAGTTGCCGTACTTTCCACACTGCATAAGCAGCGGAGCTAAGTTTACCCGCAAGTGATGAGATATGGGCCCCCCATTGGAGTTTGGAGTCTAGGGTAATGCCTAGAAAGACAGTGGAGTTCACGAGGTCCAGCTTTATGCCATTAATAAGAATATTCGTAGCATTAACTTTTACATTGGGCATAGTAAATTTAATACACTTTGTCTTGAGTGAATTAAGCAATAGATTGTTTATTTCGAACCAATTTGATATCCGTGAAAGAGCACCATTCACATCGTCAAAATTAAGCTTAGCTCTGTCAACTTTGAAGATCAAGGAGGTATTATCTGCGAATAGTACAATGTCACAGACATCACGGACAAAGTTCGGCAGGTCATTAATATATACTAAAAAAAGAAAGGGTCCTAAGATGGAGCCCTGTGGAACACCAATTGAAATATTAACTTCCTGAGACTTGACCCCGTTAATCTCAACACATTGAGACCTTTCACCTAAGTATGAAGCTAACAAATTAAGGGCAGTGTTTTTAATACCGTAATGCCTTAGCTTTTTAATAAGGGTTGCATGCTCAACACAGTCGAATGCCTTAGAGAGATCACAGAATACACCAATTGCATTCTGCGATGCCTCCCAGGCACCGTAAATTTGCTGAAGCAGACCTACTCCCGCGTCTGTGGTTGAACGTCCCTTAGTAAAACCATATTGATCACCGTGTAACAGCTTATTCTCATTAAAGTGGTTAAGCAATTGATTGACTAGGATCTTTTCATAAATTTTACTCAAGGCCGGCATAATGGAAATCGGTCTAAAATTGGAAGGCTCGCTTTTTATCCCTGATTTAAAAATCGGTACAACTTTACTAAGTTTCATTAAGTCGGGGAACCTACCCTTCTCTACACATTTATTAAATATCGTCGCCAGCGCAGGTGCTATAGCCATTACTATGCTATCTAGTATTTTTAATGATATACCCCAGAAGTCGACAGTGTTTTTAATGTTTAACGACTTAAAGGTTAAGATTATGTCTGTCGGGGTCACATATTTAAATTCAAACAAGACATTGCATTCTTTTACACTGATTTTTAATATTAGTTCAGCTTTTCGGGAAGAGGAGTTCAAAGAGCCAGTAGTATGAACTGGAATTTCACTAAAAAATTTATGAAAAGCCTGCGCAATATCGAAATCATCTGTTAAGATGTTATCATTAATTACAAGTTCAATAAGATCATCGCGTGGTTGAGTTCTCCCAGATACACTGTTAATTATACCCCATGTGGTTTTGATCTTATTTGATGACCTTTTGATCATATTGCTATAATATAAAGACTTTGCTGCAGTACACACCTTCCTAAAAGTCTTCGAGTAGTTTTTAACATATTCCAAGAAAGCTGGGTTTGATTATATGTTTTCGTATCCTACAGTTCATACATCTTAGCTCTACTTTTATGAATTCCTACAGTAGCCCAATCACTAAACTTTGCTTTCTTGGCCGTTGAAAATGATTTTATTTTAAATATATTATCGAATTCTGATTTCATGGTATCAAAAAGGTTTTGATATAGGTAATTGGGATCATTATGTAACCAATCCATATTAGATATGCGATTGTAAACTTTATCCCTAAAACAGTTTATACGTCGATCTGATATCGGCCTACAAGTAACTTTACATAACTTAGGTATAAGGTGGCTGGGTACTGACACCAACAAACCACTATGATCTGAGGGCAAAGCGTTTATAATTAATTTATCAAACACTTCACAGTCGCAAAACACATTATCTAAACAGGTAGCAGACGTAGCAGTGATTCTAGTCGGTTCATTAAACAAGCATACTAGATTAAAAGATTTAAAAAGATTAATTAGTCTACAGCTAATGGATGACTTTTCGATTAGATTGACATTGAAGTCACCACATATAATGCATTGCTTTTTAATACCAGAAAATTTTTTTAACACCTCTTCCATAACGTTTTCAAATGTATTAAAATCACCTGAGGGCGGTCGGTAAACGCATGCTACAACATAACTATCCAGTTCGACACAAGATATCTCAACAATGCGTTCAATAGAAAGACCCATAATGTCCTTGCGCTCTTTACACTTGATGTCGTTGGCGACTAATATTAGAGACCCTCCGCGTATGGCTGTTTTTCTTGTGAACGCACTCAACACTGTGTACTGACTTTGATATTTGATTATTTCATGAGATTTCAGCCAATGTTCAGTAACACAGAATAAATGGACGTTGTATTTCCTAAGAAATAATTCTATCTCGAGATCTTTGCCAGCTAAACCTTGCATATTCTGATGAAAAATATTTAATTCTATTGACTTAGCTGTTGTCGCATTTACTAGTTTAAACTATGGTCACACAACCTAATGTTGCTGCCAGTATCAATCATTTTATTTTGGTTTATATTGCATATAACCGCGTCATTTTTTTGTATATTAAATGCTAACAATGTAGCCAACTGTCGTTTAGTTGTAAAGGGCAGATACATAGTATCTTCTGTCAGCCTAAACTTGCTAATGAATTTATTTATATCAAAATGTCCCATGCGGGAATCGGACCTGCGACTATTAGACACAGTAGGTGGAGCGGCTTAAGCTCTTAACCACTGCGCTAAATCGTCCGTCAAGTGTACCGTGTACCAAATCAAAAATTTTGGCATATATTAAATCCGTTGGACGAATTTGGCTATTCACTGATATGAAAGCAACAAAATTTGTTTATTTCTGTTATTTTCATAGGTATAGGCTAATCCTGCGGCGATATTCCACAGGATTTGTGTGTGTATTCATTTGTCGTTTTTCAGCAAGGAGCTGTTCGAGCAATTTATAATTTTTCTAAACAAAAATTCAACGAAATAAATATTCTAATTGATGTCCAACGATTGTTATTTGAAAATCAATTTTATATCAAAATAATGTTAGCAAATTTAAAATCATCATCATCATCATCATTTCAGCCTATACTTGTCCACTGCTGAACATAGGCCTCCCCAATCGCTTTCCAGCGTAACCGGTCCGATGCCACCTGCATCCAACGATTTCCTGCGATTTTCACAAGATCGTCGGTCCATCTGGCAGGCGGTCGTCCTACGCTGCGCTTGCCAATACGTGGTCTCCACTCTAGAATCTTTCTGCCCCAACGCCCGTCCGATCTTCGCGCTATGTGGCCAGCCCATTGCCACTTCAGCATGCTAATCCTGAGGGCTATGTCGGTGACCTTGGTTCTTCTACGAATCTCCTCATTCCTGAATCGATCACGTAGAGAAACGCCGAGCATAGCTCTTTCCATAGCTCGCTGAGCAACTTTGAGCTTTTTTATGAGACCTATTGTAAGAGACCACGTCTCTGATCCATACGTCATCACTGGTAACACACATTGACTAAAAACTTTAGTCTTTAGGCACTGAGGTATTTTGGATGAGAAGATGTTGCGCAGTTTCCCGAACGCTGCCCAGCCGAGTTGGATTCGTCGATTGACCTCTCTCTCAAAGTTGGACCTACCTAACCGGACTGCCTGTCCCAGGTAAATGTATTCGTCGACAACTTCAAGAGTAGAGTTCCCAACGGTGAGTGCGGTGGGTACGACATGGACATTAAACATTATTTTTGTTTTGTCCATATTCATTTTAAGACCCACTTGTTGGGATACTCTATTGAGGTCACCGAGCATTCGTCCTAGATCTTCCAGCGACTCCGCCATGACCACAATGTCGTCGGCAAATCGAAGGTGAGTGATGTATTCGCCATTGATGTTGATGCCAAGTCCTTGCCATTCCAAGAGCTTGAAGGCGTCCTCTAAGGTGGCCGTAAACAGTTTCGGAGAAATGACGTCTCCCTGTCTTACTCCTCTTTTTATGGGGATCACCTTCGTGCACTGCCCCTGTACTCGGACTGACATGGTGGCGTTATTATACAAGCACTTCAACACTTCGATGTACCTATAGTCAATGCGGCATCGCTGGAGAGATCTAAGAACTGCCCAAGTCTCGATCGAATCAAAGGCTTTCTCATAGTCCACAAACGCCAAGCATAGTGGCCGATTATACTCCTCAGTCTTCTGTATAACCTGCCGCAGCGTGTGTATGTGGTCTATGGTACTAAAACCTTTCCGGAAACCGGCTTGTTCGGGAGGCTGGAAGTCATCAAGCCTTCGTTCGAGACGATTCGTAATGACTCTCGAAAACAACTTATAAACATGGCTCAGCAGTGTGATGGGCCTATAGTTCTTCAATAAAGAATTATCATCTTTCTTGAAAAACAGCACCACCACACCCCTGTTCCATGCTTCCGGCGTTTTCCCTTCAAGCAAGACGGAATTAAATAGCCTCTGAAGGACTTTAAGTACCGGCGATCCGCCCGCCTTCAGAAGTTCTGCAGTAATTCCGTCTTCACCCGGCGCTTTGTTGTTTTTTAGTTGTTTGAGAGCCATCCTAATTTCGCACAGGCTGATGTCCGGGATATCTTCAGTGCAGTGTCGGGTTAGCTTGGCTCTTGGGTCTTTTACCAAGTCAACAACAGGTTTAGCTACTGAGGTATATAACTGTCCATAGAACCTCTCTATCTCCCTGAGCACCTCTGACCCATTTGACGTTACGTTTCCGTCCTCCGTCTTCAGCTTCGTCAACTGGCTCTGCCCAATAGACGCGTCTCTTGCGAACACTTTAGAGCCCTTGTTCTGCTCTATGGTCTCCTCAATACGCCTTGCATTGAAGGACCGTAAGTCGTGTCGCAAGGACTTCATTTTTAAATGATTGATAAATTTAAAATATGTAAATGTAATTTTAAAAAAATACATTCTATAATACTGAGTTCTTAGATTTACGCGAATATTACACATTAAATAAAACAATTTTAGCGGATTTTATCGCGGTTTATTTTGATTTTTAAGTTCCCGACGTTTCAAGTGCTTTGCAGCACCCATGGTCACGCAAAGGACTGAGGTGTTAGACGTCTAAAAGGCATAGTTGTTTCGGGGTACCCTCAAACTTGTTAATTATTTTTGGTCGTCCGATCTACGCAGAATGAGCTCACGGTGTCTTGAGGCCTTGCAGTGTTATGCTTTGTTTTGGATTTGATTATATTAATTACCGGGTCCTAAGTCGATTGAAGCACCCAGCCATCTTCTCTATTGAAATTAGGATGTTTTTTTAATTTCAATAGCCTCAGCCATAGTGATTTACACTCATTTGTTTTAATATATTGGTGGTTGGGTCTGTCTTGACCTTTTTATGTGTTTAGATCCAAGAATAGTTCTTGTATTTAGCCGTTGTAATCTGACGTATCCATAATGACCGAAGTATTTCCTTTACCCGCGCGGAGAATAGTAATATCCTTTCTGTTGCGTAAGGTTTCCAACGCTAAATATTGGTTTTTAGGAAGATTTAGTTTGGGCACTGATTTTAAATAATGTAAATTCTACAATATCTTGCATGATTTATTAAAAGGCACATTTTGTTAAAGTGCCAAAAGTGCTTGGCAACATTTTACATGAAAATGTTTTTGTTCTATAGGACCGTCGAAATATTTTTGTAACCACATCTTTATTGTATCGCTTTGGGCGTATGTGATTTCGGCTTTGTAATAATGCCTAGAGTAGGGTAATATGTAAATTAAAAACGCAGAAAAAAACCCGTTGTGGCCGCCTCCGACACTGCAGAGGCTCCGCGACCTTCAAATGAGACATGGTTACTGTTACGTCATTTTCTGACATTTGGATTTTATTTCCCTTATATTATTAAACGTTAAATGCGGGTGTCCAAATATGTTTGCAACTGGCCTGTTGTCTCATGTTCATTTTCATGAACCAATGGTTCTTTCCATAATGTACAACAAGCTGATCCGGCGAACTTCGTACCGCCTAACCGTCATGTTACTTTTTTGCTACTAAAAAATGGTAGAAAGCTACTTAAAATTTAAAGTTTGACTTTTGTATTGAATTTGTAAGGCAATGATCTAATTGGGGTGTCTAAGGTCTTGCGTTAATTACGTTACATCTTGTATATAACGAAAATAAGAATTCAATAAAAGTACAAAAATCAAGTACTTCAGTGGCGTCTCAGCAAGATCGGGTTAATCATCTTCATTGAAGCACCTTGTGACGCATCATCAAACTAATTCATCGAGCTAACCTTCTTGGTAGTTTCCTCACCTGAAATTAAAACAGTAAAATTAGTTAATATTAACTCATATCCGTATTCCGTCGACACGTATCCATTTAAGATTATATGTAAAGGTAATGAATATATCCGGCCGACCGTAATGACGAATATATGTCATTGCAGCTTGCCCATATTCATACATATGACGCGGGCTACCTGTATACGTTGCCGGTAAAGTAGTCAATCGCCCACCATTAGCTGCATCTCCTTCGGTGCTAATTGCATCGCGTAAATAATGGAATGGAAACTCTTCCGAACGTAATTTGGCTTGGTTCAACAGAATGAAAGTTAAGCGCTCCGTTTCGATTTTTACTTTACAATCGATGAAACCGCAGCAAATAGTTGTCAGGATTTTGACGAATCATCAAACAATGTGCATAATAATTCATCTAGCTAAACTTCTTGGTAGTTCCCTCACCTAAAATAAAAACAGTAAAATTAGTATTAGAAGTAAAAGTCACGTCCGTATTCCCTGAAGGGGTGGATAGAACCGTGATATCACTAAATCCCCGAAGTCACTTATAGCATCTTTAAAAAAGGTATGTAAATAAATTATTTAAGATTAGTGGCTAGCTTTTTGCCTAATATTTTCATACTAACAGCTTTTAATCCCTTAATCAACTCCTACGAATGGGAAATTTAGAGTGGTCCAATTTTTTTTGGGAAACACAACAAAATGGAGTTAAATTTATGTCATGTTAAAATGAAAACTATGATATTGATAGTCATTATTCAAAGGATTGATAATCTCGTCTCCTTTTCAAAACATCAGTGGATATTCAACGTGTCATATGAACGGTGTGTTACATATATTTTTTGCAGTTGCCCAGTATCGGGACGTGTAAGCACAATATCACGAATTTCCAATTTTTCACCAACAATCAAAATTGCAGCTTCATTTATTGTTGTAGCGTTAAATCTGCGTTTGTGTGTTCCGGCCGGTCGTTTATCCGCTCTGAACACGACTTTGTAGTCATTATTTGGCATGCAGGCAGGCAGGAATTGCTCTTTTCATTGATATGTTTATCTTATGACGCCGGTAAAGTTGTTTGAAGAATTGGATCCTATGAATACATTAAGGAATTTATGCTGTGCGTCTTCAAAATGTTGCAATGATCCAATTCAATGGTGAATTTGGACTTGAACCTGTAAAGTCGAAAGCGAAGTCAGTATTTCTGATTAAAAATTCCTCTTTTGTTAGCATACGTTATTTATTTTAGAGACAAATACAGAGACCTAACATTCTACATTTGATTTAATTTTTTATCTTAAATCTTTTTTTTTAAGGAAATGAACATTCGATCTTCAACACACAACAATTACCTTCATTGTCGGATTAAATCCGTGTTCTTCGATAATGTCTACCCAAATAAAGTCATTTGAAAATGGCCATTGTATTTTTGAGTGTTCGCTAGAGAATGTCGTGATTCTGGTGTTCCACCACAAAGCAAGGAATGCAATGGCTCAGGTGATGGAGTCAATATTGGCAATGTCACTTTGCCATTAAGGCAGCATAATCTAGGTGTTTCTCCAGCAAACTTCAATGCTCGCAAATAACGTCCATTGGACCGATGCAAACAAAAGTATGCGAGCTGTAGTCAATTGTACAATCGTATACAAGGTGTAACGTAAATAACGCAAAACCTCAGACACCCCGATTAAAAAAGTGCTTCATAAATTCAAAACGAAAACCAAATTTCCAAACTTAAAGGTTTTTACCCTATTTTTAAGCTCTTTTATACCCCAATTATCAATGAAACTTGTACGCGTTTGTGTGCATTTTGAGAAATACCTTTTGAGGAATGCATTTGAAATCTCCTTCCTTATTGGTATGAAATTCTTTTTAGTTTATTATAGAGCACTGAAGAAGTAAAAGCATTTATTGCAAATTAAAGAAAAATGTAAGATACATTCAAAATGGTTGGTATCAATTTAGTTACTGATTTAGAACAAACTACTTTCAAGGCTTGTATTTATTATGTTACACCTTGTATAATATGTGCTGCTCGATTCAAGTCTGTCGCGTCGAAGATTATCTCGTTGTTGATCTATGCGATAAGCTCGATGATTTCTCACCCCTAACCTAGCAGCTTCACGGGATGCCTCTCTTTGCTCTTGTGTTTGAGAAGCACGAAGTCGTGCCATACTAACGCGGCGCTCTTCTCGTGTGATTTCTCGTTCTTTTTCAGTGATTTGATTTCCGTCTTTCCTAACGAAGCCAAATTGCATTACGGCTTCGTTAAGAAAGATTAGATCTTGTAGGTCGCGGCATTGAATATTAATACTCGCACAATAAGATTTATCAATAACACTTGCACAAAACAAACAAATCGTCCGGTAATCTTTGCATGCTTGTTTCAAAACATATCACAGACAGCATGAAACAAAAAAAAATTACATCATCGCGACTTATAGGTTATATACCATTGATTATTCCGTGTGGTGCCGGCAGAGCAGAATAGCACCACCCCATATCTTCCCGTGGGTATCCTAAAAGGCGATAAAGGGAGTGTGAGAAAATACTGACTCCTTGTATCTTTCTCACTGTGATACTGCTCCGTCTGTCTGAGTCCTTCTCCGGTCGTAACGGTCTCCGTTCCACTGGGCCCAGAAGGATAAGGATGAGTATGTGCACCTGTGTCTCGCGCGTATACTTGTGCACCTTAATATTTCCTGCGTATCTGACCGCTTCCGTTACTGGACTCCGAGTACGCAAAAGTCCTGTGGCGATGTAAATCTAGGGGTCAAAGTGGTCGCCATGGCCGAAATCGGCCGGATCAATCATCATCATACCATTGATATACATAACACTAGATTAGCAGTAACGGCATAAATGTATGTCGGCTAAGAATAAGCCTGCAGCCAAGTTTCAAGCTTCTGTCATTCATTGGCCTGCCTGACACGTGCGACTCTCGAGTAAGACGTATTAATAAAAAATCACAAAATAGGTAAATGCATGGTGTAAGGCTGCGATTTGAGGTCACAAAATCACTAAACCGCAAGCGGAATGACTTTCCATACATAAGTTTATTGTTTTTTCATATATTTACTAGTAAATAAAATAAAAAACCGATTTCAAGTTACAAAAATAAATTTATGACGCAGTGTTGCCAATTAAAACACCATTTGGTGTTCCCGTCTTTATGGGAAAATGTTGGATAATTGTTTCACCTATAATTATGTATCATACGAATATCTATTTTATTAATTTTTTTGGATCCTAAAGGGTGCAATTTCCACCAAATCCCTTGCGGGGTAGACAGAAAGATCCAAAAAGTTCCATTAGAATATTATAAAAATAAATAAGCTATTTACTCAAAGCGAATATTGTACACAATTCTTTGTTACATAATTGCCTAACGGATCCAGTAAAGAATAGCTCCACCCCATTTGTTCTCACGTGTGTCGTAGAAAGCAATTGGGGAATTAACCAAGACTTTTTCTATCCTTTTTTTTTTTTAAAGCGCCACCTGGTTATTATTCAATGTCGTGGGTACTGTACGGGTTAGACTGTACTCGTACAGCGTTTTTTGAAGATGATAAATGATACACTTGATATTGTAATAATTAAAAGGTTCATTGATAGTCCAAATTATCACTATTCTATGATTTATTGATAAATGAGAATTAATATATGATATGATATATGTATGTATGTGAGCACGCGCGCGATTCTCTTGCTAACCGATTGCGAACTGATGATCATAATTAATATATTGTGCATGTAACGTAAAAATGCTGATGATGCAAACGGACGGGCTGGCCCGTACAGGTACGTTTACAAACATGAAAATTACACAAACAAATAGCCAGACCTAAACAAAATGTGTGAGTCACACAAAGATTTGTACTATGTGGGAATCGAACCCGCGACTATTCAGTCTAGTAACTGGAGTGGGCTACCACTCTTAACGTCTGGATAAAGAAGTGGAAACAGGAAATAGGCAACAACGTTTTACTGAGTTTGTTGAAGAGGTACGTATTTTGTAAATTTGTATTTATTTTACCCGCTCTAAATAGACTGCAACCATCAAACTGCATATTTTGGAAATAATGCAATAGATAACATTAGGTGTTTTGTTTATTACTCATTCAATAATATTTTCATAGTTTGACCACATACCCTAATGCACTCTATTAACGAATGTCTAAATAATCTGTGTTACAATTCTAATTTAAAATAGAATAAAATAAATGAGGTACTATAATAATTTATTTTATTAATTCATGTATTGGATTCTATCTGAAATGTAACGAAGTTAATTAAAAAAATATATAATAAAAAATTATATTCATAACATCATTGAAAATGTATATTCATTGTGCATTTAAATTGTGGGAAATAATCATATAGTAAGCAACACTGAGCCTCCTACTACTAGTAATATTGCTACCTCTATCGGATCGACGTAATGTCGGTATGGTGGGGAACAAGAGTGAAAGAGATGGATAAATTTTATCTCCAAATTATTTATTGGATTCAAAGCTATGTCGACATAATTTTAAGTCGTTACACTTTTTTCGACGCGCCGAAGTGACGTTTGCTTCTCTATGTATTTACCTCAATGTTATATACTGACAGGATGACTGACTGACTGATTGACCGTATGATCTGTAATGATGTATACCAATCGAGTTGACACAACTGTCAACTCGATTGGTATACATCACATCGTATACATTTTCATTTGTTTTCTATATTATTTTTAAATTTCGATTTGTAGTTTTTTCCGTGAAATTTTCTGATATTATAATAGTAATAGATTTTTTAGTATGGTGTTATTTGGGGCGGAGACGAATCCTACAAATCAGATATCATTAAAATCGGTCCAGCCGCTCTTGAGGTATATATGGTGTTACTAACCCGAATTTCCTATACTATATTTAGATAGCTATCGATTTTACTATATTCGCGCTATATGGAAACCGCTGGCAGTGTCATTACGCAGAACAGCTGTTTTAGGGGATCCTTTAAGTACGCCGCCAGTCGCTGTTGGAACGACGAAACCGCCTCGTATTAGATTCCTAAAAACAAAACAAAAAATTAAGTTCCAATATAAACAATACTTACTTAAATTACTAACACAATATTAAAATTAATTCTACAATTACATCGATGTTGTAACCAATGGACCACATGGTATCACGGTCCAGACGGTGGGCGCCCACCGATGGTGTTGTTTTTAGTCTCCTGGCATCTCAATATTTGTATTGCGTAATTTTATTTTTTTAGGTTAGTTGCTATAAAGAATTATGTTACGTTTCAGATATAAATGTAATTTTGCTCTTCACTTTATAATAATACTAGTTTCTGCCCGCGACTTCGTCCGCGTAGACTTAGGAACCTTACATTTTTCCAGGATAATAAGTATCCTAAGCATTAAGGTAGTTAATAATCTGTGTGACAAATTTCATTTAAATCCGTTCAGCCGTTTTTGCGTGATTTAGTAATTAACAACCAAACATCTAAATATACAAACTTTTTACATTTATAATATTTGTAGAAAAATTTAATATAAGCACGGTACGGTTCGTAACAATTGAGAATTAAGTCTTGTAGACTCAATAAGACATTTTTTAATGTCCGCCTCGCGGCTTGCGTCGAGCGCGACTCATGCCCGCTATGGCAGTCGAATGTCGCACCCGAAGTGTGCTAGGGAAAGGGATAGGGATGCTGTTTATTTATATTTTTATTTTTTTAATATTCTGGCTCAATGTTTGCATGTCATTCGAGGCCTCATTGAATAACGGCGCTGTGTTAGGGTAATATTATTGACTTATCATAGCATATTGCTGAATAAAGGTCCCTTTTTTATGGCGAGGCTTGGGCATATTATGTTATTATTATGAATAATATTTGGTACTTGTGTTTCTCCAGAAATATAAATTTGTTATTCTTTCTTTATTTTCCTTTCTTATACCGACAACGGTATCAATTTCTTGTTGATGATCCTTAGATTATCAGTTGTTGATCTCGACAAACACAACATCAAATCCACTAGAAGGGACCGTACGTATTGGACATATTGGACGTTAAACCCGTGCATAAGAGAATCTAAAAAGAGATTATATCCAGGACCTATTTAAATATTACAATAAATACAATATGTGCTGGCTGTATAAGGCATAATCACATTTTTTTAAGATTCACCGCGATTACTCAATCCGGGAAACCAAGGGGCCACTAAACTCCATCGTCAAAAAACAAGATACTTTTTATTAAATTATTTAACGTAACTTACTTTCCACCAGAGTCGAGCTGCTCTCCTAGTCTTCGTCCTGACGGCACCAGTCTTCGGACAGTATAATACCAACTGGAGTAACCAAGTAAGTGCGTGGTCCCATTTAACTGAGTGCAACGCACTATTTGCTTCATTAACATGACAAGAAACAGTACATGTTCAAACAATACGTCATCATTTCAGAATCAATGCGGAAAAATTGTACGTACCGCAACATCATCGGTCAGCAGCGAGCTGCAGTGGCCGTGGCATGTAGTGATTTATTTAAATAAGGTATAGTTTCTATACTTCCCGTTTTAATTTCTGTTTCATAATTGTAAAATTAGAAGACAAACCCGCTGAGTTCTCGTCCAATCGTTTTAATGAAGACTATGATTTGGTGTTAAATAGATTAGCAAGTATAATTTGATTAAGAAAGGAATTTAAGTCATTTTGCTGGTATGGGTTTATACAAAACTATTTTTATTCATTTTCAGGGTGCAGGGTTTGACGATTATTGCTGCATAGGTACCCTGGTATCCCGAAGACACATCATTTCAGCGGCCTTTTGCATGGCCTGGGATGACAGCACAGATGCTCTGGACAGTTACAAATTAACTGTGTCCGTCGGGAAATTTAATTTTACGGATCGCCATGATGGCACGCCAATTATATTCGTAAGTTGTTTTTCTTAATTACGCCTTCTGTTTTCTCAATACGGTAATTACTGCTTAACTTCACATAATAAAGCCAAATGTTAAAAATGTATATATTTTAATACTATTGTCAAGATGTTGTATATTGTCGCGATTACGTCCCCGAAAGCACGATCAGGAGATTTTCGCACGCTGAGGGCCGGTTCCTAATCTAAAAATGTATCTAAAGGCGATAGAGTATAAGCATTTTTTAGCGTTAGCGATCGGCTATTTTGTATATTGCATCGCGTTTTGGCACCTTGCTGCGTCCGATTGTGGTATCAAAAACGCACAACTTAGCGACTGCATCGATACTGCTTCGCGTTTGGGCAACTAAATGCATGGTTACATTGCGGGCGCAGCTTGGGGAGTGACATGGAGAGTTGTAATATTTACGGGAAATATAAAGAGTATATTTAGGGGAGACGCCACACAGCATCGCCATGCTTGGCGCGACGCTAAACTTTGCGAGCTATGCTGCCGTGCCCGATGCTCATAAAAACGAAGCACGGCAAGAACGAGGCGACTGTACAGATGCGAGCGGGACGCTAGCATTGCGTTGACGTTTATAGCCCGTTCCACGTACCACTACCCTTCGGCGTTAGGTTGACAGTGCTGTTTGTCGTATAGACAGCTAGTGTCAGTGCGTTTATTCATCTCCTGAATAATAATTATTTTGATGGCGTAAATATGTCCAAGACGTTCAGAGGAGGTAAACAGAAATGGTGTCCAGGATAGGAAATTTCGGTAGGCGTGAAAACCCTGATAAAGTGCTTTTATTCTCTTGTAACGATCATGATGATATGTTGCTGCTATAATAGGTAGGTAATATATACGAGTATAAAGGATATATATTCTTGTGATTTATATTTTTAATTTCATTTAATTAATTAATAAATTTCATTTAACCCTAAGATTCTTACCCTTACAAAAGAATCTGTCGAACTTTGTACTATTTGCCTATCGTGCAAGGTAATCGTATCTGGCGTGATGATATAGATAACTCTATTTTTAGAATCATCTTGAATGGATGTTATAGATTTGTTTTTTTTCATTTTCTATTTTATTACCTTTACTCAGGGTATATGGGTTTATGTTCATTGGCAGCACCAAATCCAATCGTACCAACCTATAATACCAGAGGTAGTGGTACATGAAACGGACTTAACACCACGCTGCCGTCCGCCGGCGTCTTGCCGCCGTCCCGCTCCGGTCGGGTGTTTTTATTTTAAACGCAGCACACTGGGACTTATTCCTGTATCGTCAATGCGTTTACAAACATAAAAATTCCCATACCCAAATACCCATGTAGCAAGAACTTTACTGCGTTTGATCAAAATATAGCGTTTTTAAAAGTTTTTATTTAACTAGCAATGTTTCTTGGTTTATTTAGGTCAAATATTGTGAGCTGAATTAAAAACACTCCCTCTTATCCTATGGAATTAAAATTGGACATGTTGGTTTAGTTCCGATGTCAATGCACTTTTATGGTAAGATTGACCTAATTTTACATCCAGGATTTGCTTCGGACGAAGAAACACCTCAACAGCCAACAGCATAGACACGAAATTGTATATACACCTTTAATTTTTATTTGCCGTTTCAATATGCCAACAAATTCCAGGTAGCATAAAAGCTTGTTTTTAAAAATGATTTTTTTTTTAAATATTACGATGCACTAAATATTTTCAAGAATTCCGATAGCTAAAAAATGAAACTTCGGTGTACAATGAACGTGTCTACCCTTTTGACGGAAAAGGCTAGAAAAAGTATTATTCGTAATATTCTACCGTTACTACAACTAACAATCACTTTACAGGTGAAGAAGGTAACACTCCACCCCGAGTACGACCTACCGACCCGAGCCAACAACTTGGCCATTGTTGAGCTCAGGGACTCTATATCCTACTTGGGCTGGGCGCAGCCCGCATGTCTGTGGCCCAAAGACCTGGCTGACTTCTCCAATATTATAAACAAATCGGGATTCGTACGTACTTTCAGTAATTTTTTAACAATACGTACTTTGTGAATCAGCATTCCACTAAAAAAGGTTAAGCATTAGGTGATTCATTTATTTAGTAGGTATGGAGATAATTTATGGCTTTGAATTTTATGAACTAATGAGATGAGAGTATGAGAGTGGAGGAAGCCAGAGAGGTATGTAAGGAAAGAACCTGTTGGAACTTTGCACTCTTTACCTGCCCCGCAAGGGATCTGGTGTAATGATATAGATAAATAGATGCATTTTATGATTGAATTGAGGCTTTTGTATTTATGGCATAGAAAAGCTGTATCACATATTAATAAGAGGCTGATGATAACTCACCTATAATATCAAGATGAGATGGGCTTAATTGTGGAGATTTGCAAACAGAGGCTGATGAGGATTGTCTTTTATAAAGTTTTATGAAGTACAAGTGATTTCAATCCCTGAGTCACTCAGGTCACAAAATGAGGCGGAATAACAAATAACAGAACTTCAACTATAGCCTAATCTAATCTTTAAGGTGTATCGTTAGGATGTGAACTAGGTACGCTATTCTTGGAGAACCTTTGAAGACTGATGGCCTACCTATATTGCTAGTAACGGTTCCGTCATCTTCTCCTTTTTCTTGCAGGTGCTTGGCTGGGGCTACGATTACATACTGAAACGCAGTAGAGAGCTAAGGCTGATGAAAATGCCGGTTATTGACAAAGAGACCTGCATTAATTCAAACAAAGCTTTTTACAAAGCTCACACGCCAATATCTGCGTTTTGTGCTGGTAATAGAGACGGTAAGATATACATTTAACATTGAAGTCAGTGCTACGAATTAGAAAAAAAAATACTTTTTAACGTCTCATGATAAAATTGTATGATGGTGTACTTTTAGAACTTTGTTAATTCTCAATATGTGGTTCCTTTAAAGTTAAACACCAATTGACTAAGTCAAGAGTCTCCGTAACCGGCGAGCGTGTATGTGACGTACTATGAGAGTGGAGAAAGCCAGAGAGGTATGTAAGGAAAGAACCTGTTGGAACTCTGTACTCTCTGCCTACCCCGCAAGGGATCTGGCGTGATGATATAGATAGATAGAGACTAATGTCTGTTTTTTTTTTGTGAGAATCTCAGCGATTTTCTATTTTAACAATTACACCGACACAACAATATAATAGAAATAATTCATGATTATATTTTGTTGCCTTGCTTAAGAACTACAGACCCATCTCACTCCTGAGCCACGTTTACAAGTTGTTCTCGAGAGTACTCACAAACCGCTTTTCCAGAAGACTTGACGAGTTCCAGCCACCGGAACAAGCCGGGTTTCGAAAAGGCTACAGCACCGTAGACCAAATCCACACTGTTCGGCAGATTGTACAGAAGACCGAAGAGTACAATCAGCCGCTGTGTATGACTTTCGTGGACTACGAGAAAGCCTTCGACTTCATCAAAACCTGGGCGGTTTTGGATGCTCTGCAGCGATGTGGCATCGATTGGCGCTATATCGAGGTGTTGAGATGTCTGTATGATACCGCCACAATGACCGTCCAGCTCCAGGACCAAAAGACCAACCCGATCGAGCTGCATCGAGGGGTAAGACGTCTTCAAGACGCTGGACTGGACTGGGCGGGGCATTAACATCAACGGCGAATACATCTCACACCTTCGGTTTGCCGATGATATCGTCATCGTGGCAGAGTCACTGGAACAGTTAAGCGAGATGCTGCATAGCCTAAATGAAGCCTCTCGAGGTGTCGGTCTCGGCATGAACTTGGATAAAACCAAGATCATGTTTAATGAGCATGTCACGCCGGGACCGATCTACATCCATGGTTCGATGCTCGAAGTTGTTCGGGAGTATGTCTACCTTGGACAAGTTGTCAAATTTGGTAGAAACAACTTCGAGAAAGAAATCAACCGCAGGATCCAATTGGGTTGGGCAGCATTTGGCAAACTACGTCACGTTTTCGCTTTGCCTATACCGCAATGCCTGAAGACTAAAGTCTTTAACCAATGTGTCCTACCTGTTATGACTTAAGGGGCCGAGACGTGGACACTCACAGTGGGACTAGTCCACAAATTCAAAGTCGCACAGCGCGCTATGGAGCGAGCTATGCTCGGCGTCTCTTTGAAGGATAAAATTCGTAACGAGGTAATCCGACAAAGAACCAAAGTTACCGACATAGCTCGCAGACTCAGTAAGCTAAAGTGGCAATGGGCTGGTCACATCTGCAGAAGGACCGACGGCCGATGAAGCAAGCGTGTCCTAGAGTGGAGACCGCGACTTGGTAAGCGTAAGGTCGCTGGGACAGACTGGATGCGGAAGGCGGAGGACCGTGTGCAATGGCGCGTTTTAGGAGAGGCCTATGTCCAGCAGTGGACTACGATAGGCTGATTGATTGAGTGATTGATATTTTGTTATGTATACCTGTTACAAACAGTCCTATTAGGTAGGTCCAACTTCGAGAAAGAGGTCAATCGTCGAATCTAACTCGGCTGGGCAGCGTTCGGGAAGCTACTTAATATCTTCTCGTCCCAAATACCACAGTGTCTCAAGACAAAAGTATTTGACCAGTGTATGTTGGCAGTGATGACTTACAGCACCGAGACATGGTCACTCACGATAGGCCTCATAAGAAAGCTCAAGGTCACCCAAAGTGCAATAGAAAGGGCTATGCTCGGAGTTTCTCTGCGAGATCGAATCAGAATTGAGGAGATCCGCAAGAGAACCAAAGTCACCGATATAGCTCTCATAATTGCCAAACTTAAGTGGCAGTGGGCGAGGTACATTGCTTGTAAAACTGCCGACCGTTGGAGCAGAAAGGTTCTCGAGTGGCGACCTCGTAACGGAAGACATAGAGTGGGCAGGCCCCCTACAAGGTGGAGCGATGGCGTCGTGAAGGCCGCTTGTAGAAGCTGGATGCGTACAGCACACAGCCGGCCGTTGTGGCGATCTTTGGGGAGGCCTTTGTCCTGCAGTGGGCATCTTTCGGCTGTTGATGATGATGATAATATTTTATTTTCCAAGGTTCATGCAACAGCGACTCAAAGCGATATCACAAGCGTTATCTAATTAAAATTGTTGACATCATTCTTCCATTCAGGTGACACAGTACGCAACGCTGACACAGGCGCTGGTTTGCTATTCAACAATGGTGGCACGTGGTTCATTCGAGGGATTGTCTCTGATTGCAAGGTGATTGATGACACCAACACATGCGACCCGAGACACTATGTCGTATTCACGGACCTCGCCAAGTTCTTGCCTTGGATTTGGGAGAACATAAATGACTACTAATTTCGCTTAATTGTTAGGAGCAGAGTAAATTAAAATACTATTGTAGATTTGTCTGTAAGTACTTGTATAATATATCATTAATTATAATCCTGTGTCAACACTTATATTCTGGTGCATCCAAAATAAATGCAACACACAAGTAAAAAAAAATCTGCATAGATCAAGCTCCCTTACAACCCTTAAACTTTATTCTTGAAATCACGCACCACAAAACTTATACGAGATATATAGATAAGTCCTGTCACTAATACTGTAGTTTGAGGTGGGCAGTGAGAAGGAAGGCAGGCAGTCAAACATTATTTGCAAGCATTCATTTAACTAACTTTGATCGTATTTTTCAAAAACTTACAGCCATGCGGTAGTCCTGAAATTTGGCATACGTATGTAACTTCAGTGACAATGCAATAATATGGTACGATGAAGCCGGTCTGATGATGAAGCTGTTTAGGTTCATTGGATTTGTATTGATAAGTGCTATAGACCCAGATGGTGTACCGAGTTGGATGATGAAGCCGCAATGTGGCCATAGGAACTCTTCAACTAAACAATCTAGGCTTGGCGTGTTAAAGGCATACGGTTAAGGTCTTTAATATTACCATTTAAAAAAAAAACTGTCTTGTGTGAGTGGTGTTATTTTTAAGAATAAACAACTTTTTAACCAGACTACTCTAACCAGATCGGTACCTTAGGATGGACGTAATACCCATAATATCTCAATCTACACATTTGTATTTTTTGTCGTTAAGCAGTTCCCTGGTGTATTTTTAAAGTCCCAGGTCCAATACCGAATAAAATTGAACCACTTTGGAGCTATGCTGACCATAAATTCATTACAAAATGCTTTGGACTGTTTTGAAATCTCTAATGTATACACATGCCTACCATCGTATTGTTCCAATTATGTCCACCCTGCTAGCAAATCTTTGAAGATAATTCACCAGAATATCCGCAGTATCGGTAGAAACTTTGATGAATTTTTCACCATGCTCCAAACAACTGAACTGGATTATGATATTATAGTATTGTCTGAGTGCTGGCTTAATAAGACCAATAACATAGCTTTAATGTATGTAAAACGATGCATAATAGAAATCAAAATGATGGGGTGGTTGTTTTAATTCGTGCAAACATTGATTACCACTTAACCGAACCCTCATTTTCCGAGGCCAACTGTCTTTTTCTGGTTATTGCTGGTAAGGTTGGCATTATCGCTATCTACCGATCTCCATCTTTTATAAAATTAGACACATTCTATAATGAATTAGATGACTTACTGACGTCCCATAGTTGCATACAGAATCTTGTTTTAGTTGGCGATATCAATATCAACATTGCTTCTGATAGTAGTAGTAAGGACAAAGATCACTATCTTAATCTAATCTCCGTTCACGGCATGATTCCGGCTTACTATTCTCCTACTAGACAAGACAGTTGCCTCGACCATGTCTTACTCAAAACTAACGTAGATAGCTCTATCATTAAACTGGAATCGCATATTACGGATCATATACCTATAATTATATGTATCGAATTGTGAACCTGAAAAGAACTAACAAACCCACTAAATTGCACTACGATCACAATGCTACTGTATATGACATCAATAACCTTGACTTTTCGGTGGTCTTAAACGTGAATGATGTGGATTTTGCTACCGATACTCTGGTAGATATGCTAGGTGCGACTATTAACAAAATCTCAAAAACAGTTCTGGTCTCTAAAAGGAAAACCATTCTAAAACCTTGGATCACGGCTGGGCTCTTAAGATGCATACGTCATAGGGATAAACTTCATAAGAAAGCCAAAGCATTTGCTGATAACCTTATCTTGAAAAAAAGTTACACACGCTACAGGAACTTTTGTAACCTTATTTTACGTAAAGTTAAAAGAAAGTACGAAAGGAACGAATTTATTAAAGCTAAAGGTAACCCAAAACGCATCTGGGATATTTTAAAAGAAATTGCATGTATTCAAAGCACAAGGTCCTCAGCAACAGAACTTCTTTGTTCGGGAAATGATCCAATGGTATCTCTCACTGAAGTAAACACCTTTTTCGTTGATATAGGCAAACGGTTGGCGAACAATATTTTACTGACCACTCATAATAACCAAGTATCTGGAGGCACTATCAATTCTCGAATAAGTAATTCTCTTGTATTACTACCGGCGGATGCATCCCAGATAGATGTTTTAATTAGAAACCTCCGTCATAACTGTGTAGTTGGCTCGGATGGAATCTCGAGTAAATTACTAAAAACCTGTAGTAAAGTTCTATTTGCCCCTCTTACACACATCTGTAACTTATCCATAGCTACCGGGATCTTTCCAGGCACCTTTAAAACAGCATTAATACATCCTATACATAAAACGGCCCCCAAAAACATTGTTAATAATTACAGACCTATCTCTATTCTGTCGGCAATGTCGAAGGTCTTAGAGAGGATAATAAATACTCAATTAAATAATTTCTTAGATAAATATAGCCTTATATCAAAAAACCAGTTTGGCTTCTGTTCTGGAAAATCTACGCTAGATGCGTTTGAATCGTTCACCAAAAAGGTTACTAGCAATCTTGATTCAAAAATTAAATGTATAGGCATCTTCCTTAACCTCTCTAAGGCTTTCGACACAGTCTCCCATCAGCTCCTTATAGCCAAGCTACTGAACATTGGTGTTAGGGGTTCCTGCCTGAAACTACTCACTAGTTATTTACTGAACCGCTCTCAGATTGTCAAAATCGGCGACTATGCCAGTGATAAACAATTTCTCTCTTACGGCGTGCCCCGAGGCAGTGTCCTAGGTCCCACCTTGTTCAAAATATATATTAACGAACTATGTGAACTAAAAATACCTCATTGCAAAATACTATCCTATGCCGACGACACAGTTCTACTCATAGACGGGGTCTCTTGGAATGATACCAAACTTCACGCAGAATATGCACTGAGAATCGTAATGCAGTGTTTGAACAATAACCTACTAACGCTAAACATTGAAAAAACCAATTTCCAACATTTTTCCTAAAAAAATCCACCAACCCACCAGATTCCTTTACCATAACGGCACACACCTGCGATCAATCTAACAACTGCTCTTGCCTTAACTTAAAAAGGTGTTGTACAACCAACTATCTGGGAGTTACTATTGATGACGCATTAAACTGGCATGCTCATATTGACAATATGTGCTCCAGAGTCCGTAAATTGATATTTATCATGAGAAAACTTCGGCCCTCAGCCGACCGTGAGACTTTATTTATGGTTTATGATTCCTTAGCCAAGTCTATCATCTCTTATTGTATTACTGTATGTGGTGGTGCAGATAAAACTGCCTTAATTAAGTTGGAGAGGGCGCAAAGGGCTGTCCTAAAGGTGATGTTATTCAAACAATCTTTCTGCCCCAACGCCCGTCCGATAAATGTTACTACGCGTTATGTGGCCCGCCCATTGCCACTTCAGCTTGCTAATCTTAACAGCTATGTCGGTGACCTTGGTTCTACTACGAATCTCCTTATTCCTGATTCGATCGCGTAGAGAAACGCCAAGCATAGCTCTCTCCATAGCTCGCTGAGCAACTCTGAGCTTTTTTATGAGACCTATTGTAAGAGACCACGTCTCTGATCCATATATCATCACTGGTAACAGACATTGACTAAAAACTTTAGCCTTAAGGCACTGAGGTATTTTGGATGAGAAGATGTTGCGCAGTTTCCCGAACGCTGCCCAGCCGAGTTGGATTCGTCGATTGACCTCTCTCTCAAAGTTGGACCTACCTAACCGGACTACCTATCCCAGGTAAATGTATTCGTCGACAACTTCAAGAGTAGAGTTCCCAACGGCGAGTGCGGTGGGAACGACATGGACGTTAGACATTATTTTCGTTTTGTCCAAGTTCATTTTAAGACCCACTTGTTGAGATACTCTGTTGAGGTCACCGAGCATTCGTCCTAGATCTTCTAGCGACTCCGCCACGACTACAATGTCGTCGGCAAATCAAAGGTGAGTGATGTATTCGCCATTGATGTTGATGCCAAGTCCTTGCCATTCCAAGAGCTTGAAGGCGTCCTCTAAGGTGGCCGTAAACAGTTTCGGAGAAATGACGTCTCCCTGCCTTACTCCTCTTTTTATGGGGATCGCCTTCGTGCACTGCCCCTGTACTCGGACTGACATGGTGGCGTTATTATACAAGCACTTCAACACTTCAATGTACCGATAGTTAATGCGGCATCGCTGGAGAGATCTAAGAACCGTACCTGCCGCAGCGTATGTTTGTGGTCTATGGTACTAAAGCTTTTCCGGAAACCGGCTTGTTCGGGAGGCTGGAAGTCATCAAGCTTGCTTTCGAGACGATTCGTGATGACTCTCGAAAACAACTTATAAACATGGCTCAGCAGTGTGATGGGCCTATAATTCTTCAGTAAAGTTTTATCACCTTTCTTGAAAAACAGTACCACCACACCCCTGTTCCATGCTTCCGGCGTTTTCTCTTCGAGCAAGACGGAATTAAACAGCCGTTGAAGGACTTTAAGTACCGGCGTTCCGCCCGCTTTCAGAAGCTCTGCGGTAATTCCGTCTTCGCCTGGCGCTTTGTTATTTTTGAGTTGTTTGAGAGCCATCCTTATCTCGTACAGGCTGATGTCCGGGATATCTTCAGTGTAGTGTCGGGTTAGCTTGGCTCTTGGAGTCCCAAGAGCCAAGCTAACCCGACACTACACTCTACTACTTACCAAGTCAACAACAGGTTCAGCTACTGAGGTATACAACTGCCCATAGAACCTCTCTATCTCCCTGAGCACCTCTGACCTATTTGACGTTACGTTTCCGTCCTCCGTCTTCAGCTTCGTCAACTGGCTTTGCCCAATACACGCGTCTCTTGCGAACACTTTGGAGCCCTTGTTCTGGGCTATGGTCTCCTCAATACGCCTTGTATTGAAGGACCGTAAATCGTGTCGCAAGGACTTCAGTATCTATCCATTGAGCTGCCTATAGGACTTAGCATCATCGGAGGTTTGGAGCATCATGGAACGTCGCTCAGCCATGAGGTCTCGGGTGTCTATTTTAAATACTTAAAATACTTGGACCCGACTGTATGGACAGTCTCTACCAGTCTGCTGTTGATTTCGTCCACTGATGCGCTGCTGTCTAGCAATTCGAAGCGGTTTGCCAATTCGAGTTAGAAGTTCTCGGGGTTTTGGATATGTGCATAAGAAGGTCGGAGCGTTTACAAAGGTAAAAAACTATAATTGTGCGTACTGAACAAAAAAAAATTATACTAATGTAGTATTATTAATGACTTCACTTAATGTGTGTTCTACTGACGAGCTTAGGTCGTAAATTTTATTGCTTTTTGTCCGTTTCTTTCTAAATACGACTTTAAGTAATACGAGTATGGTACAATATGCCCTAATTTATGTTTATTTCATAACTATAACTACTCACATGGCATAAGGGACGTTTTTTAGTGTAACATTTGAACCGGAGTATGTATCTGGTTATGATATATCGATGGCTGAATCTGAATAACGCCAGGTAATTTGCTCAATTAAAACTGGTAGTTAGACCCCGTGTGAGCAGCTCACAAATTCTTCGTATAACAGTTAGCCTTAATGATATAATAAAATAATGTATTTGTCTATCTATATCATCACGCCAGATCCCTTGCAGGGTACGCAGAGAGTACAGTTCCAACAGATTTTCTCCTCACCCTTCTGCGAGACTGTGATGTCCCAGAAGGAGGAGGCCGAGCGGGATCGGGAGAGGGCCGATCCTGCTCGACGAAGGCGACGGCGCCGGGGTGGGGACACAGCCTGCCCAGGCCCCCCCAGCCCCATAGCCCGGGGCTTAAGAATACGGGCTAACCCGCGTCCCCCGCCGTAATATCTGGCAGGGGACGCGGGTTAGCGCCCCCCCAGTGCCCCCCCCTCTGCTACACATCCCGGAGCCCCTCCAAAGTGCTGATGGCGGCTACCCTGGGGTTTTTAGTCGGTAGGAATCCGACACGCCCCGCGGGCTTCCCCCGAGGCTCGCGGAAGTCCTACGCAGGATATTCCCCAGGTAAAAAAAAAAAGTTGTCTCCTCACAGACCCCTCTCCTCCACTCTCATAGTTCGTCTCATACACGCACACCGCTTAGGTAGACTCTAGACTAACCATCAGATAAGATATTATAATCTATATCTATACAAATAAATAAAATTAAAGTGTCTGTTTGTAATGTTAAAGTAACAGTATTTTAATAAATGCATATGGAAGTATATACGGTACTTAATTGATAACAAAAAAATCTATTTTTAAAATTTTTGCCGGTCTGTGTGTCTGTTTGTTCCGGCTCATCTCCGAAACGGCTGAACCGATTTTGACGGGGCTTTCACTGGCAGATAGCTGATATTATAAGGAGTAACTTAGGCTACTTTTATTTTAATAATATTAGCCCTGTTAAGAAACCGCCCCACCGTTGGGCACGAGCCTCCTCTCAAACTGAGACGGCTTAGGCCATAGTCCACCACGCTGGCCCAGTGCGGGTTGGCGAACTTCACACACCTTCGAGAAACTCTGAGGCATGCAGGTTTCCTTACGATGTTTTAGAAGAAGAAGTTTTTGTTGAACTCGAGGCAAAGTCGCGGGCTATAGCAGCATAATCCCACTGTATTTGGGCTCGTTGGTTTTTTGCTGACGAGTACTGTACATCGAGATGGTGTACAGCACAGAAATCAGAATAATATGTCATAGAAGTGGTATAGCTGGGTGACTTTGTTGCCACTCAAACTCAAACTCAAATTGTTTATTTTAACCCTTCGGGGGGATAAACCCTTCGGGGGTGTTCACAAACTGATATATTTAAATTTTTTTTAACTTACTAATCTACCATCGGATCGGAACGCGGCCTTCACTCAGAAGATCCGGCGAGAAACTCTGCGGGCTTGCCTTTTTTGCATATTTGTATAGATACATACATTTTTATATTACACAAAATCGTTTATTCAATCCGGCTCCAGTGTGATGCCTGACGACTGATTTATAAGACTAATAATAATATTTAGTCAAGAGTCTCCGTAACCGGCGAGCGTGTATGAGACGAACTATGAGAGTCGAGGAAGCCAGAGAGGTATGTAAGGAAAGAACCTGTTGGAACTCTGTACTCTCTGCCTACCCCGCAAGGGATCTGGCGTGAGGTTATAGATAGATAGATAGATAGATAATAATATTTTTAAATATATGTTCTAATGAACTACACTTATGTGCGATACTCGACAGAAGTCGATCATTGTAGGTATGAGTGTGATTAAAAATAATGTCTTGCAGCGTAACTAAGTGCGGACTCACTTTCCATGATTGTAATTATACTAATGAAAGTATCTCATACAGGCCCGGATGATTTCCAGGATCTGAGCCGGAGGATGGCCAATGGTACTACCCAACTACTTAAAATAACCTCTACGTGTTGGGGCTCGTTGGCAAGTACCATAGTACTTGTCGATCTCCGTTGTGTTTTTGCTATAATAGCTTGTTTTTAAAAGATCTTTTTAAATTTTAATTATTGTATTATCAGTTACTTAATTTTGTTGTGTATTATAGGCGTAAGTATAATGTAAATATTAACAATTATATGCTGTAAGTGTAATAATGTATATAAAATAGGTCCATGTAATTTTTTTCCTCATATCATGTCGTATCATATTGTGATATTGTCACCAATCATACATAAGTACACCTCTCGAATAACTGTAAATGCTTGAAAAACGGCTCATAACATTTGAAGCAGAAAGACAGACATACGAACAGTGCAAGTTAAATAAAAGTTTGTAAAAACGTGGAGTTAAAATACTCAATCAAGCGAAAATGTTTCGGAGCCCTGACGCCCTGGTCGACCTACTCGACTTTGACGTCATGGCACCTATGCACCCTACCCACTATCCCGACAATCCCAACCACCGACCCGACGTCCTGGACATGGCGCTTCTGAAGGGTGTTACCTTACGGCTACACTCCTTAGAAGTAGTCCTGGTGCTCCTTCCGCCACTCAGCAACCTAAAAAGACGGTGGTGGATTGGCATGCGCTAAGCACAGCCTTGGCGGATTCCTTTTATTTCTAACAGTTCTAACAGACCAGTTTTAATTAAGCAAATTATCTGGCGTCTTTTCAGGTTCAGTAGATTGGAATAAATGTACCTTACAAATAATAAACGCTCGTAGTGCTATAGAGGAGTCGTAACGATCACCAAGGTTAAGCAGGCTTCGCCTTGGTCAGCACGAGATGGGTGACTGTTTATGACATTTTCATATTTGAGCGTCTACATGCTTCGAAAGATACGTTAATCCGTTGGTCCCGGTTACCACATGACGTGGTAATCATTAAAAGTTTCGCCGCATAGCGGACGCAGTGCGACGGGAGCGACGGTGGCGCGACATGGAGAGTTGTAATGTACTCAAATGTACAGGAGAAGACACACAGCTCAGCCATGCTCGACGCGACGGCAAACGTCATAACCTGCCGCTGTCAGGCCGACTCGATTACAAATGAAGCACGGGGGAGCGAGACGCCAATACGCGTGCGAGCGTACGCTAGTGTAAGGCGACCGCCCGGCCGGTGCAAAGTCGCTCCCGCAGTGTGACGTGTGCGCCGCGCTGCAGACCGCCGACCGAGCTTAGCCGAGCGCTCCCGTCGCTCTCCCATCGGCTGTTTGACCAAACCTTTATGGGCGGCTTGATAAATTTCAATAGCAGGTTCGCACTGGTTGGAGTATGCACTTCATATTTTATTTTATAAGGAAAGGTCTTTGCCCAGCAGTGAGACAGTTTAGGTTGATATTTTTATGTAATTATAATAAATAATAGTTATTCAATATTATGATAATATTGTCCATCTGACTTTACAAACGCGCTACTCCATTGATATCAAGATAGTAGTAGATAGTTTATTTTTGTTAATACTAAACTATTACATGACAAGTACTGTCATACAAGGATCTTTCGGTCCGCGGCCAAAATCGGAACTAACGCTGTTATCAAGTGAAATGTCACTGCATGACAGTCGCAGAGTTGCCATTTGCTATTGAAATTTACCCAAGGTTTTATTTTTTAAATTAGTAACCGTGCGAACCAACGTCCCCCTGTGAATATCATCCTTGGGCCAAAAGATCCTTGTCACAATATGTCACAAAACTTGAGTCATGTCGCTTCATGCATGTTACAATTCAAAAGGCGCTAGACGTCGATGCATTTTTCAGTGTCTTTTGATTTCATTGTCTGGTGAAATGTGCTTTTGATGAGTTAGTAACACTGTTACGAATACGTAGGCACACGATTCTTAAAGCAGCTGCTTCGTCACAATAAGGCTAAAAATTGCTCTTTAGCGTCTGCAGGGGCAGCATCAAGCTTCCGAAAAGCGAACAAACGTCGACAGCAGATGCTAAGAGTATGGTGTATCTATATCCGTTAAAAGTTTGCAGTAATTAAGAGCCAATGGTATATTTATTTAAAACATTTACAAGAGTATTTTAAAGATAAACGTAACCACCATTTTCGTCAATCATCCAGAGGGCTTAGTAGGTATGAAAAGATTGATAATAGCGTGACGCTAATAAGCAATCGTATTATGTTCATGTTTGTTTAGTAAATTTGCAGTGTGACAAGGATGGTATATCAACTCGCTAGCGTCGCGCTATCGTCAACTTTTTCGTGCTAAGCCCTCAGGTTTATTCACAAAATGTTGAATAAACAAAATGTTCAATTTCTTAGTTTATGTTCTTTAAGTCAAGCGGGTCAATCTGTGTGTACAAGCTATTTAACATAGGACTAATAAAATTTCGCACCTGAAGTTATCTGCCATTGTACACATATTATACACACACACTTGTGGAGAAAACAACGCGCGCGTGTAAATTAAAAAAATATATATTTTAGGAATCCTTAACTTTGTGCAAAACGGATAAAGGCAACATTATGGGATTTCAACATTTTTTAAAGTCAACGTAGCGAAACTGAACATATTGGATATGAATACAGTAATTGGTTTTTATAATAATCTTTTCTCGTTCATATATGCCAAATGTTTAGCACGAACAGATTGACGTTATTTTAGAAAGCTGTAGGGTACATATTTATATAGTTTTGTGGTGTAAAAGGGATTACATATCAACTGGTAGATTTTTTTTTATAATAAAAAACGTTGCCGCACATTAAGAATTATTCCTGTGTCGTGGGTCTGTTTACAAACAAGAAATTCAAATGCACAAGCACTTAGACCGAGACAAATATTTGGGGGTCAAACAAAGGTTTGTTGCGTGCGGGAATCGAACCCGCGACTACTCAGTTCAGTGGACGAAGCAACTTGAGCTCGAGCTTTGAGCTTGAGAGCTAGACAAGCCGTCCGCTATGGTCAATCTGTTTGTGCTAAGTCCTCCGGTTTTTTTTTCTACTAACATCAGATGTTCATGTTCTCCCGGATCCAAGGAAGGTACTTGGCGATGTCGGTGAATATGATGTAGTAGGTCGGGTCGCATGACTGGGAATTATAAGTCACCGCGTAGTTAGCAACCAACCCTCGAAGGTACCACAAGCCACCATTGTTGAACACCATACCTTGGCCAATGTTGATGTTGCGCGTTGTTACACCTGCATAAATAAATATTGTCAACATATTTATAGAGGAATTGTATATATAGTATCTAATCTACATTAGCTGACCAACAAAGGAGACTCAAATTGGCAGGATTAAGCATCACAATGCCGCGCATCTAACTAAATTTCAGCGAATAGTGACATGCAACATCATCCCCGATGCGACGAGATACACACTGCGGTCGCCTATTTGCATGTACACTGAGGCAATTATGGGCACACACTCCATATGGCCAGTTGCAACGAACCATGGAACTCAGATTCCAGCCACCCTGCTACCCGGCCAGCCACCCGGGGCGGTCACAGTAACCACAGAGTAGCTGATGTAAAAAGCCCTGGGTTACAGAAGGGCAACATAGTCGACTGACCTTAAAGAAATTATAGTTTAACGAGCTCATGGTGCAACTTTTTTAACATTTCTAACTAACACAAAACTTTTCATTCTGATTTAAAATCAGAAGGAAAAGTTTTGTGAGGAAGTGAAGAAAAGGATTGTGTGAAATCCGAAGATAGAATAATGTAACCCAGTATTAGGTCACATTCTATACGTTTGAGTTAATATCAACTATATATATAGTGCTGTATACACCTGTAAAGTCATTCTACACAGAATTTAAGAATTATTGTTACTTTTATTTATTGTAAGAATTTTTTGTAGTATGTCGTTGGTGTATCTATATAAATAAATAAATAAATACAAAGGCAACTTTTCCTGGTCAATAAAACGCTCACGGATGTCCTAGAAAAAATTCAAGTGTAATAAGTAAAACAAGAGGTATACCTTCAACGTACGGCAGATTTGAAGGTTTGATTAAATTTTATTATAATTCATTGTTATTAAGCGTACCTGCCCTAGGTAGCGTACCTACACTAAAAGTTTTGTGACATGTCATGTGTCGCGTCATGTTCTGGTTCTGTGTCATATACTATGTGAATTAAGGGTTGAGTGCTCGAAATAAGTAGTGGTTGAAAGTATAGAGTATGTTGAAAGAAACCATTGTTCAACCATTGAAAATCAGAGAAAGTAACACCGTCATTGCCCATATTCCCCAGCGGGGGCGGCAGAGATATATTGAGTACACCCACGTTTCGCCGACAATGGTCTCATTCAATAGGGGGCGAGCCTATTGCCATATACCGGGCACAATTCCAGACTTAGGACTTATTCTGGAAATTTTTCGTTAGAGTAACTACATTTGTCCAACCTAGGATTTGAACCCAGGACCACGTGATCACAAAGCGATGCGCTTTGCCACCAGACCAACGAGGCAGGCAACAATGTCGACTTATTTGAAAAAGTATAAATGCAATTATTTTAATGTTAAATGTGTGTCTTACCATCTTTATTACCCGCGCAGTAAGCCAAATTAGGTAGGGTGGCCGTGTAAAAATCCTTATCCAACTCAACACAGGTCTCCCGACTCACAACTGGCAGTTGCATCTGCGTTAGTATTTCTGTGTTACTGCGACCCAGTTTGTAATCGTAACCCCAGCCAATAACCTGCAAGATAAAACAGTAGATGTCGCAACGGTGCCAGGCTACTTAAGCCAGCCAGCTTATATATTATATACAAGGTGTAACATAATAAACGCCAGACCTCAGACACCCCGATTAGAGAATTCCTTTATAAATTCAAAACGAAAACCAAACTTCCAAATTTAAAGGTTTTTACCCTTTTTTAAAGCACTTTTATACCCCAATTAACAATGAAATTTGTACATGTATGAGTGCGTTTTCAGAAATACGTTTTAGGAATGCATTTGAAATCTCCTTCTTGCTATAAATAAAGAATAAATTTTTTGCAAATTTAAAAAAAATTAAGATACGTTAAAAATAGTTGGAATCAATTCAGTTACCGATTTAGAACAAACTACTTCCAGGTCTTGTGTTTATCATGTTACATCTTGTATATATATATATACAAGTCTAAAGCACTTTGACGTCATAAAAACATCTCTTACTCGCCCTCGGCTTACAACCTCCACGATTATGAAATGAAAAATGATTGACGGATTGATGGGCAATAGGTACAAGGAGCCGTGTAGTTCCCAGCAGAGTGTGGTTTCCGACTTAGGACCGTATTACAGAATGTAAATCAGTTTTGAATCTAGTTTTAAAAACTGATTTTGTATCTAAATGTTAAATTTAAAACTAGATTCACGATTGATTAATACGGATCTTAGAGGTCCGCGTAGTTCCGACCAACCCATCTCATCCAAGTGGGTGTCGTACAATGCCACTAAGGGACAACTTGGGAATCTGTACTCGCCAACCCGCCTGCCAAGCGCGGTGAGTACGGCAAAACAATTATGATGTAAAAAAAAGCATAAAAGTAGGCCCCAAGTCCCTGGCGGTCCTGTTCGTCCTGCCATGATAGGATTGATGGTAACAACAGGATAAGGGGTGCTAAGAAGGCAGTGATTCGGCAACCACCACCGACAACGGCCCTGAACATGACACACGCACGTTGAGGAGATAAGAAGCTAGTTGAGCTGCAAGCAGAGATAGAACAATTACACTGGAGTATAGTAAGTTTATCGGAGATCCGAAAAGAGCGCGAGAACACGATAGCCTTAAAATCCGGCAACTTTTTGTACTGTCGGGAGGGAGAACACAGTCTGACGATGGTGTCGGGTTTATTGTCCACAAGTCACTCATAAATAGCTGTAACTCAAAATAACTATACGATATTCGCTGAAGGTCATAGGAATGATTCGCTGAAGGACCTGAGTGTGCCGAGGTCGATGCGTAGACACGTCGACACATCGACTTCGGCACACTCAGTTCGAAGTTATATTCTTCAAGTTCTTGGAATGACGAGGACTTCAATGGCAAAAACATCACTCACTTTCGATTTGCCGACGATATCGTAGTCATGGTAGAATCGCTGGAAGATCTAGTACGAACGCACGGCGACTTTAACAGAGTATCCCAACAAGTGGTTATAAAATTGATCATTGACGAAAATAATGTTTAGTATCCATGTTGTACCATTGGGTACTGCAGTCACCGTTGGGAACTCTAGTCTTGAAGCTGTCGATGCATACACTTACCTGGGTCAGGTAGTTCAGTTAGATAGATTCAAATTTAAGAGGGAGGTCAATCAACGAAACTAACTTGGCTGGGCAGCGTTCGGAATACTGCGCAACGTCTTTTCATCCAAAATACCTCAGTGCCTCACGACTAAAGTTTTTAGTCAATTTCTATTGTTAGTGATGACACACAGAACAGAGATGTGGTCTCTTACAATAGGTCTCATAAAAAAGCTCAGACCAGCTCAGCGAGCTATTGAAAGAGCTATGCTAACAGTTTCTCTAGGTGATTGAATTACGAATTAGGAGATTCGTAGAAGGACCTAGGTCACATACATAGCATAGGATTATTAAGCTGAAACGACAGTGGGCGGGCCTGATAGTGGGAACCACGTATTGGCAAGTGCAGCGTGGGACAGCCACCTACCAGTTGGAACGACGATCTTGTGAAGATCGCAGGAAGTCGTTGGATGCAGGTGGCATCGGATCGGTTGCGTTGCAGAGTGACTAATAAAGGGCTATGTTCAGAAGTTGACAAGTATACGGCTACGATGATGATAATGATAATGAAGTAAAAGGGGAGTCCGACCAAACTAATTTATACATAAACTTCCTTCGGTCTAAGTCGTCTTTTTTAAGTTTTACCAAGTGTTTGTAAACAAGTATTTACAGCAGCGGCGTACCAATCCACTCAGATATGTGATTGACATCTTGGTTAGTATATACTCCGTTCGTTTTGGCATTTAACAATAGAAAACAAAACAAAGTAAAAAATAAGGTTTTTTATATGTCACTTTGTCGTTTTAAATGTGTTGTACCTAAATTAAATTACATCCTAAAAGATATGATAATTGTTTTGATATAACTAAAAATAAATAATTGTCTGGACATATCTTTAATCACACAACATAGTAGGGGCGGTGTAAAAAAATATTTTTAACGATGGAACACGTTCTACCGCCATCGGCGTTGGGTCTCGGAGGCAACTCCGGCAGCCAGGCTGACACGTGGAAAAAATGGCGAAAGCAAATTTTTATAATGTGTAAAAGCATCAGGGGTGCACAAATAAGATGAAGAAAGAGAAGGAGGCAAAGTCTAAGCTAGCCTACTTTTAAATTTAAAAAGCCAATCTAGAGAAAATGTCACTGAATTAATAAAAATATTTTTGAAGGCGAATTGATTCGCGACCGTATACCGTATATATGCGGTGTTAGCACCGCACTCGATACGGTTGCAAGTCAATTCGCCTCGACCAATCGTACTGCTAAACTACGATTGTCCAAGACCGGCTAAGAACTGAAGACTTGACATTGAGGAAAGCAGTAAATATAAGCCAAGTGGAGGAGATATTGCAATACAACAGCCGCCTATTGGAGTGAGACGCGGGCCCGGGGACAGCGTACGTGGACGCGCCTGAAGTGCGAGGCCGCAGCCGGGGATGAGACCTTGGCTGCAGCCGTGGTTGGCGCACGCAGCGCGGTGTGGTGCCGTCTGCAGCCGGTGTACCATCTAACGGAATGAAGCGCGCGTATGTTGAGTTTGGTGCATCGTCATCGTTGGTTATTTATCCAAGATGTGGAGGAGGATACGTAAATTTTGGGCATTGCACGGTGCAGTGTTATGTGTGTGAAAATTATGGTCATTTTGTTAGAACGTGTTAAAAAATGAATGATATAGGTGTTTTTGAGGAAAAAATGGAAAGAATTGGTGATGATTGTGATGATTTGATTCGGGCTGTGTCGCTCGCCGCGTTCGGTCGTGTCACCGCTCACCGCGCCACTCTCCTCGCGACTCCGGGACCCGAGCGCTCACCTCCCTCCTTCAGAGGGCGAACTCGGAAGGGTTTGAGTTCTGGCCTTAGGCAGAGCTCATCTTTTCACCAGGACCTACCTTTTCCCTACCCGAAATCCTATTCTCCATCGTCCCTGAGCAGTTAATGATAGGCACACACCCTTTCGCACACAAGATTGGCGAAACGACGCACGCTAGGCTCACGCACCGTCCTCGGACGACCACCGCCGTCTGTCCTACTTCCTCCGCGCTGAGAAAATCGGCCTAATCTTACTATCGGAGAGAGAGCTCAGGGTGGTCATTTGTGGCCTCCCCAAGGAGCTGGACACCTCCTTAAATAGGAGGACCTCCTAGCCCAAGACCTTTCGGTGCACCAGGTGCACAGGATGGTTAAGGGCCAAAACAAACAGGCATACGACATGGTGCTGGTCGTTCTCAACCGCACCGTGGCCGGTCGCAAGGTCTTTGACATAAAGACCGTATGCCACATGTCTGGCCTCCGTGGAGGCCCCACACAAACGTGGCACACCCGGGAAGTGCCACCACTGACAGCTGTACGGGCACTCTACCCGTTACTGCCAAGCGCATCCTCGATGCGTCAAATGTGTCGGGGACCACGCGTCCTCGTAATGCTCCTGCTCGACGGAGACGGCGACAGAATCGTCCAGCTACGTCCTCTGCGGGACCAAGAGACATACTGCAAACTATCGCGGTTGATCACAAGCCCTAAAGGGGAAGTGCCGGACAAGGCGCGGTCGACGCCGCCCTCATGCGGCTGCTCGCCCCCCAGCGCCTTCAGCGCAATACCCTCCCGCACCTTCAGCGCACCCTCACCCAGCGCCCTTAGCACATCTCTCCCCAGTGACTTCAGCCCCCCGCGCTCCCGCGCCCCAGGCGCTGACGTGTTCGCCTCCGCTTAGGCCGACACTCGACGCCAACGCGTGGGCGAAGGCGCTCCCTTACACCGCGGCCCCTCGCCCACCCATGGGCCCCGCACATCTCCCAAAATCCACGCCGGTGGTTGTGCCTCCTCCGTCAGCCGACGCCGTTTTGGACTATATTATGCTGGATAAGATATGGCGCGGTATGCGTCAACAGGATTTGCGAGCTAGCCCAAAGGCTCCGCGCTGCTACTAGCTGGAAGGAGCAATTCACCCTTCTAATGACGTACCTGGACGTTCACGACGCCATGCCCCCCCCTTAAAACCCATCGCCCCTACAATCCTTATGGATTGTATGGATCCTAATGGATTTAAGAACTTCCCGCCTTAAGCCCCATAGCCTATCCCTGGCGTTCTTTAACGCCGACGGCCTCCGCTCCCAACGTGACCAAGTTAGTGATTTTCTCCGGGATTATCAACTGGACTTCCTTCTGGTGCAGGAAACCTTCCTCAAGCCCGCCCATCGCGATCCTAGGATTGCAAACTACAACCGCCTCCTACCACCGCCTCCACGAGTAATGACAGAATCGGCTCCCGTGGAGGCGGTAATCTCATTTACTACAGGAGGTGCACTGTATTCCTCTAGAGCCCCCTGCGCTCACCAACATTAAAGCTTCGGTCTATCGTATTTCTCTCACTGGGCATCAACCCATTGTGATTGCCTCCATATATCTTCCTCCCACGAAACTTGTCCTCAGGAGTAATTTCGAAGCACTCTTAATCTAAGATGCGCCGACATGGCGGGTGACTTCAATTGCAAGCACGTGGCTTGGATCCTGATGTCCTGAACATGGCGCTTCTAAAGGGTGTAACCTTACGGTTGCGCTCCTTGGAGATAGTCCATGAGCTGGACTCTGACAACAGACCTGTAGTCATGCGACTCGGTCCTCCGTCCACCCCTCAGCCGCTCAAGAAGACGGTGGTGGATTGGCATGCGCTAAGTACACCTCTAGCGGATGCCGACCCACCCCCTCTTCCTTTCAGCTCGGACTCCACGCCATCCCCTCAAGATACCGATCAGGCTGTAAATGCCTTCACCACCCATATCCAATCAGCTGTCAGTCGATCGTTAAAGCAAGTCGAGGCGGAGGATCTCAACCGCTTTAGACTGCCAGACGATGTTAGGGAACTTTTTCGGGATAAAAATGCCTCAGTCTGAGCGTACGACTCGTACCCCACCGAAGTCAACCGGGCCCGGATGCGCGCCTTACAACGCGATGTAAAGCATCGTGTCGCGGAGGTCCGGGATGATCGTTGGAGTGACTTCTTAGAGGGCCTCACGCCATCGCATCTAGCCTACTGGAAGCGGGCGCGTACCTTTAAATCCAACTCCATGTCTGACATGCCCCCGCTGACCCGCCCCTCAGGCGCAACCCCAGCCTTCGATGACGACAAAAAGCCGAGCTTCTCGCCGACACCCTGGAGAGTCAGTGCACTCCCAGCTCTCGTCCCGTTGACTCGGCTCATGTCAGTCGAGGACCTGATTAAAGGTCTTAAACCGAAAAAGGCCCCCGGCTCTGACGGCATTTCTAATCGCGTACTCAAATGCTTACCCACCCAACTCATCTTAGTGGCCATCCTTAATGCCGCCATGACGAATTGCACCTTCTCCACTCAGTGGAAGGAGGCCGACGTCATAGGCATCCCTAAGCCTGGTAAACCTCGTGACCGTCCCACGAGTTACCGCCCCATTAGTCTACTCAACTCCCTGGCAAAGATCTACGAGCGCCTGCTCCTGGCATGGCTCAAAGACTTTGTATCGTCCAAGGGCATTCTCATCAATTAGCAGTTTGGTTTTCGAGCCAAACACTCTTGCGTCCATGAAGTACACCGCATCACGAAGCACATGCTCACTGGCCTCAACAAACCCAAACCCATCTACACGGGTGCCCTTTGATGTCGCGAAAGTGTTCGATCAAGTCTGGCACAACGGCTTGATCTACAAGCTTTACCAAATTGGTGTGCCAAACAGACTCGTGCTCATCTAACGAGACTTCCTGTCGAATCGCGTCTTTCGGTATCACGTCGAAATGACGCGCTCTACCTCCCACCCACTCCACACATACTGGTGTCCCACACGGTTCAGCTCTCCTCCCCTCTCCTATTCAGCCTTTACACGAACGATATTCCTCGTTCGAGTAAGGTGCATCTAGCCCTATTCGCGGATGATACTGTTCTCTATGTTTCACATAGGAATAAGAGTTCCATTACCAGAAACCTTCAGGCAGCCGCCAATACCCTAGGGTATCGGTTCAGGAAGTGGCGTTTTGAGGTGAACCCGGACAAGAGCTCTGCGGTGTTCTTCTCCGGAGGTGCCACCCCGCGCCCTTCCCTGCGCCACCTCAGAAGTAATCTCGGTCAAGTGACCATGTTCGACCTACCTATTCCCTGGGTCAAACAGATCAAATATCTAGGGGTCGCCCTAAACAATACCATGACCTTCGGATCGCACATAAAGTCCGTTACCGAGCAGCCTTTGTCCTCGGTTGTCTTTATCCGATGATCTGCAAGCGAAGTAAAATGTCCCTTAGGAATAAGGTGACACTTTATAAAACTTGTATACGGCCCATCATGACGTACGCTTTTGAGGTGTTCGGGCATGCCGCCCGCTCTCACATCGATAGACTCCAAACGGTTCGATCCCGTTTCCCCCGCAAAGCCGTCGGAGCCCCGTGGTTTATACGGAATGTCGATCTCCATTCCGATCTCGGTCTCGAACCTATTCGCGCCTTTATTAAAAAGGCGACAACCCGATATTTTGCAAACGCGTCCAATCATAGTAATCCGCTAATCGTAGCCGCCGCCGACTACGAACCCAACTCCCCTCCTATCAACCGCTACCGCCGTCCGCGGCATGTTCTCACCGATCCTCCCAATGCCCTTATATTTCTTCTTTCGGATACAGATACCGCACACAGGATCAGACACCGACCTCGCCGGCGAGGTCGAAGAATCCTTTGCCCGCCGGCCGGTGCAGAGCATCACGGCGAGATACCTAGTATACGCCCCATAGTGACTGCCCAAGCCGAGGCCGTTCCTCCTTGAGGCGCCCTTGAGCTAGTTGCCCCCTGCCCTTCCGGCTCGAGCGTAGTGTTAGCACGCTCGCCCTCTTGTCCGGTGAAGCTGTAAAGACCCTGCGGCCAACAGCGTAGATCATTCACACACACAAAGATTGTGATGATTACTGTGATTGTGATGATGACTGTAAGTCGTTTTATGCTTCAGTTTTTTTTTTTTTAATATATCAGACATAAGGTTCGCGTCAGCGGAATGGTTTCAAGTGCTTTGTGGATAGTACGGTTCTGAAAGATTTAAACTAGATTCGGATGCAGGCAATAATGTTACGTCGTAAAGGAATTATCTGCAGTTAGGATATCTATGATTCTGCCATTATTACTTCGAATCCTAAAATCAAAATTGAATCATTTAGTGGTGATATGAATCATTTAAAAAGTATCAGTCAGTTAAAATGGTGGTATAAAAATGTTAAATACAATTTGAAGCTTGCAATTACTAGTATTGATTGTCAGTGTTTTGGGTTTGCAAACGTGTTTAAATTTAAGACTGAAAGAACGCATAACATAAATTTGTCAGAAAATGAAGATTTATTTAATGGGTTGGGATGTTTACCGGAAAAATATCATATTGTGGTGGATAGGAGCGTTCCACCAGTGGTTTGTGCTCTGCAAAAAGTACTTTTACGATTACGAGATAAGTTGCAGGAAGAGTCAAATAGAATGGCAATTGGTAATGTACCGGTTTTACAAAAAAGTTGACTGTTATTAAACTTAAGCTGGTAGAGATGAAATGTTAAACCGCTTGATAGTGTATATTAATTGTGGATGGCCTGATCATAAGCTCACACAGATCATTTTATCTGTGTGAGCTTGTAATTTGCAACATAGTTATTTGTTTGTTTTAACATATCATTTTCGTTATGAGTCTGTAAGCTTGCCGAAAATAACAAAATGAATAAAATAAAATAACGTACGAAATAAGCTGAAGTATTTATCTTCTATAAGAGATGAACTGTCATGTGTGAGTGGTGTTATTTTTAAAAATAAACAACATTTTATACCATTTTCTTTACGAAGTTGAACGTTAATTAAAAAAAGGAAAACCGACTTCAAAAAGCAAAAATAAATATTTGAAGTCGGTGCCAAATAACCGGCATTATTTGGCACCGACTTAAAATATTTATTTTTTGCTTTTTGGAGTCGGCTTTTCTTTTTTAAAAGTTGTTTATTATACAATTTTAAGTGTAGTTCTACAGTAAGGTACCTACAATATAGGATGGAAACGTTTAATATAAACCCAAGAAGGCGGAACCCAAGGAACACTGATTGGGGCGCTTATAAAAGAGACCTTAAAGCTGAGCTAGAAAAGGTCCGAGGCAGGCTCAACTCCGTATTAGATATAGAGTTTGAAGCGGATAGCATAGCTCGGGCAGTAAATACCGTCTGGACTAACAACTGTCCGGAGAGCAGAGTCATAGCGAAACGTGACCCATGATGGACATCAAACTTGGCGCGGTTAAGACTAGGAACTCGTCGAGCATTCAATACTGCGAAAGCAACCAAGAACTTCGGTGAATATTCTACGATACTCACGAGGTTGAATACTGATGTGCGGAGAGCAAAAAGAAGGGCTTGGAAAAGACACTGCCAAAGCATATGCAGCCTCCCTGAGGGTAGCCAAGGCAATATCCATGGCTAAAATAAATTCACTTATTATAGTAAGGAATGAGGTAGAGGAACTTACAAACAATGGGGAAGAAACACTGAAAACTATGTTCAACGTACATTTCCCGGGTTCGGTAGCAATACAAAGAGAGGACACCATGTGTGATGTCTATATAGATGGGAAACGGCAGGCAAAGAACATGTTATTATGTTAATCCTATATCAGAGTATTAAGCGATTTCAAAATAGGAGGAGGTTTACAATTCGTGTGAGTTTTTTATAAATTCTTTGTTTATGATCTGATTTTGAGGTCCCATTTGAATTTAATTAGTATTGGTCAATAGTCACAAATGTAAAAAAATGATTTGTACCCATGATAAGTATTTTTTGTTTACTTTTAGTTAAATGCCAAAACAAACGGAGTATAGTTACTAGTAAGAAACCTTTTTATGATCAGCGACCACTTTGGTCCTTAGTCAAAATATCGAATATAATTTATGTATGACGTACGGATCCTGATCTATTGATAATATTTGAGAAGTCAGTCAGCTCTTCGGGCCAGAGACAGGCAGGCTGCACCCAGTCCCAGTTAACGTCCTCCCACAACTCAATGATGGCCAGGTTGTTGGCGCGATTCGCATTGTACTCCGGGTGGATTGTAATATTCTTCAGCTGTAAATAGAATATATTAAAATTTAACACTGTTACCGTCACTGACACTTCTCATCTCCGAATGATCAAGTTGAGCATGTTTTACAAACAATATATATATGCATGCATATTTGACAAGAATGGGGTATTGCTGCTTGGTAGACACACTGGCCACCGTCTTTCGAATTCTGGTTAGGTCATGCTCACTATAATATCTTTGCTTGCAGTGGCTGTTTGGCGCGGGTCACTCCCTTCCCTCCAATATTGTCGAGGGGAGTAATGGCTGTTTCAGAAGTCATAATCGTGAACGGGTGCTGTCTGTGAAGACTGGTGCATCTGAAATCCTTTAGACACTCGTTAGAAATAACATCTTTAGTCTTATACCTCGGTCGTAAGGCATCATACTGAAGCTAGTTTGTAAACTATTTAATCTTAACCTGAATATTGTATCCACACAATACGACAAAAAATAGAAAGTTTAAATGAGGAAGAATTAAAGAAAGAAATTCCTGCTGAATTTCTCCGCCAGATCTTCTAAGTGTTCGGTTCCGCTGGGAGATTTGTAGTTAAATTAGATTTAAAAGAATGTAAACTGACTATTTGTCATGTAAGTGCTTTTGTAGGGTTTATACAAAATAAATTATTTGAGTTCGAGTTCACGCTACTTGACCAAGCCTATTGGAACAAAGCTCGTCACCCAGATATAGGCCACTATGCCAATTTAAGGCTCTTACGTCTTCCCGGTTATAAAATAAACGGTTATGATAGACTGACGAATGATTACCTAAAATCATAAACTAAAAGGTAATATTGTATTTGGTTTAGATATGCGCTGATTTTTAGAAAAGCCGTGAATATCATCTTCAGCATAGAGATATATGATTTATACTAAATAGTATTTACTAAAGAAAGTGGCATGCCGTCGTGAGGATTCGATATATTATATTTCCCGACGTAGAGGGTGAATAAGTTCTCGTCAGTGACATTCTTCGTGCGAAGCCTAATGAAGTCTATAGCTGCGGTGATGATGTGTCGGCGAGACACCAGGGTGCCGCTGCTAAAGTACTTTTCGCCCGCACCCTGTAAAACAATATACATATTTTTGTATTCGCTTGCGGTAATAAAATAAATTAAAATTTAAAAACATCTTAAAGCGAAAACATGACGGAGACCCTGATACTCACTTAAAGTTATAAATACCATGGATATATTACCCTAAAGGGATTGAACACTCTGCGACAAAAACGCGACGACAAGGATACGCACTTAGAGCCCTACGTCTCTTTCTAAGTAGGGTGACCAAACATCTGTACTATTATGGACTTGTTGACATCTAACTAACGTATAATTCTCGGGCACTGTTTATCGCCGTTATTCTTTCTTTCCACGCATATGCCATATCTTCAATGAGTAGTAGTCAGTTTTTGAGTAAATTTCCTATTTTCTTGCTGAATGTACACATATTTTTTCAGAATCTGTAAATTCAGCTCCAAATGTCGCAAAAATTAAGGATAGTCTCCTAAGGCAATTTTTCAGTATCATCAGTACAACGGTTTAGATAGCTGCCTTACTGTTCCATCTTAAAGATCCATCCCGTATGTGCAGACGATTTGAGAACCTTGTTCGTTTTGAACTTGTTTATAAATGGTTTACAGCGTAAATAAACCATATCATAAATAGGTATAGTCCGTATAATATATTCTACCTTATGGTCACCGCAGTGCATCGTAATGGATGCGAGCGAGACACCGCGCTTCCAGTTATTGCTCTCATTCATCATGGTTTCTTGAGTCGTTTAAATCATAGAAAATACCGCATTGTGTCTGTGAGTAAGAGTTTAATTTTATCTAGCAATATTTTGACATTACTTAATTCGTGTTGGGTAATAAATTCATGATAAATACTCATCGAGACAAATCCAACGAGCCCAAACCTAATGGGGTTATGTTAAGTAATTGGGTAGTTCAATTGCTAATAACACGATTATCTAGTTAGTTCTTTTGCTATTAAAACGTTTTGGCCACCTTCCGGCTCTATCATCAGACCCAGAACCATCTGTATGTACATACAGTACTCGTCAATATCAATCCAAGGAGCCAAAACACGAGAGGGATATGTTGTGTCGTCGACGTTCACTTTCCGGCGCAAACGTCAAACCAGATCCATGGTACCATAATAATGCATCCTTGCTGAACTTATGTACGTACGTATGCCAAATGTAAGCTCTATCGGACACCCGCAAGTACTTAAAAAATAGATCACCAAATTTGAACAGGAATGGTGTACAGACATGAACAGAGCAAGTTAAATAAAAGCTGAAGCTAAGTCTGCCTCGTTGGTCTAGTGGCAAAGCGCATCGCTTTGTGATCAAGAGGTCTTGGGTTCAAATCTTAGGTCGGACAAATGTAGTTTTTCTAACGAAAAACTCCCAGTATGAGTCCGGAGTCTAGAATTGTGCAATAGGCTCGCCCTTTATTACATGGGATCTAACATCGTCGGCGAAAAGTGGGTGTACTCAGTACACCTCTGCCACCCCCGCTTAAGGAATATAGGCGTGACGGTGTGGTGTCTAAAGCTTTTATAATAAAATACCATCATGCCTATGATCCGCAAGCGAGGGTGGTAGAGGCTTACTCTGCCTACTTTGTACCGATGATGTTAGGTCTCATGTAATAAGGGGCCAGCCCATTGGCATTATACCGGACAAAATGCCTGACTCCGAAATGATACTGGAGCTTTTCTGTCAAAAAATTACACTTCGTCTGACCTAGAATTCGAACCCAGGACCTCGTGATCGCTCCATATATCAATGTTCTGCCCACATTCCATCCTATTATTATCTTCTTATCAATAAAAGTAACCATTGTAGAAAATATTATTTTTATCCTAACAAAAGTTGCTTTAATCTTTGAATTTATAAAACAGATTTATATCTGAATGTTTAATTTTAAACGAAATAATCTATAAGACAAACGATGGAGTAACAATTTACGAATACATCATTCGCAAAAAGGTTTCCCTTTTGAGGTTTCGCTTTCGTCCTAAAGTTACGGTGCTCCATGTTTTGATACGTTTCTTACCAAATTTAGAAAAATAGTGACGTGCCATGGCCATTGCCCTTTCAATACGGGGGCGCCGCTTATCGCCGAGTGAACTGGTGTTGCGTTCGGCGAGAACTTGCCGCATTCGCCCTGAAACGGGGATGGACTGATTTAATGTGGACAACACACAGTTAAGAAAGCGCTGCTGGCTATCTGCTTAATGGAATCATGCACTTACTTGATCAAAATCGCTTTCACCGAAGAGGGGTACAGCTAGCGTCAACACTAGGACAGCAGCTGGAATCTAAAAGAATATAAGGTTGCAGACCTACAAGGTTATATAATTAATTCAAAAGAGTAAAATTATGTCATTATTCGACGATCGCTTGGTCTATCTAGACCAAGCGATCGTCGAATCACTTGGCTCTCCGAATGAGATCAAGCTAAAACTCGAATATACAGCACTTTCGCATTTCTGCATAAAGAGAGATGTGAACATGCAGTGAATTACTTTTCTCGAGGATTCTATGATATATGAAATAAAACTCAAACTAGCTCGCTGTTATGTTTATTTTTAGCCCATATTTTAACTAATACAGATATAATCTTCAGTCGTGAATAAGAATACCCTACCACGTGTTGGGGAATTAAGCTAAGTCCAAACCAACGCCCCAAGTTTGCGTCCATGGTGGCGATCTGTTACTTAATTGTATGTTCTTGCTAGCATCCGGTTTAGCTCAGATTTGGCATACGTCATGCGATATTCTTTATCGAAAAGTATCCAGACTAGCTGAACTGTACTGTTATGATATCCTAGTGCTTTAAAAACGGTCTTCGTTATAATTTACCCTTCCATATTTTTTGAGTACATAGTTCACCACCTAAGATCGCCTAGTCTGTTATGATGTCCTGGTACTTTGATTTTTAATGCCATAGAAATATGTGACACAATAATCCGTGGATCTAATGACCCTTTCATTAGGATCCGTATGTAGACCCACGTATATTTCATTTAAAAGATTGAATTCTGGTGACTTATAATAATATAATTAACCTGCAGTTCTATGTGGAACAAAAGGTTCGTGACCATTTTGTTCGACTAGCCAGAATAATAAATTGGAATTTTTTTGTTCAAGCAGTTCATTTCAGAATATAATTTAAATATTTACTTTCCTAATGAATTAATAATAGAATTGTGATTTTAAGTATATTAGAGTAATGTACCAAATCTGGCAACTGTATACACACCGTCACGCCTATATTTCCCAGTGGGGGTGGCAGAGGTGTACTAAGTACACCCACGTTTCGCCGACGATGTTAGGTCCCATGTAATAGGGGGCGAGCCTATTGCCATATACCGGGCACAATTCCAGACTCCGGACTCATACTGGGAATTTTTCGTTAGAAAAACTACATTTGTCCGACCTAGGATTTGAACTGTATACACCATGTCAGTAATAATTTTAAGAAAAAATTGTACTCATTTTTGTACTCTACTGCACTTTTTTCCAATTTCATTTTTGTCCAAAATATAAAGTGTGCCAATAGCTTACTTACATATTTCTGAAGGTGTAAATTCACACGAAAAACATTGTGCGAAACGACTACTAAAAATTACATTTTAAACGGTGGCGATTCGCACAATACGTGCGAGTAAAATTCACGCGAATCGACCACTCACCCGCTGCGATATGTCGGGGATGGAAAAAGTTAAAATTCAACGTAGTTCCCTTTGTGGATTTGCGTATAAATATCGACAGGGAAAGGTAAAAACTCACAGTTTTAGTGCTTTTGGAATGCTTTGGGTATCGATGGTACCACGTTTCAGTGAACGCAAATAATAATGAGTGTACCAAAATTCATCTTATGAGAATCGAGCTCGCGCTCAATAAAGTGACCGAGCGGCCTACACGCAGACCAGGTATGAGAAAGGAACAGAGTCAAAGGAGGACCAAAATTATGTATAAATAGAAGAAAGTCGGAGAGATCATATACGTATGTAACAACATGGTTCTAAAAGATACACAAAGTCCTCTAATGACTTTTCCCGAAGGAATCATCTAGGACTGCGAATTCTCTTAATGTTTAGAATGTCACACAAAAAAATAACAAACTACTGCTTTCAAGTAATGTACCTGGTGGTATCGATGAAAACGATGCTATTGCACTATCCCCATAATCATACAAGTACCCATAATAACAACACGAAGGACAGCTCCATAATATTAATTGTTTTCCTACCCCAAAAAATATCTAGTAAATAATAATACGGAAATAATTAATATGACAATATTCTTACCATTTTGAGAGCTTTATTTTTTTTAAATAAGGCACTTAATTACTGTATGTACTGAAACAAGCAAACGTCTTGTAGAAATATGACGACCGCTCCGTTGATTCACTTATATAGGGACGCAATTAACTTATCAGTATATTTTGCAGACACTTGGGTATTTTTTATTACTTGTTTTAATTAAATACGATTATCAATATTTTATAGTAGTACCTAAGATCTAGAAGAGTATCTACCTACACCAATATTAAAATTTTGCTGTTACTAAAAATAGCGTTCAGAAAGAGCCACGCCATGGCTATTGTTACCAAATGAAATGCATCAGCGAAATGTGGGTATACTATGCATCAGTGTTGGGCATTTTTCAATTGTAGGATCAATATGTTAAAATTTTATTTGCAAATAAATAATTCCCCTTGAGGTACTCCGGAATAATGACTTTTGGACGTCAAACGATTCAGTCCCTTTCGTGATCATAGGTGCTGCAGAGCACTCGAAACGTCGGGCGCTTTAAACAACAATTGAGTGGTGACGTAATCCGATATATTTTAATTGAGACTTGATTTGAAGCGCATTGCTTTGTGATCACGAGGTCCTGGGTTCAAAACCTAAGTCGGACAAGTGTAGTTTTTCTAACAAAAACTTCCCAGTACGAGTCTGGAATTGTGCCCGGTATATGGCAATAGACTCGCCCCCTATTACATGGGACCTAACATCGTCGGCGAAACGTCGTTGTACTCAGTACACCTCTGCCACCCTCGCTTGGGAAATATAGGCGTGACGGACTTTTTTTTCACAATAATTTTTGCCCAACTCTGCTATGTACCTTTTTTATTGCAAGATTTTATTTAACTTGCAACCTTGGTATGTCTGTCTGTCTTTCCAGTTCAAATCCAGAGATCCATTTTTGAAGCACTTACCATGAAGCTGGTCTGATGATGGATTCGAAATATTTAAACTATAATGTAACCCCCGCGTATTTAGACTTGTTAGATTGGTATTGAAGAGTACTATACAACCAGATAGTGTTCAGGGTCTGATGATGGAGCCGGAAGGAAGCCATAGGAACTCCTCAACTAATTATAGATATCTTCGTTATGTGATTGCTATACAAGCTGGTTATTAAAAAGGTCTTTTAAAATTTAAATTAGTCTTCTCTTTCGCAAAGGAAAGTTTTCGGAAGATTACCAGTCATCTGTGGGAAAGACTGAGGTATGGACTTTAACCTCAACAAAAAAGTCTTGTGGTTTCTTCTTTCGACACGATCCAGAACCCTGAGAAATAAATGTTTAGAGGTCACACAAAGATTTGTCTCGTGCGGGAATCGAAACTGCGACTACTCGATTCAGTTGGTGAAGCGGCTGAAGCTCTTAACCGTTGGACAAAGTCGTCCGTCGATCTTGAGGAATCAGAATCGCTTCGCTCATACCCTCACGGCGCTCGCGCCAGCATAAAGTCATTTACACCCGCACCCCCTTCGTCATCACTACATCAAATGGACCCTGAATCTTAAGACGCCTGCGATCTCAGGAACGACCAGTTCTATTAAGCGTCAGGCAGCAGGCCTGAGTTCCTCTGGCTGTCTATCTTCAAGTAAAAGACATCCACAGCAAGGACAAAGGCATCCTCAAAGACCCCCTGCCTATCTCTTCGGGGAAAAGGGGCTAGGGGGATCTAGTTGCATATTCCGTGTTCAAACCGAGGTCGTAAATTGTTATTAAAGTTTTTCCATTGAAAAATTCCCAGTAGACAACGAATCGGAATTTTGAACTGTGCCCGGTATAATAGCAACAAATGCGCCTTTTATTCAATCAATCAATCAATCAATATTTTATTTGTCAAGTATAGGTACAATACATTTTGTAGTTATATATATATATATATATATACTATAAAGATCTCTATACTTTGCCTGTGAGGCGTACAAATGCCAGTGGATAAGATAAATAACTGTAGTTACAATTATAATGTCACAAATATTCCTTGTTAATCGGTGTTATGTCATCATCAATAATATATATTAATTAGCTAATAGTTCACTTTATACATTTGTTATTTATAAAATCATCTACTGAGTAATAGCATTTATTGATTAATAGCAATGTCAAGGTCTTTTTAAAATTATTTATATCCATGATCTTAATCCGATTTGGTAATTTATTATAAATAACTGCTGCAATGCCTAGAATACTCTTCCGTACCAATGCGGTTTTACAATTACGGGTACAGATATCATTTTTGTACTGATTTCGAATTGGGGCTGTGCGCAAGGTAGACACGGTTTCAAATTGTTGAATGTTTTCTTTTACAAACAACGCAACTTGTAGAATATATAAGGACGGCACAGTTAGAATTCCAAGTTCTTTGAAAGCTGACACACAACTCTATCGCGTATTCAGACCACATATCGATCTTATACACCTTTTTTGGGATTTAAATATTGATTCTCGATCGGTCGAGTGACCCCAATACATTACACCGTATCTTAAAATTGATCCTACTAGACCATGGTATGCAATTAACAAAGATTCTCTGTTAATTTTCTTTGAAAGTTGAAACAAGGCATATGCTATTTATTTAGTTTCTTGCATATCTCTTCTATATGTGTTTTCCATGTTAACTTACTATCTATAAACAATCCTAAGAACTTTGTAGTATTTATCTGTTCTACATTAAAGCGTTTGTGGTTAATATTACAGTCCGGATGAGTTATTCTTTGATAGAAATGCGCAATTTTTGTTTTATTTAGATTAATTAGTAAATTATTATTATTAAGCCAGTTTATAATGTCTGAAAGCGTGTTATTAATGTCATTTACATATTCATCTGAATTGTCGCATTTTACAATAGCAGTGCTATCATCTGCGAAGAGAATCATTTGTTGTTGTACCATTTTTGGAAGATCATTTATGTAAATCAAAAATAACAATGGACTTAGCACACCCCCTTGTGGTTCACCGTATTTAATAGATCTTGGTTCCGATAGATAGTAAGATTCCATTTTTGTATCTTTACAAAATCTAGATATTTCTGTGTATTGAATTCTGTTGGCCAAGTAAGATTTAAGGAGTTTTAGCATTTGTCCTCTAATACTATACCCATGTAATTTATTTAATAATATATCGTGATTCACGAAGTCAAATGCTTTGGTCATGTCAGTAAAAATTGCACATATTGGAATTTTATTATCTACTGCGGTTAATATTTTATTTAGAAAATCAAATATGGCCATGTTAATTGAAGTATTTTGTCTAAATCCGTATTGTTCCCTACAAAGTAGATTAAATTTATTCATGTAAGCGTATATATTTTTATATATTATATTTCCGAATATTTTTGATATAATAGAAATTTTAGCGATTGGTCTATAGATTTTTATTTCTGCCTTGTCTTCTTTCTTGTGCAATGGCTTGATAATAACTTTTTTCAGAGGTTCTGGGTATACCCCGTTTATAGTCATAAGATTGATTATATATGTCAAGATAGGTGCTATGGTTTCATTAACATATTTTATTACTGTAGTTGATACTCCATCGCATCCTACGGTGCCTGTGTTTTTTAGCGATTTTATCGTTGAAATTACGTCTTCTTTTAAGGTAGGTGGCATAAACATGGAATGAGATGTCAAATTATCGAATTTGTACTTTAATTCACAGTCAGATTTAGTGTTATTTTCCATTTCGTCAATAAAGTAGTTATTAAATTCATTAGCTATGTCGGTAGGATCCGTTAATATAATGTCATTATTGTTAATTTTTAAAATTTGTTCGTTAGGTATACATACTTTAGATTTATTTATTACTTGCCAGACACCTTTATGTTTGTTATTTGAAGTTTTTATAAAATAATTATTCTGTGCTTTTTGTGTCAGCTTTACAATCTTTGTGTAAATAGATGAGTACTTTCTGAAATTTACTTTATTTTTTGTTGTAGGATTAAGTCTGTACCGCCATAGCAATTGTCTTTGTTTACTGCTGCATTTCTTTATTCCACGCGAAATCCATTTAGTTTTTATTTATATAATTTTGTACCGGGACTGTGCATCGCTGAAATTCTGGCGTACACAGTACACCTACACTGTCTCCGCTTGGTAATTGTAGGCGAAACGGTGTCTACCTATAGTGATATTGCTTGTTCCAAAAAAAAGCATATTAATGTCTGAGTTATAATAAACAACGTAAATATACAGTTTCAATGAGTAGATATCATATCTTATTTAGGTTGAATGTCACGATCTGTAAAAACCAGGGATGATAACTTGGTGAGTGATTCAGTACCTAAATGTGTTTGACTGATTAAACATGAACCGTAGTAATGTTAGATTTTGTCTCGTTCGGCATCACACGAGCTATAATCAATTATTTTTACGCACTCTACAGATTTCATAGTAATACTTTACAGTCTCTATTTTGTAAATTATACGACTATGTAGATACTAACTGATGCCATGAATCTAAGTATACTTATATTTAATCTATACTATACCCCATGAATGCATTGTATACAAAAAAAATTGTAAAACTCTAACCGTGAAGTTTCTTGCCCTTCTCCACAGGAATAACTTTCCGAACGGGTGGTAGTATTAGAATTTATCTAAGTGCGCAGTGAAACATCAGCAAATCAGTTATATCTTTATTATATAGAGCGCAACCAAAACCGGCCCTACGCCATCTTGACAGGAAGAGAAGTAAACATCGAAGACATAGACACTACATACATTTACGTACCATAGATACAATAATCTAACACCCCCTCGCAATTTGTAGTTATTTTTATATAAACCAAAAATCTAAAATAAACTGGAAATTGATAAAAAAACATTACAAACAATTCGCACCTACTTACAAAACGAAACTACAACCTTTTTTAAATAACGCACTTTGCTATGACATATGATAGATGTCGAAACTTTTCTCAACCTAAAATTACAATAACATCACATTTGCAAACAATATTACTGTAACAATTGATTACAAAAATAATTAAACTTTACAGTGTTTAACGGCTTAGTCATTACATCTGCTATATTCTCATCGGTTTTTATATAATGCAATGCAATCAATTTTTTGTTTACTATATCTTTCACGAAGTTATATTTAATGTCTATGTGTTTACTTCTTCTTGTATTTTCACTATTGTTTATCATTTTAATAGCACTTTGATTGTCTATAAATACGCTCACATTATCAATAGCTTTAAATTCACTGGCCAATCCCTTTACAAATAAAACTTCACTGATACACATTGCTGCAGATATGTACTCAGCTTCAGATGAAGACAGTGCAACAGATTGCTGCTTCTTCGACGCCCAACACACAAGGTTATTGTTGTGGTAAACAATCATTCCACTTACACTCTTTCTGTCATATTGATCTCCACCCCAGTCTGCATCAGTATATGCTGTAATTTTATTACAGTCTGACTTTGAATAGGTAAGTATTTTATCAACAGTTCCTTTTAAATATCTCAAAATCCTCTTGGCTGCTTCCCACGTAGTGTTTGTTGGTTTATCCATGTATCGACTCAAATATGATGTTGCAAAGGTAATATCTGGTCTACTTATCGTCAGGTAAGTTAAACAACCAATTAGTTCTTTGTATGGCACATTACTAATTATTTCTTCTTTTTCAGATGCAGTAAAGTTATTCTCCATGGGTGTCTTCATCGGTTTGCAGTCTTTCATTCCAAACTTCATCAAAATTTTTAAAATAAATTGTTTTTGAGAAATGGTCATTGTGTTTTCATTTTGTGTTATTTCCAAACCTAAATACTTCTCAAACTTTTCTAAATGTTTAACTCTAAATTCTTTATATAATGGTTCTTTAACCTCTTGTATATCTTTCATTTTTCCAAACAATAAAATATCATCAACATATAATAACAACCACATGTTATTCTTTTTATATAGACAACTATCATATTCTGATCTTTTAAAACCTATTTTCTGGCAAAACTCATCAAATGTTCTGTACCAGCATTTGGGAGATTCTTTCAACCCATACAATGCTCTTTGTAATTTTAATACAGTTCCTTTCCTTTGTTCCTTTAATATTAATCCTTTAGGTACTTTAATATACACATCTGTCTCTAAATAACCATTTAAAAAGGCAGTAGGCACATCGAATTGCATAACTTCTAGACTGTTACATATAGCTTGTGATAAACACATCTTTAAGGTTGTCATTTTGGCTACAGGCGAGTAAAGAAACATACCTTCTGCAATACTATCTTGTTGGAAACCTCTTGCAACAAGTCGAGCTTTCTTTATTCCATTATCTTTTGTCCTAAAGACCCATTTAGTATCTATAGCTTTGGCACCTTTTGGTAATGTTGTAATGGTCCAGGTATTCATTTTCACAAGAGAATCTAATTCATTCTCAACTGCATTCCTCCATTCTTTTTTCTTTATTGCTTCTTCATATATTTGTGGATCTTCATCAGCTGAAATCAAACAATATACTGAGTACGACTCATAATCATTGCCATAAAGTTGTGGTTTCCTTACTGTTCTTCCACTTCTTGTTACATATTGATTCTTCTCTTCTTCTTCCTGACTTTTATTTACTTCAGCCCTACTCCCAGTTTCCTTTAACATACTTGTATCATCTTCGAGGAAGGTATTTCTGTCTATTTCAGTATATATTTTATTTTCATGTTTTGGTATATATTTAGTGTCTCCTTCATTAAACCTCACATCTCTTGAGGTAACTATAGTATCGTTTTGTATATCCCATAGTTTATATCCATTTTGTACATAACCTATCATTCTTACTTCTTTTGATCTAGGTTCCATTTTGCTTTCTCTCGGTAACTTTAACATCCATGCTTTACAACCAAATACTCTTAGTTTATGTAGATCCATTGACTTTCCAAATAGTTTTGCAGGTATATTGAAGTTAATAGCAGCTGAAGGTGACCTGTTCAAAAGGTATGCTGCACATAGAATTGCTTCTCCCCACAAATATTCTGGTAATCCAGATTCATTAATCATTGTTCTTGCTTTGTCATTAAGAGTTCTGTTCATCCTTTCTGCTGTACCATTCTGTTGTGAACTATATGGTTGTGTATACTGTATATTTATTCCTTTATTTTGACAATAATCTTTAAACCATTTTACTGTGTATTCTCCTCCATTATCACAACGAATAGCCTTGACTCTTACTCCTTTCTGATTTTCTAAGCAATTTATATAGTCTAAAATTGTCTTAGCAGCTTCATTTTTATTTCTCAGCAAATACACACAGGTGAAATGTGAATAGTCATCTATTATGGTTTGCATATACCTATATCCTTCTTTAGTTGATGTTTTTGCTGGTCCTGCTAAATCACTATGTATTAAATCTCCTATTTTGTGTGACTTTCGTTTCATAACTGTCCTAAAAGGCAACCTTGTTGATTTTCCTTTTATGCAACTTTCACAAATGTTGTTACTTACTGGAAGTGACATTAGTTTTAAGCCTTTTCTATTGAGATGTCCTAATCTCTTGTGCCATAAATCATTATTTTCATTGGCATAATTACAATTTTCTACAACATTAATATTCATATTCAGTACATACAACTTTCCTTTTGGTTCTCCATACATTGTATTTCCAAATCCATATATTTTTAAAGTTCCTTGTTTAAATACTATTGTAAATCCTTTACTCATTATTTGTTGTACAGACAGTAGATTGTGACACAAGTCTGGTACAATTAGAGCTGTTATATCCACTTCATGCTTATTGTAATATGCTGTCAACACTCCCTTTTTAGTACATGTTAAATACTCCCCATTTGCAACTTTAATCTTTATTTGCGGTATTATTTGTATATTTTTCATTAAACCTGTATACTTTTCTTGTATTAAATTCTCTGTCGCTCCTGAATCTATTACAAACTGTATTTTATTTTCCTCACTCAACAAAAACGATTCTTCTTCTATATATGCTGAAAAGTTCATTTTATTTTCTGAATTAGTCATGTTTGCTGATCTATAATTATTATATTTCGTGTAACTGCCTCTTCCTCTTTTATAATTAGGTTGATGCCGTCCCCTATTATTTTTATTTTCTGGGCATTGGAAACTTTTGTGTCCTTTCTTGTTACACTTGTAGCACACATAAAATACACTTTGTGGTCTATTTTCATATTCATCTTGTTTTTGTCTCATCTTTAGCTCAGCATCAAATAATTTACTTTTTACATATTCTGTAGTCAATTCTGCGTTCGTCGTTTCTAAGGCGGCTATTGTGGTCTCATAGGTATCTGGCATTGTCAATAACAAATGGCAAACCTTGTCAGGCTCACTTATTTTACTACTAGTTTCTTCTAATTGTCTTATAAGTATATCGAATTTATTAAAATGCTCACTCAATTCACCGCTGATGTATTTTAATGTTAATAATTTTTTACGTATGTACAGAGTGGATAGAGTACTTTTCCTTTCGAATATTTTTTTGAGGTTTCTAACCATATCTCTTGCAGTTGAAGACTCTCTTACATACTCCAGATGTTTGTCTGATAAACTGGTGACTATTATGCTCTTTGCCTTAGCATCCTTTTTGGAAAAATCGGGTATATTTTCGAATTTTATGTCGTCTCTAATGACATCTTTGCAATCCTTTTCTTCTAGGATACATGAAATTCTGAACAACCATGAGCTAAAATTGTCGCCGGTAAACTGCGGCAGAAAATTTTTCTCGGACGCCATTTTTTTTATACTGCGTATTTCCTATTTATTTTAATTTAATACTTCCTATGTTATCCTTTGCCAATCTGGCTGAACACGGGCTTCTGGGCCCATAACCTATTAGAATTTATCTAAGTGCGCAGTGAAACATCAGCAAATCAGTTATATCTTTATTATATAGAGCGCAACCAAAACCGGCCCTACGCCATCTTAACAGGAAGAGAAGTAAACATCGAAGACATAGACACTACATACATTTACGTACCATAGATACAATAATCTAACAGGTAGAGTCTTAAGTAATCAATAATTTTCTCTTTTTGACTATTATAAAGGATATAAATAAAATGAAGCAGAGTTTCGTTCTTTCCTTTTACTTGGTACTAAAAAAAGCATCACAAATGTCTTAGCTAAGGCTTGTATAGATACATTCCCACTATTTTGGCAGTGGCATTTTGGCGGGGCGTTAAGGGATGTGTATACGTGGCGGCTCGGCTCGGCTCGACTGATAGCGTGCCGTGTCGTGGCTCAGCTTGGCGTGGCAAGTGACTTGGCGTTACACTATTCATAAGTGCTTTTTGGTCTACATGAATAAAAAGCTTTTGATTTTGATTGTTACCGCTCCTTGATTAACTCAGTAACTCAGGGCACACACGGGGTTACCTCAATTGCAGTGTCAGAGCCGCAGCTGCGGGGGCGCATACATGCCGGGCGCAGCAACAGTTGATACTCCGTTGAACAATTAGTAGATAACTCAAAACATGAACGCGACGCAGTTTTTAAATGTCAGCGGTTGTCGCGGTTGTCACGGTTACACTTAGCTAGTTCTACTACATATCCCCACCAGTGGGACTCAGTATATATTTTTTACTTAACTCTACCGGTAGAACTAAGTAGAATTTTGTTTCTGTACTAGCATCTAGCAGCGGCTTCGCTCGCATATGTATGTAAGGTATGCAAATAATAATTAAATAGTAGGTAGGTATAATCTTTGTACATTCTGACTGTCTGAGAATAAATGTGTTACATGAGCTTTGCGTCTTACTAATTTTGAGCTGTATATGCTTCATTGGCGACGATTACGTACGAATTCGCGTGTGTATAACGCAATTGAATTTGACGTCGAGATAGACAACTGGCGGTTGTACGTGGAACGGCTCGAACAGTATTTCATCTTGAATAACATTTCTGAGGATCTGTAAGTGCCAACTTTAGTCACGGTGATGGGTGCTTAAAGATAAGAGTTACTAGTGAACCTGTGTACGTTGGATAAACCGACTGCTAAGACATTCAAAGAATTAACGGTCACTATGGAAAAACACCAGCAGCCACGCCATAGTATTTTAGCGGAACGTTTTAAAGTCCATCATCAGAATTAAAATACTGGCGAGAAAATAGAAAGATAGACACCACGACATTGACAATGTTGTCAAGTGGAGTGAATTCAACAATTTAGAATTCAATCCTTCTAAATGTAAAGTGATAACGTTTACTAGGTCTCGCTCGCCTAAAGTGTTCACCTACAAGGTGTCTGCAACACAGATGGAGCGGGTTGCGGAAATACGTGATCTAGGTGTAATTCTTGATACAGGTTTGACATTTAATTCGCATATCACTGGTTTATGCAGTAGAGCTTATAAAACTCTTGGCTTTGTCATGAGACAAATAGGTCCATTTCAAGATAAGAAAGCTATGACGTTATTGAACTTAACTTTGGTCCGGAGCATTCTGGAGTATAATTCAATTATTTGGGATCCTCATGAGACAAAATATAAAATAATGTTAGAAAGGGTTCAACGAAAGTTCGCACGTACTCTTTACAAAAAACTTTACGGATATTATCCGTACTTGTATCCATCCCTGTTTGTTGCAGGTATGGTAGGCTTAAACACATTAGAACTCAGGCGAAAGTGCGCTGTAATGTTTCATTATTATTTACTCCTTAACGGTAAGATAGAGAACTCAGCAGCACGATCGCGCTGCTCACTGTCCGCTCCTGCGCAGTACGCGCGGCTGCGCGCGCGCCGTTTGCTGGCGACTCCGCCGGTCCGCACGTACACAGCGCAATATGCACCAACATCTGCAGCGATCTCATTACTAAATGCCTTAATTGCTCAGAATCCAAATTTAGATATATTCAATACAACGTCAAAACAATTTGTTAATTATTGTATAAGTTTTTTAACCTAAGCGAAAAATATTTTCTACTGTATGTACCATTAGGAATTTCTGTTTATGTAATAAAATAGCTCCCTGTGCGTTCTGGCAAGTCTGTAAGTGCAGCGAGCAATGAAAATATAAATAAATAAATAGAACTGAATAGAACAGAGAAATACAATGTGATATTATCTTAAGATAGAGGCACAATTGGCGGCCTTATTGCTAAGAGCAATTTCTTCCAGACAACCAGTACGTTGGAAGAAGCAACAGATAAAAATAGAGGGCAGTTGGTGGCGTACACTATAAAGATTCATATATGTTATACAATACTACCACATACATATTGATACACAGGACTTGACATACCAAACATCTAAATCTAATTCAGTTCAATTATGGAACCAGGAAAAAGTGATCTTTAACCATTCTTCTAAAAGAATGCAACGTCTTTGCACGTCGGACCGTAACAGGCAATGCATTCCACAAGCGTACAGCTTGATTAGTGAAGGATTCATGAAAGAAGTTTGTGGAATGCATTGGTGTTTTCAGCCTCAGATTCTCTGACGAACTTAGGAACCTCGAATGCGTTTCATGAAGGAATTCAAACCGTTTTTTGAGGTAAGAGGAAGTTGTCGGATTATATAGAATATTGTATAAAAGCGATAGTATGTTAGCATTCCGGCGATGGCGGTTTGGCAGCCACTTGAGTCTTACACAAAATTCAGAAACATGGTCATATTTGCGTAAACCAAATATGAACCTTATACAAAAAATTTGAAGGCGCTCAAGTTTATCAAGTTGGCTCCCAGTAAGATCAAGATAGCTAGCGTCTGTATAATCTAATATAGGAAGGAGAAGAGATTGTGCAAGTGCAATTTTAGTGGCCGTTGGCAGAAAATTGCGTAGCCTTCTCAAAGATCCCGCCGATGCAAAAATCTTGCTACTGAGTTCCTGCAGTTGTGGGCCCCAAGTAAGATTGGAGTCTATATAGATCACCAGATTTTTTACAATTTTGCTTATGGGTATTGTGACACCATCGAACATAATTTGCGGAAGCTGTGACCAATCAAGACGAGAACTAAGTCTGGAGCTACCTACAACAATGACGTTTTAGATGGGTTAACTTGGAGACCGTGACTTTTACTCCACTCACATACTCAAGTCATTATTGATGGTATTAACTGCCTCCGACAACTTGGCCAATGGAGCTTGAGTGTATATTTAGAGATCATCTGCATAGAGATGGTAAGAATAACTTAATGGATTGGAAATAGAGTTAATAAAAACAGCGAAAAGTAAAGGAGATAAAACGCCACCCTGTGGAACACCGGCACTAGTACTACACCAAGAAGAGTAAGTTTCTTCGATGAGAATACGTTGCCGGCGACCAAACAGGTAGTTACGAAACTAGTCAATTGCCGTTGGAGATATGTTAAGAGAGCGTAGCACACCGAGTAAAATATCGAAATCTACAGTATTAAAGGCATTGCTGAAATCAAACAGTGTGAGTATAGTTACGTTACTATTTCCATACCCAATCTTATATCATCCGTAATATTCACCAAAGTAGTAACGGTACTATGGCCAGGACGGAAACCGGACTGAAAAGGGTTAAGGAGAGAGTTTTTTGTTAAGGAATATACTTATTTGGTCATGGACGAGGCGCTCAAGGACTTTAGAAAGGAAGCGCAGTATAGATATAGGACGATATTCCGTAAAGGAGGTGGGATTAGATTTTTTCGGTAAGGGTGTTATTTGAGCTTCTTTCCAAGAAGATGGAAATTGCCCGCTGGATATTGAATGGTTAAAGATATGGCAAATAATAGGTAGGATTTCGTCAAGGATTGGAAGAATAATATTACGGCTGATACAATCACTGCCGACTGCGTTAGATGTTATCGATTCTATGCTCTTCCTAACATCACAAGTGGAAAACTGATCAAAGACAAATGAGGCATAAATTGGCATCGGAATAGAGGAAAGATAGTTAAGCGTATTTAATTTAGTTGTCTTATCAAAATTAGACGAAGTAGAGAAATGTCTATTGAGAAGATTGAGATCTAAATCTTTAGGGACGTTATCTTGGCGAGATTTTCCGACTCCAATTGATCTAAGAAATTTCCAGACTTAGGTGATTATTATTTATTATTCCAGATCGCGGAATTAAAAATGTTGTCGAGATCTTGTGAATTTGGACAGTGGCTAAACGAAAGTTTGCGCTATCAGTTAGTTCGTGGTTTGATGAGCGAAACCATTCGACAACGATAATTTTCTGCAGAGAAGCTAGATGTCCAGAGAGCCTGTAGTTTGGCACTAAATATGGAAGTTGCTGAAAAAGATGCCGCGGCAGTAAAAGTGCAAATTGAAGAGAAGACGGTTACAGTAGAATGTCAGGTGATTTCTAGTTCTAGTACACCTATGAAAAGGCAACAGGGTTATGGACGAACTACAACGAGAAGTACGATGCACACTACGAGGGCCACGAGTGGAACATGTAATAAGACGACGCAAAACAACACAGACATAGCGGCAGGGTATTTGGCCGGTGCCACCGAGCGCGGCCGAGTTGAGTAACAGCAGTGACGAGGTAGGGACAATAAATCAATTAGCATTAGAAAATTATCCACCGATCTTTATAGAAGTCAGTATTGACAATATAAACGTTGCAATAGAATGTGACACAGGGAGTGCAGTATCCTGTATCTTCTTCTTCTTCAGCCGAAAGACGTCCACTGCAGGACAAAGGCCTCCCCTAAAGACCGCCACAACGACCGACGTATCCTGTATAAGTAACGAATTTTATAGGCAACATTTTAACAATACCAAGATAGAAGAATGTAATTTAGTACTTAGATATTATGCAGGTGAAAAGATACGACCATTGAGGGTAATTAAACCCCTAGTGAAATATAAAGATAAGTCTAAGTACCTGGATTTGTATGTAATAAATAATGAGAAACCATTTTACTTGGCACAGTGGATAGCTGACTTAGGAATAGGTGTACCTAGCGTAGGGAAAAATAAAAATGTAAACCATGTATCTTATGAAAATTTTAACTTTGAAACGTTTAGTTCCAGATATTGTAACGTGTTGGCGGACGGGCTGGGGCGCTTCACCGGTGGTCAGGCAAGGCCGGTGTTCATGCGCGCGCAACCAATCGCGTACGCGCTGCGTAAGCCTGTGGAGCGCGCGCTCGAGCAGCTAGTAGGAGTGATCGTTATATTACATAACTGAAAAAATAATCTATTATTAATAAATAATCAAATCACCTATTATTTATTACCTCAGGCAAGCGTTATTTTTTAAGCGTTACTTATATTACATATTGTCCGACCAAAACCGCCTACCAGCCTGCCACGCGACACAGCGACACTGACTGGACTTAAGGTCAATTTCACTTAGACGTATAATATTTTTGTCAAAAGTCACGTGTTATATTATGCTCTAAGACAACTACATATGATCTATTTTTAAATGAGTGTCCAGTAATGAAAGTAATATATTATTAGGTTATTTATTATGTTCCCCGCCAATATATTTGTTCGTATTATACGTTATTTATAACGTGTTGGTTACTACGTTAGATTATTTTTTTAATAAAATCAGTGCGGATCACTGGCGTGATCTTGGATGACGTACTTATGCATTTATCGTGGGTTTGTGAGGGATTGCGGCGTCGCGTGTCAAATTGTTTGCAAATAAATCGTTGGTTTGTTTATTGTAAGAACTGTAAATAAAAGTTAGTTTTAGTTACGTGTAAATAATTAATTTATTAAATATATATTTAATTTTTAACGTTTAACAGCTCACGGCGGCGGCGCGGTGTGTTTTGCGACAATAATCAAAAGGCGTCGTTCAACGAAGCGAAGAAATAACTATTATTAATAGCGTAAAAAATAATAGGCGTTTTAAAAGTAGCGTATCGTTATAACGCGTTTTTAATATATAGCCGTTGCGAACACTCCTAGCAGCTAGTGCGCGACGGCGTGCTCACGGCTGTGGACCGCTCCGACTGGGCCATTCCTATTGTGCCAGTCGTCAAGAAAGACTGTAACATTAGCATATGCGCTGATTACAAACTAACGCTTAGCAAAGTGCTAGAAGTCGATCGTTACCGTCTGCCCAGGGTTGAGGACTTGTTGGGGAACATACACGGTGGGCAACGTTTCTCAAAAATTGATCTTTCGCAAGCATATGCACAATTTGAGCTCGATGATAGTAGTAAGTATACCGTAATTAACACACATAAAGTTTGTTTTGGTTTGTTTCGATATTCCGTTTAGTGTATGGGCTCGCGTCCAGTCCGGGTGTAAAGGGTTCTGGTTTATGTGGTATGTCAGTTTATGGTGAAAATAAGAAGATCAGTAATTAGAGAGAATAATGGTTTAATAACTGGTACTCTAATTGATAGGTAAATAATGAATGAAAATGGTAACGCACACGCGATGGTTATACGTGAACAATGAAAATGGTAATGAGCGCGCGATGGTTGATTGCGTACTTAACTTAAATTATATAAAATTATGGTGGAGCGATGCGCCGACTGGGAAATGCTGACGGCGCCACCTTGCGCAATACATGTACACCGTACATATTCCCCAGCCAGAAAGATGGAGATGTGAATGAGGAATTAAGATGCGAAAAGTTAATGGTTTGGTGCAATGGTAATACAAGATGATCAACAATAATAGATGATTAACAAGATGATTCCAATAGGTTGTTAGTAAAACTTATAGTCTCTATGGATCCATAGGCATGGCTAAGGTATCCTTAAATTGGTTACGAGGCGAAGGCGAGGTAGTCTTATCAATACGCGCACTACACATGGCATTATTTTCCTGTACACTAACACAAATTACATTTGGACTATCACTTCTGTATTGGTTTTCTTTTAAACTGATACCCTTCACTTCAACACTTTCTTCCACATTGACCTGGCGAGTGGTTGGGCGGTGCGAACGCTTGCGCATACGCTGGCAAACGCACGCTACCGCCACAGCTGCTACGGCGGCCCACCAAACGTAGATAGCGACATAGTGGTGAATGTCGTGGGACGAAATTTCCTCCAAGAGACCCTCTTGTGACTTCATGTGGTGAATTCTTTCACCTATATCTGCGAATTCAGCATTGTAGTTGCTGGTATTTGCGTCAATATTCGCAATTGTTAGCGAGATATTAACGACGTGGTTTATGGGTGGTACAAGTGGTATCACGTTATCTAGTTGAACGTTCAACTAAGAGCTGAATGTTTTATGGGCCGTTATAGTGAAAGTGTCACATTTCATGAGGCAATATTCTTTCAACCTTAGGATACCGGCTCCGGTGAGTCTCAGCGCTGTTATCGATTGTCCACATATCATTCGCATGAAGCACTGGTCACAACATGAGAATAGATAGGTGTTTAGTGTGCTAAGTTGCGTCCACATATCTTGGCACGGAGCAACATTGGTTTTACACTCCTTGTTGGTTAAACCCTTCGTACAGAGTGACTGGTCAGTTTCGTATTGGTACATGGGGCTGTGCAATGAACACAGATGTGTGGTGGTGTATAAATGAGCACACGATAGGAAATCATCATCAGTTAAAGACCAATATAAATCCTTTTTCAAGTTAATCGCAACGTACATGGCTATTGGCACTAGGGTGACCATAGTATTGTCAACCTTCAGCGGAATCGGTATTAATTTGTAAAGATCGGACATATCTCGACTGACCAAAGGAATTTTAATCTCAACTTAAAGGTATTCGTTAGTAATTCGCGCCTTAACCTTCAATAAATGGTATATTTTGTGTAAATTATCTTGTATATTATCCACAGGCAACGATAAATCCTTGTCTAGATGGCCAGATATCAAATTCAATTCTTGTTGAAGTTGTTCTGGCTTTAACAGATGGATGTTGAAATTGCCATAGTATATATTGGTTATGGTGTCTAATAGAGTATCCTATATGTATCTCAAGCTGGTCAGTAGATTACTGGCGACTATAGACGACATTGCAAATTTGTTGATAGTTTCAACATTTTGAAGTGCTGTACTCGCTGTGTTAGATGCCTTTTCTAATGCCATTATATGCCGATTAAATTTCTTATGTTGACTGTCCATGTTACCTTCCACTCTCTTCAACAGGTTATATTCCGCTTCTACTATACTGGTTTGGTTTTCCCCAAATTTGACTGATGTTTTTGATTGTTTTTAATTAAATCTATATCTTTCCTGTATTCTTCTGCGAAATCTTCGTCCAAAATCCCAAATAAGCTATGAGCGATATACCCTACTCCATTAACAAGGCCGCGACGCCGGCGCGAGTGCGGTGTGAACTGCTGACCCATGAGCATTTTATTATAATACGCGCACTCACTGTAGCCATGCTGTAATTGTAATATGATAATATCGCATTGGGATTTTATCTTTTCATTGAGACTTGTGTACTCTAATTGCTTGAAGTATTTTTTAAACAACTCATTTCCTTGCCAATAGGGCTCCATGTCATAATAAACGACTAGTTTCCACTCATCACGTATAGGGTACATTGTTGATATATGTTCAAAGTAAATAGTTTGGTTTGTTGGTAGATTAAAAACGGTGTAGAAGCATTGGACTGATGTGATTACGAGCATGAATAACATTAACATCATGGTCATAAAATTGCACGAGTGTCCTTTAATAGTATTTCGTTGAACCTTTATCGGCGGTGGTTTTTGAGTACAACTATCTGGTGCACCCGGTGCACTGCTGTTTACTGGTAAAACTGCTAATTTGGTTACTAGTATTTTGATGACATTGTTCTTGGTTTTCAACGTAACCACTCTGACGTAGCCATCTTGTCCGGGATGTAGTTCGATGACCCGCCCTAGTGCCCATTTTCCAGCTGGTAAATTGTCGTCTTTAATTACAACAATATCATCGATTTTTATATTTTCCTTTGATTCCCGCCATTTGGTCCGTGCTGACAACTGAACCAGGTATTCCGACTTCCATCTATTCCAAACGTCACGAAAGATTTTTTGGGTGAGTTGCCATCTGGTTCTCAGGTCTAACTCGGTTTCAATAATGGTAAGTAGAGGTCCGCTCGCTAGAAAGTGTGATGGTGTGAGGTAGTTTACATCCTCAGGGTCTTCCGTGAGTGGGCACAAAGGTCGAGCGTTTAGACACGCCTCCAATTGAGTTAAAATGGTGATAAACTCTTCATATGTGAGCTTTTGTTCTCCAATGACGCGTTTAAGATGGTATTTGAGGCTCTTCACATCGGCCTCCCATAGGCCTCCTGCTGTTGGCTATGACGGAGCATTGAAGTGCCACTCAATGCCCATTTCAGAGACTTCGGTCATGAAATCACTGTCGAATATTTTCTTCAGCTCTTCGAATTCTTGGTTAAGGACTCGGTAAGCGCCAACGAAATTGGTCCCAGTACACCACACTTGCATATGCCTTAGTTGAGGCAGCACAAAATCCATGGAGTTCAATGGTCCTTCTCTCTTGTGCCTATCCACCTTGGTATCTGGATCTGTTCAATTTGGTTTATGTCATCCCTAATATTCTTCCACTCTGTACAAATGTGTTCTGGTAACTCATCATCCCAATTGGTTTGTAACTGCCATACAGAACGAAATAAAAATTTTAATTTTGTAGTAACCGGCGATAGCCAACCTAACGGATCGTATATCTTGGAGATATTTGACAGCAAGGTGCGTTTAGTGTGGTGTGATATTGTTTGGTCGATTTTAGGCTTAAAAGTAAAATTTTCTGTCTGCGGGTCCCATCTTAATCCTAAGGTCTTGGTGGACTCCATTTGCCGAAAGTCTAAGTATTCCTGGTTATCACTAGACTCAGGTAATAATTCTGGTGCGTTTGATTTCCACTTTCTCAAATTAAACCCCCCTGATCTGAGAAGTTGGATAAGGTCCAACTGGAGTCGTTTAGCGTACGGTATTCCGTGGGCCCCATGTAAAAGATCATCCATATACATTGATTCCCTCAGGACTTCGGGTGCGTTGGTTTTGGTGTAATTATGGTTTTCATCGGAAGCAAGCTGTCTTAAGGTCATCATGGCGAGGAATGGTGCTGCCTTTGTGCCATAAGTAACAGTAGCGAGCTGGTATTCTTGGAGTACAGAATTAGGGTTGTCCCGCCAAACTATTTTTTGTAACGGTTGGTCATCTTTATTCACCCAAATTTGGCGGAACATTTTTTCAATGTCTGCGCTAAAGGCATAGGCATATTGTCTCCATTTTAGAATTATCGATAGCAAGTCCTTTTGTAGGTTAGTACCTGCCTCTTTAAGGTCATTGACACTTAACCCACTGGAAGTCTTAGCTGACGCATTAAAAACAACTCGAAGTGAGGTAGTCGTCGATTCTGACCTTTGTATGCAATGGTGTGGCAAATAACATTCTCGCGTCGTATTACCGACGACGGCAGGTATCATATGGCCTAAAGATAAATATTCATTATGAAAAATTCTTATAATCATAAGCTACTTATTGGTTTCTGGTAAATCTACGTTCTAATTGACGAAATTGAGCAATTACCATTGGTTTCGACGCGCCTAAATTTTCCTCAAAATTTGGTTTGAGTGGAAGTCTGACGTCATATCGCCCGTCCTCGTGTCTTTTGGTAGTAGCCTTATAAAACTGGATACAATGGTCATCACAGCTCGATAAAGATGAATCTTCTGGTACATCCTCTACTTCCCAAAATCTTTGTATGTCGTCTAGTTCATGTATGACGACAATACACTGGAGTGGGTTTACGCTTCCGCACAGAATCCATCCCAATTGCGTCTGTTGCGCTACTGGTTGAGATGAATCTGTTTTGATTATGCCTCCAAGTATTGTAGCAGAGTAGACGTCGGCCCCTAGCAACATATCCACAGAGCGACTTGTGTTAAATTCAGGATCAGCGAGTTCTATATTGGTTAAATAGGGCCATTCTGGTCTGGTAAAAGATTGGTTTGGTAATCTATTTATAAGGTTATTCATTATATAAACATCCGTGGTGTAGGTAAAATCGTTATGTAAAGACGACAGAGTGATGGTTATAATCCTTTTACAGTTGTTTTCTTTCACGCCGACTCCAAATACAACCCCCTTGCATCGTTTCCTTGGTAATCCTAATAGTTGTGCTGCGTTTTCGGTAATTAACGATGTTTGGGAACCTTGGTCTAGCAAAGCACGCATCCGATAGGGACTACCATCGACTCCCTCTACGCATAATATGGCGGTTGTCAACAGGATTTCGGCCATGTTCTCTTGCGACACGTGACAATTTTGCTGAGTCCTTTGAAAATTAATATTGTTGCTTTGCTAGTGTCGCAATTACATCGTGAAGTAACGAATTGTGTTTTTCATTGCAATGACGGCATGTTTTGCTAGACAGACATTCTTTGCCTTGATGGTTAACAAAACAATTATAACACAAATTATATTTCGCAATGGTTTTTAGTTTCATGTCCGGTCTTAATTCTCGAAACGTGTTGCAATAAAATAATGGATGGTTCTCTTTACACACTGGACATTTCGGTGCCGTCACATTCATGGTTTTGAATGGTAATGGCTTGCTGTAACTCTTATGGTAATGGTTGACCGGGGAAAATTGAGTTACTGGTTTCCTGAAGTTAAATTCATGGTTTATGGTCTTGGTCGTGTTCTGTTTTCTTCTAAACGCCTCTAACGATATAAATTTAGTTTCTAGATAACGAAGAAAATCTTGAAGGGATGGTAATTTTCGTGGGTCTGCTAGAGACGCTACGTAGTCGTTATGAGATTCAGCGTCAAGTTTTTTGGACAATAAATGGACTAATAATGGATCCCATTACGATGTATTCGCTCCCAACTTCTGAATCGCATGTAAACATTCAATGGTAGTATCATGCAATCTTTTGATGTGAGCTGCATGCAGTCTAAGATTGCATGACGGGTAAATCAAGCAGAGTGTCGACATGCGCTGTGAATATCAAATTGGTGTTATTGTATCTGTGGTTGAGAATCTCCCACGATATTTGGTAGTTTTCGGAACTAATCGCCAGATGTTGAATTAATTTTTCAGCCTCTCCCCTAAGCTTGCTTTTCAAAAATTGTAGTTTCTGGGCACTGAACAGTGAATAGTTGTTATGTATGGCTTCTTGGAAAAGATCTTTAAACGAAGTCCACTGCTGGTAACTTCCAGAAAATTATGGTATGCCCATTTGGGGCGTTATCTTCTCCCGGTGCGAAACAGACCACATTTTATTGTTTATAGTTCTTTTCATGTCGTCGTATGTTTTTTCATACGATTCGTAGTCGCCGTTTGATTATATCTATGTCCTAATGTAAATTATCGATCACTGACCAGCGAGATTGTAGAGTTTTAAGGACGTCTTCGAACTCCCATTTGTCGGTCAGCCTATTAACCTCAATATTCTTAACAGTTCGAGAGAATGCCTTGAAGTTACTTTGCTGATTTCGCAGCATCTCGTCAAGTTTGCTCTCTGTCCCTTCCGTCTTGGACGTACCCGGAGTTGGTTCTGAGCCTTGACTTGGAAGTAACGTGGCTGGTTTGAGTATTGGTGTTGTTGGTTTAGCATCTGGTTTAACCTCCAGTTCATAATTCACAATAACCTGCCTTGCTTGACTATAAAAATCCCTGGTTTTCTCATAATCGTTCTCCGCAAAATAAGAATAATCCTGATCTCCTAACGAACATAACTGGACATGGTTGGAATGGAATTCCTTCCAGTAGGAATCCAGTGTCTCCAGCCAACGTTTTATATAATCTGGTGTCTTACGGTCACGGCCATCCTTCTTGAAATTTTGTAGAAGTTGGTCCATGCCACCATGATTTGCTGCTGAGTTTGCAGTTAACCCTCCATAATTGGTTGATGGTAATTATTGGTAAAATAAAAGGCCTTACTTGAGGTGCTGGTTACGTACGCTGCTGTGAATCGCACTGATCCACAGCTCTCCGATGTGGTGGTATGGTAGACTCCGGTAATGGACTGGTGCTATCCACTACGCTGGTTGTTCAGGAACCACTACACTGAGGTTATAGGTTGCACAGTACTAAATCCTTGCACACGAAATAAGTCCCGATTCACCGTTAACACTCGCGAATGGCCCCCTTCGCTATCGCAGGACCATGTAGAGGGTTCTGGTTTATGTGGTATGTCAGTTTATGGTGAAAATAAGAAGATCAGTAATTAGAGAGAATAATGGTTTATTAAATGGTACTCTAATTAACTGGTAAATAATGAATGAAAATGGTAACGCACACGCGATGGTTATACGTGTACATTGAAAATGGTAATGAGCTCGTGATGGTTGATTGCGTACTAAACTTAAATTATATAAAATTATGGTGGAGCGATGCGCCGACTGGGAAATGCTGACGGCACCACCTTGCGCATTACATGTACACCGTAAACCGGGTATTTTTCAAAAGAAATTAGAACAACCTGTTGCTCATCTGCCCTATGTAGGAGTTTTTTTAGACGATATTATTATTACAGGCTTGGATACCCCATCCCACTTAGATAATTTAAATAAGGTTTTTAAGATATTGGAATCGAACGGTCTCGAGTTACAGAAAGAAAAATGCAGTTTTTTTCAGGAACGTATCACATATTTAGGGTATGTGATATTGAACAAGGGGGTACATAAATGTCCGGACAAAGTTGGGGTTATTACAGACACGCCCGTTCCTAGAAATTTGACAGAAAAAAACATAAGTTTTAGCGCCATTATATAATTTGTTGCGCGGTCTGGGGTTAAGTTCGTATGGTGCAAGAAGTGCGAGAAGGCATTTAAGAAGATGAGATGTTTATTGGTTTCAAGCGCAGTACTCGCACACTATTCGCCAGACCTATCGTTGATCGTGACGACGGATGCGAGCAGCGTGGGGGTGGGCGCGGTGATATCGCACGTCACGCCGCGGGAGCACCCTAGGGCCGAGCGGGCATACTCGCAAATAGAAAGGGAGGCTTTGGCCATTGTCTACGGAATAAGGAACATCATTCATAAGTACTTATATGGTCGGAAACTTACCTTGAGAACCGATCATAAGCCGTTAACATCAATATTTTACAGTAAAGCTTGTATTCCCGTGATGGCCGCCAGCCGTATGCAAAGGTGGGGAGTATTGTTATCGGGCTAAGACAACGATATTCAGTATGTATCGTCGGCTAAAAACAGCGCAGATCCCTAAGGCCCTTTCGCGGTTACACTCACAATGTAGTAAAGAACTGAACGTGAAGGAAGTCACTTATCTCAATTTCGTTGAGAACTTTTTACCGGTCACTCACGCTGATATTCGTAAGTCTTTGGCTGCGGATACCTTGTTAAGTAGAATACTTATTTACACTCAGACGGGTTGGCCGGCACATTGTAGTGCAGAAAATCTGAAACCGTATTTTACACGACGTAATGAAAGTTATTCTGAAGGAAATAGTCTCATGTTGGGTTACAGAATTATTGTGCCAGCATCATTACGCTCGCAGATCCTTCGACAACTACATAGTAGCTACATGAGAATCATAAAAACAAAGTCGTGGGCTCGCAGTTACGTGTGGTGGCCGAATATCGATAGGGACATAGAGGAGCTATGCCGCCAGTGCGGCACCTGCGCGGCCAAACTGCCGGCGCCGGCGCGCACGCCGCCATAAGCCTGGCCCTACCTGGCGCAGCCGTGGTCGAGGCCACAAATTGACTTTATGGGCCCGTTGCGTGGTTTGACGTTTCTCGTCATTATTGAGTCAACATCGAAATGAGTGTTTGAAATGTCTCGCACTACGTGACGTACTAGAAGTGGTATCGGATCAGGGCCCGCCGTTTACGAGTGTCGAGTTTAAGTCATTCCTCAAAAATAACGGGATCAATCTTTATCGCCGCGTATCATACAGCGTCAAACGGAGCAGTGGAGAACGCGGTTAAATTATGTAAAAATGGCATTAAGAAAGCCCTCACAGATAGAGTTGATATCGATACAGCTCTGCAGACATTTTTACTAGCCTATTGAAACACCATTCACGCGACAACGGGAGAAACGCCTGCAAATATATTGCAGAAACGTTCATTATGTTCACGGTTAGATTTGTTGCGGTTTGCGAAGATCACGCATGTCTGATGTTCCCTGTCCAGAGGATAGCGTTATAACTGTAGAAAATACAGATAAGCAAGAGGAAGCTCAACTTCCTGACGCATCTCCATCTGCGATGAGTAGGGGTAACATTGAGGAGGAAGGTGATAGCGGTGAGCACGACTTGGCGCGAGAACCTGTTGAGGTTTTTGGTACACCTCCACAGTCCTCGCCACCACCTGCGGCAACCACGCCGCCCGGTTATGACCTGCCGACGGTGAAGTATCCCAAGCGTATGCGTAAGCCAGTAGACCGGTTTCGCATTAAGAAAATAAAAAAAAAAACCGAATGTAAAATAAATTTAGTTTTTAAGTTTTTATAATTACTTTTTCTTTTATTTCTTCTATTTTTGTAGATTTAGGGTGGAGGTGTAAGTTATGCAAATAATGATTCAGTAGTAGGTAATTGTAAATCTTTGTATATTCTGACTGTCTGAGAATAAATGTGTTACATGAGCGTTGAGTCTTACTAATTTTTAGCTGTATATACTACAATAAAAAGAGAGAAATACTAATCATTTTGATTACGTAGATTTAGTGGAATGAGACGTCTTAGGATAAATAAGGCAAAATTGACTGGATTTACTAATGACAAGGGCGAATATATAAGACATGCGTCTACTAGTGAAGTTATCGCAACGGCCAACCCGTGCCAGTATAGTGTTTAGTATGAAATTGATATTTTCATTGACGTTGTCAGGCGGCGTTGGTGTGAAATTAAAGTTACCATTTAGTAATAATATCGTATCGTTTTTGCACTCATTGTATGCGCATTTGTCTTGATATATACTTCATCTCTAAGTGTTGCGGCCGCACCTGCGCTTTTTTATTAGCAATAAATAATAAACCAATAATCTATTTTTCTAAAATTGTAAGGGGGTATCGTGATAGTACTATATTTTAATTGAAATAAAACTATCTTTCGGATTTTATCGCGGTTCATTTTTTAATTTTTAAGTTCCCGACGTTTCAAGTGCTTTGCAGCACCCATGGTCTTGGGAAATACAGTCTTTCCCGTGAACATGCGTGCTGCAATTCTTAAATCTCTCAATCAAGTTCCAAGTACATGGTTACGTATTCCCAGTTTAGTGGTGCTTATTTAATCATTTTGCCCATAACTTAATTTGAATTAAACATTTTTCTTTCATTTTAAAAACGTGTTATTGCGCACTTTCTACAAATTCGTCTTTGAATCGTTTTTAGTTCCCATAGATATATTGTAATACAATCTTTTTAATACGATTATATAATACAAACCTCATTTATTTGCCAAAATATTATATTTTTCAATTTCTAGGGTGCTAGTTAGTTACATCGTACATAATTGTCGGGTAATTCAACATACACCCACCGCGTAACAGCGTTCTATTGTGCGTTAAATCGGTTTCTTAGGCAGCCCTGCGGTTAGAAGCGTGAGGCGTTATTATTTTAATTATACATACCTGTCTATATTTCTTTTAACTTGATTCCGATAAGCCGAGCTAATCCCTCGACAATATTGCATTTCAATATAGTAATTATATTTAATTCGTTTTAAACATGACGGACGAAGGCAACGTAAAAAAGTTAAAGGGTTAGTGGTACGGCAAATCTCGGTTAAGGGCCAAATTACCAAGTTTAAAAATAATGTAGATGAAATAGCAAGTGTTGGCACATTAACAAATGTAGATTTCGTGGAATTAACTCGAATTAACTAAATTTGAGCAAATGCCATCTAAGTTTGATGATCTGCAGAATCATGTTGAAGAATTGAATTCCGAAAATTTGACAACAGAACTTAAGGACTGCGATTAGATAGAAACATATATGGTAGTTGCAATTTCTAGGGCAAATAATATACTCGACCTTCACAAAAAGCAAAAATGTGCTGATAAGCTCGTAGATCCTCAAGAACCTGGAATCAAATTGCCACAGATTCAAATATCGAAGCTTGATGGAGCTTACTTTTAGGTGGCTTGAATTTAGAGACAGAGACAGAGAATTTAATCGATAAAAAAAGCAAATTACTGACATTCATAAATTTCATTACTTAATTTCCTATCTAGATGGACTTCTGACAACTACAAAGAAGCCTAGAAATTATTGTGTGATCGCTATGACAGCAGAAAATTGCTTGTAAATCATCGTTTAAATTCATTACTTTATATACAACCATTTGAAATAAAACTATGTTAGGGATTTTATCGGGAGCTAAAAATCAAAAATAAACCGCGATAAAATGTGTAAAATAGTTTTATTTCATGTGTAATATTCGCGTAAATCTAAGAACTCAGTATGTGAACCAGTACGGACTGGAAATTGCAAATAAAATATGCCGGTTAGAAGATCTTAAGAGCGCGCAAGATTTACAACATCCCTAAATTTCTTGAAGAGATGCAGAGCCCTCAATCTCATTCCTACGTGTGTCAAGATATCCAACAAGAGAGGCATACGAGGAAGCGCTAAGATCCTAAACCAGGCAAGTAAAATCTTGTTACGGACGGTGTTTCATCAAACGCGTTCCGATCTACACCACCTCAGCAGAAATATAGAAATTTCATCCAATGAATTAAAGACACTGTTAACTACATTTGATTTTAATAAATGCATTGATATCTTTAATAAGCGTGAAACATCTAAATATAATGAATGCAAAAATAAACTCATAATAAAATATAATAAATTATCAACTAAATTAAATGTCAAGAACAAATCATTACGGTGTAACGAAACGCAACCGTGCACCATAGACAACGAATCACGCGCAGTCATCAATCTGTCAAAACAAACATTGGATGAAAACATCGTGAAGGTCCTATCTAAAGGTTTAAATGATGCTGTAACACCTCGAAGGATACCGTATGAGGAAATTATCAGCGCCGTTGAAGACGTCCTATCCAAAAATAGTATAGGGAGGGAAGTTCAGTGCCCAAACTAAATCTTCCTAAAAATCAATATTTAGCGTTGAAAACTAAGGTTTATTAACTAGTAATATCCTTTCTATTGCGTAAGCGCAATAGAAAAGATATTACTATTCTCCGCGCGAATAAAGGAAATGCTACGGTCATTATGGATACGTCAGATTACAATGTCAATATACAAGAACTTTTATCGGATGGAAATGCATACAAAAAGGTCAAGATCGCGATAAAATCCGTAAATGCTTTTATTTCATGTGTAATATTCGCGTAAATCTAAGAACTCAGTGTACAACCATTTAATAAGGAATCTGAAAAATCACTACGTTTATTAGTAGTCTCAAAGAATTTGAGAGCTTTAGCTAGTTTAGGGCAACCCACGGCATATTGGGGCACTCTTATTATTTTTAATTTATCTTCAAAAGTGCATAACCGTACATTGATCAAGTGGGAAGAGCTCCGCAACAATCAAAATAGTTTCCCCAGTCTGGATACTTTGCCAAAACAGATATAAAATGCGATAGTGAAAGAATATAGGTACTAGGGAAGACCTAGACTACCTTACCATGCCCAAATAGATCGATTCTTATCTGAAGGACAAGTGAAGAGTCTCCGTAACCGGCGAGCGTGTATGCGACGAACTCTGAGAGTGGAGGTCGCCAGAGAGTTTTTTTTTTTTTAAAACGTAGCCCCACACTAGTATTTATTCCTGTGTCGTGGGTGCGTTTACAAAGATGAAAATTCACAAACAAATACCCAGACCGGAACAAATAATTGTGGATCACACAAAGATTTGTCCCGTGCGGGAATCGAACCCGCGACTATTCGACACAGTGGGCGGAGCAGCTCAACTCTGTATTCTCTGCCTACCCCGCAAAGGCTCTAGCGTAATGTTATAGATAGATAGATAGATAGGTATACTGTGTCCACATGATGCAGCTTTAAGTTTGTTGAACAAGTGCGTTAATTCTCTCAAGTTAGTTACCTCGTGTGTTCCCTGTTGATACATTTCCCTGGAAGTATGGAAATTTTACTAAATAGTAACAAAATGCCAATTTTTTTTTCTTTAAACGGTAGTTGTACCCACGTAATCTAGCAGGGCCGGAAAGATCTACCTGTCGACTGAGCTACCGACGAAGTTAGGTGAAGCGTTGAATTTTGAAATGAAATTATTGATTTGTGAAAGAGTGTTGAGGTGTCGAGAGTGTAGATTTGTAAGGAAAAATACTGTTGCAATTCTGTACACTCCGCATACCCCACAAGAGACCTGGCGTAATCATATAACAGATGGAGACAACACTATTGGAATAGCTTTTATTTTTATTTACTAACTTTTATTTTTGCATATTTGTGGCTTTTATGTCACGATAACACAAGTAATCACTTAATATTTTTACATAAATTTTAAAATTGAATGCTTTTTCTCTTTTAGTATACCATTGCTGCATCCAGAGTAAATAAAAGTGCCTTTATTAGGTATAAAGATAACATAGCTAAAGCGGTGTTGTCACCAGAGCAGTGACGTCACTGCATCGGGAAACAAAAAGAAAACAAAGAATACATACATATTTTTTTATTAACTTTCTTCGTAATAGTTAGCGAAATTAGTAATCGCTGACATGCTCCTTGATCCAAGGCAGGAACTTGGCCAGATCCGTGAAAACGATGTAGTGGCTCGGATCGCATTTGCTGTCTGGAGTCGCAATGGCGATAGAGACCAGCCCCCGAAGGTACCAAGTCCCATCATTGTTTAATACAATGCCACTACCGGAGGAACCGCTGCATAGTGTTTCACCTAATAAATAAAATGAATAAATCAACCTAAACTGTTATAAACAGACCAAATAAACTTGAGGCGCTCGTAGCGATGTAGTACGGCGGTGTTTGTTGCGATCAGCAAGCCTGAACAGCATTCGGCTCCGTCAGTCTGTGACGGGCGACCATTTGTGGCATTAACACTATCAAACGTCTCCATGCTTCGGAAGGCCACTTTCGAGCGTCTTTATGCTTCGGAAGACGTGTTAAGCTGTTAATTCCAGTTAAAATTCATGTGGTAGTCATTAAGCCAAGTCGGAAGCCTTATAGCTACAAACTTGCTTCTACCAATCAGCTCTGGGGTCCCATGGCATGGCGTATGATCCCTTTCAATCGTAACGTATTACGATGCCTATGAAATATCCAACTCAGCTAAGGAGTGCCACATTAAGTGGACCCACGGCTAAACGGACCTTCCAAAATACGGAGACGCTCGAAATAGGAAATGACACAAATAATAACCCTTCTCAGACTCACCGTACTGAACACTGCTCAATCTTATTGACAAATCCTATCTTATCCCCAAACAGTTAGCCGGAGCTGTTTATATAATGCTTGTCGGAGATTAGGTTTTAGGGAGGGCACGTTTTAATGCTGGTAACGGAGACAGGTGGATTTATATCCGTTTTCATATTCGTCTACATGATGGCCAAGCATGAAGGAAATTTTGAAATAACACAAGGCTCTTGTTCGGTACACTGATCTTTCTTGATATTCTAACTTTGGTAGCGAAACATCGGAGGATATTCACAATGATAAAAGATTAATTTTGTCACATAAAATGCAGTGAGGTGAGCTGCTGCGCGATACGTCGGACCGCTCGCCCCGTTGCTAATTTGCCGAAGTTTATATGGTCCCAATAAGAGAGGTGGTGAACTTGTCTCCATTCTTCCAGGAAATTGACAACCTTATTGATTTAATAGCGTTTGGTGTGGCTAGCAATCACGAGGTCTCGAGTTTGAATCCTAAGTTGCCCAAAGTTTTATCATTAAGTTATTATGTACTAAGTACTAGAGAGGACATATCAGATTTTTTTTTGTAGGAAATCCTGGAGCCCCTATACTCTAGCTCACTTTGTGCCACATGCTTGCCTCAACGTGACACCTTCAATTTCAAAAATATGCTTTGACGTGTACGAATATACAATTTAAACAACTCGAGAAACAAGATTTTATTATGTATGAAAACACAAACATCCCCGCTAACTCCGCGGTTTTCACGTTCCGCACGATTTTTTTTGTCTGAAGTAGTTCTTTGGTAGGAAGTAAATAATAACCTAATGGGTTTATCAAAAAAATCTCTGTAGCAGTCCGGAATTTGGAAAACGCAACCAAAATACTAGTAATAGCAATAGGCTCGCAGTAAACTAGATTAAGGCATATTTTATTATATTGAAAGATTAAGTCATCAACGAAATGTGGTATAGTGAGCTACCCCTGCTTGGAGAATGTAAGACTGGGTGTACTGTTTTTTTTTTAATTATTTAGCATTACTTAACCCATAGAATTAGTAAGCTGAAGTGGCAATGAGCGGGCTACATAGCGCGAAGATCGGACGGCAGGGGGGACAAAAAGATTCTATCGTGGAGACCACGTATTGGCAAGCGCAGCGTGGGACGGCCGCCTGCCAGATGGAGCGAAAGCCTTGCGAAAATCGCAGGAAGTCGTTGGATACAGGTGGCATAGGACCCGTTGCGCTGGAGAGCGATTGAGGAGGCATATGTTCATCAGGTGGACAAGCACAGGCTGAGATGATGATGATGATTTCACACATCATTCAAAAAGTAGTATATTCCTCAAGGACATGAGATAAGGAGGCTCTCAATATCTAATATTGCGAGGAATCCATTTCCGAGCCTTAATAACTAAATTTTAGTAGGACTAAAATACCTATTTATAAGGTGTATTTTGTACACATCTGCATGCCACTTCAAGAGAAACAGAGAGAAAATTAAACCAAATGTATATCGTACCGTTACTGTTTCCAGCGCAAAAGGTGGAAGATGAAGTGAATCGTATGAAGAATTCGGCGTAGGAACGGATGCAGGTCTCTTGGTCCACTATTGACATTTCCACATGTTTCAACTCTGGATCAAAATTACCCGACTCGTCAGCACTCCAGCTAACAACCTGCGAGATATATTATATGTACATATGTGAATTAATTGTGGGTTTGATATCTTGGCAGGCTTAGTCCGCGGGGAGGGTCCGTTTTTATCTTTTTTTTACTTTAAAAAAACATAGCCCCACACTAGGATTTATTCCTGTATCGTGGATGCGTTTACAAACATAAAAATACACATACACAAATACCCAGACCGAAACAAATAATTGTGGATCACACAAAAGCTTGTCCCGTGCAGGAATCGAACCCGTGACTATTAAACACAGTGAGCGGAGGGCCTTAAGCTCTTAACCACTGCGCTAAATCGTCCGTCCATTTGAGGACTATGATATAAAATTATACACTTCTTTACCGAAGGGAAGACTTCCGAAAAGAAGTTTCTTTGGTAAAGACCGAGAAGAAAAAAACGTCTAAAATAACGACAGTCCTCAGTACGATTCCTTAATTGGGTTAAAAAGGAAAAATTAGTTTCCTTGGTCCGATCGATCGGTCTAAGCATTCGGGCTATAAGGTTACAGAATTTTTGTTAGAATACTTGTAGTTTTGAAGAATTACGGATAACCTATAATTATTATAAATAATGTAACTAATTGGCTTGTACTGTTGTACCTATCTATCTATATACATATGTATGTGGTCACGCCAGGTACCTTGCGGGGTAGGTAGAGAGCACAGAGCTCCAACAGGTTCCCTTACAGACCTCTCGCACTTCCTCCACTTTCATAGTTCGTCTTATACACGATCACCAGTCACAGAGGCTCTTGACTTGCCCTTCAGACACGGTCTATTTGGCCATAGTAAGATATTTTCTGCATATGTCCTTCCCATCATTACACCGATGCAATCTTTATATACTGTTCTATTGGAAATAAATAAAAAATACCGATCCAGTTTTTTCAATAACATTGGAGAGGTCAATCTGATCTTCGGGCCATAGACACGCGGGCTGCACCCACTCCGAATAGGACACAGGCTGCTTCAGCTCAAGAATGGCCAAGTTGTTAAAAAAACTACTCGCATTGTACTCTGGGTGGATTGTTATTCCCTCCAACTGTAAAGAAATATAAAAAATCCGTGAATACGAAGACTTTTCCGTCTGAACAATTGAGAGATTTAGAATCAGCGGGTGTTTTATAAACTAAACTATTTAATAATGTAATATGGAGCTTGCAAATTACACTTCATTTTTAGTGACTGTGCGAAAACTGGTAATATGTACACTGTATGTACTGTTACGTTTGCGGGGTCATTAAATGCCGAATAACGTGCGAAGCATTTTATTAGGCGCTGTAACAGTAAATCGAATGCAAGTACAAGCACAAAACAGTACATCGAATGCAAGTACACACAAGTACTAAACACAAACTAGCACTACACTTGTTAGTATCGAAATACTGCTTTCAGTCACTTAGTCACTCGTAGTATCCGTATATGATTGCTAAGGTCGCCGGTGTATTCCACTTAGATCGCTTGTTCTCGATTTGATCGCTGTCGTTCTCCAAAAGAGACTGTGTCTGTCTGAGAGTTCCTTTTATACTTTTATGAAAGTTTTAGAATCGACGTGAACCCTCCAAGTACATCGATAGAAAAGTACATCGAACAATAGTCGGCGCGTCCCACATAGCTGTATTATTATTACATACCTATTTGTACGGGAACAACTAGGTACTTGTTTACCACGTCCGCGCGCTGGCAATCACAGCCCCAGCGAACGCTGCAACTCGAATCCAAGTGACTTATACTTTATTTCTATCAAAGAATACTAAAACAAAAATATTTACCAGTCTAATTTGCATGCCTTCAATATAACTAATTAAATTGTGTTTTCCTAGATAGATAGTGAGCGAGTTCTTGTTGACGATCTTGTTGGAGCTTTTCTTCGTGACGCACTGGGCCACCGTGATGACGTGATGGTTGGAGACCAGGGTACCGCCGCAGATGTACCTATTACCTGCTTTCTAGAGCAGAATATTGTAAAGATTAGAATACAGAGATTAATTAAACAACGTGTCACATAATTTACAGCAGAATGAAGACTGTTTTCAACGGTTTATCGAGTAGCATAATAGACTCAAATTTTCATGTGTGCAAGGTATGAAAACAAACAGAAAGAAAAAACAGTCACGACGATCTTACATCTAGTCAAGAACCATCTTTAACCGATAGGTGTAAGAGAGCGAAGGTAGAGATTCCGGGTCCACTTGATGGAGTAGCCAACTCCACTGAGGTTCAACAGTGGTGTGTGTCTAGAGGACCCAGTACGGATCGATAGAGCTGTTGAACTTGAAACATATCTACTTGTTCATATTAGGCGACTACCACTTGCAATGGTAATCAGAACAAAGGGTTTAATGCGCCTTTGGAATATGGAAATGTCCAAAAATTAAAATGCTGGAAAAATTACAGCGCTATAAGCTATATTTGTACAAATAATATCTCAATGCTGCAAGTGCCTGATAAGTGACTTGAAGTTTATGCTCTGTTAGAAATAATTTTAATTAAAAAAAAACTTCAAAACATGCTTTTATAGCAAAAAAACAACAAAGATATCTTGCTCAGTTGAGGAGTTTTTATGCCTTCCCTCTGGCTCCATCATCAGACCCTGGACACGATTCAAGTCTAAAGTGCTTGTCAAGACCAATTCCACGAGCCCAAACACAGCGGGATTATATTATGTAGTTGCGTGATTCCATTGCCTAACTTTTGGCTTCATCATCATACCCTGAACACTATCTGGTTGTTTATTACTCGTCATACTAAAATGGATACCCGCAAGTGCTTGGAAAATGGATGACAAGATTTGAACCAGAAGGACTGGTGACATATATAACATTACAAATTAAATTAAAGCTTGTACAAAAGCACACGTCTGCAACCTGGTGAGTTATGCGCGAGGCTATCCGGATTCAATTCCCAGGTTGGATAGCAAATCAGACCGATGGTCAGTTTCCTCATATAATATAAGTAATAACTATTTTTTGTGTCACCACAAGTGATTTTACCAAGAATTCTTCAACGACACTGACAAATTCTCGGTCCTCTGACCAAAAGTTTGGTTAAGTAACTCACCTGTGTCTGATAGACAGCTACGTGCCATGGCCACTGTCCTTCTAATGTGGGGTGAAGATTTATCGCTAACGGCGTTTGTAGCTTGCGCACCTTTCCGCATTGATTCTAAAACGATAATGAATACTTTGTGTTATTTGGCTTCGAACTTATTATGTAGCAAATAAGCGTTTGTAGGTAGTATTATGTTAAGATTTCCTATCGATTACAACAGCGAGTTAGAATTTCCCATTTTCCGTTGTGACTTCACACGGCGATCTTCACTTGCAGGTGCCTACACATTTCCTAACATATCCTGACAATTTAATAGGACATAATAAGATAATTTTTTGAACTACGACATTTCATTGGGGAGTGAAAGGATCATTGTTTCAAGTAAAATTTTATGGATTTAAAGAACACTTTTATGATTATTTTTAAATTGATCTTCTTCATTTGCTCTTTATTACTGAAGGTCGTGTCCTTCATGGCTTTGTGTACGACTTCCTTCTATTTAAATTAATAATAACACTTAAAAATAAAGGGCTTTAATTGAAATCCAGACAAGTTTATTGCGTTCGATTGCCTTTTCTATTTATCATGTTTCCAAATTTTAAAATTTCCACTCTCTTGTAAGTTGCGTAATATGTTGCTTAAACAAATAGCCTTGCACCTTTGATGAGAATATTATTTTGCCCGTTCAAAGCCACAGCGCTTAGTTCTGCAAACACCTGCATGCGGTGCCCATAATGGCGCTAGTGTCACAGCATGACGCATTCGCGTCCATCACATATCATACTCCTGTCGCTATGAACAATAAAACACGTAACGTTACGCGTTACAATCAAAGAGTATCACTATGTGATCCCTACGTGTTACGATTCGTGAATTGATCATTCTATAGTACTCCAGTGCAAAATTATTTTCAAGGTCATTTTACGAAATTACTGTAACGTGCCCCGTTTGGTCATAGCGCATAAGAGTTGCGAAGGCTATTGTGACGAAAGTCTTGTAGGAATACACCTGCTGTTAAAGGTTTGGTCAAATAGCCGACGGAGCGCGACTGAAGTGCTCGGCTTTGCTCGGCTCGCTCATCGGTAGCGTGGCGCACACGTCACACTGCGGGAGCGACGCCCGACACTAGCGCATCATGACGTACACTTGTGAGGTGTTCAGGCACGCCGCCCGCTCTCACATCGATATACTCCAAACGGTTCAATCCCGTTTCCTCCGCAAAGCCGTCGGAGCCCCGTGGTTGTTGGAGCATTCCGATCTCGGTCTCGAACCTATTGGCGCCTTTATTAAAAAGGCGACAACCCGATATTTTGCGAACGCGTCCAATCATAGTAATCCACTAATCGCAGCCGCCGCCGACTACGAACCTAACTCTCCCCTTATCAGCCGCTACCGCCGTCCGCGGCATGGTCTCACCGACCCTCCCGATGCCCTTACATCTCTTCTTTCGGATACAGGGTCACACACCGACCTCGCCGGCGAGGTCGAAGAATCCTTTGCCCGCCGGCCGGTGCAGAGCACCACGGCGAGACACCTAGTATACGCCCTCCCCCATAGCGACTGCCCAAGTCGAGGCCGTTCCTCCTTGAGGCGCCCTTGAGCTGGTTGCCCTCTTGCCCTTCTGGCTCGAGCGTAGTGGTTGCACGCTCGCCCTCTTGTCCGGTGCAGCTGTAAAGGCCCCGCGGCCAACAGCGTAGATCATTCACACACACACACACACACAAACCAACACAAGCGACCCGCTCGCACGCGTATTGGTGTCTCGCTCCCTCCATGCTTAGTTTGTAATTGTATCGAGCGCGACGCCGGCAGGTCGTGTCGTTTGCCGTCGCACTGAGCGGAGCTGCGCTGTCTGGCGTCTCCTATAGCTTTCATTACATTACAACTCCCTAAGCCGCCCGACCGCCGCGCTGCTTCGTCTATGTGGCAAAACCTTAACTATTAATAAATTAAGTGAAAAACTTACCTGCTTTCCATACTCAGCATTCTCTTCTCCGAAGGCGAGTGCTGTTAGAGCGAATGCTAGGAGATAAACTCGGATCTGGTGGGAAGGTACGATTTATTATTTAGACACTGAACATCGTGTCAATTTTGGTATCCTGTAATCACCTAAGAGAAAACAACGCAGGCGATTAAAGTGGAATAAACCGATGCAAGTACTGGAATACCTAGATTAGGTCTGGGGATATGATAAGATTGATATTTCTTATATAATAAAATATTTACTACATAAGAAGTGGAAGTTTTTCTAATGAAAAATTCCCAGTATGAGTCCGGAGTCTGGAATTGTGCCCGGTATATGGCAATAGACTCGCCCCCTATTACATGGGACCTAACATGGTCGGCGAAACGTGGGTGTACTCAGTACACCTCTGCCACCCCCACTGGGGAATATAGGCGTGACGGTGTACTACATAAGAAGTATGAAACTTAATGATATAAATCTCGTCCTGCATGGAATGGTAATCTGGTAAGAACGGGCCGATGAGCCTAAAAAGCAAGCCAACCTTCTTATTACGTAAGAAAACGACTAGTCCAGGTGCTATTTATGCCCTCCCACCCTCCGTTTTTACTGAGGGTACATATTCTTGCATTATTTAGATATTTCTACATGTTTCATAGTTCGGGATACAAATCGATATAGTTTATTATTATAAGTTTACTCTACGTTGGTCTTTGGGACCTTACAGTGTCAGCAAAATGAATGGATCCATGTATATTTTCTGCATTTCAAGTTCGAGGATGCCTTAAAGATGTTATAAACCCGTTAATAGAATCGCTCCATTTTAATAGCTGAGTTTTTTTAGATCTGGCGAAAAAGGTCCTAAGTTATGAAAATAGCACTTGTAAAATAAGATGACGATAAGTAAGGGCATCATATTACTCCGAAGTACTTAGAAACCCTTCGATTGAAATGAAAAAGCGTCAAACTTCGTAAAAGACTTACGGTAAGGCGAAACATATTTTATAATGTTCTAACGTGAAACAAAACGTTGACTTTAAAAAGTACAACTATACGTATTTAAAAGTGATATTGTTTTTGTTTCGTAAGTACGAAGGTACAATTTCAACGCGTTTGCATTATGTTGCCTTTGCCAACTAATTTCACATAGCGATAAGTATTCAATGCAAAGCATGGTTTGGATTCTTATATTATAATTAACTCGCTGAGAGAGATTTTATACGGACCTTTAGGAGACTTGCGTGGGGGGAGGGGGGGCACATGAGTCCGACACGTTCTGGCCCTTTACAAGAAATTACAAGAAAAGTGACCCCAACAGGTGCAAAGACAACAAGAGAAATGGTGACTTTAAATTACTCGGCTAAGAAATAATAATAATTATCATTTATTTCTCGCCATAATATAACATTACATAGGAGAAAAGTAACTTTTGACAGTTTCTCAACTGTAGAATAAAAATGATGTACCTAGTAATTACTTGAGAAAAAGTATCAATTTTGACATGTTTATAGTTACGGCGGTTAGTACATCTTACATCAAACCCGCAGTAGACACGTCAATTCAAACAATCTTATGTAAATCGGGCGTACTTTTGAGAATTCGCCATCGGTCATGCCTTAAAGGTAACTAAGCGTTTACAGGGACGCGACTCCATCCAAAAGTGGTTTGGGCAGTTGTTGATATCAGATATATACTTAACCAGTTTTGCAACAGCAAGTTTCCGATGTTATATGTGTCAGAATAAACTTATTAAAACCACTGCACGTATATTGGTAATAGTATGGAAAATATTTAATAATAGTATGTCTTCCTCGTTGGTCTAGTGGCAAATAATGTGCTTTGCGATCTCGAGGTTTTGGGCTTAAATATTAGGTCGGACAAATACGTGTCTATCGAAAAATTACTAGTATTAAACTGAAGTCTGGAATTGTGCCTCGGTATGTGGCAATACGTTATCAGTTATTCGTCAGAGAATCAGGGTAGCGACATAGCTCAGCGAATTATTAAGCTGAAGTGGCAGGTCACGTATGCCACAGAACTAATGACCGTTGGGGCAGACTGGTTCTTAGTGGAGACCGCATACGGTAAACGCAGTTTAGGGGGCGACGGTATTCGTAAGGCAGCGGGAAGGGATTGAAGGAGGAGAGCTGAAGGTCGAGCTCAGTGGCGTGCCATGGGAGAGGCTTATGGTCAGCAGTGGACTGGCACAGGTTGATGATGGATATGGCAATAGGCTCGCCCCTTATTTTGTGGGGCCTAACATCGTTACGTTAAAAAAAAACAAATCGTCGGCGAAAAGTGGGTGAACAGTAAATCTCTGCCACCCCCGCGTGGGGAATATATGCGAGAAAAATTACATGAGTCTTGTCACCTATTTACGTAGTTTCTGAGCAGTTAGTTAGAGGTGTACATGACACACCTCTGTTTCGTCGTATTTTACCTCCAGTGTGAGTTTGTGGGTGAGCCTGTGTTCATTTTACAGACACTATATTACACGTCTTCCGAAAACTTGTAAAGTTTTTCGAGTACGTAAATGTAAAAATATCCAGTAGTGCGAGCTATGGTATAAATCCTGGAATTCGTAATTTCAAGGTGAGCATTTCAAGTAGGTTATCTATCACTGCTGCCAATTCTATGTTATTTATAAAAGCCTTCCCATAAAGCACTAACACCTGCATGTATAGAAATTTTATTAAATAGTCTTAAGAACTTACTTATCCGAGTAATGTTATGTGTTTAAAATTCTATACGAAACCAATTTTAGATATTTTTCCCTTTTCTCAACTATAGAATAACAATGATGTGCTAAGTAAATTCTTGAGTAAAGGTAGCTACCTAACTTAGACATGTTTATAGATACGGGGGTAAGCCATCCAGCTCACCACTTCAGATATAGGGGGGAGCTGGATTTGAACATTCTTCAAAAAGGAGCTCTATTTTCCAATTTATATAATTATGTAACATTATGACCCTAGTTTAGCAGAGAATTGCTGCAGGCGGATGATGATGAACAAAGATATTCTAGGAGGAGGCAGTTTGAAACCTAGACCTATCTATCTACCTTTATCATCACGCCAGCTCCCTCGCGGGGTAGTTAGAGAGTACAGAGTTCCAACAGGTTCTTTCCTTACATACCTCTCTGGCTTCCTCCACTCTCATAGTTCGTCTCATACACACTCGCCGGTTACGGAGACTTTTGACTTGCCCTTCAGATAAGACACGGTCTATTTGGTCATGGTAAGCCTAGAGAAACCAATAGCACAAAACGCCCACGTTAAGCAAAAATAAGACATTTGGGGATGTATAACTTAGCTTTGGACGCGTTTAAATGGTCAGATTACAGCCAGTGCCGGATTAAACACGTAGCAAGAGTATCAAAGGCTTCGGGCCCCGCGCAAAAGGGGGCCCCACGTATCCAAGCCCGCCCACCTCTGCCTGAGCGTAATATTTTTTGTATGAAACTCATTCAGACATGGTATAGTAAATTTACTTCATGTCACAAAAACGTGAAACGCCTTTTCTGACTAAGACAATCTACGTCATACAATCGGTAACCGATAATTATTTCGCTATCGAAAGTAAAACACAGAATTTCATAAGATAAACGCACAAGTTCTACAAATAGTTACTCGTATAAATATATAGAATTTGAATCGGCCCGATAATCGATCGATATTGATAAAAAAAGTCTGACGTCTGCGAGCACCCTTACTCGACACTCAGTGTGGATGCGTAGCAGAATTGAAATTACTCGATTATAAATGTTTTTGAAATTGTCTATTTATTTGTGAGACTTACAGTCTACATTATTTTTTTACTTTCTTATCATAATTATTTTAAATTGCCTGGACAATCTCATCTCTCATCACATCTCTGGCTTTTTAGTACTTTTCAGAGCCCAACAGGGCCTATAGTAATCTACTGTACTATTAAACGCCAACACAATTGTACTGTGTACTCTCTGCCTATCCCGCAAGGCATCTGGCGTGATGATATATATAGAAAATTGTAACCTATACAGGGCAAATAAACGTATATTGTTTTCTTTACCACTTTATACATAAGAACCTATAGCAGTTCAAGGTCCCGTCGATAGAATTAGCTACGGGCCCCGCGCTTTCGTAATCCGGAACTGATACAATTAATAGAGCTGTTGAGCTACGGCCCTCGTCCTAATACTCACGATTCAATGATTGTTGTAAAATTATTATTAAAGTGCCGATCTAAACGAAACTGTTTTTAATACCTACAGTGTTTATCTGAGAGTGTTTATTTGACTCGGACAGGCCAAGCTAATAGTCAAAATAATAACTACACAAAACATTCCTCATATTTATAGGTAATAGTAATGATTACTTAATATTAATTACTTTTTATCTTACTTTTTTTAATAAACGTAGCTCCACACTAGGATTTATTCCTGTATCGTGGGTGCGTTTACAAACATGAAAATTCACATACACAAATACCCAGACCGAAACAAATTGTGGATCACACAAAGATTTGTCCCACGCGGGAATCGAACACGCGACTAGACCCAGTGGGCTAAGCGGCTTAAGCTCTCAACCACTGCGCTAAATCGTCCGTCTTTATTAAAAAACCAACAGCGTTATAAACTTACAAATACAGTAATTTCATTTTGAAATTAAGGCCAAAAACTGATTTTTCTTAATCATCCCGATGGTACATACATAGTGCAATAGTTGAGAAGCCCACTTTGCGACAGTGGAATACGGTGGAGCAGACTCTCCTAATGTTGCTTCCAAATCGCAATGAATCTCTTGCGTCGTTAACTTTTTTAAACAGAGGTATTTAATAACGGCTCGCACTTCGTTTTTCTCCATTTTTGAGAACTCGTTCCGACACGAAGCAAACAAATGACTACATTCAGAAAAAAACAAAACAGAATCGAAGATTTTTTTTATTATATTACAAATATGTATCTGAGCTATGCCTGCCAGTATTTTTTTTTACCAAGGAATATGTCGTTCTCACTACTTTTTGATCCCTCCTCGTATTTATTAAAACTTACAAATATAATACTATATATGTTTATCATAATGGCAATCAAATATAATATAATAGATAAATTAATCAATGAATAAATACAGAAATATGAATAGTGATATGTATGCAATATAAATAACGCGAGACCCGAAGGTAATTTGTTCCAAACTGACAACTGAATTGATTTCGACTATTTCTAATGAGGTTATATTATTATATTAACTAGTGGTCGCCCATAGGTCAATATTCGACCTACTCTTTCATAGTTTGCTGGTTATGTTTGACATTCAGTAAGACTATAGACAAATAATATTAAAGACAAACATCAATTTGACATGTATTGTGTCAAATACATGGTAGTGTGTGTAATGTTTTTTTCATTGATTTAAGTATGTTAGATGCATAATTTAAAAAAAAATATTAGCATTCTGCACTCCTTCTGTATATAAACTATAAGTGTAGGAAATTTCATACTCCTCCGTCCGCGCAATTTTCGTAAAAATGTGTACAAAGTTTTTGCTTCACGTATTAATATATAGATATTTATTATATTAATATATTTATTCTTATTATATTATTAGTTTGAATGTTTGTTACTCAATCACGCAAAAACGGGGGAACGGATATAGATAAAATTTAGCACACAGATAGTATATTACCTGAATTACCACATAAGACACTCCTTATCTCGTAAAAAACATGTTAGGTTCCTGTCTAAGGTCAACGCGGACGAAGACGCGGGCAGATGTTAGACTAGACTAGAAATAGGTTTCTATTTATAAATCAAAAAGAACTCGAAAGATTGACATGTTAGCGAACTACTACAAATTCATAAGCAAGAAATTGAGCTGATTTGTGAGCCAGTTCACAGCCCCGATTCAAGTAGCTGAGCTGCCACCCAACTCCAGTTCATGCGTATTTATGGAGTTACCCATGGCTTCCTGAAACAGTCGATGAGTGTGTCGTCTTTCCTCTCTACTCACCCACAAATGCCAGCAAACTGGCATCGCAAATCACTTAAATGCCATGTAACGGATGTCACGGGCATGCATAACATATCGGCAATAAAACCTATCCGACCACCACGCCGAGCTTTGACACTGCAGAATCAAGACCGCTATTTCTTAAGTTTCACATAATCACAATTTCTGACAAACTGACGCAATCCACTGACACGATACTGATCAACGATGCAATGTTTTTAAATACTGACTTTTTAGTCCAGTGCCGCATAGTGCGAGTGCCGATCACAAGGTTCTGGGTTTATCGAAATCCTAGGTCGGACTAAGTGCGCTTTCTCTATAAAAGAACACAGTTGCTGTCCGGAGACTGGAATTGAACCCGGTCTAATAGCAATACCTTGATATGTAGGTGTACACAGTACACCTGCCACAACCGCTTAGGGAATGCAGCGTGGCGATGATTTAAAAACAATCTTATCTTTATATAATAATAATGTTTTCTTACCATTTTTCAAAGCGTTTTCCTTGTTCGGTGCAAAAATACTGGTTTTGACGAGGACGGTTGTTGCCAGCACTAGTTTTTGTGAGAATAAACATATTATAATGGGAATTCTTCATTTATAGGACAAAAAGTTACTTATCCAGTAACAAAAAGAGAGGACGCTAGTATCCATTACCATCGGAGGAAAAGAGAGGGTTATACAAGGTGACAAGGTGACAAGGTTAGACACCCCGATTAGGCGCAATAAAATTTTAATTTAAAAATACCTTTTTAAATATATTACTTACTACCTGTTACCCGTTATGCACGCGTTTATTTTATAATTTGACATAGGTAGGTTTATAAGTATCTTTTAAATTCCATATTAAGTATCTTTTAAATTCTTTCAGCCGTGCTAATATGGATGAATAAAAACAACTAACCCCAGGAAACTTGCATTTCCTGAGCCAAAAAGTATTTGACAATTTCTGAAAAATCTTCTATTTTCCGGTCATAGTCTATTTAAAATCGGTTTGGCCGATCTGGATATTAAGTCGGATAAACAAAAATTATCTTTATTGTGCCCATATGCGCCTAAAATATCTTCTTTATTTCAAAATCTCAAATCCCGTGCACTGTGCGGGAACTATACCTACGATTATTTGACAATGTAAGTTAAGCAATCTATGTTTTATTCTTTAAACCAGATCGTCTGTATTTTGCAAAAGTAATATAAAAAGACGGATTTCGGCCATAGCGACTGCATCAACTCCATTATTGTTGACGATCGTGCGCTCGTGTAGCCAATCTTCTTGGTAAAGATCCTCGCACATTGCAGGCATGTGAGCACACCGTTAGTATAGGAATAATTGATCGCCACGGGTGGTCGGGCTTTCAATTGATCACGCTTTGCGTCAAGGTCGGCGCGTCGCCGAGATTTAAAGCTTCGGACTTTAGATTTAACCACTCCTATCGATTATCGGCTTGTTTTTCCCATTGAGGGGGCACTATGGTGCACCTCTTCATGTCGCGCTTTAGTGCATCTTTGTACCTATGGAGTTGTCCAACATGTTTGCGCTTGCCCTCTTCAAGTTCAGCATAAAAGATGCGCTTTGCTACATGCTGCTCAGCCATCTATGACACATGCCCGCTCTAACGAAGTTGTCGCCGCATGAGGTAAGATTCAATGCCACCCACATTAGCTCTTCGCAGTACTACAGTAGTATTCCGCACGAGGTCTGACCATCTGATTTTCAAAATATCTGCATCTGAGGTGGAATTAGTCCAACATGCGAATGTGCTGGTGGTACACGGTCCAGGTTTAAACAGAATAAGGAATGTTGGGCAGCATAACTGCCATGTATGATAAGATCTTTGTAGCTAGTTTTAAATTACAAGATAAATTGAGCTCACTGCCCCTAGCAATCGGGGGTCCTAGAGTTCCCGTATATGTAGGATAGGTGCTCATCACCAGCCAATAAATCACTTCACGCTGCAGCTCGCCTCAAGGCCAATCAATTATCCTATAAATTCACATGGGTATTATATGGTAGAATTTTTGTACGCAAGAATGAAACATATGTGTTGTGTATTTGCCACCACCCCTTGAAGTGAAGGCACATGACAAATTTCTAAAAAATACTTCCGATATTTTAAATCATGTTAACGATGTAGTAATATTAGACGATTTCAATTAAAGTTTTCTTGATTGGAACAAATATAATTTCCATAATCTCATTCTCTCAAATTCTAGCTGTGCCTTGGGCTACAAACAACAAGATACGACCAATATAATCACGGTAAGGATATGTCGATACGATAGGCCGCCTATTTGCCAAGAGAACTAACGGTCCGAGTTGTGTAAAAGGTGCGCGGTAAAGTCTCTGCGAAGTAATAATGGACTTAGAACGAACAGATTGACGCCCTCCCGATAGCCTTACATCCCTCCTTTCGGATACAGAAACAGCACACTGAATCAGTCGCCGACCTCGCCGGTGAAGTCGAAGAATTCCTTGCCTAACGGCTGGGGCAGAGCGCTACGGCGAGACACCCTAAGCCTTCCCCCACAGCGCAGCTCAAGCCGAGGCCGTTCCTCATTAAGACTTCCTTGGGCTAGTCGGAGTTGGCTGAAGCGTAGTTATAAATCATAATTAACTCACTGTGCACCCATCGGCGGTTTGTATTCACGTCCTGTTCAATTATCACAACGTAGCACTTATCTCGTAGTGGAAACAGGTTTCGTAGCAATCGTAGCTGGGGCTAGGTCTGGTCAGTGCGTAAGCTGGATAGCAATTATTGTAGCTATTTCTTTCCGACGAGGAGGCGGGGCTACTGAGGTGTTAAATTAATGCATAAAAGTGTTGGACTGCAATCTTGTAGTTAATGCATTTGTTTATAATCACTGTTTTCGCTTGTTAGAATTTACTTATTTAACGTAACAACGAACAACACGTCTTCACTTGACACGATCTCGGGCGAAAGAGGATAGTATAAGTCGTTATGTAAATTTAATTACCTCCAGGGATATTCATATAAATATAAGTGATCAATGTCATACTACCAAAAAACAATTACTTAAACTTACTTGCATCACATGGCTCTTTGCCGGCACACACACTTCTCACCCGCCAAAACTCATGTCTTGATCACATAATATTTAAAACGTCCTTACCTGCAAAATCTTCTGCAGCACATTCTGCGCTAACAGGCCATGAAACTGTCTTTTTTTGCCAAAAAAACATGTCTAAACATAATAGTAATAAATACGTAACATGGACAAATTTTAAGCAATTAGGTTTATAAATGAAACAATTTGATTTTTCGCAAGTTTTTAATATGAAGAATGCTAATTTAGCGGCAGAAACTTTAACTAATCTTGTCTCCTCCGCAGTGATAGAGTCTCATACAACTTTGGTGAAAATCCCTAGTCGTAAAAAAAAACAAAGCCTTGGATTACTACGGGTCTTCGGAGATGTATCCGACATAGAGACAATATGCATTGAAAGTTAAAAAAGACTCCAGATGATTAACTATTGTAATAGTCTTCTGAAAAAGGTAAAAGGGATTATGAACAAAGGGTCATTGGCGAGGCTTATAGCAATAATAAAGAGCTCGGGGAAGCAATAATATAACACATCGGAAAAAAAAGAGTGAATCATCAACTCAATTATTATCTACGTTCCAATACCCCAGGCAGTCGGTTCATGCATTAAATAAATGCTTTGCAAATATTGGCAAAACTCTGGCTGATAGTCTTACTGCCGGGATTATAATGCCGGCACGATTATCATCTATGTATAAAACTGCTCAGTCACCGGTGCTTCTGCCAACTGATGAGGGTGAAATTGAGAAGACTGTAATGAGTATTCAAAGTGATTGTGCTGCAGGGTGGGACAAAATATCTGGGAAGATACTAAAGAAATATAAAGAAATACTCGTACCTCCTCATATGTAATCTGGTCAGGGCCAGATTACATATATATGTCGGGCATTTTACCAAAAGTATTTAAAAATATCTTATTCATCCTATCTTTAAGAATGGAGACAGAAACTGTGTATATAATTACAGGCCCATAGCTGTACGTACAACATTCTCAAAAGTTCTTGAAAATATTACAAACAATAGGCTGATGGCATACTTGGAGAGTCACAAACTTGTTTCTCCCACCCAATATGGATATCGCACTGGAAAAATACGTCTGATGCAGTGCATGATTTTCCAACTGCCTAGCGAGAGCTTCTCGAGGTGTTTATTGAAGCTCTTCGCTATTAGGCCATTGACTGATACGACTATCGGAATAATGATAGATGAATCAACATTCCACATGTCGGTAACGTTATGGGCCAGATCCAAATATTTAGATATTTTTTTCTTTTTGGCATTCACAAGCATCAATATCAAGTTTATTGGCTACAATAGTGCTGACTGTGATAATAGATCAATCCCAGTAGAGCATGATATGACCACTCTCGAGAACTAAAAGAGGCTGGTACTGGTAGTACGGTACTTCAGAGTCCACAAGGCCATATTTAAGAGCAAATTGCTGATGGATAATCCTAGCCACCTGGTTGTGTCTATGCAAGTACTCTCCGTTAGCAAGACGAGAACAACCGGAAACTACATGTCTAATAGACACACCGGGACGGTGGTATGCCCGAAAAATGTCAACCGTACTGTCCTTTAGGATGTGCTTCCGGTAGTTGTTCGTCATGATAAATTCGTCCATAATTGCAAATACAAACCCTTCAGTTTCCCAAAAAAGGTTGCTGAAGCGTAGCCAGGTCAAGGTAGCGAGCTGGTCCACACAGGCCCTGTAAGAGCCCGATAGAACCGTCCGTGTAGCTCCTTGCCCTTCCATATGGCTGTGCAATCCGAAATACTTTATACCTGGGGCCTTCGCAAGTTATCGTTTGACAAGGAAAGCGAAGTTAGGCCTCTATAGATTGCGGCAACATCTTGATACATCACCACGGATACACTCAAAAAGTACTGTTTGATATTGCACAGCTCGCGGTTGTGTAGTGTCTTTAAAAATCCACGGCCACCGCACCGTGATGCATACGATACACTGTCAGCAATCGACGGACCTTTCTATCCAGGGTATCCAGTTCAGACTGAGTCCACCTTAGTATGCCAAAAGAGTAAGTAAAAAAGGGCATGACCCAACTATTGAAAGTTCGGTCCTTATTTCCACCTGATAGAAGGCTCTTTAACACTTTTATCAGGCGGCCAAAGAACCGATCTTTCAATGATAGTTTCGTATCCTGTTCGGCTATAGTTAAGGCTTATGACATACCAAGCTACTTGTAGAAATCCATTTCAGAGAGACCTGAGGGATATATCTCCAGAGAACTGTAGACTTAAAGAATCATTAACTCTCCCTCTTTGTACATGGATGATCGCACACTTGTCTACTCCAAACTCAATTCCGATGTCGTTGCTAAAATTGCCGATTATTTTGAGCCACTCCATCAGGTCTGTTTTGTTTGAAGTGTACAACTTTAAGTCATCCATGTACAGTAGATGAGATATAGGCTCACTATCCCTCCAAAAATGGTAACCTAGCCTTGAATCCTTAAGTATTAATGGATTCAAAGCCAAGCAGAACCACAATGGACTCCAACTGTCGCCCTAAAAGATACCCCTGCTTATCTTTATCGAGTCCGACGAACCAAAAAGACCTCCATATCCTGGATGACGAAGAACTGCCCCATACACAAACCGAGGAAAGAGCATAGCGCCGGGTGTACTTTGTATAGCTCCAGCACCGAATCATAGGCCTTCTTATAGTCAATCCAGGCCATGGATATATTATTTCTTGATCGTCGCACCTGTTGGCAAATGACCATATCAATGAGGAGCAAATTCTTTGTACCCCGAAACCCCTCTTACACCCATTCTGAATAGGCGATAGAATGTGCTGTGCCTTAAGGTGATTATTGATTTTTATTCTCAGAATGGATGTAAGGAGTTTATGGGAGGTAATCGGTCTATAATTTTTAGGTTTCAAAGTACTGCCAGATTTATGAATCAAGTGAGTGACACCCGTTGTCATAAAGTTAGGTAGCGATCCCAATTCAAAAGCTTCATAGAATTGAGTTGCTAGGCGAGCATGTGAACCCTGGAGCCTCTTTCGTCAGAATGCTTTTAGCCCACCCTGCCCCGGACTTTTCCAGTTCGGCGCCGCACGGACCACATAGGCCACATCAGCACGGGCCCACACGATCGTCCAACAACATCAAACCATTCGCTCTCGGAGTGACTGACAGGCACTGACCAAATTTTATGCGAAAACTCAGCCATCGTGGCCGCATCTGGCAAGTGCACGTCAGTCACTCTCTCTTGGGGGCGCTCCCAAGCTTGGTATACACTCTTTTGATTTGGCTGGAAGGTGCAGTTCACTTGGTATCGATCTGCTCTTTCCCTATACCAGCTAATCCTCTTCACCCATGCATAAATTTTTTGCTCTCAGCAGTCCATGCGTTCAGCGACCCTGCCGTATAGTCCACAGGAGCGACTCCTGTGCCTGCAAAGGCTTGGGCCACGAAACGCGCAACTCTTGGGTGGTTGTTTCTGGCCTGGAAGCATAACAATTTCGCTATGAGTGTCCTAGCCACATTTATGGGCCGCTCTGTTCTGCACTGCCAGAGCAGTTTAGCATTTATGGGTCGGGTGGCTCGATGTAGATTAGGAAATCTTACACCTGCCACCCGACACACCGCCACCGCTCCACAGTACAAAATAGAGTGACTATCACATAAATCCACACTGGTTTCCCAATGTGGCTTTAAAACATTGTCTAGGTCACGCACAAGCGAAATGTTATGTCTATGCATGGGCAAACGGGGTAGGTATGGTCTTAGGGAAATCGGTGCAGACCGATACTTTGCAAAAGCATACTCCAAAGCTCTGCTCACCTGCTCCTGTCGCTGGTCACTAACACTCACCTGCCCGCTATTTACCTCCTCCGATCGTGCGAAGTTATCCAAAGAGGTAGGTTATTCGAAACTTCGCAGGTCGGATTCAGTGCGGGCAGGGCGTGTTTCGCTGCGCAGTCGCTCAAGTACTGTGTCATCCAACAACTTGCATCGCTGGATGGCACGCACTTGATCCGATAGACGTTGTACAGTAACGGTGACAGTCGGGTGTCCGTACGCGGTGAGGATGGTTCCTCACTCCCTAGCACCATAGTAGGCCCGCATGACACTCATATTCAACTCTGGAGTCCATCTTATGCGGCGCCCTACACCCTACCGGTGGGCTGTGGGCGGAGCACAGTGTTCCGCTGACCCTATGCATGCTGGCAGCGGTGGGCGTCCTCTTCTCACAGGTATTGGCGGATTCGAAGACGCCGGTGGCTTGGCTTCATCGTTGGAGGCCCAAGACGTCCGCGGCGTGATGTAGATCTCATTCTCCGACGACTGAGGCGAGTTGGGCGAACCTGTCGACACCGCCGCACAGGGTTTCTTCGGGGATAATCGGCCATATACTGTACGGTTTGGGGTATCGTTTAGCATCTCCGTTGAATTTCTAACAGTTAAACTAAATCTGGGTTTAGCCGTCCGTCGCACTCGTCGACTTGATACAAGAACTACACACTAAAAGAAGAGATTTAGTATCTTGAACAATACCAGACAAGTGGAGACTATAACCGAGGTTGACTCCCGTACATCTGCTAGGAATGAACTTCAACCCGAACTAAGCTAAAAAACTTATGACATGGTGCGAGATTTGTTTACACTTTTGTAAACTTTTACTCGTTCCAACGAGTCAGCGCTTGGAAAACATATGGCACTGACAAACTCCTCCCAGATCATATTTTATGGCCGAAATCAACAGGCTTCCTGTAGCGAAAGGTACCGATCCCTTTGGTACACCTCCCTATTGGAGGTAGTTGCGTTTATAAAAGTGTATACAAACCTCAAACGCAACGTGTTGAAAGTTTTTATGGAACTTCCCGTTGACCTAGAACCATGGAATTTGGCAAGAAGCAATGTTTTAAAGTACAAGTAAAGAAAAAAATCCGAAAATTGTTAATTTATAACTATAACGTATAAAAAAATAATCATTTTCCCTCAAATCCAATGAAAAATTAAGATTGCGCTGTCTAGTGACATTTTGTGGAACTATGCTTCTTTGTCTTCACCGCAAGGGGTCTGATAATATATGGAGAGATAGAGATAGTAAATGAAAAAATCCGAAAATTGTTCATTTATAATTATATCATATAAAAAAAATATTATTTTGCCTCAATGCCGATGAAAAATATTACAGCACTATATTAGTGCTATCTAGTGACATTTCATTTAAATTGTAAAATATATGACGGAGGATTATTCCTTTTTTGATCACTCATTGTGGGCAAAGCAGGGATTCGGGCGAGAAAATAAACTCTCAGCGGGTAACTCGATGATAATAGCAAGCACAATGGAAAACACACTTTAACTTGGCACATAACTCACTCACGATACACAACACAGTATCTAGGCTTGAGGTAAAATTTTCCAACAACATATAACAACCGAGTGACTCTCGAATACAGAGTGCTCTCTGTTTTCCGGATATTATGCCTCATACAATAGGGGGCACGCCTAATTCTATTATATCGGACACAATGCCAGTTTATACTGGAAATATTTCTATGGAAAAATTATATTTGGTCTGACCTGGGATTATTCGCCAATAAACTAACAAGGCATAGGTAAGTTTTTACAAGCTCTTATGTTTGTGTGTCTGTCTGTTTTTCTGGTTCAAATCTTGTGATCCATTTTTCAAGCATTTATGGGTATCCGATTGAGTTGAAATTTGGCATAGGTATGTAAGTTCGGTGACAATGCAATAATATGGCGCCATTAAGCCAGTTTCAGACCAGTCTCATGATGGAGTCGAAAGGTGGCAATGGGAACATGCCAACTACACAACATAACCACATAGTGTTTAGGCTTGTTAGATTGGTATTAACAAGTACTATACAACTAGATGATGCTAAGGGTCTAATGATGAAGAGGAAAGTCGGCCAACGGAAATACTGTCTTGACGAGTTTTACAGATCCACGTGATGCCCAGGATCTGATGATGGAGCCGGGGGTGACCAACAAAACTACCCAACTACTCACTATAACCCCGACGTATTGGAGCTCGTTGGATTTGTCTTGACAAATACCATTGTTTACGTATTATTAAATTACATTATTTTTAGTTCAATATAACCTCGCTAGATGGCGCTTATTGCGACGCTTATAAGGTTCATATCGTAGATAGTTTTTTTGTATGATTAGACAGCCAGCACAAATTACAAGGACACCGCTCCTGGATCTAATAAAGATCAAGCTAATCTAACAGGTAGTTTTATTAGCGTATCCTGTAGGATCTACCTAGTACTCTAAACCCCTTAACTTAACCTTAACTAACCATAGTACTTGTCGGTCTCCGTTGTGTTTTTGCTATAAAAGCTTGATTTTAAAAATAACTGTTTAAATTAAAACTATTTTATATGAACCATTTTGATAATTCTTTTTGCTTTGGGCTTAGTGTAGCTCCAGGCTTCATTTTAATTTCATTGAAATTGGATCTTAAGATTTGAAAATACACCAAGGAACTTCTTAACGACAAATAATACGAATGTGTAGATTGAGTTATGAGTTAAACAAAATATTAACGGACGCGAGAAAAGGAGGTTTTTATGTATGTATGTATGCTTGATGTATGCATGTTTGACCATAACTTTTACATATATAATAATTATAACATATATAAATAACATATATAAAAATAAATATCCAATTTTAATGTTAATAAATAATTATAACAAAAAAATCTTTGAAAAACATGCTTTTATTCAGCTCAGACCCTGCTTGCTACCTAGGAATATGGTACTTGTCTAGATAAATCAAACGGCCCCAAATACTATAGTTTACGTTATATATTAGGCGAATTCCTATGGGCACTTTCTGTCTCCCATACCAAACTGTGTATAAAAATAAAAACAATAATATATAGACCTTGTCTAAAAAAATCCAATAAGCCCAAACATGATGGGGCTATAGTGTTTAGTTGAAAAGTATTTGTGGCCACTTAAAACTATAGTACTAATCAAGACAAATCCAACAGGCTCAAATAGGATTAGAATTAATTTAAAGATAGATGTTACTAAATTAAATCGACATGCCTAGAGCATAGTTCAGTCATTTCTACACTCGCCCATAACGCCCAAAGGCCACCGAAAGCTTACGAAGTTAGTTTCAGTTTCGGCGATAGTTTCGGCTGGAACTCTGCCGGAACCGAAACTACAATTTTACGCTGAATCTGGTACGAAACCCTCTGAGTGTCAGTCCTACTCGCACTTGTCTAGTTATATTTTTAAACGTAGTCCCACACTAGGACTTACAAACATGAAATTCCAACACACTATCACCCAGACCGGAAAAAATATTTGTGGGTCTCAACACTCTTACACAACTCTTCAACACTTCGATATAACGGTAGTCTATGGGCTTCGCTGGAGAAACTGTAGCACAACCCAGGTCTCAATCGCTATAATCACAAACGCTAAGTATAGTGGCTGGTTTACTCTTCAGTTTTCTGTATAACCTGTCTCAGCGTTTGTATGTGGTATATGGTACCTTAAGCCTTTCCGGAAACCGGCTTGTTCTGGAGGCTGGAATTCATCATGTTTGCGTGCGGGACGATTCATAATGACTCTCGAAAAGCAGTTTATAGACATGACTCAGAAGTAAGATGTTATTCTAAATATATACTACTAGGCCCTTATTCACTATGAACAAACGCGGCAAGCTACAACTGATCGTGAAATGACTGTGTATATTCTGTAGGTCATTGGAGTAAACATTATCTTAAGCACACCCTGGTGCCGGAACTCTTTAGCACTTCTAAGTACAAAGGCCAAAGTTCTTTTATAGCCCTTAAGAATTGCTGTACTGTGATCATGAAAGGTAAGGTTTGGATAAAAATGACATCGAGGTCTCTCGTACTGGTAACTTAATTTAAAGTATGTCCATTTATGCTTATAGTGACAGTTGCAGTACCAGCGCTGCGTTTGAAATGTAGAAGCAAATCATATTTGTTTGACACTAAGCTGACGTCAATCGCTATTAAGTGGAAGACTGTGAAGACCACACTATGAACTGTTTTTAACATACGAACAAGTTTTACGGTATACCACCACGAAACTACGCTTCCATGAGCTGTTCGTATTAAAGATACTTCAGAAAAAATAATTGCATTCAGGTGTCATTAGACTCGTAGCACTCGAGAGGATTGGGGAGGCCTATCAGCAACGGACGTGTATGGGCTCAGATGATGACGATGATGATGAAGAAGAAAAAATAACCGTAGTTATCAGTTTTGATAATATATTTAATTATAAACTATTCTTAAAATAGCATTATACCTAATTATTGCAATCATTCTACTGAATCAATGGTTTCAATCTACTGAAATGCTCCATGAGACACCCGTCTCAGGGAAAGGTAGGTAACAAGACAGAATCTACGTGCTAACACAGGGTTGTCACCAACAGCATTTTATACAAATACAAAGAATCTAGAATACTTTGTTGGTAATAAATAATTTAAGGAAATTAGTAGTCGTTTGTGTTCTCCCAGATCCAAGGCAAGAACCTGCCGAGATCCGTGAATATGATGTAGTGTCTCGGGTCGCAAGTGTTGGTGTCTTCAATCACCTTGCAACCGGAGACAACTCCTCGAAGGTACCACGTGCCACCATTGTTGAATACCAAACCCTCGCCATTGTTAGCGTTGCGTGATGATTCCCCTGCATAAGACAATGATCTTATTCATTAATATCTCTACAATATAAAAACCAGAGAGGTATGTAAGGAAAGAGACTGTTGACTGTTGGAACTCTGTACTATATATATATATATATATATATATATATATATATATATATATATATATATATATATACAAGGAGTAACATAACAAACGCAAGACCTCGGACACCTCGATTAGAGAATTGCTTCATAAATTCAAAACGAAAACCAAATTTCCAAATTTAAAGATTTTTACCCCTTTTTCAAGCACTTTTATACCCCAATTAACAATGAAATTTGTATGTTTATGTGTGCATTTTGAGAAATACGTTTTAGAAGTGCATTTGTTATCTTATTGCTATGAATCAAGAATAAATTGAGCTTTTTATAGCGCACTGAAGGAGTAAAAGCATTTTTTTGCAAATTTAAAAAAGAATGTAACATACATTAAAAATAGTAGGTCTTGCGTTTATGATGTTACACCTTGTATATATATATAAAGACACATAGAATATTTATTGATTCATCTCTCTCAACTCAATTTGTGAGAGAAAGCCTTTGCTCTGTAGTGGAATTTTGCCCGGAATAATGGTTATAGGTCGCAGGTAAAAACTTAATGCATACAGCAACCAAGTCGGTCGTTGAGCGATCTTTGGGGGCAGGTTTTATTCTGTAGGCTTTCGGTTGATGGTAAATTGCCTCAAATCTAACTCCTAATGGATTGGTCAAATAGCTGACGAAGTGCGACGGAAATTTTATATTGTAATTAGTTAATGTCAAGTTTGTGACTTACCGTCTTTACTACCCGCACAGAACGTTGAATTTGATGTGTTAGGCCCGTAGAAACCTCGGTCAAAATTGAGGCAGGTTTCTTGGCTAACAATAGGCATTCTCATCATCCTTAGTTCTCTACTGCGTTTCAGAACAAAGTCGTAGCCCCAGCCGAGCACCTGCAAGATATAAATGCAGTAGATGACGTGAGCATAACTGGCAACAAAGGTATAAGTCTAATTCCGAACGGTTGTTGTAGGTTTTTCTGATGTGTTTGTTCCTGATGTATTTCAATCAGCACCTAAACTTTAGATTGGTTTACCTTAAGAACTATATTCAGGTGTCAAAACTATAGCAATTATATAAGTTAATCGTAGCAGATCTATTCCTAATAGCATGCATTATGTATTGCTTAATATTACTTGAGATTTTCTGATTCATGAATATAGTAAAGAGTGACTTAGGTTACTAATAATGAGTTGCACCAGCTAATTTTAAACTCAAAATATAATTCGTATAAGTAATGGAAATTGAGTAAATTTATAACACAACCCTTAACTCAGTCGAGACTAATAAAGTGAAATCACTTAATCGTCGTTTTTATTGCAGAAAGATCTTCACATAGCCTAAGCTTGCTTACTTCCACCATTATTTAGTAAGCCCGTGTATTAATTAGCAATTAACTTGCCCTTACAGCAAAAAAATAAAATTTGTTAAAAGTGATTAGTTTGGCTTTAGTAGCTATTCGCAATATTTCTAATGTTTAGAAAATCATTGGAGATACATACGAATCCCGTTTTGTTGACGACATTGGAGAAATCTGCCAGGTCCTTGGGCCACAGACAAGCGGGCTGCGCCCAGCCTAAATAGGAGATAGGGTCCCTGAGCTCAACAATGGCGAGGTCATTGGCTCGCGTCGATAGGACGTAATCCGGATGGAGTATTACCTTCTTTACCTGAAAAGAACACCTAGTTCAAAAACAGTGAAATATTTGCAACTTTTCACATCTTTTATCAGTAAAAAGGTGGGTATACTAATGTCAGATAGCAATATCCTTGGAAATATTAAGTTCTACGTGGAGAAATATGGAGCAATAGTCGAACTTTATTTGCCAAGAAAATAGCTATGACAGTTCTCAGATTAGAAATATTCTATGACGAACATAATAAGCCCACTCTATGTGAGTAAAATAAAAATGTTTGAAATACTTTCTACCGGTTTTTATCGTGGGCACTACTTCCAAATTTATTGAATAAATAAGTGCCAAAATGAAATTATTTCTTCTAAAAATTTGACAGATCGCTTCTCTGACGTATTTATGATAAGTGCATTGTATGTGTGTGAATGATCTACGCTGTTGGCCTCGGGGCCTGTACAGCTATACCGGAACATAGTTACTGCATATATCGAAAGAACGGCAGTACTAAATCAGAGATGTTTGCGGCTGCGCATGTGGATGGCTTTCACGCGATTTTGCGTAAAAGAGCAGCATCCATGATGACGAGGGTGCGTGACAGCTCCAGCAGATTTTTGTTAATTTTTGCGGACCGGTTTGACGGCGTTATTATGAGACATTGGATAAGTATGCATGCATACCAGCATGAACCATGGTTCATGCTGGTCGAGAGCCAAATAGTGTTGTATTTAAATAATTAATTGTTACTAACATAGATTTTAAGGAAATTGTTACTAACACACTATGGATTGAATCCGAAATAAATATATTATTATATTATAAATCGTACTTGAGTCGTATGTTTTTCCTCATCAACATGATTTTCCTTCAATTAGTTTTATTTTTAAAACTGTGCTTATTATGTCATTTTGTTCACATTGTCATGGTTAACTTCCCAAACGAAACTAATTTAATGCGTTTTCCTTATATTAGTTTATAAATATTCCTTTCAAATATCTTGTTTTGTTTAACAATCACACACCCTTTGCACCAATGAAATAAATAAATTAAATGAAAAGAAACTTACGAATATAATTGGCGTGCCCTCGTGACGATCATTAAAATTAAATTTCCCAACCGAGAGAGATAATTTATAATTGTCCAGGGCGTCCGTAGTTGCATCCCAAGTCATGCAGAAGGCGGTTGTGATGACGTGTCGACGGGTTACCAGGCTGCCACCGCAACAGTAGTCGTCGAACCCTGCACCCTGAAGATAAATACCTAATAACTATCGCTTCTGTCATAAGCATAGGAATTGAGTTGTGATTTAGAACCTAGATTTTGATACAGCAAACCGTACTGCTTAGTCAATAAAACAGTTTTATAGTATTCGAGTCTTCAGTGTAAATCTAACAAAATTTACTAAATGAATTAATAACTTGGAAAGTTGTTAAAATTTTTAAAGATCAAAAGAAATGGATTATTAGGGAATTTAAAAAATGTAACATTTTTGAGTTGTGACACTACTCAAGAAGATTTTGGAAAATAATACATGCAGAATGAGAATATTAAACACTAATGGAATTTTCCCAAGGTCACACGCCCGTGTCAAGTTGAAGTACAACCAGGGAAACCTAGCAACATTAGAAACATATTATAGGTCGGGTACTATGACGCTATTTCCGAATCTGTAGGAACCTCTTTGAGACGATCATACATTAAAATTTCAGACCCCGAACTGTAGTCGTTACATTGGCAGTCAATTGAACCCCAAATCTTGTACTTGATCCTTACACTTAGATCATATCTTGGTTACGCCTAAAGCAGTACCTGGTAAATAGTAAAATGTACCTAATGTGTGACTTCGCGGGGTCCTGCATCATACTTCAAACCATGCATTGAGTCGTTTTGCTGCGGTTGCCCACCTAACTTCAAACTTTGTATTACATATATCAATATATTTTACAAGTACATGAAACTATTCACGTTGGGGTGAGTCCTCTGGCTTTTCGATCACAATGATCTATAGAAAGCTGTGTTTGGGATAACATTCACTAATTTTGACGTAAGAGTATTTACCTTATTTAAATATATCACTACACGCCATGGCCACTGCATTTCGCTTTTGACCGATGAACTTGGTGCTGCGTCACTCATAATTTTGCCGCATTGACGCTGAAACGAAGAAGTATTGTTTCAACTTGTTTCTAGTTTTTTGTAGACATTGAAAAAGTGCACAGATTATTTTAAATATTTGAATCTACTTAATTCAAGTACAGTCGGTCCACCGACCGAAATAGCGTCGCTTATTCATTCTTTTTGTGAGATGATAAGTTTAGTGATAAATATGAAGCATTTTGTTTATTCGGTAAGATTAGCGTCTTTTTTTACTGACTGGTGAATGTAATATCGATATTCAGATACAAATGAGGCATTTTTCTTGTACAACTGTTTCGAATCTTGAAGTTCTCGTTCATGTTCAGTAAAGATTGACACATGTCTAGTTTGTTGCCTAACAAGCAGCACATAATGCACTACTCTCTGCTAAATAAACTATTTACTTACTTGGTTGCTCCAGTTGATATTGTACTGTCCAAAAACTGGTGTTGTCAGGACGAAGATCAGAAGAACAGCTCGAATCTGGTGCAAAGTACACAATCAGAATTGAATTGCAGTCGATAGGCAGTCGATATTCTCTAATTTATGCTCTTGCCTTAGATGAATTACTTCTCGAGATGGATCATCGCGCTACGGAAATAGCATACTATTTATTGACTCATGGCGTAGATAAATTGTAGTATGAACATGCACGCGCACACGCACATTGACAAGTTTTGTAAAAAAAAATCAAACAATCGATCACCGGCATCACGCATACATAGTACGTAACTGTGACCGGTTTTAGGTGCCATTTTGGTAAGGAATGATCCGCCTAAACATTTCTTAGTCTAAGGGTCTTGCGCGTTAAAGAATAAGGATTTTAACTACCTTTTCCGCTAAAATTAAATTACAACCATTGCCGACCAATATCTTCGTATATTATTGCCATTATTGCATAAAAACGGCTAGATGCCGTTGACAGGCAGTTAAGATTCAATTTCAATGAAGTTTTGTTAGCAGAATGAAGACTGTGGACTGTACGACACAGTAAAATGGGCAGCAACACTGCCAATTGATACGATTACTATAGTAGTTTTCACATAGGATGGGTAGTAACAGTTCTAATTGCTAAACTAAATTAATATTTAATTAAAAAGACAATTTAATGGTGTTAAGGCATAGAAACCATAAGTATAGAACGGGCCATGCCTGTTGCCTGGTGCCATTGAATAAAGTATAATTTCTTTGACACTTACAAACGTCACAGTACCTACCTTACATGGCAAATAGAATTCTTGTTGATTTTTGTTACTACGGATGTTAGAATATGTATTTCTACAGAAAAAAATCACCAAAAAGTTTCTCAGCAGAGTAAGAATATCATGAAGGATTTGGTAATTGTCCCAAAGATGTTTTTTACAGTCAAACTGGTTGCACAGTTTTAACAGGCTATAATTTCAACATTGTTGTTCTTTAAATAAATAATAGGATAAAATTCGTAACGAGGTAATCCGACAAAGAACCAAAGTTACCGACATAGCTCGCAGACTCAGTAAGCTAAAGTGGCAATGGGCTGGTCACATCTGCAGAAGGACCGACGGCCGATGGAGCAAGCGTGTCCTAGAGTGGAGACCGCGACTTGGTAAGCGTAAGGTAGGACGGCCCCCAGCTAGATGGACCGACGACCTCAAAAAGGTCGCTGGGACAGACTGGATGCGGAAGGCGGAGGACCATGTGCAATGGCGCGTGTTAGGAGAGGCCTATGTCCAGCAGTGGACTACGATAGGCTTATTGATTGATTGATTGAAATAAATAATTATAGATGTTATAGACAGAAAATCTACGTACATTCAATCAAGGATTTTGTGGCCCGCGGCCCAAATCTTCTTCTTTTTTAAGTTATGGCTTCACACTTATAATAAGTGTATTTTGCCAGTATCCAGTGAGATATATAATCGTGTTTGTTCAAATTAATTCGACTCCCCGATGAATTTGATGACAACGATGATAATGAAATTAATGAAGTACCCCACCCTGGATAGTAAAGCGGTAGATACTTTCCATACCAATTGCGACGGCCGTTTTGAGGGAAGTCGAAAAGGCAAGTTTTATCACTTTGTTACAATTACCTTCACTCATGCACATATAAGAACACATAATGGTTAATATACCACCAACATTACACATTATTAATCGAAATAACACAAGTTTTGGAAATTCAAACAAATTGACAACATCACTCTTCGACTTCCCGCCAAAAACCCCCGCGGTCCAAATCGGAACTAGCGCTGTCATCAAGTGAAATGTCACTTTATGACAGTCGCAGAGTTGCCGTTTGCTATGAAATTTACTATTAAGTTATTATTAAGTTATTTTTTTAATTAGTAACCGTGTGGACTCACCCGTTAAAATGTTTCCCTAAAAACAACATTTTACTAAATGATAACCCTAATTTCACACCAATGCTGCCTCTCCTGTCAATGTTATCCACGGGCCATAATTTTCTTGTCGCTTTATAATGGAATTTTTATTTGTTTCCTATAGCTGTAGATAATTTTATGCATCAATGTACATTGTACAATCATAATAGTTCATGTGTAATGAAACTACAAAAGACTTAACACCATAGAGGTACTAGAAGCATTAGCAGGGAGCATTTACAAGATTATATATTTGCACTGCCTACACTTATGTCATTACAGTGATAAGAAAGGGGACAAATCTATCGTAATCAATTACACTCTTGTACACCTTATTTTGACATTAATTATAACCTAAAACAAACAAAAAGCCATCGAGAACACAGTCACTAGACAAACAAATATTAACCGATAAATTTGCGTAGAGCCTACGCGCATGGATATAAAACAATGGATTGAGTACTGTCAATGAATTGCCAAAGAAAATTAAACTCTTGCTCATAGACAACATTGTATTTTCTATGATTTAAACAACTCGAGAAACCATGCTGAGTGAGAGCAATAACCAGAAACCCGGTGTCACGCTCGCACCCATCACGATGCAGTACGGTGACCATAAGGTAGAACTAATACGAACTATACCTATTTATGATGTGGTTTAAATACGCTGTAAAACATTTATTACCGAGTTCAAAACGAACAAGGTTCTCAATTCGTCTTTATATACAGAACGGATTAAGATGGGGCAGTAAGGTCAGCTATCTCAACCGTTGTAGATACAGAAAACCGGCTCTTGGGGACTATCCTAAATTTTTGAGATATTTGGAGCTGAATTTACAGATTCTGAAAAAAATTACAGTTAACAACAAAATGTGTGTACAATTTAATCAAAAACTTTGACTACTACTCATTTAAGATGTGGGATATGCGTAGAAAGAAGGAATTACGGCAATATACAGTGCCCGAGAATTATACGTTAATTATATGTCAACAAGTCCATAATCGTACCAATGTTTGGTCACCCTACTTAGAAAGAGACATAGGGCTCTCAGTGAGTATCCTTGTCATCCGGTTTTTTACGCAGAGTGCTCAATCCATTGTATTATATCCATGCCTACGTCATAATGATTAGCCATAAAATTTTCAATAAAATTATTTTAAATTGAGTACCTAAATAGTACTAAGTGTCGAGAAAAAGTGTACATCTGAACCTAGGCTTATAATCCCTCTATGATATTAAGTCTTACCTTACTTAAAACAACCAGGATAAATGACGTGTCCACAAATCACTGATTTAATGAACGCATTCATTAATATAAATCTTAAAAAGAAATAAAAAAATATCCCAAACGATGTTATTTTTAATGTTATTGTATTCTAAATATGTCTTAAAACAATCTCTCCAATTTATTTTTTAACACCTCACAATAGAGCTTTATCAGGATCTTACCCAAATTTTAACTTCCAACTTTGTGTCTAAGCACCACACAGAATTGTCCCACTGCAGGATGAAAATCTCATTTCTCATGATCACAATCCTTATACACTAAAGTAATAAATTCGTATATTCTTACCATTTTTAAAGTTTTTTCCTTGTTCGGAGTTAAATATAAACAAAATGGTTGTTCTAGTCGAGGACGTTTGTTGCTAGCGCATGTATTTGCGAGAGTAAACAGTTAATATTAGTAATAATTAATTTTCACACGAGTTTCCTGTATTAAAAGGCACTCGCCTTTACCGTAAGAGGAAAAGAGACGGATATACGGTACTTCATTATAATTTAAAAAAACAAAATCAGGTTTTTTCTATAAAGGTCAAAGCACGCCATATTGACTCTTCACTAACTGACTCAAGGTAGAATATTTAAATGTGAGCTTTATATTGTGCCGCGTAAAAACAAGACGCGTGCTCCTGCTTCGATAATCGTCTCAGCACTACAGCCTAGGCTGACTCCGCCTTGAATAAACTGAATCCGCACTAAGCGGTAAATTCATAGATAGATAGATAATACTTTATTGTTCCACCAAAAATACAAGAAGGAAATAAAAAGATACAATATTTCACATATAGCATATAGAAAACATCCAGCAAATTTAACTTAATTATTCGGTGATGTAGAACTTTTTCACCTGACCTCTGAATATATGATTCTTTGCCAGCTACTTAAGGGACAGGAAACAATACGTAGAATACGCTGGATATAGGTCAAATCCGTATGTTACCTGGTCGGGGGTAAGCCAAGGCAGCAATCTTGGGCCGTTACAATTTATATTAATGATAAATGATTTGCCTAAAATTGTGAAAAGTGCTAAGTGCTTGCTCTTCGCAGATGATCTTAAGCTTTCTTTGGCAATAAGAAATACAGAGGATTGCGATAGATTACAGAAAGATATAGATAATGTAGTGGCTTGGAGTAAGGACAACCGACTACAGTTTAATGCCTCAAAATGTGTGACGATCACCTTCACACGGAGTCGATCATACAATATAATTATACCGTCGAAAAGGTACCAATGGAAAGGGTCACAGAGGTTAGGGACTTGGGGGTGGGTCTCACCACGGGGTTAACGTTCCGGGATCATATCAGAAAAATTTGCAAAAAGGCTTATAGGAATTTAGGTTTTACATTGCGTACGGTTAGTGGCTTTACAAACATTCAAGCGATAGTCGCGTTATATAATGCTTTAGTAAGAAGTCAACTGGAATGTAATGCTAGTATATGGTCTCCTCATGAAGCTAAATACAGCCTCATGTTGGAAAGAGTACAGAATAAGTTTGTTAGGTACTTGTACATGAGGCTATATGGAGTTTACCCGTTTTATCCGCTTATGTATCCAACCTTGTTTATCCTAGGCATGGTAGGATACAACGAGCTGGGAGTCAGAAGGGAACTCTCAGTTGTTTCATACCTGTTTAAGGTACTGAGAGGTAAGGTCTATAGCCCAGACGTACTGGGGCTAATTTGTTTATGCGTGCCGGATCGGTACGTGTGGCGGCGGCGGCGGCCGCGGCTGCTGGCGGAGCCGCGCGCGCGCACTAACCTGCTGAGGGAGGCGCCGCTGACGCGTGCCTTTCGCACCCTTAACCTGATCGCTGCGGAGACGGACTTGTTTAACAGAACTTTGAGTGAATTCACAAGGATAGCGTTATTTACTATATGTTATAAAAATAAGCCAACTTCTTATTAACAATAAGTTCCAAATTAGGTTATTCTGTAATGATGGTGTTATTTTTGAAGAATAAATAAATAAATGAATAGATGGAGCACTCCTTATAGAAACAGGTAGTGAGTTCCACAGTCGTACGGCTTTGACCGTAAAAGAGTTATCATAAAAGGTGCTAGAGTGTAGAGGCATTACGAGAGCCAAGACTACAATGCGCTTGAGATTTTATAAATTTCAAAAGACTTTCTGGAGGATCTTGTTTTTCTTCCTACCTATTAAGCAAAGGTACGAAAAAAGCCAGACTGTATGAGAAAGAGTATTACCAAATTTAGGATTATCTTGACGCCAAATTGGCTTGGTTTTGTCTGTATTTTTTTTTAAATTTAATAAAAAATATCAAAATAAAAAAATGGTTATCAGAAAGGTCAGTCGAATAAAACAAATTAAGTAACAAACAAGACTAGCACACCGAGTTTCTCGCCGGATCTTCTCAGTGGTAGATATAAAATATGTGACAATTTTGACGTCTGTAAGTGAAGACTTTGACTTTCAAATTCATGCCTATATTTCCCGTGCGGGGATGGCAAACGGGTACTGTGTACACCTTTACTTCGCCGGCGACTGTAAAAAGGAGGTGGTTCTATGTTCGACTGTATGTATGATTTTATTTTATGCATGTTCACCATTATTTCCGTCAATTGTGGACCGATTTTGATGATTCTTTTTGCATTTCATTGGTATTCGACCTTGGACTTTGAAGGTACACCAGGGAACTCTTTATCGACAAAAAATACGAATGTGTAAATTGAGATATTATGTGCATTACGTCAATCCTATAGGTACTATAGAACTAAGCAGTATATTAACCGACTTAAAAAAAGAAAGAAGGAGGTTCATAATTCGTCTGTGTTTTTATATCACTGCTTTGGCGATAAGCCGATTTTCATGATTTTTTTTGCAATGGGTTCAGTATAGCTCCGGGGTAATCCCATTTTAATTTTATCAGTATCGGACCTTGGACTTTAAAGATACGCTACGGGACTCCTTGACCCCAAACAGCACGAATGTGTAAAATCAGTTACTATGAGTATTATATCAATCATGTAAGTAACTTACTGTAGAATTAAGTAGAATAATATGATATAAAAAACACCGTCACGCTTATCTTTCCCAAGCGGGGGTAGCAGAGGTGTACTGAGTACACCCACTTTTCGCCGACGTTATTAGGTAACATATAATAGGGGGCAAGCCTATTGCCATATACCGAGCACGGTTCCAAACTCCGGACTCATACTGGGAAGTTTTTGTTTAGAATAATTCCATTTGTCCGACCTAGGATTTGGACCCAGGACCTCGTCATCACCAAGCGATGCGCTTTGCCACTAGACCACAAGGTATTCAATAATATAATATAGGTATATAAAACCAACCAACCAGCATCGACTTCAAATATTTATTTTTTGCTTTTTAAAGTCGGTTTCCCTTTTTTAAGTTTTTATTTTATTTTATGTACACCATGAAACAATTATTTAGACGAATGGATTGGGTAGGCACGCGTTTAAATAATATAGTATAGGTATATTATACATAATTAATTTACTTTTCATTTTTTATGAGGGGAAATGCCTAACGCGGTATACGTAACCACCCGGGCCGAGGGCATGGCCCGGGTGGTTATATGCACCTTGCACCCACTAAAACCCCTCAGCTTCCTACTGCCCTTTTGCCGGGCCACAGGAATCTTCACCAGCATGACCTCTGTGGCACCGGCGGGCTCAGTCCGTTGTCCTCGACATGTGTAGGGGAGTTCGGTCTCCCCCCTACCGCCTTTTGGAGGCTGCGCAGACGCAGCGCTTTTACGGAACGGGCCTACTAAGTGCTAGGGCGCCGGGGTGCCCTCCCCGATGCCTGCGGGTCGAGATTACGGTGGGCGAAGGTTGTTCCGGGAGTATTCCCTGCGCCTTCGCACAACGCGCCGTCTGCGAGCGGGATTGGAGAACGTCTCCTCCCTCACACGCTCTGCCTCCTCCTTTGCGGACATGACGGCCTCGCAAAAGGCTGCCATTGCCATTCAGGCGCTCTCCGTCCATGGATGATATCACGGTCGGGAGCGACAGCGCCTGTCTTCCTGCACCGAGCGCACCACGCGATGTTTATTTTTATATACCTATTTTACAATTTGATTGAACAACATTAATATTCAATTATTTCCGTATTAGTACTAAATAAGAGCACATTTAGGAATAAGTCTATTTTTATGTTTTTTTGTGATATTTGATTGTATTCTGTTTTTTTTTTAATTAATAAATAAATAAATAAGTATAAACAATTTACAAAAACCGGGACGTCTACATTCTCTAAGCGGGAGTGGCAGAGGTGTACTATGTGCGCACATCAACTTATTACTGAGAATGTAAAGTGTTAATGTAATAGGGGCGAGGCTACTGCCATTATACCGGGCACAATTTCAGACCCCAGACTGATACTAGGAACTTTTCTGTAGAAAAACTACATATTGTCCTGCCTACAATTTGTATGAGATCTTCCGCGATCTCTAAACGCATTATACTGTACACCATGAGCTTAAGAAAACTATTACAAATCGGACAAAAACTTTAAATTACGATGATACGGCGGCACTTCTGAACATTAGTCAGACAACTTAACCCTCAAGTATACATTTTAGATTTCTAGGTAACTAATTTACCTCAAACTTCCCAGTACGAGTCCGGAGTCTGGAATTGTGCCCGGTATATGGCAATAGGCTCGCCCTCTATTACATGGGACCTAACATCATCGGCGAAACGTGGGTGTACTCAGTACACCTCTGCCACCCCCGATTGGGAAATATAGGCGTGGCGGTGATTTTTTTTAATTTACCTCATTTAGTTACCGACCTAAAATACTTTTCAACACAGAATTGGTAGCTGGCGCTGCGCAGGCTTTGGAGGCCTGGAAAGGGATTCGAACAAAGACCTATTTAGCCGAAATTATCGTCAGTGACCGCGACCGTGTTTACTTACTAGCGTTGGGTCAAAAGGAATCGGGTCATTGGCTTCATTCAATTCCTGCAGCCAACCTTGGCACAAAAGGTCAAATATCTAGGGGTCACCCTAAACAGTACCATGTCCTTCGGCCCGCACATCAAGCGGGTCCGTCACCGAGCATCATTTGTGCTCGGTCGTCTCCATTCGTTAATCTGCAAGCGGAGTAAAATGTCCCTTAGAAATAAGGTGACACTTTACAAAACTTGCGTTCGACCCATCATGACTTATGCGTGTGTTGTGTTCGGGCATTCGGCCCCCTCTCACATCGATAAACTCCAAGTGGTTCAAAACCGCTTCCTCCGTAAAGCCGTAGGAGCCCCCTGGTTCGTACGGAACGTCGACCTCCACTCCGATCTAGGTCTCGAACCTATTCGCGCCTTTATTAAAAAGGCGTCAACACGTCACTTCGCGAACGCATCTACCCATGCGAATCCGTTAATCGTAGCCACCGCCGACTACGATCTCCCCCCCGACCCCTGCCGCCACCGCCGGCCGCGACATGTTCTCACCGACCCCCCCGATGCTTTGTCATCCCTTCTTTCCGCTCAGAATACGGGCGACGACGACGACGTAGTAGTAGATCCCCTTCCATAGCCGGCGGTTGACCGGTGCACTTAGTAGTGCACCCGTCCCCCTACAGCGACTGTCCCAACCGAGGGCACCTCTTCGAGGCGCCCTCGAGTATGTCTCCTCTTGCCCTTCTGGCTGGCTAGAGCGTAGTGGTTGCACGCTCGCCTTTAAGTCCGGTGAAGCTGTAAAGGCCTCGCGGCCAACAGCGTACATCATTCACACACACACACCTTGGCACATTGCTGGATAGTAAAGTTTCCGGATCGCGATGGGTATTTCCTTAGGGACACCGATTCGCGAAGAACGCATATGCCCATGTGGAGCGCAGGAGGATTAGTCCAGAGTCCATGGGCTCTCTTGCCGCAAAAGTGCCGGCAGGTTTTCTCGCCACCGCTTGCTCAATGGCATAATCAAAAGGACTCTTGCCACCATCAACGTTCCTACGGTGTTAGAACCGGCAAGGATTTTGCGTGATGATGGCAAGAGGCCCGATGGGATGTCGTTGATCCCTTGGGAACGGGGGCGGGCCCTTGTATGGGATGCCACGAGCGTCAATACATTGGCTCCGTCTCATTTCAGGGCGTCAATATCTAGGGCGGGAGCTGCGGCTGTGCGCCTGGGCGCACCTGGGACCTGGGCAAATGGCGCAAATAAGCTGCTATTAGCAAAAATATATATTTGTTGGGCCCATGGACATCCGCTTCAAAAAGAATTATAAATCACATCACACCCACTAGAGGGCTGGCTCATTCCTCGCTTAAAAGACTGGTCTGTCTATTCAGCGAGGAAACGCAGCCAGCATTCTTGCCACCATTCCACGCGGATGCGGTCTTTTTGATTAAGTTTTTTTTGTGTTTTATTTTCTATTTTAGTTTAAAGAGAGTTTTTCTATCTCAGATAGCCTTGTAAATGCATATTGTTGTGCTAATATAACAAATTGTAAATCAATATTACTGATGTAGTAAATCCATATACATAGTTACCTTTGTGATTAATAATAAATTTGAAACATTTATTTCTATGTTTGTTAAAGGTATAGAAGAGCAGGGACTTCTGACACAAGTTTTGTATAAAACTTATTTTTATAACACATTTAAAGACATAATAAAAAAAAGATCTTGACTTGACGTATAGTTTGAAAAAAAAGAATAAAACACGGTGACAGTTGGAACTAAAAAACGATTAATAGGGCAACACTACTTTGATTGACAATTGTTTGTAGCTTCTGTGTCATCGAGCTTTATTCTCAACTAATTTTCGTGTTTTATTACAATACAAAGATTTATCGACCACTGGTGGCTTGCCTATTTATCTACACATATAATAAAAGTGTTTAGCCTTTAGCGAACGACATTCCTCATTCGAGTAAGGCACATCTAGCCCTATTCCCGGATGATACCGCTCTCTATGTCTCGCATAGGAATAAGGGTTTTATGACCAGAAACCCTCAGGCAGCCGCCTACACCCTAGGGGAGTGGCTCAGGAAGTGGCGTATTGGAGTGAACTCGGACAACAGCGCTGCGGTGTTCTTCTCCAGAGGTGCCACCCCGCGCCACTCCCTGCGCCGCCCTAGAAGTAATCTCGGCCAAGTGAACATGTTCGACCGACCCATTCCCTGGGTCAAAGAGGTCAAATATCTAGGGGTCACCCTAAACAGTACCATGTCCTTCGGGCCACCCATCAAGCGGGTCCGTCACCGAGCATCCTTTGTGCTCGGTCGTCTCTATTCGTTTATCTGCAAGCGGAGTAAAATGTTCCTTAGAAATAAGGTGACGCTTTACAAAACTTGCTTTCGACCCATCATGACTTATGCGTGTGTTGTGTTCGGGCATTCGGCCCCCTCTCACATCGATAAACTCCAAGTGGATCAAAACCGCTTCCTCCGTAAAGCCGTACGTGCCCCCTGGTTCGTAGGGATTGTCGATCTCCACTCCGATCTAGGCCTCGAACCTATTCGCGCCTATATTAACAAGGCGACAACACGACATTTGGCGAACGCATCTACCCATGCGAATCCGTTAATCGTAGCCGCCGCCGACTACGATACCTCCTGGACCTCGCCGGGAATGTGAGCGTCTGATCTGAAATATTTTACAAATAATTTTATAATAAATAAACTGATAATCCTTCTTAAAAAGAAAAGTATTGTATATGTTTCTTTTATGAGACGGAGTTAGTGTTGTGTGTTGAATAAGATCGCGCTGTAGTTTAGTTTATATTTTACAAAGACCACCTGTACGGGCTAAGTAGGGCTAAGACTGAAACCGGTGATAAAGATAGTTGATAGAGAAATAAGTCTGGTGGAAGTTGACAAAATATACAATATATTCACTACACGGTTCTTTCGGGATAGCTTCTTCTTCATACTAAAATGGCAGAATGGGTCTTACTAACACTTTTAAGGTGTTTAAGATCTCGTAATAATATTCGAGATACTTTTTATTTTGGAAAGAATCACGTTTCTTGCGACATAGCCTGGTATTTATTCATATTAAAATGGCTAAACGAATTTAATTAAAACTTAATATGAAGATGTAAGACACCTTTATATAGTTTCAATTAAATTCATCGTAAAATAAAACACTTTTTGCTTGAAAAATAGCACCACTTCTGCGGAATATCTATTATTTCTTCTGACTCTTTGGGTTTACTTAAAACCTTCATTATTTTACACCAGTAGGGAACCGTAGACCTTCGTATTTGATATAAATTTTAACTAATAACTCTAGCTGTTCCTGAGAAAAAGGGTGATAACCGTCGGGCAGACAGACGGATAACGAAGTGATCCTATAAAGGTTCTGTTTTACTGATTGAGGTACGGAACCCTAAAAAGAATTGGGGTAAAATTTATAGCAAACGGCAACTCTACGATTGTCACGAAGTGGCATTCCCCTTGATCCGTTGTCATCAGTACTCGTAGTAGTTGTCACAATAGTTTAGTTCTGATTTTGGCCGCGAGGCAAAATATACTTGTACGACTGAATAAAGATAGATTAGCGATTAATGTTAGCTTTAAATTTAAAAAGCGTCCCTGCAACTGAGCTTCTTTGTTACAATGTTCTTATCTTCAACTTCCCAAATCGGTGGACACCCTGCTTTACACTCAAAACCTTGGGTAGACGGTAAGCTTATGATACTAAACCAGAAAAAAATGTGTAGGCAGGTATAGGTTTTTATTATGTTAAAAATACAATATTAAGTATTTTAAATTATTACAAATATTAGAGATAAAGTGTCGCACTAACTCAAAGCCACCTTGAGGCAGATAGGATGGTATTTTAAAAGAGTAAGTGTGAAGATTATTTCCCTTATTCTTCCAGAAATCACATTCCGAAGTAGTGGTAGATTCTTTGTTATTATTCTGATAAAAATGTGATGTTAACATGATTAAAAAAATTTGATTCTGATTTTGTAGGAGCAACAGTTCGGTCAGTTATGAAAGGGAAGTTATCGAAAGAGTAATTTTTAACATGGCATCACATGCACCTAAAGGTGGCTTTAATCGTCAAATACATAAAATACTTAAATAGGTTTCACGGGTCTAGGAATATCTGAATCCGTTTTCCTCGGAAACGGTACGACGTACACGTAAAAAACTAATTTGTAACGGTGGTGGATATAGGTGATGCGCTCATTGAGCTGCAGGTTTTAAAAATTTTCATTAAAAAATATAATGATAAATATAAGTTTGGAAAAGTTTTTTATTTATTATGATACTCCATTCCAACGATAAAAGATAAATAATTGTATCAATAAAAACTTTATAAAGCAAGTTTTTAAAACTAATTAAAATATTTATTGTTTTTTTTTAATATCATAAATATACCCAGAATTTAAACTAGGGCAATATTTGAAAGTTGCCAAGGATCATTATTATTACTCTCACATTTTCACGTTATATAACTTATCATAAAAACTATTCCTACCTCTATAAGAAAAACGGCTGTGAAAAGGAGGCAGACCAACAAACCAACCCAAAATCAGTTGATATTCAACCTTAATTACGCGAGCTCTATTCGCACATGACCAGAGGGTGCTCACCATTTGATGTTATCATAACGTCATCGGGAAAGCGTGCTGTCACTTTCATCTTTATTTAGTATATTTGTAGTGTGAAAAGGATGGCATACTAACGCTATATCGTACCGAGTTGATATGCGTGCCAAAATGTTTCTCGACAGCGTTGCGATAAGGTGTAATTTGTGCTTAGGTCTCAGTTACTTTACAGAAATCATAATTATAACATACTAAAAGTTGTACATACTCGTAACCTTGTAGCGTCACTTGCGAAAAAAAATATCACAAATGCAATTTATGTGATCAGTACTGCATGTACGTGGGCGATTTTATGTGATACAGTTATATTATTGGTATGTTGCAGCATATCCATGCGGAAAGTCTTCCAAGGTTGTAATTATACTTAAAAGGGTATTATCGAAAGTGCGTGTGCGAATCAGACATGTTTCTTATCTTAAATGATAAGAAACATAAACAAGAACTATAAGATTCGAAACAGTTGTACAGAAAAAATACCTTATTCGTATTTGAATCTCGCTTTTACATTCACCAGTCAGTATACAAGGGCACTAATCTTACAGAACAAACGAAATGCTTCATAGTTCATTCCAATCTGAATGTCGATCTTATATTCACTGAACTTACCGTCTCACAAAACGAACGAATACGCGACGCGATGTTGGTTGGTGGACTAATTGTGCTTCAATGTAGCTGATTCAAATTTTGCAAATAAGAAATATACGGATTCGAATCTTTTACACTGTTTCAGATACAAATGACCGAATATAAACAGTGAGATACTTTTGCTATGTCTAGTTCGAATATGTGTGTGTGTGTGTGTGTCGTCAATCGTGCGCTATTTCATTTCTATTGTCCTATAACTACGATTTATGTGGTTTACTTAGTTAGTGATAGTTAAGCTCTCCCGGATCCAAGGCAGATATCTGGCAATGTCCATGAAGACGACGTAGGTTTTCGGGTCGCATGTGTTGGTGTCTTTAAGCACTTTGCAGTCAGAGGTAACGCCACGAAGATACCATGTGTCATCGTTGTTGAACACCATACCTTCGCCAGTGTTAGAATTGCGTGTTGTTGTACCTGCATAAATTATGGTATATTTTACAATAATTAGGTGAAAGATAGTATCGGTGTAAAGATGAGAAAGGGTATACCCCGTTGGTTTGGCCATATAAAGAATGTTGGAAGAAAAAATCACAAAACAGATATACAATGCGATAGTGGAAGAACCGAATAGACCGTGTCTTATCTGACGTCACGTGCCCGTGTAGGGCAAGTCAAGAGTCTCCTGAACCGGCAGAGTATATGGAACCGGCAAGCGTGTATGAGACGAACTATTAGATTGGAGGAAGCCAGAACGGTCTGTAAGGAAAGAACCTGTTGGAACTCTGTACTCTCTACCTACCCCGCAAGGGATCAGGCGTGATGAAAAAGATAGACTGAAATATAGATAAATCAGCCTATACTGTCCACTACTGAGCAAAGGTTTTCTTTTACAAATTGAGGTGAGTGAGGTTAAGTGCACGCAGATCCAGTGCGGGTTAGTGGAGGCAAGTCTGTGGCCACCTGCTATTGGAACTTATCTAACAGCATATAAAGCTTACCACTTGGCTTAACTATGACCACATTAAGTAGTTACCCAAAGCAACGGCTTTACGTTCTTTTCGAAGCACGGAGACATTGGAATATGAAAATTCCACAAACAGTCAGACATCTTAGACCGTCCGAGCCGAAACTGTTTAACTTTAGTGATCGTTAAGAATACCGTTTTCAGCCGAACACAGCGTTACGAATATCTCCGGTGGTGTTCAATAGTGTTTTTTGATATATCAATTAACTATCTGTTTTTTTGTTATTTTATCTATTTAAAATATAATTTCGCTGGGTTTTTGGCAAAATATCAGTGCCAGATAAGCTATAGCCATAAGATGTTACTGGGATAAATAGCTATGCAGATCGATTTGCAATACAACTTCCTCTAAACACATCAATTTCCATGAAACAAAGTTTGAAATATGCCTTATAATCTAAAAATATTAATGAAAACTGCCGTTGCAATTATTTAAATGATTTCAAACTTGTCTTACCGTCTTTATTACCAGCGCAGAACGAGGTACTTAGAACGCGAGGAGTGTAGTAATCTTCGTCCAATGTAATGCAGACTTGCTTGTCTACAATCGGTATTTCCATCAGTTTTAGCCCTCTATTGGTTTTCAGGATGCTATCGTAGCCCCAGCCGAGCACCTGCAGGGTATAGAAGATGATAAACCCATCAAATAATTCGGATTGATTGTGTTTTAATCAGCATACCAAACTTGCTCCGTTCGATTTTTTATGGTAGGCGATGGAGTTAAGATTTGGCATATTTATATAACTTCGATGTCAAATGGAGTTGGTTTTATTGTCAAGGCTACAAAAACTAAACACAATCCAGTGTATGCGGCCTAAAAAGCCTATAATGATTTCTTAAGTTTAAAATTATTGTTAATATCGTTGGAGATACGTACGGAACCTGTTTTGTAGATGACATTGGTGAAGTCAATCAGGTCTTCGGGCCAAAGACATATGGGCGTCGCTCCAACCAAGTAGGAAATGGACTCCCTCAATTCAATAATGGCCAAGTTGTTGGCCTGAGTCACCTCGTTGTAATTGGGGTGGATTGTTATTTTCTTCAGCTAAAAGTGAAAGTTGTTAAAAATAGAAAAATATGTATCATCTAGAGCTTACTTCTCATTTTTATCTTCAAAGGGGTGGAAGATATCTATATTGTACGCCGAGGTTCCACTATCAGGCCATCGATATTTTTAGTAATAATAAATTAGACCGCATTTTATTAACTTGTAAGTATCAGTTTTATCACGTCCAGTGAAACAGTAAATACTAAACTCGAATTTAGCAAAAAGTACAAGAAGAACTTACAAATAAAATTGGCGTGCCTTCGTTTTGATTCGATAAGTCAAATTTGTCAACGTAGAGAGTTAAAGTGTTTTTATCGAAGATATCCCTGGTATTTTCCCAAGTGACGCAGTTGGCCGTTGTGATGACGTGACGGCGGGATACCAGGGTACCCCCGCATTTGAACTCGTCCTTTCCAGCGCCCTGTAGATAAAATTGCATTTAACTTTCGATTATAATAATGCAAAAAAGAATCACTGAAAAGGTGAGCAAGAGTGTTTCAGTGGTTCGGACAAATACGGTGTGTAACTTACTCAAAGCAAGACCTTAGATAGGCTAATTAGATTTTTGGTTCACAAATTCAAAACGAAAATTGAAATTCAAGTTTTGTAGAGAATCACCATTTCTTGAAGAACTTAGATATCAAAATTGATTTAAAGCCGAGGAAGAATGTTAAAAAGTGCAATTGTAATCATCATGGTTCAACGTATTTAAAACAATGTGTTGTAAAGCGATTGAAATGAGTTACAGCAATTTTAGGTGATTTAAGAATGTAAGTAAAAAAGTAATTAAAATTAGTTGTAATCAATTTAGTGCCCGATTTGGAAAAAAATACTGTCAGGTCTTACATTATTTATGTTACATGTTGTAGAAAGAATGTTCGAAGAAGGATTGATAAAACAGATATGTGATGCATAAGTAGAAGGATACAAGTACCTGGGAAGACCTAGACTATTTGACCATGACCAAAAAGACCGAGTCCTCTCAGATTTACTACTCAAGAGTCTTTATAACCGGCGAGCTTGTATAAAACAAACTATGAGAGTGGAGGAAGTGAGAGAGATCTGTAAGGATATGTCCTATTAGAACTCTGTACGCTCTGTATGTCCTGCAACGGATTTGAATATAAGGATAGACAGACAGGCACGATCATCATCAAAAGAAATATCATCAAAAACTTCCATATCTCACCAAGTTGGTGTGAAACTATGCACTGAATACGGCCGGGGCCGTACCATAACTGGCCAGTCAATTGATGATAAATAAATAAGTGTATTTTTTTTTCCAATAGCCGTCTTTTACTACATTCAGAAGTATGTCCGAAAGACTATCATGTACTAGTAACTGGTGTAAAGGTTGTGGGATAAGGTAGCGAAGCATTAGTATAGGGACCTCCAAAACTCGGAAATATAAAAAAACAAGAAACCATGGCGTAAATTTTAGAGTTAGGAAAACTGCATAAATAAATTGTAAAACACTCGTGCACGATTTGTACACCGGTAATGTTGGAAATTAAAGGTATGTTATTGTGTAGATTTTCTTACCTCTTAAATCAATAACATGGTTTTTTGGAACAGATTTTTTATCTCATTAAGTTGGTTACGCTAGTCTCCATACTTTTTTTTCCACGATTTTATACCCGATATACATATCCAGTAAACATGGTGGTGACGACATAATGACATTGAATTAAAACACCATCGCTACTAGTCAATCATAATACTTTTAAATGATTAAAAAAGGTATTTCAACAAAACTCAAAAATTCATACATAATAAATGCGGAAATAAATCTAAAGGAAACGTAACATTTTATATAATGTTATCTACTAACCTTAGTGCCTCGACTAATCTGTAGACAGGTAATAGCAATAACATAGCTTTTATTTCTTTGATGTGTTCTTTTTTAGGCTTTTGTGGCTGAACAATTGGATAAATTAGGATAATTGTTGGTGTACATACTACTAGAGCAATACACATAACGTGGTTTCAATTAATGCCATTTTGTCATCACCACCATGAATAAAAAAAACAGGGAAAACTTACATCATTTATTAAAATGGCCACATGCCATGGATACTTTCCTTCCAATCCAGTGGTGCCGGTTTTCGTTGCGTTATGTGAAACTGTCCCGCACTGGCTCTGAAAGGATGACATATTGTTATAACGTAACTACCCACTGCTGGGAAAAGGCCTTCTCTCACTAATCTAGGTGAGAGAAATTAGGTCATACTCCACCACGCGGACCCCGTGCAGATTGGTGGAGGCAGGTTTATAGCCACCTGCTGTTAGAACTTATCAAGCCACCGAAATGCTCCCAACTCGGTTTAACGACTACCACATTAAAGGTTTGGTCAAATAGCCGACGGAGTGCGACGGGAGCGCGACAGAAGCGCTTGGCTACGTTTAGTTGTGACATTTGCAGACACGTCGAGCTGGGCTGTGCTGTGTGGCGTCTCCCGTACATTTTAGGCTATGTGACAAAACCTTAAGTGGTAACCGGGAACAACGACTTAACGTGCCTTCGGAGACGGAGACACTTGAATATGAAAATGCCACAAACCGTCCCTCGTCGCACCTGGGACTTCCTGCATCTTCAATTTCTGTCCTCAATCTTATCTTAGAAGAAGCAATACACTGCTAAGTATCTCCTAAAGAATCACTTACTTGGGTGTTCCAACTGTTGACGTACTGCCCGAAAGCTGGTGCTGCTAAGACGAAGATTAACAGAGCAGCCCGAATCTGGTGGATAGAGTCACGTTTGTTAAATTATTTAAAGTAATTTTGTTATTTAGACGTTCAAGTCTCATGAAAAAAATTCTACCGCATCCTAACCTAACCTCACCAGCTTTACTCGGCGACCACTTCGAGTGGTCGCGGTTAACATTGAAACTTCGAAAATAGTATTTTATTGTAGACTAGCAATTTCCCGGGACTTCGTATCCGGTCGACAACAGCGCCACCTACCGGATCTATGTTATATAACCTATGTTACTTCTAGCAAGCACAACAAGGTAACTTTCTAAGGGTTAAAGAATTTTTGAAATTGGTCCAGAATTTTTTGATTTTATTCGTTACAAACATACAAAAATACAAATCTTTCCTCTTTATATTATTAGTATAGATAATTAACCTACATGTGCCACTGATGTAAGACTTAAATCGCGATTAATCGCCTTTTTCCCATCATAAATCTATGTACAGAGTATTTATTTTTAATTTTTATGCATACTCCAGTAGATGTATGTATATATAAAAATATATTTTCAGTGTTCAGATAATTATGAGTTCTTAGAAATGATCAAATTTGCTCAGTTTTCTGGCTTTCATGTGCGTCTTTTGTTTATAACCATTGATGAATCTTGCCAAAACGAAAATATTAGCTCAAAAACTGTTTAGATAAAATTATTATGAGAACCAGAATGGTTATTATTATATGTATCTCGCTGAGATTCACTGGCTTTACCCGGACCTTTGAAAGGCTTGCATGGCGACATGGGCCCAACACGTAGAGGCCCTTTGTTTTGTAAGCCACCTGCTGAGATCACTTGCTGAAAATGAAGAAACATAACCAGCAAACTGACCCCGGCAGGTGCAAGGACTATTGTAAATTATGGAAAGAAAACAAGGGCTATATGAATGAGGTTATTATTATTATTATTTATTTATTTAATATCTTTCTATAACTAAATAGATATATCCTAATATTGCCCCACAAAACCATGCTATAACGTATACTGTGGGATCGTTCAACTAAGCCTCTTTAAACAGTAATTTGTATGTATTATAATAAAAAACAGAATAGTATTGTACGGTCACAAACATTTACATTTTATTCTTAAATCGCTTGCACGCTTTTAAATCGCATCCAATCCATTATTTTAGTTGATCTAAATATATTTGAATATCTTGTTAATAATTTAGTTTTGACCATGTTGACCAATGTTTGTAAAGTAAAGAGTGTGATTGATTTGAAAAACTTAGAATTTTAAGGGAATTTCGTTGGTGATTGCGCCAACAGGATTGATACATTTTTATTTAAATTAAAACGTAGCTCCACACTAGGAGTTATGTCCGTATCGTGGGTGCGTTTACAAACATAAAAATTCATATACACACATACCCAAACCGAAACAAATACTTGTGGGTCACACAAAGATTTGTCCCGTGCGGGAATTGAACCCGCGACTATTCTACCCAATGGGCGGAGCGGCTTAAGCTCTTAACCACTGCGCCAAATCGTCCGTCATTTCCAATTTGTCCGACATTCAGCGACGTAAACAAGTTAAGGCGACGACGGTACTATCACGACCGTTACTCTGAATGGTCAGAGATGTAAAACGGCTTAGCACGAACATATTGACGTTAGCGTGCCGTTGTCGACAAAGCACGATGTCACTTTCATCTTCGTTTAGTAAGTAAGTAGTGTGAAAAGTACGGCATATCAATGTTATGCGACTTTAGGCTAACATCGATCTGTTGGTGCTAAGCCTGAGACATCTTAAGGAAATGCTTCTAAACAAATGCTGTTGGCCTTGTACCGTGCGGGTTTGCCAGCATGACGAATATACGAATACCTATTAAATGTGACGCCCCACTAGTCGACACATGACCAGATACTGACCTCGAAGGAGAGGTCGAAGATTCCCTTGTCCGTCGGCCGGTGCAAAACACTACAGCCAGACATTTGGTGTATGCGCTCCCTAATAACAAATGCCAATTCAAGGCTAGTCCTCTTTAAGGCGTTCATGCACGCATGCACGGACTTACACACGCACACGCACACATACCCACACGCGCACACACGCATACTCACACAATACAACACAAAACACAAAGCTAGTCGGCTGGCAGCACTGCCGCGTCTAGCTTGCTAGCACAGAGGAAAAAATCTCTCGCTAAAGTATAATATAAAATATAATATTAATCGGTATATTGTTTTGCCTAAAATACCTAGAATTACTTTGTATCAGAAAAATTGTTATGCAATGTGCGGTCGCATTTACAATAAAATTCCTGGTGATTTTAAAAACCTTCCGACTTCAATGTTTACCAAAAAACTTAAATTGTGGTTATTAGACAAATGCTTCTACTCTGTATCTGACATCCTAACATAATTATTTTTATTTTTTTGCATGGTCTTAAACTTTGCCTTTGACACTTATTTTATTACTTGACATTAATATCGTTGGATTATTTTATTAATGAATTGACAATTTTAATTAGACTAACCGAATTGAATTTCTACTTTTATTTTAGCCATATCTTAGCAAGTAAGACGAATTTTTTGCATGTCAACATGTTGTGACTAAAGTTGTATGAACCTTTTTATACTAAAATAAGACCGCAAATGTACCTACCAACTTTTATGCAAATAAATAAATAAATAAATAAATATAACAAGATTTCTCGTCTGAAGGAAAAATATGGAAGAGAACCTGTTCTAGAATGTAACTATATACAGAGGGCTTAGCACGAAAAGATTGATGTTAGCGTGACGCTAGCAAGTAAGCGTGCTGTCCGATTCATGCTTATTAAGTAAACTTATAGAGTGACAAGGATCCCATATCGACTCATTAGCATCACGGAAATGTCATTTTGTTTGTGCTAATGGAGTTGTCCAATACCTGCGGGATTTGGGACAACTCCCATCCTACGTAAAGATTATTTTCTCGCATCACACAATCACTGATCACAGTTTTAATGCGCATATTAATAATATATCTTACCATTTTTTAAAAGTTTTTCCTTATTCCGAGTTAAAAACAAACACAAGTACTAATTCAACGAGGACGTTTGCTGGTATCACCGGTTTTTGCAAGAATAAACGAATCATCATAGGAATAACAAATTTATCTAAAGTACAGGTTTCCGACAGCAAAATGAAAGGGACTGCTTAGCCTCCGTTCCGTAGGAGGAAAAGAGACAGTTATATGTTGGTGATGACGGACGGTAGGAAAAGAGCCAGTGTGTTTATTAAAACTAAAAAAAATAACGGAATCAGGTTTTCCGATGCTTATGCTACTGCTAAAGAATATAATAATAATCGATCATTATTGTCACAATGCTGGGGAAATGTCTTCTCTGAGGAAGCGAGGGGAGAGATTAGGTCGTGGCCCACGCGGAGCCAGTGTGTACAGGCAGGTCTGCAGCCCAGAAGGCTTTCAATTAAGTTTTACTACCACATTAAGTAGTATCGGGACCAACGACCTAGCGAGCCAAACGGTCACCGACCTCATACTGACCGAACCGACCCTGCTTAACTTTAATGATCTCCTTTACAATAATGAAAATAAAATTAATCTCTCTATCTATCTATATCATCACGCCAGATCCCTTGCGGGGTAGGCAGAGAATACAGAGTTCCAACAGGTTCTTTCCTTACATACCTCTCTGGCTTCCTCCACTCTCATAGTTCGTCTCATACACGCTCGCCGGTTACGGAGACTCTTGACTTGTCCTTCAGATAAGACTCGGTCTATTTGGTCATGGTAAGATAGTCTATGTCTTCCCCGGTACCTACATCCTTCCATTTTCGCATTGTATATCTGTTTTGTCATTCTTTCTTCTGACATTCTTTGTATATGCCCGAACCAACGGAGCCTACCCTTTCTCATCTTTACACCGATACTATCTTACCTACTCGCTTTCTTACTACGCTTTTGCGAATGCGGTCGGTCAGTTTCACTCCGCACATCTTCCGCAGAGCTCACATTTCCACCGCATTTATCCTACTTTCATTCTCCTTCTTACATACCCAGCTCTCGCTGCCAAATAACAGCGTTGAGACAAGCACTCCGTTATGTATGGCCAGCTGCGCCTTTTGGCTTAAGTGCCGGCTCCCAAGTAGCTTTCCCATCGCACCATTCACTCTGTTCCCTGCACTCACTCCTCTCTACGCCAGCGGTGTATTTTCTATCCTTACTGAATGCGCTTCCAAGATATACAAACTCATTCGCTTGCTCCAGCACATCGTTACCCACCACACTCCTTGCATTCATTCTGGTTTCTTCCCGTTTAAAAACCATAAATATCCATAAACCATAATAAAATTATTGTTACATTAATTTTACGAACAGCTTGGTTCAACCGCCCCGCCTACTGAATTGAGCAGCTAAAAATTCAATTCTCGTAAGGGACAAATCTTTTTTGACACATATATTTGTTTTTGTCCGGATCCAGGAATAATTCCTATAAGTACTTTTCACATAGTGTAGGTAATGACAGTTCCAATTGCCAAACGAAGTTATAACTTATTCAATGGCAATAAGAGGCATGACCCGTTTCTATAGTTATGGTTTTATACCTTAACACCATTCAATTAAATATTAATTTCGTTTGGCAATTAGAACTGCCACTACCCTTTCTATGTGAAAAATACTATAGTGTGGGGCTGCATTTTTCAAACGAAAAATGTAAATAGTAAAATTTATCTGGATTTATTTTTTTGTGATATTTTTATTTTATGATGACTTGTCAGATATGGATTTTTGTTAAGTATTTTTCCTTCATTATTACCTCACATTATTATTTTTCCTCATGACAAAACATTAATTCCTTAGCCAGTGTAAAAATGCGCATTTCGATGCTGGCAGTTAAAACTGGTTTTCATAAAGAATAATTTAAAATATCAATTACTTTTGGTATATCCAAGCTATGTGTGGCACACGAAAAAGAATATAATCACTATAGTGTGACAAGGGTGGTTTGGCCCATGGATGACATTGAGCCCCCCTGGCTTTAATGTGATTAGGGTAATATTGTTATAAAGTTTTCCTACTTCCAGTGAAATATTTTAACGGGTAGATCCGCACGTTTACTAATTAAAAGAACTGGGGTAAATTTCATAGCAAACGGCAACTCCGCGGCTGTCATTAAGGGACATTTCACTTTATGACAGCGTTAGTTTCGGATTTGGCCGCGGTTCAAAATATCCTTGTACGACTGTACAGCTCTGTAGCTTTATGTCAGATTATGTTTTTTTAAGTTATAAAAAAATAAAAGTAGTAAAAAGTATATTTATACAAGGTGTAACATAATAAACGCAAGACCTCAGACACCCCGATTAGAGAATTGCTACATAATGTCAAAAAGAAAACCAAATTTTTAAATTAAAAGGTTTTTACCCTTTTTTAAAACACTGTTATACCCCAATTAACAATGAAACTTGTATGTGTATGTGTGCATTTTGAGAAATACGGGTTATGTCCTTATTGCTATGAATCAAGAATAAATTTAGTTTTTTATAGCGCACTGAAGGAGTAAAAGCATTTTTTGCAAATTAAAAAAAAATGTAACGTACATTAAAAATAGTTGGAATCAATTCAGTTATCGATTTAGAACAAACTACTTTCAGGTCTTGCGTTTATTATGTTACAGCTTGTATATATAAACATATATCTATCTCTTTTGCTTTTGTTCCCCCACCATGCCGACATTATGTCGATCCGATAGAGGTAGCAATATTATTAGTAGTGGGAGGCACGGTTTTGCTTACTATATGATTTTTTCCCATAATTGAAAGTCATAATGAATATAAATTATAATGAATGTTATGAATATAGTTTTTATTATAATGTTTTTAAATTAACTTCGTTACATTTCAGTTAGAATCCAATACATAAATGAATAAAGTAAATTATTATTGTTTACACCGTTCTGCAAGAGATGGCACCAGCGTCGAATTAAACCGCGGTGCTAAGTTTTTTATTCTTGTCCGTATTATCTATGCAACCATTTTGTAACTTTAGTCTTTAATAATATATACATATTCTGTTCGTTTACGCTTTTTTTGTTAATAGCGAGGGACCTCGAGTCGGCATTAGCAGTTGCCATACTAGCATTGTAATACAGATTATTTGGATATAATAATAATAATTCATTTTATTGAAGGCATCTAGGCCCAGTTGTTAGTAATTGCAATTTTCTTATGCTAGTGTTAGTATTTACAGTTATATATTCACGAATGCAGGCGAACATGTAATGCACAACGGTGTGTAACATAGGGGCAGTCATATCTGCCCGCTATCATTTCCAGCAACCTGTTGGAGCTGCCTCGAACTTTGCGGATTAGCGACGTGGCTCGCTTACGCATAATTGTATGAAAGCAGTCGACACGCACGTTGGCAAACATGCCCGAGGCACTACAATATCGTGGCAACCCCATCAGCGCCCTGAAAGCGTTATTATATTGGACTCGGAGTAGCTACTATCGAATGAATCGACAATTGTAGTTACACACATTCGATTGTCAATTCATTCGTCCTCACAAAAATACATTCGAATAACAATCGATCAACGAATGAAAATCGACGGCGCATCGCCAATGCGCAGGTCACATTCGATACGGGGAGAATGTTCCGATTGTTAGCAATGACTTTTAGTTAATCAGTAATTACTGTTGGTAAAGGGCTTAGACAAAGTAAGTTGGAAATATCGATTGAATTATAGATAAATTAAAATAAATCTAACGTAATTATTATCACTATACCTACCCCGCAAGATATCTGGCATGATGATAAAATACCACAAATTCCAAAGTTTTTTTATGAATTATACCTATTTACTAATAGTAGTATACATATTTACTAATAGTAAATAATTACAATTCATAAAAATACTTAAAAATTATTTTTTTATATAATCTATCTATCTATAACCTTACGCCAGATCCCTTGCGGGGTAGGCAGAGAGTACAGTGTTCCAACAGGTTCTTTTTTTTATATAATAATTTATGTTTATAAGTAATTATATTTATGTACATCAATTATTTTATAAAAAATTAAAAAACAAGTCCCGATTCAAATCTATCGAACGATGCCAATATAATCGATGGTGCGTTCGATTCGTGCGTCGATTGCAACCTCGTTACTAAATTTACGCGCGCGCGGTCAAAACGCTATGCAACACTCTAACAATCGACCAACAATCGAAGAATTATGATTGTCATTCGATTGCATTCGAATAAAAGGAACAATCGAATGATTCGATTGTTTTTAGTAATAATCGCCCATCGTTAACTCGGAGGGCTCGATATGCTCTTTGAGTGTAATTCACCCACAGGCTGCACGTGTAAAAGGATGTACAAAACGCTCTGAAAAGTGTTATTTTTACTGGTATGGAACAACGTGCAAACCTGCGGGCTATCATATTAGCTCTGACTGATAACGCCCTCCGCTCCCTCTCAATATCTTCGTCATCTTTGAGACCCACGGTTATTAAATGTCCAAGGTACTTAAAATTGTTGACCCTGACCAACGGAACTCCATACAGTTTGATGCGTGGAACTGATACAGGACACTTAGAGTCGGTCTCAAACCATGAACTGACTCTTGGTAACATTATATTTAAGGTCGTGATTTGTGGCATATTCCTCACAAATATGTAAAAGCGTCCTTAGACCACTGATTGATGCACTCAGAAGCACCATGTCATCTGCGTAACTGATGTTATTGACGCAAACATCATCAATATGACAACCGACATGTTGGCTGCTGAGTTCAACAATCAGTGCGTTAATGTACAAATTAAATAATGTTGGGGAGCTCAATCCTCCCTGCCTAACCCCACACTCTAACCCGTATGGATCAGACAGTGTACCCGCCCATCTCACATTGTTAATCTGATTTCCATACCAATATTTGAGGAGATGTGTCATATCTTTGGGAAACCCTATGTCCTCCACTTTTTTCCACAACATGTCATAGGAAACCAGATCAAAGGCCCTCGATAGGTCAAGGAAACATGCGTATACGGGGGTATTTCTATTAGTTTAATACTTGACGGTATGCTTCAGACACAGAATAGCACTTTCTGTGGAAAGTCCCGGCTGAAAGCCAAACTGGTTCTCGTGTATATGCAAATGTTCATTTAACTGTGTATCAAGTAAGCCGTCAAGTATTTTCACTATAATAGTCGCCAGGGATATTGGCCTGTAATTACATTTATCAGAATGGTCACCGGTTTTATTTTTCAAAACGGGCACTACTATTGTTTTCACAAGTTCATCGGGTAGATATGAATGACTTATACACATATTATAAAGTAAGGCTAACAATCTTGGTAGATGAGAACCCGCATACTAAAGATGCTCAATGCTAAGACCGTCATGACCAGGGGACTTGCCCCAGGACATGGATTTTATGGCTTGTGCTACACTCTTACTATCTATTCTTGTCTTCACCTGACCATGACATGTCTCAGCATCAAGCACATCCCGAGCGGACGAGCCGATGGGCCTTTTCACACAAAAATGATCTTTAAAGAGATAAGCTATCTCTTTATGATCACTGAGAGCATTGACGCTGGCAGGGAGGCCAGGGCGAGGACTCATTTGGTTTGTACCTTTCCAAAAATATCGAAAATCTTTGTTTGAGTGATGTGAAGCAAGGATATCCATTTTTATCTGTTCTTGATGGTTTTGGCACCATTTAAGTCTTGATTTATATATTTTTCGACTTTCACACATTTCATTTTACATAGGACCAGAAGAAGGCCCGCCAAACGAACGCCAATTTTGTAGTTTCGACCTAGCCTCCCTGTACGCCTCACATACATGCCGGTTCCATCCTACAATAGGGTGTGATTTTTTCCTATGACGCTTTTTATTATTTAATAGTGACTATTAGGGTATGTGGTTAAACTGAAAAGATTGTGGAATGAGTAATAAACAAAAAGACTCCTAATGTTATTTATTGCATAATTTTCATAATACGCTGGTTGATGGTTTCAGTTTATTTAGAGTGGGTAAAATAAATACAAATGTACAAAATGGGTATCTCTTTAACAAACTTAGGAAAACGTTGTTGCCCATTTCTTGTTTCCAATGACGACTTCTTGGTCCATAGGTTAAGAGCGGTAGGCCGCTCCGGTTACTAGACTGAATAGTCGCGGTTTCCATTCCAGCATTTTGTTTAGGTCTGGGTATTTGATTGTGTGATTTTCAAGTTTGTAAATGTACCCATGACACAAGAATAATTACTGGTGTGGGGTTTTTTTTAAAAAAGGAGAGAAAATGGTGGTTTATTCCCCAATTGCTTTCTACGACACGCGTGAGAACAAATGGGGTGGAGCTATTGTTTACTGGATCCATACGTTAATTATGTAATAAATAATTATGTACAGTAAACGCTTTGAGCAAATAGCTTATTTATTTTGAGAAGAAGAAGTTATTGGAACTCTGTACTGTCTGTCTACCCCGCAAGGGATATGGCGTGCTTTGGAAACCAACAAAATTAATAAAACAGGTATTTGTATAGTACATAATTATAGGTGACAAAATCATCCAACATTTTCCCATAAAGACGGGAACACCAAATGGTGTTTTTATTGGCAACACTGAATCTCAAATTTATTTTCGTAACTTTAAATCAGTTTTTTATTATATTTACTAGTAAATATATGTAGGGGGTCTGTCCAAGAGCGTGCTCGTCGCGACCCCTGCCAGTCATTATGGCTGCAATCTTGGACCGAAGACGTACCGCAGTGCGGGCTAGGGCGTCCCCCCGACGCGACGCGTACCGGCCCGCCCCCGCCGGTACGAATATAGGTGGAAGCGGCGATGGGGGCCGCCACCCATCACGCCGGGCCCAGGCGAGTCGTTGGGTGCCGAATAGGCACCTGGAATGTAAGAGGGTAGAGAGATTGTGAGGGTAGTCAAATTGCAAAGTACAACATTTTAACAGCTGATAGTTTTATTTATTTTAATATTATATAAACAAAGTTTTTAATGTTTATTAAGTGCTAAATTTTATTACCAACCTTTGGTGCACTCTCTTACTTAACTATTTCTCCTCTATCTTCACTGCAATTTCTATACTGAAAACATCCATCTTCTACTTCTTGTTGCATTGACGTCTCTATACTTTCATCATGGATCTACATGCCAAATTGGCCAATACTATGGAGGACCTGACAGCATTGTTCACTTCGAGAATGGACAGCTATGAAGACGATCTAAAGAATGCTACCAACACGGAGAACACTGCATCGCATAAAACCATAGCTAGCCTGTCTCGTGAGTTCACTGACTTCAAGTGTCTGATTTGGAAAGCCTTGGGAGCATTAAAAGCACAGGTGGAGCTGCTCTCAATTGGCCTGGATAGACATGAAATGGCATCTCACAGGAAGGTACTTCTCTTACATGGAATGTCAGATGTTTCAGAGTGTAAAACTAAAGTCATCAATGTTCTTAATGACACAATGCAGCTAACAAACATAAAAGCTGCTGATATTGCTGTGTGCCACCCCCTGGGAGTAAATAGCAGTAAGCCACGTCCTATTCTTATTAGATTCCAGTGCTATTCTCTGCGTAGTGAAGTGTGGAATAGAAAAGCTGCTTTAAAGGGGTCAGGATTAACATTCTCTGAGTTTTTGACGAAGCCTAGACATGAGGTGTTCATGGATGCTCGCAGAACATATGGTATTAAGCAGTGCTGGACCTCTGATGGCAGGATTATCATCCAATTGCCTGACAAATCTCGCAAGAAAATTGAGTCAGCGGCTGAATTGCGTCAAGTGTTGGCGCAGTTCCCTCCTGCTCATGATGTCGCGAAGAGCAGCAAGCAGCCGAGCGATAAGCCTGCATCGGCTGTCTCGGAGAAGAGGTCACGTAAACATGCGAAGTGATCGGTTTGAATGATTTCTGCTCGCCAAACGCTTTTCCTTCGTTCACTTTTCACACTCAATCACTAATGTTCACTACCTACTTAATTTTTAAAGTAATTTACTTTCTGTCGAACGTCGTATAAAATTATATTTTGTTTGACATATGCCTATGATAGATTTATCCATCGACACCTGACATTGTTTTGAACGTTCGGAAATAGTGCGTTTGAACCATAGCATTTTTATCCACTTCACGCAACCGGCGAGTGCATCGAGGGTATGATTATGAATTTATTGAAATATTTAATTTTATTATACTTATCTTATTTAGTATTATAATTTATTTATTTATTTTATTTTTATAGATAATAGTATCTTATTATATAGTACATAATAGTATGGATTTATTAGATATCAACGATGATAGTTTTGTTTCTTGTTCTTCTTCTGAGGTGTCCGACGAACAGTATTCTAGTGCTTTCAGTGGTGACGATGACTCAGTGCATCTACGTGAGCAACTTCTTTCTACCTTCTCCACTCTCAAAAAATTCTTCAACGTTGTGCACATTAACTGTCAAAGCATTCCTGCTCACTACTCTGACCTTTTAGCTTCCTTCGACTCTGAATATGTGCATGCAATTTTAGTGTCCGAAACCTTCCTGGAACCTACTCTGCCTTCAGTGCAGTATGCACTGCCTGGATACAAGCTGCTACGTAATGACAGAACAGGCAAGGGTTGTGGGGGTGTTGCTATTTATCTTCGTGGGGATATCTCTTGCACAGTAATTGATCAGTCACCAAGTGTGTACACTCAATTTTCTGAACATCTATTTCTTGAGCTCAATTTTCTTCATACAAAATTTCTCCTAGGCGTTTATTATAGCCCATCCTGTCATGTTGATTTATTTTCCTCCTTTGAATCGAAATTAGAGTATTTCTCTTCGCTATACGATCACACTATCATTCTTGGTGACTTTACACTTGTCTATTAAAAGGGGATAGTCGTAGCAACAAACTCCGATCCCTTGTCTCTTCTGTCAATATGCATATCCTACCGCTAACAGCTACTCATCATGCTCCGCATAGTACTACTCCCTCACTCTTAGATCTCATACTTGTTTCTGATTCTAGTCATGTAGCTGCACATGGTCAGATGTCTGCTTCTTTCTCTTATCACGACCTGATATTCCTTTCTTATAAAATTCGCTCTCCTAAATGCTCTTCTAAATTTCTTTTCCTTCGCAGCTTTAAAGATATTAATACTGAGCAGCTTAGACTGGACGCGTGCAGCGTAGACTGGACTTTTGTTTACAACTCCGTTGATGTAAATGAAAAAGTATCAATATTTAATAAAATAGTACTGGATCTATATGATACGCATGCACCGGTTAAAAAAGTGAGGGTGAAACAACGCCCCGCGCCTTGGTTATCTGATACCATTAAAAAAATGATGTCTAATAAGGCGAAGAGAAGGCACAAAAAGTTTCCTACGGAGGAAAATTGGAATCAGTACAAAAAACTGAGAAACCGCTGCAGTCGTATGTATGCAAAGAGGCGCCACATACACAGTTCCATTCAACATTTCAACACAGCACAAGTTTGGCAATTTCTCAAGTCATTTGATATTGGCAATGGCACCATTAATCAAAATATACCTAATCTGGATCTTAATGCATTAAACGCACACTTCTCCAAGCCTCCAATTGCGCTAGAACAAGACATAAAATCTTCTACTCTTAAATATCTTTCCAATCTTCACTTGCCAGTATGTGCTTCTTTCTCTTTCAGCCCGGTTACAGAGCAAGACATCAAGAAATTTATCCTGTCCATTTCCACGAAGGCGAGTGGCGATGATGGCATCCAAATTCAAATGCTCCTACCTATCTTAAATGAACTTGGGCCTGTCATCACGCACATAATAAATTACTCATTGGAGACTAGCGTTTTTCCCGTGGCTTGGAAAAGAGCTCATGTTCTCCCATTACCTAAAACACCGAACCCTACCTGTTTATCCGATTTCCGTCCTATTTCCATACTTCCCTTGCTTTCCAAGGTGCTTGAGAGTGCTGTTCAGAATCAACTGTCTCTCTATCTCTCCTCTAATAGCCTCCTAAGTCCTTTTCAATCTGGTTTTCGTTCAGGCCATAGTACAGTGACTGCCTTAGTCAAAATAACTGACGATATCAGATTGGCTATGGAAAACAAACTTCTTACCGTTTTAGTCTTACTGGACTTTAGTAGTGCTTTTAACTCAGTTGATTTTGATATTCTCTTAGGCACCTTATCCTCTCTGAATGTCTCCGCTCCGGCAATCACGTGGTTTGGCTCTTATCTTCGGGGCCGCTCCCAGTCGGTCCGCTTTGAAGAGGTTTCTTCTGATTGGTGTGATCTTACTGCGGGTGTGCCTCAAGGGGCGTCCTTTCTCCCCTTCTCTTTTCAGTTTTTATAAACTTGGTTACTAAAGTAATTACTTCCTACTACCATCTTTACGCAGACGATTTGCAGCTTTATCGTCATTTTAAAGTTGGGGAGCTTAATCATGCGATCGGCGTCATCAATGATGAGCTTGAAAATATCAGCAAGTGGGCAAAGTCGTTTGGTCTTTTAGTCAATCCGGCTAAGTCTCAAGCTATCATCATTGGTGGCAGATACTATATGAATGCACAAGATATGAATCTACAGGCTCTCTCTCCAGTTCTATTTGATTCTGTATGTATACCCTACTCTAGAACAATTAAAAATCTAGGTGTTTTTATGGACTCCAACCTCACATGGAGCACCCACATTTTAGAGGTAAGCAAAAGGGTCTACGGCTCCTTCCAGTCTCTCAAACGCCTTCAAAAGTTCTTGCCCTTCCAAACTAAAATAAGCCTTGCTCAGTCTCTTCTCCTACCACTTCTAGATTATGGTGATGTCTGTTTTCTTGATGCCACTGAAGAGCTAGTTAATAAGCTAGAACGTTTGCAGAATCTGTTTATCCGCTTCATTTTCGGTCTCCGTAAATATGATCATGTATCAGAGTTCCGAAGAAAATTGAAGTGGCTGCCTATTCGGCAACGCCGGGACTCACATATCCTTTCTCTTCTCTTTTCCGTCCTTCATAACCCCAAAGCTCCTATTTATCTACGTGAGCGTTTTGACTTTCTTGTCCCCAAGGATAAGGCCTGTCGTACTGCTACTTCTCTTCTTCTTCGTGCTCCTCTTCATTCTTCCAGTTGCTATGATAGGTCTTTTACTGTTCGTGGAGTGCGTCTTTGGAACTCACTCCCACACGCTATATGCGCAAGCTCCTCTCTGGACATCTTCAGGAGAAGAATCAGGGAACATTTCCTATCTGATTGTTGATACACATTTGCAATATAATATACTATGTGTATTTTTATGTATGTTTATTTTATAAATTATATATATTTAGTTTTGTATAGTATGTATTTTATTTATATTTATGTTTATTTTATTGTATGTTTTAATGTGTAATTGTATAACTACCCTCTTATTAACATTCTCATCTCTCAACACTTAAAGGTTCGCTGGAAGAGAACTCATATTTTGAGTTAAGCTCGCCTTTGTATATCACCTGTGAAATTACAACTGTAAATGTACTGTATACAATAAAGGATTAAATAAAATAAGAGGTAGTATGGAAGATAAGATGCATGAGGTGATTGATGTGATGAAAGAGAGACGCCTGGATGCTCTGTGTGTAACAGAGACTAAGCGGAGGGGCAGTGAAACCTGTGATCTTCCTGATGGAACGATGGCTCTGTGGTCTGGGGTACCGCAGAGTAGTCGTGCCAGCATGGGGGTGGGTATCTTGCTGTCCCGTCGCTTGGCCTCTGGAGTGAGAGATTATGGCCTGTGCGATGCGAGACTTCTCTGGGTCCATTTAAAACTGGGTGTCACTAGAGTATTTTTGGTCGCAGCATCGACAACCCAGGACCTTGAGAAGTTTTGGGATAATGTCAGAGAAGTTCTGGATTTGGCTGAGGCTAACGAAAAGGTGATTTTGTGTGGCGATCTGAACGGATGGGTACGGAACCAGGCGGCAAACTTGAGACGCTGCTCTGGGTCCTTATGGTGATAAGAGAGTGAACGATGCAGGTAAGCTCATTGTAGATGTTTGTTTGGAAAGGGGTCTCCTTGTGTCTGATACGATATTCCAGCACAAGGACATATATATGTATACGTGGAGAAGGAATGAACAAAAAAGCATGATAGATCTGATCCTGGTTGATAGCCGTCTCCGAAGTAAACTACAAGATACGCGTGCGTATAGAGGCCCCACTCTGGAATCAGACCACTATCTCGTAGTTGCGCGGTTTAGTGGTCTGTTCAGGAAGTGGAGGCACTGGCGAGAGCGTATCCCCTTCGGAGACCTTAAAAGAATAAAGGTTGAAAAGTTGCAAGATGAGAGCGTGAGGAGAATGTATGAAGATAGAGTCCGGGACAAGCTTTTGACAGCAGGCTCTTCGGACTCAAATGTAGATGAATGCTGGAATAGCCTGAAATACAGTTTGGTGGAATCCGCGAAAGAAGTATGTGGTTGCTCAAAGAAGCATAGTACAGCAAAAGGTGATGCATGGTGGGATGCGGGGCTGCAAAGCTCCGTAGAAAGTAAGAAGAAAGCGTGGCAGGACTTTGTATCTTCTTTGAACCTGAATGCCAGTATGGCAGAGATGAGGAAAGAAATATACCGGCAATGCAAGAATGCCACTAAAACTTTAGTGAAAGAAAAGCGTGAAAGAGCCAGTATGATTGAGGAGGAGAGGCTGGCGAAGAACTTCGAGAACAACAACAAACTCTTTTGGAGCTAGTTGAGATAGGCTCGAGGTGATTCGTCAGGCTCCAGAATGGAAAGGATAAAATCTAAAGATGGTGACATTCTTGCAGACACACAAGCTGTGCTAAACCGGTGGAGTGAATATTTTGGAGAAATGTATGGAGATGACCCGGATGCTGATGCCGCAGACGTGCCCAAAGGCGAGATTGCGGCACCAGAATCAACGGAGGACATCACTATGGAAGAAGTTGAATGGGCGATAGGAAGTATGAAAAATGGTAAAGCTGCGGGAGTAGACATGATATCTGCCGAGATGGTCAAATATGGTGGAACTTGCGTCCGGGATGCTTTCCGGGCCCTTGCAAACCTTTGCTGGAGGACCGGTAGAGTCCCTACAGATTGGCGCCGCGCAGTCATAGTAAGGGTTTACAATATGACTGCGCCAATTACAGAGCCATCAGTTTGATCAGCTTGGCAGCCAAGGTGTACGGTAAAATTATTGAACGGAGAATGCGCGTGAAGTCCGATGGAATGTTGTGCGAGGCACAAGGGGGTTTCAGGTCTGGAAGAGGATGTTCGGATCAAGTCTTCTCCCTCCGCAACATCGTAGAGAAGCATCTAGCAGTGGGGCGGAAGGTTTTGTGCGGTTTTGTAAATCTGGAGAAGGCATTTGACAGAGTTGTGCGAAACAGACTTTGGGACATTTTGCCAGAGTATGGTATAGATGGCAGTCTGTTGCAAGCCGTCCAGTCCACTTATGTGGACTGCAAGGCATGCGTACGGGTGGGTGGTAACAGGTCACTCTGGTTCGACGTTAAAATCGGCCTCAAGCAGGGTTGCGTGTTGTCCGCTAGACTGTTTATAATATATCTGGATAAAAGTCTTCAAAGACTAAAAGCGATGAATGAAGGTGTACAAATGGGTGACTTAGTGGTAAACCATCTACTTTATGCAGATGACGCGGTTTTAATAGCGCCAACAGCCACTGATCTGCAAACACTAGTCACAGTTATGAAAGACGACTGCATGATCAATGGCTTACACTTGAATGTAAAGAAAACCAAGATTATGGTTTTTGAAAGGGAAGAAACCAGAACGAATGTAAGGATTGTGGTTGGTAACGATGTGCTGGAGCAAGTGAATGAGTTTGTATATCTTGGATGCGCCTTCAGTAAGGATGGGAAATACACCGCTGACATAGAGAGAAGAGTGAGTGCAGGGAACAGAGTGAATGGTGCGATGGGAAAGCTACTTGGGAGCCGGCACTTAAGCCATAAGGTGCAGCTGGCCATGCATAACGGAGTTCTTGTCCCACCGCTGTTATATGGTAGCGAGAGCTGGGTATGTAAGAAGGAAAATGAAAGTAGGATAAATGTGGTAGAAATGCAAGCTCTGCGGAAGATGTGCGGAGTGAAGCTGACCGACCGCATTAACAACAGCGTAGTAAGAAAGCGAGTAGGTATGAAATATAGTATCGGTGTAAAGATGAGAAAGGGCATGCTCCGTTGGTACGGGCATATAGAAAGAATGCCAGAGGAAAGAATGACAAAACAGATATACAAGGTGAAAGTGGAAGGATGCAGGTACCGGAGAAGACCTAGACTATCTTACCATGACCAAATAAACCGAGTCTTATCTGATGGAAAAGTCAAGAGTCTCCGTAACCAGCGAGCGTGTATGAGACGAACTATGAGAGTCGAGGAAGCCAGAGAGGTATGTAAGGAAAGAACCTGTTGGAACTCTGTACTCTCTGCCTACCCCGCAAGGGATCTGGCGTGAGGTTATAGATAGATAGATAGATAGAATATATGTAAAAGCAATAAACTTATGTATGGAAAGTAGTTCCGCTTGCGTTATAATGATTTGTGACCTCAAATCGCATTCTTACACCACGCATTTACCTATTTTGTGATTTTTTAATAATAGGTGTTACTCGACAGACGTTAGGCAGGCCAATGAATGACAGAAGCTTGTAACTTGGCTGCGGGCATATTCTTAGCCGACATACATTTACGCCATTACTGCTAATCTAGTGTTAACATATATACCAATAGTTGTAGAGCACTGAAGTGGTAATAGCATTTTATGCACAAAAAAATGAAAGCTATGTGCAGCATGACAAGGATCTTTTGGCACGTGGCCAATATCGGAACTAACGCCAAAGAGAATATAATCACTATAGTGTGACAAGGATGGTTTAGCCCGTGGATGACATTGAGTCCCCAAGGCTTTGGGGTGATTAGGGTAATATTGTATACTGCCTCGTTGGTCTAGTGGCAAAGCGCATCGCTTTGTGATCACGAGGTCCTGGGTTCAAATCCTAGGTCGGACAAGTGTAGTTTTTCTAACGAAAACTTCCCAGTACAAGTACGGAATCTGGAATTGTGCCCGGTATATGACTATAGGTTCACCCCCTATTATATGGGACCTAACATCGTCAGCTAAACGTGGGTGTACTCAGTACACCTCTGCTATCCCGGCTTGGGGAATATAGGCGTGACGGTGCAAAAAAAAGAAAGATAGATTATAAATAGTTGGAATCAATTCACCTACCGATTTAGAACTCCTGTCAGGTCTTGCGTTAATTTAATTATGTTACTATTAACGACTACCATATTAAGTGCCATCCGAAGCACGGAGATGAATATGAAAACGCCACAAACGGTGACCCATCTCAGGCCGACCGAGACGAACGCTGCTTAACCTTGGTGATCGGTAAGAACACCGCGGTCGCACAGTAGTAGGGCTTATTGCTATATACCGGGCACAATTACAGACCCCGGAGGGATACTGGGAAGTTTGCGACAGAAACACTAAATTTGTCCGACCTAGGATTTGTACCCAGAACTGCGTGATCGCTACGCGCATTGTTCGTCTTTAGACCAACGAGATCTTTTGAATGAAGCTTTGAGTGACTCACAAATGCTAGTTTCGTTCTGGGTTCTTTTCAAATGTACCCACGAGGTGCTCATAGCTCTATGACCGCGGTGTCCTTAGCAAGCACTAAGATTAAGCAGCGTTCGGCTCGGCCGGTGTGAGATGGATGACTGTTTGTGGCATTTTCATGTTCGAGCATCTCCGTGCTTTGGAAGGCACATTAAGCTATTGGTCTCCGTAACCACTTCATGTGGTAATTGTCAAGTCAAATTAGAAGCCATATAAGCTTGATAAAGTCAAGATAGTATCAGTGTAAAGATGAGAAAGGGTATGCTCCATTGGTTCGGGCATATAGAAAGAATGTCGGAAGAAAAAATGACAAAACAGATATACAATATCAAAAGGCTGTAGGTACCGAGGAAGACCTAGACTATCTTACCACGACTAAATAGACCGAGTCTTATTTGAAGAACAAGTCAAGAGTCTCCGTAACCGACGAGCGTATATGAGACGAACTATGAGAGTGGTGGATGCCAGAGGGGTATGTAAGGAAAGAACCTGTTGGAACTCTGTACTCTCTGCCTACCCCGCTAGGGATCTGGCGTGATGATATAGATAGATAGATAGTATAAGTTCAAACAGCAGATGGCCACAAACTTGTGAAGCTATAAAGGCCCCACGGCCAACAGCGTAAATCATTCACACACACACACAAAATCCTGTCTTCACCAACCCGCATTGGATTTGTGAGAAAAGGCCTTATTCAGGTGTGTGTGTGTGTATGTGAATGATCTACGCTATTGGGTCGCTATGGGGGAGGGCGTATAGAAGGTGTCTCGCCGTAGTGCTCTGCACCGCCCGGCGGGCAAGGGATTCTTCGACCTTGTCGGCGAGGTCGGTGTCTGATTCTGTGTGCGGTATCTGTATCCGAAAGAAGGGATGTAAGGACATCGGGAGGGTCGGTGAACACATGCCGCGGACGGCGGTAGCGGTTGATAGGAGGGGAATTAGGTTCGTAGTCAGCGACGGCTACGATTAGCTAATTTCTATGATTGAACGCGTTCGCGAAATATCAGGTTGTATGTACCGTATACAAGTTTTGTAAAGTGTCACCTTATTCCTAAGGGACATTTTACTCTGCTTGCAGATCATCGGGTAAAGACGACCGAGCACAAAGGCTGCTCGGTTACGGATTCGCTTGATGTGCGGTTCGAAGGTCATGGTATTGTTTAGGGTGACCCCTAGATATTTGGCCTGTTTGACCCAGGGAATAGGTAGGTCGAACATGGTCACTTGACCGAGGCTACTTCTGGGATGGCACAGGGAGGGACGCGGGGTGGCACCTCTGGAGAATAACGCCGCAACGCTCTTGTCCGAGTTTACTCCAATACGCCACTTCCTGAACCAATAGCCTAGGGTGTGGGCGGCTGCCTAAAGGTTTCTGGTCATAAAACCCTTATTCCTATGCGAGACATAAAGAGCGGTATCATCTGCGAATAGGGCTAGATGCACTTTACTCGAACGAGGAATATCGTTCGTGTAAAGGCTGAATAGGAGGAGGAAGAGAGCTAAGTCTTATGGGACACCAGCTTGTATGAAGTGGCGAATAGAGCGCGTCATTTCGACGCGATACCGAAACTGTTCGGCACATCCATTTGGTAAAGCTTGTAGATATGTGCCGTTGTGCCAGACTTTGTCGAACGCCTTCGCAATATCGAAGAAAAGGGCACCCGCGTAGACAGGTTTGGGTTTGTTGAGGCCAGTGAGGATGTGCTCCGTGATGCGGTGCACTTGATGGACGCAAGAGTGCTTGGCTTGAAAAGCAAACTGCTCATTGATGAGAATACCCCTGGATGATACAAAGTTTTTGAGCCGTGCAAGGAGTAGGCGCTCTTAGATCTTTGCCAAGGAGTTGAGGAGACTAATGGGTAACGGTAAACGGTAACTCGTGGGACGGTTACGAGGTTTACCGGGCTTAGGGATGCCTATGACGTCGGCCTTCTTCCACTGAGTAGGGAAGGTGCAGTTCGTCATGGCGACATTAAGGATGGTCGCTAAGAGGCAGTTGAGTTGGGTGGGTAAGCATTCGAGTACGCGATTAGAAATGCCGTCAGAGCCAACGGTTTTTCGGTTTAAGTCCTTAAATCAGGTCCTCGACTTCGGTCTGGGTAAATGGGGGGTAAGGAATCGGTGGGGAGAGGGACGCCCTGCACTCGACTTCCCTGGCGATCGAATTGACATGAGCCAACGGGAAGAGAGCTGGGAGTGCACTGGCTCTCGAGGGTATCGGCGAGAAGCTCGGCCTTTTCTTCGTCAACGAAAGCTGGGGTTGCTTCTGAGGGGCGGGTCAGCGGGGGCATGTCAGACATGGAGTCAGATTTAAGGGTACGCGCCAGCTTCCAGTAGGCCAGATGCCCTTCAGAAGGCCCTGTAAGAAGTCACTCCAGTGATCATCGTTGTAACTGGTGTCCTGAGGGGACTGGGTGGAGTCCGAGCTAAAAGGAAGCGGGGATGGGTCGGCATCGGCTAAGGCTGTACTCAGCGCATGCCAATCCACCACCGCCTTTTTGAGCGGCTGAGGGGTGGACGGAGGACCGAGTCTCATGACTACTGGTCGGTAGTCATAGTCCAGCTCAGGGACTATCTCCAAGGAGCGCAACCGTAAGGTTACTCCCTTCAGAAGCGCCATGTCCAGGACATCAGGACGGTGGTCGATGTTGTCCGGATAGTAAGTGGGGTTCATAGGCGCGTTGACGTCAAAGTCGAGCTGGTCGACCAAGGCGTCAAGGCTCCTACCGTTTAGGGAAGTGGTGAGGCAATTCCAAGCCACGTGCTTGCAATTGAAGTTGCCCGCCAGAATGACGGCGCTTCCCAGATTAAAGAGCTTCAAAATCATTCCTGAGGACAAGTTTAGTGGGTGAAAGATAGATGGAGGCGATCACAATGGGTTGATGCCCAGTGAGGGAAATACGACAGACCGAGGCTTCGATGATGGTGAGCGCATGGGGGTCGAGAGGAATACAGTGCAGGGACCTCCTGTAGTAAATGAGAGTAATGCCTCCACGGGAGCTGATTCTGTCATTACGCACGAGGTTGTAGTTTGTGATCCTAGGATCGCGATGCGCAGGCTCGAGGAAGGTTTCCTGCACCAGAAGGATGTCCAGTTGATAATCCCGGAGGAAATCACCAACCTGGTCACGTTAGGAGCGAAGGCCGTCGGCGTTAAAGAATGCCAGGGATATGCTATGGGGCTTAAGGTGGGAAGGTCTTATTACCATTATGGATTGTAGGAGCGATGGGTTTTAAGGGAGGCCATGGCGTCGTGAACGTCTATGTACGTCATAAGCAGGGTGAATTGCTCCTCCCAGCTGGTAGCGGCGCGGAGCCCTTGAGCCAGCTCGCGAATCCTGTTGACGCATACCGCGCTTCATCTTTGGAGCTTTGGGGCAACCGCAATAGTTCGCAGTGTGCCCCTTGGTCCCACAGAGGACGCAGCTGAGCGGCTCTGTCACCGTCTCCAACACATTGCTACTGGTGCCAAACTTGTGTGCACAAGGGTGTGTGTCTATCACTAACTGCTCCGGGGCGAAGAGAACTGCCGCACGGAGAAGAGGATTTCGGGAAGGGAAAAGGTAGGTCTTGGTGTAAGGATGAGCTCTGACTAGGGAGTGTCCAAGACCAGAACTCAAACCCTTCTCAGTTAGTCGCCCTCTTAAGGAGGGAGGCGAGCGCTCGGGTCCCGCTCAAGACTCGCTTAGTTGTCACCATTAGGTATCCACCAGTCTTACTACGAACGATAAAAAAGACGTGGTTTTAAAAATAAACTGCGACTAGTTGTCGAACACTAGGGAAAGATCGACGGCGCTGTCGAAACGGCGCGCCGTACGCCGTATCGAACGTACGTAAATACGTACGCGCGAGCGGGAGGGCGGACTGGGTCGCGAGGGGAGCGGCGCGGTAAGCGGTAACGCGACGGAACGCGGCGAGCGACACAGTCGGAATCTGTAATCGCTGGTGGCGCGGCGGCGGCAAATCGTATACATTACAAGTACCCAGGTCACGCCGGCTATGTGGCAAAATCTTAATTTTCCTTAATTTGCCCGATTAAGTAATTAACGCTCGGCATCAAACTGCGCCCGTTTTGCAGCGCAAAGCGCTACCGATTACTTTACGTGAATGCTTTCGTGAACTGACTGCATGATTTATTACTGTAGTGCCCAAAGGAATCGGAAAGCACTTTCCAGCTGAAAACTGTAACACTTCGCTGAATAAAATTTTACAATTTCGTAACGAGGAACTAAATAAGGCGCGGTATACAATTCATAGCTGAGTAACTTGTCAATTTGACTGTGTCCATATTCAGAATCAAAACTTATGTAGTTACTTGTTAGCTAAAAAGTGCACTATGTATGACCTGGAATTTCAAGCCAGGGCCTCATACCCAACAGCCACATTATACGTAACTAGACAAATGAATATTATAAAAATGTCACGCATATATTCCCTAAGTGGGGGTGGTAAAAATTTAGTGTGTACAGCCACTTTTAGCCGAAGATATTAAGAATATTTAAAAGGGAGCGAGCCTATTGTCATTATACCGGGCACTATGCGACACTCAAAAATATACTGGATTTTGTTCTATCTAAAATTATATTTTGTTCAACCTAGGAAACGAACTTAGGACCTTGTGATTGCTACGCGTATTATCCGCCACTAGCCTACAGAGTTAGTGAACGTCAAAATGGCGGGAATATAACTTATTTTTTGAAAATCTAATTACCAGTATTTAGTACCAAATTGGTACAATTTGGTACTTATATTAAAAAAATAAGTACTAAAGTAGTGGAACTTTCTCAAAGACGCTTGATACTTAGCGCGGATTCTAGACAAATTGATAAAGGACCTAAATTTTAGAATTAACATACCCTGATTAATGTTTCCGAGATATAGGGATATGTCGTAATAATTATAAGTCACATTTACTTTAATTCTAATAAAAAAGTAGTTTTCTATGAATATATGACATGATATAATAAACATGTAATGCAAACAAGCTTTCATCAACGATTCAATCATTCATTTTAATCATTCAATCATTCATTTTAATCATTCAATTAACATTTTATATTCGCCCCCCAAATCACTCCAAGATGTAGCTACTAACGATTTTCTTCATTTTATATTTTAACGCCTACTTTAAATGTATTAACAATGTGTGGAAACAACTGTACTGCTCACATTTTTTATTCAGGCGTTCGTATATAATTTATGAATAAAATCGATTTAATTAAAAACGGAAATAGTGTTGAATATAAAACGGTTACTTTTCTATCTATCTATCTATCTATAACCTCACGCCAGATCCCTTGCGGGGTAGGCAGAGAGTACAGAGTTCCAACAGGTTCTTTCCTTACATACCTCTCTGGCTTCCTCGACTCTCATAGTTCGTCTCATACACGCTCGCCGGTTACGGAGACTCTTGACTTTTCCATCAGATAAGACTCGGTTTATTTGGTCGTGGTAAGATAGTCTAGGTCTTCCCCGGTACCTGCATCCTTCCACTTTCACATTGTATATCTGTTTTGTCATTCTTTCCTCTGGCATTCTTTCTATATGCCCGAACCAACGGAGCATGCCCTTTCTCATCTTTACTTTTGAAGGTACCAATTTAGGTACTAAATCTTTGTATAGACAGTATATTCGTACGATCATTATTTTCGCACGTATAGTCTAGATCCCGCCATCTTGACGCGTCAAGAAGGCGGGATCCCTTTTATTATTGAATATCTTTAAGCACATTGAAGTACTTATTTGTTTATTATAGGTACCAAATAGTACCAATTTGGTACCAAATACTGGATTTATAAAAATATGTTATGATCCCGCCATTTTAACGTTCACACGAGTTAGTCGACCAACATAAAACAAAAAGCCTTTAAATTGACTTCGTAAATTATTACAAAACATAGCCTACACATTAATTTTATGACCAAAATTTTTTAATAAACCGTTATAATTTAAGGCACAATACCCATCTCTTCCATAAAATCTGGCTTAAATGATTAAATCCATAAGTAATCAATTTTGAAACGTACTTAACGATGGACCATAAAATTCGACCTTTGGCATTACACTCCCGCCAAGGCTGTGTTTTGAACGCAGAGGTCATTTTAAACTGGTTAACTTTATAAGAAAATTGTATCCGAAGATCAGCTTATACTTGACTTCACTCCAAACCAAAACGAACTTTATATCTCGAACCATAAAGTAGCTAAGAAGACGGTTGTAATATTCTCAATAAAGGATTTCTTCGGTGCAGTTTGTGGAGAATTATAGACTTAAATTATTGGTACACAGGATTCAATATTGATTGGATGTTGTGGCGTGTGGGACTGCTAATCGGTCTGATCAGACGTTTTCCATCCTTCTCGGTACGTCGATGGAAGATTAGCAACGTTCGTTAAGTGATGTGCTTAAAATTATATCGATATAGATATAAAATAACTGGCTAATTTTATAAGAAGACTAACAGCTTCCAGAGACTTCGCACCTGGTCGAAGACAGCGCCACATACCGAGTCTATTACTTCTGGATAATGTAGCTTTTTAATGGTCAACAAAATCGGTTCAACAGTTTTAGAGATTATCGATTAAAACAAACAAACAAACAAATCTTTTCTTTTTATAATCTATACTAATATTACAAATTTTAAAGTAACTGAGTTTGTTTGTCTGTTACCTTTCCACGCCATAATTTTGCAAAGAGATATATACATACAAAACCAACTTTATTTCTTACTAGTTTCTGCCCACGACTTCGTCTGCATTAACTTTATATAGGCACTTAACTTGTTCCGGAATAAAAAGTATTTATAACTATCTGTGTGCTTAATTTCATCTCAATCCATTCAGCTGTGTTTTTGTGATTCAGTTACAAACATCCAAACTTTTACATTTATAATATTAGTAAGAAGTTATTCCGTCACTGCGATACATAAAACGATAAATAGTTAGTTAACGATTTGCTGAGCCTTATTGCTCTTAACAACCAGACACTAAAATTTAAGTTAATTTTGATGAAACATAGGAGTATGATGGGAAATGTATAATACTCCCGACTCTGATAATACCTTTTGTGTTACCTAGTCGTGATAATACCTAAGCACCGTCACGCCTGTATTCCCCAGAGGGGGTGGCAGAGGTGTACTGAGTACACCCACGTTTCGCCGACGATGTTAGGTCCCATGTAATAGGGGGCGAGCCTATTGCCATATATCGGGCACAATTCCAGACTCCGGACTCATACTGGGAATTTTTCGTTAGAAAAACTACATTTGTCCGACCTAGGATTTGAACCCAGGACCTCGTGATCACAAAGCGATGCGCTTTGCCACCAGACCAACGAGGCAGTCAGATACCGATACAGATACAGGTACCTAAGCAAAAAGAAAAATACAAAAGAAAGGACTCCTATTAGGTAAAGGTACGCTAAAATGGTTTAGAGCAGTTTAGCTACTGTCGGCAAATCACTGAAATCCAATTATTATTGGACAGACGTGAAACCTGCAGGTTTTTTCACTGAAATTCAGGTGAGTGAAAGTCCATTGTGAAATACGTTGTGCTGTTGACGCGTTGACGGGTCCGTTCAGAAATTTGTTCACTAGCTGCAAGTAACTTTAATAGCTACTGTTCTTCAGATTTAAAATTTCGATCACTTTATTTTTTTAACTTCAAAATTAATACGTAAAGATCGACACCTATATTCCCCAAAGCATGACTGGCAGAGGTGTACTGTGTACACCTACTTTTCGCTGACAATCGGAATGATACTGGGAATTTTGTGGTAGAATAACTACATCTGCCCGACCTAAGACTTGAACCCAGGACCTCGTGATCACAAAGCGATGCGGTTCGCCACTAGTCTATCGAGTCAGTCACCATGTTTCTTAACTAACGTCATTATTAAATTTTAACCTTTTAGTAATGGATGAGATTCTTTCTACATCACCAGTATCTTGCTTTCGCAAGCTTCTATTTTTGTTGTTTTTGTTAGTATGTCTGTTTTTACTAATTACTCAACATAACCCCTACGTGCGTAGGCTCATGGGATTTGTCTTGACAAGTACCATTATAGTACAGCTCTAAATGGTGGGGTCTGATGATGGAACCGGAAGATGGCCATAGGAACTCTTCAACTAGTCAATTTAACCCCATCGTATGAAGGCTCGTTGAATTTGTATTGACTGGTACTATAGTAACATATAGTAGTGTCCAGGATCTGTTAAAAAAGCTGGAAAGTGGCCATAGAAACCATTCAATTGAACAAGATTGCCCCATCTTGTTGGGGTTTTTGGAGTAGTTTTAATAAGTTTAAATCCGAAATTAGAATCTGGCCACTCTGGCCACCACAGCAGTCTATATACACTACTGTGGTAGCCAGTCTGATGTGGAGTCAGAAGGTGGTCATAGAAACTTTCCAAACACTCAATATAAACGTTCAATTTCCTACAAAAAATTCTTGAAAAATTTTGATGTACGAACAACGAATGGTGTGATATGAATTTTTTCGTATGGGACTAAAGAAAAAAAGAAAAACTCTAATGCGCCACCTCTTAATATTAATATTAAGAGCTGAAACTTTAACACAATTTTTTTTTCGTCATCTCAGACGATATTTTCATGGTACATAATAATCCTTTCTTTATCTTTGCATACTATCTTTATCACCACGTCAGGTACCGTGCCCACAAACACCTCTCGCCTCCTCAATTTCCATGTCCGTCTTATGACACCCTCACGGAATATGGAGTTATTTTTTTATTTGTCATCAGGTTATATAGGCTTTACTTGATCAGCTAAAAATCAATTTTCAATCGACTACGGTTTTTTAGTCTCCCTTTAATAATTAATCTTATCATTATTTTGTATAATAATAACGGAACATCACTACGAAGGGATAACATCACGAATCTTCTTGGCGCAGCTAAGCGTGGTAATTTTGTTAGAAATTACTCCTTATTGACAGCAAAATGCTTAAAAACATAAAATAAATAAATGGATTCCATAGAGTTACAGATAATTTCAGGTTGGATGAAAGTTGATAAACGCTCATTCAATTACCCGTCGGAGCTGTAAAGCACCTTCGGCCAATAGTGTAGATCTTTCAACGATACAGGCACACACACATTCATACACACATGCGCACACACACGCTAGCGCTCGCGTGCACGCACGCACGCACGCACGCACTATTAAACATCTGGCATGGTGATATCCCATACAAACAATTTACATAATACTGACGATCCGTCACATCTTTGTACGGGTAGCGTGGTTTGCAAGTTGCACTAAACACGACTATACAAGGTGTAACATACATAACGCAAGACCTCAGGCACCCCAATTAGATGATTGCTTTACAAATTTAACGAAAAAGCCTCATATTACTAAGGTAAGCAGAAAAGTCTACAGCTCCTTTCAGTCTCTCAAACGACTTCAAAGTTTTTGCCTTTTCAAACTGAAGTGAACCTTGCTCAGTCTCTTCTCCTACCACTTCTAGACTATGGAGATGTCTGTTTCCTTGATGCCACTGAAGAGCTAGTGAACAAGCTCGAACGTTTGCAGAATCTGAGTACCCGCTTCATTTTCGGTTTGCGTAAATATGATCACGTATCAGAGTTCCGGTGAAAATTGAAGTGGCTGCCTATTTAGCAGCGTCGAGACTCACATGTTCTTTCTCTTCTCTACTCCATCCTTCATAGTCCCATCTACCTACGTAAGCGTTTTGACTTACTTGCCCCTACAGATAGGCCCTGTCGTAGTGCTACTTCTCTCCTTCTTCGTAGTCCTCTTCATTTTTCCAGTCTTTATGATAAGTCTTTTACTGTTCGTAGTGTCCGTCTTTGGAACTTACTTCCACACGCCCTACGTGCGAGCTCATCTCTGGATGTTTTTAAGAGAAGAGTAAAGGAACATTTCCTATCTGTTTGCTGATTGATACATACATATAACTTTTTGTACTATTTATGTATGTATATATATGTAGGTATATTATTTTTATTATATGTATTTAGTGTTTGTGTAGTGTATGTATATTATTTATATTTATGTTTAGGTATTTTATATATTTTTCTTTTTTTCTTGAATGTGTGATTGTATAACTGCCCTCTTATTTTTCCGTCTCATCTCTCAATACTCAAAGGTTCGCTGGAAGAGAACTCATATTTTGAGTTCGCTTTTGTATATGACTTGTGAAAATGACAATTACCTTTGTACTGTATACTCTTTTTAAGTCTTTTATACCCTAATTATTAATAAAACTTGTACGCGTATGTGTGCGTATTGAGAAATACGTTTCAGAAATGCATGTGAAATCTCCGTGTTGCTTTGAATCTATAATAAATTTAGTTTGTTACAGCACACTGAAGGAGTAACAGCATTTCTTGCAAATTTAAAAGGAATGTAAGATACATCAAAAATAGTTGAAATCAATTTAGTTACCGATTTAGAACAAACTACTTTCAGGTGTGTGTGTGAGTGATGTACGCTGTTGGCCGCGAGGCCTTTACAGCTTCACCGGACTTAAGGGCGAGCTTGCAACCACTACGCTCGAGCCAGAAGGGTAAGGGGCGACATATTCGAGGGCGCCTTGAAGAGGGGGGTCGGTGAGAACATGTCGCGGCCGGCGGTGGCGGCAGGGGTCGGGGGGGAGATCGTAGTCGGCGGCGGCTACGATTAACGGATTCGCATGGGTAGATGCGTTCGCGAAGTGTCGTGTTGTCGCCTTTTTAATATAGGCGCGAATAGGTTCAAGACCTAGATCGGAGTGGAGATCGATATTCCGTACGAACCAGGGGGCTCCTACGGCTTTACGGAGGAAGCAGTTTTGAACCACTTGGAGTTTATCGATGTGAGAGGGGGCCGAATGCCCGAACACAACACACGCATAAGTCATGATGGGTCGAACGCAAGTTTTGTAAAGCTTCACCTTATTTCTAAGGGACATTTTACTCCGCTTGCAGATTAACGAATGGAGACGACCGAGCACAAAGGATGCTCGGTGATGGACCCGCTTGATGTGCGGGCCGAAGGACATGGTACTGTTTAGGGTGGCCCCTAGATATTTGACCTCTTTGACCCAGACTGCCTCGTTGGTCTGGTGGCAAAGCGCATCGCATTGTGATCACGAGGTCCTGGGTTCAAATCCTAGGTCGGACAAATGTAGTTTTTCTAACGAAAAATTCCCAGTATGAGTCCGGAGTCTGGAATTGTGCCCGGTATATGGCAATAGGCTCGCCCCCTATTACATGGGACCTAACATCGTGGGCGAAACGAGGGTGTACTCAGTACACCTCTGCCACCCCCTTTGGGGAATATAGGCGTGACGGTGTTTTTTTTTTGACCCAGGGAATGGGTCTGTCCAACATGGTCACTGGGCCGAGATTACTTCTAGGGCGGCGCAGGGAGTGGCGCAGGGTGGCACCTCTGGAGAAGAACCGCAGCGCTCTTGTCCAGGTTTACCTTAATACGCCACTTCCTGAACCAATTCCCTAGGGAATTGGCGGTTGCCTGAAGGTTTCTGGTAATGAAACCCTTATTCCTATGCGAGACGTAGAGAGCGGTATCATCCGCGAATAGAGCTAGATGCGCCTTACTCGAACGAGGAATGTCGTTCGTGTAAAGGCTAAACAGGAGGGGCAAGAGAGCTGAGCCCTGCGGGACTCCAGCTCGGGTGGAGTGGGGAGTGGAGCGCGTCATTTCGACGCGATATCAAAAGGCGCGATTTGACAATGATGATGAGCACAAGTCTGTCCGGCACACCCATTTGGTAGAGCTTGTAGATCAAGCCGTTGTGCCAGACTTTGTCGAATGCCTTCGCGACGTCGAAGAAGAGGGCACCCGTGTAGACGGGTTTGGGTTTGTTAAGACCGGAGAGGATGTGCTCCGTGATGCGGTGCACTTGGTGGACGCAGGTGTGTTTGGCTCGAAAGCCGAACTGCTCGTCAATAAGGATACCCCTGGACACTACAAAGTCTTTGAAGCGCGCCAGAAGTAGGCGCTCGTAGACCTTAGCCAGGGAGTTGAGAAGACTGATAGGGCGGTAGCTCGCGGGGAGATTACGAGGTTTGCCGGGCTTGGGAATGCCTATGACGTCTGCTTCCTTCCACTTAGCGGGGAAGGTGCAGTTCGTCATGGCGGCGTTCAATATGGCCACTAAGAGGCAGATGAGTTGAGCGGGCAGGCATTTTAGCACGCGAATCGAAATGCCGTCAGAGCCGGGGGCTTTTTTGGTTTTGAGACCCCTAATGAGATCTTTGACCTCCGTTTGGGTGATAGGAGGTAAGGAATCGCCGGGGGGAGGGATGCCCTGCGCTCGACTTTCCTGTCGACCGCGTTGACGTGGGACTGGTCGACGGACTGAGAGCTGGGGGTACACTGGCTCTCGAGGAAGTCGGCCAGAAGCTCGGCCTTTTCGTCGTCGTCGAAGGCTGGGGGTGCGCCTGAAGGGCGGGACAGCGGGGGCAGGCCAATCGTGGAGTCGGTTTTGAGGCTACGCGCCAGCTGCCAGTAGGCTAGGTGCGATGGCGCGATGCCCTCTAGGAAGTCACCCCACCGTTCCTTCCGGACCTCCGCGACACGACGCTTTACCTCTCGTTGTAAAGCGCGCATCCGGGCCCAATTGGCTTCGGTGGGGTAAGAGTCGTCCGCTCGGATTAAGGCATTCTTGGAACACTACTTTCAGGTCTTGGGTTATTTATGTTACACCTTGTATGATTGATCCGACCGATTTCGGCCATGGCGACCACTTTAAAGACCCCTAGTCAGAGTAATGCCGCTGATGCGCTCGAAGATGGCTTATGTAGCCTATCTTCGCGGCGAAACTCCGTGCACATTGAGGGCACGTAAGTACGCCGTTCTCATAGTTGTATGATATGGCAGCAGGTGGGCGGGCCTTTAACTGATTGCGTTTGGCGTCAAGGTCAGCTTTACGCTGAGCCTCGAACTCGTGTACTTGGCTGTTCACCATCCTGCGCCATTCTGGCCGCTGTGCTGCCAAACGTTCCCAACGAGAGGGCTCTATGTTGCATCTCTTCATGTGTCGCTTTTGGACATCCTTGTACCGGAGGAGGGGACCGCCATGATTCCGCTTGCCCTTCTCCAGTTCAGAGTAGAAGATGCGCTTCGCCACTCTTTCCTCCGCCATACGAGATACGTGACCGCACCACCGAAGCTGTCGACGCATTAAATAGGCCTCAATGCCACCAACATTGGCTCGTCGCAGAACTTCGGTATTTCGCACTCTATCGGACCATCTGATCCTCATGATGGTACGGAGGCATTTAAGGTGGAAGCGATCCAGAGTGCGAATGTGGCGGCGGTATACACACCACGTCTCAGAGGAGTATAGGAGGTTTGGCAGCACGATTGCCATATACACCGATATCTTAGTGGGCAACTTAAGGTTATGCGAGCAGAAGACCTTGGTACATAGCTTGCCGAATGCCGCAGCTGCGGTACCCACCCTGCTATTGATCTCAGCATCAAGGTCACACTTGGATGTTACAGTGTTCCCCAGATAGCGAAATCTATCCACCTGCTTTAGCACATCCTCACCAAGTTTTATGGTCAGTGTCTCGTGACCGTGCATGTCCAGGGACATCACCTCTGTCTTATTGACACTGATCTTTAAGCCAAACTTACGGCAGGCTTGGTGGAATGCGGACATCAGCTGTTGCAGGCCGTCTAGGGATTCTGATAGGAAGCACAAGTCATCAGCATACATGATCTCAGTGATCAGTGCGTAAGAGACTTTAGTGCGAGCCTTAAGTCTAGCCAAGTTGAAAAGGCTGCCGTCTGTGCGGAAACGGATGCGGACTCCCTGAGAAACAGTGTGTAAGACCTCTCTAACTACCACCGCAAAGTATAAGGCGAACAGAGTAGGCGCTAAGACACATCCTTGCTTCACCCCACAGGTAACGGGGAAGAAGTCTGTCTGTTCACCGTCTACGGCAACGCAGCATTGCATGTCGTCATGCAGGAGTCTAAGAAGTCTCACAAACTTTTCCGTGCACCCGAGCTTACCTAGCACCAACCATAGAGCTTCCCGAGGCACGCTATCGAAAGCCTTCTCCAGGTCAACAAAGCAAAGGTACAGCTGACAGCCCTGTTCCCTGCTCTTTTCTTGCAGTTGACGCACAGAGAATATAGCTTCGCATGTGCCTCGGTCCGGTCGGAAGCCAAACTGGGTTTCAGGCAGAATCTTTTCAGACAAGTTCTTTAGGCGGTTTAAGAGAACTCTAGCAAAGACCTTTCCGGGGGCTGAAAGGAGCGAAATACCGCGGTAGGAGTTGCAGTCAGATCGGTCACCCTTGTGCTTGTAAAGAGCACTTATGCGCGATACTTTAAAGGTATCCGGAACGCGCTCCTCCTCCCACATGCGAACAAATAGTTCCCACACTAACGTGTGCAACTCCTCTCCGCCGTATCTTATCAGCTCTCCCGGTATAAGGTCAATGCCAGCCGCCCGTTTGTTTTGTTGCTGTCTGATGGCAGTAACAACCTCGTCACGCAATAGAGTCTCGTCCAGCTCAAAGGCGATAGGGAGCTGAGGCATTAAACCGATACTTTGCAGATCAGCTGATCGATCCACATTTAGCAGAATGTTGAAGTGCTCCGCCCAGCGGTTTAGTATATCCTCCTTGCTTGTCAACATGTGACTACCGTCTAGAGACCTTAAAGGCACCCGAGCTTGGTAGGATGAACCAATCAGCTTACGTACCTCACTGTAGAACTCACCCAGCTGGTTTGTGTCAATGAGCCATTGCATGTGACTAGCTTTGTCCTGCCACCACTTGTCTTTCATATGTCGAGACAGCTTGCGCAATTCGAGGTCACTAGCTTTAACAACCGCAACGCTTCCTCTCTGCCTTTTGTGCTGTCGCAGGAGATCTCGGTGTTTGTCGAATGCTGCCCGCAGGGTTTCATCATTTCCATCAAACCAGTCTTCGTTGCGACGGATTTTTTTACCCAGTACAGTTGAAGCGGTATCCATGATATGAGATGACATAGTTCCCCAGGCAGCATCAACATCACCTACCTCATTAGCTGGCATCAGCTTTTCAGACAGGGCTTCAGCGTATTTCTCCCTGACCGCGATATCTTCTAGCTTATCCAAGTTCAAAGAAGCAAGCTTTTTTATAAGAGATCTACGCGGGCGACGGAGGCGGATTCGTAGCTTAGTGACAATAAGTCGGTGGTCAGACCAGCAGTGCGCACCACGCATCACGCGGGTGACCTGTACTTGGCTGAAATCTTTTTGTCTCACGATAGCATAGTCAATCAAATGCCAATGCTTAGATCTTGGGTGCATCCATGTTGTCTTGTACTTGGCGGCAAGTCTAAACATAGTGTTCGTAATTGCCAGACCGTATTGAGCACAAAGACTGAGCAGCAACTGACCATTGCTGTTCATGTTGCCAACTCCATGTCTACCCAGAACTCCAGGCCAAGCCTCATAGTCCCGTCCAACCCTGGCATTGAAATCGCCCAGCAATAAAACCTGCTCCCTGGCGTTGAAGCTATCGAGGCAATGTGTCACTTCCTCATAGAACTTTTCCTTGATGTCATCAGACTTGTCTAACGTTGGAGCATAGACACTGATGACATTAAGGTAGTTGTCTTTGTCCAGGTGAAGGCGCAGTGTGGTTACGCGGTCTGAGATATGTACAGGGTACTCCTCTAAATGCTACACCTTGTATACAATATTTAGGTATTGTAAACAAGGTGTATACTTTCCTCGTTAATCAGTCTTTTAGTGAAACCCAAATAAAAATCGGTGTGTTAGTGTGTCTGAGATAAGCGCGTACTACATAGATAAGACGCGGCGGGTGCCTTTAATTTATACAATGATACCTATACTTATATCATCACGCTAGATCATAGATTACTGTGCTCCAACACGTTTTTTCCTTACATACTCTTCTTGCTTTTGCTATATGATGTTATAGATATAAAAGTATGATTGTAATATTACAATATAAATAACAAAATATAATTGCGCATGACTACCACATACCGTCCCCGGACAAACAAGTGGATGAAAATTACAACCTACAAAGGAGACGATTCTACTAACAAAAATCCATAAAAACAGAAACTCAACCGCCATCGAATTACAGCGTTTAGCTGTTTTTATATTCTACTAAATGGACAAGGGTCGCACTTTGAATTATAGTTGGTTGTAACTGTCGATTGATTAAAAAATAGAAAAGAAAGAAAAAAGACACACTGCCGCACTAATGGGCTTGGCAAACATGTACTGTGCACACCCACTATTCGCCGACGATGTTAGGTCCGATGTAATAAGTCTACTGCCATATATCGGGCACAATTCCAGGCTCCAGACAAATACTGGGAATTTTTCGTTAGTAAATCTACATTTCGTCCGACCTAGGATATTGACGCTGCGTTTAGTCTAAGCCAAGTGGCAAGCGTTCTGTTTTTTATTCTCTTGTTACAATCGATAGTGCGTGGTGCTAACCACGTGACTTTTCATTATAAATTGTCATTCCCGTACCAAATCCTTTTGTCTCACCTGCTGAGAGCTTCCCTTTTGGATATAAATTACAATGGCCGGTCTAGAAATCTTTAAATAGACTTCAGACCCAGGTCGGTCAGAGCAAGGAAAACATGCTCAGGTGGAAACTCATTGACAGAACCAATACCACTCACCGTATATTGTGTCCTGCGTGCCCTAACACCTGCACGCAGGAAGACTTGATTTCAGCTTCCGAAAATGCAGTTAATGTGGCCGCTTTCTGGGCCGCATCCATATAATTGTATCATGTTTGCCGTCGAAACATTTATTAGTTTTCCATAGCGTTAACAATTCTAGAAACCACACTTGGCTACAGGCACAGAACAGCTTTTTAATGATGAATCAAGACTAGTATCTAACCGTTAACGAGAGGTAATTAGTTTATCCAACGTTTTAAATTTGTAGAATTGGCCCCCAGGAAAAAAATGACGAGCCTCTGGGAAATCAAATCCACAAGTACTACTCCAAAACTAAATATTGGATATTTATTATATTTCCTAACGACAACATTTTTTCTACTTGTTGTTGGTATCCGAAGGTTATCTTTTTTTATGCTAACACGACCATTATCCAGAAAAAGGCGAGCAGAACTCTTTTTTGTTTTGTTTGAACGTTGGCCTATACGAGTACTAGAAATTATTTAAATAGACCGTGTATCATCCGTAGAGCAAGTCAAGAATCTCCAGATTATCAAAGAATTGAATAAGTCCATCAATATACTCAACAAGATTAAACCAAAATTTAAGATATCCCAGACTCATCATCGGACCCTGAGCACCGTCGATCTATCTATAACCTATTCATTGAGACCATTCCAATAAGCCCAACGATACTGTAGTAAATTGTTGAGGATTTGGGTACCCTGCTAATTTCAGATAAAATTTGAGCATAGGTGAAGGTGACCAAGTTATTGTAATATCGTTGAAGTCCCAGGATACTAAATTTGCAATCGACCGATCGATAATTTCTAATCGATATTAGACCAGTAGAATTTACTCACATCCTTTCAACAACTAGAAAATATGTGACAATCCCCAAACGACAGAACAGATTTTTTTGAATCATAGCTATCGATCACTGTCGATCAAATCACCTTTCAAATAAAAAAAACTAAATCAAAATCGGTTCATCTGTTTAGGAATTACGATGCCACAATCACACAGATACGCACGTTAAGCTTATAACTCCCTCTTTTTGTGTCGGGGGCTACAAATACTGACCATAATCCCTTACGAACTCTCAATGTAAAGATATGCCAAGAATTTATCGTGTTAATCCAAGCACACACCTAACACATCCCTCCATTGATCTTATATAACAAGCCCCCAGAATAGGGATTAGTGTTTGGATACGATAAGCTTCACGGCTGTCAAAACGCAAATTGACTAAGAAGCCCGTGAGTGTTATCCCCGCCTTATTTGCCTTTGACAAATTACTTCCTAGAAGGACGAGTGAACACAGTACATTATTATTCGGTAAAGCAACAAATATGTTACTTTACTGTATTATGATCGCTCGTAGCGCTGTGCGACCGTGGTGTTCCCAGCAATTACAAAGGCGGTTTGATAAGTTTTAACAGCAGGTGGCTACAACTTGCCTCCACTAATCCACATTGGGTCCACATGGTGAAGTATTATGACCTGACTCTGACCTTAATTCGTGAGAATCCTTTCACGATGATGGATGCTTTTGCCCATCAGTTTTACACCAACGCCCTCTTATTTGCCTTCCACGAGCGAAAACGTCCTTGTGGGACTATGTATCCTGTTCTATCTTACCCGTGTGTGTCCAGAGTAAACGGTCGAGAAACCACACAGTTGCTATACTGTATTACCTATTTGATACTGTCTCCATACGTTATTTCTATAATATTTTACTTAACTAGAGACCTGTCCAGCTTCGCACGGGTGAATTTTTCACACAAACCTTCGTCTTGAATCACTCCGTGGATTGGCGAAAACCATTGGAAAACCCGTTCGTTAGTTATTGAATTTATAGCGTTGAGATGTATAGATGCGGCGAGGGTACTTTGTTTTATAGTATATAGTCATAGTGATACTTGCAAGTCGTGCCAAAATTATATAGGTGGCATAAATTAAGAGCTAATTCTTTGTAAGAGGCGATATTATTATAAAACCATTCTAAACCGGACAGATTGACGGACGATTTAGCGCAGTGATTAAGAGCTTAAGCCGCTCTGCCCACTGTGTCTAATAGTCGTGGGTTCGATTCCTGCACGGGACAAATCTTTGTGTGACCCACAATTATTTGTATCGGTCTCGGTATTTGTGTATGTGAATTTTCATGTTTGTAAACGCACCCACGATACAGGAATTATTCCTAGTGTTCCTTTAAAAAAACAAAATATGCAAAACGCAGTCAGCTAGTAGCTATTTCTAATATGCATTTTTGTAATAAAGCTTTTATCCTATCTATCTTTTCGGCAAAATTTGTGATCCATTTTTCAAGCGCTTTCGGGCATCCGATTGAGTTGGAATTTGGCATACGTAAATGTAAGGACTTTACGACAGACTTGACTTTATTATGTTACGTTCTAAACTATTTTTGGTAATACTTTTGCTACTGACTCTAAAAACAACAAAGTTTGTACAGGTTGTTCGACAAATTTGCTGAGTAACGACTCTGCAAATACGCCGATTTTCGAAATCAATATATTAACAACGGGAATTTTTTTACCGAATAACAAAGTTTACGTAATCCGTACATTATGAAGGCTTTATCCGAATTTTATAGCCGGTGCAAACATTATTATACCAGTAATGACTTAATTTGAAATTTCAGGTTATTACAAAATACATTTTTATAATATAATTAAAGGTAACCTGGTAAGGTAAACTGCCTCGTTGGTCTGGTGGCAAAGCACATCGCTTTTTGATCACGAAGCCCTGGGTTCAAATCCTAGGTCGGACAAATGTAGTTTCTCTAACGAAAAATTCCCAGTATTAATCTGGAGTCTGGAATTGTGCCCGGTATATGGCAATAGGCTCGCCCCCTATTACATGGGACCTAACATCGTCGGTGAAATATGGGTGTACTCAGTACACCTCTGCCACCCCCGCTTGGGGAATATAGACGTGACGGTGTTAATTAAAGGTAAAATGAAGTCCCACGAAATTGTACCTTTCGTTTTAATAGATAAATTCTTGATTACATACATTGTCTAATTGGAAGTAGAGTCTCACAGGGATCTTATGGCCCGCGGACAACATTAACAGGGCTTTGGTGTGAAATAAGGGTTAACATTTAGTAAAACTTTCCTACTTCTAGGGAAATATTTCGACAGGAGGGTGTGCACGGTTACTAATTAAAAAAAGAACTTTAGTAAAGGATATTGTTCTGCGCCCATACATGATTTGCCCCAGAACCAACAGCAATGAAAAAATACTTGCATGATTTCAAATCACCCATAAATTTCCTTAAGGCGTTTATTATTAAACGGACAAGCGGGAGAAACGCAATATTGAACAAAAAGTATTAGATTTTGAGGTTATAATTCAGTAGCCATTTATACATGAGGTTATATTGAGTGATGACTTTCAATAACGATGTCGGCGACTTCGATATAAGTACTTACAATACTTTTTTTAAATTCACAAAATAACTAATATAATAGTGAGAAATGCATGTATGTCATTGTGTTAATAACTCACACTATTTGACAAAAGACATTTTTTTTCAAAATATTTTAAAATACAGATAGCTGGTTCGCTATCATATTTTTTATATACATCAGCCGAAAACTTGGCTAATAACAAAGTTGCTTCTACGAGGCCTGCCTTTTAAGTTTTGTCGTTTGAAGAAAAAAACACAACTAGAACCTCATAGTACTTTTTATTGTTTTTCAAAGTATTCACCACGTAGCTTAATACACTTTTCCATTCGCTCAAACCAGTTATTATAACATTTATTCCCCTCTAAAGTAGGGGTGTTCAAAATGGCTGACTTGAAAGCGTCGACTGCTTCTTCACCGGACTGGAACCTTTGACCACTAAGACTTTTCTTAATTTTAGGAAATGTAAAGAAATCGTTAGGGCTTAGGTCAGGACTGTATGAAGGATGGTCAAGAATTTCTACTTTTTCCTGCTTCAAATACTCAATCGTTTGACGAGCGCTGTGTGAGCTTGCGTTGTCCTGGTGCAGGATGATGCGTCGCTTTGAGTTAGGTTTTCGAAGTTCGGCGATGACTTGTAGTAAACAAACTGTGGTATACCACTCTACGTTAACCGTTTTACGATCTTCAAGTGCAATAGTCGCAACATGGCCGGTTTTTCCAACGAACGTGGCCACCATCTTCTTTGAAGTGCTTCGAGAACGAACAACTTTAGTCGGCTTGACTGAAAGGCCCAGATTGTAGATTATTGTTTGGAATCAGGATCGTAGGCATAAATCCAAGATTCGTCACCACTAATAATGTCGTAGACGTGATTTGACTCTCCTCGGTTGAACCTTTGCAGAGTTTTCTTACACCATCTGACGCGGGCTGCCTTGTGATCGTCGGAAAGCAGATGCGGTATCCAACGGCAAACTAGCTTTCTCACACCAAGCGCTTCATGCAAGATCTTCTAAATGGTTGTCCCTGAGATGCCTAATAGAGCCTCTATCTCTCGATATGTCACATGACGATCTTCGAGAATTAGTTGTCTCACAGCAATGATGTTATCTCCTGTGAAGGCGGATTTTGAGCGTCCTACGCCAGATTTGACACTAACACTATATGTCCACGCTGGTATTCTAAATACCAGCGTTCGACAGTCCCCAGACATGGGGCTTCATCACTGAACATAGATGTTAGCTCTTCGAAACACTGAAGCCGTGTCAGGCCTCTTCTAAAGTTGTAGAAAATTATTGCACGAACATTTTCCTTAGAAAGATTCATTGTCGTACGTAACCTGACAGATTCCAATCGGCGCTGTGACTAAACAATAGCATTAATCCTAATACTTTCAACTGTTTTGAGATTCAAAATTTGGACATTTGAATATAGAACAGTTCCAAATTCAAAAAAAATTGCCGGGAAATATGGAAACGACAGAACTTAAAAGGCATGCCTCGTATTGAGCAATGATATATATATATATATATATATATATATATATATATATATATATATATATATATATATATATATATATATATACAAGGTGTAACATAATAAACGCAAGACCTCAGACTCCCCGATTAGAGAATTGCTTCATAAATTCAAAACGAAAACCAAATTTCCAAATTTAAAGGTTTTTACCCCTTTTTTAAGAACTTTTATACCCCAATTAACAATGAAATTTGTATGTGTATGTGTGCATTTTGAGAAATACGGTTAGGAATGCATTTGTAATCTCCTTATTGCTATAAATCAAGAATAAATTTAGATTTTTATGGCGCACTGACGGAGTAAAAGCATTTTTTGCAAATTAAAAAAAACTGTAATGTGCATTAAAAATAGTTGGAATCAATTCAGTTATCGATTTAGAACAAACTACTTTCAGGTCTTGCGTTTATTATGTTACAGCTTGTATATATTTACGTTTCAAATAATTTAAATTACACGCAAAGACATCCTCTTGCTTTAATTTAAATAAAATATTTAACAATAAAACAAATTTAATTAATCTGGTGCATCATAATATTCAATGTATAACAGAATGAAATTGAATTATTCATGAATGGTTGATAGATATTCTCTGTCTTACTGAATATTGGCTGAAAAGTAACCATATCATGTTCAATTTCTAAAATCACCAGGTGGCTAGCTCTTTTAGCATTGTTAATATGATACATGGCGGCTGTCTAATAACCTTAAATAAAAATATTAAATTTAAAGAACGTAAGGATATTGTAAGCCTATCTGTTAAAAGAGTTATAGAAGTTGCATGTACTGAGTCTGAGCAATTCATTGTTGTGTGCGTATACAGGCCTCCATCTTCACCTTATGATGATTTCGAGCGGTTAATGGAGGACATTTTATTTAAAACCTCCACTTCAAATAAAACAGTTGCTATGTGTGGGGACCAATATCAATTTATTAGAAAACAATATTCTTACTAGAAAGTTAAGTTAAGTTAATAAAAATCGAAAAATATGTACAATGTTTTCTTGGAACCTACTAGAATAACTGCTACTAGTGCAACATGTATTGATAATATTTTTACTAATGTTAGACCTAGGTATTATTCTGTAATAAACACACTAGAATCCGATCATAGCGGTCAATTGCTTGTGTTCCCTAGGACTAGTGAATGTAGGCCACTTAGAGTATTTTAAATGCAATCTTATTGAGAAAGTACCTAGGTTGCCCTTTCGGAAAGACCCAAACGATTTATATAACTCTTTGTTCCATCTTATCAGTGATGAATTTATTAACATTTTTAAGCCGAAAAATGTCATAGTTGGTGATCGTGCTGGTTTTAGTGCATGGGCAACCTTTAAAAGTAGACTTTTTTTTTATAATTAGATACTGCGGGCCCGGTTTGTCGCGCACCTTTTTTGTTTAATTTATATTTTGTTAGTTTTGCTTTTATTATAACTCGTATGGTACATGTCGCTTATTTTTTATGTGTTTTTTTTATTATTATTTATTACTTTTTTATTTTATTTGTATTATTTATTATTTTTTTTTACCGTTTTTATGTTATTGTTTTAAAGGTTTAAGTAAGTGTATTAAAGTATGAGGTTTTTTTTTGTCACAATTTCGCTTGCCTTTGAGCGAGAATGCCTCAGTCGTGGAGGAGTTTGGCTGCTTGTGAGGGTTTCCTTTAGGCCTCCGCCTCCAGCAACTTTTTAACAACTACCATGTCTAGCCGTCTTAATGTTGTATTCTTTTATTTTTTTAGTCGTAGCTGCCCTCGCCCTGCTTATTAGTGTGGCCGTTGTGTCCACTTCACAGCTGTCTGTATAGTAGGCGCAACTTCCAGTGTGGCGAGATATAGCTACGACCGCGTGTGAATAGCTTCCGTGGAGCTTTAGTCTCTTGGGGACCGCTCGCACTATCACCACGTTTTCACTCGTTAGTCCCTGAGACTCATGCACGGGTCGTGCATCCTTGCACGACCCGTTTCCCGACGCATAGCCCTGGCCGAGGAGGATTTCCTTCTCGGCCTGGCTGTGCACCAGGAAAAGGGTGTTCTCCTGGTGTTTTGGAATTTGTGCTCCCGTGTACTTACTGAGGCTCAAGGACCTCATGAGGGATTTGGACGAGTATATGCCCCCGTATATCTCGTTGAGGGCATACGCTACGTCCATTGGGTTTCTGTGAGTGCAGAGCAGCTCCCTGTTGACACGCGCCACGGAGTCTGTGCGGTTGTAACGCAGTCGAAACAGGTTCTCCCTATCAATGAACGGCAGTTGGTTGCAGTTGCCGACGAGAAGAGCCTCTCTCTCGCCAATTATCTTGATGGCCATCACTACGGCTCCAAAGTGGTTCATGAGGGCCTCGTCGATGATAATAATACCATATGTAATAATGGCAATTATTGTCAATTTAAAGGAGTTAACGCCAATTTCCAGCAGTCCAGCAGTGGACAGGCCGACAGGACAGGAAGGCAGTCCTGCTGTCTGCCTGTCCTACAGTGGATATGCCCAGCAGTAGACTGCCATATGGCAGTCATTATATAATGATGATGATGGATGTCAATTTATGGTATCAATAAATTATCAAGCAGCACAAGTAACTGTCACATCATTGTATAATGATGATGATGGATGTCAATTTATGGTATCAATAAATTATCAAGGAGCACAAGTGCCTACCACATCATTATATAATGATGATGATGGATGTCAATTTATGGTATCAATAAATTATCAAGGAGCACAAGTGACTGTTACATCATTATATAATGATGATGATGGATGTCAGTTTATGGTTTCAATAGTTCATATTTTCCTAGTTTAGGGGGCAGGGTACTCACTGTTATTTGCTTTAGCCTATGTTCATTTTTATTGTGCTTCATTACAAATGTATTAATGTAGGTTAAAATGTTTGCAAGCAATAAATCTTTATTATTATTAATATTATTAATAAATTAGAAGGGAGCACAAGTGACTGCCACGTCATTGTATAATGATGATGATGGATATCAATTTATGGTTTCAATAAATTATCAAGGAGCACAAGTGACTGTCACATCATTATATAATGATGATGATCGATGTCAATTTATGGTATCAATGAATTATCAAGGAGCACAAGTGACTGCCACATCATTGTATAATGATGATGATGGATGTCAATTCATGGTATCAACAAATTATCAAGGAGCGCAAGTGACTGCCACATCATTATATAATGATGATGATGGATGTCAATTTATGGTATCAATAAATTATCAAGCAGCACAAGGGACGGCCATATCAATGTATAATGATGATGATGATGGATGTCAATTTAAGGTATCAATAAATTACCAAGGAGCACAAGTGACTGCCACATCATTGTATAATGATGATGATGATGGATGTCAATTTATGGTTTCAATAAATTATCAAGGAGCACAAGTGACTACCACATCATTGTATAATGATGATGATGGATGTCAGTTTATGGTTTCAATAAATTATCAAGGAGCACAAGTGACTGCCACATCATTACATAATGATGATGATGGATGTCAATTTATGGTATCAAGAAATTATCAAGGAGCACAAAGCCTATATATAAAACTGTAAATCTTTGTGAACAAACCATCACCATTTTTAAATGTGATCGCAATCTATGACAAGTGTAATATGTAGGCGACAGTATTTCCGAAGACGCTGGAATGAAAATGCTGTTATAATAAAAAAAATCGACGTTTAATGTTGATTAAAAAAAGTTTTGAAGTTTGATTGAAATAGATTATAGTCGTTGGCTTTTTACAGCATTTAACACATTTGAATAGTTTAAAAAATAATGTGAATAACATTTTATCAACGAAAAGTCAAATCAATGTCAGAACAAGGAGCTATCGATTGCGAAAAAAAAATGTTAGAATTTTTTTGCTACTAAGCTAAGCTTCCAGATCATATTCTGATTATCAGAAATACCCAGGACTACTCAAACGTTCACAATCACAAATAATATTAACCCACTTTTTTAGTATTTTTTTCTTTCTACTAGCATTATTTGGCAGATTTATACAGGCCTTGTCTTATGTAATACGTATACAAAAACAATACATTACCATTAATTTATGAGAAATCACAAGCTTCTCTGAAGTCGATCTATGAAACAAATCTTACATCGGCAGTGTTACCGCTATAAATCACAATGGGTCTCTACGCAGGGTTGCCATCGTTTAATTTTTCTTTTTAATAAAACGTTTCAGGAATTATTCCTAGTGTGGGGATACTACACAAAAATAATTTATGAAACAGTTTATAATAGTAGTACGGGCAACTTTTATTATGCAAAATAATTTAAAAAGTGAAAACCGACTTTAACAAGCAAATAATAAATATTTGAGGTCGGGGCAAGTGGGTCGTTGCAATCAGTTACTTGGCACCGACTTCAAATATGTGTTTATTGCTTTTCGACGTCGGTTTTTCCTTCTTTTGTTTAATTATTAATTCTACCTATTTAAATCCTATATTACTTAATTCTGCTTAGTTTCACAGTAAGTTACCTTGAAGATTGACATAATACCCATAATAACTTATACTACACATTCGTGCTGTTTGTCATTAAGGATCCTCCTGTACTTTTGAAGTCCAAGGTCCAATACCAATGAAATTAAAATGGGACTACTTCAAAGATTTACTAAACCGAACTTAAAAGAATGATTAAATTCGGACCATAAACAAAAGTTTAAAAAAACACAGACGAATTATAAATCTTTTATAAAGTTTAGTTAATATTCTACTTAGTTCTATGGCCAGGGTACCTATAGGATTAACATAATAACTTAATCTATAAATTAATGTTGTTTATCGTTAAGGAGTTCCCTGGTGTATATTTAAAGTCCAAGGCCCAATACCAATGAAATCAAAACGAGACTATCTCGAAGCTACACTAAGCCCATCGCCAAAATAATCATCAGAATTGGTTACTAGAGACTGTTGCCTATTGTGTCAAAATAAGTTACTAAAAAGTACTATTTAGTGTGTACTCTTCATTTTCTGAATTAATATACAAAGTGTAGCATAATTAACAGAAGACTTGAAAGTAGTTTAATCCAAATCAGAAATTAAATAGGTTTCAACTAATTATTGTTATATTTTTTTAATTATGAACACTGCTGTCTCTAATTCAGTTTGCTGTATTAAATCATAATTTAAAGTAATCATGGTGATTTAAACGCATTTCTTAAGCATATACTTCAATACGCATACATAAGAAAGGGTTAATTTGGATATTAAGGTGCTCAAAATCTGATAAATAACGCTTTAAATTTGGAAATACGAGTATTGTATTGGTATTTAATGTGTTGTCATGCAATCCTACTTCCTACTAATATTATAAATGTGAGAGTTTGTATGTTTAGATGTTTGTAGCTCAATCACGCAAAAACAGCTAAACGGATTTGGTTGAAATTTGCACGCAAATAGTCTATTACCTGAATTAATACATATGATACTTTATATCCCGGAGAAATATTAGATTCCTGTCTAAAGTCAACGCAAACAAAGTCACAGGCAGAAACTAGTAATCTAATAATTTGTAAAGCAATAGTATGTTTAAAGTGTTGTCTAATTTATATTACCAATTGTATATTTTATTTCTTCTAAGTTAGCAACCCTAGTTCCACGATAAAGATTTGTGAGTCGGTCACCGACCGCCACCCGTGTCCCTTATAAACCCTAGTTTCTTTTATTGATAAACGCGTCTATTATTATCAGATTTCACCCGAGTTTCCTCGTACAAGAGCTTTTGTGTTTTCTCAGTGGTCGAATACGTGAAGGTCCAGCTTTACGACAGTTACACTGCAGGACGTCCTGCCGGTCAAGCGGCCGCTCAACACTAGCGTCCCGCTCGCACGCATATAGGCGTCTCGCTTCCGCCGTGCTTCGTTTGTAAGCGCGTCGGGCGCGACGGTGGCGGGTCATGACGTTTGGCGTCGCGCCGAGCGTGACTGAGCTGTGTGGCGACTCCTGTACTTTTCAGTAAATTCTGTATTTCAGTAACTCACCAGGTCGCGCCAGCGTCGCGCTCCAATCGCGCTGCGTCGGCTATGAGGCGAAACCTTTAAACATGAAAAATTCTATACTTGTACATCGTATTACAAAAGTATCATCCTCTACAAAAAAAAATTCCTTAACCAATATAGTTATTGAGTATCCTTTTCCAAAAAATGCTTTCAAACCCACATATCGAAAATAATACCCACAAATTGTTACTTATTGTGTAACTGTCATAAAGCTGGACCTTCACGTATTCGACCACTGAGAAAATACAAAAGCTTTTGTACGAGGAAACTCGGGTGAAATCTGATAATAATAGACGCGTTTATCAATAAAAGAAAATAGGGTTTATAAGGGACACGAGTGGCGGTCGGTGACCGACTCACAAATCTTTATCGTGGAACTAGCTAGGGTTGCCAACTTAGAAGAAATAAAATATACAATTGGTAATATAAATTAGACAACACTTCAAACATACTATTGCTTTACAAATTATTAGATTACTGGTTTCTGCCTGTGACTTTGTTTGCGTTGACTTTAGACAGAAATCTAATAATTTTTCGGGATAAAAAGTATCTATACATCATCACGCCAGATCCTTTGCGGGGTAGGTAGAGAGTACAGAGTTTCAACAGGTTATTTCCTTACATACCTCTCTGGCTTCCTCCACTCTCATACACGCTCGCCGGTTACGGAGACTCTTGACTTGTCCTTCAGATACGACTCAGTCTATTTGGTCATGGGTATATAGTCTAGGTCTTCCCCGGTACCTACATCCTTCCACTTTCGCATTGTATATCTGTTTTGTCATTCTTTCTTCTGACATTCTTTGTATATGCCCGAACCAACGGAGCATACCCTTTCACATCTTTATACCGATACTCTCTTTCATGCCTACTCGCTTTCTTACTACGCTGTTGCGAATACGGTCGGTCAGCTTCACTCCGCACATATTCCGCAGAGCTCGTAATTCCACCGCATTTATCCTATTTTCATTCTCCTTCTTACATACCCAGCTCTCGCTGCCATATAACAGCGTTGGGACACGGGACCTTTTGGCTTAAGTGCCGGCTCCCAAGCAGCTTCCCTATTGCACCATTCACTTTGTTCCCTGCACTCACTCTTCTCTCTATACCAGCGGTGTATTTTCCATCCTTACTGAATGCGCATCCAAGATATACAAACTCATTCACTTGCTCCAGCACATCGTTACCAACCGCAATCATTGCATTCATTCTGGTTCCTTCCCGTTCAAAAACCATGATTTTGGTTTTCTTTACATTCATAAAAAGTATCATATGTATTAATTCAGGTAATAGAGTATCTGCGTGCCAAATTTCAACCAAATCCGTTTAGCAGTTTTTGCGTGATTGAGTTACAAACATCTAAACATACAAACTTTCACATTTATAATATTAGTAGAAAGTAGAATTGCATGACAAAACATTTAATACCAATACAATACTCGTATTTCCAAATTTAAAGAGTTATTTATCAGTTTTTGAGCACCTTAATATCCAAATTAACCCTTTCTTATGTATGCGTATTGAGTTATATGCTTAAGAAATGCGTTTTAAATCACCATAATTACTTTAGATTATGATTTAATACAGCAAACTGAATTAGAGACAGCAATTTTGATAATTAAAAAATAATGTAACAATAAATCTTCTTCTTCTTCTTCAGCCGAAAGACGTCCACTGCAGGACAAAGGCTCCCCCTAAAGACCGCCACAACGACCGGCTTTGTGCTGTACGCATCCAACTTCTACCCGCGACCTTCACCAGGTCATCAGTCCATCTTGTAGGGGGCCTACCCACTCCACGTCTTCCGGTACGTGGTCAAACAATAAATAGTTGAAACCTAATTAATTTCTGATTTGGATTAAACTACTTTCAAGTCTTCTGTTAATTATGCTACACTTTGTACATTTATTCAGAAAATGAAGAATACACACTAAATAGTACTTTTTAGTAACTTATTTTGACACAATAGGCAACAGTCTCTAGTAACCAATTGTAATGATTATTTTTGCGAAGGGCTTAGTATAGCTTCGAGATAGTCCCGTTTCAATTTCATTGGTATTGGGCCTTGGACTTTAAATATACACCAGGGAACTCCTTAACGATAAACAACACGAATGTATAGATTAAGTTATTATGTTAATCCTATAGGTACTCTGGCCATAGAACTAAGTAGAATATTAACTACACTTTATAAAAGATTTATAATTCGACTGTGTTTTTTAAAACTTTTGTTTATCGTCCGAATTTAATCATTCTTTTAAGTTCGGTTTAGTATAACTTTGAAGTGGTCCCATTTTAATTTCATTGGTATTGGACCTTGGACTTCAAAAGTACGCCGGGAGGATCCTTAATGACAAACAGCACGAATGTGTAGTTTAAGTTATTATGTCAATCTTGAAGGTAACTCACTGTGAAACTAAGCAGAATTAAGTAATATAGGATTTAAATAGGTAGAATTAATAATAAAATAAAAAAAAGGAAAACCGACGTCGAAAAGCAAAAAAACACATATTTGAAGTCGGTGCCAAGTAACTGATTGCAACGACCCACTTGCCCCGACCTCAAATATTTATTTTTTACTTTTTAAAGTCGGTTTTCACTTTTTTAAATTATTTTGCATAATAAAAGTTGCCCGTACTACTATAATAAACTGTTTCAGAAATTATTTCTAGTGTAGTATCCTCACACGAGGAATAATTTAATAATAAGAAAAATAAAACGGCAACCCTGCGTAGAGACCCATTGTGATTTATAGCGGTAACACTGCCGATGTAAGATTTGTTTTATAGACCGACTTCAGAGAAGCTTGTAATTTCTCATAAATTAATGGTAATATATTGTTTTTGTATATGTATTACATAAGACAAGGCCTGTATAAATCTGCCAAATAAATGCTAGCAGAAAGAAAAAAAAACTAAAAAAGTGGGTTAATATTATTTGTGATTGTGAACGTTTGAGTAGTCCTGGGTATTTCTGATGATCAGAATATGATCTGGAAGCTTAGCTTAGTAGTAAAAAAATTCTAACAATTTTTTTTCGCCATCGATAGATCCTTGTTCTGACATTGAATTGACTTTTCGTTGATAAAATGTGATTCACATTATTTTTTAAACTATCCAAATGCGTTAAATGCTGTAATGTACTGTAAAAAGCCAACGACTATAATCTATTTCAATCAAACTTCTAAACTTTTTTCACTCAACATAAAACGTCGATTTTTATTTTTCTAACAGCATTTTCATTCCAGCGTCTTTGGAAATACTGTCGCCTACATATTAAACTTGTTATAGATTGCGATCACATTTAAAAATGGTGATGGTTTGTTTACTAAGATTTACAGATTTATATATAGGCTTAGTGCTCCTTGATAATTTCTTGATACCATAAACTGACATCCATCATCATCATTATACAATGATGAGGCAGTCACAAGTGCTCCTTGATAATTTATTGAAACCATAAACTGACATCCATCATCATCATTATACAATGATGTGGCAGTCACCTGTGCTCCTTGATAATTTATTGATACCATAGATTGACATTCATCATCATTATTTTACAATGATGTGGCAGTCACTTGTGCTCCCTGATAATTTATTGATACCATAAATTGACATCCATCATCATCCTTATATAATAATGTGACAGTGTCTGCCATATGGCAGTCTACTGCTGGGCATATGCCTGTCCACCGCTGGACTGCTGGAAATTGGCGTTAACTCCTTTAAATTGACAATAATTGTCATTATTCGTCCGAGTTATAAGAATAATACCCGTGATTGGCAAATATAGGGATTTATATATTTATGCTTCTTTACCAAGTCTACTAGATAAGCCTGGAATAAAAATAATTGGTGCAAATAAGGATATGGAACCACAAGTCGTTTTGTTTCATAAACGAATAATTCGTTGTAGTTTTTAGACTGATATCTTTTCTAGCCATCTGTGTATACCGTCACGCCAGATCCCTTTCTAAGTAGGCAGAGGCAGTAGTTTTTAATTTGAATAATCAAAGTTTAAAAAATTAATAACATTTTTAACAACCGCATATTATTTAATCCTCCTTAAGAAAATAATACAAACATTTAAAAATATTTTTAACAAATTTGCATGGTAATGTTGAGATAATATTCAAAAAAGAAGTAATGACAGCTGTCAAAATATTGACTAAAGAAGTTTTTATTCGCATTCGTTCTCGTGCAGTAGTATAGCTCGCCGTACATAACGAAAGTGGTAGAAACTGAACACCACGACGATTGAGAAAAAGTATATCACTGAAACAATATTAAATAATAAATAAAGGTTGCAAGGGACAGGGTACGAACTTCGTGATATGATCGTTCAGTAGTTCTGCAGTAGCATACAGAAAACTGTTACACGTTCATATTACGAAGTTATGTTCGCACCACGCCTGGGCCAATAGGGTTCCAGGTGCGTAAAATAAAAAAAAAAAACTGTACTAGTGGCGATTCTAGATTCGAATCCTAAGTCCAGACAAACTGTTTATGAAAAAAAAAGTTTCACAAATAATTTAAAAAGAACTTTTTAAATAGAAGCTTTTATAGCAAAACACAACAAAGATATCTTGCATAGTTGAAGAAATCCTATGGCTTTCTTTCGGCTCCATCATCAGATCTTGGACACTATCCGGGTCTAAAGTACTTGTCAAGACAAATCCAACGCGCCAAAGCACGGCGAGGTTATATTGAATAGTTGGGTGGTTTCATTAGCCAGCTTTCGGCTTCATCATCAGACCCTGAACAGTATCTGGTTGTATAGTACTTGTCAATACTAATGTAACAAGCATAAACACGAGAGGATTACATTGTACAGTTCACATGTTCCTATGGCCACCTTCCGACTGCATCATCAGACCAGCTACATGGTACCATATTATTGAATTGTCACCGACTTCCATCCATCCATATCATCACGCCAGCTCCCTCGCGGGGTAGGCAGAGAGTACAGAGTTCCAACAGGTTATTTCCTTACATACGTCTCTGGCTTCCTCCACTCTCATAGTTCGCCTCATACATTCCCGCCGGTTACGGATACTCTTGACTTGCCCTTCAGATAAGACACGGTCTATTTGATCATGGTAAGATAGTCTAGGTCTTCCCCGGTACCGACATCCTTCCATTGTCACCGACTTTACATACGTATACCAAATTCAGCTCAATCGGATACCCGTAATGCATGATATTTTTTTTTTAATAAAACGTAGCCCCACACTGGGATTTATTCCTGTGCCGTGGGTGCGTTTACAAACATGAAAATTCACATACAAAAATACCCAGACCGGAACAAATAATTGTGGTTCACCCAAAGATTTGTCAGACACAGTGGGTGGAGCGGCTTAATCTCTTAACAACTGCGCTAAATTGTCCGTCAAATGCATCACAAAATTTGAGCCGGAAAGACAGACAGACAGTCAAACATACGATCATTACAAGTTAAATAAAAGCTTGTACTAGCTTGTACCTATCTCGGGCCGACCGAGTCAAACTCTGCTTATAATATTGATGATCGCTGAGAACACTGCGGTCACATAGAGCTACGAACGCCTCGAATGTAACTGCTGTTAACTAAAGGGCCTTGCTTTTAGTAACTCATTATTATTCTGTGTGAATGAGTATTTGTTGACCTTTATAGGTTCAATAGGCAAAAGGACGAGCATGCTAAAATTACGCTCCAACCTAAAGGACAAAGAAAGCAACTAGCTTAAAGGAACTGGCTCGGCTCGGGAAGTCGCTGTAAAGAGAGCATATATGGTCTTGGTCGTGCAGTCTTGGTTTTGGTCTTGAATTTTTAAAAGGTTAAGACCACCTAATTTAACAAGACAAAATCCAACCCTGCTAGCCTTAAGCAAGACCAAGACTGATTCCGCAAGACTCTTGCGGTCTCAAAGTTCCGTATGGTTTTTTTTTTATTTAATGTCATTGGTCCAGATAAAGGTTTTCCCACCACTCTCTATTGATTTTGGTTCCACATTGAAACTCTTGATCGCGTTAGAATCTGCGACCAACTTGGTGCCACCAAGCTACTGCGTTCGCAAGCATGAAATTCACATGTGCAAACACCCACACCGAAACTAATTTCTGGGGTGTTACACAAAAAATTCTCGTGCGGGACTCAAACCTGCGACTACTCGATCCAATGGGCGGTACGACTCAAGATCTTAACAAATACCAATATCATCTTAGTATTAAAACAAACAAAGTTAAATTTCAATTGTTACCAAATTAGTATCTACACAGCTCTGTTATTTGTACAGTTGGCAACGCAAGTCGAATAACATTCTCAGTTATTAAAAGTTAAAACCATTAGACATATCATTATCAATGTATTCAAATATATTTAGATCAACAATTAAAATGGATTTAATGCAAAGCAAAAATGTGCGAGCGATTTAAAAAACTACAAATACGAGTATTAAGCGACTTATGTTGCTAACCGTATCATCCCTAACACTCAAAGAATCAAAACACGCCTTAATAATGACTATTGAGAAAGAAGATTCTCAATAGTCATTATTATTACAAAGGAATTAGGCGTATTCCGTTAATTATTTAGCGCTTTATGCCATTTACAAAATTCACACCTCTTTCATGTTTCGGAAATAATCACTTCATTTGAGAGATGAATTCATTGTGAATGATCTTAAAATGATATTGCTTTTGATTAATTCAGTGGATGAATTCAGAGTTTAATAAAGAATACTCTTTACCTCTATACCAGAGCCAAATCCCTGGCCTGATAGATGAGGAAAAAAGTATAATGACGACTTGAATTTGTTGAAAATATATTCGGATCAGAAGATAAATAATACTACGAATGGCAGCGAAACACCTTTTCCTCAAACGGGGTGGCATGATTTACTTTTTACACTCACAGATCACAAACAATGCTAATTCCCAATATAATGGGGGCGGGCTATTAGCCTGGGAACAATTTATAACTACTAAGAGTAGATTTTTGATAAAAAATGTGGAAAAAATTGGTTGGATAGACGTTTTTAGATTTACTCATATATTACACATGCAATTAGATCAGTCAATTTTTACCATCTGTCAAGTGTCACATCCCTCTACAAGATGCAGGAGTATACAAACTTGGTTGTGAATGTGGTCTCTCTTAGGACAAACAAAAAGACCGATAAAAACTCGGCTGACCTAAAACACCGTCGCTCAAAGAAGTCTGCAGTCTGTGAACATGTGCTTGATTGCACTAGCCATAATATCAGATTTAATAGACCTCAAATCCTCGTGAAGGAACACCTATTACTACCAAAGACGGTTCCGATGGACCAAGCCCATTAAAATTAAAAAAGACCTAATCCTAATTTCAATAGCCTTTTTTCGTGTTGTTTTGTTATTATTACTCTATTATTTTAGTTTCTCTCTTTTTGTTGTGTGGTTTTATTTTATATTTTTATATTGATTCGCGTTGTAGGCAAAACTTATATTATTACGTTTTTCTTCTGTTTGTTTACTTAGGTAAATCTTTTATCATTAATTTACATTCAGTTCCTTGTTATTTTCCTTACTTACATGACTTTCTTGTCTTTTTTTTGTAAACGTGTGTGGCGTCACCTAACGGCTTGACGGAAAACCAACGCTGGTTGCTGTTGAAGGCTTCCAGCATTATGCTGAGTTCGGGACCGTTTTGTAACGATGTTCGAAATTAAGTATATCCAAGTTTTTGTATATTCAAGTTTTCATCGACTTGGGATCCAGTAATTAATATAATTAAATCCAAAATCAAGGATAACACTGCAAGACCTTAAGACAATAATAAAATGCTCGAAAATAATTAAGAAGAATGAGACTATCCCGGAACAACTATGCCTTTTGGAAGCCTAACACTATAGTCCTCCTCTTGAACATGGGTGCTGTATTTCATGGTTGGATAGGATCTGTTCCAGCTCCACTTGAATATAGATAACTTGCTCAGCTATTATAAGTTAATATTTCCTCTGTTGCTTATATTAATTTAGCATAACGACATTTTTCTTTTATTTTCTTCTGTGTTAATGAGGGAATGATGTAGCCATCTTCTGAACTTGGTGGATTTAACTTCGACCCACCTAATTGACCAGCCTACATTGTTCACCTATATAATAATAATAATAATATATATATGCCGACCATGGCAACCGCTGTCAACGACACGTCGTTTTGTGTAAATAAAAATTTTTTTTGCGAAGAAATATTGAAAAGTATCCGTTTAGACATCAACAAACAACAAAAAATAACACACTTTAAGAGCAAAATTTACAATGCGAACGTGGGTTCGCAAAATGTGGATTTGGAAGAAAAACATAACACATCTGTAAATGGCCGAGCCCAGCCGAAGAAACCCCGTGCGGCTGTGTCGGCAGCGGGATGCCCGGTCACCTAGCGCACGCCCAACACCTTTGCCCGGCTCGCCCACCTCGCCCCAGCCTTCGGAGGATGAAGATTTCTTCACACCGCCGACATCTGGGGCCTCTAGCGACGATGCCGGGATATCGGCGTCTCCACCTACATTAACATCTGCGAGGAGAGGAAGCCCACCGCTGCCGGCACGCCTGGGACCAGCGGGACATTGTGCTCCGCCCACGGCCCCTGCTACCGGTGGTGTAGTGCGCCGCATGAGATGGACTCCAGAATTAAATCTGAGTGTCATGCGGGCCTACTATGGTGCTACAGAGGGAGGAACCATCCTCACCGCTTACCGTCCGAAATTGTTGTCTCTGTTTCAGGGGCTTCACCCGACTGTCGCCGTTACTGCGCAACGACTATCGGATCAAGTACGTGCCATCCAGCGGTGCAAGTTGTTGGATGACACAGTGCTTGAGCGACTGCGCCGCGAAGCACTTCCTGCTCGTACTGACTTCAACGTGCGAAGTGTTGAAGAACCTATCTCTTTAAATAACTTCGCACGATCGGAGGAGGTAAATAGCGAGCAGGTAAGTGTTAGTGACCAGCTACAGGAGCAGGTGAGGAGAGCTCTGGAGGGTGCATTTGCGGAGTATCGGTCTGCACCGATTTCCCTAAGACCATGCCTACCCCGTTTGCCCATGCATAGACGTAACATTTCGCTTGTGAGTGCCCTAGACAATGTTTTAAAGCCACACTGGGAGACCAGTGTGGACTTATGTGATACCCATTCTATTTTGTACTGTGGAGCGGTGGCGGTGTGTCGGGTGGCAGGTGTAAGATTTCCTAATCTACATCGAGCCACCCAACCCACAAATACTAAACCATTCTGGCAGTGCAGAATAGAGCGGCGTATAAATATGGCTAGGACACTCATAGCGAAATTGTTGTGCTTCCAGGCTGGAAACAACCGCCCGAGAGTTGTGCGTTTCGTGACCCAAGCCTTTGCAGGCACACGAGTGGCTCCTGTGGACTATGTGGCAGGAGTCGCGGAACGCATAGACTACTGGAAGCAAAAAGTTTATGCATGGGCGAAGAGGATTCGCAGGTATAAGGCGAGAGCAGACAGATACCACGTGAATCGCACCTTCCAGACGAATCAAAGGAGTGTATACCAGGCTTGGGAGCGCCCCCAAGAGAGAGTGACTGACGTGCACTTGCCAAATGCGGCCGTGATGGCCGAGTTTTGGCGTAAAATTTGGTCAGTGCCCGTCACTCACTCCGAGGGCGAATGGTTTGATGTTGTTGGACGATCCTGTGGGCCCATTCAGGAAATGGAGCCCGTAGTCATAAGCCGTGAAGATCTGGCCTGTGCGGTTCGTGCGGCGCCGAACTGGAAAAGTCCGGGGCCGGATGGACTGCACGCATTCTGGCTAAAGAGGCTCCAGGGCTCACATTCTCGTCTAGCGACTCAATTCCAAGAAGCTCTTCAATTGGGATCGCTTCCTAGTTTTATGACATCGGGTGTCACTCACTTGATTCACAAATCTGGCAGTACTTCGGAACCTAAAAATTATAGACCGATTACATGTCTACCTACGGTCTATAAACTCCTTACATCCATTCTGAGAATAAAAATCAATAATCACCTTAAGGCACAGCATATTTTATCGCCTACTCAGAATGGCTGTAAGGGGGGGTCCTGGGGTACAAAGGATTTGCTCCTCATTGATATTGCCATTTGCCAACAGGTACGACGATCCAGAAAGAATGTCTCCATGGCCTGGATTGACTATAAGAAGGCCTATGATTCGGTGCCTCATACATGGCTGGGGAGGGTGCTAGAGCTGTACAGAGTACACCCGGCGCTATGCTCTTTCCTCGGTTCGTGTATGAGGCAGTGGACCACAGTTCTTCGTCACCCAGGATGTGGTGGCCTTTCTGGTTCGTCGGACTTGATAAAGATAAGCAGGGGTATCTTTCAGGGCGACAGTTTGAGTCCGTTGTGGTTCTGCTTAGCTTTGAATCCATTAAGTGCTATACTTAAGGATTCAAAGCTAGGTTACCATTTGCGGAGGGAGAGTGAGCCTATATCTCATCTACTGTACATGGATGACCTCAAGTTGTACGCTTCGAAGAAAACAGACCTGATGGAGTTGCTCAAAATAACCGGCAATTTTAGCAACGACATCGGAATGGAGTTTGGAGTAGACAAGTGTGCGGTCATCCATGTACAAAGAGGGAGAGTTGAAGATTCTTTTAATCTACAGCTCTCTGAAGATATATCCCTCAGATCTCTCTCTGAAATGGATTCTTACAAGTATCTTGGTATGTCACAAGCCTTAAGTATAGCTGAACAGGATATGAAACAATCATTGAAAGATCGGTTCTTTGCCCGCCTGATAAAAGTGTTAAAAAGCCTTCTATCAGGTGGAAATAAGGTCCGAGCTTTCAATGGTTGGGTCATGCCTGTTCTTACATACTCTTTTGGCATACTAAGGTGGACTCAGTCTGAACTGGATGCCCTGGATAGAAAGGTCCGTCGATTGCTGACAGCGTATCGTATGCATCACCCGCGGTCGTCTGTTATGAGGTTGTACATCCCGCGGAAGTGCGGTGGTCGTGGGTTTTTAAACGCTAAGACACTACACAACCGCGAGGTGTGCAATCTCAGACAGTACTTTTTAAGTGTATCCGTGGTGATGTATCGAGATGTTGCCGCAATCGATAGAGGCCTAACTCCGCTTTCCTTGGCAAACGGGAACTGGCGAAGGCCCCAGGTATTAAGTACTTCGGACCGCACAGCCATATGGAAGGGCAAGGAGCTACACGGACGGTTCTATCGGGCTCTTACAGGGCCTGATGTGGACCAGATCGCTTCCGTGACCTGGCTACGCTTCAGCAACCTTTTTGGGGAAACTGAAGGCTTTGTCTTTGCAATTATGGACGAAGTTATCATGACGAACAACTACCGGAAGCACATCCTAAAGGACGGCACGGTTGACATTTGTCGGGCATGCCACCGTCCCGGTGAGTCTATTAGACATGTAGTTTCCGGTTGTTCTCGTCTTGCTAACGGAGAGTATTTGCACAGACACAACCAAGTGGCTAGGATTATCCATCAGCAACTTGCTCTTAAATATGGCCTTGTGAACTCTGAAGTACCGTACTACCAGTACCAGCCTCTTCCAGTTCTCGAAAGTGGTCATATCACGCTCTACTGGGATTGATCTGTTATCACGGATAGGACTATTGTAGCCAATAAACCTGATATCGTGATAATAGATCGATCGATGCGTCGTGTAATGCTAGTTGATGTCACCATTCCGCATGATGAGAACCTTGTGAAGGCCGAAAAAGAAAAATTATCAAAATATTTGGACCTGGCCCATGAGGTTACCACCATGTGGAATGTTAATTCAACTATCATTATTCCGATGGTCGTTTCAGTCAACGGCCTTATAGCGAAGAGCTTCGATAAACACCTTGAGAAGCTCTCGCTAGGCAGTTGGGTGAAGGGCCTGATACAGAAGGCAGTAATGTTGGACACGGCACGCATTGTGAGGAGGTTCCTCTCTTTGGAGCCCTGACCGCCGGTAGCATGGGTCGTAGACCTTGCTGTCGGTGGAGCACATTTTTTTTTATACAATATATATAAGAATATTTGTATTTTATATTTTTATATATATTTTATAAGAAATTATACCGAATAAATATATACATAATAATATCAAACTATATTTCCCACTGCTGGACAAAGGTCTTCTCTCACAAATCAAGGTGAAAGAGAAATAGGTCATACTCCACGCTCGAATATGAAAATGCCACAAACGGTCACCCATCTCAGACCGACCGAGTCGAACACTGCTTAACCTTGGTGATCGGTAAGAATACCGCGGTCGCACAGCGCTACGAGCGTTCTCCTATACCTCGCCAAAAATTTAGATTGAAAACATTGTATTCTTTTTTGTTTTAAAGGAGTAACCGTAGAGTTCCCTTCTTCTCCACAGGAATGATACTCCGAAGTGGTAGCAGTCTTTGTTACTTTTCTGACAATTCATAAATAGTGGCTTACATGAATAAAAATATTCTTATTCAGATAGTGTAAACCCCAATAATATATTGTCCCACCTCGGATTCCAACTCAGGACCTCGTGATAACTTTTCCATTTTTTTTTTAAAGCTATTAATCTTCCGTTTCGACCGTCACCCATTTTTAAACACTTTTCAATCAACCGACAAGCATTTTGGCGGTAAACAAACAAAATGGCGGGCGTCATTTTAATGTAATTAAACAAATACGCTAGTAATCAGCGGGATGCGGCTGCGGCACACCGAGGTGCATTCATAGTAATTAGTATAATGCACCATCCGTTTATGTGATTGGACAGATGTACAGAGCCACATTCCCACTAGTGCAACTCTGCTAAAACTAAATATTTTCCGCCGACTATCATCGAGTTTTTATGTAGTGGGTACTTATTAGTAAAGCTATGTCAAACAAAATATGTCACGCAACTTCTTGACCGCGGGGATAGCGGGGATGTTTTTGTTATCATGGATAGTGTTTGTTTTTGTTTCTGGAATTGTTAAAACAGTATCTCAGTGCACATATAGGTATATTTTAAAAAACTTACCATCGAAGGTGTCACGTTCCATTAAACACATCGAACAAAGGAAACTAAAGTGTATGCACTAACTTTGCTACAAAAATTTATTTCATGTTCTAAGGTACTAGACCTTAAAATATACTTAATGTTTTTATATTTAAATTGTATACGAAAACAGCTAACCGGTTAAGATTCGATTTTAGCGGTTCTGATTTGTGTGTGTCCGGACAAAAGTCTATATTTATTAGTTATTTTCGACGGCACCACCTTTGCAATGTTGTTTACTATGAAAAGTGAATTAAATGATATTCCAGCTTGTAAACTGCCCCTTTTCCAAATTTCATCGAAATACGCCTTACCCTTCTGCCGTGAACACAAACACGTGAACACAATCCGTTCAGCTGTTACGTCGTGATTGGTTAACATACATCCAAACATCAAAATATTTTCATTTAAGGTGTAAAGGATAGAATGGGAGAAGTATATATTGCCATAACACCTGCACAATTTGAAAATCGGACTTTCACTGAGAATTCAAACAAGAAATCTTTCTGTGACCAACAATTATTTGTTTCGGTCTGGGTATTTGTGTGTGAATTTTCATGTTTGTGAACGCACCCAAGACACAGGAATAAATCCAAGTGTGGGACTACGTTTCCTTTTTAAATGAAACAGAATTTTACAAAGAAATAACTCAACCACAGGTTATCCGACCTAGGAGTTGAACAGGACAAGCACCACTAGCGCCCGTTTTAAATATTTAAGGCAAGGATAGATTTGCTTACTGTCAGTAGAATTTTGACAGATTTTTGACACAAAATATGTTAAAGTTCTATCCGTAGTAGGCAAACCTATCCTTGAGTTAAATATTGAAACCGGTCCTAGATCAACGAGAAAATACTCAAAATAAGATACGGAGAACTTTTCCCTTACTTACCAGCACCCAGAAATGTGAAGAGGCCACTTACGCAAGCCAAGTTGGCCAGTCTGTGTTGCTCATCTTTTATTTTGGGAGCTGAAAATTATAAGAATGTGAACATATGAATAACATAACAATAGGTAGGCAGAGTACAAATTTCCAACAGGTTCTTTTCTTACAGAGCTCTCTCGCTTTCTCCACTCATAGTTTATCACATACACGCTTCCTCCGGTTACAAAGACTCTTGACTTCCTTTAGATAAGATACGGTCTATTTTGACATAGTAATATAGTCAATATCTTCCGCGGTACCTTCAGCTTTTCCACTTTCGCATTGCATATCTGTCTTGTTATTCTTTCTTCCGACATAATCTTTCTTGCATATCCGACTCTTACTGACATATAACAGCGTTGCGACAAGCACTCGGGTAAGAATGGCCAGCTGTGCTGTTTGCTTAAGTGCCGACTCCCAATTAGCTTGCCTATCACACGACATTCACTCTCCTCTATATCAGCAGTGTAATTCCTATACATGCTGTAAACGCATCCAACATATACAAGATACACGCTACGCTAAAAGTGTTTTAGTACTGATAGCGAAAATACATACAAATAAATGAACAAGGTAAAAATATATTTGTTTTCATGCATGCATTGGTGACAAAAATACGTTTTTATTACCGTCGTGTGTGCCGTATACGACGTCGTTCGCTTTATTTTACATTAGGTTCGCAAGGAAGGTTCCCATTTGTTTCACGCTCAGGCATACAATTACATATTGGAAACCAATACGAGCAGTACTTGAAACGTAGGCAATTTATGTAAATATACCGCTTTGTGTAAAACCACAGACTAGTTTATTTGAATAGACTACAGAGTTGGTTTACACACGATTATTGGCGTCTTGCTCCCCCCTGCTTCGTTTGTAATGGCGTCGAGCGCGACGGAGGTGGGTTATGACGTCTCCCGTACATTTCAGTACAGTACAACTCCCCGAGTCGTGCCACCGTCGTGCTGCGTAGGCTATGTGATGAAATCATTAAGCCGACTCCTCTTTATATATGCCTCGTGCTTCGAGCGACATTGAGAGACAAAGCTCAACAAATCTGGCAACATACCGTGACTTTTTCCTTGTCGCTGCGTCACTTTGATCGATAAACCATGAATTAAATACCCTAAATGGATTAAGTACTGTCAAAATATTGCCAAAGAAAATCAAATTCTTACTCACAGGCACAACACTGAATTGTTTATGATTTAAACAACCTGGAAAATCATGGTGAGTGAGAGGTATAGCCTGGAGCCCGGTGTCTTGCTCGCACCCATTACGATGCAGTACGGTGACAATAAGGTAAAACTAATGCAGACTATACGTATTTATGATATAGTTTAAAAACCTATAAACCTAAAAACCTTTATATACAAACGAATTCTAAGCAAACACAGTTCTAAATTTGTTTGTATATACAGGATGGATTTTTAGATGGGTCTGTAAGAGAAGTCATCCCAACCTTTGTAGCTATAGTATAAAGGCCTTAGGAGACTATCCTTAATTTTTGCGGCATTTGGAGCTGAATTTATAGATTTCAAAAAAATTAACAGACAGCACGAAATTGGGTAGTTTACTTAAAATCTTTTTTGTGGCCAATCGATTCTCTTATTCCGTACGATCCTGTGAAAGATCAAAAACTTCTACTGGATCAACCGAGATTCGAGAGAAAATAAGAACTTGCAAAAAAAATCCCACAGATAGGATAGTTTAGACCGATTTCCTATAGCTGCCCTTACTCTCCATACATACTCGACATAACATTTAATTTATGAACCGATTTTGATGATAATTTTTGCATTAAGTTTCGTGTAGCTACGAGATGATATCATTTAATTTTATTGGTATTGTTATGGTAAGATATTGAGACCATTCCTCGTCAAGACATATATTTAAAAATACTAGCTGTTACCCGCGGCTGCACACGCGTTTATTTTGTAATTTGACATAAGCAGGTAGATCTCTCATGCGTGATCTTATTCAAAGCTAACGCAGTTTTATAAAAAAAATCATTTACAATACCTGGGTACTTTCTTTTTGAGAAGGATTACTAGTTTATCTATTTATCATAAAATTATTGGTAAAATGACTGATTTAAACCTTTTCTACCTACTCTGCCAAAAAACGCAATATGGCGTAATAATATTTAAAACAGTGCATTGCGAGCTACGTATGTAAAAAATAATGTAACATAGTTTTGTCTGTATATTTCGTGCCAGTCTTCTTGTAAGAATATACAACTCATGTTCATAAACAAAATTATGTTTAGATGTCTTTAATAATAATAATAAATTCTTTGTTTTAACCAACTGGGATCACGTGTTCGTGGAATATTTAGACTTAATATTAGGGTTAGTAAAGAAAAAAAATCATGTACCGAGTCTATCAGCCATGGCTTTAAGGATGCTGTTAAAACTGCCCCGAACTCTTAATAAATGCATACACAAAGTCCCATAAATAGGGCCAGATGTTAACAAGTCCATAATCGTACCAATGTTTGGTCACCCTACTTAGAAAGCGACGTAGGGCTCTAAGTGAGTATCCTTGTCGTTACGTTTTTTTCACAGAGTGCTCAATCCATTTTGGGTAGTATATCCATGCGATAAACAGAATTCACAAATCGTAGACGTGTGTTGCGCAACAAAATTGACACACGATTTTTGCCTCGCTTACGAAGCATAACGTCAGCGTGAAATAAAATCAATGAAACATTTTTTTTTAAAATTGCATAATAAAAAATCCTATTTGATATGTAGTAGTCAATTAATTATCTTAGTTTCAATAGCTTTTAAAAGTTTTTATAAGATATAAGACAGCGCCATCTTTGTATAATAATAGCATTTAAACTTTTTTCGAGTGGCAATTTGTACATGGGTATTGACTATCTATTCTTTTAAAATGGTCTTGGTAAAATGTTTTTTGGTACCCTCTGTTGTAGAAAATTGTCTTGGCTTATTAGATCAGCTGGCTCTCTCTACACAAATGGTCTGAACGATAAGCGATCGGCTCACTGGATCGTGTCAAAGATTCAGTCCCAGCATGGGACAAATCTTTGTATGTCACAGCATGTTTTTCAATCTGGGTTAAACTATTTTTTAGATATAAGTTGTGTTGTTCGTAGTTGTTGTAGCGTATTGTATGAGCTCTCTTTATGCATGCAAACGCAATACGAAGTCGGTTTTGTGCTCACTTGATCGAGTAGGCGAAAGATTTAAAGCCCTATACAATAATTTATGACCCACAGATATTATATTCTGTCGTGTGTCAGTGGTTGTGAAGTTTTGAGCCAAGACAAGAATAGTTAGTTCTGAGTTTGTACGGCATACCTCCAAGTTTTATGCGCGAGGACCAAAACCCCGACTTGTCTATCCAGTAATTCAGGTTTCTGAGATACGAGACCAGTACTTTGTGCAGAAGGCGCTTTTATTAGTATTTTTTATGAAATCAAAAAATAATAGTGGTCAACGTTTCAACCACTAGTTCAAGTCGTTTTGTATAAAATGACGCATTTAAGTCTATCGAGTGAACCAGTTCTTACGATAAGCTTTGACATAAATAAATGTCTTTGAATTTCTCAACCCACCAAAAGTATGTTAATCAGCCATGTCCTTGTGAAGGAACACATATCATTATGCCAGATCTCTTGCGAGGAAGGCAGAGAGTACAGAGTTCCAACAAAAACTTCCTTTTCAGATCTCCATCGCTTCCTGCACTTACATAGTTTGTCTCATACACGCTCGCTGGTTACGAAGACACGGCTTATTTGGTCGACAAGATAGATCTGCCCCGGTACCTACACCCTCACTTTCGTATTGCATATCTATTTTGCCGTTCTTTTTTCCGACATTCTTTCTATATGTCTGAACTACCGGAGCATAATTTTCCTCATTTTTACATCAATAATTTTAATTTGTATAGTATTGGGATGGTATTAGGGTATATTATAGAAAGGTGCTTACCATCTTTAAATCTGATGCAAGCTCGGCTAATCTTGGTCGCAGCCAGAGAAACGAGGCCCATCCAAACTATACTTGCAACGAGGAGATATACCTGGATAAATATAGAACGCCATTTACTGATCCAAATTAAATAGAAGGTACTGAGTGAAGGAGGTGATTCCAAACTAAAAACCCGCACAGCAGGGTAACAACCCGCGACTACGTCTGGGTTTTAACCGACTTCAAAAAGGAGGGAGTTCATGTTCGTCTGTATGAATGCTTCTTCCTTTCTTTTTTTATGTATGTTCACCGATATTTCCGTCAATTTGGATTTTGTTGTTTTTTTTGGCATTGGGTTCATCATATCTTCAAGGTAGTCCTATTTTAATTTTATCGCTATTGAACCTTGGACTTTGAAGATACACCAGGGAACTCTTTAACGACAAACAATATAAATGTGTAGAATGAGATATTATGGGTATTACGTCATTCCTATAGGTACCCTACTAGAGAACTAAGTTATATATTAACCAACTTCAAAAAAGGAGGAGGGGTATAATTCCTCTGTATTTTTTTATAACTTCCTTGGTTATGAACCGATTTTGATGATTCTTTTCGCATTGGATTTAGTATAGCTTCAAATAGGTTTCATTCTAATTTTATAGGTATTGGACCTTGGACTTTGAAGATACACCACGGGACTCCTTGACGGCAAACATCACGAATAAGTAAATTCAGTTATGTGAGTATTATATCAATCCTTTAAGTACCTTACTGTAGTATTAAATAGAATAATTTTATATAGGTATATAAATATTAATATTTAATTCACTCATCACTTATGATTGTAAAATAATAAACTTTTTAAAAGAAGGAAAACCGCCTCAAAAATCAAAAAAACAAAAATTTGAAGTCAGTGCCAAATAACCAACTCCACCAACTGGCACCGACTTCAAATATTTATTTTTTGGTTTTTGAAGTCGGATTTCCTTTTTTATTTTTTAAAGTTTTTGAGACAAACGGTAACCTACATCATACCCCAGGATGCAATCATCCTTGACAAATTTATCAAAATCTGTTCAACGGTTTAAGCGTGAAATGGTAACTAGCAGATAGTTACTTTTGAATATACAGGGTAAATTTGAATTTATGGGCATCCTTTAACCGGTACCGTACCACGCAGTAGATATGTATATTATTGTATGTTAAACTCGAATAACAAAAAAATATTATATATTCGAAAGTAGCTCTGTTACATTTTCACGCTCAAACCGCTGAACGAATTTTGTTCGAATTCGGCAAGGAAATAGATTTTATCCAAGGAAACAAAATAGGCTAGGATTTATCTCAAAACAGCTTAAGGGTGTGAAATACACGGACGATTTAGCGCAGTGGTTAAGAGTTTAAGCTGCTCCACCCACTGTGTCTAATAGTCGCGGGTTCGATTCCCGCAGGGGACAAATCTTTGTATGATCCACAATTATTTGTTCCGGTCTGGGTATTTGTGTATGTGAATTTTCATGTCTCTAAACTCACCCACGACACAGGAACAAAACCGTAGTAAAGGGCTACGTTTAAAAAAAAATCTTGTTTCTCATGACTTTGTTTTTATATTAACACTGTATAAAAAGTATAAATATCGGCAAATTCATACATACGAAGAGTTACTTAAACTAGCATTTGGGTAAAGCTATTTGTGTCATGTCCATCCTTCTATTTTCGTTAATACATGCCCCTTATATTGTGTATACATGTCACTATTAAAGTTAATATAATCTTGTTTATTTTTGCTCAAGGAAAACTAAAATGACTGGTACAAAGGTAATTTTATTTTTTAATATTAGCCCTGTTAATAAACTGTCCCACCGTTGGGCACGGGCCTCCTCTTAAACTAAGAGGGTTAAGGCCCACCACGCTGGCCCAGTGCGGGTTGGCTAACTTCACACACCTTCAAAAAACTCTTAGGCATGCAGGTTTCCTCACGATGTTTTCCTTCACCGTTAAAGCAAGTGTTAATTAATTTGTAATATGCACATGCTTTTCGAAAAGACAGAGGTGCGTGCCTGGGTTTGAACCTGAGACCTTTAACTTTGCAGTCTAACGGTCTAACCACTAGGCTATCACAGCTCATACATACATGTATGTGTACAAAGTTAATAAGCACAAACTCATTTACGCCGTTTACATTTAGGTAGTAAAAAGTAATAATCTTTTGTTTAAATTTACTTTGTGAGAAGGGAATTTAATAGTTACCAGCATAGCTCTGCAATTCTCAGTTAAAGCTACTACGATGAGTAGCACTCCAGCACCAGTAATCCCACTGAGTATGATGCCAGTAGCCGCACTGGTGACTGTAAAAATATAAACTTAAAAAATATTCTTAAAAACTAGCTTTTGTAGTCCAAACACTTCAGAGCTATATAGTTTAGTTGAGTAGTTCTTATAGCCAGGATCCATCTCCCTCATCAGACCTTAGACACCACATATGAGTATAATGAATATAATAATAATATATAATAGTCCAGCTACATTACCATAGTTACGTCAGTTGCCAAATTTTAACTTATGCTGATGCGAATTCTTCAAAAATGAATTACGATAATGAATCGTAGATACAGACAGACAAAGATGAATAAAGCAAGTTAAATAAAGGTTTGCAATATATTATTTGCAAATATGCCTACCGGTGGGGTATCAGTAAGTTTTTTGATACAAATGCGACATCCGTGCTTCCACTTAAAATAGCACCCGTTAAGCTAAATTGGATGCTACTGACAATTTTTCCATAAAACAATCAATCTCCTACTTGAGATTCGATCTCAGAACTCGTGATCTCGAACCACATCAATACACACCAGGTACTCGTAAGCATTACTTTTAATGTAATTACTAACTATTTACTTACACTGTGTAGTAGGAGTCTTATGCATCTCATCATATTGCATTCCATGTGTCAGTATAAGCGTAAGCAATATGGATCCTACCAGGACTTGGCAGAACGCTATCAGCAGGACCCCTGGGAACAGGTTGCATATGCCACAACAGCTCTCGAAATGGCATCCAGGCTTGTGCACCATAAAGTGGAGAGGGACCTGGTGATTATAATCAAGCATGCATTCTAAATCAGCCTATACTCTCCCACTACTATGCATAGGCTTTTTCTCCTAAATCAAGGTGAAAGAGGTCTTACTCTACCACGCGGACCCATTGCGGATTGGTAGAAACAGGACTCCGGCCACCTAAGAGATCTTATCAAGTTGCCTGTAAGGCATTTATTTCGCCTTGACGACTTCTACGTTAAATGGCGGCTGGACCACAAATAGTTTAATAGGTCCCTTATTACGAGTTACGAAATTTTGGGACGACAGGTACATAAATACCGAACTCTCTGTGACCAAATAAGAAACCCTAATCGTGCTATCAATCAATGTACCTTTGAAACATCTTATAACATCCTTAAGCCCCCGAAAAAGGCTGAAACTTGTGTGAATTTTACCTTTACCACACTTTACGGAATAGGTTCAGAACAACGTGTTTTTGCATTACAAAGACCCATGGAATGAAGAAGTAGATACTTCTTTTTTCTATGCACAGAACAAATCGGTGGCCGAATAAAATAATAACATACATAAAAACAACAAAAAAAAGCTTTATAGTTTGAGATTAGCGTCCTAACTCTAAAAAAATAACCACCGTCACGCCTTTATTCCCCAAGTGCCGGAGGTGTACTATGTAAAGCCACTTTTCGTCGAAGCCTTGTCCCATGTAATAGAAGCGAGACTATTGCCATTCTAACAGGTACCATGGCAGACTCCAGACTGATACTGGACATTTCTCCATGAATAAATTTTTGATCGGCCTTCGACGAATCCTGGACTATGTGATTGCTACAAACATCTTACGCCTTTAGACCAACGAGTTCTATTGATCATATTTTTTGACATAACGAAGTGCATGTCCCAACGCTGTTATATGGCAGCGAGAGCTGGATATGTAAGAAGGAGAATGAAAGTAGGATAAATGTGGTCGAAATGCAAGCTCTGCAGAAGATGTACGGAGTGAAGCTGACCGACCGTATTCGCAATAGCGTAGTAAGAAAGCGGATAGGTATAAAAGATAGTATCGGTGTAAAGATGTGAAAGGGTATGCTCCGTTGGTTCGGGCATATAAAAAGAATGTCAGAAAAAAGAATGACAAAACAGATATACAATGCGAAATTGGAAGGATGTATCTTACCATGATAAAATAGACCGAGTCTTATGACAAGGACAAGTCAAGAGTCTCCGTAACCGGCGAGCGTGTATGAACTATGAGAGTGGAGGAAGCCAGAGAGGAATGTGAGGAAAGAAGCTGTTGGAACTCTGTATTCTCTGCTTACCCTGCAAGGGATCTGGCGTGAGGAGATAGATAGATAGAGAATTTTTTTGACTTGAACCATTTTAAATTCGGTCACGGATAGGTTTCCATCCATAACAAATACATCGCGTGGTTTATCTCTGCTCCATATACCCGAGGGCTAGCTTGCAATATTTATCGCAATACTTGGATCGCCGGCAGCCATTCGGCCTCTTGCTCGTTCAATAAATACGATATCACTATTAATACTGGATCACGAGTTTGTTTGTACACAATAACTGGTACTGAATAAAGACCGATCCATAATTGGACATTTTCAGGAATAGCATTGCTTTATTGTTTTGCCTTGTGCAGCGTTCATAATTGCGGTGTATATTCCTATCTTAAATTAATGATTTTTCTATTTATCTATATTATCACGCCAGATCCCTTGCGGGGTGGGTACAAAGTACAGAGTTCTAACGGGTTCTTTCTCCATAGACCTCTCTATCTTGCTCAAATCTCATAGGTCCCCTCATGCCAATGCTTTTTCCATGTAGATATACCAAATGATAGTATTCCCATACTTTTTCTGATGGGCCGTGCTGACATTTATTTTATTTCATACTAGCGGCCCGTACCGGCTTCGCACGGGTGGATATTGCGTCCGCTGCGTAGGAACGCGCGGCTACCTATTTCATAGATGCACATCTATGAAATGACTTAACATCGTTGACGAAAATTGGGTGTACTCAGTACACCTCTGCCACCCCCGTTCAAAGAATATAGGCGTAATGGTGTTTATTTTTTTAGGTATTATATTAAGTATAGGGACAAATATGAACCATTGACACGAAAAGAAGAAAGTATTACATCTGCAGTCGAAAGATGTCTTCTGCAGGAAAAAGACCAAGGCCCCCACTAAAAATAATCATGACCACCAGTTTTGTGCTGTAAACATCTACCCCTTACCAGTGACCTAGGCCATTGGTCCATCTTGTAGAAAGCCTGCGTGGTCGCCACCCGAGAACCTTTCGGCCCCAACGGCCATCAGTCACGCCGCTATCCTGCTAGCAGGAAACTACGGGTTCCGGCTCTATACGGAGATGGGATAAAAACTATTTTATAAACAGTACCCGGACTCCAGAACTACCGCTGGTGCTCCGAGGTTTCTCACTGGACCTCGTATAGTCTTCAGTTATGCTCTTTGGCATAATTTATAAATACGCAAGAACATCAGAAAGAAAATCAGGTAAAAATCGTTACTTGACAGTGACGTTTGAATGATTTATCATAGATAATACACGCTTTTTATCAGCTTGACATGTATCTATGGAAATTTGCAAAGAAGTTTGAAAAACGTATTTTTCTGACCAGGATCACCAGGATCTGTCTGTCTGTCTTTCCGGCTCTAATATTGTGATCCATTTTTCAAGTACTTGCTTGTATCCGATTGAACTGAAATTTGTCATACGTACAAAAGCTTAGCAGCTTGTAGTTGGTAGTAGTACGTACCACGAAGCTGGTTTCATAATGGAAACGGAAGATGGCCATAGAAACATGTGAACTATACAACATAATCACCTCGTATTTAGGCTTGTTAGATTGCTACTACATAACCAGATGATGTTCAGAGTCTGATGATGGAGCCGAAAGATGGCGAACGGAACCACCCAAATACTCAATATAACCCCGCCGTGTATGGGCTCGTTAGATGTCTTGACGAGTACTGTAAACCCGCACAAATCTATATAACAGGACAGTGACCAGGGTTTGATGATGGAGCCGGAAGGAGGCCACAGGAACGCGACTCAGTTGAAGGAGCATTATATCTTTGTTGTATTTTTGGTATAAAAGCTTTTTTAAAAAAAATAACTTTTTTCTACTTTTGATGTTGATTTCAGACTAAAAAAAAATAAATAAATTATAGTTCGTAAAATCTAAAACTAAAACACGCTTTAATCGCAAGCCGAACAAAAAGGAGTTTTTTTACTATTATTTCTTTTATTGACCCACGACACTAATTACAATCAAAACATAACACTTAATTACAAATTAATAGCATAGATCAGTTTTGTTATCCAAGATATGAGCATTCAGCTACTTAAAATTGAGTAACTGACGATAAACCAAAAATAAGACAGAAGTAAACATGATCTAAGAAGAACAATAGGAGTAGGTACACATCAAATAACACTTCTTTCGGATACAAATACCGCACACAGGATCAGACACCGACCTCACCAGCGAGGTCGAAGAATCCCGCCGGCCGGTGCAGAACACCACGGCGAGACACCTAGAATACACCCTCCCCATAGCGATTGTCCAAGCCGAGGCCGTTCCTCCTTGATGCGCCCTTGAGCTAATCGTCCCCTTGTCCTTCTCGCTAGAGCGTAGTGGTTGCACGCTCGCCCTCTTGTCCGGTGAAGCTGTAAAGGCCCCGCGGCCAACAGCGTAGATCATTCGCACACATACACACACAAAATCTTATAACATAACAACACAATTACTATTAGAAGGCTTTTCATAATATTACAGTGTACGACATTCAGGGCATTATACAGAGAGTGAGGTTAAAGGAGGGACGTGTTGAAGGAGGAAACTCAGCATTCCGACTGTGTTGCTCGCCGCGTTCGTTCGCGTCACCGCTTGCCGCGCCGTTTCCCCCGCGACGCTGTCCGCCCTCCCGCTCGTGCGTACGTATTTACGTATGTTCGGTAGGTACGACGCGCCGTTTTGACGGCGCTGTCGACCTTTCCCTAGTGTTCAACGACTAGTCACAGTTTGTTTTTAAAACCACGAATTTTCTTTCGTTCGTGGTAAGACTGGTGGATACCTAACGGTGAAAACTAAGCGAGTCTTGAGCGGGACCCGAGCGCTCGCCTCCCTCCTTCAGAGGGCGGCTAACTCGGAAGGGTTTGAGTTCTGGCCTTGGGCACTACCCTAGTCAGAGCTCATCCTTTCACCAGGACCTACATTTTCCCTTCCCGAAATCCTATTCTCCGTGCGGCGGTTCTCTTCGCCCCGGAGCAGTTAGTGATAGGCACACACCCTTTCGCACACAAGTTTGGCGAAAGGACGCACGTTAGTGTGAAGTCGCGCACCGCGCCCTTCACGCGCTCCGCGACCCTCTTCGTCGCACCGGTAACTCTTGTTACCGCGTCCTTCGCGTGCCCCCCGACCCCCGTAAATCACCCCGTCTCTGCGTGCGGGTCCGAGCCTCACTCGGACTTCGATATGGAGGTTGAGCTGGCATCGGCCCGCCGTGCAACCCCCCCCCCCTCGTTATCTTCATCGGATGACGACTTCATTCCCGTCTTAAACGGGAAAAAGCGTGCGCGCAAGCTTCGCGACTCGCCCCCCCCCCCCCCCCCCAAATCCAGAGAGCCGGAAGCGAAGTCGCTTCCCCCGACCATCCCTCCCCCGCCCCTTGTCATCCATGATAAGAGCGCCTGGGAGCGTATCTCTAAGGCGATCTATAATCGCTACATCAATTATACCCATGCGCGATCCACCGCGAAAGGGATAACTGTAAAGGTGGCGTCCTTCGACAACCACTGCCGTCTGTCCCACTTCCTCCGCGCCGAGAAAATCGGCTACCATACTTATGCCCTTGAGGAGGAGAGAGAGCTCAGGGTGGGCATTCATGGAAGGAATTCAAGGAGTACCTCCTAGCCCAAGACCTTCCGGTGCACCAGGTTCACAGGATGGTTAAGGGCCACAAAAAACAGGTCGCAAGATCTTTGACATAAAGACCGTATGCCACATCTCTGGTGTTTCCGTGGTGGCCCCACACTAAGCGCTTTCAGCGCAACACCCTCCCGCGCCCTCAGCGCACCCTCATCCGGCGCTCTCAGCGCCCTTCCTCCCAGCGACTTCAACCCCCGCGCTCTTGCGTCCCAGGCGCTGACGTCTTCACCTCCGCTTAGGCCGGCACTCGGCGCCAACGCGTAGGCGCCCCACACGTCTTCCCAAAAACACGCCGGTGGTTTCGCCTTCTCCGCCAGCCGACGCCGTCGCGGACTTATGGACATTATGCTGGACAAGATGTATGGCGCGGTATGCGTCAACAGGATTCGCAAGCTGGCCCAAAGGCTCCGTGCCGCTACTAGCTGGGAGGAGCAATTCACCCTGCTAATGATGTACATGGACGTTCACGATACTATGGCCTCCCTCAAAACATGAACTATCATGGATTTGAATACTTCCCTCGTTTAACCTAACTTACTGTATAACATTAGCTGTTACCTGCGGCTGCGCACGCGTTTATTTTGCACTAGCTATTACCCACGGCTGCGTACTCGTTTATTTTGTAATTTGACATATGTAGTTAGGTCTTTCCGAAATAGCAGTATTCCAAGACCTACGATACCTCCAATTTAAGTTTGTTTCAAATCCGTTCAGCCGTTAATATGGAGGAATAAAAACTATCCTGCAACATGAGCCTGAGTCCAATATCAGTTCATGGATGAATTTATGTGTAGGTAATATCACACATTTTATCGTAATATTTCAAATCGCGACTACCTAATAATGGATGGCATATCAACTCGCCAGCGTCATGCTAGCGTCAATTTTTTGTGCTAAGCGTATGCTAAGCCTTGTAGGTTTGATCAAACAGCCGACGGAGCGCGACGGAAGATTCGCGAACGCATCTACCTTCGCGAACGCATCTAGTTTCGCGAACGCATCTACCCATGCGAATCCGTTAATCGTAGCCGCCGCCGACTACGATCCCCCCCCCCCCCACCCCCCGACCCCTGCCGTCACCGCCGGCCGCGACATGTTCTCTCCGATCCCCCCGATGCTTTGTCATCCATTCTTTCCGCTCAGAATACGGGCGACGACGACGTAGTCGTAGATCCCCTCCCATAGCCGGCGGTTGACCGGTGCACTTAGTAGTGCACCCCGTCCCCCCACAGCGACTGTCCCAACCGAGGGCGCCTCTTTGAGGCGCCCTCGAGTATGTCACCCCTTGCCCTTCTGGCTCGAGCGTAGTGGTTGCACGCTCGCCCTTAAGTCCGGTGAAGCTGTAAAGGCCTCGCGGCTAACAGCGTACATCACTCACACACACACACACACGCGACGGAAGCACTCGGTTGGCAGCGCGGCGCACACGTCACACTGCGGGAGGGAAGCCGGCCGGGCCACGCCCGATACAAGCGACCCGCTTGCATGCAATTAGTATCTCGCTCCCCCGTGCTTTGTTTGTAATTGCATCGAGCGCGACGGCAGTGGATCGTGACATTTGCCACGGTGCCGAGAGTCGCAATAAACGTCTCCGCTAGAACCAATATATTTGTGCGCTTTTAACTCGCAACAAGGAACCAGCTTTGAAGAATGGTAAGAATTAAATTTAAATTGGTAGTGTTTAATAATTGTGACTGTGTGGGAATAGTATCCAACGTGTAGTTGAAGAGCTCGAAGAAATTTCATTTTAATATAGTTTCAGAGAGCAGAGAGTGCGTGAGAGCGTATGCTCTCACTTGACATTTGTAATATTTTGTCCTAGGTAATGATTATATTTCTAGCATAAAAAACGAATCAGGATATCTTAAGTTGGGCTATGTTAAAAGCTGCAATACGTTTTAGGGCTCTTTCTAATTTGGTGAATGGCTTGCAAAGGCAGTGTTAACAAAATGTGTGTAACAAAGTGTAAAACAAGGGAATTTCATTGAAGAAGAGATCTTAACGGGATGCTTTACTACCAAGATGGTATTCATACTATGCTTTCCTCTTATCTCAAACCTCTGTGAGCTACAACACCCTGTGAGAATCTGTTATGCGATGAATCTTAACAGCTCTTAGAGACAGACGCTCTGAGCTACTCATTTTGATCTAAGGACAAAATACTTCTCGCTCGGTCAGATTTTTTAAAATAATTACTAAAAGAACTAAAGGAGCCCCATTTTAAATCTAAACTAAATACATTTATTAGTGTAAGCATTTACCAATAAATAGATAACATAATATATGTATACATTCCTTCTAAGGGTCATTGATCATTGATTATTCTTTTAATTGTAAGATCAACTACCTTTGTCTTATTTTTATTGTAATATTCATTGCTCATAGTCTAAGTCAACTGTAATGTTCTTTATGACTGAAATGAAATTGGCTGAATTACAATAGATATATGTATGTTCTAGCGATGTAAAGCGTTCTAACGTACTAATCGCTGCAGTGAGCTGAAGATATACTCTGTCACCAAATCAGTTATTGTTTTTAATTATTTATCGTAACTTACTTTCTTACTAGTGTCGAGCAGCTCTTCTAGTCATAGTCCTGACAGCACCAGCCTTCGGACAGCACAATATCAAATGGAGCAACCAAGTAAGTGGATGAATCCATTTAGCAGAGTGTTATTTGCTGTAGGAATGGCAACAAACTTGGAACAAGTTGTAACGTCACGTCATCTTTTCAGAATGAATGCGGTAAAATTATGCGTGACGCAGTGCCAAGTTCATTGGTCAGCAGCGAACTGCAGTGGCCATGGCGTGTGTCGATTTTTTTTATTAAGGTAAATATTCCACTCTTTTGGTTTGTCTTCGTTTCCGTATGAATTTATGTCATCTAATTTCTACGCGTGGGCGCACATACACACACCAACACTATTGTTAAATTACTTAAAAATACAAAAAAAAATTACAACGACCCGCAAGAGATCTGGCGTAATCATATAGATGTAGACATATTTTGCTATTATAATAGGTAGAGTCTGTTGACATTGAATATGTTGGGAATGAGGTAAACTTCTTTATCGACACAGAGGCCGAAACTATTTTTTTTAGAATTGTTGTGTGATCTGTCTTTTTGTGCCATAACCACGCAATAACTATTGACTCGATTTGAATGAAATTTAGTATGGTGGTAACTTTGCTATAGATTAAAATTCAGGATACCTTTTACTTCGTAAAAATGAAGCAATCCGAGATAATCACAAGGTATAAAATTAAAATGTATTTATTTTATTTTTGGTCACAAGATGTAGAAGTTGTATGAACCTAAAAATAAGATGGGATATTAAACTCACGTTCATCTTCTTACGAGAAAACTCTTCAGTGGTTAAAAGCACGGAGTAGAAACTTTTTATACACGTTAGGTTTAGATAGTCTCTTTAGGAGTAAACTTATAATATATATTAGATTAATGACACACACAAGAAACTTTACATATTCATCTCTTTAAACCAAACCATCTATCGAAGGGTCCCCATCTACCTGCTACTCTTTAGGACTGGGTCACGTTAAATCCTGTAGACTTTTGATCGCCAAAATGTCAATAATTTCAGCTGTAAGAAAGACATCAAACTAAGTATAATTTTCTTTAGAAAATATGTTTGAAAAAAAGGCACAAATAAGGTCACGGAATTCCTCGCTGGATCTTCTTAGTGGTAACCACGTTCCGATTCTGTAGTAGATTACTATGTAAATATTCAGATAGAAAAAATCTTATGTAAAATAACAATTTCTAAGTTCTAACCAGCGCAGGGTTTATATAGTTTAGATGGATTAAGTTTTGAGTTTTCATTCATCTCCAGAATCTTGAGCCCAGCAACCATTTTTGCGGCGGAACCCTGGTGACCCGTCGACATGTCATCACAACAGCCGTCGGCACGACTTATGATGATACCATGGATGCCCTGGAACATCAGAGATTTACTCTCTTCGTCGGAAAATTTAGTTTTACGGATAAACACGATGGAACGCCCATTATGTTCGTAAGTTCATGTTGTTTTAATAGCTACATAAAAACATACCTTTAACTTATGAAAAAAATTTAGTAACTAAATTTGGTTTTGGAACATAACTCATAACAATGTACCAAATATTAAAGTAACTATTAATGTATACAAATTAACATACTACTATCATCGTAAACATATATAGACACACAAAAACGAGGCGTAGGTAACTTTTTACAAGCCTTTATGTTCCTATGTCTGTCTGTCTTTCTGGTTCAAATCTTGTGATCCATTTTTCAAGCACATGTAGTTCGGTGACAATGCAATAATATAGTACTATGGAGCCGGCTCCAGACCGATGGTGAGGGAGTCGAAAGGTGTCCTTGGGAACATGTCAACTACACAACATAACCACATAGTGTTTAGGCTTGTTAGATCGATTTTGACAAGTACTATTCAACCAGATGATGTTCAGGGTCTGATGATAAAGTAGAACGGCGGCCAACGGAGCTACCTAACTACACAACATAACCCCGCCGTTATTTGGGCTCGTTGGATTTGCCTTGACGAGTTCTGTAGACCCGGATGATATCCAGGGTCTGATAATGGACCTGGAGGGTGGCCAATAGAACTTCCCAACTACTAAACATAATCCTGCCGTGTTTAGGCTCGCTGGATTTGCCATAACGAGTTTTATAGATCCGGGGGGGTGGCTTACGGAAGTAGCCAACTACACACCATAATCTTGTCGTAATGGAGCTCACTGGATTTGTTTTGACAGGTACCATTATTTACGTAAAAACGAGAATAGAGATTATATTATATAAGATTTAAAATAGAGATAATATTATATTATTTTTATAGCACAGATCTCAAGGACACCGCTCCTGGATCATATGACCCGATCACGGATCTGATGATCCAGGAGCGGTCCTATTAATATAGATCACTATATTAATAGATCACGGTATCCTAACAGGTAGTGTCATTAGTGCATCCTGTAGGATCTATCCAGTACTCTAGACCCCAGACCTTAAATAACCATAGTACCTACTTGTCGGGCGCCATTGTATTTTTGCCATAGGGTTTTTGCTATAAAAGCTTGATATCAAAAAGAACTTTTTAAATTATTATTTATGAAATATTTTGATGTTTTTTTTTGCTTTGGGTTTTGTGTATAGCTCCAGGCTCCATTTTAATTTCATTGATATTAGATCTTGGGATTTGTAAAACCTAAAGGTAAAGGTACCTTACTATAGAACTAAACAAAACATTAACGGACGCCAAAAAAGGAGATCACATCACATCGCCATCACACTTAATCTGTATACGTATGTATTTTTAATGTTTTATGTATACAACGTTTTATGGATAAAATGTTTTACTAAGTTCATGATGTTTTATTAATAAATGTTGATAAAACATCATGAACTTAATAAAACATTAAGTTCATGATGTTTTATTAAGTTCTAGACTGGTAAGCATCTGTTGTAAATCCTGCCTCGTTTGGGCCATAATGACAATGTCATCTGCAAATCTCAAGTGTGAGATATGACTGCCATTTTATGCCATGGCCTTCCCAGTCCAACGTCCAATGCATTTGTGAACAATTTGGGGGAAATAACGTCCCCTTGTCTCACACCTCGATGCATTGGGATAGGGTTGGTCTGCTGGTTTTGTATCTGGATGGCCATGGAAGCGGCGTTATAGAGGTTTCTTAGTACTTGGATGTATCGCCAGTCGACTTGGCATCGTTGCAAGGATTCCAGAACTGACCAGGTCTCAATCGAGTCAAAGGTCTTCTCATACCACGAGTGCTAAACACAGGGGCCGATTATACTGGTCGGTCTTCTGTACAATCTGCCGTATAGTGTGGATGTGGTCTATGGTTCCATATCTTTTACCAACATGCATTTTCTGCCCTAGTCAAGTATTCTATTTTATTACGACTTCGTGGAGCATGTGTTTGGACATTAGATTCTAATGTTCTTTGAAATGGATGATATTGCAAATGATTTAGACATGGTCACAGTATCGGATTGCTTCTCGTGTGAAGTAGAAAACTAAAACCTGTTACCAAACCCAGACAAACGTCTAACAATACTTACACAAAATATCCGTGGCATTGCTAGGAATTTCGACGAGTTTACAGTATTTTTAGAGAGATTACATATGAACTGTGACGTCATTATCTTAACCGAATTTTGGTTATCTTGTAACCCATTATTGCCTATTTTAGATGGTTATCGTTTCTATACTGCACAAAAAAATCGCAATCAAAATAATGGCGTAACTGTTTACACAAAAAATAGGCTACGTGTTAACATTGAAGAACCCTTATGTCAGGATGGTAACTGCTTGGTAATCAAAATTGGTAAAGAAAAAGCCGTTGTAGCCGTATATCGATCTCCTTCTACTAATAGTATTGACACTTTCCTAGATCCAATTAATGCAATTTTAGTAAATGTTTCTTCATTTAAAAATGTGACAGTTATTGGAGACATAAATATAGATATTTTAAATAATACACAAACCAAGAGATCCAAGAATTTTTGCTCATTTCATGGCCTTCTACGAGCACATTTCCTTCCTACACGATCTAATAAGAGCTGCTTGGATCATGTCATATTAAAAACGAAATACCCTGCTACAACATTAGTCATATAATCCTCAATTACGGATCACAATGCAGTCCTATTATCTCTTAACTTAACACCTAGAAGAATTTACTCGTTTACTAAATTTAGTAGGTTGAACAACGAATGTTTAAGAACTGACTTAGAAAAAATAAACTTTAAGGAAATATACTCAACTAACGATGCTAATAAAAGTATGACATTTCTAATAACTTCCATCCAGCGCGCCATCAAGACAAATACAGTTGTTATACATCTATCTAGACGTAATAGAATTATCAAACCCTGGATTACACCGGGTTTACTGCGTTGCATAAAAAATCGCGACACAATGCACATAAAGCTAAAAAAAACTCATAATAATGAAATATTAAGATTAACATACACTAGATATAGAAATTTTTGTAATAATTTGTTAAAAACATTAAAACGAGGCTATGAAAAATCTCAGCTACAAGCTTCGTACGTAGTAAGCTAAGTACGAAATGACAAAAAAAAGTTATGGAGTTCGATTAAGACAATAACTAATTGTACCAAAACTCCAAACGATGCAACAAAACTAATAAATTTTTCTTGTGTGCAAAATTCTTTAGATGAGGCCAATAAATATTTTGTGGAAATTGGACAAAATCTTGCCACTGAAACCGAAATACGACGCAATAGTCATAGGTCGCAGTGTTTTACTCTTCCAACTAACAGATTTTTTTTTTTTACTTTACAAAGTACTGATGAACTAGAAGTGGAATGAAATAAAACTATTTTACGGATTTTATCGCGGTTTATTTTTTTTTATTTTTAGTTCCCGACGTATAAAAAATAAACCGCGATAAAATCCGTAAAATAGTTTTATTTCATGTGTAATATTCGCGTAAATCTAAGAACTCAATATAGAAGTGGAATGTTTAATCAAGAATCTTAAAAATGCGTGTTCGGTAGGTTGGGATGAAATATCAAACTCAATTCTTAAAACCCATTCGGATCTTCGTGTTCCTCCGCTTACCTATATTTTCAATATTTGCCTAACTGAAGGTATTTTCCCAGTGGTCCTAAAAAAGTCTATTATCATTCTCATCCACAAATCTGGAGAGAAAGATAAAATAAACAACTTTCGGCCCATCTCTGTTATATCTTCTATCTCCAAGCTTCTTGAACGTATTATCAATTCTCGACTCATGAACTACCTTGAAAAAAATAACATACTTTCTACGCAACAATTCGGGTTTCGCTCAAAAAGATCGACAAACTCGGCGTTCGTTGAACTTGTCAATTATGTGGTGGAGAACATTAATGTGGGGAAGAAAACGATTGGCTTCTTCTTAGACCAAACCAAGGCGTTTGATAAATATATAAGGGGCACGCAATTGAAACTGTTTGAGGACTATCTCTCAAATCGTTCCTAGAGGGTAAACATAGATGACTACGTAAGCGGTGAGCAGCCTATCACGTACGGTGTATCCCAGGGCAGTATAATAGGGCCAACCCTTTTTCTTCTTTACATCAATGATCTATGTGAGCTTAGACTCATAAATGGCTTGATTATATCGTACGCAGATGATACAGCCTTCTTGTTCTCAGGGAACTCATGTGAGGTTGTTTATAAATCAGCCCAAACTGGACTGAATATTGTAAACCAGTGGTTGCTAGATAACGTGCTGACTCTTAATATCGGCAAATCACAATTTATTGAATTTACTATGCGAAATTCTAACTTACTTTCCTCCTCTCATTTCAAAATTACTGCCCACGGTTGTAGTAATCATCTAATGTGTTCTTGTCAATCGCTGAATAGAACGAAATCTTTAAAGTATCTTGGAATAGAGCTGGATAGCAACCTCTCTTTTAGGTCACATATTAATATGACTGCGTCCAGGCTAATAAAGCTTATGTTTGTATTTAAAAACTTAAGATATGTTGCAGACTCAGAAGTAATAAAGGAAGTTTATCATGCCTTAGTAACTGTTAACTTACTGTATAACTGTTTGGGGTGGCACCTCTAAATCGATAATTAAATCTTTAGAAGATGCTCAACGAGCTATACTTAAAGTAAGTACCTTGCGTCCGATACTATACCCCACCTTTGAACTATATCAGTCGTGTGATGTTCTTTCAGTTCGTCAATTATTTATCTTAAACGCTGTCCTAACTCAACATTCTACTTTATATTTCGATAAATCACTGGCTAATAATACTCGACGAAAGGGTAGAATCTGCACAACTCAACAAACAACAAAAAAAAAATATTTGTTTCCTCGGCCCATACTTGTACAACAAGCTGAACAAAATTCTGAATATCTATCCACTTACTACTAGAGCATGCAAATTAAAATTAGTGAATTATTTAAAAACATTAAATTATGAACAACCTGAACAACTCATATTATAATATATATATTTATTATTATTATTTCTTTACAATCTTCCCTTTTCCATTGTTTGCTGTTCTTGATTTATAATAAATGACATACACATCCTCTCACACTCACCCACTGATCCACACATCACTCACAGAGAGCCCACACTACACACTTTCTACGATATAATATGTACATTGTTCTTTGATACTACCTACTCGAGAAATGGCTAATTTTGATTGTATAAATTTAAATTTGGAAGAGCTGATGTCTGCAATACAGGTTTCAAACCTAGTGCAGACTCAGTTTGCTCAAAATGTAATGCTACATATAAAAGCCATACCTATTTTTGTGACTTTTAACTTTGTAATGTTTCTCATTAAATAAATAAATAAATATTTAAAAAAAAATATCCTCGAAAACCGGCCTGTTCTGGGGGTTGAAATTCGTCGAGCCTCCGCGCAAGACGATTCGTAAAAACTCTTGAAAACAGCTTATAAACGTGGCTCAGGAGCGAAATAAGGCTGTAGTTCTTTAGTTGGGTCTTATCACCCTTTTTGAATAACTATACGACCACGCTCCTAACCCAAGCCTTTGGAGTTCTCCCGTTACAGAGGATAGAGTTAAAGATATTTTGAAGCTCCTTCAGCACCGGTTTGCCTACTGCTTTTAAGATTTCAGTTCTAACTTCTTCCTCCTCTCCAGGGGCTTTTCCATTCATTAGCTGCTCAAAAGCCATCACGATTTCATCTAGGCTGATTTTGGGCAAGACTTCCGTGAAGTGGCGGCTTAATGTAGGTCTAAGATTGTCATTTCCGGGATCAGGACCAGGTGTATTCGAGACGTAAAATCGGCTGTAGAAGTTTACTACTTCTAAAAGAAGGCTTAGAAGTGATGATGTCCACACTGGCTTTGGACAACTTCGTCAGATGACTCCTCTTCAAAGACTGGACGAATACATTCGACCCCCGATTTTGCTTGATTACTTTTTCAATAGAGCGTGCACTAGCGCATCGGAGATCATGTGATCGCACAAGATAACGATCGATCGCAGATCGAAGAAGACGGTGATCGCGTTCGGTATGAAACCTGTTGATTACTGATACATCTCTAAATATGTGCTTCTTGTCCGTTATGATGAAGTCAATCTCATTTTAGTCCTGGTATTGGGGCTTTGCCATGTCCACTTTCTTTAGAGCTGGCTTAGATATGTCCTCGTACATATCTTCAACTTCGTGGTCAGAGTGTGCCGAAGGGTGTGCGTAAACCTGCACAACCTTTAGGTTATACCTATTGGTTAGCTTAATAACAAGATTCGCTACCCTGTTCAACACACTAGACATTTCTACAACGTTGTCAGAGAGGGTTTTATTGACCAGGAACCCTACGCCGCCCTTGGATAGCTGGTCACCCTCTCGGAAATACGCAAGGTGGCCCGATTCTAGAGTACCGGTATCCTCTCCCTTTCTTCCGTGCTCGTCGAGCCGTAAAGTGCGCCCATTAAACGTCGCCAAGGTCAGTTGATTTTGGCGGCCCGTACCTTGACCACCGCCGTGATCTGGAATAGCAGGGCGGCCGGGAACTGGGAACCGTGGTTCACTTTGGCTTGCCATTTGAAGGGTTTGCCCCTAATCGCCACGCCGGGCATGTGGGTTGACGATCTCAGTTCGTAACTCTTCGCATCGGTGCCGTTCCTGCCTGTCACTGATCTGCGGTATTTAGTCACGCAGTTTTTGTTATGGGTATACCGCCATTTTTTCGGCCGTCAGAGCCTCGTTCGTTGATCAGCAGGATGACGTGGTACATCCCGCTGATCTGCAGGTAAGGATGACTTGGAGCCACTATATTTGACTGCCTTACACCCTAAAATATGTAAAGTTACGATAAATAAGTGATCAAACGAACTTTCCTGAAGTGAAGTTCGATCATTATTTTACGAAGTCCTTCTTTCGAAAACATTAACCATATGCAGCTCTCTCGACCTACTCAGCAGCGGTGCGCATTTTTTAGAGACTTGACACGTCAACGCCTCCTCTATACTATCTGTGGACATAACCTCTGCGACCATTCCTTTTATAACTAGTACCTTTCAACTTTACCAACAGGCAGGGCGGGTTTTCACTTATATCTTCGACCGAAGGACTTCGTATAATATCGATCAAACTTCAATTTAGGTAAGTTCGTTTGATCACTTATTATATTGAGTCCTTCGTTCTCGATATAAACGATATACAGCTGTTTAGAGCTATAAGGGTAAAATTGAAGTATACCACATAAATGTATTTTTTTTTATTTTAATCGTGAGCTCTAAAAAATAACATGTCATGACCACATTTGTAGTATAACACATACCCGTTCTTTGCATTGCTATACAACACAAACACAACATATATATACGCATACACATATATTGCTTCTTACAACCAGTCTATCTAACTTATTCAAAATCAATGTATATAATCAAATAGTATAACATGTTATATTATATAGTGTAGATCCATCCCAACAAAATATTTAAAGCACACCTGTTGTCCAAAATTCATTACTACCGGGTAATAATAATCAATCATTACTTATCAGATATCAGTGCAGTCTCCATCTGTTTAGAGATCTTTTTTCTATAAATATCTTCTATGTAACGAGAGTTGAGGAATTACCCATCCAGAGCTTTGTTTATATGAAATTAAACCCTTTGTGATAATTCTTGTATCATAGAAAACGCTTATGAGGCGAACTATGAGAGTGAAGGAAGCCAGAGAGATATTGAAGGAAGAACCTTTTGGAACTCTGTACTCTCTGCCTACCCCGCAAGGGATCTGGCGTGATGATATGGATAGAGATAGATTGATAGATAGAAAACCCTTACTGTGTACTAGACCTTGAAACAAAGTATGTTAGTACCCAATCTGTACCAATATAAAACAAATAAGAAAGGGAAACCTGTTTCCCCACTAAAGTGTCTTCCAACTGGTATGTGGAAAGTTTTTTTTTTTATTGCCGAATGAATGATGTCTTTTTGATTACAGTACTAGACAAAGGCTACGAAATACTTTGGTGGTTATAAGAATGTTTTTGCTATCATTACTTATTTAATTTACGATTAAATATTTTTCTTAATGTCAAAGTTCGCTTACATTTAATTTTAATTATATTTATAATCTTTAAAGATGTACATATTCCTAAATTTAACATTTTTTGTACTAGAGGCCTTTGTACTAATGGCCTCATCTGGAGATATTGCTCACATAAAGCTGTGTGCTTTACCTATATGATCTCGACCCAAACAACTGTGTGTGGTGAACTATCTTAACCTACCCGAGTGTTATTACTATACCATTATTATTAATATATATTTCAAAACTATCCCGGAATCATTTCCATGTCCTGAGTATGCACCGATAAATAAATCATTGGCCACGTAAATATTTATGTATAACTTAACGATTCGTTTTGGCAACTCAACTTATACATGTGGTACATACATATCATTCTTATTTTACTTTAATATTATAATAATATTTTGTACCCCCCGCCTGCCCCACTTGGGATCTGGCGTGGTGATATAATTAATAATAAATAAATAATATCACGTTTCTTTGGACTAAGATTATTGCTGATACTACTTAATATTTATCATACACGTGATAAGAATATACTTTTGATTATTCTTGTTTAAGATAATCTTTACTACTTACTTTAATAGTTTCAAATATAGTAACTCAATATTTCATCAATTGTAGCATGTCAACATAATATCGTTACATTTTCAAATAGATATTATTATTAATTCATTTGCATGACTTTATTTTCTTTTTATATATAGATACATATTTATAAGATACATGTAACATGTGGATGTAATAATTAAAATATAACAATATGAATATTGATAATTTTTTGTATGACATCTCCAATCCAATATTTTTACACTTTTTTTTATTTATTTATTTATAATTTTTTTTTTTAAAACGTAGCCCCACACTAGGTTTTATTCCTGTATCGTGGGTGCGTTTACAAACATGAAAATTCACAAACAAATACCCAGACCGGAACAAATAATTGTGGATCACACAAAGATTTGTCCCGTGCGGGAATCGAACCCGCGACTATTCGACACAGTGGGCGGAGTAGCTCAAGCTCTTAACCACTGCGCTAAATCGTCCGTCAAAACACTGAATCACCTTTCAATAAATTACAGCATATATAGTGTTCTTAAACCAACTGGTTTCTTTAATAGTAGTAGGTTGTCTTTGTTTTATATCATAACTATACCAGAAACATCACTGGTGCTCAAAATAACTGTACACATTCAAAAACTAATTACAAAACTATTTTTATGATGTTATTGATTGATCTTATTTAATTTAATATTATTTATGATTATCATATTATCAAACAAACGTACAGTAAAAACATCTAATTCTCCAATTCATGAATTGATGTATAATCTTTCCATTGTGTGTCCCTAATATATCTAATATATTATACACTATAAATGTTGCAGGAAATATTCAAAAACCAAAACCATTGAACTCATTACCCGATAGAAAGCTGAATAGCTACTAATAATTGTTTTATTAGTATATTTAATATGACTCTAAGGTCTATTATTAGCATTTAGTTTCTTTGTGGGATAAGGTTTATAACACAGTTGTGATCATCTATTTTTAATAAAATTCTAATAAGAATGGCTATAAATTGTATATCAATTATTAAAATAATGTTTCTAATAATATTTTTTACTATACATAATGTTAAACATATGTAGGACCAGATTTTTTAACCTACACTTGTCTGGATTGCAAGTACTTGCACAAAACCAATAAAATTATGTTTGCCGTTGAAGGCAAACAGTTACACATTTTATTAGTGTCATAGATACATAGTCACATACCAAAGTCAGGGAATACCTTTAGCCTTCAATATTATGGTTTCTTTGTAAAACCCATGTTGTATTCCTGAATGATTTACTGAATATTTCAGTAACTTAAAAAAACAAATCTTTGTGTAAAATGCCTAGCATGTTTTTCTTACCTCACATTCTCTGGTAGGAGACTTCCAATGCCTATCGTGATTTGTTTTTGGTGGACTGATAGGTACACTGTGAGTATAATATCACAAATTTTTACACCCAGGATGAGGATTATTGTTCTATGTTGGTTACATCACTGGTGGTTTTTGAAATTTTATTTTGGTAATCCTCTATATTAATCTATCTATCTATCTATAACCTCACGCCAGATCCCTTGCGGGGTAGGCAGAGAGTACAGAGTTCCAACAGGTTCTTTCCTTACATACCTCTCTGGCTTCCTCGACTCTCATAGTTCGTCTTATACACGCTCGCCGGTTACGGAGACTCTTGACTTTTCCATCAGATAAGACTCGGTTTATTTGGTCGTGGTAAGATAGTCTAGGTCTTCCCCGGTACCTGCATCCTTCCACTTTCACATTGTATATCTGTTTTGTCATTCTTTCCTCTGGCATTCTTTCTATATGCCCGAACCAACGGAGCATGCCCTTTCTCATCTTTACACCGATACTATCTTTCATACCTACTCGCTGTCTTACTATGCTGTTGCTAATGCGGTCGGTCAGCTTCACTCCGCACATCTTCCGCAGAGCTCGCATTTCTACTGCATTTATCCTACTTTCATTCTCCTTCTTACATACCCAGCTCTCGCTACCATATAACAGCGTTGGGACAAGAACTCCGTTATGTATGGCCAGGTGCGCCTTATGGCTTAAGTGCCGGCTCCCGAGTAGCTTTCCCATCGCACCATTCACTCTGTTCCCTGCACTCACTCTTCTCTCTATGTCAGCGGTGTATTTCCCATCCTTACTGAAGGCGCATCCAAGATATACAAACTCATTCACTTGCTCCAGCACATCGTTACCAACCACAATCCTTACATTCGTTCTGGTTTCTTCCCTTTCAAAAACCATAATCTTGGTTTTCTTCACATTCAAGTGTAAGCCATTGATCATGCAGTCGTTTTTCATAACTGTAACTAGTGTTTGCAGATCAGTGGCTGTTGGCGCTATTAAAACCGCGTCATCTGCATAAAGTAGATGGTTTACCACTAAGTCACCCATTTGTACACCTTCATTGATCGCTTTCAGTCTTTGAAGACTTTTGTCCAGATATATTATAAACAGTCTAGCGGACAACACGCAACCCTGCTTGACGCCGACCGTCGTGCTCGTCGCGACCCCTGCCAGTCATTATGGCTGCAATCTTGGACCGAAGACGTACCGCAGTGCGGGCTAGGGCGTCCCCCCGAGGCGACGCGTACCGGCCCGCCCCCGTCGGTACGAATATAGGTGGAAGCGGCGATGGGGGCCGCCACCCATCACGCCGGGCCTGAACTGGCGAGTCGTGGGGTGCAGAGTGCCGAATAGGCACTTGGAATGTAAGAGGTGGTATGGAAGATAAGATGCATGAGGTGATTGATGTAATGAAAGAGAGACGCCTGGATGCTCTGTGTCTAACAGAGACTAAGCGGAGGGGCAGTGAAACCTGTGATCTTCCTGATGGAACGATGGCTCTGTGGTCTGGGGTACCGCAGAGCAGTCGTGCCAGCATGGGGGTAGGTATCTTGCTGTCCCGTCGCCTGGCCTCTGGAGTGAGAGATTATGGCCTGTGCGATGCGAGACTTCTCTGGGTCCGTTTAAAACTGGGTGTCACTAGAGTATTTTTGGTCGCAGCGTATGCTCCCATAAGCTCGTCGACACCCCAGAACCTTGAGAAGTTTTGGGATAATGTCAGGGAAGTTCTGGATTTGGCTGAGGCTAATGAAAAGGTGATTCTGTGTGGCGATCTGAACGGATGGGTAGGAACCAGGCGGCAAACTTGCGACGCTGCTCTGGGTCCTTATGGTGATAAGAGAGTGAACGATGCAGGTAAGCTCATTGTAGATGTTTGTTTGGAAAGGGGTCTCCTTGTGTCTAATACGATATTCCAGCACAAGGACATACATTTGTATACGTGGAGAAGGAATGAACAAAAAAGCATGATAGATCTGATCCTGGTTGATAACCGTCTCCGAAGCAAACTACAAGATACGCGTGCGTATAGAGGCCCCACTCTGGAATCAGACCACTATCTCGTAGTTGCGCGGTTTAGTGGTCTGTTCAGGAAGTGGAGACACTGGCGAGAGCGTATCCCCTTCGGAGACCTTGAAAGATTAAAGGTTGAAAAGTTGCAAGATGAGAGCGTGAGGAGAATGTATGAAGACAGAGTCCGAGACAAGCTTTTGACAGCAGGCTCTTCGGACTCAAATGTAGATGAATGCTGGAATAGCCTGAAAGAGAGTTTGGTAGAATCCGCGAAAGAAGTATGTGGTTGCTCAAAGAAGCATAGTACAGCCAAAGGTGATGCATGGTGGGATGCGGAGTTACAAAGCTCCGTAGAAAGTAAGAAGAAAGCGTGGCAGGACTATGTTTCTTCTTTGAACCTGAATGCCAGTATGACAGAGATGAGGAAAGAAATATACCGGCAATACAAGAATGCCACTAAAACTTTAGTGAAAGAAAAGCGTGAAAGAGCCAGTATGATTGAGGAGGAGAGGCTGGCGAAGAACTTCGAGAACAACACCAAACTCTTTTGGAGCTAGTTGAGATAGGCTCGAGGTGATTCGTCAGGCTCCAGCATGGAAAAGATAAAATCTAAAGATGGTGACATTCTTGCAGACACACAAGCTGTGCTAAACCGGTGGAGTGAATATTTTGGAGAAATTTATGGAGATGACCCGGATGCTGATGCCGCAGACGTGCCTAAAGGCGAGATTGCGGCACCAGAATCAACGGAGGACATCACTATGGAAGAAGTTGAATGGGCGATAGGAAGTATAAAAAACGGTAAAGCTGGGGGAGTAGACATGATATCTGCCGAGATGATCAAATATGGTGGAACTTGCGTCCGGGACGCTTTCCGGGCCCTTGCAAACCTTTGCTGGAGGACCGGTAGAGTCCCTACAGATTGGCGCCGCGCAGTCATAGTACCCTTGTATAAAGGCAAGGGTTCACAATATGACTGCGCCAATTACAGAGCCATCAGTTTGATCAGCTTGGCAGCCAAGGTGTACGGTAAAATTATTGAACGGAGAATGCGCGTGAAGTCCGATGGAATGTTGTGCGAGGCACAAGAGGGTTTCAGGTCTGGAAGAGGATGTTCGGATCAAGTCTTCTCACTCCGCAACATCGTAGAGAAGCATCTGGCAGTGGGGCGGAAGGTTTTCTGCGGTTTTGTAGATCTGGAGAAGGCATTTGACAGAGTTGTGCGAAAGAGACTTTGGGACATTTTGCCAGAGTATGGTATAGATGGCACTCTGTTGCGAGCCGTCCAGTCCACTTATGTGGACTGCAAGGCATGCGTACGGGTGGGTGGTAACAGGTCACCCTGGTTTGACGTTAAAATCGGCGTCAAGCAGGGTTGCGTGTTGTCCGCTAGACTCTATATTAAAACTTCTTTAATACAAAATATGAACTGCTGACCCTAAAGGTTCTTATCTCAATAAGTGTTTCATGACTGTATTGTTAGGACTCATCTTTTCTGGCTACCCGGCAGGGGGTCTGGGCTGATAATATTGATAGATAATTATTAGTCTTATGTTAACTGGATAGACCAGGTATTTTATATTATATTTTAAGTATCTCTGTGTATAACACAAATTATCCCACAACCTGCCTGCCGCTGCATCTCAGGTAGGATGAGATTACCATTGTAGAAATGTAAACAGCACAGGAACACCTCATGGGTGAAACCTATGAGTAGTATGACCTCCAGCCCATATCTCGTATGGGCCCCAAATCCTGCGGATCACGCCGATTCATCTCGTACACCACTCGTATCCTTAAATTACCATCAAGTCTTGCGAATCACGTCGATGCATCCCATACATCACCCGTGTCCTTAACCTGCCATCGATCCTTAGCAATCATCATTATTGATAAATGTCCCCCTAATTTCTCTCTTTGGAGGTATTACATCGCCAAATTATAGACGGTTAGAAGTTGTTTGCAGGTATATTACGTGTAAAATTGCTGTTACACGAATAGGGACATAGACTTCATAAGTTAACTTTTCAGTTGATGAAGCTTTCACTAGTCTTAATAAGACGAAACTCACGTCTATAAATACCCTATATTATGTTAATAACCAAGTTGAAAACGCCAAAAATAAACAACTGTCAGTTGATCTTTTTACAATGTACTTTTTTGCCATGACGTCAAATTTTTCTGATTTTGCCTATACGATGTTTTAAATTTATTTCACAAGGTCACTTGAGTACATTAAAACCTTTTTATTATGCAATTTCACTGATATTTCAAGATTATCAAATTAAATGACGACCAAAACTTTATTACAAGGCATCGGCTGCCGCGCTGTCAAAAGAATGCTCACCGAGGTTATGTCCACAGATAGTATAGAGGAGGCGTAGACGTTTCAAGTCTCTAAAAGATCGAGTAGGTCGAGATAACTGCATATGGTTTGTATCGAGAACGAAGGACACAGTATAATATTGCTGACGTGTACTCTAGGAAACATTATTACATCAGTATTTTATTTACAGTATATTTACAGTATTTTATTAAATCTTCACAAAAAATATATCCCAACAACAAACCTATTGACCACTCTTTCCCCGTTTCCCATACCCTTGAAAAAGGCTATAAAAGAAAAATATAAGTACCTTCGCAAATATAAAACGTATGGCAATAGATCTCATGAACATACCTTTAGGTTTCTGAGAGATAAAGTTAAGTCTTTGGAGTCAGCGTGTTATGCTAATTATATTTCTCTCACTGAAAAATCTATATTAAATAATCCAAAATATTTTTGGACATTTGTTAAAAATAGATCTAAGTCGAATGCAACTCCCGGCACAGTAACTTACAACGGAGAATCTTTTAGCACCGGTGAATCAATTTGTAATGCTTTTTCTACTTACTTCCACTCTACTTTTCTTAATGATTCTCACGACCCTATTTCCCCTGCTTATTTTTCTAGTAGTTCTAGTTAGTTTCTATGAATCTATCTACAATTTCTCAGATCAAAGTTAATTTAAACGACATCGTATCAATGTTATTAAATCTTGATTGTGCCAAATCCGCGGGTCCTGATAATATATCTCCTGTGTTTCTCAAGAATTGTGCCAAAAAAATTGCCATACCTATCGCGCTTTTATTTAAGAAATCTCTTTTTTTAGCCACTGTTCCACATATATGGAAATCAGCGTTCATTACACCTATCCATAAAAAAGGGTCAAAATCTGATGTAAATAATTATAGACCAATTTCCAAATTATGCATTATAGCCAAAATTTTTGAGCGTATATTATACAGTCAGGTATACTCGTCTATTAAGACCTATTTTAGTCTATCGCAGCATGGTTTTCTGAAAGGACGTTCAACGGCTACCAACCTTGTACTTCTTAATGACTTTGTTACAGAGGCCATGGAGAAAGGTAGCCAGGTTGACGTCATCTATACTGATTACAGTAAAGCATTTGATCGTATATACTACAACATTTTACTACATAAACTCTGCAACATGGGAATTCATGGAGATCTTCTCAGATGGTTTGCCTCCTACATAGATAACAGAACTCAAGCTGTAGTTCTGAACAACTATATCTCTTCTTGGGTTTCTATTCCTAGCGGTGTGCCACAAGGCTCATTGATCGGTCCGTTGCTGTTCATCATTTACGTCAATGATATCGATTCGTGTTTTCATTCATCCAAGTTATTGTGTTTCGCAGATGACATGAAAATATACTCTATAGTCTCCACAGTCACCGAGATGAATGCACTTCAGGCTGATCTGTCACGCCTTGATGCTTATTGTTTTAATAATAAATTAGACCTTAATCCTCTGAAGTGTTCTGTTGTTACATTTACCCGTAAAAGCTTAGTTTTACCTACATATTACACGTTAAGAGGAAAAATACTACCAAAGTATAATTCTACCCGTGACTTGGGAGTGATTCATGACTCTAAACTAGTTTTCGATGCACATGTTGACCAAATAGTTGCAAAGGCTTCTAAAGCACTGGGTTTTATTATGCGACTTTCTAAATCATTCACCGAGGTCAAGACTCTTAAAGTTCTTTATTGCAGCTTTGTTCGTAGCCATCTCGAATACACATCGCAAGTATGGAGCCCTTGTTACGACAAATACATCGATCGAATCGAAAACATCCAAAAGAAATTTATAAAATTGTTGTGCTTCCGAATTAAGATCCCATATAGAAAAACAAACTACTTAGATGTCTGTAAGAAATTTCACCTCTTACCTCTCTCTAAAAGGCGAGAGATCTCAGACTGCACTTTCCTTATAAAATTATCTTCAAGTATTCTTGACTGTCCAGAGCTTCTTAAAAAATTATTCTTGAATGTCCCACCCAAAGCTACTAGATCAATCAATCAGCCTATCGTAGTCCACTGCTGGACATAGGCCTCTCCTAACACGCGCCATTGCACACGGTCCCCCGCCTTCCGCATCCAGTCCGTCCCAGCGACCTTCTTGAGGTCGTCGGTCCATCTAGCTGGGGGCCGTCCTACCTTACGCTTACCAAGTCGCGGTCTCCACTCTAGGACACGCTTGCTCCATCGGCCGTCGGTCCTTCTGCAGATGTGACCAGCCCATTGCCACTTTAGCTTACTGAGTCTGCGAGCTATGTCGGTAACTTTGGTTCTTTGTCGGATTACCTCGTTACGAATTTTATCCTTCAAAGAGACGCCGATCATAGCTCGCTCCATAGCCCGCTGTGCGACTTTGAGTTTGTGGACTAGTCCCACTGTGAGTGTCCACGTCTCGGCCCCGTAAGTCATAACAGGTAGAACGCATTGGTTAAAGACTTTAGTCTTCAGGCATTGCGGTATAGGCGAAGCGAAAACGTGACGTAGTTTGCCAAATGCTGCCCAACCCAATTGGATCCTGCGGTTGATTTCTTTCTCGAAGTTGTTCCTACCAAATTGTACAACTTGTCCAAGGTAGACATACTCCCGAACAACTTCGAGCATCGAACCATCGACGTAGATCGGTCCCGGCGTGACATGCTCATTAAACATGATCTTGGTTTTATCCAAGTTCATGCCGAGACCGACACCTCGAGAGGCTCCATTTAGGCTATGCAGCATTCCGCTCAACTGTTCCAGTGACTCTGCCACGATGACGATATCATCGGCAAACCGAAGGTGTGAGATGTATTCGCCGTTGATGTTAATGCCCCGCCCAGTCCAGTCCAGCGTCTTGAAGACGTCTTCGAGTGCATTGGTGAAGAGCTTGGGGGATATTACATCCCCCTGTCTTACCCCTCGATGCAGCTCGATCGGGTTGGTCTTTTGGCCCTGGAGCTGGACGGTCATTGTGGCGGTATCATACAGACATCTCAACACCTCGATATAGCGCCAATCGATGCCACATCGCTGCAGAGCATCCAAAACCGCCCAGGTTTCGATGGAGTCGAAGGCTTTCTCGTAGTCCACGAAAGCCATACACAGCGGCTGATTGTACTCTTCGGTCTTCTGTACACTAGATATAATCCTCCAATTCATGTTACCCACGTATCCACTAATTATAGACAAAACACATACCTCGTGCGAGCAAGCAGGAATTTCAATAAGTTGAACAAGCAATACAATTTAGATATATTCTCCACAAGCGTTACATGTGCAAGACGGCAGCTTAGCCTTGATTTTTTTCAATAAAAATACTCTAATAGCTTATATAGGAAATTACTATAACCTACCCTGTACCTGTTTAATTTTTTCCACATTGCCATATTTTTTCTTTCTGTATAACTTCTTACTCATATAGCTCACGCAATACCATTTTCATAATCTACGACTATCCGTGAAGATCTGTAATTGGCTTTCCGTTGTTATTTTAGGTTTTTATATTACTGTATTAGCTGTAGGTCTTCCACCAAATAAATAAATAAATAGATTATAAAAATTTAAATGTTTTACTTAGGTATTTTTTAATTAGATACCGTGGTAGTCTGCGTGGTACCTTTTAGCCTAAAATTGCGTGTAATACGACACATGGGTACTGAAATGATGGAATGCGTAAGAAAAAAAAAATAGCCATACATTAAAATTTTTGAATTTGCGTTATCTGGGATACTACTATGTGACTTATTGAGGGTAAAACTCCTTACAGGTGAAGAAGATAACCGTCCACCCGGATTACGACCAATCAAATCGAGCCAACAACTTAGCTATTATTGAGCTCCAGGACCCTATCTCCTACTCTGGCTGGGCGCAGCCCGCCTGTCTGTGGCCCAAGGATCTGGATGACTCCTCAAATATTATCAACAAAACGGGATTCGTATGTACCTCTAAAGATTACCTAAATACTAGGAGTATTGCAAATAGCCACATTCGACTAAACCTGCTCCATAAAGGGACGGCAAGGCGATTGCTAAAGTGCAGTTGACGATCGCGTACAATATTTTGTTTGCTGCACTGGCATGTTCGGTACTTTAACTAACCAAATAAAATGCTAACTGAAGGAAGTTCAGTTTCATTGGCCTATTTTAAATTAATATATTGTAGCAGTGATAGTGGTTGGACTGCAAAGTCAAAGGTCTCGGGTTCAAACCTAGACACGCCTCTTTTCGAAAGCATGTGCGTTTAATACGCAAATTAACTATCACTTGCTTTAACGGTGAAGGAAAACATCGTGAGGAAACCTGCATGCCTAAGAGTTTCTCGAAGGTATGTGAAGTTCGTCAACCCGCACTGGGCCAGCGTGGTGGACTATGGCCTAAACCCTCTCAGTTTGAGGGGAAGCCCTTGCCCAACGGTGTGATAGTTTCTTACAGGGCTAATATTATATTACATAACTAGCAGTCCGGCTTCACATCCGGTCGACAACGGTGTCATCTGTCGGGTCTATGTGATTTCTGAATAATGTAGATTTTTAATGGTGAAAGAATTATTTGTTACAAACAAACAAACGAATCGTTGTTCTTTATAAAATTAGTATAGATTAGCATAGATATTAATTAGGCTACAGTGTCTCACTGCTGGGCAGAGGACGTCTTCTACTAATCGAGGTGAGAGAGATTACGTCATTATCCACCAGAACCTGGGACTGGTCTCCCATCTCAGGCCGACCGTGTCGAACGCTGCTTTACCTTGTTGATCGCTAAGAACACCGCGGTGGTTATGGTCGGTACTACGAGTGCCTCTCGCCTATTTTATAGGGAATGGTGATAACAGAAAACCCCTTTACTAAGTAGTAGTGGAGCTTGGCAAGCCAAGGCATTGTAAGGATCCCGTTCCTACAAAAATGTCCATGATGAGGTGAGTGCACTCTCTTAGTGTCGGTTACACCAGTTACTGTAAAAGGTTGTGATTTTTTTTTTTTTAAGACGTAGCCCCACACTAGGATTTATTCCTGTGTCGTGGGTGCGTTTACAAACATGAAAATTCACAAACACAAATACCCAGACCGGAACAAATAATTGTGGATCACACAAAGATTTATCCCGTGCGGGAATCGAACCCGCGACTATTAGACACAGTGGGCGGAGCAGCTCAAGCTCTTAACCACTGCGCTAAATCGTCGGTTATGATATAAGGTTCACTCAACTCACAGTTCACTCAATTTCTATTTTTTGTACTAGCTGTTACCCGCGACTTCTTCCTGTAGAATTTAAACAAAAATTCTTTTTCTAAAATAAAAGTGATGATGGCCTAGTGGTTAGACCGTTTGACTGCAAAGTTAGAGGTCTCGGGTTCAAACCCAGGCACGCACCTCTGTCTTTTCGAAAGCATGTGCGTATTAAAAATTAACTATCATTTGCTTTAACGGTGAAGGAAAACATCGTGAGGAAACCTGCATGCCTCAGAGTTTCTCGAAGGTGTGTGAAGTTCGCCAACCCGCACTGGGCCAGCGTGGTGGACTATGGCCTAAACCGTCTCAGTTTGAGAGGAGGCTCGTGCCCAACGGTGGGGCGGTTTCTTGACAGGGATAATATTATATTATTATTCAAATAAAAGTAGCCTAAGTTACTCCTTATAACATCAGCTATCTGTCAGTGAAAGTCCCTTCAAAAGCGGTCCAGTCGTTTCGGAGATAGCGGAAAACAACTGAAAGACAAACATTTTAAAAATTGTTTTTTTTATATAAGTACCGTAAACACTTTCATATGCATTTACTAAAAAGCTGTTATATTAATATTACAATCAGACACTTCAATTTAATTTATTTGTATATACAAGGTGTAACATAATAAACGCAAGAACTGAAAGTAGTTCATTCTAAATCAGTAACTGAATTGATTGCAACAATTTTTAATGTACAAGTATCTTACATTTCTGTTTAATTTGCAAAAAAATGCTTTTACTCCTTCAGTGCGCTATCAAAAATTAAATTTATTCTTGATTCATAGCAAGGAGAAGATTCCAATTGCATTCCTAACACGTATTTCTCAAACTGCACATATACACGTACAATTTTCATTGTTAATTGGGGCATAAAAGTACTTTAAAAAAGGGTAAAAACGTTAAAATTTGAAAATTTTGTTTTCGTTTTGAATTTATGAAGCAATTCTTTAATCGGAGTGTCTGAGATCTTGCATTTATTATGTTACACCTTGTATATGTATTATTTAATTTTAACGTTAGCTGATATAACTTAATATTAGTTTAGTAACTTAGGTCAGTGTGTCCCTTATTCGTACCCTATTGAATAAACAGCCTTTTTAAATAGTCATGTACTATAATATTTTGCAGGTGCTGGGCTGGGGATTCGACTTTATTTTGAAACGCAGTAGAGAACTAAAACTGATGAATATGCCGGTCGTCAGCCAAGAGGACTGCGTTATTTCTGACCGACAATTCTACGAGTCCCGCGCAACCAATTTAACGTACTGTGCAGGTGATAGAAACGGTTAGTCACAAATTCAACATATTTTAATAAAAAAGAAATACTTGAATCTATTATTACACAAACATGTTGACTTGTATCTTCGTGGATTTTACAGAATAGCTGCAGAGGCAATAATGTAGCCATAAAAACCAAGAAACTAAAATTCATTATTTAAAGTTATTTATGAACTAGCTTGCGGGTTCACCCGCCTTTTACCACGAAGTTAGTACGGTCGCAAAGCTCGCGCTATTACTTCGCGTTTGCTTAACGTTCTTTCTGAATATTTTCTTTTTAGTCGAATCCTAAGAGGACTCTCCTCAAGAATTGGGCTATCATATGCAACAAAATTTATCAAATCTGATTGCTAGTTTCTGTTTGCAAGTTCCAGTAATTTAGCCGCATTCAAAATCACTTTTGGTTGCGGGTAGTTGAAATTAAAAAGCTTAATTTAGGGGTCTGTTCAAGAGCGTGCTCGTCGCCACCACTGCCAGTCATTATGGTCTGCAATGTTGAACCAAAGTCATACCGCAATGCGGGCTAGGGCGTCCCCCCGATGCGACGCGTACCGGACCGCCCCCGTCGGTACGAATATAGGTGGAAGCGGCGATGGGGGCCGCCACCCATCACGCCGGGCCCAAACTGGCGAATCGTGGGGTGCAGAGTGGCGAATGAATGGCTTGGAAGATAAGATGCATGAGGTGATTGATGTGATGAAAGAGAGACGCCTGGATGCTCTGTGTGTAACAGAGACTTAGCGGAGGGGCAGTGAAACTTGTGATCTTCCTGATGACACGATGGCTCTGTGATCTGGGGTACCGCAGAGCAGCCGTGCCAGCATGGGAGTGGGTATCTTGCTGTCCCGTCGCCTGGCCTCTAGAGTGAGAGACTTCTTTGGGTCCGTTTAAAACTGGGTGTCACTAGAGTATTTTAGGTCGCAGCATATGCCCCCGTAAGCTCGTCGACACCCCAGGACCTTGAGAAGTTTTGGGATAATGTCAGGGAAGTTCTGGATCTGGCTGAGGCTAATGAAAAGGTGATGTTGTGTGGTGACCTGAACGGATGGATAGGAACCAAGCGGCAAACTGAGAACGCTGGTCTGGGTCCTTATGGTGATAAGATAGTGAACGATGCAGGTAAGCTCATTGTAGACGTATGTTTGGAAAGGGGTCTCCTTGTGTCTAATATATTTCAGCATAAGGACATACATACGTATACGTGGAGAAGGAATGAACAAAAAAAAAACATGATAGATTTGATTCTGGTAGATAACCGTCTCCGATAACCGATAACCCACTCTTGAATCAGACCACTATCTCGTAGTTGCGTGGTTTCGTGGTCTATTCAGGAAGTGGAGGCACTGGCGAGAGCGTATTCCCTTCGGAGACCTTGAAAGAATAAAGAGTGAAAAGTTGCAAGATGAGAGCGTAAGGAGTTCTCCTTACGTTCTCATCTTGCATGAAGCTCGTATGAAGACAGAGTCTGGGACAAGCTTTTGACAGATGAATGCTGAAATAGCCCGAAAGAGAGTTTAGTAGTGGTAAAAGATCTACTATATGCAGATGACGCGGTTTTGATAGCGCCAACAGCCACTGATCTGCAAACACTAGTCACAGTTATGAAAGACGACTGCATGAGCAATTGCTTAAATTTGAATGTAAAGAAAACCAAAATTAAGGTTTTTGAACGGGAAGAAACCAGAATGAATCCAAGGATGTTGGTAATGATGTGCTAGAGCAAGTAAATGAGTTTCTATATCTTGGATGCGCCTTCAGTAAGCATGGGAAATACACCTCTGATATAGAGAGAAGAGTGAATGCAGGGATCAGAGTAAATGGTGCAATGAGAACTACTTGGGAGCCAGCACTTAAGCCAAAAGGCGCAGCTGGCCAAACATAACGGAGTTCTTGTCCCAACGCTGTTATATGTTAGCGAGAGCTGGGTATGTAAACAGGAGAATCATAGTAGGATAAATGCGTTGGAAATACGAGCTCTGCAGAAGAGTAAAGCTGACCGACCGTATTCGCTCCGACCGTATTCGCAGCTTAGACTATCTTACCACGACCAAATAGACCGAGTCTTATCTGAAGGATAGGTTAAGAATCTCCGTAGCTGGCGAGAGTGTATGAGACGAACTATGAGAGTGGAGGAAGCCAGAGAGGTATGTAAGGTAAGAAAGAACCTATTGGAACTCTGTACTCTCTGCCTACCCCGCAAGGGATCTGGCGTGATGATATAGATAGATAGATAGATTTTATTAGCTCCATAACTAAATACTAATTCTTATAGCAATATTATAACTATATATATATAATAAAAAAATAGATAATAAATGCACCTAACCTTTTACTCTTGCCCAATAAGTGTAATCTCCTTTTAAATTGAATCGACACTTTCACTATCGAAACTATGAAATCACTAGAAACTAGTCAGAAATGTTCTACAATAAAATGTCAGACGTTGACCACAGCAAAAGTCTTCAGATGCCTCCCCAGGAACCACCGCCAAATTTCATCACGCCATTGCTGTATATTCTGCATTTCGAGCCCTCACTACGCAAGTTTTTAATAACACGAGGCTGTTGGCTCGAGCTGTAGACTAGGTTGAGATGCGAGGCCGAAAGTGGAAACCAAAGAAGACACTGATTAGGTTGGGACAGATTTCGAAAGGATAGCTTAAGACTGACGGACTTCAAGTTAGACGACATACGTCGGTACCACAGGATGAGTTGTTCTTCACGAAAATTAAACTTTTCGCAAAAAAACCCTGCGATGGATCACTGAACCCCAAAACACAGGTTATTACCTAATTTGGAAGACAGAGGTTTTAAAATGTGTGCTATTACTTACCAGTCTGTATTTAGCTACTAGGAATCTATGAACAGTGTGAACCTCTTATACTGGTACTAAAATAAATTATTATTATTAAATAGGCCGATCCTCGTTAAATTTAATGACGTGCTCACTTGCAGTTAGATCGGGTTCTTTAAAATAAAGCTTAAGAGCTTGGGAGCTACGATTTCCGAATTTTCCGAAGTTGTCCCGGCAAAACTGTTTGTGACAGGTAGGTCACGGTTTGGCACCAGCAACTGTTGGACGAGAGATGGCCCGATATATGTTTTAGGACCGGACGGAACCTATTTGAACTGTATTGATTTGAAGCTTGTGAAACCGACCGCATCTAAGAATACGACAGTAATGAGATCCAAATGGCCGCTCAAAAAGTGATGTCCTATGAGGATATTTCTTTTAACTTTTACTCCTTTGTATGTTGACATGTTTACTTTCTGTGTATTTCATCTCTTCTTGTCAATAGCTACGTTGTGTCCAACTTTTTATTTACTTTCTGCATGTTTTATTCTTGATTTTTCATTTGTCTAAACAAATACAGTCATACAAGGATCTTTTGGCCCGTAGCCAAAATGGAACTAACGCTATCATCAATTAAAATGTCACTTCATGACAATCGCAGAGTTGCCGTTTGCTATAAAATTTACCCAAGTTTTTTTTAATTCGTAACCTTGGAAAATTCTACAATGATAACCAGGTCCAATCCGCCATCGCCGGAATGCTAACATACTATCGCTTTTATACAATATCCGATATAATCTAACAACTCCCTCTCACCTTAAAAAACGATTTGAATTCCTTCATGAAACACATTCGAGTTTCCTAAGGTCATCGGAGAATCTAAAGTTGAATTGAGCAATGAATTTCACAAACTTCATTCATAAATCCTTTACTAGTCATGTTGTTTGCTTGCATTTCAATACATTGCCTGTTGCAGTCCGTACAAAGTCTTTGTATTCTCCCAATAAATTAGTTAAATATCAATTTCTTCTGGTTGTTGGATAATGTAATTGCTGCCATAGTTGATCAAATTGGTAATATTTATGCTTCCAACTGCCCTCTATTTTTATGTGTCACTTTTTCCAACGTTCTGTTTTTCTGAAAGAGATTACTCTTGGAAATAAGACCGCCAATTGCAATTTTATCTTAAGATAATATTATATTATAATTTTCGCGGGTGTACAATAAAGAGTACTCTATCTATCCCTATCTATAGACGTACTTTTTCTATTCTGTATTCTATAATTGCGTGAGAATACCAAACAACATCTTGTATACAATAAACGCCAAATATGTACACAAACAAAAATTGGAGATGGTTATGTAAAATACGAAACTAATATTGATAGTAATGAGAAACGATCCCTTGATTCTGCTGTGACAGTAGGCGTGCCTCAGGGTTTGATACTTGGTTCATTATTATTCCTCGTTTATTTAAATGACTAACCTTACTATTGTGGAGGATAATCAAAACATTGTGTCGTAATATAATACATATCTATTATTCAAAATTAAAAGATATATGTTTAATTACGCTCAGTCTGCGCCTACGCGTTCCGCCGTGCGGTCGTTCCGAGATTTCTAATTGACAAAGGCAACTAAGTTGTTAAAGCGTTCGATCTGTAATATTGTTATTAACGAAGTTTTGGCATGTAATAATTACAAAATTTATGCTATATATGAAGTTAGCACAATAGAAGAAAATCATTTGCACAGTCCAATAACTGTGCAAATGATTTTCAGAAAGTGAAATTATAGCGGTGAAAATCCTATTGATTGAGTCTATAACTACAACCGAACGCAAGAAAACCAGAAAAGGCGATGGAAAAGCCCTTTAAAATATTAATTACATTTTGATCGTTTTGATAAGCATGGATCCTGATGAGAAAACCCCGTTACGCCCGCGCCCGCAGACCTATATTCATGAGGGGCGGAGGTCGTTTGCGGCGTATGCCTTACGCCTTAGCCCGACGCGTCTTCTGCAAGCAGGATTGGAGGAGGTTTCCTCCCGCTCCCACTCAGCCTCTTCTTTTGCCGTCAACACGGCCTCGCAAAAGGAGACGGTTGCCACCCAGGCGCTCTCCCTCTCGACCATGGCTGATATCACAGCCAGCAGCGAGAGCGCCGCTCCTCCGTTATCTGCGGCCATTAGCTGCCGCTCCGGATCCCACGCTGGACACCCTAATAGGGTTTGCAGTGCCGTATCTTCTGGCCCACCATAGTGGTGGTACTCCTCCGTACGCTCACTGCCGATCCGGCACAGGTACCGCCCAAAACTGAGGCAGTGTCCTATTCAACCTTTTTTTTACGAGTGGAAATGCCTAACGCATACCCCCGGGCCGAGGGTTGTGTGGGGCTTGCACCCACCAAAATCCCTCGGCGTCCTACTGCCCTTTTACCGGGCCTCAGGAATCGTCACCAGCATGACCTCTGTGGCATCGGCGGGCTCAGTCTGCAGTTTGGCACGGACCTCGACACGTGTAAGGGGATTTTGGTCTCCCCCCTACCGCCTTTGGGAGGCTGCGTGGACGCAGCGCTTTTACGGCGCGGGCCTGCTAAGTGCTATGGCCCCGGGGTGCCCTCCCCGACACCTGCAGGCCGAGATTACGGTGGGCGAAGGTCGTTCCGGACGTATTCCCTGCGCCTTCGCCCAACGCGCCATCTGCGAGCAGGATTGGAGGAAGTATCGGAGGATACTCACCCGCATCCTATTCAATCCCACACAACCTCTGGTGTTTGTAAATGTTTTGTCTAGCTTTTTTGTTTTTTTTTTTCCTTTGTTATTATTTTTTTTATTATGTTTGTTATTAATCCTAGTATCGCAATAACTATGTGAGCGTGGTTGAATAAATGCCTTCTGTTTCTTTATTTCTTTCCAATTACATTAAAACAAAGACAAAAACAAGTGTTACTATTGAGAAAATGAAGAGGAAAGTTTTGAAAGACTATGATTCATTCAAAATATACGTATCTAAACACAAGCTGGATGAATTCTTACAAGCAGAGTTTTGGCCAAATAGTATTGGTAATCGTCGTTTTATAGACTTTAGTCATAAAAACACGTGACGGAGTGAAAAACCGGTTGTAAAATCGAATGCATAAATATAATAAAGTACAATGGATACGGTTTATTTAATAAGCTTTAATAGCAAAAAAATGAATGCGGGGAGGACCCCGCATTCATTTTTATAAGGACATAGGCGTTACTGTTTATATCCAAATAGGAATGAGTGTAAACTTGCCCGTCGGCAGTACTGATAGTATGGGACAGGCTTAGATGGTATAAGTTTGTGTTTAGTGGCTGATTTTTGGTGACTATTTGGGCTATTTGATTATGGCGGTGAGTGTAGTCGGTTTGAGCTGAAGTCGGACAGGCACCAGTAATATGTTGTATTATCTTAGATGCGCAATGATAGTTTCTACATTTCTCACTTTGAACGTTAGGATCTATTTCTATTTTTTTTTTTTAACTTGGTCCTGTACTGCAATTATAAAACCTGTTTCTGGAAAAAGGGAACCTAATTTAAGCCAAGCATTCGAAGCTAATAGATCTACATGAGCTTGCTCTAAATCATTTATATGTCGATCATAAAGTTCCTTTGAACGCCATCTATTATTTTTTTCTTTGTGTGTATCTGTAATGTTTTAAATTGTTTATCTTTATTACTTTAATTTAATGGGGTGCAATTTATATCGAAGTCGCGGTCGAAGTTATTGCGGTATGTATAGCACTAGTTGTTGATTTGTTATAAAATAATTCTCTAAGTTTTTGTACCTGTCGTTCCCACATTATTTTCAGATCTATAATATCTCTTCCTCCATCTTGTCTTATTACTGAAACTCTTTCGATAGCCGACTTAGAATGTAAATAATGATGTTCTGTTAATGTAGTTCTAGTTTTGATTTCTAAATTGTTTATCGGTCCATTTTACTACTTCGAAAGAATATGTCAACACAGGAATCGCAATGTATTGAAAGCATTCAATTTTTTTTTAAGAATGTAACTATTTCAAAAAAAATAAATTTAATCGCCTCGTGTACTCTACAGTAAGTTCATGTTTAATCATGGTTTATAAGATTAGACTGGTGGATACTAAGATATTTGTAATATTCTTCTGGTTCCATATTTTCAAATATATTAGTTTTATTTATATTATTATTTCCTATATTTTTTTTTTATTAAAATGAAGTACTCTACAGTTGTCTAGACCAAATGCATTAAACGTCATATTTATATCTTGACTGTATTTTTTCGTTATCTCTTATTTAGTTTTTGCAAAAAGTTTAATGTCGTCTATGTACATAAGATGTGTAATAGCTGTATTGATATTTAATTTATATCTACTGGTGGTGCTATTAAGAAGATAAGACAGTGGGTTTAAAGCGAAGCAAAACCATGTTATTATTATTAATGTTTTGAGATTGTTCGACTGTATAAGACAACTGTGTTGTACGGCCGATATTATAGCACCCCAGGAACCGTGGTTGCTGCCGCATGAATTGGACGTACTTAGGGAGTACAGAAGACGGCTTTGCATACACGGGTACACACGCAATTGACTCATCTTCTGGTGTACTGCGAGGAAGGCCGTACGTAGGTATTGCTATATTATGGAAGAAGACGAAGTTTCTCGAAGTTACCGGGATAAAATGTGCAAGTGTTCATCTGACCATCTGACTGATTTAAATGTTACGTTAAGTGATTCGTGAGTACTAATATTTTCCGTTCATATGCCAACGGACTGAAGGGAAAATTTTGTTGAGTTTAAATAGTGTTTGAGTGATATTAACGGTATAATTCAAACAACCAATCTAGAAACTGTTTTTGTTCTTGGGGACTCCAATGCACACCCAAGAAGCGAACAGCATGAGTCACAGACTGAGCTTTTCCGTCAGTGTGTCCTGGATATATGAGCCCTGCGATATAGCATATATTTTTAAGTCACACTTAAAAGTGGATTCGCCACTTAGATCGGTCTATCCGGCGCCTCCTCGGATGCTAAGTGCCAATATTCGTGTGTCGGATTTGACTGTTAGATTTGATACGTAAGAAGTAGCCAGTGATACAGAAAATGGTATAGGGTAAGTCTACACGACACGACAATCTCAGCATTAAGCATCTCAGGTTTACAGGAGTTCACAGGCACACACAGCCGCGTGGTTCCCGGCTCAGCCGCGTGGTTCCCGGCTTAGAATAGGACCAACCCATCTCATCCCATCGGATGTCGTACAAGGCGACTAAGGGAAAACTAGGGAATGGGTAACAGCGTTCCCTTAATACTTCTACGACCAAAAACTGCGCTTGCCAACCCGCCTGCCAAGCGTGGCGAGTATGGCAAACACCCCCAATTTATTAAAATGGAAGATAAGAATAAAACCAGGCCCCTAGTCCCCGGCGGTCCTGTTCGTCTTGGCCACGGTAGCAGCCATGGTAACGACAGGACAAGGGGTGCTAAGAATCTCCGGCAGAGATTCGGCTACCACCAACAACGCAAAATTGGCCCTGGTGACATACAACGCACGCACGTTGAGGACAGATGAGAACCTTGTTGAGCTGGAAGAAGAGATAGACAAGTTGCGGTGGAACATTGTTGGTTTATCGGAGGTCCGAAGAGAGGGCGAGGACACGATAACATTAAAATCCGGCAACTTGTTTTACATCCGGGAGGGCGATCAGCAGTCTCAAGGTGGTGTCGGATTTATCGTCCACAAGTCACTCATAAACAACGTTGTGTCCATCACTAGTGTGTCAATCAGGGTAGTGTACCTGATACTCAGAATACCAAAAAGATATTCGATGAAGGTCATACAGGTCTACGCACCGACCTCGGCTTACTCAGATGATGACGTCGAAGTTATGTATGAGGACATTAGTAGAGCTATACATACTTCCAAAGCACACTTTACAGTGGTTATGGGTGACTTCAATGCGCGGCTGGGCAAATGGGGCGATGATGAGTTGAGAGTGGAGCAATTTGGATATGGGCAGTGCAACCCCAGGGGTCAAGAGGCTGGCCGAATTTCTGGAGAAGGAGGGACTCTTTATGATGAACTCTTTCTTCCAGAAACTGCCTCATAGGAAATGGACCTGGATGAGCCCTAATGGTTCCACAAAAAATGAGATAGATTTCATCATGAGCACCAAGCGACAAATATTTAATGATATCTCCGTGATTCACAGGGTAAAAACCGGCAGTGATCACTGAATGATCTGAGGCACATTAAATATTATTGTCAAAATAGAAAGATCGCGTCTGATGAAGTCTACGCTCCGACCTTTTTATGCACATATCCAAAATTTATTATTTAACGCGTACCAACGTGTCATAAAGACGGTTTATGTGTTAATAATACAATTTATTTATATTTTATTTAACAAAAGTGAAAAATAAAATAAACAGGAAACAAAATAATAATTATTAGGAATGCTCTAAATTCAAGTGTATGTTTGTTGTGTGTTAGTGTGTGATTGTGTGTATGTGTATTGTGATAGAGTGTAACGGTGTGTGTGTGGTGTTGGTATGTGCCGAAAAGAGAGAGAGAGAAAGAGAAAAGGTTCATGATATCACTTGTAAAAGATGTTCTGTCTCCTTATAGTTCATGTTGCTTAGCCAGTTTGTAACAATTTTATTACAACGATTGTAATTAGGGTGTAGATGCCGGTGGATCTATTGCATTTATTGTAGAAGAAATACCCCATAAAGCAGAAAAATCTTCGGCTAAAACTTGTTTTTAAAGAAGGACTACTGCATAAAATATCAGATCGACGTTTTTGGTAAGCAGAATTATCAAAGTGAGTCAACGAGTGTTTCTTTAATATTGTATGTAAGATAAATAATTGACGAACAGTGAGTACTTGTACTACTCTTTATAAAGCATTGTTGTAGGAAAAAACTAACTTTCAATAAAGCGCGTTGTGCAATTTTTAGTTTCATGATAGATGTTTTGCTTGTGCCACCTGTTGAGGTGGAAATGTTAGGATTGTGGTTGGTAACGATGTGCTGGAACAAGTGAATGAGTTTGTATATCTTGGATGCGCCTTAAGTAAGGATGGGAAATACACCGCTGACATAGAGAGAAGAGTGAGTGCAGGGAACAGGGTGAATGGTGCGATGGGAAAGCTACTTGGGAGCAGGCACTTAGGCCATAAGGCGCAGCTGGCCATACATAACGGAGTTCTTGTCCCAACGCTGTTATATGGTAGCGAGAGCTGGTTATGTAAGAAGGAGAATGAAAGTAGAATAAATGCGGTAGAAATGCGAGCTCTGCGGAGTGAAGCTTACCGACCGCATTAGCAACGGCGTAGTTAAGAAAGCGAGTAGGTATGAAAGATAGTATCGGTGTAAAGATGAGAAAGGGCATGTTCCGTTGGTTCGGATATAGAAAGAATGCCAGATGAAAGAATGACAGAACAGATATACAATGTGAAAGTGGAAGGATGCAGGTACCGGGGAAGACCTAGCCTACCTTACCACGACCATAAACCGAGTCTTATCTGAAGAAAAAGTCAAGAGTCTCCGTAACCGGCAAGCGTGTATGAGACGAACTATGGGAGTGGAGGAAGCCAGAAAGGTATGTAAGGAAAGAACCTGTTGGAACTCTGTACTCTCTGCCTATCCCGCAAGGGATCTGGCGTGATGATATAGGTAGGGATAAATAGAAAAAATTCAATAGTTACACTAGCAACACTAACAAAATGGACGCGGCAGGGTTGTTAATTAATAATAATAATAATAAGCCCCTTAAAGTCCAGCCGTACGTCCGAATCGAACACCTGATTCACGTGGGGGGCGGACACGTGATACTAAACTACTGGCACGGCTAACATGGCTCTGGCAACCCATTCAATATGGAGACCAGAAGTAATAGGAAACGTTTAATGCCACTGCCCGGGGGCGATCACCGGGGTATGCCTGGAGCCGGTGCTGGGCGTAGCAGCATGCAAGACACCGGTGGTGAGAGCATAACTGGACGGTCTCTCGCCGGGATACCCGAAGAAGCCACGTCCAGCAGTTCAAATCCTACCATAGCCCAAGAGTTTTAAACTCAACCAGCCGCGGATGCTTCGCAGGCAGCTTCGGCAATGAGACCTGCGACCACCAAGGCTGGCAAACCACGTGTGCGTATGAAATGGGATAAAGTTGACAACACATTCATAATACGCACATATCTTCAGATTACCAATCTTGAAACTGATTTAACCGAATACCGCCAAAAGTTACACCAAGAATTCATACAGCAATACCCCAACGCAAATGTTACAGAACAACGTCTTTCAGACCAGAGAAGAGCCATAATACGCAATAGATTTCTTTCAGAAGAAACACTCCAACAGATTAGAGATGAGGTACAATACAGGCCCAGTACAATACAGGTACAATAGGCCCATTCTTGTAAGGTTTTTCAATGTTGACATCAAACCCACAGTCTGGAGAGCAAAGACGCGGTTGAAGGGTTCTTCCACCTCCATCAGAGAGTTTTTAACGAAGACCCGGCAAGCTATTTTTGCGAAGGCGCGTATGCACTTCGGTGTGCATTCCTGTTGGACCCAGGACGGTATCATAGTGTTTAATGCGCCGGATGGAAGTCGACACCGAATCACGTCCTTAGACGAGTTGAGTCCCCTGATTTCTAAGTACCCAAAGGCACCAACTAAATCTTTATCAACCAGGAGCAAGAACGGAGCTAGGGGAGATCTGGAAAGAAATATGGCTCATAAATAATTACTTCTTATGCAAGTATACCTATATATTTCCCCAATTACTTCTCATCGTTTATGTACTTACTTTCCACGGTAGTAATTGTATGTCGAGTTGTTCAATATGTCGCATTTATTTCCTGTTTCTATTGCCTGTCTCATTCTTATACACTTTTTATTGTTTGTTACTAATGTTTCTTGTTTTTTACTACGTACCGTCATTATTGTAATTATTTACACCAATTGCGATTATAGTTTAATGAGATAGGTACTATTGTCATAAGCCATTGTCAACAAATTGACAATAATTAAATGTCACTTTGACACATTCAATTGGGTGCGTTCCGTTCCTAATTATCAAACTCGAACTTACAGTTTGGTGCACGCATAACGTTGTTTTTTTTTTTTTTTTTTTTTTGTTTTCACTTTTATTATTATTATTATATAAGTCCATGTGGCGGGGTAATTCTTTTATCCTTATGTACCTTATATTATTTTATAGTTTTTTGTCTTTATTTATTTTAAAAACATTTATTCATATTTTCTCATGTTATTTTTTTTCTAGTTTTTATTTTAGTTACGGGAATTTTATTTTTTCTTTTAATTTTAATTTTTTTTTCTTAATACTACTATTTTTTTTTCTCTTATTGTCCTCGTCTATCATAAAGTGTACATCACCACGTTTTATATATCTTGTTAATTTTATAGCTTGCTGATGTTAGCTGGCGGGTGATGCAGCAGTGTCAAACACTGAGTTATTATTATTTTTTTATTAGTAATAGTTTAGTTGTTTCTTGTAGTATTTATTTATATATGTATATTTATACATAGCAAATATTATATGGTTATAATATCAGAATCCGATTCTGATTCTTTTCATTCTGCTAATGCATCCAATGATGCAAGTTTCTGTTCATTAGATGATAATCTTGGTAACTTCTTACGCGATAAATTTAATCAACAGTTAAGCCACTTACTAAACGTGTGTCATATCAACGCATAAAGTATACCTAATCACCACGACGAGCTGTATGACACATTTAGTAATAGCAATGTTCATGCCATCCTGATTTCCGAGACTTGGCTCAAACCTCAACTTCTGTCAACCACCTATGCTCTCCCTGGCTACATTCTCATTGGGAATGACCGGATTGGTAAGGGTGGAGGTGGAGTTGCTATATATCTCCGCAGCGATCTCCCTTACAAAATTGTAGCCATGTCTTCCTCCAATTATTCAGCCTCTTCAGAATTTCTCTACCTTGAGGTTTGGGTCAAAGGGGCCAAAACCATAGTTGGAGTTATGTATTGTCCTCCCACTATTGATTATTTCACCGAATTCGAGTCGGTACTCGAATCCCTGGGGTCTGATTACGAGCATCATATCATTATGGGCGATTTTAACACTAATCTCCTGGCCACAAGTTCTTCCCGTTTCCGTAAACTCCTTCACCTCATAGAGTCAACCAGCATGAATATTTTACCTCATCAAGCCACACATCATAACGTAAATGGTGACGATACCTGGCTCGACCTCGCAATAACGTCTAATCCTTCACTCATTTTCTCGCATGGTCAACGTGATGCCCCTGGTTTTTCGCATCATGACCTTATCTTCCTCTCTTATGCCCTTAAGTCCCCGAAACCTAATCCTAAGGTCCTGCACAGGCGTTGCTTTGCTCGTATGGATATCGACAAGCTAACCAATGACGCATCCGAAATTGAATGGAAACCGGTCATGGACGCCGATACGATCGATACAAAAATATGCTTGTTCAACAAAGAAGTGATTCGGTTGTACGACACTCATGCCCGTATTAAGAAGGAAAAGTTAAAGCAATCGCCTGCACCGTGGATGACGAGGGGTATTCGTATGGCGATGAGGAGGAGAAATCGTGCATATCGGAATTTAAAAAAAAACGCACTGAAGACAATTGGTCTCATTTTAAATTGCAAGGAACCGATGCAACAAGATGATACGTGACGCTTAACGCCGCCATATTCTAACCAATATTGATTCGTCTTCGCCTGGCGACATTTGGAAATTCCTAGGAACCCTAGAAATAGGCAAGACACGTCGAGTAGACCTACCAAAGACAATAAGTTTAGACGATCTAAATTGCCATTTCTCTACCGTTCCTCCTGTAGATCGTCTAACTATTGATCACACTCTGGCCTACTTGGATGGTCTTAAACGTCCCATTATCAACCCTTTCTACGTTTCTCCAGTTGACTCTCGTGAAATAAAGAAAATGATCCTATCCATTAAATCTAAGGCAGTGGGCTGTGATAAAATATGTCGTTTTATGATTACAACTGTTCTAGATATTCTCCTCCCAGTAATCACTCACCTTGTCAACTTTTCCTTTAAGTCCAGCACATTTCCATCCCTATGGTGAAAAGCCTTTGTCCGCCCCCTTCCTAAAATTGCTAACCCCCCCCCCCTTCCTAGTCACTTCCGTCCTATTTCTATTCTTCCTTTTCTTTCAAAAGTGCTAGAGGCCGGCGTCCACAAACAATTGTCGCAATTTATCTACTCTAACAATCTAATTAATCCTTTTCAATCTGGATTCAGGCCTGGCCATAGTACCGTTTCTGCTCTACTTAAAGTGACTGATGATATCCGGAAAGGCATGGAAGAAACTAAAGTTACTGTTCTTGTCCTAGTAGATTTCTCCAATGCTTTTAACACCGTCAGTTATGATGTCCTATTATCCATTCTTTCTTACCGTATGTGCTCAAGGGAGTCGCTGGATTGGTTTTCATCCTATCTTCGGGAACGTCAGCAGGCTGTCTTGAGTGACTAGTTATCATCAACTTGGCGCTGCCTAGAAACTGGCGTTCCCCAGGGTGGTATACTTTCTCCTTTTCTATTTTCCATTTCCATTGTTCTAATAACCTATGAACTTCAGTGTGCGTATCATCTTTATGCGGATGACCTTCAGCTTTACTCACAAGACAGTGCTGATCAAATCTCTTACACTATTAGCAAATTAAACCAGGATCTGAGGGCTATCAAGAACTGGTCTGACAGGTTCGGAGTGACTGTTAACCCGGCTAAGTGTCAAGCTATTCTTGTAGGAAGCTCTAGAACTATAAGCAAAGTAGATATTTCAACTCTGCTGTCACTTATATTCTATGGTACAGTTATACCCTTTAGTTCTAGTGTCAAAGATCTCGGCTTGCACATTGACAACACACTTAGCTGGCAAACCCAAATCACAGCTGTCGGTCAAAAGGTCACCGGGATGTTGCGATTCCTGTATCGCTTTAAAAACCTACTCCCCTCTAGCACGAAAACAATGCTCGTGCAGTCTTTAATCCTTCCTATATTCGACTATGGTGATGTGTGCTACTACGACCTGAATGCAGATCATCTCAACAAACTTGACCGCCTTCTAAATAATTGCATTCGATTCATATTTATTATACGTAAGTTTGACCATGTATCTGAATATCGTTCCCATCTAAAGTGGTTGCCAATTCGCAAACGCAGGGCTCTACGGGCACTGACAATGTTATTTTCTATTCTTTAGTCTCCTGCTTCGCCTGATTATTTTCCCTCCCATTTTCAATTTCTATGTTCTAATCATAATAAACATCTTCGCTCTTGTAATAATCGTCTTCTCCAATGCCCTTCTCACCATTCTAATTTTATACACTCTTCTTTCTCTGTCCAATCCATTTTGCTATGGAACGCACTGCCTCAGGATATCAGGATGGCCACAAATCGCTCGTCTTTTAAAAATAAAGTACAGGATTATCTTCTCAAAACTTCAGCAGAAAGATCTCAATTTTAATTTCATTTGTGTATATGTGTATTTATTATTATATGTATATATTAGTATGTATCTATGTATCTTATTTTTTTTTTCTATCTCTTTATTTTTATCTTCTGTGGATTTGCACCTACTTCACTAGTTTTTGCATCACCCTAAGGTAGACTGGTAGAGAATGCCTCAGGCATTAAGTCCGCCTTTGTACCTGTAGTGCATAAAGCATTAAATAAATAAATAAATACAGTATCCAACGCTCAAATAATTTTGACAATACTAGTCAAGTTATACCCAGTCCCCTTATAGGTAAAAATGTCCCAAGACACTGTGATTATATTAATTCGCAAGAAGATACGGGTATATTAACCCAAGACATAGGTAACATACAGTCATTTGAAAACATACCACAGTATAACACTCAAACTCAACTAACTTTTCGGGTAGGTGTTAAAAAAAGTACAGTCTTGTCTTTAAGTTTTTATCTTTATTTAAAATAAATAAGCAATTATTTACAAGTTACTTACACCTGTACATAGTCGTTATTATTGGATTGGTATTTACTCACGTTTGTGGCACATTTATGTGAAGCTAGCACCAATTAGCATCACCTGCCAGCACATCACCACACATCACTAATTTCAACATGTCACAGCTTGATGAGGTTCTGTCAGCTCAGAAAACCCTTGAAGGGAGCTTCATGAAGAGAATGGAAAAACTTGAAGCTCAAATTCGGAACGCAGGTCCTGCTAAAGACACAGTTGCAAAAGTTGCTGAGGAATTCCGGACCTTCAGGGAGCTCATCTTTAACATGCTTGGGCTGCTCCGGAGACAAATCACTGAGTGCACTAAGCAGCTGGACACACTTGAGACCAGACACAGGCGGAAAACTCTGCTCTTTCTAGGGATCGCTGAAGTCGAACAAGAAAACAGTATGGATGTCATCCTAGGCATACTTCACGACAGGATGGGCCTCAAAAACATCTCAGCATCCTCTGTAAGCAGTTGCCACAGACTTGGGGCCTCTGGGCGAGATCATCATAGGCCCATTCTTGTCCGGTTCGCTTGTGTTGACGATAAGCACTCGACCTGGAGGGCGAAGACTAGGTTGAAAGGGTCTCCCATTTCAGTCCGGGAATTTTTGACCAAGTGCAGGCAAGCAATCTTTGGTAAGGCGCGTTTGCATTTTGGCGTAAGATCCTGCTGGACTCAAGACGGCACCATTGTTCTGAAAGCCCCTGATGGTAGTCAGCACCGCATCACTTCAGCCGACGAGTTGAGCGCCTTGGTGACGCAACACCCGAAGCCAGGCGGATCATCTTCGAAGGGGGGAGCGGGTGAAGCTGGGGGGGATCTAAAAAGACGGAAATAATGAGTGGGTATACAATATACAGGTAATTTAAATGGGTTCAATAATTGATAGGAACAACTTACCTTGTGTTTTATCAGTTTCTTTTGTTGTTTATTTACTCACTCCTTTAGTTTGTTTAATGTAGGTATAATTATGTTATACCATCTTTTTAATTTATTTTTACTTTCAAATTCTCTCCAATCTCCATGTACCGTCTATAAAATTAGCTTCTTGTCGTCAAATGCCATGACAATCAAATGTCATTTTGAGGTTAACGGATGCGTTCAAAAACTAATTGTTTTCTGTAGCTATTAGACTTTGTAGGTTTATTTATTTCTTTTTTTTTCAATTTTTTTGTTGCTTGATTTGTGTTTTGAATCGTGTTATCATCACGGAGATCTTGTTATTATATTCTTATTTTTTATAATTATTATGGAGTGAGTTGAGCATGTAAAAGTGTATACTGCTACCTGTGTATTTAGCTTTAGTTTTGATGATGTTAGCTGGCGGGTGATGCAGAAACGTATCGTAGTGCTACCAGTCTAGCTTACAATAATATAATATTATTTATTAAATCTGTAAAATATATATTAATAGACTTATATTTATATATAATATTTATATATAGTTTATGATATCAGACACTGACTCCTTTCATTCCGCCAATGAATCTACTGTCTCCTCGTGTAACGTAAGTTTTAATTCTTTAAATGATAATCTTAGTGACTTTCTACGGAACAAATTCGACCAACAAGCGGACCATATACTGAATATTTGCCACATAAACGCTCAAAGTATACCCAGTCATCACGATGAGTTGTATGACACATTCAGTAACATAAACGTACACGCCATCCTGATTTCTGAGAGTTGGCTCAAACCTCATCTTCTCTCTACCTCTTACGCTCTTCCTGGTTTTATTCTCATTCGGAATGACCGGGTTGACAGAGGCGGTGGTGGAGTTGCTATCTACCTGCGTAGTGATCTTTCCTTTAAAATTCTAGCCATATCTTCCACCCAATCTGCTTCTGCCGAATTTCTTTTCCTCGAGGTTTGGGTCAAAGGCGCCAAAATCGTAATTGGTGTCGTGTATTGTCCTCCAACCGTTGATTATTTCACCGAATTCGAATCGGTAGTAGAATCCTTGGGGTCTGATTATGTGCATCACATTATCATGGGCGACTTTAATACTAATCTCCTTGCCCACGATTCCCCTCGTTCCACTAAACTGCTACACCTCATTGAGTCAGCCAGCTTGCACTTTCTGCCTCTCCACGCTACACACCACAATATCAAAGGTGATGATACCTGGCTCGACCTCATACTCACCTCTAATCCTTCCCTCGTTTCCTCCCATGGTCAGCACGATGCCCCTGGTTTTTCTCACCATGATCTTATCTTCCTTTCCTATATCCTAAAAGCTCCTAAACCTCGTCCCAAAATTCTGCATAAACGTTGCTTTGCTCGAATGAATATCGATAAATTAACCGAAGATGCATCCAAACTCAACTGGACACCCCTAATAGAAGCCGAGACCATGGATGACAAAATATGCATCTTTAACGAAACGGTAATTCAGCTTTACGATACCCATGCCCCTGTAAAAAAAGTGAGGTTGAAGCGACCACCCGCTCTGTGGATGACTACGGGAATTCGTATGGCCATAAGGCGTAGAAATCGCGTATTTCGTAGATTTAAAAAGGATCGCACTGAAGAAAACTGGGCCAGTTTTAAGATTGCAAGAAATAGGTGTAATAAGATGATACGTGACGCTAAACGCCGCCATATTCTTAACAATATTGAATCTTCTTCGCCTGCTGATATTTGGAAATTCTTAGGCACTTTAGGTATCGGCAAGTCTCGACGTCAAGACCTACCAAGAACAATAAATTTAGACGATCTTAATTGCCATTTCTCCACAGTTGCTCCTGTCGATCGTCTAACTGTACAGCAAACTCTTGATTGCCTTGGTGGTCTTAGACGGCCGAACATTAATCCTTTTTACTTTTCTCCAGTCGACTCTTGTGAGGTTAAGAAGATCATAATGTCTATTAAATCCAGGGCTATTGGTTGTGACAAAATATGTCGATTTATGATCATAACTATTCTGAACTATCTCCTTCCAGTAATCACCCACCTCGTTAATTTTTCCTTGGAGTCCGGTATTTTCCCAACTCTCTGGCGAAAAGCTTTTGTCCGCCCCCTGGCCAAAATTCCTAATCCCTGCCATCCCATCCACTTCCGTCCAATCTCCATTCTTCCTTTTCTTTCAAAAGTGCTTGAGGCCTGCGCTCATAAACAATTATCTCATTTTATTTACTCTAATAATTTAATTAATCCTCTTCAATCTGGTTTTAGGCCTGGCCATAGTACCGTTTCTGCCCTCCTTAAAGTGATTGATGATATTCAAGCAGGCATGGAAGATACCAAAGTCACCGTGCTTGTATTGGTCGATTTTTCCAATGCCTTTAATACCGTTAATCACGATATCCTTTTGTCCATTCTCTCCTATCGTCTGTGCTCTCAAGAGTCGCTGGATTGGTTTTCCTCTTATCTTCGGGAACGTCAGCAGTCAGTTTTGAGTGATGAAGCGTTGTCAGCATGGCGTTACCTCGACTCTGGCGTTCCCCAAGGTGGTATACTCTCTCCTCTTCTATTTTCCATTTTCATCGACTTGATAACCTATGAACTTCAGTGTGCGTATCATCTATATGCCGACGACTTGCAATTATACTCACAAGATAGTGCTGATCGAATTTCTGACCTTATCGGCAAATTAAACCGCGATCTGGGGGCAATTAAAAATTGGTCCGACAGATTCGGTGTCGCAGTGAATCCAGCAAAGTGCCAAGCAATTCTTGTGGGGAGCTCCAGACTGATTAACAAACTAAACATTGGTTCTCTACCTCCGCTTGAGTTCAATGGTACAGTTATTCCTCTAAGTCCAAGCGTCAAAGATCTCGGTTTACACATCGACACTACGCTTAGCTGGCAGACCCAAGTTACGTCGGTTGGTCAAAGAGTCACGGGAACGTTGCGATACCTGTATAAATTAAAAAACTTGCTCCCTTCTAATACCAAAGCAATGCTTGTGCAGTCCTTGATCTTTCCTATTATCGACTATGGTGATGTGTGCTACTTCGACCTGAATGCAGATCAACTCGATAAACTAGACCGCCTACTTAATAACTGCATTCGATTCGTATTCAATATGCGCAAATATGATCATGTGTCGGAGCATCGTTCACAGTTAAAGTGGTTGCCTATTCGTCAACGCAGAGCTCTAAGGGCACTGACAACATTGTTTTCTATCCTTCATTCTTCGGTAGCGCCTGCTTATCTTACTTCCCGATTTCAATATCTATGCTCCAATCATAATAAACATCTTCGCTCTTCTAATAATTGTCTTCTTCAGTGTCCCTCTCACCGTACTGATTTCATCCACTCTTCTTTCATTGTCCAATCGATCCTTCTGTGGAATGCATTACCTCAGGATCTCAGGATGGCTACCAATCACTCTCATTTAAAAAAAAACTGCAGGACTATCTGTTGACCAAAATGTTGGTGGATTCTTCTGAACGCTAGTTGTTTCATGTCGTTATGTCATACTGTCTGTTTCATATATAGTATAGTTATATGTGTATGTATATGTATGTATTATACCTGTATGTATTATATGTTATTTATATACAACTGCTTTTGTTGTATGTATGTAATTAGTTTTGTGACTTTCAATATTATAATTTGCTTTTTTTTTTTTAATTGTAATTGTGTTTTTAGTATTTTTTTAATATTTTTTTTTCTCTAAATAACTCATAATTTTTGGCACCTACTACAGCTGTTTCCACATCACCTCAAGGTAGACTGGCAGAAAATGCCTCTGGCATTAAGTCCGCCTATGTACATAAGTGCATAAAGAATAAATAAATAAATAAAAATAATCACACAAACCAACTTACAATTAGAGGAATCACAAACTCACCTAGATGATACAGACTTAAAATATATTCTAACAGAGAATTTGGAAACATATCTTAGTAAATAAACTGGTACTAACCTAGCTGATAGACCTTCTCTGCCTAAAATAAGAAGTTCAAGAACTTTGACAAAAATTATAAATTTATTCAATAACACAATTATACCTACAAAAATCACTAACCAAGAAACTATAACTGATACACACACTTTAATATATTGTTCTGCCCTCACTATTGTTACACACCTTAAAATAAAAATACGTAATAAATGCAACAAAATCATAATAACTAAACCTGCGTGGCAAATACGATTAGAAAAGAATATAGAACAACTAAGAAAAGACATAGGGAGACTAACACAACATAAAAACGGCAATACATGCAAAAAGCTTTCAGCCAAAATTAAACATTATAATTAAATCAAACAAGCATAGCTCATACGAAGAATTGATGATCATCATCCTAACCGAAGAATTGATGATCATCTAGATACATTAAAACAAAAATTAGCTGTTAAAAGCCATAGATTAGCTAGATATTTAAAAGCTGAAAACAGAAAAAGTTATAATAAATTATTTTTCCATAATCAAAAAGAACCTGTTGGAACTCTGTACTCTCTGCCTACCCCGCAAGGGATCTGGCGTGAGGTTATAGATAGATAGATAGATAGATAATCAAAAAGATTCTACAGACAATTAAAGGACAAACATACACCAATAACTTGTTTACCTGATGAAGCAGCAATGACGCATTTTTGGAGTAATATATGGTCAAATAATGCAGAACACAACCAAGAAGCAGAATGGATAAATAGAGAAATTACTCGAACAAGTACAATAGATGAGATGACATTTGACGAAATAAAATTAGAAGAACTGAAACGAATCATAAATAAAACCAAAAACTGGAAACCTGCAGGGTTATCTAACCCTGCAGCTTGTGTTTGGTTACATTTTGGTAACATATAGGTAATTCCTTTAGTTAAAAACTCTGGTACATTACCTTTCCCTTTAATTAATTCATTAATTTGTTTAGTTAGCGTTTCATGTACGGCGTGTAGTCTTTTAATCCAAAAGTTATGTATACCAGATGGTACGTACAGCTGCAGGGTTATCTAACTTAAGGAATCACCTATATGTTACCAAAATGTAACCAAACACAAGATCCTTCTCAATATAGACCTATCACTTGTTTGCCAACATTATATAAAATAATTACAACATCGTCGGCGAAACGTGGGTGTACTCAGTACACCTCTGCCACCCCCTCTGGGGAATATAGGCGTGACGGTGTGTAAACATCTTGCATAGCAAATAAGATAAATGCACACATTGAACAATTTAGTATTTTAGCGGAAGAGCAAAAAGGTTGTAGACGCCATCATATGGGGTGTAAGGAGCAATTAACGATAGATTCAGCTATTTTAAAATCAGTACAAAAATCCAGGAAAATCTTATTTGTTGCGTATATAGACTACAAGAAAGCGTTTGATAGTATTCCTCACTCGTGGTTACTACAGGTATTAAAAATATATAAAATTAATCCTGTCATTAGTAACTTTATTCAAACTGTAATGACGTCTTGGAGAACTACTCTCCACATACGTACGGATAGCAAAAACTTCACTTCGAATGACATTGCAATAAAAAGAGGTATATTTCAAGAGGATTCTCTGAGCTCTTTATGGTTTTGTCTAGCCTTGAATCCATTATCTCGGGAATTAATAGACTCTAAACTAGGGTTTAATATAAAAAACAACAGACAAACACTTTTTCAACTGACTCACTTACTGTATATGGATGACTTAAAATTATACGCTAGCAGAAGTATAGATCTTGATAATTTACTTAGTATAACTACAAAGTTTTCACATGATATAAAAATGGATTTCGGGCTTGACAAATGCCGTAAGCTTAATATAAAGAAAGGAAAAATGATAGAAGGAGACTTTATGATTACCGAAACAGAATGTATACAGGCCATGAATAATGAAGAATTATATAAATATTTGGGTTACAATCAGGCTAGACTCATAGACCAATCTAACATTAAAAAGAAATTAAAACAGGAATACTTTAATAGACTTTATAATTTATGTAAAATGCAATTAATAAGTAAAAATCTATTTAAATTAATAAATGCGTATGCCATACCAGTACTCACCTCTGTCTTTTCGAAAGCATGTGCGTATTAAAAATTAATTATCACTTGCTTTAACGGTGAAGGAAAACATCGTGAGGAAACCTGCATGCCTAACATATTCATTCGGTTTAATTAGATGGTCCAAAACTGAACTTAATTCCCTTGAAACAAAGACTAGAACTATTCTTACACAACATAGATATCATCACCCTAAGTCAGCTAAAGAACGTATAAATATCCCGAGACTTGAAGGAGGAAAGGGCTTAATAGAAATCACGCAACTATACCATGGTCAAATAGCAAATTTAAAACAATTTTTCATTAGAAAGAAAGAAAATAGTCTTTTACACAAAGCAATCGTTGAAATAGATAAACAATTCACACCCTTAAACCTCTGTGATGAGGTGGTCCAGCCTATAGATAAGATAGAACACCATAGAAACAGACATAGAATATGGAGACAGAAAGAATTACATGGCAGACACCCACATGACCTGGATCAACCTCACATCAATAAAGAAGCTTCCAACAAATGGCTGGACTTAGGAGAACTATTTCCAGAAACTGAAGGTTTCCTTATATCTATACAGGACCAAGTTATGAACACCAAAAATTACCGAAAATACATATTGAAAGACCTTACGCTCCGCGATGACCTATATAGAAAATGTAATAAGAAGCAGGAAACGTTCCAGCATATAACGGGTGCCTGCAGTACACTCACACAGAACGACTACATGCACAGACATAATCAGCTTGCCAACATTATCCATCAAAAACTAGCTACAAAACATAAATTAACTAATAAACCACACAGTCCTTATTATAAATATTCACCACCACCAGTACTAGAGAATCATTCTGTTAAATTATATTACGATCGCACAATAATAACTGATTATACTGTATATAATAATAGACCCGATATTACATTTGTAGATAAAGAAAATAAACAGACATACTTAATAGATTCTGCTGTACCAAATACAAATAACCTGCAAATAACAATAGCCGAAAAAATAAGAAAATATACAGACCTACAAGAAGAGATCAAAAGAGTTTGTAAAATGAATACAGGCACGATAGTCCCCATTATTGTTTCTACTACTGGTATAATTCCCAAACAACTATTTAACGGTCTCCCACTACTTAATCTATCACCATACACAAACCTTACGTTACAGAAAGCTGCCATACTCAATACTTGCCGCATTTCCAGAAAATTCTTACAGCTAGACTCAGACTCACAGTTCACAACAGCAGAACAACTAACATAGCCTTCAACTTGTCCAAATCTTAGATCACACTTGGTTGACACCCGTGTGGTCTAAAAAATACCAGGTTTGTCCTAAAACAATGTTTTTGTAAACACATAATAATAATAATAAGTACTCTCCGAAGTATCGTACTACCAGTATCAGCCTCTTCCAGTTCTCGAAAGTGGTCATATCACGCTCTACTGCGTCGATCCGTTATCACGGACAGGACTATTGTAGCCAATTAGCCTGATATCGTGATAATACGAGTAGATCGATTGATGCGTCGTGTAATGCTCGTTGATGTCACCATTCCGCATGATGAGAACATTGTGAAGGCCGAAAAAGAAAAAATATCTAAATATTTGGACCTGGCTCATGAGGTTACCGCCATGTGGAATGTTGATTTAACTATCATTATTCCGATGGTCGTTTTAGTCAACGGCCTAATAGCGAAGAGCTTCGATAAACACCTCGAGAAGCTCTCGCTTGGCAGTTGGGTGAAGGGCCTGATACAGTAGGCGGTAGTATTGGACACGGCGCGCATCGTGAGGAGATTTCTCTCTTTGGAGCCCTGACCACCGGTAGCTGGGGTCGTAGACCTCGCTGTCAGTGAAGCACATTTTTTATATACTATATAGTATAAGAATATTTGTATTTTTATATATTCTTCTTCTTCTTCAGCCGAAAGACGTCCACTGCAGGACGAAGACCTCCCCTCAAGACCGCCACAACGACCGGCTTTGTGCTGTACGCATCCAACTTCTACCCACGACCTTCACCAGGTCATCGGTCCATCTTGTAGGGGGCCTACCCACTCCACGTCTTCCGGTACGTGGTCGCCATTCGAGAACCTTTTTGCCCCAACGGCCGTCAGTTTTACGAGCGATGTGCCCCGCCCACTGCCACTTAAATTTAGCAATTCTGAGTGCTATGTCAGTGCTTTCGTCCTCCTGCGGATCAACTCGTTTCTGATTCAATCCCGCAGGGTAACTCCGAGCATAGCTCTCTCCATCGCCCTTTGGGTGACCTTGAGCCTTCTTATGAGGCCCATCGTAAGCGACCATGTCTCAGTGCCGTAAGTCATCACTGGCAACACACACTGGTCAAAGACTTTTTGGACGAGAAGATGTTACGTAGCTTCCCGAACGCCGTCCAACCGAGCTGGATTCGACGATTGACCTCTTTCTCGAAGTTGGACCTACCTAATTGGATTCTTTGTCCCAGGTATACATAATCGTCAACAACTTCGAGCGTAGAGTCTCCAACCTTTATAGAAGTTGGTACTACATAGACGTTTGACATGATCTTCGTCTGGTCCATGTTCATTTTAAGACCTACTTGTTAAGAGACTCTTCTGAGGTCGTCGAGCATGGTACTGAGGTCTTCCAGGGTATCAGCCATGAGCACGATATCTTTGGCAAATCGAAGGTGAGAGATGTACTCGCCGTTGATGTTGATACCTAGTCCTCTCCAGTCCAGAAGCTTGAAGACATCTTCCAGCGCGGCGGAGAACAGTTTCGGGGATATAACGTCTCCCTGTCTCACACCACGCTGCAGTTGAATAGGTTTCGAGCTCTGGTCCTGAAGGCGGACTGACATAGTAGCGTTTTCGTACAAACTCTTCAGCACCTTGATATACCGGTAGTCAACTTGGCACCGCTGGAGAGACCGCTGGTAGTACTGCCCAAGTCTCGATCGAATTGAAGGCCTTCTCATAATCCACAAACGCTAAGCATAGTGGCAGGTATACTCTTCAGTCTTCTGTATGACCTGTCGCAGCGTATGAATGTGTTCTATGGTGCTGAAGCCTTTCGGAAACCGGCTTGTTCGGGAGGCTGGAAGTCATCTAGTCTGCGCGCGAGATAATTCGTGATGACTCTCGAAAACAGTTTATAGACGTGGCTCAGAAGTGAGATGGGTCTATAATTCTTCTAGAGGGTTTTATCACCTTTTTTGAAGAAGAGAACCACCACACTTCCGCGCCATGACTGTGGCGTTTTGCCCTCGAGGATGACGGTGTTGAATAATTTCTGGAGAGCCCTCAATATCGGCTTTCCACTAGCCTTGAGAAGCTCGGCTGTTATACCGTCATCACCTGGCGCCTTGTTGTTCTTGAGCTGGTTGAGAGCCATACTAATCTCGTACAGACTGATGTCCGGGATGTCTTCGGTATAGTGTCGGGTCAATTTGGCTCTTGGGTCTATGGCCGGATTGCAGACAGGTGGTTGTACTGATGTGTATAGCTGGCCGTAGAACTTCTCGACTTCTCTCAAGAGTTCCGGTGTAGATGATACAATCCTGCCGTCTCCGGTCTTCAGCTTACTCAACCGGCTCTGTCCGATAGACAGATCCCTTGCAAACACTTTAGGGCCTTTGTTGCGCTCGATAGTCTCTCTTATTTTGTCAGTATTATACTCGCGTACATCACGAGTCAAAGACTTAGAGATCTGCCTATTGAGCCGCTGGCATTCGGAAACTTCTTCTGGAGACTGCAAGATCATTCTGCGTCTTTCCTCTATAAGCTTGAGGGTAACGCCTGAGAGTTTTTTGGTTCTTTTTGTACGGTGGGTTTTAAAAAACTTGTGCCCGACCGTATGGACAGTTTCCACTACCCTGCTGCTATAATCGTCCACGTTTATGCACTCACCTAGACCTTCGAAGCGATTCTGCAGTTCGAACTGAAAGCTATCGGGCTCCTGAATCTGAACAGGTGCTGGACGGAGTGTAGACTTCATCAGTCTAGACCTTTCAAGCTTGAAATTGATATTCAATGTGCCTCTTACTAGTCGGTGATCACTTCCAGTTTTAACTGCGTTGATCACAGAGACATCATTGAATATGTGCCGCCTCGTCGACATGATGAAGTCTATCTCGTTTCTTGTAACACCATCGGGGTTCACCCAGGTCCATTTACGGTGTTCCCGCTTCTGGAAGAAGGAGTTTATCATAAAGAGTCCCTCCTTCTCCGTGAAGTCAGCCAGCATTTGGCCTCGGGGATTCCGCTGTCTAGTACCAAGGGTTCCCACTCTCAGCTCATCGTCGCCTCGTCTGCCCAGTTTCGCGTTAAAGTCCCCCATGACAACGGTGTAGCGAGTTTTAGAGGTATGTATGGCTCTAGATATATCTTCATACATAACCTCTACCTCATCGTCAGGGTGTGTCGAAGTCGGTGCGTATACCTGTATAATTTTCAGTGAATATCTTTCAGTCATTTTGAATATCAGGTACGCTACCCTTGTCGACACACTCTCGATCTTGACAACGTTGTTCACGAGAGACCTGTGGACTATAAACCCGACACCACCCTGGGACTGCTGGTCGCCCTCCCGGAAATAGAGCAAGTTTTTAAGTGTTATCGAGTCCTTACCCTCTCTTCGGACTTCAGATAATCCTATGATATCCCAGTGTAACTTGCTCAATTCTTCCTCTAACTCGTCGATCTTTTTGTCAGTTCGCAGTGTGCGCGTGTTAAAAGTTGCCAGGGCCAATGGTCTTCGTTGTCGGTAGCCTTGCCAAAATGTATTTTTTATTGCGCCAAGTGTCAGACTAGTAAGGTACCGATTTAAATTAGATTAAAAGATATAAAATTTTATAGGTTGTTATTAGTATTTATTTTTGTATTATATTTCCTCTTTTCATGAGCTTCGTGCATTTTTGCACTTTTTATTTTTTATTTATTTATTTATTTTTAGGAAAGCTTACAGACTAATAATACAGATGAGATAAAAACATAAACATATTACAAATTGCTAATAACAAGCTTCCACATTTAGCATCTACATAATTCAGTCGCAACTACAAACAAACCAGGCTGAAACTTAATAAGAATTAGAACTAGTAAGGTTTAAATAATAAAAAATATTCTTATGATTTATAGATACAAATATGACAAGTAAGAACATTCACAAAAAGAACTTCACCAGGGCAACTAGATAGGTTGAACTAAGAGCTAACGCTGGTCGCTATCTACAAAAAACTCGGTACTCATACGTTTTCTAATTGAACTCGAGCTGGTACAAAAGAGGTCTAACCCCAATTGTAACGTCAGGGAATTAAAGCTGGCTGCGCTACGCAAGAAATACGCATTTCGTCTATAATTCGAAGAGAACAAGTGCACATTTAACAAGGGACGCTGTCTAAGACCTAATTGATTAGTACGAAGTACTATATTAGCGAGAAGTTCAGGGCAATCTATTGAACCGTTAGCGATACCTACCAGGAAACAAATGTCATTCACGGTGCGCCTGTGCTCCAGTGGCAGAAAATGATATCGTTTACACCGATCATAATAATCAATAGATTGGCATCCATCCATCCAAGTACCGTAGGAACTTTTTTTGTATATTTTCAATACGAGATTTATAAATTTGGTACTGTGGATTCCACACTTGGGAGGCATACTCAAGGTGACTACGTACGTAGGAACAGTATAATATCTTAATGGTTTTTAGAGATCGAAAGCAGGCCGAAGTTCGTAAAATAAAACCGAGAGCTTTTGACGCCTTATTGCCGATGTGATCAGTATGCTTATCAAAAAGGAGTTTACTGTCAAAAATGACACCAAGATCCTTGATATGAGTTACTTTGTTAATTCTTTGGCGGTTTAGAGTATATCCACACCCGATGTTATTATTTTGGCGCGAGAATGTTATGTAGGCACATTTAGATATATTTAATGGTAATTTATTTTGTGTGCAGTAATTTGCAAATATATTAAGATCATTTTGCAGTTGTACTGAGTCAGAGGTATTAGTGATTCTTTTGAAAATTTTCATATCATCAGCGTATAAGAATATATATGAATGTTTAAAGCAGGATTTGATATCTGCAATAAATATAGTAAATAGCAAGGGACCTAATAACGATCCTTGCGGCACTCCAGAGGGGATAGAGCACCAGCCAGAGGTATAGCCGTGCAAGACTACTGCCTGCGTTCGATTCTCTATGTATGAACTAAACCAACGATATAAGTTGCCATGTATCCCGGTCGCCATTAACTTCTGCAGAAGCACGTGATGATCAATACTATCAAAACATTTGCTGTAGTCGGTGTAAACGACATCAACCTGAGAGCCTTGATCCATACCCTTAGAGATGAAGTCATGTGCCAATATTAAGTTTGACGTGGTAGATCGTCTACGGAGAAACCCGTGCTGCTCATCACCAAAAGTGTTTTGGATAGCTGAATATACTTGATTGTATACAATTCGTTCTAGGATTTTGGCAAATAGGCATAACTTGGATATGGGGCGATAGTTTTCGACCATACTTTTATCTCCTTTCTTTAGCACTGGCGTTACGAAAGCGGATTTCCAGATTTGTGGAACTACACCCTCCGTTACAGATCTTCTAAACAGTATGCAGACAGGCAATACAAGGCTTTCGGCTGACTCTACAATAAATAATGGTGGAATATCATCAGGACCCCCAGATTTAGAAAGGTCTAGAGCCTTCAATAACTTTTGGACTTCGTCAGTACAAATGTGTATGGAACTAATGTAGTTTATTCCCGAATTGACATTTACAGAGTGAGACGGATCATAAGTTGCGGCACTTGGGTCTTGGAAGGTTGATTTGAAATATTGTGCGAATAAGTTACTTATTTCTACACCAGTGTCAGCCGACATATCGCCATATCTTAATACTTTAGGAAACGCAGACTCGCTTTTTTTACTTATAATAAAGGTCCAAAAAGCCTTTGGATTACTTCTAATTGAGGATTCTATTTGTTCAATATAGCCGTTACAACAATCTTGTTCAAGCTGAACAGCTCTGCTACGAAGCAAGGAGAATGATTGATAATCGCATAGATTGCCATACAATTTGTACTTCCGATGGTATTTCCTTTTTTCCTTTAAGAGTTTAATTAATGCCGAAGTATACCAGAGAGGATGAGATGAGTGGCGTATTGACTTTACTGGAATAAATTTATCTCTTATGTCATAAAGTTTCTTATAAAAAAGTGTAACCGCATGATCTAATGATTCAGTGCATAGGAACGTGTTCCAGTTAACCTGGTCTAACTCAGATTTTATGGCCACATAGTCACCTTTATTGTATAGGTATTTGGCAGACACTTTTTCCTCGAGTTTATGTATTTCAACGAATTCTGCACAGATACTCAGGGGTTTTTGGTGCAAGTCCACCGGTATCGCTAATGGTGTGCAACTTTCAGTAACAGTGACAGGGCTATTAGAGTAAATCAGATCCAGAAGTCTATCATTCACATTTCGTATATTATTATACTGAATTAAGCTACAGGTGTCGACTGTGTCCATAAATTCGGTTATGTATTGGCAGGAAAAGTTTGAAGGCAAAAGATCACCACCGTTCACCGGCACGATCCAATCGACTTGATTGCCAAAGTTAAAGTCGCCTAATATAATGAATTTATCTAATATATGTGTAAGCATTAAGTGATTAAGTCTGGTGGTAAAGTTTTGTAATTGAGTACCATAAGAATTACCTGAGTGTTCCTTACACAAATAGAGAGCACAAAGATGCACATTATAAGTCACGGCCGGCCTAGACTTCTTCAGCACAATAGTGACCCAGATATCCTCTGCGGAACTTCCCCAATCGCACCTCTCAATCACGGTCAGATCTCTCCGGACTGCAATTAAAACACCACCGCCCCGCGACTGCGATGTCCGACTATAATCGCGATCCCGTCGCCATACCACATAGCGTTTATCGAACAATTCACTACTACATACACTGTCCACCAACCAAGTTTCCGTAAGAACAATTATATCAAAAGAATTCAAACTTATATTTCTAAATAAATTATGTGTCTTAGTACGTAATCCGCGGACATTTTGGTAATATATACTCAGCGGAGTCATTTATATTTAATTTTCATTATGACTGTATAAAATAAAACAAGACAATACCGAGAAAAGTAATATAGATAAAGATCAATCAAATAATTCGAGTAATAAAAGTAGTAAAACATTAAACAGTAGCAGGTAGTTAATAAAAACTTGCCGGTATTTGAGACACAGTGCGAGACACAGTGCCCGTCAATGAGCGAACATCGAAATGGCAGCGCTAATGACTTATGAATAGGAACAATAGAATGCCCATTCAATATCAGTGAGTAGTAATTAGTCATAACACATATTAGTTGGTACATGAGAATCGACCTTAAAGCGTAAGTATTTAGATTTAAAATTGTGGGATGTAGATCAAAAATGGATGGATAACAAATAGATAAGATAACAAAAGACACAGTAAATTGGCACAGGGATAGATGTAACACGCGAGTAGCACAGTTTGACCAGCGATTCTCAAACCTCAAACCAACAGCCACCCTGATGAGCAATTTAAAATAATAACTAAAATAAAGGCGTATATGAAAAAACAATGAAACAAAACACAAATATGAATTCACATAGGGCATCATACGATTTTTAAAAGGTCTTTTTCCGATTTCGCCAGCACTACGTGGGATGCGTCGTTTTTTCTTACGTGAATTTTCGCGTGTTTCACCCAGACATAGCGAAAATTATTATCAGCGGCAGCCTTTTTTGTTTTCGATAAGAGGTTTTTATTCTGCACGGTCAGGTGGTCATTAATATAGATTCTATGATTACTTGAAAGCCCTATAGATCCAGCCGTAAGTGCGTTGGTCTTAGTGTAGAATCTAGCCGCTGCAACGAAATCTTCTTTCACATACCGACTGCAGAAGCAAACGATTATTGGTTTAGTACGCTCTTTCTCACGAGTCGGGACTCGCGTGACAAAGTTTATTTGAGCCTTATTGACAGGGTATTGTATATGAGACCCAATTTTGGAGAGAATACCAAACAAGTCCTCGTTATTTGATTGCGGTATGCCTTTTATTTCCACAATATTCATTCTCGCCCACTGTTCACTGGAATTCGACTCAATTTCTAATTTCTCCAGGCGATCATGTATTAAATCAATTTGACTCTGAGCTTTCTCCACCTGTATCAAGCGTTGTTCGATATTAATGATGTTTGCGTTAAACTCCTTCACTACTTTGTTAGTATCGTTTATCGAAGATTTTATGTCAGCAAATTCATTTCTTAACGCCATAACTTCAGCCTTAAGACATTCCAAAGGCGCTAATTTCTCCGAGACGGCTCTTATTTCTTTTAAAATCTGTGATTCAGACTCAATCCTCGGTGAGGATGGATGATTGACACCACCTTGTTTACATTGGGCACAGCGCCATGTAAGCTTCCTGTCTCCTAATTTACGGTATCCACCTTCGGTTACTCCCGCACAATGGAAATGTAGCTCTTGATTACATACAGTGCAGTGAACGCCTTCGGACATTAGCTCATCGCAAGCTCCACATTTAAATTTATTCATTGTAAAGAGCACTTTTATTCCTATATGATCAAGAATTATAAAAAGTTTGAGATACACTGGTTTCCTTGAACAGAGCGACTGGTGTAATTAGTAAAGCGACCGAACTTATCACACCTTTCTCTTCTCCACCATAAGGGAGACTGGCAGAAAATGCCTCAGGCGTTGAGACCATCTACGATAAGTTTATGAACAATAAATAAATACACCGATGTGAAAATAACTGAGTGGATTTATTTATACATTATGGGTTCTCAACAAAGAATGCACGTCACATGCTTGAAGCCCTTAACATAATAAAATTAATGTATACCTTTATTTAATTATATAAAACTACAACATACAATGTAATGTATACTATTATACTATATACTAAAACTGTAACCGAGCCGAATCTATACATTCAACATTTCTTTATTTTTCTTAAATGCGGTACACATTCTTATAGATATAGAGATCGAAATATTTTTTTGAATTATTGTCTGTCTGTCTGTCTTTTTGTGCATCAATCACGCTAAAACTACCAAACGGATTTTAATGGAATTTGGTATGTTAATAACTTACACCCTAGATTAAGAATTAGAATTTTCATATCAGAGTAGTCTCCTTGGGAGTGAAATCCTTAACGATGAATGACCCCGACACATATTTTGTATATTTAAGATACCTAAAATGCACAAATTCTTATCTTATGCAAAAATCTAAGCGGTAATACTTGTCAAATACTATAGTTAAAAAAAAAACTCCGAGGCACCCATATACCCCAAGCGGGAGCGGGACCGTAAAAAAATAAATAAATAATCAGGGGCGAACCTATTGCCATTACACCAAGTGAAACTCCAAACAGGCAGCCAATAAAAGCTTATCTTAAGCTGATCTGGATACCTATTTGGCTCAGCCGTGAGACACATACTCATGTGTATGACTTACTTTGTTTTGTTCCATTTTTGTAATTTTTTATATATTTTTTTTTCTCTCATGTGTATTTTTAGAGACCAATATTAATCGTTTATACTTTATTTAAATTAATGATTAAATTGCTAAGATGTTGTTATATTAGCTAAATATCTCTGTCTGTGTCTCTCATGCTGTGACAAATAAAACATTTTTCTTTCTTTCTTTCAATAATTTAAAAAAAAAAGCAGACTCGGCTCAATCCGGGACCTTGTAATTATCACTCGCAATACGTGCTATAGTGAGCGTCAATAGTTCTTAAATTAATAAATTATTTTTATGCAGGTATATCAACACGCAACATTAACAATGGCGAGGGTATGCTATTCAATAATGGTGGCACGTGGTACCTTCGAGGAGTTGTCTCTGGTTGCAATTTGATTGATGACACCAATTCATGCGACCCGACGCACTACATCATATTCACGGACCTTGCCAAGTACCTGCCTTGGATCTACGCGATCATAAATGACAACTGATTCCACTAAACTATTAAAAATAAATTATTCTAACTGTTAGTTTCATATCTGTACGCATACAGGAATGCAACTAACTAGTTGCAATCTTGTATTATGTCGAAGATTCTCTACTCTTATTTGCAACTCCCTATTTAAAATGATTAATTTTTTATTTAATTTATTAGATTTATTTATTATGACTATGTTATTATAAAAGTTCCTAATAAAAATGTTAGTATCAAAAGTAAGCTTCACTTTTGTCCGCCTTTGGAGTTCGCCAACGAGCAATGGGGCGCAGCATGCTTGGAGTAAAGCTTACAGATTGTATCAGAAACTCGGTTCTGCGCTCCAAAATGCAAATCGGTGACATATGCCTCTGAGCTGCAAGACTGAAATGGAGCTATTCCGGATATATCTGCCACATGTCAGATGCGTTTTGGGCTAAAATACAGTGGGTTCCACCAGGCGGAAAAGGACATCGCAGCAGGCCCAAAAAGAGGTGGCGAGATGAGTATAGGCTTATAATAATAATATTCCGTCACCATTGAAATAGTTCAGTTTTCGCCATCAAACCTCATTTATAAAGCTCTTGTTTTCTTTTCATAATTTACAATAGTCCTTGTTATTTAAAGTTAGTGATCTTAGCAGGTAACTTACATAACATTAACTTCTCGCAAAAGGTCTCTAGGTGTCGGACTCATGTCCACATGCAAGACTTTCAAATGTCTGGGTAAAGCCCGTGAATCTCAACAGCTGATGAAAGCCTCGACTCATTGAATTAGAAACATTTTAGAAGTTTAAAGAGACTTCAAATAGCCTGTGTTATTAGTCTTTAGCTGGTTCAGGTAGAGGCTTATTCAGCGCTGAAGCTTCGACTTTAGTGCGCAGACAGTTATCGCTGTAAGAGCATGCCTTTCGTGTTTATTGTACACGACAATAAAGCTCACATTACAATACATTTCTTTGGGTTGAGTTTGTATTAATGTGCATTATACATTGTTAATGTGTGCGACTGGACAGCCTTTTTAAGAAAACAAGATTATGTGTGTTTGAATTTAAAAATAAAAATCTGGACAAGTGCAAGTATAAAATGCGCTCCGAGGGTTCCATACCGGTTTCGGCCAATTTTGGCGCAAAATTGTAGTTTTAGAAACTACATTCGTGAACTTCGGGGTGGCCTTCGGGAGCTATTGCCGAGTGTCGAAATATCTGAACTAATCTAATTTCTTTAAATCTATTGCACTGGAATCGATTTTCGTGTTTGGGCCTGTTGGATTTGTCTTAATTAGTACTATAGTTTTAAGTTAGTTTCCGGGATCTAGTAATGAACCTGTAAGTAAGGTCCTATAAATTTTCAACTAAACTACATAGCCCCATCATGCTTAGGCTTATTGGATTTATTTCGATAAGTTCTGTAGATAACAGTTCCCAAGGTCTGGTGGTGGAGACAAAAGGTTCCCATAGGTATACGCCAAATATAGAATAAAATAGAACAGACCACATAGAATACTCTTTATTGTACACCAACAAAATTATATCACAAAATGTGAAATAAGACACTGATACAATAGGCGGTCTTATTGCTAAGAATAATTTCTTCCAGACAACCTGGTAAGATTCAAAATACTAGAAGGAAAAGTAATCATGGCAGTTGATGGCATACGCTGGTATATATAAGTATTTAAATATATATAAAAGATTAATAAATACATATATACGTAAATAAGTACATACAAATATAACTACATACATACTCACAGATAAGTATAACAAAAAGGGACTGACTATGATGTATCTTATTTTATCAACAAGCAGAGAGGTAGTGGTCTTTGCTATCTTTTTGAAAGAAGCTGACGACTGTGCACGTCAAACTGATACACTGAAATTTGTGAAATGCATGGGTGCTTTCAGCTTTAGATTCTCCGACGACCTTAGAGACGTCAAATGTGTCTTGTGAAGTAATTTAAATCGTTCTTCAAGGTAAGAGGGAGTTGACGGATTAAACAGGATACTGTATAGAAGAGATAATATATGAGCCTTCCGGCGAAGGTGAATTGGTAACCATTTGAGCTTTGAGCGAAATTCAGAAACAAAACAAACCAAATATGAACCTTATGCAGACATTTTGAAGTCGGTCAAGTTTGTTAAGTTGGTTTCCGGTAAGATGTAGATAGCTAGCGTCTGCATAATCGATTATTTACAGGAAGAAGGAATTATGCGAGTGCAATTTTAGTGGCTGTAGGAAGAAAATTACGTAACCTCCTCAGTGAGTCAGCGGATGCAAACATTTTCCGACTGAGTTCTTGCAGTTGCGAATCCCATTTCAGATTGGTGTCAATGTAAATCCCTAATTTTTTTTACAGTATTACTTACTGGTATGGTAATTCCATCAAACATGATTTGAGGAAGTTGTAACCAGTCAACGTGTCTAGTAAGCTACCAACAACAATTACCTGAGTCTCACTAAGATTGACTTTAAGGCCGTAGCATTTTCTCCATGCACATATCTTATTTAAATCCTGATTAATAGTGATAGTCTCCAACAACCTGGCTGACGGACCTTAACTGTAAATTTATATACAACGTAATATAGAACATAATTCTATCGTATTTGGGCTCGTTTCATTTTACTAGACCTTGTTGATGGCGAGCAGAGTCTAAGCCGGAAGGAGGCCAAAGTAACTCCACAGCGTAGTAAAATATCTCCGGCATATTTTCGTAATAAAAGCCTGTTTTTATAAAGTTTTATTTATAATCATTGTAACTTATTCAAGTGGTTTTTTAATCGTTTCAGTATTTTCGATCGATCTAAAACATCGATCATTGTACTCTGCGAGGTTCACTTTATAGTGTTCAGTCATTCAGTCAATATTATAGATATTGTAGATTTTTGAACACAACATACTGCTTCTTCGAACATAAACACAGCTATTTGAAATTAGCAACTAGCAAATAATTTCCTTTAAGTTTCGGTTGCGACTGTAAAAACTATAGTTTCGTTCGGACACTACTTAATAATATCATCAAAACTCGGTTTGAAAACGAAGAAGTTATGGTCAAACATACTTAAAAATATTGTTACTGTACTGTACTTTATTAGGCGCTATAGGCATAAAACAGTATGTTAAAAGCAAGTACACATAAGCACTAAACACACTAGCACTACTCTCGTTAGAACCCAAATGCTGCTTTCAAGTCGCTAAGTTACTCGTAGTATCCTTATAACGTTGCTAAGGTCGCCGCTGAATTCCACTTAGATCGCTTGTTCCCGATTTGATCGCTGTCAATTGCGAAGAGTGACCGTGTCCGTCATCGCGTTGAGTGTTCCTTTTGTACTTGTATGAAAGTTCTAGAATTGACGTGAACCCTCGAAGTACATCGATAGAAAAGTACATCTAGCCGTAGCCGGTGCGCCCCACGAGGCGGTATTATTATAACATAACTATTAGCACAAAATAATAAGTGTACAAAAGTCAAGCTCATGTATGTACCTAACTTTTCGTACTGCTCGGCGGTCGACCTAGAGTTATCAACTCTGGCTTATGCGAAAAAACTATCGTGGTAGTGGCACTCGTATCTAGTTGTTTGATTGATTGTTGAAAATAACGGAAATAAAAACCAATAATGACTAAATTCATTCAATTTCAATATCAGTGTTATACCAATTACAAATTTGTCACAGAAAATATCTTGCGACGATTTCAACATTATCTTTAAATTTATAACCGTAACCTAAAAAAATATCTAGTGGTTCGAAACGGTTTGGTGATTTTTTGAACACAAGGCTAACCCAGCTTATACTACAGTAAATAATATAAATTGTAAAAATATAACAAGGCCACAAACTCATGTTCGCTTTTTCGGTGCGGGGCCGGCGGGCGGCACTTACCTACCTACTGTTCTATGTTAAGTTAAAATACAAGCAAATACCTATTTACCTCTCTGATACAACTGGTAGCTTAAAAACGACAATTTACCGTTTAAAGTAAAATTCAAACATCCATTAACTGAACAGTTATTATAAATCTATTTTTGTTGCTTCATCTCACTGCACTGCACTGCACAAAAACATCATAAGACGCGTGTCTGAAGCAGACGGTACTCGCGCTCGCACTGTTCCTAACCGTGCCGAGATATCATGTCCGTGAACGATGTCTATGTGTGCGTCGCTCGAGCGCGCGTTGTATGTAGCTTGACTTCTGTACACTTATTATTTTGTGCTATTAGTGCATGAACAAGTAGGTACTTGTAGGTTCCCCAACCGCGCGCCGGCGATAATTAAACAGGAGGACCCTTCTAGACGGTTTGGCACTCAAGTGCGAATTCTAGATGTTTCTTGACGGATCGGTAGAGGACCTAAGAGTGATTAATGAATGTTCGAATCGACATGCTCCGACAAAGGGTTTTCGAGATATCGAAGTATGTCCGGGTTATAACAATATGTATATAGATTTATTGTGAACCTCCTTTTTTGCCGTCCGTTGATATTTTGTTTAGTTATATAGTAAGGTACCTATAGGATGGGCATAAACTCATAATAACTCAATCTACACATTCGTATTGTTTATAGTTGAGGAGTTTTTCGATGTATCTTTAAATCTCACGATTTGACTCATCAATGAAATTGAAATGGAGTCTGGTCTACACTAAGCCCAACGCAAACAGAAACATAAAAATGTTTTATTAAAAAAAGTTACCTATACCTCGATCGCGAGGTCCTTATTTCGAATTCCAAGTCAGACCAAATTAAATTTTTCGATAAAAATATTTTAAGTATCCATCTAGAATCTGGCATAGTGCCCAAGATAAAGACCTAACATCCGTCCTTGGGGAATATAGCCGTGACGATGTAAATTTTTTATAAAATTTACAATTTAAATGAACAACGTATATTCAATTATTTCCATATATTCTGTATAAAAAAATTACATTATCGAGACGCCTACATTCCCCAAGCGGGACATGCAGAGATGTACGAGTGTGCACAACAAGTTATTGCTAAGAATGTAAGGTGCCAATGTAAAATGGGTGAGGCTACTGTCACAATTTCAGAGCCCGGACTGATACTGGGAACTTTTCTATAGAAAAAGTACATTTTGACAGCCCTACAATATGTACGAGATCCTCCGCGATCTTCGACGACTAGACTACACCGACGAGGCATTCCATAAAAATACCTTGCTTTGTAAAATTTTAGCTGTTATTGAAAAACTACTTTTTATTTTCATTCTAACCATATAAACATAAAAGAAGAAATCGAACATCTTATTAAATTTATGTCCGACACTCGAGGGATTAAATACAGATGGCGCCAATCGCGGCTTAAATATTTAATCACCACATATCAAAATAGTTTCACAAAATGTCACTAGACAGTGCTATTTTGAGTTGACCTCAAAATTGAGGGAACATAGTATTTTTTTACTATAAAGACTAGAAGCAACTTTGAGAGAGAGGTCCGCAGGAGGATACAGCTGGGCTGGGCAGCATTTGGAAAACTTCGTCAAGTCTTCTCGTCGCCAATACCGCAAAGTTTGAAGACAAGTCTTCAATCAGTGCGTCCTACCTGTTATGACATACGGAGCCGAGACGTGGACACTTACGGTGAGACTGGTCCACCAAATGAAAGTTGCTCAGCGGGCTATGGAAAGAGCTATGCTCGGAGTTTCTCTAAAGGATCGAATCCGGAATGAGGTGATTCGACAGAGAACCAAGGTCACCGACATAGCTCACATTATCAGCTCGCTAAAGTGGCAGTGGGCTGGCCATATTTGCCGAAGGACTGATAACCGTTGGGGTAGACGTGTTCTTGATTGAAGACCGCGGCTCGGAAAAAGTAGTGTGGGACGCCCTGTAGCTAGGCGGAGCGACGATATACGAAGGGTGGCTGGCAGCGGTTGGAGAAGAAGAGCCGAAGACCGGGCTCAATGGCATGCCTTGGGAGAGGCCTATGTCCAGCAGTGGACCGATACGGGCTGATGATAATGATGAGTAATTTTTTATGTGATATAATTATAAATTACCAATTTTCGTATTTTTCCCTATACTATCTTCCTCTTTCTCTCTTTATATTTCATTACGTCAAATCCATAGAGTAAAGTAATATAGTGGGAATAGAGAACCAACTCGGCGCTTTTTTACGCCAACACGATTTCTGTCACCTAGTAGCGACGTCTATTAATAGTATTCCGAAACTTTTAGACATACGTACCTATATATAGCTAGCGATGGTGGTATCAGAGATGGGCAATATGTAATCACATTAATGATTACAATTGCATTTAGAAATAATTAATCGCCATTCAAGATTAAAAATTTAATCGTAAACGTGAAAGATTACAATATGTAATTGTAATCGTTAATCATTATTACACAATCAAGCCTATATTTCTTTAACAGGGGTGGTTAATCATTAATCTGATTACATTTTGCCCATCTGGGTGGTATACCTATATAGGTATATATTCGTATGTGCATATATAGTTCAGAATCCATGTGCATACTATCTAGAGGAATGTATAGATGCAGCTGTGTCTATACATTCCTATAGGTAGCACTCACGAGTATATTCGGTAAGATAAAACACTATTAATAAAAATTTAACTTATTAGTACGAGGAGCAACAAATCTATAGAAAATAAAAGGCACAAAATCATATCTTATTTTTATTACACAACGAACTTTTGCAACACACTTACTTTTAGGGCACACAATTACATAGATCAATTCAATTAAAATGTTCAATATCGCCAGAAGCACTTTAGTTCGAAATTCGTAAAAACTAACACCGAAACCAGCGACCCGAGGATGTTTGAAAGGGCAAAAATGTTTTTAGTTCGATAAAGATCCCCCATGCAAACCCATATAAATTTAACTCAAAATCAGTCAGTAAACACATAATTACAAGCGTACCTACGCGCACAATAAACAAACAATACGAGTTCGGCGGCCATTTGTAAGAGTCCCACAGACTAATTAGAGTGAACAGTCACACAGACTAAACATACACACTTTGTTTCGATTTTTTGTAGATAATAATATATAACAATGCTTTTACTAAAATAAATCGAAGTCACAGTAGGTCTACTATCAAACGTAATTCCGAAGTTTCGGATCAAAATTTCGGGCGATTCCTACCACGAGGTAATTTTCTTCAAAAAACAAAATGACGTGAAATAAAAGTGATCATTTGCACTTCCAGCGAATAGGCTGTGTCGCGCGAATTATAACTTTTTATTTATTTATCAACGCAAAGCGCGGGCCCGACCCGGCCGGTCGGGTTCCGGGCGCAATGGATAATGAGTCATTTGTTAGGCAGGTAGCGGGTGAAATTGGCGTGAATTTCATCCATTCACTGCATCCATACTGTTGAAATAAACAACAGTATGGATGCAGTGAATGTAGGCGATATTATTGAAGATATCAATGCAATTAGCTGAATAAAATATGTTCATTCATACAAAATTCTAATAACATTTGATCAAGACACTGCTGCCGATCAATTTATCGACTGTAAGGCATTTAGCGACCTTGGGTGGAAATGCCAAAAGACTTCAGAGGTAGGCGTTTCGTATGGTGTGATAAAATATGTAGAATTGAACCTTACTGAAGAAGAGATAGTTAAGGATTTGTCATGCGATATTGAAATCATTTCTGCAAAAAGATTAAATAAGAGGAAATATGAAGAAGAAACAGTTAATGGCTGGGTCAAATGTAGTTCTATTCGACTTGCCTTTAAAGGGGCTTCACTGCCTAGGTATGTATTTGTTCATGGGTTGAAGATGAACGTGGTACCCTATGTCTTCCCAGTTACTCAATGTTCTCGTTGCTAGAAGTACGGTCATACTAGATTTTTATGTTCGTCGAAAAAAGTAGTATGTCCTGAGTGCACTGAAAACCATGAGAACTGCGAAACAACATCATTCTGGTACGTGAACTGTACGGGAAATTCCTTCAAAGGGCGTGCCCAGTATTTTAAAAGGAAAGAAGAATAAGAGAATTGATGTCAGAGTTTAATTGCACCTATAAAAAAGCTCTAGAAATGTATGTTGCACCTTCTCCGATCCCAGATAGATATTTATCTCCAGGTCCAACTTTAATGGAAATACAAAAACCTACTCCAGCGCAACATGTCGCAGAACCAGTCTCTGAGGATACTATTCAGCCAGCTCTCAACGAAAACCAGAGGTCACCATTGCTTACTGGCCCTGCAGATAACTTAGAATCTTAAAAGCACAAACGGAACAAGTAGCGTATGCAGAAGGCTCTCTCGACTCCTTCTTTGACTCCGTCCCAAGCCTCGGAACCGATAGAATCTAACCGGAACAAGGATTCAGATTACTCAGAGGACTATGAAAGTGTTAATAACGAAACTCACAAGAAGCCTCAAGAAACTAACATAAAAGACTTGAGTTTTATGCGTTTATTAGCTAGGTTATACAAAATCTCAATTAACAAAGACTTTTTAGAGAATAAAATACAACAGATTGTAGGGATTTGCACAGAGTGGGTCCTATCTAAGATAGTGAGTGGTATTTCATCTGGGTCTTTACTTAATACTTTTATGAACTATGGATAATGTTGGCATTAATACTAAGATTAATATTTTTCAATGGAACTGTCAGAGTTTACGACCTAAGTCCTTATCGCTAGAAACGTTACTTACACAAGAAAAGATCCACATAGCCGTGTTAAGTGAAACATGGCTTGAACCAGATAGTTATTTTAGTATCAATGGTTATAACACTCATAGATAAGATCGTGAGGATTCGTATGGCGGTGTGGCGATTTTAACACATAGATCGATTCAAAGCTATACTTGTATATCAACCGTTTCAAATCTGGGTATTGAACTCTTGCATGTTAAAATTTCTAATTGTCGGCACATTGAGAATATAATATCTATTTATTGTCCTTCGACTGTGCACACGTCTCAAAGTGACTGGGACTGCGTGTTTTCTCTTTTAAGTACTAAATCACTAATCTTGGGCGATTTTAATGCACATCACATAAACTGGTCGGCTAGAACGGACCAAAGACAATCTTAAATCTTTGATTCTATGCTTGAATATAATTATACATATTTAAACAACGGCGAACCCACCAGAGTAAGACTTGTAAATGGCATTCTACAACAATCTTACCCTGATATTTCATTTGTGTCGTCGGATTTGGCTACATTATTTACATGGAAAATCTGTAACGAATCACTCGGAAGCGATCATCTTATTATTAAACTGTCTATCGCCTTAAATATCTATCGCAAAATAAGATTAATGAGGAACTTTAAAAACACGGGATTGGATTGATTGGAATTCGTACTCGTTATTTATTGAAAAAACTTTTAGCGAGTGTTCCATCCCCACAGATCCCCAAGAATTGTATGACACAATACAAATGGCAGCAAATAAAATTATTCCCCTAAAAAAAAATCCACAACATATTTGCCATAAATTTTTGCCTAAACCATATTGGAATTGCCAACTATCGAAGGCGGTTGCAGAACGTCGCAAAGCTTTGGCCAACCTAAGACGAAATCCATACCCTGTTAATTTAGATATTTTGCAGAAGAAAATACGCAATGCCCAGCGACTTATTCGAGTGACTAAGTGTAAATCTTGGCAAAGTTTTTGTACTTCCATAGATGAAACTACGTCATCATCGGACATGTGGAACAAGATGAAGTGGATAGAAAGGTTATCGTTCGAATACACATAATTACAACGTAAATCATGATCAGGCATCAAGACTACTCAACTCTTTGTCGCCCGATTACGTATGTCCACTCCAGCCACGATTTCATCCTAGTAACAATTTATTGGAATCCGAAATATCTATTCAAGAATTAGAAAACTCAAATAAAAAATCAGATACTGCCCCCGGCTGTGATGAAATATCTTTTTCTATGATTTGCCAGTTATAGGTAAAAACATTTTAGTTCAATTTTATAATATTTGTCTATATTCCGGTTGTGTTCCTTCCCAATGGCGTCAAGTTAAAATAATAGCTATTCCAAAACCAGGTTGGAATCCGAATTCACACACGGCACTACGCCCAATTTCGTTATTGTCTTGCATATGTAAGATATTTCATTCAATATTAAATAAAAGATTAGATTGGCATTTTGAAAAACAATCGATGTTCCCTGATAATATGGTAGGTATCCGTAGGGCTAGATCTGGTTTAGACAACATTACTCGTTTGGTCATCTGCACCCAAATAGGTTTTTCTAAAGACCTTTCAACTGCAGCCTGTTTTATTGATATTGAAGACGCTTATAAAAATGTCGATGTGAGATGCTTGCTAAATATTTTCAATCGATTAGGTGTTGGCCCTAAAATTTGTTCCTATCTCTGGTCCTACCTTACAAATAGACAGTTTAAAATCATTGTGGAAGAACACGATATTGTCAGATCCACTGGTCGAGGCCTAGCTCAGGGTGATCCATTATCCCTACTTCTTTTTAACGTGTCCACTATTGACGCTTGTAAAAAAATACAAAACGTACAAATTTCTCAATTTGCCGATGATTTTGTATTGTATATATCAAAAAATAATGTGGATTCAGTAATTAATGAACTCCAACTTGCTTGTCAGGATCTTTATGACATATTAAATAATTTAGGTCTAGTTATTTCTCCTACAAAAAGCAAATTATGTATTTTTAAGAAAGGTGGTTTTAGAAAACATATGGACTTTAAAATCAACAACAATTCTATGCCATTAGTAAATCATATAAAGTATCTAGGGTTGCGGTTGGATAGTTCTCTTAGATGGGGAAAACATGTAAACGAAACGGTGCAAAAAGTTTCGAAGTTCATAAACATTTTGAAAGTGTTAAGTGGATCTGGTTGGGGTATTCACCAAAAAAAATTAAGACGCTTGTACATATCCATTATTCGTAGTAGAATGGACTATGGTAGCTTTCTATACGATAATAGCTGTCAAACTAATTTATTAAAGCTTGATAAAATTTAAAACCAAGCATTGCGTGTAATAGGTGGCTTCATACGAAGCACCCCGATACACGTAATGGAGAATGAATTATGTCTTCCACCTCTTCACGTTCGTTGTAAATATCTTGCCGGCTAATTTTTGTTAAAACCGAAAACTTTGGCAATAACTCCACCATCACCCTATTACAGGAATTGACATCGCTCAGTCGCTCTCGATATTGGCTAAATAAAAACGCATTGGAACCAATCTCTATGCACAGTAGATCTCAGCTTGAAATGTACTCACTGGAAACTTGGGTTAGCAGTATTCCCGTCCGGTTAATAATATCCGATTCTATTGCACTTATTAATCAAGGCAAAAATAGTTATAGTAATTACATTCTTAAGAGTATTTGTACAAAGTTTATTAATGAAGAATATGCGGAGTACTATAAAATCTACACTGATGGATCCAAAGGTGAGAACGGGGCAGGAGCAGCCTTTTTGGAACCCAAATCAGGCATCTTATATAAAATTAAAAATAGATTCTGACATCTCAATTATGCACATAGAATTGGTGGCGATAGCAGAAGCCCTTTCATATATAGATTCCATTAATTTTAACAGATTTGTCATTTTGACTGATTCTAAAAGCGCTCTGCAACACTTGGCTCGTTGTACCTCACAAGTGAGAGGTACGCCGATTGCCTATCGAATATTGGAATCTGTTTTAAGGTTGCTATCTCAGGATAAAAGGGTGATTCTTCAATGGATCCCATCTCATATTCAGTATAAAGAGAATGATGAAGTAGATCTGCTAGCAAAACAAGCGTCTATAGATGGAATCGCAATGAAAGTGTTGCCTCTTTTTTCAGATTATATAAAACTTGTAAAAGATTTATGCAGAGCTTTATGGCAGGAGTATTTTGATGAGAGGTCACGCGAAAAAGGTATTTGGTATAGAACTATCCAACTACAAGTATCTCAACATCCCTGGATAGATAAAGTTCCGTTAAATAGGAACAGTTTAAAAACAATTCTTAGGCTGCGGTCGGGACACATTCAATCAAACAAGTTCGGATTCATGATGAAAAAACTCCATCACCAAACTGTGTTAAATGCGGAATCATTGAAAATGTTCAGCACATATTGTTGGGATGTGTTCGGAACGAAAGACTGAGAATATCTTGCTTTGGTACAAACAGGTCTGTGTTCATGGGTTTTCTAAACAGTATTCTATCCTGTCCATCATCAGATGAAGCCAAAATGTTAATTAAGCTTGCAGAATTAGCATTAATTAGACACCAAGCCTTTATATTTAGGTGAAACATTTGATAGATTTATAGGGTGATGTTGTCGCTTAGCGATAAAGACCTTAAACATCAAGAAAAAAAATAAAAACACGTGAAATAACAAAATATAAAAATTGTAAAAACACAAAAAGATAATAACAATATTTGAGGGTTCGAACTCACATCGATTTCTTTTGTCAGTTTATTAATATAAAATGTGCTATTTCAGTTGAATGAATGCTTGCGAAATTTTGAAAGATTATATTCATAGTTCGCTCCTTATGTCATTACGCACGACTAACTTGGAATGTTTCTAAGTTACTACGTGTATAAGAAACGAATTCAGTTTTTATCAGGTTGGTTTATACTACTTCATTTATTACCAACTTTTTTAGTAAACGGAAACATACTTCTCATTTGTCATTCATTCACGAAGTCTATGGTGCCCGACCGAAAGAAATAAATCCGATACAACTTCATGGCATCTTCACGGTAACTACACTTATCGTATTTAGTTCGGCTCCGAAGTTTCGGATTGAAACTTTCATGGTAGACCTACAGCTTAATAGTGAAATAAAAAAATATATATATTACGATGTTGATCACAGGTCCAGTTGAATAAGATATATTAATTTAAAAGACCCTTTTCTTTATTATTAAAATCGATCTTCTACCGACACTAATCGGTTCTGTTGTGACACCTTGCGAATAAATTAATAACTAATTGGTCTTATTTTGTTTAGGAATAACGATATGACATGGCGTTACCAAAAAACTGTTTTGACTGTATAGGCGAATTTCCGACCCCTAGTCAGATCCCTTGCGGGGTAGATAAAGAAGCATGGTTTCACAAAATGTCACTAGACGGCACTTTTTTAACTTTACCTCATATTTGAGGAAAAATAATTAATTTCTATCTATCTATAACCTCACGCCAGATCCCTTGCGGGGTAGGCATAATAATTAATTTTATATGATATAATTATGCGGTGCCAAGTTGACTACCGGTATATCGAGGTACTGAAGAGTTTGTACGAAAACGCTACTATGTCAGTCCGCCTTCAGGACCAGAGCTCGAAACCTATTCAACTGCAGCGCGGTGTGAGACAGGGAGACGTTATATCCCCGAAACTGTTCTCCGCCGCGCTGGAAGATGTCTTTAAGCTTCTGGACTGGAGAGGACTAGGTATCAACATCAACGGCGAGTACATCTCTCACCTTCGATTTGCCGATGATATCGTGCTCATGGCGGATACCCTGGAAGACCTCAGTGCCATGCTCGACGACCTCAGTAGAGTCACTCAACAAGTAGGTCTTAAAATGAACATGGACAAGACGAAGATCATGTCAAACGTCCATGTATGTAGTACCAACTTCTATAAAGGTTGGAGACTCTACGCTCGAAGTTGTTGACGATTATATATACCTGGGACAAAGAATCCAATTAGGTAGGTCCAACTTCGAGAAAGAGGTCAATCGTCGAATCCAGCTCGGTTGGGCGGCGTTCGGGAAGCTACGTAACATCTTCTCGTCCAAAATTCCGCAGTGTCTCAAGACAAAAGTCTTTGACCAGTGTGTGTTGCCAGTGATGACTTACGGCACTGAGACATGGTCGCTTACGATGGGCCTCATAAGAAGGCTCAAGGTCACCCAAAGGGCGATGGAGAGAGCTATGCTCGGAGTTACCCTGCGGGATCGAATCAGAAACGAGGAGATCCGCAGGAGGACGAAAGTCACTGGCATAGCACTCAGAATTGCTAAACTTAAGTGGCAGTGGGCGGGGCACATCGCTCGTAGAACTGACGGCCGTTGGGGCAGAAAGGTTCTCGAATGGCGACCACGTACCGGAAGACGTGGAGTGGGTAGGCCCCCTACAAGATGGACCGATGACCTGGTGAAGGTCGCGGGTAGAAGTTGGATGCGTACAGCACAAAGTCGGTCGTTGTGGCGGTCTTTAGGGGAGGCCTTTGTCCTGCAGTGGACGTCTTTCGGCTGAAGAAGAAGAAGAAGATATAATTATAAATTAACAAATCCCGGATTTTTTCCTTTACTTGTATTTTAAAATCAAGCTTCTTGCCAAATTCCATAGTTCTAGATCAACGAGTAGTGCCCTATAAATTGTTAAGTTGGTCTAAGATTACATGTATTACACGTAGGTCTACATTTCAAGTTTGAAATGTAGACCTACATACCAAAAGATTTCGGTCTTGTGTATATTACAGTAATTTTATTGAAAAATGCTAAAACCTGACATCAAATAAATGAAATAAAATCTATCTATCTATCTATAACCTCACGCCAGATCCCTTGCGGGGTAGGCAGAGAGTACAGAGTTCCAACAGGTTCTTTCCTTACATACCTCTCTGGCTTCCTCGACTCTCATAGTTCGTCTCATACACGCTCGCCGGTTACGGAGACTCTTGACTTTTCCATCAGATAAGACTCGGTTTATTTGGTCGTGGTAAGATAGTCTAGGTCTTCCCCGGTACCTGCATCCTTCCACTTTCACATTGTATATCTGTTTTGTCATTCTTTCCTCTGGCATTCTTTCTATATGCCCGAACCAACGGAGCATGCCCTTTCTCATCTTTACACCGATACTATCTTTCATACCTACTCGCTGTCTTACTATGCTGTTGCTAATGCGGTCGGTCAGCTTCACTCCGCACATCTTCCGCAGAGCTCGCATTTCTACCGCATTTATCCTACTTTCATTCTCCTTCTTACATACCCAGCTCTCGCTACCATATAACAGCGTTGGGACAAGAACTCCGTTATGTATGGCCAGCTGCGCCTTATGGCTTAAGTGCCGGCTCCCGAGTAGCTTTCCCATCGCACCATTCACTCTGTTCCCTGCACTCACTCTTCTCTCTATGTCAGCGGTGTATTTCCCATCCTTACTGAAGACGCATCCAAGATATACAAACTCATTCACTTGCTCCAGCACATCGTTACCAACCACAATCCTTACATTCGTTCTGGTTTCTTCCCTTTCAAAAACCATAATCTTGGTTTTCTTCACATTCAAGTGTAAGCCATTGAAATAAAAAATCCTATTAAACCGTCGTAAATTTTGAATCCCACAAATCAATAAGGAGTGTAAAATACTAGATCTACCCAGATAGACCTATTGGTCTATCTGGGTAGACCAATAGGTCTACCCAGATAGACCAATAGGCAGATTATCTTTGCAAATAGATGGAAAAGGAAACCTAGAAAAGTATTACGATGGTGTAAAATTGTTGCTCAATAAAATTGTTGAGCAACACTTCGGCGTCCGATCTCCTACAGCAGCACTTGACAAACGAAAATTATAGAAGCAAATAATTAATTTCGTACAGTCGAGGTTGTAAATCATCTTTGGCTTATAATTCCATAGAAATCCGCTGGGACGGAATGAAACTGGAATGAAACACAATGGTATGGCATTTGTCTGTTTGCGTGGGACCGTTGAAGTTGTAATTCGCGTCAGCACAACCCAGTGCGGAGGTAAACAGTTGGTTAGATATCCTTTGTGTTTCTGAATTGGTAGGATGACCAGCCTTGTGAAAAAAATTGGAGATTTTATTTTAAATAATCAATATCATCGTCACCAAGCAGCTGGTTAGATATCTTTTGTATTTCTTTATTGATAGGGTGACCAGGTTAGTGAGAAATCGTAGATATTTTCTTTTAAATTAAGGTCATTGTCAACAAGACTGGCGGGTAATCTTCTGGTTAGATATATTTTCTGTTTCTGTACTGATAAATGGATCAGGTTTATGGACAATTAGATTTTTTTCTTTATAAGATTCAAGATTATCATCGCAGAGGCAGGCCTAGAAAGCAGTGGCGCGTTAACCTCAACGCGTATCGAGTAGAATAACCACTATCGGCAGGAAATAGAGATCGTTTCTGGAAAGAGGAGGGGACCACAGCGGGACGCATTAGGTTAGTAAAAAAATCATTATATCATATACTGGGTGTTAGAATCGGGATATTATGCCGAATGCTATTGAATCAATTTGTATTGAAAATTAAAAAGAGACGGGGCGTAAAATAAAAATTTGCAATATGAAGTTCTTTAGGCTGATACTGTATGAAACGGTTTATAAAGTGTTCGAGCTCGGACCAAACTGTTGTATTGCTACAGAATAATACTATTTTAAAAAGATCAAAAACACTACAGAGATCAATCAAAAACAATCACAATCTTAGTTGAAGAGTTTATTTTCCCACCTGCCGGCTTCATCATCAGGCCCTGGATATTATCTAGGTCTATAGTAATTGTGAAGGCAAATCCAATGACAGATCTATAGTAATAGTCAAGGCGAATCTAATGAGTCCAAACACGACGAGATTTTGTTGAATAGTTGGATAGTTCCGTTGACTACCTTTCGGCTCCATTATCAAATCCTGGACACCGTCCAGGTTTGCAGTGCTCGTCAAGCCAAATCCAACGAGCCCAAACACAGCGCGGTTATGTTGAGTAGTTAGCTGGTTCCATTGGCCACCACACAGGTTGTAGAGTACACGTCAATCTCAATCCAACAAGCCTAAACACGAACGGGTTACGTTGTATAGTTGACATATTCCTGTGGCCACCTTACAACGGCTCAGACCGGCTCCATGGTACCATATTATTGCATTGTCATTGAACTTACCAACGCGCGCAAAATTTAAGTTCAATCGGATCGAACCACAAGTGCTTAAAAAATGGATCACAAGATTTAAACTGGAAGGAAAGACAGACGGACAAACAGACAGATACAAAGACAGTGCAAGTTAATTAAAAGTTTGTAAAAAACCTCAGCAGAAGTCAGCCACAAAAATTTGGAATTCTGTTCGGTATAATAGCAATAGGCTTACAGCCTATGACATTAGGACCTGACAATGTCGGCGGTAAGTGAGTATATATTTGGTGTACTTGTGTCAACTTCGCTTGAGAAATATAGGCGTTGATGTTTATTTCGTCTATAAAAGAAAAGTCTCCAAAAAATCAAAACTCAGTGTTACAATAAGTATCATTGTCATTTGGCGGAGCTGCATTGTACCTGATTGTAAGGCTCGGGATCCGGGAACGCTTCGATGTAATTGAAGTTTGAATAGGTACTGGAATACAAGTCCCAGTGTTAGAGAGAAATTGGTTAAACTGCCAACATACTGGTGCCTCGTTGGTCTAGTGGCGAATAATGTGTTGTGATCACGAGGTCCTGGATTTAAATTGTAGATCAGACAAATCTAGTTTTTTATCTAAAAAATCTCAGTATCAGTTCCGAGTTTTGAATTGTGTCCGGTAAATGGCAATAGGCTCGCCTCCTATTACATCGGCCCTAACGTATACACAGTACACCACTGCAACCCCGCTTGGAGAATATAGGACACACGGCGTATGCCAATATATGGATGTTTAACTCAAGTGGAGATAGGCAAGACACATATTGAGATGTAGTGATCGCAGATGAAGAAGGTTCTTGACCGAATGGTGTTCGAAGGGATATCGCTATCGGGAAAGGTCAGTATAAAGATGAGTCGCTGATGTAGTTAAATGTGTATATTAATCTTCGCCAAGACTGACTCAGAATGGGGATACGTGGCGTCAGAGGGAAAAGGATTATAGCCTGCAGTGTGTGGAATGCGCTGGAATTGATGATTGATTAATTACTTTCGGTAGCAGTAATAGCCTAGGGGTTAGACCGTTGGACTGCAAAGTCAGAACCCAGGCACGCACGTCTAACTTTCCAAAAGCATATGCGTATTAAAAAGTAACTATCACTTGCTTTAACGATGCGACATCGTGAGGAAACCTGCATGCCTAAGAGTTTCTCGAAGAGTTGTGAAGTTCGCCATCCCGCACTGGGCCAGCGTGTTGGACTATGGCCTAAGCCCCAGTTTAAGAGGGGGCGTGTGCTCAACGGTGGGGCAGTTTCTTAACAGGACTAATATCACTATACACTTTCGGTATAGGAAAGTCTTACCTTAATTTACATTCAGCTCAGTTTCGTGGTAGTAAGCAGGGAAGTGGGAATGAAACAGGACAGCGTGGATTATGCCAACCGCGTGGAAGGATATTCTTGACTTCTATCACCCGAAATACGTCCACGCAGGACAAATGTCTCCAAAGATCGCCACGACGTTCTTTGTGCTGAACGCATCCAGCTTTTACCTGTGACCTTCACCAGGTCATCGGTCGACCTTCTACTTCCTGTACGAGGTCGTCACTCGAAAATATTTTCTGCATTATTCTTGATTTCAGCTTATTCTGTGGTTTATTCTGATATACTAAATGAAATAAATTTGGTTAAGATTGACTATATTTAACGGCTACATAAATTAAGGGTGGCTAGGGACGCGGCCGGGGTTTTTTTCTTGTGTTTTTTCACTTGTCTAGAGAGACATGGTGGCCGCCGCGAATTTGCTTTGTAGATTTTTTTTCTGTGAGTGTGGCGCCATCTTTAAGTAGCCCGTGGTGCGTACGGGAACTAATTTAGGTATGATTTTTTTTCTTTTTTTATGCGTGGGAGAATGAGGTAATTAGGTCACTAGGATATTGGGATCGGGAAGTAATCTGTAACAAAATTTAAGAACTAAACTCATATATAGCATGCTTCTTAATCATATTGAATCATTATATTAATACGTGAAGCAAAAACTTTGTACCCCTTTTTACGAAAATTGCGCGGGCGGAGGAGTATGAAATTTGTGGGAAATTTATATACTTATACCTACTTACACTTACACTTACTTATAGTTTATATAGAGAATGAGTGCAGAATGCTAATATTTTTTAAAATTATGCATAAAAAATACATTAAATCAATAAAAAAACATTACACACACTACCATGTATTTGACACATATTTGACTTTTGTTTATTGTTAAAGTGTGTGGTCAAATTGGGAATAGATTATTATTGTTTGTCTTTAATACTATTTGTCTATAGTCTTACTGAATGTCAAACATAATCAGCAAACGATGAAAGAGTAGGTCGAATTTTGACCAATGGGCGACCACTAGTACAGCATAATTAAGTAATCCATCCATAGACGAAGAATATACCTAGACACCGTATATCGCCACGGTAGCGTGTCAATTTTATGTCGGTGTGAGTTTGTGAATCTGCGTTAGTGTGCGTGATTAGGCAAGTGATTACTAGCACAGGATTTATCGATAAGAAAATTTATCGATAATTTATGATTAACAAATATTTACTTCATGCAAAATCGTAATTGACTCATCTTAATTATGATTTCGAATTACTACGAGTAATTTATATAAGTTCACACATACGTATCATAATACAAATCTTAAAGACGAATCTGTAAACATCGATATTAGTATGTACAGTTTAATACAATAGTAAAGCCTCATTGGTAATGCGCATAACGATCACAAGGTCATCGGTTCGAATCCTATGTCGTAAAATACGAATTATTCGATAAAAAAAATCTAGTCCGAACGACAAGTAAGTGTACACAGTACACCACACCCACTCCCGCTTGGGGAATATAGGCGTAGTGGTGGTAACAATTTTTACATCACATTTATCCTACGTTTGCACGTGCGCTTTTTCAATGCACGTTAGTCATAAAACTAGGATGTATGGTCAGCGCATATCGCTGAGGTAGCGTGTCAATTTCATGTGGGAGTTTGTGGATCTGCATTAGTGTACTTTAATAGGGAAGTGATTACTAGGACAGGCCTTATCAACGTAAAAGACAATAGGTGATTAAAAAACATATTTATTTCACCGAACAGAAAATCTTAAGTTATCTGAGAATCTATACTAAATATGTTCATTTATTATATAACATTAGTGTACACTGACACACGTGGAATTATATCTATTCACACCATTTTTAATCTACCCCTGCTGTTTGTGTATAAGGGGTTAATTAAAGTTGAATCATTAATACAGAAAAAAACATTAGAGCAATCAGTTCAGTTCAATTTGTGATAATTGAAGATATATCATCTTACACTTTGTTAATTCTGAAAAATCATTAGTTATTTTAATATGCACAAAAAAAACTTCTTCATTTTAAGAGACATTAGATTGAAACATAGCAGATTTTTTCTGTTGCATAATGTGTAATTTTTATTTTTTAAACGTTGCCCCACACTAGGATTTATTCCTGTGTCGTGGGTGCGTTTACAAACATGAAAATTCACATACACAAATACCCAGACCGGAACAAATAATTGTGGATCACACAAAGGTTTGTCCCGTGCGGGACTCGAACCCGCGACTATTAGACGCAGTGGGCAGAGCGGCTTAAGCTCTTAACCACTGCGCTAAATCGTCCGTAAAATCAAAAGTAATAACTAAAATAACTCGAGTTGTATCACCTGGAGGTACAGATTTGCTACTAGACCAATAAGGTACTTAAATAAGATTTTTTAATACTGAGTTCTTAGATTCACGCGAATATTACACATGAAATAAAACTATTTTTCGGATTTTATCGCGGTTTATGTTTTTATTTTAAGTTCCCGACGTTTCGAATGCTTTGAAGCACCCTCGGTCACGGGAAGGACTGAGGTGTTAGATGTCCAAAAGGCATAGTTGTTCCGGAGTACCCTCAAACTTTTTAATTATTTTTTTGGTCCGATCTACGTAGAATGAGCTCACGGTGTCTTGAGGTCTCGCAGTGCTGTGCTTGGTTTTGGATTTTCTACTTGCTAACCGCAACCGCGTGCCGGCAATAATGAAAGGGGAGGTACCTTTTAAATGTTTTAGCACTCAAACGCGGATTCTAAATCACGATAATCAATAGTTCCATCACACGGATATCAACATGCTTTTCAGGGTTCAGATTTATCTACATATGGGCATGGCATACAACGCACCCTCACGGGGTGGAGGGCACAATGCCAACTCATATAGAGTTCAAACCTCTAATCTTCAGTATAAGCAGTACTACCCAAAAGGCAAAACTTCATTTCGCAACCGAGGGTCTATATGTCATCTCAATATAAAGCTTCCAGTGAGGTAAGTAGTTTAATAAGTGTTTTATTTCAGGGAAAACGCTATAAAGATGAAATAATCATAAATAGGTCCTACCCTCGATTGGGGAATATCCCATCTCCGATTGGGGAATATAGACGTGACAGTGTTTATCTAGATATTCTATCCTTACTAAATTTCATCCAAATTCGTTTAGTCATGACGTGAATAGGAATTGTTAATGTTTCAGTATTAATTTATTAATATCGACAGTAAGCGATAGGCGCTGTAGGACATCACTATTGGAGAAGCGTAAAATAATGCATATTTAAAATACAAATTAAAGCTTTAAACTCACAGTGAATTATCAGCGTATATTAATTATATGACGTCAGTGATGTATATCTTTAATGTTAAATCCATAATTTTGCTGTAAATCTTCCCTATAATATAATAAGAGGCAATAAATACATACGTGTGAAATGATAAAACAGGATTTCTTACTCCTCCTTTGGTTGTCCTTGATTTACAAAATACAGCACAACACGACATATTTTCACTGTATTAAAGTATATTTACTTAACACAATAAGTTTCATTCATATTTTAACCGCTGACACGGACGGGGCGCATTTGTTATGGCCCAAACATCGGACACAACAGGCTACGAAGCACACGTACAGTGCGACGTTGCCAACCTTACAATAGCTTTCTCATTCACTCAAAATGGTGATCCGTGTAATTGAGAGAGAAAAAAGACAATGTGTTGAACGATGACCGGCGGAGCGGCAACGTCGTATGACTCCCTCCAGGTAATTTTACCTTCATGAATCCATCTATTACGAATTCTATAAATTCCGCCTGAATACAAACAACGCCTTGTATAATCTGTTTCTTGGATGGGGGTGCGTATCGCTACGTGTAACATAATTAACGCAAGAATGTTGTAGGTAAATTAAGTAAATTAAATGTGGTAGTAAGTTTTTCCGAAAAAGTAATTCAAACTACTTGATTTCAATGGCTGTTACAAAGTCCTATGCTTAAGTATTATGCTAGATTAAATGACCGCCTCGTTGGTCTAGTGGCGAAGCGTATCGCTTTGTGATCACGAGGTCCTGGGTTCAAATCCTAGGCGGACAAGTGTAGTTTTTCTAACGAAAACTTCCCAGTACGAGTGAGTCTGGAATGTGCCCGGTATATGGCAATAGGCTCGCCCCCTATTACATGGGACCAAACATCGTCGGCGAAACGTGGGTGTACTCAGTACACCTCTGCCACCCCCGCTTAGGGAATATAGGCGTGACGGTGTTACTTGAAAGTAGCTTGTACTAAATGGGCAACCGGATCAATTCCAACTATTTTTAAAGTATGTTAAATTTTTTTTAATTATCGAAAATGCCGCTCTTCATTAATTTCGCTGTGTTCAACAAAAATTAATCATAATTCAAAGCAGTATTGCCTTTTTTAAACGCATTCCTATTACACACAGCTCAATATGCATACAAAAATTAATTTATTATCGAATTGTAGTTAATTTGGGTTCTAAAGAGCCTAAAAAATGGCAGAAAACTCCTTAAAATTGAAAATTTCAATATCATATTGAATTCGTAAAGCAATAATCTAATTGGGGTGTCTAAGGACTTGCGTTATTTACGATAAAGCTTGTATACAAGCTGTAACATAATAAACGCAAGACCTGAAAGTAGTTTTTTCTAAATCGGTAACTGAATCGATTCCAACAATTTTTAATTATTATACATATTATTTAAATTTGCAAAAAATGCTTTTACTCGTTCAGTACGCTATAAAAAAATTAATTTATGCTTGATTCATAGCAAGAAGAAGATTCCAAACGCATTCCTAAAACGTATTTATCAAAACGCACATATTCACTTACAAGTTTAATTGTTAATTGAGGTATAAAAGTGCTTTAAAAAAGGGTAAAAACCTTTAAATTTGAAAATTTGGTTTTCGTTTTGATTTATAGAAGCAATTCTCTAATCGGGGTGTCTGAGGTCTTGCGTTTATTATGTTACACCTTGTATACACCATAATCAAATATTGTAAAAAAGAGGTGTAGATCTACGCAGTTTAAGCTCTGTCGCTTATCCGCGGCAAAGTGAGATTGAAATAGTTTTGTTAAAGACGTTTTTTTACCCTACATAATTTTTATTGGACGAAACGAGTGAAAAACCATCTAAAGTTTAAAATTTTATTAGTTCACCCATCACGGATCAATCGAAAACGAATCATAATTATAAAGAAAAAAACAGGAAATATTTAAATCATTATTGGGATCTGGCGTGATGATATATGAATCACAAATAATGAAGAACGCGGATGAATTTGTAAACTAATTTTTAGTTAATGATTCATATATTTTAATCTAAAAAACGGATATGTATGTATTTTAATATGATTTTAACTAAATATAAAGAGTAAGTTACATAAACGCAACCTTACTTAAAATATTTTTTACTTGTTTTTTGAATTCGTGCCTTTTTTTGGAAATCTGAAAATATTTTACAGCTTTCGTTCTTAAAAAGCAGTTCTTAATCCTTCTAATATTGTAAGTGTAAAGGTTTGTATGTTTAGATGTTTCTTACTCACACACACCGTCACGCCTATATTCCCCAGAAGGGGTGGCAGAGCTGTACTGAATTAAAGAAAAGTTATGCGCTTCCCACTTGTTGCAAGCCCTAAAGGATTGGATGAGATAGATAGATGGTTATCTGGCGAAAGTCACTGGTAAAAAGTGGGTATGTAGCACCAATTCGGTCGTTGTGACGGTCTTTGGTGGAGTCCTTTCTACCACTCATTGGGCCTCCTACCTGTTGTGCCATTCTTGGCGGTCCTGTGCCAATCTACCCCAAATTCTTCCTACAACTCTCGATATATTACCTACCCATCGAGTCATCGGTCTACCCACTCATCGTTTACATGTTCTAGGCCACCATTCTGTGACTACCTTACTCAATTTATTGTCATTTCTTCTAGCACCTGCCCTGCCCATTTCCACTTCAATGATGAGATTTCGTTTGACAATATCTTGGACCTTTGTGCGTCATCTAATCTCGGTGTTTATTACACGATCGTACAGAGTGATGCCTAGCATAGCCCGCTCCATAGCTATCTGTGCTACACTTATTTTGTAGACAGCCTTTGACCTGACCTGCATAGGCCTCCCTTAAACTTCCACGATGGAGTTTGAGCTTATGTGTAAAAACAAGTGAAAAATTCTTTACCTCGACTTGCCTAATCCCTTGTGAACGAGGCTTTACATATTTAAATCAACCACAAAGTACCTAATGTAGGTAACAAAAGGCTTATACATTATTATCTTACATTGACCCGACAACATGAAACCTGTATTCGCGTTGATGTTGTTAGGAGCTACAAATTTGATTGCTTCTGTTAGTCCTTTGCCATCTGCCGCATCTAGATCGGTAAGTTAACATTTCCTTACGGTGAATCTGATTATATTTTATAGTGCAGGGTTATTTATTTTAACTATAGGGCCCATTCGAGTCTTCAATAGTGAGAGCTGCGCAATGCGAGAAACCAACGCAACCGATTGATAAAAACCCGCCGATAGTCTTCTATGCAGAGTTGTACAACACCAGCACCAAGACTAATCTAATAAGGGGGAATGTCACTATACTTAAAGATTGTAAGAATAAAAAGGTAAACCTTAAAAGTACTTCGCTTTTTAATGTTTTCTCTCTTTTTTACTTAAACCTTTCTTTATGAACCAGTATATCGATGGAAACTAAATAAAAATCTGTCTAGTCGTTTCTGAGAATAGCGCTTGCTCAGAAACATTTACAAAGTCACAAAGACACAGCGCGCCCGCTGTGTCTTTGTGACTTTGTGAATCTTCAATTCATAAAATATATGAGCTTCTCGCGACAACAGCGCCATCGACCATGTCTATCTATAGCTAAGAACCTTTAGGAGGAAAAGAAATGTAGAAGATATGCTTAGATTATGTGTAAGCTGTTTTCAGTTAAAAGCTAAAGGTTTCTACTGGGACCACGGCAAGTGGAAGCTGGTGTACCTGATTAACAATATGGGCTGCAACAGCGTTTTCATGCCAGTTGTGGCTGTTGCGACTGGCGTCAGCTACGATCGAAAGAACTGTATATTCTTTAAGGTAGATTACTGCTAAACATTGCTATTGTTTTGTGAATTTTTGTGGGTAATATATTGATAACATTTTCTGTCAGTCAATACTATCTTTTGAATATAGATACCTCTAATCATTGTTGGCAAGAAGAATCCCTTGCCTGCCGGCCAGTCTTAGAACTACGCTGTTGGCTTAGAGGTATTTACAACTTCACCGGGTTAGAGGACGAGCATGCAATAACTATGCTTCAGCCAGAAAGGTACCCGCCTTGTTGCCCCCTGGCAACTAGCTCAAGGGCACCTCAATGAGGAACGGTCTCGGCTTGGGCAGTCGCTGCAGAGAAGGGTATATACTAGATGTCTCGCCGTGGTGCTCTGCACCGGCTAACGGGCAAGGGATTCTTCAATCTCGCTGGCGAGGTCGGTGTCTGGTCCTATGTTCGGTATCTGTATTCGAAAGAAGGGAATTAAGGGTATCGGGAGGGTCGGTCAGGTGCGTAATCGGCGGCGGCTGACATTAGGGTGTTTTGATGGTTGGTCTTTTTAATATAGGCCCGAATAGGTTCAAAACCGATTTAGCGCAGTTGTTAAGAGCTTAAGCCGCTCTCCCTATTGTGCCTAATAGTCGCAGGTTCGATTCCTGCACGAGACAATTCTTTGTGTGATCCACAATTATTTGTTCCGGTCTGGGTATTTGTGTATGTGAATTTTCATGTTTGTAAACGCACCCACGACACAGGAATAAATCCTAGTACGGTGCTACGTGTGAAAAAAAAACACAAAAAAGAAAATAGAAATAGAAGAAGGGAGAGGTCACCTAGCTCAATGGAGTCTCAAAAAGAAAACCTCGGCTTGGGCAGTAATTATGGAAGGAAATATAACAGGTGTCTCGCCGGAATACTCTGCACCCACCGGTGAGCAAGGGATCTTTCGACCTCGCCGACGAGATTGATATCAGATCTCGTGTACAGTATCTTGATTCAAAAGCAGGGAGGTGAGGGCATTGAGAGGGTACATAATTACTCGTAATATTTTCAGGGCAAGTACTCTTTCGAGAACGTAGACACAAACCGGACTCAGCACTTCTTCTCAGACGTCCAGGAATACGGCAGGATCATGTGGAGAAATGAGTTCTTTTCCCAAGCTGGAACAGTCTTCTGCTGGGAGTTCGAGACCGTCGTCGTTCCTTTGGGACAGCTGAAGAACAACCCGTGATATGTTTGATGAAACTAACAATAAAATATTTTGACACCCATTATAACTTATTATACCTATGCTTACTCAAGTGAAATAGTGCATGGTTAAAATACTTTCTCCGCTTTATCATAAATGCACTAATACCCTTACAAGTTTTAAAAGTCCGAAGTTTTTCGCAGCGAAATATGATACAAAATTCCAACTTTAACTACTGTATCATATTCAATCGTCGACGCAGCACTGAAGCATTTTGTGATACTTTTTTCACATTTCGACAAGGTCACGTGGCTATATGACTTTTAGTCTACGATTTCTATGAATGCACCACATTTCTAAGGATACCTCAACTCCTATCTTTGGCACCTTAATTCTTCTTTGCCACTAGCAATTTCCCCATTCGGTACCCACGATAGCAATAATTTTCAATATATTAAAACTAACATGCTTTTTCCGTAAGTCTGTTTGACTTTCCGGTCCAAATTTTGTGGTACATTTTTCATGCAGTATATGTTACTTATTATGTTTAATAAATTTAAGTGGAATTTTATATATTTCTACTCCTTCTCCTGCTTTACCGTCTAATTAATTTTGATGCCGGTTCCAAGTTCCAAGCACTCCTCGGCTCACCGCAAGGCTCAAACCTTGGTGTCATCAGCGGAGACCATTGTGGAAATTGGCTTGTAAGCCACATTCCCACCATGTGTGACGGGCTTAGTCCCAAAAATGTGTTCATTAAATAATTATGAGTGCTTCTTTGGTCCAATGGCGAATAATGCGTCTGGCGATGACGAGATCCTGGGTTCGAATCCTAGGCCGGACAAAGTGTATACCTAATACGGAAAAGTTACAGAACCAATCCGTAATCTGACATTATGGTCATTAAAATAAATAAATCATCTTTCTTTCAGGCTGAAAAAATAATGACAATAGGCTCGCCATATTTTCCCCTCGGGAAATCCACATGGAATTCTGCCAGCCTCGTGGGAAGCTGGCAGGGCATGTCGGACTCTTACCGACTTAAACCCCACGGTTGCCGGCGCTAGCACGTGTCAGAGCTCCGGGATCTCCGAGTGGAAGGCACCGGTGCCCCCATTGTACCGCGCTCTGAAGAGCCCGCCTCGGAAGGGAAATAGGCTCGCCCCTAACCTAACCTGTCATCGTTGCTAAAAAGTGGGTGTACAAAGCACACTTCAGCCTTTCCCGCATGGAGGATATAGGTGTTACGTTGTATGTAAAAAATATTAATAAGACAGTACTCCTTTTAAATGCAGTAGATGGATCTGATGTTTTGAACAATGTTATCGTACGAGTAACATGAGCTACTTGTAAAAAGTAAACACGCGCTTCAATCAATCAATCAATCAGCCTATCGCAGTCCACTGCTGGACATAGGCCTCTCCTAACACGCGCCATTGCACACGGTCCTCCGCCTTCCGCATCCAGTCTGTCCCAGCGACCTTTTTGAGGTCGTCGGTCCATCTAGCTGGGGGCCGTCCCACCCTACGCCTACCAAGTCGCGGTCTCCACTCTAGGACACGCGCGCGCTTATGAACGCGTGGTCTTAACGCTTAGTCCGATCGAACCAAAGGGAAATACGGGTTTTCATGATTATATCATGTATAAGCCATAAGGCGCAGCTGGCCATACATAACGGAGTTCTTGTCCCAACGCTGTTATATGGTAGCGAGAGCTGGGTATGTAAGAAGGAGAATGAAAGTAGGATAAATGCGGTAGAAATGCGAGCTCTGCGGAAGATGTGCGGAGTGAAGCTGACCGACCGCATTAGCAATAGCATAGTAAGACAGCGAGTAGGTATGAATGATAGTATCGGTGTAAAGATGAGAAAGGGCATGCTCCGTTGGTTCGGGCATATAGAAAGAATGCCAGAGGAAAGAATGACAAAACAGATATACAATGTGAAAGTGGAAGGATGCAGGTACCGGGGAAGACCTAGACTATCTTACCACAACCAAATAAACCGAGTCTTATCTGATGGAAAAGTCAAGAGTCTCCGTAACCGGCGAGCGTGTATGAGACGAACTATGAGAGTCGAGGAAGCCAGAGAGGTATGTAAGGAAAGAACCTGTTGGAACTCTGTACTCTCTGCCTACCCCGCAAGGGATCTGGCGTGAGGTTATAGATAGATAGATAGATAGATATCATGTTATTTCATGTATGTAGTTATTTCATGATCATAAGACCACAAGTAAATGTAGAAAGTATAGTGAATAATAATATATGAAAATAAAATCGCTTCCAATATCTAAATTACTTATTTCAAATTTATCCTACTTAGTGTTTGTCCTATCGATCAGATGACTTGTTTCAAATTGCTGTAAGAGAACGTCGTCGTAGTTACTTTTCCAGTAGGGCCCAGAGAAAAAAGTGGATCTAAAATGAGAATAGTTCTGAGTCCGGTTCTATAATCCGATTGATTAGACCACGTGTTCTAAAAAACTTATAGTTCTCGCAGTCCGATTCTTCAATCGGACCAAGAGGGACAAAAGTTTATACGGTCCGATGAATAGGACTATCCAGTCTGACCACGCGGTCACAAGGTAACACGTAAGCGAAGCATCAGAGGGCATATCACGAAAAGATTGATATTAGCGTAACCCCTGGGAAGTAAGGTTGTTGTGAAGTTCATATTTATTAAAATTATTTAGTAAACAAGTATAGCATATCAACTAGCAAGCTTTACCCTACGTCAAAATTATCGTGCTCAGGTAAAAGCAGATATCTACAATAATAAAAATACAGTGTAATATATTTATGTCATTTATTAAGTTTAATTTTAGTTGGTGTTTTGATGATCTGTTGTCAATTTTCCGGGGTTATTACACCCTCGAACTCCCAACAGTAATAGTTATAGACGCCGTTGTGGATTTCCGCTTTCCACATCACCCTTCCGTACTCCACGGTTGAGGTGATAGAGTGCAGCATTTTGTTGTTGTCAATGTTGTTAAAGCTGTAATGTCCCTAGAAACGTAATTCTATAAGCGGCGGTAAAAAATTACACATCGGCTAAAGAAGGCTATGTGCCAACAACGGCTGAAAAAAGAGTTGATTTTATTGTTTCTAGTTGAAAAAAATAATCAACTATAATTGGTTTTGAAACGACTTCATTTATCAAAATAATAAAACCATAGAGATAGGACTTAAAAGCATAGAGGGATTATAAACCCAGTTCAGCGGTACACTTCTTGTGGACACTTGGTACCATTTAGGTAACCAATTTAAAAATCTTTGTTCCAATATGATTCGTCCTTCCTTTTTATTCAAAATATTATGGTATGTCATTTTGACGTAGGCTTCAAGCAAATTTTTCGGTTAATATTTGTTTATCTAGTGCATGTGTTCTTGGTGACTTTTTAATTGTTTTCAAGTAATAATTAATGGCAACATAAAGTGTACAAGAGTGTAACTGATTACGATAGAATTGTCCTCTTTCTTATTACTGGCATGACATAAGCGTAAGCAATGCAATTATATAGCAATTATATAATCTTGTAATGCTCCCTCTATGCTTTTAATACCTCTATGAATAGAACCACCATCCGCCATTTTACTTTTATTATTATCAGACTGTTCGTCTTTGTGATCTAGGTGGGTCACTTATAAAATAACCAAATATAACACCCATTATAAAATGACCAAATATAAAAGTCACAAATAAGGATAATATAGTGAATATCTATCTATATCTATCTATCTATAACCTCACGCCAGATCCCTTGCGGGGTAGGCAGAGAGTACAGAGTTCCAACAGGTTCTTTCCTTACATACCTCTCTGGCTTCCTCGACTCTCATAGTTCGTCTCATACACGCTCGCCGGTTACGGAGACTCTTGACTTTTCCATCAGATAAGACTCGGTTTATAGTGAATATTGCTTTATAAATCCTTAACTAAGTGTTTCATTACGCCCACAAACCTCATATAAGAACCAAACGTAACGTATGGTCAGCAACATAAGTCGATTAACATTCTCAGTTTTTCAAATCGATTGCACAATTTTTTCGCATCAAATCCATTATTTTTGTTCATCAAAATATGTTGATAATAATTTGGTTTTGATTATGTTTATCTATGTAGTTAAAATGAAGAGTATTACCGATTTCAAAAACTAAGATTTTTAAGCAACTTACGTTGCTGACTGTACTGAGTGACAGAGATGACGCTCTACGAAGCCAAAAATTGCTGATTATTTCCCTTTAGCCGATGTGCATTATTTACTGCCGCTTACGGTAAAACTTTACAGAAATAATTTAATAGAAATAAAACGGAAGAAATAATAATTATTCGACCAACATCCAAGAAAAAACAAAAATCATATAGTACGAGTACGTAATAGCATAAGAACTATGGTGTCATGGGTACAGTAACGTTTAATCAAACCCCGTGTCACGCATATTATAATAAAATATTTTAAATAAGAAAAATTCAAAAATAAAAATGATATAAAGATAAATGACAAATCTACTTAATTTACATTGGAATCATAAACTGTTCATAAATTTCCGTAATTATTTAAAAAAACTTAAAGCTGCATTGATTAATTATGCAAATTGGAACGGCATGCGTTTTAGGGTCTGAAACAATCGTTATGATCGATTGTTTTTAAAAATGTACAAGTTTTGTACGGACATTATTTTGTGTGTCCAGCTGAAAGGCAAGGTATACTCATAGTCAAGAAAAACTAATAAAAAACGTGACTGTACCATCTTGATACGTTAAAATAGACAGTTGCATAGATTTATAATTAATAATTCACGTGCGCGATGTATTAGGCGATTTCACAGACGATGTTTCTTAGGAATCGCTTAATTCAGTATTAAATAATGGAATTATTAATATTAGCCCTGTTAAGAAACTGTCCCACCGTTGCGCACGGGCCTCCTCATAAAATGAGAGGGTTTAGGCCGTAGTTCACCAGGCTGGCCCAGTGCGGGTGGCTAACTTCACACACCTTCGAAAAACTCAGGTATGCAGGTTTCCTCACGATGTTTTCCTTCACCGTTAAAGCAAGTGATAGTCAATGTATAATACGCACATGCTTTCGAAAAGACAGAGGTGCGTTCCTGGGTTTGAACACGAGACCTCTGACTTTGTAGTCCAACGGTCTAACCACTAGGCTATGACTGCTTGTAATCCTAGCTTATAGGAGTTACAATGGAATTATTGTGTTTTGATTTCATTTTGTTCCGTAATTATTGTTATTAAAATCGATTCGATCTCCGTTATAAATTATCTCGATACGAAATTTAATCGATTCTATTTAATTCAATTTTATCCTCACCACATATCTAGAAACGTTAAATCTCAAATGTAACCGTACCCATGTCTTGTAAAAATCTCTATAGCGCTTATAGAGAGAAAAGGATCTTTTGGTACTGGGATGAAATTGTCAGGGGGTATACATGTTAACACCTACCAAATACCTTTTGGGTTGGCATTTAGTAAAATTTTCCTAATAATATCAGCCTATACTGCCCACTGCTGGGCAAAGGCCTTCTCTCACAAATCGAAGTGAGAGAGATTAGGTCATACTCCACCACGCGGACCCAGTGCGGATTGGTGGAGGCAGGTTTGTGGCCACCTGGTGTTGGAACTTATCAAGCCGCCTTTAAGGCTTCCAACTCGGCTTAACGACAACCACATTAAGTGGTAACCGGGACCACCGGCTTAGCGTGCCGTCCGAAGTACGGAGACACTCGAATATAAAAATGCCACAGACGGTCACCCATCTCAGGCCGACCCAGTCGAACGCTGCTTAACCTTGGTGATCGGTAAGAACAAAATTTTCTTGCTTCCAGGAAAATATTTCAATAAGAAGGTCCGCATGGTGTAACTCGAGGGAGTGAACGCACTGGTTCAACAAACTTAATCAAGCTGCCCCATAAAAAAATGCATTTTGAAAAATTCCTACTAATCATTAAAAAAGAACTTAAACAAATTTCTAGCCAACGGCCACTAAGCGAACTGTCATGAAGACAAATTTCGCTTGATGACGGCTTTAGTTCAGATTTTGGCCACGTGCCAAAAGTTCCTTGTCGAACTATACTAAGCCCTCTGCTCACATTGGCGCTCACAGCTAATCTGACCACACTCACCTTCAAGAAAGCACACTTGTTACGATCATAGTTAATGTTGAAGGCTGAGATCAACATGATCATAAAAGTGCCATGACACCCAATATTGTTATAAATCTTGATCAGCTTCCATTTGCTTGTATCATACATGAACATTTTTAATTGAATCTGCAATAAATGAAGTTTGTAATTGATTTGGAACATTTCATTACACACAGATTTTTGTAGTTCAGAAATATACTACCACGCTAGGTTGTGTGCGTAAAAAGGCATGTGTGTAAACGCACCAAACAGAATTGGTTGGATTTTATTGTATAGCTTATTTATTAACCCTGCTACTATCTATCTATCTATCAATATTATCATGCCGGATCCCTTACAGGGTAGGTACAGAGTACAGAGTTCCAACATCTTTCTTTCCTTACATACCTCTGGCTTCCTCCACTCTCATAGTTCGTCTCATACACGCTCGCTGGTTACGGAGACTCTTGACCTATCCTTCAGATAAGACTCGATCTATTTGGTCATGCTAAGATAGTCTAGGTCTTCCCCGGTACCTACATCCTTCCACTTTCGCATTGTATATCTGTTTTGTCATTCTTTCTTCTGACATTCTTTCTATCTGCCCGAACCAACGGAGCATACCCTTTCTCATCTTTACACCGATACTATCTTTCATACCTTCTCACTTTCTTTCTACTAAGTTGCGAATACAGTCAGTCAGCTTCACTCCACACATCTTCTGGTACTACTTCAAGTAAATAAGGTCAAGAGTTAAGAGTCTCTGTAACAAAACAGGTCTAGCAGTGATGTACTGTGTACCATCACTTTTTAGCTGTCAATGTTAAGTAATGTAATTATGGGAATGTTCCCTCCATTCCCATAATACCGGACACAATTTCAAATGTCGGATTGCCACTATATTTTTTCGATAGAAAACTACAAAAAAATAAGTTTTTTTTTTTTTTTTAAACTTTGCCCCACACTAGGATTAATTCCTGTGTCGTGGGTGCGTTTACAAACATGAAAATTCACATACACAAATACCCAGACCGGAACAAATAATTGTGGATCACACAAAGATTTGTCCCGTGCGGGAATCGAACCCGCGACTATTAGACACTGTGGGCGGGGCGGGCTAAGCCCTTAACCACTGCGCTAAATCGTCCATCATTTTCTTTAACGGTGAAGGGAAACTTCGTGAGGAAACCTGCATGCCTAAGAGTTACTCAAAAGTGTGTGAAGTTTGCCAACTCGCACTGGGCCAGCGTGGTGGACTATGGCGTAAGCCCTCTCAGTTTGAGAGGAGGCCCGTGCTAAACGGTGGGGCAGTTTCTTAACAGGGCTATGCAGAAACACAGTGCTAATCGAAAACAATTTCTATTTACCTTCGCATTTCTTGTTTCCTTAGTAACACTAAGGTTGCCACGTAGGAGATTGTACGCCGTGGAGGTATTGTACAGCTCTACATACAAGTTTATTGTAGACTTGTTGAACTGTACGAATGATGGTTTCTGACATTTTCGAACCTCGACTAACATTGCTTTGAATGGTCCCTGAAAACAAAAGAATTTAGAGTGCTTAGTAAGAACTATACAGATGGTGGGATTCTGTTGCATCATGACACCAAAATTATAATTGAAGTAACCGATGATCTAAAGGCAGATGCGAAAAACAGCTTTGTTATAAGGAAGATACAATGCTGTCAGTGTTCAGAAAACAATGCCAAAGAACATCTATTTGGCAAAAATAAATACTTCTTGTAACTGGTAGATAGGCATTAATAAAATAATATTCTCTTTTTTTAGCAACATGGACACCCAACTCAAACTATTTTGTTGAAGATATTTGCAATAGAGGCAATAACTGAGATAAACCGATAAAAATCAGATGGCTAATAAAACAGGACACTGTTCATTTAATAATTGAAATGAAAACTTACAGCGTCTGGGTTTCTAGTAGCATAGACTTGCCCGACGCAAATCATAACCAGAATAAGGGTGAATATTTGCGATCCACAAAATACACTCATAATATTTTACCCAAGCGCGCCCATTGACAATGAACAAGTGAGCATGCGAATTGGACTCTTAAAAATCCATTAGGATAGTTTCCAGTCCGGATGTACAGATAACATTTTAATGAATTACAATAATCCTATATTATATATAGTCACTAATTTATAAATGATAGTACATTTTCATTTAAATATCGGATATACAGGTTATTCTTTGCTATTTTCACGGAATTTATGGAATATATGATATCGCGAGGTCCTGGGCGCAAATCCTAGGTCGGCCAAACGTAGTTTTTCTGACAGAAACTTTCCAGTATGAGTCCGGAGACTGGAATTGTGCCCGGTAAATGGCAATAGGCTTGATCCCTATTACTTGGGACTTAACAACGTCAGCGAAATGTGGGTGTACTCAGTACACCTCTGCCACCCCCGCTTAGGGAGTATATGGTGTTTATTTTTTATTTACACAATAGACGAAGTACTTAAGATTCTACACTATCGAAATATGTTGTTTTTAGTCCATATTTTTACTAGCACTTATATGACATTAACAAAGAATTTCCTTAAGGCTATTCTTTGCAATGATGTGATGTTAGCGTGACTGGGTGTGTCAAACGTCTTGTCGGCGCAATAAGGTTTAATATACTATGCTAAATGTGTGTGTGTGTGTGAGTTTGAGTGATATACGCTGTTGGCCTTGAGGCCTTTACAGCTTCACCGGACTGAGGGCGAGCGTGCAACCACTACGCTCGAGGCTATGCTAAATCTTATGCGCTACCATATATATATTAGGGCGGTGCGTCACATACTACATCTTATTTAATGAAGAATACCCTACCACGTGGTAGATACGTATATAGTATTGTATGCTTACCTTGGCCCGACTGCATGGACTAGTCACCACACACGTGGGGTAACAGGACAAGATATTTTTAGAGCCCTGTTTTTTTATGAATTTGTATTGCGTATTTTTTGTAGGTACAACTCCTGAAAATTCCCCGAAAATACAAAACAACAGGCTGTACACATTTATTCTAATATGATTTTAATATAACATAATTATTTACTTTCATAAACTCTACCTAACTATAAATATTACCACAGAGGTAGGTCTTCTTTAAATGCTTTCCGTGGGAAAAACTCACCAATGTTTCCGTCCAATCTATATGAGAGACACAAGTGCTTGTTTTATCCTGGACCCTGCTTTATTTCAATTTCATTTTATTAAATACATTTTATTAATAATTACTAATTCCTAAAATAGGCGCTATATACAGAAGATTGTTAATTAATGTATTGTCTATAAAGAAATATATTGTTAGAACTATCATCCAGTAAGGGGGCGGAGTCTCGCGCAACGTCATCGTGACGCGTGTGGAGTGGGATTGCTTAGTGGGGATAGTGGCAGATTTCGAAGCGAGTGTCGTCGGCACTCACTTTTGCTGGAGCGCTTGGGTGTGCTGGACGTGTTTAGAGATCTATTAGAAATATAATAAAATATAAGTATTTTTTTATGATAAAGTCTAATTCTAAATGTAATAGAATTAAAGATTGTGATTAAGACTATTTTCAGTTTCTTTTTTTTTTTAATTAAACCTACTTCTGGTTTGTAAAATCAGAAGTGGGATTCGAAAACAAAAGCCCACGTGACTGCCTGATAATTTGCAGCCAAATCAGTATTTTTCATTTTTTAATAATTTTTTTTCTTAATTTCTACCCGTTATATTGTTTTTCTCTCGTTAATTTAATAGTGTTGTGTTGTGTGAAACTGTAAGTACATTTTATGTAATAATGTCGGGTCGTTCTTCGCATTCTAAAAGTAAAAGTGGCGATCCGGTAAAACGTAGTAAACGACTCAAACATTCTTCGAAGAGATTTCTATCGCGACGTCGTGAAAACAGCTCTTCTAACGAAGTTTTGGTTACCATCATGAGTAGGTTAACTGTTATTGAGGATAAGCTAATTACCTCAGCCTCAGGCTCGGTAGAATCACGTCCAGCATAAGAACCCCAAACTCCATCACCCCCAGTCCCAGGTGGTAAGGTCAGCGAATTTGGTGAGTCAGTTCCAAATTTTAATGAGAACAATGCGGACGAAATTTTGAGTTCATTATCATCTTTGCTGCAAGTTAAGCCTAGTTACTATTACATTTCCAATTTTGATCCGGGTGTTTATGACTTTGACGTTTGGTGCGCAGAGGTTGATCGTGGACGTGAGCTCAATCGTTGGGACGACCATAAGTGCTTGTCACACATCGGAAAATACCTGAGGGGCGATGCGCGCACGTGGTTGAACGATTAGGTGTCCGACGAACGCACGTGGATAAATTTTAAACTTGGATGCTGTTCACTCTGTCCGCGGAGCGTCGGTGTCGCTAACATTTTGTTCCAAGTAATGTGTGTTGATTCGACAAATTTTACCACTTATGCTGAATATGCACAAAAGTCTTTGCTGCGCTTAAATATTGTGAAAGGTCTATCAGATGACCTAAAAACCGCTATTGTCATCTGTGGTATAACGGACCCGCAAGTACAAGCTGCCGCATACAATGCCAAGTTGCAAACCAATAAGCTGGTGGAATTTCTTTCAGTATACTCGAAACCTTAACAGGATTTTAGAACAGCTCCTAAATTTGTCCGCTCGTTAACTAAAAATCGTTTTGAACGTCGCACGCGTCCAGTCCACAGACGGTTATAAAATGTTTTAAATACGGTGGTGTAGACCATATGCAATCACATTGCCCTAAAAAACAGAAATCCGAATCCAACAACACAAAAGAGGAATCTACAATGCCAATTAATAAGTCACCTTTGTTATCTTGCCGTACTGCCACAAGGTAGGGACATTATATTGACAGATGTTTTGCTAAACAGCATAACAAATTGATAACTCCGACTAAAGTGAATTTTTATCAGAAGTTGCCCGATACATCTACATTATGACTGCAACCATCGAAGGGGTTCTAGTAGACGTTTTGGTTGATAGCGGTTCTGATATCTCTTTAATTTTTAGGTCAGTTTTTAATCACCTTAATTGCAATAGGATTCCCTCATACCGCCGAGTCCACCTGCCGTTTAACAACTGTTATTAAGTTTCCAGAGATATCTTTACAGATAAATCTATTCGTAGTGCCATCTTAAACCATCAGTGCGTCTGTACTGTACTGTAGTGTAGTTCTTCTGTAATAGGCACTGATGTCATAAATCAAAAACAAGTAGCTTATATGCGAACCGGTGATGTACAACAGCTCATTAGGGTAGATAGTGATTCACGTGTGCATCACTTACGCAACACAGATTTCATCGATACCTCCTTGGTAGGAGGAATCGACTACTTTCGCTTGTAAAGGAGTTTTCAGAGTCCTTCGTTAAGGGCACTGCGACGTCCACTGTCAATACTGGCAGTATGGAAATAAGGGTAAACAGTGATGTGCCGGTGCGCTACCGGCTCTATAAGCTCTCGGTTGATGAGAAGGCATGAGTCGTGATATCGTGAATGAATTATTAGGCAAGGGAATAATCAGGGAGTCCCAATCTGAGTATGCGAGTTCTATCATACTCGTTAAGATAAAAGTAATCGCTTTTGAAGCGCAATAGTCAATCCTATCAGACGGGTCTGATAGGATGTGCGTTGACTATTGCGCTTCAAAAGCGATTACTATGAAAGACCGATTTCCTTTGCCTTTGATAGATGACCATATCGACAAGTTGGGTAGTAGTAAATTTTCACTTGTCTTGATATGGCAACCAGATTTCATCTAATACCAATGAGGGATGATGAATCTATTAGCAAAACAGCGTTAGTTATTCCGGAAGGCCATTTCGAATACACCAAGATGCCTTACGGTCTGACCAATGCACCTGTGGTAGATCAAAAAATCATATCAAGCACTTTAAAAACTCTTACAGATACTGGGAAAGGCCTTACCTATATCGATGACGTATTACTTTTAACTGATTCGGTTGATGAAAGTCTGGAGTTGTTGCGCCAGGTGCTTGTTGTTCTAACTACTGCGGGGTTTTCTATAAATTTGAAGAAATTCGCCTTCCTAAAGACAGAGGAAGAATACTAAGGCCGACGCATTAGCCAAGATCAGGTACGGCCGAGTCCTGGGCAGGTGGATGCTTTGATAAAATCAGCGAAGCCCACTAGCATCAAGCAAGTACGGCAATTTTTGGTTCTAGCCGGGTATTTTAGACGATACATCGCTAAAAACTTACAAAAGAAAAGGACAACCTTTTGTTTGGGGTGGCGATCAAGACGCGTCCCGTAGTTACATCATTCGTTGTTTAACTGAGGAGCCTGTGCTCGCAATATTTGACTCGAAATTGTCTACTGAACTTCATACAGACGCTAGTGTGAGCGGTGGCGAGGCGTGTGCTACGGCGAGGCGCATGCCGTAGCTAGACGTGTGCAGCTTTCTTCGTGGCAGGTGACTGGCTGTCATGTGCGCTTGCAGCAGTGCAGCTACCTATGACGTGAACAGTATTTTTGGGACCATGCGCTCTTGACTTTGTGCAGCTACCTACGGCATGTGTCGAGACCATGCGCGCTTGCATCAGTGCGGCTACGAGTACCTATGGCATGTGTCAAACCACGCGCGCTTGCCTTTGTGCAGCTACCTATGGCGTGAGTAGTAGTCATGTTTGACGAGGATATCCTATGGTGAGAATATAGACTGCGGGCGCTTGCAAGTTGCAGCTACCTATGCCGCGAGCCGTTTACCCTTAGTTCATTTGTATCGTTTTTCTTGGTGGTGCTACCATACTTATAAAAAGTACTTATTTATTTATTTACTTATAGGCACGACTACAGATTACAAATTAGACACTGAGAAGTAATATAGTGAGGAATAGAATACAGTTCAAATTGAAATCCGATTATAGTCAGGCACAGCTTTCGTAGATTGACAAATATTAGTTAAGATAGGGCTATAAAGTTATGAGAAATTACAGAACTATAGAAATATCAATTAATAACCTTATACAAGTAAACTTAGACTAAGATTAAATAAAAACATTAGTTTGTCAAGTGAAAGATTCAAAAATTAATTATGTCAACAGGGATTGGATTAAATTAAGTAATTATAATAAAATAAAGACAACACAGTACATTAAAGTATTTCCAAAATACAATTTAAAAAAAAGACTAAAATGAAATTATAATTTAAAATTTAGGGTTAAAATTTAAAATTTAGGATTAAAATTAAAATTTAGAATTAAAATTAAAATTTATCTGCTTGAAGAATTCTTTTACACTGATATAGATATTCTCGGTGTCTTTGATAAAATATGTCTAACTCTTTGCTGTGATTATTATACCCTCTACACATTCGAGCAACAGGGTCATTGTATGAGGTTTTATTGTTAGAGTGGGGCACCGAGAATAAATTTTGTGTGCGGTTACTACCACCAATCATTAGGGAAAAATGGCTCAGCAATTCACCTGCGTCCCACTTCGAGTTAATAATCTTGTAAAGTGTGGAGTACTCCTACATCTTGCGACTCGAGAGTGTCCTTCTTAAAATGTTTGAGTCGTGCTTCATATGTAAGCAGTTTGCGTCTCAAACCAAATTTAGAGCTCACGTACCGAAGAAAGCGCTTTTGGACTGCCTCGATTCTGTCGATGTGAGTGCGATAGAAGGGGGACCAGGTAACCGGGGCGTATTCCAGTATACTCCTGACCAATGCACCATAGAGTAATAACAAACTATCTGGTTTTTTAAATGGTTTTATCATTCGGAAAATGAACCCCATAGCTTTATTAGCTTTAGTTACTATGCTGTTGTAATGGTGTGTAAATGTGAGTTTAGAGTCAAACCAGACCCCAAGATCTCTAACATCGTTTTGGCGCAGTAGTACTTCGTTGTTAATATTATACGGATGGAGAACAGGGGATTTGTTTTTGGTAAAGGTAATGAGGTGACATTTGGATATATTTAGGGGCATGTTGTCATCTACACTCCACTGGTACAGACGATTGATGTCGTTTTGTAGTACGATACAATCATCAGTGGTTTTTATTTCGCAGTACATTTTTAAGTCATCAGCGTAGGCGAGGCAGTTACATGTGATGGAGTCAACTAAGTCATTAATGAAGAGTACAAACAGAAGAGGCCCCAGGTTCGAACCCTGAGGAACACCAGACTTTGCAATGAAGGGATAGGATTCATAGCCGTATACTTTTACAATCTGTGTACGGTTAGCCAAGTATGAGGATAGCCAGCGCAAGAGTGAGCCGTGGATCCCAAGGTGGTTTGCTTTTCGGCAAAGAATGCTATGATTAGGGGTTTTAGGTGAAAATATACGTGCTTATAGTCTTAGCTTTCGAAGATTTTTGCAAAACAACAAAGAATACTAATAGGTCTGTAATTTTTAACCTCCGATTTACTGCCAGCTTTATAGACAGGTACGATGTAGGTTCTTTTCCACGCTTGAGGAAAATATCCACTACTAAGAATTTTATTGAAAATTATGCTTAAAGGTTTGGTCAAGACTTTACTACAGTTTTTAATAAACACAGGTGGTATTCCGTCAGGGCCCGGGCCTTTAGAAATGTTAATGGATTTAAGAGCTAATTTTATTTGACTAATTGAGATAGTAAGGGGTGAAACGTTAGTGCATGATTCAGGAAAACTAGGAATAAATGGTACCGTGGAGGGATCGCTATAGACCGAAGAAAAATGCTGGGCAAACAAATTAGCGATATTAACACCTGTGCTGGCGGATCCAGAGTTGTAGTTCATTTGATTTGGTAAATCATTGCTGGACTTCTTGGACTTAGTATATTTCCAAAAGCATTTTATATTATTTTTAAGACCGTCTTCAATTTTATTAATAAAAGCTTTATAGCACGTATCAAATGCATTTTTTGCTCTTGCCCTCAACAATGAAAAGGTATCAAAATCACGAGGGTTACCATACTTTTTATATTTCAAGTGATATTTATCTTTCTCTTTTATAATTTTAATTAGAGATTAGGGGAACCATGACGGCCAGTTCCGTTTTGATTTAAGGTTCCCTAGCTACCTTGTTAGCTTTTATCTAATAAGGCTAATCTGCCTTAGTTGGAACCGCTTGAGTGCACGCTTGTGCGTTCCATTCTGATGGTAGAAGTTGTCCCCAAATGTTGCTAACGGTACTACGTTTCAGACGACGACTCTACGAAGCCACGATGAGTGGTTCTATCCAGGGGCCTAACCAGAGACAAGCGACGCTCCGTCTGGAGAAGCCGTCTTAGAATTATCACCCAGTAAGGGGACGGAGCCTAGCGCAACATCATCGTGACGCGTGTGGAGTGGGATTGGTTAGTGGGGATAGTGGCAGATTTCAATGCAACAGTGTCGTCGGCACTCACTTTTGATGGAGCGCTTGGGTGTGCTGGACGTGTTTAGAGATCTATTAGAAATATTCATTTCAGTTGTATTTTTTTTGGATTAAGTCTAATTGTAAATGTAATAGTATAAAGATTATGATGTAGGTTATTTTTAATTTCTTTTTTTTAAATTAACCTACTTCTAGTTTGTAAAAATATATATAAAAATGAAGACAAAAAGGTCTTGAATGTGGGGTAAAATTTAATTTTACGTTTTCAATTTCCCAAAAAAATACATTTAAATATACGCTGTATTGAATATATATTTCAAATGTTCTATTCAATGGTAGATCGGATATTTATAAAATATACACGAAAAAAGCTTCAGATATGCTCTATAACTAGTATGGACTTTCAAACAAAAATTCACAAGGTCATTGACGTTCGTAATTCCCATCGTGAATGTCGCGGTAGAAGGGGGATGCGTACAGCAATAAGTCGGTTGTTGTGGCGGTCTTAGGAGGAGGCCTTTGTCGCCTTTGACGTCTTTCGGCTTAAGATGTATGAACTCATCGAAGTCACAAGAGTGTTATTTCCAGTGTGACGCTAAAGGTTTGGTCAAATAGCCGAAGGTGCGCGATGGAGGTATCCGGTTGACGTTCGGCTGGCAGTCGGCAACGCGGCGCGAACGTCACACTGCAGGTAGGACGACACGCCGGCCAAGCGCCCGCTCAACATTAGCGTCGCGCTCGCACACGTATTGACGTCTTGCTCCCACCGTGCTTCCTTTGTAAGCGCATCGGATGCAACGGTAGCGTGTCATGACGTTTGCCGTCGCGCCAAGCGTGACTGCGCTGGGTGGCGTCTCCTGTGCATTTCAGTTCATTAGAACTACTGCCCCAACGTAGCGCTCTAGTCGCGCTGCGTCGGCTATGTGGCAAAACCTTTGTAATGTACTGAAATGTATGGAAGACGTTACACAGCGCTGCCTCGTTCGGCGCGACGGTAAACGTCACGACCAACCGCCATCGCGCCCTACGCGATTACAAACGAAGCACGGCGAAGGAGAGAAGCAGTCACGTGTACGACCGAGACGCTGTCACGTGTTCGAGCGGGATACTAGTATTATTTGATGCTCTTAATTATCAAACACACAGACAATTGACCTGGAACGCGTTACAGGCGAACAAACGAAGCAAGGCGAGAGCTAGACGCCATAAGCGAGCAAGAGGAATGCTAGTGTGTTTGTTTGATGCTCCTAATTAGCACATTGTCACATAGACATGAGGATCAAACGCGTCGCACTGACTGACTATCGAACGGATTGAGCACTCTGCAAAAATCATGACAACAAGGCTATTCACCTAGAGCCCTACGCTTTTTTCCAAGAATAAAAACCATACATGGGTATATTTAAGAACTTACTGATTCAATTTAGTCAAGCTATTTATTTTATCCAGCATTTGTTACATGCGGTAAGTAAATGCCCAATAACTTACATTATTAAGTGCTTTAGTCACAAAATCAATACGTCAAATAATAAATACACATTGATAGTAGACTACAACTTCCGATTCTTATGGACGACGACCTAATCCAGAGGTTGATCAGGTCATTGGACCGATTAGTTGCAGGTTTGATCGCCGCTCGTGGCGTTCGTCAAAACAGCGAGGGCGTGCCTGCGCTCGAAGAAGTGAGACGGCGGGAACGACGGCGCGCTCTGGAGGAGTGGCGCGTGAGGCTCAGTTAAGAGCACATCGCGCGCAAGCGCGTCATCCAAGCTATCCTGCCGACCTTCAAAGCCTGGCACCAGCGGAGGAGAGGGCGAGTCACCTATATACTTACTCAGATAATCACCGGTCACCGTTGCTTCAGTGATTATCTGAGGAAGATCGGACACGAGGTGACGACGACCGGTCACTACTGCAGTGGGGACCAGGATTCCGCCCAGACCACGTTCGAAGAGTGCCCAGCGTGGGTCTCAAAGCGGCGGATCCTGGTCGACCGGATCGCACCGGACTTCTCCCTGCCGGCAGTAGTAGCGGCTATGCTGGCAGGGGAATCGGCGTGGGGAGCCGTATCCTCCTTCTGCGAGACTGTGATCTCCCAGAAGTAGGAGGCCGAGCGGGATCGGAAGAGGGCCGATCCTGCTCGATGAAGGCGATGGCGCCGGGGCGGATGCACAGCCCGCCCAGACCCTCCAGCCCAATAGCCCTGGGCATAAGAATACGGGCTAACTCGCGTCTCCTGCTGTTGGCGGGGAACGCCCCTGTATCAACATCAGCGGGGGGCATTCGGGGTCGCGGACTCCGCGATTAGCATCGGTATTTAATAGTTATATTTCAAGTAGTATATTTCCTGATCTCATGAAAGATAGCAAAGTAATACCGTTATTTGAATGAGGTAGTAGTTTTGACCCTTCCAACTTTAGGCCTATTTCTGTACCCACCTTAAGTAAAGTATTTGAAAAAATCATTTTAAAGCAATTGTTAGGTCACTTTTCAAAAAACAATCTATGCCATAACAACCAATTCGGTTTCACAAGAAACCGTTCAACAGTAGATGCGGGAGTAAAATTGTTAAAGTACATATTTGATGCCTGGGAAGAGTCACAGGATGCTCTTGCTATATTTTGTGATTTGTCTAGGGCGTTTGATTGTGTGCATCACGAGACACTCCTAAGGAAATTAAGCCACTACGGCATCAGGAACAGCGCTCTCGATCTCTTGGCATCCTACCTAGATAATAGAATTCAGAGGGTTGATATTAACGGTAAGAGATCTGATGGATCTGTGGTCACTTTGGGCGTTCCACAGGGTTCCATCCTTGGACCATTCCTGTTTTTAATTTACATTAATGACTTACCTTACTTTGTAGGGGACAATCACAAAATTGTTTTGTTCGCAGATGATACATCTCTCTTTTTTAAAATTAAAAGACAATTGCAAAATTATGACGATGTGAACAACGCAATTACCAGAGTTGTGCATTGGTTTAATAGTAATAATCTCCTACTTAATAATACAGTAGCTGAACCTGTTGTTGACTTGGTAAAAGACCCAAGAGCCAAGCTAACCCGAAACTACACTGAAGATATCCCGGACATCAGCCTGTACAAGATTAGAATGGCTCTCAAACAACTTAAAAACAACAAAGCACCGGGCGAAGACGGAACTACCGCAGAGCTTCTGAAAGCGGGCGGATCGCCGGTACTTAAAGTCCTTCAGAGGCTGTTTAATTCCGTCTTGCTCGAAGGAAAAACGCCGGAAGCATGGAACAGGGGTGTGGTGGTACTCTTTTTCATGAAAGGTGATAACACTTTATTAAAGAACTATAGGCCCATCACACTGCTGAGCCATGTTTACAAGTTGTTTTCGAGAGTCATCACGAATCGTCTCGAACGCAGGCTTGATGATTTCCAGCCTCCCGAACAAGCCGGTTTCCGGAAAGGCTTTAGTACCATAGACCACATACATACGCTGCGGCAGATTATACAGAAGACCGAGGAGTATAATCGGCCACTATGCTTGGCGTTTGTCGACTATGAGAAAGCCTTCGATTCGATCGAGACTTGGGCGGTTCTTAGATCTCTCCAGCGATGCCGCATTGACTATCGGTACATCGAAGTGTTGAAGTGCTTGTATAATAACGCCACCATGTCAGTTCGAGTACAAAGGCAGTGCACAAAGGCGATCTCCATAAAAAGAGGAGTAAGACAGGGAGACGTCATTTCTCCGAAACTGTTTACGACCACCATAGAGGACGCCTTCAAGCTCTTGGAATGGCGAGGACTTGGCATCAACATCAATGGCGAATACATCACTTACCTTCGATTTGCCGACGACATTGTGTTCGTGGCGGAGTCGCTGGAAGATCTGGGACGAATGCTCGGTGACCTCAACAGAGTATCTTAACAAGTGAGTCTTAAACTGAACATGGACAAAACGAAAACAATGTCTAACATTCATGTCGTTCCCACCGCACTCATCGTTGGGAACTCTACTCTTGAAGTTGTCGACGTATACATTTATCTGGGACAGGTAGTCCGGTTAGGTAGGTCCAACTTTGAGAGAGAGGTCAATCGACGAATCCAACTCGGCTGGGCAGCGTTCGGGAAACTGCGCAACATCTTCCCATCCAAAATACCTCAGTGCCTTAAGACTAAAGTTTTTAGTCAATGTGTGTTACCAGTGATGATATATGGATCAGAGACGTGGTCTCTTACAATAGGTCTCATAAAAAAGCTCAGAGTTGCTCAGCGAGCTATGGAGAGAGCTATGCTCGGCGTTTCTCTACGCGATCGAATCAGGAATGAGGAGATTCGTAGAAGAACCAAGATCACCGACATAGCCCTTAAGATTAGCAAGCTGAAGTGGCAATGGGCGGGCCACATAGCGCGAAGATCGGACGAGCGTTGGGGCAGAAAGATTCTAGAGTGGAGACGTGGGACGACCACCTGCCAGATGGACCGACGATCTTGTGAAAATCGCAGGAAGTCGTTGGATGCAGGTGGCATCGGACCGGTTACGCTGGAAAGCGATTGGGGAGGCCTATGTTCAGCAGTGGACAAGTATAGGCTGAGATGATGATGATGACTTAATAATAAGAAGACTAAGTGCATAAAATTTTCGACGCCTAACGTGACGCCCGCCTAGGTAGGAGCTAAAGTGCGACCAATTGGAGTCGAGTTCGATCTTGCTGAATCAACTTTAACTAGTGATAGCATCATAATGACCATATAAGGTATTCGTTGGCACCGGAAATCAAATTCCTTCTAGAACACCTAATAAGAAACGCCCACAACATAGAAGGATCTAGAAATAATACAATAGCGAACAACGGGACAATGATCCTATCTCGCTCGGTTCGATTATTGCTATCTTAGTCCCACAAGAATTTTATAAAAAACAGACAATAGTTTAGGGCGTGCCTTGCTTCGGTTGGGCCGTTCTTTCCATATCTCTGTCCTCGTCTCAGACGAAGGATCATGAGATCTGGGGAGTGCGCGCTGTTGCCTTAGGCAGGAAGTAGGCCGTCCTGAGACAGTATATAAAAACGAATTTGCGCAGGAACAAAGCCTTTTTCGACCCCAGAGCTCGCAGGACAACAATTCAGTTCAGTTCAAACAGTGCTTTATTAAAATAAAAAATAAAAGTTTAGATTAGCAACATTTTTCAACCCCCTTGAAAACTGGGGGTCCACCGTACGGGTTGCAAAAGTACGGTTTGGGAGACAGCAGGCCACACTTCTGCCCGTCGACTCCCGCTGACCTCGGCGGCTGAGGGCCTTCTACAGGGCACCTCCAAGTTCCCCACCTAGCCGGTGGAAGCTGATCACCGAAGACCCCCACGCGTCACGGGATCGAACAGCCGAAAGTTAAGTCCCCAGCGCCCATAGGTTTTTTTGTGTGACCAGAAAACTTCCCTGTGCCGAGAACTCACACCCCGGGTGTAAAAAATTATTACTTATTTTAATTTTTTTTTGTTTTCTTCTTATTACGATTTTTAATTGTTTTCATTTAATTAAATATATTTTTTTTTTAATAAACAATTGTATCTTTTTCATAATTGTGTTTTTATTTGTACCCGCCGTCAGGCGGTCGTAACACGTCTTAGGGGTTCTGGTTTGGTCATGCTCACTATAATGTTTTGCTTGTGGTGGCTGACTGGCGCGGGTCACTCCGTTCCCTCCAATATGGTCGAGGGGAATAATGGCTGTTCCAGCAGTCATACTCGTGAACGGGTGCTGCTTGTGGAGACTGGTCCATCTAGAATCCTTAAGACGCTCTTTACAGATATTATTAGATTCATATCTCGATCGTAAGGTATCACACTGGAGCTGGGTCATAAACTTTTTAATTGTAATCTAAACATTGTATCCACACAATATGATTGAAAAAGGAAAGAAAGAGAAGTAAATAAAAAAGACAAGCCCGCTGAGTTTCTTCGCCGGATCTTCTCAGTGGAGGCCGCGTTCTGATCCGGTGGTGGATTAGTAGTTTAATTGGATTTAAAAAAAATATGTAAATTGACTATTTTAAGCGCCCCCGCAAGGCTTATACAAAATAAATTATTTGAGTTTGAGTTTGAGTACATTGATGTTTGCTGCTAATACCTGTGAATGTGGAATAAGCATAAGTGGTCGTCCAATTAAAAAATGGGCAGGTGTCAGTGCGGAAAAATCAAGAGGATTAGAGGAAAGTGGGCCGAGAGGCCGGGAGTTTAGAACTGCCTCTATCTGAGTGAGACGAGTAGCCATTTCCTCATAAGTAAAGTGAGTGGTTTGAAGCAACCTACGAAGATGGTGCTTAGTAGAACGAACGGCTGCCTTCGCTAAGGCGTTAAAATGAGGACTATAGACACGCACAAATTTAAATTTAATCCCTTCTTGGGCAATACGACCTTAGAGGTCAGCTTGGGTTAGAAATTTAGTTAATTCATTGAAGGTGCCCACAAAGTTTGTGCCATTATCCGAAGTAATACTTGAAGGTTTACCGCGGCGTGAAACGAAACGGTTTAAAGCGGCTATATAAGCTTCAGTAGATAGAGCCGTAACGAGCTCAATATGACAGGCCTTAATAGAATTGCAAATTAAAATTGCCAAATAACACTTAACTAATCTGCAACCCTCTACCCTTCCGGTCTGCTATTAACACTGGCCCAGCATAGTCCACGGAACAATGTAAGAAAGGGAACTCTAATTCAGTTCGGGACGTAGGCAACTGTCCCATGACAGGCTGAACAGTTTCGGCCCTGTGTCTGTAACACCTGACACATTTATGCACAACTGATTTAGATAAGTTTCTGCCACCTAGTGGCCAATAAATTTGTCTTATGTTTTCTAAAAGTAATTTTGGACCAGCGTGTGAATATTTTAAACGAAAACAATGAATTAAAATTTTACTAAAATGATGTTTGCTCTCAATTAATATAGGATATTTAGTATCATAACTGTAAGAGGAATTACTTAGCCTGCCACTGACTCGAATAATAATAAATTTTCATCTAAAAATGGGGACAAAGGATAGAGACTATGCTTTTTAGGCAGTGACTTCCCAGCTTTCAAGACGGCATATACATCAGGAAACATTTGTAATTGAACTTTATGTATAATTAAATTTAAGGAATTTTGAAGTTCTGTAACAGATGAATGTCCCTTTAATTTATTTATTTTATTTCTACAATTGAAAATATATCTTTTTAAATAAGCCATTGATCTTTGTAAATAGGTAAAATTAGAGGTGTTATTAATTAAATTATATTTTAAATCAATTTCTATGTTATTTTTAAGTGAATGAGTTTGTATATCTTGGATGCGCATTCAGGATGGGAAATACACCGCTGATATAGAGAGAAGAGTGAGTGCAAGGAACAGAGTGAATGGCGCGTTGGGAAAGTTACTTAGGAGCCGGCACTTAAGCCAAAAGGCGCAGCTGGCCATACATAATGGAGTGCTTGTCCCAACGCTGTTATATGGCAGCGAGAGCTGGGTATGTAAGAAGGAGAATGGAAGTAGGATAAATGCGGTGGAAATGCGAGCTCTGCGGAAGATGTGCGGAGTGAAGTTGACCGACCGTATTCGCAAAAGCGTAGTAAGAAAGCGAATATGAAGCGAGGTATGAAAGATAATATCGGTGTAAAGATGAGAAAGAGTATGCTCCGTTGGTTCGGGCATATAGAAAGAATGTCCGAATAAAGAATGAAGAAACTGATATACAATGCGAAAGTGGAAGGATGTAGGTGCCGGGGAAGACCTAGACTATCTTAACATGACCAAATAGACCGGGTCTTATCTGAAGGACAAGTCAGGAGTCTCCGTAACCGGAGAGCATGTATGAGACGAACTATGAGAGTAGAGGAAGCCAGAGAGGTTTGTAACGAAAGAACCTGTTGTAACTCTGTACTCGCTGCCTACCCCGTAAGGGAGCTGATTTTAAATCGCTCTCTACATTTTTTCAATGTCGCCAGTGACGACGTACTTATGCTGACGTGATAAAGTAGAATAAAGATCTTCTTGTACAGCGGGACCGACCATCTGGATGTCATTAAGTGACACACCAGAACTAGTGGTCGCAGAAGCGTCAAAGACTGTACGATGTTTTGTAGTAAGGCTCGACTCACGGATTGCACCGTGATGAGGTAAAAAATGATTGACCTGTTGAAGACAACTAGGCAAAGGCTCCCTATTTTTAGTCATGTGACCAAGACGTTCATATTCTGTCATAAAGCTAACGTACCTACTTTTAAAGACGGGATCTTTTAGAACCTTACGCTCTAAAGAAAGAAAACGCCATTTTGCCTTCTGGTAAGACTCACCTAAGACTGAAGGATCTTTTTTCAATGGCATAGAATCTATAAAATGGCCGTCGTCTCCTTGAGTAGTATATTCTAAAAAATGCTCTTCGCAGGCACGCTCCTCAGGAGATAGGAAGTGCTCGGCTGCTACTGTATCTAATTCCCAGAAACGAGACAAGTCTGGGTTTGGTTCCTCGTTTAAAAAATGAAGGAATGGAAGAAGACTGTTCTTTAGGACGGGCAACATACCCTGACACCAACCAACCCAGTTTCGTTTCGTAAAGTTTTGGTCAATTTTTACCTAAGTCTATAGAATTGTTACACAAGACTGACCAGAAGATATGAGCCCCAACTAATATGTCTATAATTGACGCCACATTAAAAGAAGGGTCAGCTAAATATATTCCTGAAGATAGATGAAATTCATCGATGTGCATAAAAGAAGACGGTAAAGCTTTGGTGATCTGAGGTAAAATATGACAGTCGATTGTAATTCTATAGTCGTTCTGAAGGGGCATTATAGTAAGGCTACAAGACTGTGTTCTTTGAGAAGTATTATTATTAATACCTGTCACCGTGGCGCCTGTATTTCGACGTGACAAACCCAGCTTACCGCAGAAAGAATGCGTGATAAAGTTAGCAGTGCTGCCATTGTCGAGCGGCACTCTGGCAGAGTGCTCAACGCCCTTGCTGTCGACCAACTTCACGCGCGCTGTGGAAAGCAAAACGAGTGGAGGGGTTATAAGCTGCTTTGAATCAGTGGAACTAGCAAAATTATTAACTGGAATAATAGATTCCGTAGGCTCAGTTGCATGCAAGTGCAAAAGCGTATTGTGCCTTTTCTTGCAATATTTACATGACGCAAGGTTACATTTATTTACCATGTGGCCTGGTCGTAAACAATTAAGACAGACCTTAGTATCTTTGGCCTTTTGTATACGATTTTCAATAGAAAGTGCCCTAAATGATTCACAATTAAATAAGAAATGATTTTGATTACACATGGGACAATGAAATGATTTTTTATGAAAGTTCTATAAGAAAATTAGTATTAGGTTTGTAGATTTCGTATTTTTGTATTTAACTAATCTTACTTTCTTGTAATGTTTCCAATAAATCCGTCAGGTTCTATATATCTAATGACGGTGGATCAGTAAAAGTATTTCTGTGCACCTCCCACTCCCTGCGAGTGGTAGAATCAAGTTTATCAGCCATCATATAAATCACTAGTGTATCCCAGTGCTGGATCGGCTGGTCTAGAGTTGACAAGGTACGTCAGTTTTTATTCGTGATGTCTATGAGATGGCGAATAGCATGACAAGACTCTTTTTGTATCGGTTCAATATTAAATAATGCTTGAACATGGTTGTTTACGAGCAGTCTTTTGTTATCATATCTGCTGCATAATAAGTTCCAAGCGGGCAAATAATGTGTAAAAAATTGTCGCCTTTAACATTTAAACTATCAATAACAAGCAAAGCATTACCTTTAAGAGATGCACGCAAATAATGCAACATGTTAATATTATCTTTATCACACCTTGAGTGGATGAGCGATATAAAAGTGTCCCTATGTTCAAGATAGTGACCATGAAAAACGGGTAATTCAATTTTTGGCAACCTAATGCAATTATATTTGAAACTACCTGCCTGTGCATCCTCGATACTTGGAACCATCTTGAAGCTCGCGCCGGCAAGCTGGCTGCTTGCCGAGTAGGTTGCAAACCACCGCTATCAGCTCGTAGTACTAGTTTTCAAACCATTCACGTTCGATTCACTCGTCATCCAGGTTCTCCGACAGCATCTCAATCTCAGTCTGTAAAGCATCGTATTCCGCGTATAAGGTTTTGAATTTACAGTATCTAATTTCTAAATCTAGCAATTGTACATTATTAAGTTCTTTCGAAACTTTAAGTAAGGTTGTGTATTTATTGAAAATAGTAAGTTTAGCTTTAGCTACGGCACGTTGTTTAATCAAATTATCACTTTTTCTTTCGGCCATAATGATTATAAGGCGGTAGGCAACAGTGCCGGTGCGAGCGGTGCGACGGCACCAGGCGCCGTCAGAGGGGTGGGGGGGGGGGGGGCGCCAAAATGTGAGACAAACGAAGCTCAACCAAGCGGGCGAGACGCGCGACTCACGTCACGGGGACATTGCGGGGGAGCGGGCCGCGGGGTGAAATTTCGTTCGTCGTTTGTTTCGCTAGCTAGGCAAGCATTGTCTATTGAATGGTCAAGTCGATCAAATGCGCGCGAGTGTATAATTGTGTACAGTGTGATTAACGGCTAAAGGTACGTAATAGATTATCATAGAAGCATTCGAAATAGAAAAAAGAAGTAAGTATTATTTATACAACTTGTAAAATACAACTTCCTTTCTGGCACTGCAATAAACATAATCCACTTACCCACGAAAGCGCACGGCGAGGACTCATATTGTCTTAGACATACTCTGTTTTTAATGTAAGATGTCTCTAAGTCAATTATGTCTTATTCTCCACTTTACAGTCCGTGGTGACTACACTCCCCAAGCAAATTCTTGCTTTGCCTGTCCATGGGGTGACTACACTCAAATTTACAAACAGATCGGCAAGTTTTTTACTTGAAATAGCAACACAAGAGTTTAAAAATATATTTGAAGTTGACAGGCCGCCATATCGCCGCCAGGCGCATAGGGAATTTTACGGGTTATTTTATTCGATTAGGGGTTTTATTAGCTTTAATTGGCAATTTTTTTTCAGTATCGGCCGCGCGCGCTGGACAGTTGAGTGGCCTGATATCATGTATGTAATAAGTGATGGCTAAATATATTTTTTCAAGCATTTTTTAAAGTGCAATTTAGATATTTTTTAATTATTATTGTCTAAAAAAATTTTAGTTACTGGGATTTTATTTTACAGATAAAAACATGTCACCGCCTTCAAAAAATTATCTGGCGCACAAAACTTAAAAAGAAAACGGATAAAGCAAACCGAAACTGAAAAATCTGCAAATTTGCTATCAAAATTTTTGAGAGTCGAAAAGTTATCTGATTCTTTTTCACCAGAACTTCAATATCAGCAAGCAATAGAAGACCCGCTTGAAAAAAACTCTGATCATGGAGATATAGAGCAGTATATTCAAGAAGATATATTACAGAAGAAGTTGTATCAGATAAATCATTATCTTTTAAAGAGAAAAAATAGGTGATATTTCAGAATGGCCGCTTATTATCGATTCTGCTACAAAAGATGAAATCCTTATTCGTGGCCCTGTAAGTAATGAAATGAACAACGAAAATTACCCAAAGAATTGTGCGGGCCGTCATTTTTCAAATTCTCATTTTCACAAAGTAATGCCAAATGGTGAGATTTTTAAAAGAAGATGGCTTGTGTACTCTAAATCTGCAGATAAAGTATATTGTTTTTGCTGTCGTTTACTCAACACAAACCCCAACTCGAATTCGGGCAAAGAAGGATTTGACGACAGGAGGCACTTATCAACGCGTCTCAAGACACACGAAACATCCTCAGATCACCGACGTGCTATGAACAGTTGGATAGAAGCCTCGATTAGGTTGAAAAACTTCAGTATAATAGACAAACAATTACAAAAACAGATTGAAGATGAGAAATCGAGATGGCTTGCTATCCTCGAACGAATGATGTCGATAGTGTTCTTCTTGGAAGACAATAATTTGGCGTTTAGAGGGGGCACTGAAACATTATACACTCCTAATAATGGCAACTTCTTGGGTTTGGTGCAATTATTAGGAAAATTTGATAATGTAATGATGGAGCACCTCCGCCGTGTTGTAAATAAAGAGACTAATGTCCACTACTTCAGCAAACGCATTCAAAATGAATTAATTACCTTACTTGGAAGTGAAGTTCGAAACAATATTGTAAATATGGTAAAGTCAGCTAAATACTTCTCCATCATTCTGGACTGTACTCCTGATGTAAGCCACGTTGAACAAATGTCACTAACATTACGGTTTGTTGACGTCAACGAAGAAGTCGAAGTGCGGGAGTGTTTTGTCGCTTGCAAGCCAGTAAGTGACTCTTCCGGAGCAGGACTTACTGGCCTTTTTCTTGATACGATTGTACAAGAATTTGATTTTGATATGAATGATTGTAGAGGTCAAGGATACGATAACGGAGCGAATATGGTAGGAGTGAACAGAGGTGTACAAACAAGAATTTTAAACCGGTATCCTAGGGCATTTTTTAATCCATGTGGCTGTCACAGCTTAAATTTGGTGATAGCAGATGCAGCTAAAAGTTCCGTTAAATCTGTTTCTTTATTTGGATTTCTCCAAAGACTATTCGTTTTATTCTCTGTATCTAACAAGCAATGGGAAGTGATATCTAAGCACATAGAAAGATTATCCTTAAAAAAAGTTTGCGAAACTCGCTGGGAGAGTAGAGTTTCTAGTCTTGCCGCTGTTCGCTTTAGCTACACTTTAGTCCGTGATGCCCTTCAAAATCTTCACGAAGAAACTAATGACTCGGTAGCAGCATCTGAGGCATTGTCATTAATTCAGAATATGGAGGAATTTGAGTTCATAGTTACAATGGTGGCTTGGTATGATATATTGTTTCAAGTGAACATTGTAAGTAAAGCTGTGCAGTCTGAAACTATGGACCTACCAAACGCATCACTATTACTGAAAAACTGTTCGGAATTTGTGAAACAGTACCGTCGTAGCTTTCCCTCAACTATAATTACGGCTAAGGAAATAGCATCTCTGTCCGAAATAAATCCAGTTTTCAAGGCAGTCCGATCTCGAAGAAAGAAACGTTTATTTGAATACGAAGCTGTAGATGAAACACCAACTGATCCGGAGGAATTATATAAAATGAACGTCTTTTACCCGATGATAGATACAATTGAGAATACATTGGTTACACGTTTTCAACAACTCTCAAAATTTAATGATACATGGTCTTTTTTATACGACATGATAATAATTCTCGAAAAATCCATGTTGGAAAAAGCCTGTGCTGATTTGCAAATCACTTTAACCGATGGAGAAAATTGTGACATATCTGGACAAGAATTGGTTGAAGAAATTTTGAGCCTAAAGCCATTATTAGAAGATCTTTAATCAGGAGAGCCGATAAAAGTTCTTCGACTAATAAAAAAAAATGATTGGCAAGATATTTTCTCGAATGTATGGACAGCGCTTCGTATCTTACTAACTGTTCCTGTAACTGTTGCCAAAGGAGAACGAAGTTTCAGTAAATTAAAACTTATAAAAACTTACCTACGGTCTACTATGTGTCAGGAAAGACTGTCTGATCTTGGAATTTTGTCTATAGAAAATGCTATTGCCCAAAAGTTAAATTATTCAGTCTTGATAAAAAATTTTGCAAGTGCTGAAGCTAGAAAAGTGACTATATAGGGTTTTTTACTTTTTTTTTGCTACATATTCATTTACTTTGATTAATGTTTGCATTGAACACAGAATAAATAAAAAGTGTCAATCATTATTATTATTTTTCATTTGTCCACCACATCACAATAGTGTACTCGCTGATTAAACGAACTTTTCTATGATTTGACATTTTTGACAGCAGGTAAGAGGCAACTGATATTTTTAGGTTGTTTTTAGGTTAATTGTTTTTACATTTTTTTTTTATTTAGAAGGGCACCACTTCTGGTTTCCGCACCACCTGAAAATTTTAATAGGACCGGCACTGGTAGGCAAGTAAAGTTTAACGCGTCCGAGACAATAGGAAACCGGTATTTTATAAAGTATAAAAATGCAGCGAGTTAATTATTCAAATAATTTCAATAGATCAGCTGATGCCTGCACCGCGCCGAGCGGACACCGATCAGCTGTTAGTTATAGGAATAAAACGGTAAGCGATGCGCAGGTAAACAATTGGCGAGTGTAATATAATTATGCTATATGTACTTATAGCATAATTATATATACAGACTGGATGCGGAAGGCGGAGGACCGTGTGCAATGGCGCGTGATAGGAGAGGCCTATGTGCAGCAGTGGACTGCGATAGGCTGATTGATTGATTGATTGATTGTACTTATAGCAAGCTTTAAGCGCAAGAAGTTTATAATGCGGGATATAATTAGCGTTGAAAGTGGAAATAATAATGAGGCGTATTTTAAGGCTAGAAGTATATAATTGAAGTGCCAAAAGACAATAAAGAAAAATGGTGGACTCACTAAATAAGGCAACTTTAAATATATGAAATTAGGACGAAGTATAAGAGAAGAGAGAATAAAGGAATAATTGAAACGAAGTAATAATGTAAGAATGTATATTAAGAAAACCAAGATTATGGTTTTTGAAAGGGAAGAAACCAGAACGAATGTAAGGATTGTGGTTGGTAACAATGTGCTGGAGCAAGTGAATGAGTTTGTATATCTTGGATGCGCCTTCAGTAAGGATGGGAAATACACCGCTGACATGGAAAGAAGAGTGAGTGCAGGGAACAGGGTGAATGGTGCGATGGGAAAGCTACTTGGAAGCCGGCATTTAAGCCATAAGGCGCAGCTGGCCATACATAACGGAGTTCTTTTCCAACGCTGTTATATGGTAGCGAGAGCTAGGTATGTAAAAAGGAGAATGAAAGTAGGATAAATGCAGTAGAAATGAGAGCTCTGCGGAAGATGTGCGGAGTGAAGCTGACCGACCGCATTAGCAACACCGTAGTAAGAAAGCGAGTAGGTATAAAAGATTGTAAAGATGAGAAAGAGCATGCTCCGTTGGTTCGGGCATATAGAAAGAATGCCAGATGAAAGAATGACAAAACAGATATACGATGTGAAAGTGGAAGGATGCAGGTACCGGGGAAGACCTAGACTATCTTACCACGACCAAATAAACGGAGTCTTATCTGAAGGAAAAGTCAAGAGTCTCCGTAACCGGCTAGCGTGTATGAGACGAACTATGAGAGTAGAGGAAGCCAGAGAGGTATGTAAGGAAAGAACCTGTTGGAACTCTGTACTCTCTGCCTACCCCGCAAGGGATCTGGCGTGATGATATAGATAGATATAGATGGAACAAAGTCACAAATGTTTAACCAATCCACTGGCAAATGGCGATATTCTTCGTGCTTTGCCTTTGTCCTTGGAATGACCTCTCGACTCGTGGGACCAAAGTCCGTGCGCTCGGCGACCTCTAATAATTTATTGTTGCGGGTCGTGTGTGGAGGCTACGCAATCTTCTAAGGCAGCATACGATGCAGGCAGAATCTGGCGCTGCTGAAGTCCACAACTGAATAGCTCCGATGCTTTAAGTGGCTTTTTCTTTATCCAGTTCTTGAATTCAACGGCGAGAATCCTGAAGGTCCATTTGTTAGGGTCCCAGGGACGTAGATAAAAGTGGACTGTATTTCTGCTGGTTTATTCACCATTAAATGCAACATTTGCATAAAATAAAATCCAAAAAAAATAATTAAAGGTATCGTCCGTCGCCGGCTAAGGTGTAAAGGAGTCTCGGCCTGTTTTGGGGCGATTCTTTCACCGAGCTTAAGTAGTGGGCGCCACCACCCGTGCGTATGCAGTCTGTGTGTGTGTGTGTGTGTGTGTGTGTGTGTGTGTGTGTGGGTGTGTGGGGCCGCAACACGTACCAATGTTTGGTCATAGAGTGAAAGAGTCGTAGGGCTCTAGGTGAGTATCCTTGTATTCACGTTTATTTCGAAGAGTGCTCAATCCATTGTAATATATCCATAGTTAAGTCAGTAATTGTAATATCGGCTGCATTCGGTTGTGAGGTTTGCCGTCGCGCCGAGGGTGGCTGCGCTATGTGGCGTCTCCGGTACATTTCAGTACATGGCACCGGTCGGGCTCCCGTCTAGCTGAGTTGGCTATCTGGCGAACCGGCTATGTGGTGTTAAAAATGTCACCTTCTATTTAATAGCTGTTGTTCTGAGTCTATTTTATACATTTGATCGCAAATACCCGTCGGTCGAAATTTTTAATCAAAGTAGTTCTAAATTGTGTGTTGATCGCCCGGCCGACCCGACCCGCTAAACTTGCGGAACAAACTACAACTATCTACTAATATTAAAATATCTTCGCACGCAACAGTGTATCTAAAGGCGTTATTACACTAAGCTACTTGCAAACAACAAACTACAAACGCTTGGAATAATAATTATATAATTCCAGGTAATAATCGTAGGTATAATGTAGGACTCACCAAGTACCTACCTCATTAAGATGTTATCTGTTTATCCGACTATGAAACTACGCTAATGGATTTTTAAGAGTTCGATTAGCTTGTTTGCCCTAACATTGTCAAAGGAACGGTGTTTCAGTTAGGTAAAAAGTATGAGAGAATTTTATGTATCCCTGATATTGGGCTTAATACTGGTTATGATATACGTCAGGCAAGTCCAGGCTGCCGCAAAACCAGTAGATGTAAGTTTGTTTTTCTTACCTTCATCAATTATTAATCTATGTGATTAAGGAAATGTTTTGAACCAATACGGTGGATGATAATAATATAGATCCGTAGGCATACCATCAGCTAAATGCAATGACATCGTGAGAATGGCCTGCAAATGGTGTATTAGACCAGGACAGGACCTATTCTTAGCAGAGGATAGATAGACTGGTTGATGATGATAAATACGGTGGATAGAATCTACTAATATAAATACCTCTTAGTGTCCTCTTAGTGCCGCCAACAAAGGTAAGGTATTTCCCGTTCTACCCCACTGATTTTGATCCCATTTATCGCACATATCCCCATCGAAATCGATTCTGTGGTTTATGCGTGATGCCCAAACAAACATACAGTAAATTGGTAAAATAATGAACATGGCTTCTAAAAATCAACAACAGTGACTATTTTATAAAGTAAGTTGAGCGGTTTACGTTTATACATAAACCAAGTTGCCATCGTTTTGCAAAAGTATTTGAAAAGTAATCTTTAAAATTATTAATTTTTCGTTGTAAAACAGTTTTAAAAGCTCCTCAGGCCTCCAGCCACCGGTGTAGGAATAGCGAATTTAGAGGGAAACATGGCTTTTATATACCCAAACTAAGATTGAAATCTTCACGCAGGCCGATAAAAAAATCAAATGCATATTAATATGATTATACCACTTAAACATCTTGTTAATCACAAAAATATCTTACGATCTTATCTTAGTACGACTACTGCATTAGTAAACATCTCTGACGACATTCGGCTTGGTATGGAAAATCAGCAGCTAACTGTTCTTACTCTTCTTGATTTCAGTAATGCGTTTAACACAGTCGATCATGATATCTTGCTTGCTACGCTGCGTTCCCTTAATGTTTCTCCTTTGGCGATCGACTGGTTCCGTAGCTATCTGTCTGGGCGTCGGCAACATATTCGCATAGACGATACTTTTTCCTCTTGGTGTGAAGTTTCCGCCGGCGTACCGCAAGGGGGTGTGCTATCTCCGCTGCTTTTTGCAGTCTTTATCAACTCAATTACCAATGAGTTAACGTCATCGTATCATCTTTATGCTGACGACTTACAAATATACTCGCAGGCTGCTTTTGATCATCGGTCGACTGCTATCCAAACTATAAATTGCGACCTAAATTCTATTAATTCTTGGAGTAAGTCACATGGCCTAGCAGTTAATCCGATCAAAACTCAAGTTATTGTGATAGGCAGCCCTTGGTATATGTCTCGAATTAACTTTGATCAACTTCCTGCGATTACGTTCGACGGGGTCCTTATTCCATACTGCGACAAGGTGAAAAATCTTGGTGTTATCTTTGACAACACTTTGTCGTGGAGACCGCAGGTTGCTGAGGTTAGCAGGAAGATTTTCGCTTCAGGAGCCTCACTTAGACGCCTACGTAATTTCTTGCCTGTCAATACTAAAATTGCGCTTGCACAATCCCTTCTGTTGCCTATTCTTGACTATGCTGATTCTTGCTACCTTGACCTGACAGTGGAGCTTCTTAATAAACTCGAAAGACTTCAGAATTATTGCATTCGTTTTATATTCGGCTTACGTAAATATGACCACGTATCCGAATTCCGTTCTCAACTTGAGTGGCTCCCTGTCCATCACCGTAGGAATATGCATGTACTATCACTACTCTATTCTATCTTATTTAACCCGTGCACTCCAATGTATCTTAAGGAACGTTTTTCCTTTCTCGCCACTACTCAGTCGCGTGAACTTCGTTCCTCTTCGACACTTCGCTTAACTATCCCTACCCATTCTTCTAACTTCTTTACTAATTCCTTCACTGTCTAAAGTATTCGTCTTTGGAACTCCTTACCTGATTCTATAAGGCGTGCTAAGTCCCGGGAAATATTTAAACGGGATCTTAAAGCACATTTCCTGCAGACCTAACACCTTTAGCAAGTTCCCTTTTAATTTTTGTTTTTTACATTTGCTCGTATCTCTTTCGTTTCTCCTTTCCTTTATATTTATTTATTTCGTCATTCAGTTGCGTAATGTATAATAGGTTCTTTTTGTTTCACTTTACTTCTTTTTTATTTTTATGTTATTATATTCATTGTTGCACCTTACCCATTTCCATTTTATTTTTAACATCTCTGTCCTCTACCTAAAGGTTGCCTGGAAGAAATCGCTTTAAGCGATAAGGCCGCCTTACTGTACCAACATAACTATGTTCGATCTTGTTCCCTGTCATAATATTTTATGTGCAATAAAGTGTATTATTATTATTATTAATATCTTGTATTATTATTTTACGACCTAGGATACTTCCATATTAAGAATTATTAAATCTGTTCAGCTATTTTACCATATAGCAATAATAGCTATCCCGCAGGTTCCGTACAGTTATTCGGGATAAAAAGTGTTTTATTTATTATTATACGAAGTAAGACACCTTCGTATTAGGTTTCAATTAAATCTGTTCAGCTACTTTATTATAAATAAATAACAACTATACCACAGGATCCGTGATCTCTATCCCAAAAGTATCGTTTAAACTCGTACAGGTAGTCTTTGCAAAATTCTGAAACTATAGCGTGGTCTCATTCAACACTAACGCCATCACATAAAATTACACATAGTTTAAATAGAATACCTAGGTACTTTTTTTCTGAAAAAAATTAGAAGTTTATCCATAGCAACTGCCCAAGCTAAGGCCGTTCCTCCTTGAGGCGCCCTTGAGTTAGCTGCCCTCTTGCCCTTCTGGCTCGAGCGTAGTGGTTGCACCTCTTGTTCGGTGAAGCTGTAATGGCCCCGCGGCCAACAGCTTAAATCACTCACACACATACACTATTTACTGTCATAATTACCTGAAAGAGATGTTGCAGAGGTATATAATATACAAAGTATAATAAGAGAAGAGAGACTGCCTCGTTGGTTTAGTGACTGCCTCGTTGATCTGGTGGCAAAGCGCATCGCTTTGTGATCACGAGGTCCTGGGTTCAAATCCTAGGTAGAACAAATGTACTTTTTCTAACGAAAAATTCCCACTACGAGTCCGGAGTCTGGAATTGTGCCCGGTATATGGCAATAGGCTCGCTCCCTATTGCATGGGACCTAACATCGTCGGCGAAACGTGGGTGTACTCAGTACACCTCTGCCACCCCCTCTGGGGAATATAGGCGTGACGGTGTATGTATAATTACTAGAGATTCTTTTTTTCAGAGGGTATCTAGAGATTCTTTTCATTACAAAGCAAAGTTAGTCAAGGCTAGTAAATGTCAAAAACCATCACTCCCGCAGTTCAAGGAATCTACAATAAACTTTTACACAGAGCTATATAATAGCTCAACGACGTACAATCTTTTACGTGGCAACTTAAGTGTCACTAAAGAAACAAGAAATGCGAAGGTAAGTAAAAATATCTTGATTGGCATGGAGTTGAAATACCAAGTAGAACAAAGTATTGTTATAGCTTCCAATGTAATAAGTAGCTGGTCTAATGACCGGCTATCTATTACATTGAAAGCTAAACCTTTGCCACCTAAGCTTGAGGATTATAAATGTGATGGCGTTCATTTTTTATCTTTTTAGTTTATTAACTTACTTCGCTTAAGGTTTCGCCACATAGGCGACGCAGCGCGACAGGAGCGCGCGGTGGTGCGCCCTGAGGAGTAGTAATGTACTCAAATGTACGGGAGACGCCACACAATACCGCCACGCTCGGTGCAACTGCAAACGTCACAACCCGTCGCCGTTGCGCCCGACGCAATTACCCGCGTGCGAGCGGGATGCTAATGTTAAACGGCCGGCGCGACGTCGCCCCCGCAGCGTGTGCGCCGCGCTGCCGACCGTCGGCCCAGCATAGCGGAGCGATTCCGCCGCGCTCCGTCGGCTATTTGGCCAAACCTTTAGCTTTTCCACAAAAGCTAATATAATTCTAAGCTTTACAATTGCACCGATCCCGTTGACGCGTTTACACTCATGCCTCGCTACGTACCGTCTCTTACGTGGGGAAGTCCGTCATGGAGTTCCGCGAGCCTTGGGGGAAGCAGGCGGGGCATGCCGGACTCCTTCTGACTGTGGCTGGCATTGACACTTTGGAGGGGCTCCTAGATCTCCGTTAGAAATGCACCGGTGCCCCTCTTTGCCACGCTCCGAAGAGCCCGCCCTTAAGGGAAGTCTTTGGACCCGCCCAACCCTGCACCAAGGCGTCGCTCACGGTTGCATGGGCCACACTACACCGCTGTCCTCGTCAGGGTTGCACGTGAAGGACGTCTAGTGTCTCCGCCCCAGCATCATGGTAAGACCGCCTAAGTATGGTACCCACCTTTTACATTTCTGCACAACATATTTGTGTAAAGAAGCTTTCTAAACCAATTACAAATTCTTTTTTGCAGATTAAATTAAAGACGTACGTACATGAGGCAAGCACATGGAAGCTGATCCATATTTACAACAATATTGGCTGTCATGGCACATTGCTATCGATGTTGATGTCTGCTTTCAGCGTTAACTATGATCATAGCAAGTGTGCTTTTTTGAAGGTAAATATAAGATTAGCAATACGAGTGCCAAAGGCACAATTACTCGATCCTATCAGCTCTAATTACAATTTATTGCCTCATTGCAAAGAATTTATATGATATTTACCGATATAATTTACCGATGATTCTACGTCTGTCAACGAAAAGTTTAACAAGTTTATAAGACAAAAGATACAAGAGAAGAATGATATGTGTTTTACCTAAATGGCGACAAACAGAACAACACAGACTTCTTTATTCCGTGGCGAAAAACTTAGTTGTTATAATAATTCTGCTCTTTGATGGTGACAACAAACTAAGTTTATTTATTTATTTTTTTATTTATTTAATAAGACACATCAACAACAGTTACACACATTGTTTATACAATAGTAGATCTTGATGTCCTGGGCAGCATGTACCGTTTTTACAGATGTGTACAGCGTTGTCATAAATAAAATTCTAAATGATTAATTATATTATTGGAATACATAAGGTCAAGTAAAGATAAATTTTTGAAATTACATTACATTACATTGAATAATAATTGCTACATAAGAATTAAAAATTAAATGAATTAAACAATTAAAAATATTATTTAAGTTCCATTTATCAAGGATTTAAATTTAATAAAAGAGTTGCCGAAGATGTCAACCTCATCGTTGTGAATAAGATTATATGTTTCTTTTAGACGGTTCATCGGAGAAATCAATTTTGTGCGATAGGTTTTTTTTGAAAAACTTGTCTGTATCGGATGTCTAGGAATCCTTCTTGGTACATAGAGATCCATTTGTTGTAACAAATTAGGAGCGTTCATATTTCCATTAACCAACTTATGGAAAAACAACATATCATGCATTTTCCGGCGATTTTCTAAGCTGGTGAGCTTAAAATGACGAAGACGGGTGGCGTAATCCCCGCGATAAGGACAACTTGGATCTTTATATGCCAGATATTTGGTAAATTTTTTTTGGATCCGTTCAATGCGGGCTATATGTATTTGGTAATGGGGATTCCAGACCGATGACGCGTATTCTAGTACACTTCGCACCAAGGCGTTATATAAGCACAATAAGGATTTAACACACCTAAAATCCTTTGTCATCCGCTTGAGTAGACCAAGCATTTTCCACGCACGCGAGCAAGTGATATTGATATGGTCGATAAAATTTAACTTACTATCAATTATAACACCTAGATCGCGAATGGTGTCCACCTCTTCTAAGGTATCAGAATTGACCGAATATTTCGTGGCTATCAGGTTTTTATTTTTTGTTAATTTAATGTGAGCACACTTAGTAGCGTTAATAGTCATATTATTGTTGTGACACCATGCACTTATCATGTCAATATCGTGTTGAAAATTTCGAAAATCTATTTCATTCTTGATGGTCTTGTACAATTTTAAATCATCCGCAAATAACAAACACTTACTGTACTTTATATTTTCTGTGACGTCATTAAGTTATATAGAAAGAAAGAAAAAAGATACAAACCCACAAAGAAACATAGTTACATATACTTTCTGTGCTCACACAATCAAAAAGAAGATAAATGATAAACATTTATCTTTTTTTTCGACATGAAAAAATTAATGAAGAGAAGGAACATGGAGTAGAATTGAAAGATAATAATTGTTGTGTTAATAATTTTGTAAGATCAAAATTGATGCAGTTGGTACAGTCAATATTTTAAGTGGCTTTTTTGTGGAACTATTTTCATTTGTAGTGAATAAATATTTTTACCGTGACTGACTGGACTACCATCTGCATTTATCCCCTCGAGTGTCGGACGTTAATGTCATAAGATTGTCGATTTCTTCTTTTATGTTTATATGGTTAGAAAGAAAATTAGATGTAGTTTATTTAATTGCTGCTAAAATTTTATAAAGAAAGAGGGCTTTTTTTTAAAGTTTTTTTTATGGACTGCCTCGATGGTCTAGTAGGTACCGTATAATTCGTGTAGAGATGGGAATTCGGGTAGGTTGGGAAAAATATAGTTTTTCTATAGAAAGGGTTCTGAAATTGAGGCAATAGCCTTAGGCATTACATCAGCACCTAACATTCTCAGTGATAAGTTGGTTTGCGTACACGGTACACCTCTGCCACTCCCACTTGGGGAATCTAATCACCACGGAGTAGAATTGTAGTCCTGTACAATGAATGAATAAATGAATGAATGAATTATTTATTTCTCATAACATAGGTATGGAATTAGATCTAAATACTATGAACAGTCTCACTATGTTTCACCCTAAGGGTATACAAAGGTTCATGTTAAATATAAAATGGAAACATTATTCGGTTAAAAATAAATCAGTGAAGTATCGCCGCGTACTATTGGAGTTATCGCTCTGTGACTCTGTACCTTATACAAGCTGTATCGTAAACGCAAGACCTCAGACACCTCGATTAGATAATTTCCTCAAAAATTCAATACGAAAACCAAATTTCCAAATTTATCATTTTTTACCCCTTTCTTAAGCACTTTTATACCCCAATTAACTATGAAACTTGTTTGTGTATGTGTGCATATTGAGAAATACGTTTTAGAAATGCATTTGGAATCTCCGTATTGCTCTATATAAAAAATAAATTCAGTTTTTTTTATCGAACTGAAGGAGTAGCAGCAGTTTTTGCAAATTAAAAAAAACTGTAAGATACATTAAAAATAGTTGAAATCAATTCCGTTACCGACTTAGAACAAACTACTTTCAGGTCTTGCGTTAATTATATTACACCTTGTATATTCGGAGCTCTTCAGCAGAAACAGAGTCCTATTTGATCCCACATAAGTTATGCTGGTACTTGTATTGTTGTTTTTTCAAGTGTACTATATATTTTTCTTTCTATTTATTTATTTGTTTGTAGTTAAAAAGTTTTACTTTCCAGGGGCATTACAGCTTTAGCAATATTGACACGAACAAAATAATGCACTCCTTCGTCTCGACCGTGGAGTATGGAAGAATGATGTGGCGATCTGAAACCCATAGCGGCATTCGCAGCTACTATTGTTGGGAATTCGAGGGTGAAATAACCCCTGAAAAGTGACTACTGATGGTTAAAATACTAAATGAAAACAA